>OY856410.1:372548205-373863205 GCA_963693085.1 Alisma plantago-aquatica | reverse complement strand
GGGTCGACTCTATCATGGGCGATGGTGCCCTAGGCCGAAAACGCCCAATCTCAGGCTGACGGCGGTCGCCATGGCCACAGGTGGTGTAGGGAGTCCACAACAAGAAGCCCTATGGTGTGGTTGAGAGTGAAAACATGAGAAAAAGCAATGGAGAGTCGAGGCTAGGTTTAGTGACTTCCAGGTCCGCCCGTTTGCCCTTCACGCCCGGCCTCTCCTAGTGCATCCTATACTTTGTCACCGCCAGGACCATGTGTGTTGGAGAAGTATGACTTCCTATGGGAGATGTTTTTTGGGCGTCACCGCCTCACTCATCAGTAGTCTACAAGGTTCTTTTTTCTCAGCCGATCATGGTTTATGATCTCAATTACAAGCGACAGATCAAGATTGTAGACTGGATCTAGGCATAATCATGGACATGAAAGGGGTGCTCTTTGTCTAGTTTGACGTCTGGAAATGATAGAACGGAAGGCCACTACAATCAATTTCGAATATAGTATCATGTTATACCACTTTACAAAATTCTCATAATGCGTTAGTTATTTAGTTCAATTTTGAATTGTACCATTATAATTGTAATTATGAAGTGTAAACATTTTTAGGTATGAGCACAATCTAGATTCTGTTCATAATCTGGCAGTGTTGTGATTCAGTTTTACCCATGTGTGATTCCTTTGTTGTTTCATCATCCTGTTCCTGGTAGTTGGGTGGAGAAGTGCTCCTCTGATAACTGCAACAGTTATATCTTCTTAGGTTAGACAGATTACTTCTTTACCAGCTATGTATCCTCCAATTTAAGCGAACTGTACTGTTTCCAAGCAGGAGAATGGATATTGTTAATTTATAACCAAACGCTACTTTTTAATACCAGGATCATTGGAAATTTGTTTTCGTTAAAAGAAAATGAAATAGCAGGGAGAATGAATATTGGTAGTTTATAACAAAGTAACTATGTGGTATACAACATCGGTATGAAATGTAACTATGAAATGTAACTATTTGATATGAAAAGTAATTATGTGATATACAAAGTAACTATATGGTATACAACATAACTACGTGGTATGAAATATAACTTTTGACAGAGAAAGTAACTATTTCGTATGAAAGGTAACTACTTGACACGAAAAGTAAGGTTGTTCATTCGTTACCCGTACGGGTAGCCAGATTTTCGCTACCCGCTGGCTACTCGCACATCCAAAAGAGTAACTATATGGTAAACAAGAGTAACTCTTCTGATCAAAAGAGTAACTGTATTGATATAAAAAGTGATTATGTGACTAAAAAAGTAACTGCACAGAAAAATATACAGTCAGTAAATATATGGACGGATTTTTTTTTATTTTGGTGAGGCAAATGATATTATTTTTGGATCAAATTTTTTGAGGAGCTAGATAAAATGCTCCTCTACAATTGCGAATTTTTTTTAAATGATGGGAAGGGTGTACGGGTAGCTACCTGCGCAGGTATTAAAGATCATCCCGAAAAGTAATTATGTAGTATACAAAGTAACTACGTGGTATACGACACAACTATGTTGTATGAAATGTAACTATTTGACATAGAAAACTGGGAAGCCCGCACGATGGGCTATTAGCTTAGGGTGCAAGCCTCCTGGTTTAACTTATCGAATTAAAGAAAGCTATTGGTATCTATTATAGGTAGAAGTAACTATTTTGCATATAAAGTAATTATTTTGTATATAAAGTAACTACCATGTACAAAAAAGTAACTATCATCTACAAAATGTAACTATTTTGCACAAAATATAACCCATGTTCGTCTCAAAATTAAACACTAAACTTATCAATAAAAACTTTTGTACATGAACGATAATTTCGACCAGGACATAGTACCCAGAGACTTATGCTTCTTGTAGAAGCATAGAAATTTATTGATATGTGATGTATGATAAACGGAATCATCAGAAGAAACAAACACAAAAATGAAGAGAGAACAATTCTTCGAGACATTTCAACTACCAACTAGAATGGAATCATAACAAGATGTTTTAGAAAAGTATGATAAGGGAAATAAGGAAAGGAATAATGCATACTCTTAGCCAATCTACAATCCATAAGGAACATCTATGTGCCACCCAACTAACATATAGAAACCTAGTTTCCTAATTATATTTCTGAATCCAAGAATGGTGTATCATAACATGATGAAAGTAAACAACTTGCATAATCTACACAAGACAAAAAATGGAACATGGTAATCAGTTCCGGCTACATTAGTTCTCGTGGCACTAGACAAGATCAAATTAATTCAACCTACATGACCTGCATGAGGTTCCACCTTCACGTCCTCGATCTTTAGGGGCTCGCCAATGCCTCAGGTGATGGCAGCTACAATACAGAAAAATCCATGTGGCATAAGCCTCATCGATGGTGGTATGTAAACAGAGTATACCCAGATCCATTTTATGATGCTTTGTAAATCAGCACCCACTGATCGGATCGTATTTTCTCAAATGTTCGTTTGGCTTGACTGATGGGAGTATTTTCTATCCCACAAGATGAAGAAGGACAATTAATTGGCATCAGACATGGAAGGGGATGGCAGGTCCCAAGGATCGTACTTGTGGATGTCGACCTCTATGATAATGGGTACAAAGAATGGAAGATTTATCACACGACACCAGGAGTAGTTGAGGATGAATTCCAATTTGTTGGGTGGAAAAAGAAAATTGCAAGCTTAAGGGGGTATATAAACAGTGGGTCCGCGAGCATGGTGAATAGGCGCGGAGGTGGAGGTAGGCAAATGACAGATAATTTAGGAGTTACAGACGACCATGGGCCAATGATGCCTTTAATGTTGATATCGAGGGCATCCATCATCTCAGTTCGTACAGTGACTCGTAGTGCTCTTACAGTTACTCTAGGTGTTCTTACAGTTACTCTAGGTGTTCTTACAGTTACTCTAGATGTTCTTACTTTTATGTTGTCACAGTTACTCGTAGTGCTCTTACAGTTACTCTAGGTGGTCTTATAATTACTTTATTGATGATGAGTTCATCTCTTTATTTGTCAGTGAGTTCTGATATAAATACTTTTTTTTGGAATAGAACACTTGATTTCGTGTTCGTACAATTACTTACAAGATGTCCCTATCACTGAGTGTTCCATACACATTGTTTTTATGATACACGTTTTACTTTCCTCTGTTAGAGTTACTTTTATGAAGTATAAGAGTTACTTTTTTTAATCACGAGGTTACTTTTCTCTACCGTCACAGTTACTCTTAGTGTTCTTACCATTACTCTTAGTGTATTTACAGTTACTTTTAGTATTCTTATAGTTACCTTTAGTGTTCTTATTGGCATGAAGAGTAGCTACAACCCACTGACGGGTCTCAACAAGCACACACGATGCTCATCCTCAGACGACCCATCATCCGACAGGTACTCCATGGGCATGGACATCTAAGGCACCCCACAAATTGGAGGCAGATATGGCACATGAGGCCATAAATACGGAGCTAAAGTATGTTGCTATACAACTACAACCACAACAACTACTACAAGCCTAATCTAGCTTTAGCATTACCTAGTCGGCAGGATTTAAATGAAAAAAAATGACGATGGAATCTGTCAACCAGGTGGCTTTTCTATTTACATACAACATACATACATAGATCAAAACCACATGATATCGATCCAATTGAAGCCTGACTCCCTGATATTGTAAATTGAATATCTTTTTTACATATATCCATCTACAGACAAGAGTTTGCCAGTTCGGTTGATCAGTACCGAAGAAAACGAGTTTGGAAGTACCGAAGCAGTCACTACTGTAAATTGAATATCCTTTTTACACTACTATAGATAGGTACAGAGAGAGAGGGAGGGGGGGGCAATTTTTTTATATATGGCACGTTGCGGGCCGGAATCCATGATCATCGATTTCAGTAGGAGGGATTGACACCACTATCTTTTCACTGAAAACTTTTTGCAGGGACATGTGACCGATGGTGTTGATCTGTTTAAACAATAATCGAAGACATAAGCTTTTTGGAGGTAAAATTTATTTCACTGAAAGGGAAACAATGTAGGTTCCTTGTCAACTGAGCAAAACATGCTTTAATAATTCTTTTTCCAGGAAATTGAAGTTTGCAGATTGTCTGTGACATCAGTTCTTCCCCAAGAAAGAGACATTGACCCAAGTTTTTTCTTACATGGTAAACACAAGGGGGGTGATGCCGTCATCCAGGGCAGAGGCTGCAGTGAAGCGTGTGTCTCATGACTCACGACAAAAAATCAGGGAATTTCTAGCTGAGATCGACAGCATCGGCCGGCTGAGGCACCGGAACCTAGTGCAGCTTTTAGGGTATTGCCGACAGAAAGGTGAGCTTTTCCTGGTCTACGATTATATGCCAAACCGAAGTCTAGATACCCTCTTATTCGAAGACAGCAAGAACGACCCCGAACCTCGCCCTTGCACTCTGGATTGGGACCGGCGGTTCCACATCATCAAGGGCGTCGGTGCGGGGCTCCGGTACCTGCACGAGGAGTGGGGGAAGGTGGTGATCCACCGCGACGTCAAGTCCAGTAATGTGCTGCTCGATCGTGACTTCAATGGCCGGCTAGGCGACTTCGGTCTCGCGAGGCTATACGACCGCGGCACGCTCCCAAAAACCACCCACGTCGTGGGTACCATGGGGTACATTGCCCCTGATCTCACTCGGCTGGGGAAGGCGACAGAGGCCACTGACGTGTTCGCCTTCGGCGTGTTTCTCCTCGAGGTGGGGTGTGGGCGGCGGCCAATCGAGCCCAGGACGAGTTGGGAGGAGATGGTGTTGGTGGATTGGGTGCTCAGTATGTGGATGAAAGGGGGCAAACTCATGGACTGCCTTGACAAGAGGATCCGAGTGGCGGAACATAGGAAGATGGGATATCGTAACTATTTACAAAAAGTGTCACTTGGTAGCCGCGCGGGTAACAAATACAAATATATATATATATATATATATATATATATATATATATATATATATATATATATATATATATATATATATATATATATATATATATATATATATTCCCAATGAGGCAGGAAGGCTTGGCCAAACCGTCAATGAAGACGTGAACGAAAAGCCCATACGCCTCACCCCACCGTGTATCTAAAACCATAACCAAATGAAACAGACAAGAGCCCACGCGTCGTCGATGGACACAGCCCAGATAAGAGCCCATGCGTCATATGCCGATGCAGCCTGTCAAACATCTCTATTTTTGTCAAGGGGATATTCAATCAGTCGCATCACCTCGCTCACCACGAGGTTGCAAACAGCTGCGTGAAAATATTTAAATCTAGCGATTTCTTTTACGTAATTCAGGAACATGTACAACACAAAATTGGATAAAAAATCATTTCTTTGTTTGTCGTTTGAGACAATAGTCCCACTGAAGTTTTGTTTGAGTGACACGATGTCTTAAATCAACATATTTCTTGGTGTTTCCCTCGAGTTGGTCTCTTGGTAGTGTGAATCAAGTTCAAAACATAAGCTTTACCAATAACTCACTGGAACTCCAGCTGTGCTGCTACGTTTTAACCGAGATGTATGACCATTGCTTCAGCACTATAACATCAGGTCAGATCTCTCAATCAAAACTTCAGCCAACTGTAACTAGGAGAAATCCCTCATCATACTACGTATTTCGGCACTTAAAAATGTGCATCCATTTTGGCATCGTTCAGCAAATAATTTTCTTTTAGATAATCAACATATCATACATTTAACAACAAGCTATTCCAATCGCACAATCCGGACAAGGTGTGGTTAGCAAAGTGAGATTCAAGACGGTACCACATGTGACTTGAAGAGACCCGAAAGCATGAAGAAGAGTTCATTGGGCGAAAAGCAAAATCGCGAAGTCTTTGTTTGGTTCGGGACAGGATTGGGTTAGTCGGGATTAGTCAGGAGATCTTGATTAATCTGGTCGGGATCCAGTCTGGTTTTGTTTGCACACTCATTTTGATTTCGGTTGTCTGGTCAGGATTTAATTTGATTCTGTTTCAAAGTCCAGTCAGGTTCTGGTCAAAATCTATAGTTTGGTTTTGTTTGGCAACCTAAATAAGATCTGATCTGATTGTGATATGCTTGATATCAGCATGGGTATGGGTAGTATTGTTGACTCAAGGTCAATTAGGTCAATGTTGACTCACGTCAAAATTGACTAAACCCGTGTTTTGATGATGACTAACCATTCCACATATTGGTGTCTAATGCCTCTACTTGAGTGTTTTTATATTAGGTATAGACACACTCCAATTGCCCTAACTTGCGCATCTCAAATTGGAGAAAAGACAAGCCAAAGTCATACAAGTGGACGTTTTTGTAATATGATGTATATCCATTAGAATCATGTTGTAAATCACTTGTAATGATTGTATGACTTGTAATTAAGCTTAGAAAAATATCAGGAACACTTAGATCGAATATTAGAGTACTTTAGATGCAACTTTGAAAATCAATTACAGGCACTTGGTCGGTCGAGTTTCCCCAGCCTGAAACTCGACCGATCCACCTTGGTCAATTTTCTAAAGATTGCATCGGTCGAGTTGTGCACTCACAGAACTCGACTGATTGGGTAGTAGGCCATATTCAGTTGAAATGGTCGGTCGAGTTTCCTCAGGACAAACTCGACCGATCCTTTGAACATCAGTTTGCCTCCTACTTGATCGGTCGAGTTACACACATTAGAACTCGACCGATTGCACTGTACGGAAAAGTACAGAAAAGTGTTTCTAGCCGCCGTGGAGTTGCAACAAGTGAAAATATATCCGTTGCAAGCCACAAAATGGCTAGTTTTCGTTCTTAAGTATTCCCAAAGGCTAAGAGGCATCCCCAGCTATAAATAGGACCCCTTGGGCTTCATTCCAAGGTTGAGCATTCATTGCAAACTCTATGTGAGGCTCCTATTCTATAGTTGAGTGCTTCCTACAGCCTCCTCTCTCTCTCTTAGCTTAATCACTTGCTACATCCATTAGAGTGAGTAGGAAATCTATAAGAGAGCTAGTCCTATATGTATATCTTGTGAGGCTCTCACTTCCACCACCTCCCCTTCTCTCATTTGCAATCATGAAGATGAAGGTTCTCTCTCTTGTCCAAGAGAGGTGAAGAAGAACAAGGGAAGGAGTTCCTTGGTGAAGATCAAGGCTGAAGACTTGGAGCTAGAGTGGGTAAGCCCTTGGAGAAGGCAGAAGACTCAAGCTCAAGTGGGTAAGACCTTGGTGGAAGCTTCTCCGAGTGAAGGTGAAGTCAAAGGCGGAAGATCCAAGAAGAGTGGGTAATTCCTACAAGGCCGAAGACTTGTGCAAGAGTGGATAAGTCCTTGGAGAAGGCCGAAGACTCTTGCAAAGTAGGTAAGTCCTTGGTAAGGTTGAAGACTCTTTGTATTGGATAGGTAAGTCATTTGTTGGTCATGCATTGTATGTCTTATTAATGAATATACGAGTACAATAGTTTGGAAGTCCTAGAGGTTGACCTCTGTAGGCAAGTGAACTGACACACTTCTAGTTTGAAGTGTGGAACCACTCTAAATAGCTTGTCTAATTGGTGCATGTTCAATCTCTCTTATCCTTGCTATGCATGATTTAGTTGCACTCAAATTACCTATTTAGCAACCTTATCTTGTCATATATCTTGAAGGTTTAATGAATTTTGTTTAAGTGCTTTCAGCTCTATTCACCCCCCCTCTAGAGCATCTAATCACCCATCTAGGATCCAAAAAGTAGTATCAAAGCGGGTCTTCTCCAAGCATACTTCCACAAGTAGGAGAATATGGGTGTTTATGAAGATGGGCAACCTTCAAAGAGAGCAATAGAAGGAAACAAGAGTGAAAAAGGGATCACAAAGGCTCCATCAACAAATGAAAGCACTAGTGGAAGATCTAGTGAATGTGAAGATGGAAGATGCCATTGCACCCCCATGACAAGCTCAACTAAAGATTTAAATGAGGTAAATTCAAGTGTTGAGATTCAAATAAATGCTTATCTTAGTCAACAAAATGCTCTTAAATTTGTGAATTCTAGCTTTCTTGATAAGATTAAGTTTTTAGAATCTCAACCTTCTATGACTACTTCATATATAGAGCTTGCTACTACTATTGTTTCTCTCTCTATTATTTCTTATGATCTTTAATGTGCTTATGAGAGTCGAGAGCTTACTTTGCAAGGAATAAAATGTGTAGATAAAGTTTATCCTTCAAAGATTACTTGTCTTGTACATGAACTTGCTTCCTTGCATAGTAGTGTAATTGCTCTTGACCCTCATACTATCTTTTCTTATAGAGAGAAAGCTTTTGATGCTCTATCTTGTAATAAAGATTCTTATATGACTAAAGATGTTTGCTTAGAAATCTATCTTGTGCATGCTAGAGATGATATGAATCTATTGTGTTTTACCTTTACTTCTCTTATGCATGACAATCATAGTTTGAGATCTTCTTTGCAAAGATTCTTTGGTGATAAAAAGAATCTTAATCAAATCCTAGACCATACTACCAAACAAATGGGTAGAGATGGCATTGGACTTTACTGTAGTCAAGGGAACAACAAAGATAAAGGATCTCCAATCTTCCATGGAGAATCCTCTAGTTCCAAGACTATGGGCACATACAACTATTGCAATGAAATTGGTCATTATTCTACTTGTTGTCCTTTTAGGAAAGCACCCAAAAGCAATCGGATTTGGGTTGCTAAGCTAACCCCTCCGGACCCAAAAATATGATTGGGGACCATTTCATCTTTATTCTTGTAGGTATTTGCAAATGGATTGACTTGAACTATTGAATTGCAAATTGACTTCTCAATCCACATGAAAGAAGAAAGGTGAGATGTGTAGAGGGTGACAACAAGTAGAAAAGGAATGGTAAGCACAAAGGTAATGTTTCTCTTGCTTATAACCTATCCTAACTTGTTTTTGTCAAGTTAATGTGCACTATACATATGGTTTTTGAGTCAAAAGTGGCATTTTGTGATTCCCTTCACACTCTTGCTCAAAAACTATTTCTAATGCTTCTATAGTGCATTACTAACTTGCTTAGACATGTTTGGATATGGTTTGTATATTTAGCATGCCTTCAAATATGTTTTTATGATATATATATATATATGCTTTTTGACAGATGATATGTCAGTCGAGTTTTCCCCATTGAAACTCGACCGATAGGCACCAATGGGTGTTGCCAACAGCTGTCATCAGTTGAGTTGACAATGCACAGAACTCGACCGATAACACTGTGCACATAATACACAATTGGCTTATTGGATGAGAATTTCTCTCTAAACTAGATTTTCTCAACCAATAGCCTTATTCTTTGGCACTCCCTTGGTATCTTTATATATGCATATTGCCATGTTCTAAATTGCCTATCTTGCTTACAACTCTATCTCTCTAATTGCTCTAAATTGGTATATCTATATCTTGCAATTACTTGCCTTGAGTTATTTTGCAGGTTTTGATGATGATCTCTTTGGATCTCTTGGTTGTGTCTAAAAATTGCTTCTGTTGTACTCTAACTTGCTACATCTATCTAGGTGTATATCTTGTTTTGATACAACCTTGAGATTCTTATGGGTAATCATCTTTTGGTAAGGATGCATATCTTGTGAGTTATATCCTTTCATGCATCTAAAATTGCTTATCTCTTTGTTTGGATATATCTCTACATCTAATCATAGCTTGCTTTATCTTGTGTATCTTTTGGTATCTCTTGCTATGATCTAGATCCTACTAGTAGTCCTAACTTGTGATATCATCTACTAGTAGTTCACATACATGTAGTTCTGACCCTGTCAATAATTGGTATCTTTGCTCATCTATATGCTATGCTTGTATCTTGTCTCATACATGCTCAAGCTTGTTCCTTGAATTGCATATCTTCTATCTTGAGTTGCTTGCATAACATTGTGATGCAGGGCACATAGAGCTACATTATATGTAGAAATTGGAGTATTTTTGGATTTTATGCAGGTTTTGCTCCATTTTCAGTTTTTGCTGCAAGTATAGTGTTTTTATGCAGAAACACCCTTCTGGGCAAGACTCATCGCTTTGCCATGAGCTCTGATGGTTTTTGGTCAAATTCCATCATCTTGAGGGTCAAAATTGTGATTTATTATTTTTCTACAGCACCTTATCTTGCATTTTGGGTTGTTCAAGTATATGCTTTAACTTGCTTTTCTTTCTATGCTTGGACAAGACCCTATCTGTGCTCTTCTACTCTCCTTATATATATTTGTGTTATCTCCTTTCTCTTTAACAAGTGATGTTTCTTATTTTCTTCATAACCCCACTTTTTGAAATGACAAAGGGGGAGAAAGGTATGTCTTTTTTTAAAAGAGGAAGAAGGCATGTCTTACATGAAGAGGAGAAGCATGTTCATGCAAAGGGAAAAGGTAAAGGGGAGAAGACATATATGTGTAGAACATATATGAGTAGAATACATAGTATTCTATAAATGTTATGAAAGCTAACCATGCAGGAGAAATAACATCAATTGAGGGGGAGTATGAAAACTCCATGCGCATCAATTGAGGGGGAGCATATGAACTCCATTCTATTGAAACCCCTAGGTTTCTCCGAAGGTATGATTTTACTTGAAAGCTTTCAATACATTTATGGAATGGTTTGTCATCTTCAAAAAGGGGGAGAATGTTGACTCAAGGTCAATTAGGTCAATGTTGACTCACGTCTAAATTGACTAAACCCATTTTTTGATGATGATGACTAACCATTCCACATATTGGTGTCTAATGCCTCTACTTGAGTGTTTTCATATTAGGTATAGACACACTCCAATTGCCCTAACTTGCGCATCTCAAATTGGAGAAAAGACAAGCCAAAGTCATACAAGTGGACGTTTTTGTAATATGATGTATATCCATTAGAATCATGTTGTAAATCACTTGTAATGATTGTATGACTTGTAATTAATCTTAGAAAAATATCAGGAACACTTAGATCGAATATTAGAGCACTTTAGATGCAACTTTGAAAATCAATTACAGGCACTTGGTCAGTCGAGTTTCCCCAGCCTGAAACTCGACCGATCCACCTTGGTCAATTTTCTGAAGATTGCATCGGTCGAGTTGTGCACTCACAGAACTCGACCGATTGGGTAGTAGGCCATTTCCAGTTGAAATGGTCGGTTGAGTTTCCTCAGGACAAACTCGACCGATCCTTTGAACATCGGTTTGGCTCCTACTTGATCGGTCGAGTTACACCCATTAGAACTCGACCGATTGCACTGTACAGAAAAGTGCAGAAAAGTGTTTCTAGCCGTTGTGGAGTTGCAACAAGTGAAAATATATCTGTTGCAAGCCACAAAATGGCTAGTTTTCGTTCTTAAGTGTTCCCAAAGGCTAAGAGGCATCCCCAGCTATAAATAGGACCCCTTGGGCTTCATTCCAAGGTTGAGCATTCATTGCAAACTCTATGTGAGGCTCCTATTCTATAGTTGAGTGCTTCCTACAGCCTCCTCTCTCTCTCTAAGCTTAATCACTTGCTACATCCAATAGAGTGAGTAGGAAATCGGTAAGAGAGCTAGTCCTATATGTATATCTTGTGAGGCTCTCACTTCCACCACCTCCCCTTCTCTCATTTGCAATCATGAAGATGAAGGTTCTCTCTCTTGTTTAAGAGAGGTGAAGAAGAACAAGGGAAGGAGTCCCTTGGTGAAGATCAAGGCTGAAGACTTGGAGCTAGAGTGGGTAAGCCCTTGGAGAAGGCATAAGACTCAAGCTCAAGTGGGTAAGACCTTGGTGGAAGCTTCTCCTCGTGAATGTGAAGTCAAAGGCGGAAGATCCAAGAAGAGTGGGTAATTCCTACAAGGCCGAAGACTTGTGTAAGAGTGGGTAAGTCCTTGGAGAAGGCCGAAGACTCTTGTGAAGTAGGTAAGTCCTTGGTAAGGTTGAAGACTCTTTGTATTGGATAGGTAAGTCCTTTGTTGGTCATGCATTGTATGTCTTATTAATGAATATAGGAGTACAATAGTTTGGAAGTCCTAGAGGTTGACCTCTCTAGGCAAGTGGACTGACACACTTCTAGTTTGAAGTGTGGAACCACTCTAAATAGCTTGTCTAATTGGTGCATGTTCAATCTCTCTTATCCTTTCTATGCATGATTTAGTTGCACTCAAATTACCTATTTAGCAACCTTATCTTGTCATATATCTTGAAGGTTTAATGAATTTTGTTTAAGTGCTTTCAGCTCTATTCACCCCCCTCTAGAGCATCTAATCACCCATCTAGGATCCAACAAGTATAACATATGTTTCAACCATGTGGTTGATATTATATTTCAGTGCATAGAAAAAATGAAAAATATTTATTTGACTAATGGAACCTTTTGAGTATGATTATTTTAGTTGACATGTGCATTTCTCCACGCTTGACATAATATATGTTATATGTGTTCCTATATCTATATTTAACCATATATATCTTTTTAAATAAATAATGATTATATGGGTACACGAAACATGTGTTTTTACGAACATGTGTATAATAATCAACCAATGCAATCTAAAGACATGTTCATTTATAAGTGAAACCAAACATGTGATATGAAATACTACTGTTATGATTATGTCATATTACATATTTCCAACTACAAGATCAAGTTGCATAAGATTCATTTAATCACTTTAGATAGTCATTAATTTGACTTCAACTCATTGTCTTCACCACCAACACCTCCAGCAACATCATTCGGTGTAGTAAATTCGTTGTGAGAAACAATATTTGATGCAATAACTGCATCACCATCAACTATTGAATGTAGTTCAGAGCTTTGCGCTTGGTCAGGTTGTTGTTGTAGGCCTAGTAGGTATGTGTGAGAACTGGTCTAAAAGGTTCTTAGAACGACATCGATGATTTTCTACACTCTCCATGTCACCTTAAATATGTTCATATTGACGTCAGTTCTCCCTATTAATGTGTGGAATTCACAAAGGGCATAATGCCAATCTTGACGTAGAAAAGGTCTAAGCATTTGGCCTAAATAGTACTGACGTCTTAACACTGTGTTGATTGTTGCATCTGACTCCCATTGAAATCGATTCATTTTATCATGAAGCAACTAGCATAGTTTGAAAAAATATTGATGTTAGTAGTGTATGTATTTGTTAAAAAAAATTTGATTGAATCGAACTAGCCACTCATGTGGACATATTTGAAATTGCGAGATGGACAACAAACTATACACGCATTAATTTACTAGATGGGCAACAAATATAGAAGCATTGCCCCACCAGATGTACAAGAAACAATGCCAACAACCTAGAATGTAGTTAGCTATACAATAAATAATGAAACACATTTTAAATTACTACATGGAAGCGAACTCAATATTACCAATTTATAATCATCATTCACATTGATAAAAAGTTCTACTTCCATAAAAATAGAGTGTACATAGGTGACTCGAAACGTAATACATGCAAAAATAAAATAATCATAGGTCAACTAGATAATGGAAAAATGTGGAAGGATTGGGGTGACAACATCTTATGAGTTATTGTGGTGAGTTTAGCATTCTCCATGAACTAGTGCATAAGTTAAAGGAAGTCAAATGATCCATATGGTAGAGACAAGCTTGACTACCGGTTGATGAATCAAGTAAAGATAGTAACATAACATAGTGTGATCTTGTTTGGGATATGGGACTGCATCCGATTTTCCAAAAGGAATAAGCATGCATCATGTTATCATCTTCACTTGATTCATCAATGTGTAAAGTCAAGCATATTTCTACCAGAGGGTTCCTTTGACTTCTTCTTAATGTTACAACATCTCATGGTGAACGCCTGGGTCGACACACCCACAATCAGTCTAAGATGGAGACTGTTAACTACGTGTGCAAGTCTTAACTTTATAAACTCAAACACTACCCCGCAAGTATATGGGTGCATGTAGTACTATCGAGGTCGTTCAAGGAGCAAGGGTTTGTCAAGCGCAAGAGTATTAAACATCAACAATCTAGATCTTTTTTACAAGAGAGGTTTTGTTATGTGAACGAAGCAATTTAGAAGAAAATGAACTAAAATGAAAATTACTTGTATTAAGGATCAAATTGGATTAAGAATTCTTGAGGATAGGGTTTTACTATCATATCATGCCATAAAACAAAAATAAATTCACAAGCAGTAAAATCACAAAGGAAGATTCGAATTCTACACCCCTCTCGATAGTGTAGAATGATTCTACCCTTATATAGCACCATCGTACATATACACGAAATAGAACCACCAAAACCTTAGAATCCCCTTCACTTCCAAGCCACTCTCGCGGTCAAAGAAATAAAGCTACATAACACATCTATGTACTTCAATTTACATCTTTCCAGTATGCACAAGAAGTATAAGACATACATACAAGATGGCCAATCAAACATATATGTGAAATAAACATTGTTATATCCATAGAACAATTATTAAACCAATATTAAGAAAGAGAATTTGTAGTTCTACAAAGCATGGCATGGGAGTTACTCTCCCATGCCCAAGAAAAGAAGATGTACTCGTCCATGGATGTAGAAAGTAGATACAAGCAGTACAAAGCAGTGCTAGACATCATAGTAGAAGGAAATAAACTTCGATGTCTGTTGAGTCAAAAATTCATCCTTGTTGCTGGAAACTCTCTAGAAAGCTTCATACCAAAGTGGAGAGAAGAGAATAGCAGAGATCCTTGTTGTAATTGTTGGAGAAGAAGGAAGAAGAAGAAGAAGAAGTTTTTATCCTGAAAAATCACCTTTTCTCCCTTGGAATGCCTCCACTACTCGTGGATTTTCCCATGCTTGATTCCCTCTCTAAAGGGTCTAAACTTTCTATGATAACTGTCCCAAGATGGATTGGGTCATATTTATAAATGTGAGACAGTTAAATTTATGTTTGAGTGAAATCTACATGTTACACGGCATGTTGGATGACCAATATGACGTGTTTGATGTGATAACTAAAGTATGTATCCAAGTTCTGGAAAGTCACACGGTATGTCTAAATTTGACACGGCATGTTGCCCTAATTCAAGGAGTTCTGGATTCAAGTTTTGGACTGGGACACTATGTGTCTAAAATTAGATATGGCATGTTGTTACAATTCAGGGATGTCTGGATTGAAGTTCTGGAATGGGACATGGTGTGTTGATTTTTGGACACGCCGTATTTGAGTCTGGACATGACGTGTTGATTTCTAGACATGGGGTGTCACTGACAATTTTAGCAACATTGATATTCTAAATGTTTAGATAATTGGAGAATGTATTGATGGATGATATGACGATGTTTTCTCTCTGTTTTGATGCCAAAATATTGCATCTACAATCCAAACCATAGATCAAGTAAAGATAACACTAAAGTAGAAATCTAGTATGATTAAGAATGATTATTTGGTGAAAATAATTTGGAAATACAACTAAAAGTGGTCTAAAAGATGATATAAAATATGCACATCAAATCCCCTCAAGAAAAAAAAGATACATACCTGAAGATATAGCATGGCACATACATCAATATCATGAGATGGAAGAATTTAATCATAGCATGTCAATCATTGTCATGATATTGTAACTAGACATGAATTCATTTCAAACACTCAAAATTGAAAGTTAAGTTCAAAAAGATGGTCAAATTGCTTTGGAAAAATCAATAAGATTGAAATGAACAGAGTTATGATGACAAGCCAAAAATATACTAAATATGTGACCAAACCCTTGTGATTATAAGGATGAATAAAAGTGAAATTCTGGCTTGACATCAATAAATCTGCAATGACCCCGTCATAAGCATTAAGATTTTAAAATTAAGAGCTTTGGATACATCACTCGATTGCTAATGTAGTCTTAAGCGCACATGAAATTTCTTTTGGGGTTTATTGAGCCTTTTTCTGACATAATTTCCTACCTTCATTGGGTTGGGAGATTACGTGGGCGGCTTAGCCATCATTTGTAGGGATGAGATTTTTTATTTTGATCAAACAAATATCCCTTTTTAAATATGATTCGACCCCCACTTTGGAACCTCACATCCCTAGGCTTGTCATGTTTTCAAAGAGTAGAAGGGTCATGCAGATAGGTGATTCAAAACCTAGAATTATTTTATTTGTAAACAAAATCATCATAGGGATGGTATAAAATGCACTACATATGTGGTAGAATAATCAAAAATGTTATACAAGATTGTAAAGTTGGTTATTCCAAAGCATTTGAACCATTACATGCATTGAGATCAGAGTGAGAAAAATGAAAAACATGCTGAAGCAAAAATATCATGGCAACATGAGTGATTGGCCAATTATTTTCATTTAATTTTTAGATGTGCATGTTAGGATTCTTCAACTATTATTTCAATGAGTATGATGGTTTATCTTAAAGGGAGTCAATTTCTACCCAAACAAAAGAAAGTCTTAGATTTTCACTTAACTAGGAAAGAAAAATAGAAATAGAAAAGAAAAAGAACAACTACTGGCTGGTTGCTCTCCCCCTAAGCTTGAAATTTGTAGTGTCCTCACAACATATAACAAACTCGATAGGATTGCAACCGGGTACATGTCATGGTGAATGATCAAAAGGGAGGGATTCTCATATATCAGCTCCAGTCCTCAAAGAAACTGACGTGAATGTCTCCATTGGGTTCATTTCCAGATCATTAGGCAAGGAATCAAAATGTGCTTTTTGACTGACAAGAGCTTGTTGAGAAATTTCATTCTCCAACATCCTAGTGTGAGTGCCAATTCCATCCACTTTAGAAGAAAGTTAAAAAATAGTATCCTTTAGCAGCTTTCTTTGTTGACAAAGCTCATCATTTTGCTAAATTTGATTTGAGGCAACGGTCTCAAGCATGGACTCCAAACTTGTCTTGGGCTGCAAATGGTGTTGTAGTGGGTGAAATTGTGGTTGGCATTGTTGTTGAGCTATGGTGTCTCTTCAAATGGTGATGGCAAGGCAAAACATGAAGAAGGAGTGTGTCTTGCTGCTCCACATGCATCACAAATTACTTAGGCATCTTGCTTTCCAAAAATAGAGATTGAGGAAGAAGGTTGGCTACTCAGTAAAAACTCCATTGGTAACGATTAATTAGCATGTATTTAATAATGGCATAAGCATCCTTGTATGATTTGTTCATTAAAGCACCATTTGAAGCAGCATCAATAGATATCCTAGTGTCGTAGAATAAGCCACTATATAAAGTTTGCAATAGAAGCCCACTGCTTAAACCATGGTGTGAACAAAGATGTTGAAGGTATTTGAACCTTTTCTATGTGTCATACAAGGTCCCTCCATCCCTTTGTGAAAAATTGATGACCTGACTCCTCAACTGTGCAATTTTGCTTGGTGGAAAATATTTGACTAAGAAAAGTTTGAGGATTTCCTCCCAATTGTTGATGGATTTTCTTGGAAACGAATGGAGACAAGCCTTGGATCTGTCTCTCAATAAGAAGGGGAAAAGAAGAAGACAAATTGCATAAGTAGAAATGCCATCTATCTTGAAAGTTCTTAGAAACTACAAAAATTCAGCAATGTGGAGGTTCGGATCCTCCATTGGTGTCCCTCCAAACTAGTTATGTTGTATCAACTGTATAATAATGGGGCGGATAGAAAAATTATTTGCCTCAATTTGTGGGATATTGATATCCCCATTCATGTCTTTAGTAGCTGGAATAAAAAAGCCTTTAAGGGGACAATCATCTTCCATGATTGCTTCTTCGTGTTGAGTTGGATGTTCAAGTTAAGGTGGTGATGGTGATGGTGAAGGTGATGAATGTTGTGATTCCTTCACATCTGATTGAGGTTCAATTTTCCTTGCTTTTGAAGGTTTCTAACATTGTGATCGATTTTGGGGTCTAGAAATGTGGAAGGTTCAAGACCCCTTTTGCATCGCCTCATACAATCCTCCAAGTAAAGAAGGCGAGTGAAGTACAAGAATGAAAATGAAAGATACAAAAATATGATAAAGATGATGATCATAATGGGAAAAACATGATGGAGGATATGACAGGTGATGGTGTGATCTAGTCTCACTTACTATTCAACACTACATACTCTTACAAGAATATCGATGCTCCCCAATAAAGTGCTAAAAATTAGTTAGCTATGTGTGTAAGTCTTAAATTTATAAACTCCAACACTACCCCTCAAGTATACATGTAATGACCCTGACCTGGGTTATTAGGTAACCCTTTTTTTTTACTAAGTAAGTTTCTTAGAAATTTAATATAAACATCTAAGGTGGTTTTTTATCATCTGACACACTTATGTTCCAAGTTTGGTCCTGATTGAATGTTGTTTGAGCAATGTTCCTTTGTTTTGGACCAAAGTGCAATTTACCCAAGATGAGGGGTTATATTGCAATATGTCACATGTTGAGCATGTCCTAAGTGTTTTATCATTCTAAGAAATAGAATGATGCTAAGTGGTGGCTTGTGGAAAGCCTAAATACCAAGTTTGAACTTGTTTGAATAATGCTAGTACCTTGTGCACCAATTTTGGTACAAATTGTAATTTACCCTAAATGTAGGGTTGATATGGAAATTACCACCTATAAAGTGTTCCTACTTCCTCTATGCATCATTTATAGGATATAGAATGAATGATACACCATGGTTGAATCATTTATGAGTGGTAGTATTCTTGGTGATGAAAAGACCAAGGAAGGGGTTGAATGGAAACCCTAATTTGAGCTTGTATTGAGTGTATCAGGTTGTAGTGTTAAATGGGAGTCCCTATCTGCCAAGGAGCCAAAGAGGAGACCCCTATATCATGTTTTTAACTATTTTCCTTTGCAAAAACGAGCTAAGCACCTTAATAAAGCAATGGATATCGGCTTGCAACTTTCCTTGGGAAAGGTTGCATTGAATTGTGAATATAATAATGTGAGTGGAAGTGGCTTGTCCTAGAAGATAACCAAAGGGGGCTGACCCTTATCCCTTGCATTATCCTCAAGTTTTTATTTTGCATGGCAAGATAAATATGTAATGCATTCAAGTACATGTGTCAATCCATGCATGGCCTTGTGGCACCTACTAGTAGTAAGGTGATGACACCTCTTACACTCTCTCCCATGAACCTCAAGTATATATACCCTTCCTTTCACCCCTTAGTGAAAATTTTCAAATCCTACCACCTCCTTGCTCGTTGATATCATGCATAGAGTCTTGGTATCGTGCATAGTTGAGGTGGTATTGTGCATAGGGCCTTGGGTATCGACCATAGCAAGTGATATCGGCCATAGCAAGTTGATATCGGCCAAATGAAGTGATATTGGCCACAGGTGAAGGGGATATAGGCCACAAGTGAGGGCATATCATGCATGAGTAGTGAGGTATCGTGCAAGGTGATAAGGAGCAAGAAGGAGCACAAGTCTTGACCCTAAGGTGAGGCCATGATCGTCTTCAACCTTGGATTAAAGCATGGATCTAGGGTTATGATCTTTCTTTCTTTTCTTCTTCACCAAGTTCTTAAATATGGTGATTCCTTGTATATGAAGTAGTTGTGAAAAAGCCCTGGAATTTTGATAAGTCATATTCAACCTTAGGAACGTGAAGCTTTGGATCTTGGAGCTTTGAAGTTGTTCTTGATGGGGGTTATATAACTTGAACCCAAACATGTTATTATTCACCATCTTCCTTGCTATATTTGATGATCTACTTTCAATTCCAAAATTTTCTTGAATACTTTATGTATCTATGAGTTCTAGTAGTTTCTTAGACATGTTATACTTGTAGTAGAACAAGTATAACGAAGGTCTAGATCTTGAAGATTATGGTAGCACCTTGCAAAGTGATATCAGGTTCAAGCACATAAGCATGCACCTCTAACCTGATATGGTGTGAAGCACACACACACCTCTTTTCCTGATATGGTGTGAAGAACACACACACCTCTTTGCCCAATATGGTGTGAAGCACGCACACACCTCTTTGACCAATATGGTGTGAAGCACATGCACACCTCTTGCCTGATATGGTAAGCACACATACACCTCAAAAGTAATATGGCAAGCAAGCATACACCTCTTGCCCGATATGGTAAGCACACATACACCTCTAAAGTGATATGGGTAGCAAGCGTACACCTCTAAACCGATATTGGGTTAATCATATACCTCTTGGACGATATGGTGTTGAGCACACATCTCTAAAACAATATGGTGGGTAACCCAATACACTAGATGACAAAAGTGGTAAGGTGGTTAATACCCTAGAACATGTAATGGCCAATACACTAAAGTATGGTGTGGCCAATATCTTCAAGTGAGGTGAGGATGTTAAACCCATGTATGTGGTGAAGGTGATACACCATATGATTGGTAAGGTTGATACCTTGATGGGTAAGGGTATGAGGGATATGATGATGTCTATCTTAATATACACCTAACCCAATACATGTGTTCAACTTCACATACATGATTCAACCTGATACACCTTGTAAAGGTGAGGGTAAAACACTCTTAGGAGTGATGAGTGTAACACCAAGTAATGGTTTGGCTAATACCTTAATAGGTGAAACACCTATAGTGGTTGATAATGGTCAACCCTATATCAATAATGTCTTAACCCGAGATGAGTCCATATCACTTGATGGTAGTTGGGTAATTCAAATGTGTGACTTATGGTCAATACACTACAGGATAAATGTGATGAGTTAGTGCATAAAGTATTAGGATGGGAAATACCCTTATACAAGATAAGTTGATGAACTTAAGTAAGTTAAAAGTGATGAGGGAAGTGATACATCAAGGTAGGATAAATATCACATCCAATGCCTCAAGGTTGATACACCTTGATGCACCTTAAATATAATATAATTGAATGAGTAACACATGAAGTGTGTCATGTCAATTGTTACATTGAGATGTAATGAGTTTAATGCACTTTGATAAGTGTAGGCTAACATACCTTGAGAAAGGGTTAAGCCAAGATAATAAAGTATGATGTAATCAATATCCTAGTGAGGATGAGAGATAAACTCATACTTTTTGTTGTTAATCATTTAATGATAAATTATGAGAATAAATAAGTATGATTGAATACTTATGATATCAATGTATTCTCCTAGATGTGTGGAGCAATGAATTAGGGTTTGGATTGATAATATGAGCTTGAAACCCTATTCAGCTATAAAGGGAAACCCTAACCCTAATAATGGAAAGGTTGTATTTCTCTTATTGCATAAGCCTCGTGAGACATGTTAAGTACTTTTATAACAAGTATAATGTTTATGTGGTCTGATGACCTAAAAGATATTTGTTGCCTAGCGAGAGGTGAAAAGATGTTTAATGGGCCTTGTGAGCCATGTGAATAATTGTTGCCTGGTGAGAGGTGACAAGATGTTTAATGGGCCATGTGAGCCATGAGAATAGTTGTTGCCTAGTGAGAGGTGATAAGATGTTTAATGGGCCATGTGAGCCATGAGAATAGTCATTTCCTAGTAATAGGTGACAAGATGTTTAATGATCCTTGTAAGCTATGTGAAATACTTATACAACAAATATGATGAATACATTAATCTGAGGACCTAGAGGTAATAGTTACATGTTACAGAGGTAACAATGCTCAATGATGATCTAAGGGTTTGAATACCCAGATCCAATAATCATGATGATGATGATGATGTGAAGGGATGAGAATTCCCAGTGATGTGATAAGGGACTGAGATCCCGAGTGATATACTTTCAAAATGTTCCAAAGATCATAAAAGTACTACCCTTTCTTTATAGCATTTGTTATAATTCATGTTTGAAACTTGGTTGATGATAAAAGATATTATACTGTACCTAATTAATCAAGAGAAATATCATCATGTAGTGCCCTGACCATAGATCCATTCAGCGTCAGAAATTGTTGAATGGTGAAATAGGTTTTCCCATGGGATTTCCTAGAGAGCATATTTTTGAATATGCAGGGGTGATGGAGAATTATATCCAGACGTCCCAATGAAGAACTGATGTCGCACCTTTCTTATTTATCACGGGATGATGTGAATCTCCCAACCAAATGAGAAATTGATGTGTAGAATCCTTCTTCATTCTGTGTGGATCGGGATTGAAATGTTGATTCTCCCGAACAGTTAAGGAATTGATGTGTAATCCTCCTTATTCTTTTAATACAAGGATGGATAAACTGATATCTTCCTGAAGAGAGTGCATGTTGCAGCTATAACTCTATAGCGAAGATGCCACTATACCCCGACATAGCTAATTTGAAGTTGACATGAGATGTCCTGCCAGCAGATGACACGAGATGCCCTGCTGAGTCTATGTGGTCTCATACTGACCGAGACAGGTGAGGTCTTGGCAGCCGGCTCTGTCCTTGACCTTGTATGGTACCGATTTCGACTTACTAGTGTTCGGTTGGAGCATGAACAATATAATTCATCTCCTCAAGGCATAAGTGTGATTGTAATATGTAATCAGTCGAGTAACATATTTGTTAAGGATCAAATATAGAAAGACATTGGTTGATGTACACTTCAGTTATACATCTTAGTTGATAGATGTTATTTATGTTTCTTTACATTCCTTGTAAAGTGGATAGATGGTTTATTGCCCTACCTTGGATAAATGCATCATTTTTCTTCAGTAAAGAGATTACTCTGTCATGTTTATACAGTAATTAATCCTGCTTGTTATTATAAAAGAACCTATGCTCAGTTTTATACTGCTTAACTGTGATAATAATATGGTCGGCGGAGAGTTATATCTCTCGTTGGGACAATTGTCTCACCCCATGGGATCCACAATTTTTTTAGGTGGATGTGCATGAGGCGGTAGAGACCTTTCTATAGAGGAAGAACAACATCTGGGGAAGTAGTAACAGCTCAGGTTGAGTGTACTATCTGTCGTGTCTTATAGATAGAAGTCATATGTGTCATCTTTGTACTCTCAAGTCCTTGGAGTCAATCCGTAATGGTTTCATGAATGATCTGGGATTTTGGCTTGTATGCCTCGAGGTTTTATGTTGCTTCAGCATGTGTTTTGATAGAGCAACTGTTATATATTGTCCTCGAGATGAGATGAAATAGTATATGAACAATGTGAATCCTTATATGTATGAGTTTTGGATCTTTCAGTAAGAGTTTCCTGGAGGTGGATCTCTTTGCAAAATGGTTTTAAATTTTAGTGATTTTTGTTAGTCTGTTGTTTATGGTAATTTTGCAATTATTACTGGTGATGACTTGATTTGTTTCTGATCATCACAAGTTTTGGTATCAGAGCTTAAGGTTCGTTGAGTCTACAAAGACATAGGACTAAGGTGTTGAGTCTGTTCTAGTGTCATCCAGTATACCCTATAGTGACTTCTACTTATGCAGAAGAAAGGGTGAAGTTTAAAAATGATTGGAGAACACGAGGAACACGTTGTTGAGAGCAATGTTATTGCACCAGGAGTGGGTGCAAGGGATCAGGAAAGAGAAGAACGAGTGCCTGAGAATTCCCATCTTGACGCAATCAGGATAGAGAATCCTACTTTTTATGCCCTTGTTGGGAAAGTTAGGACAACGGTGATGCATATAGTAGACATGATACTAGCATTACAACCTAGGTTACTAGTCCTAGATTCTTAAAGGGTCCCTGAATGACGTAGTCATGTTGGAACAGTGGAAAATGTGGGAAGGATTAGCATATGGCAAGAAAATAGACTCTACCATAAGTATAAACAGATATAACATATGTGATGGCAATGCCCAAGGAGGGGCAATAAGCTGAGAATTAAGGAAAGGTCTCTATAATTCGAGAGAAATTTGCCTAGTTGTTATAAAAAGCCAAAGTTCTTGGTGCCATCAGTGCAATAAATGCCTAGTGCACCAGGGCAATAATCACTAAGTAAAGGCAAAAGTCCTAACTTTCCACTTGTAAGAACTCCTAGATTAGCTTCTACATCAGTAATAAGACTGATAAGACCATGGTACGATGACAATACATGTTATAGATATGGACATGTTGAGCATACTAAACCCCTTTGTTCAAAAAGAAGGGAGGAAATGACCCAACAACTGAGGCAGACTCGGCAAGGCTTACGAAAGTTACAGCCCAATAGTGTAAAAAGGCAAAAGCAACAACATGAAACAGCTAGACTCTATGTTTTGAGTCAACATGAAGTGGTAGATGACCATGAAGGGTGACAGTTAGATAGAGATTTTTCATTCTAATATGTCTTCTCTTGATTTTATCTGATAATCATAAGAAGGATTGTTGTTGTTGACTTCCCTTTGGTTGTCCTATGGGAACATGGGGAAGAAATGATGAGGACTAGAAGTTATATTATGTCCAGTATTCTTTTAAATGCTTTATAATTGATTTTGTCCATATAAAAGAGGAAAAGATGTAAATGAGATGCCTAAATAAATCCAGGGATATTAAGTCATGTGACTTGGATGATATGAAAAGTAAGGTATATGATACAAACAAGGTGCATACTACCTAATCTCAGTACTTGTATACCCTGGCCAAGTATTCAACTATTGAAGGTACGGTAAGTATGGAACTCTTAGATTGCTATCTTTCTGATTACTCTGATCAAGTAATCATTTTGAGACAATCTAAAGAGCATAATGAAATTGAAAATATGGCATGAATGTTTCTATCACATCCTAAGTGCAATAAAATGGAATCTGAGATTATCTCAAATCAACCTGTGAGTATGAGAAAGTACAAAGTGCAATTCTCGTGATAAGTGAAAGGGAACAAGGAAGATGATCCATGATCGAATAAAGAATATGTGAAGGATAATGATATTTTCCAAAATGTGAAAATGAGAAATGTGATAAAATCATAAAGCGTTCATGAACATGTTAGACAATAACATAGAAAGGAGTGATGACATGTAATCATACTTATAATTCCTATCCTGATGGTAAGGAAACTAGGATGAAACAAGAGTAAATGACTCATGAACAGTTGAAAGTTCATGAAATAATCAGAGGAGATGATATCTCTTCTCTTTGATAAACAACCCTGGGTGATGATGGGGTGATAAGAGGAATATGTTTCTTTGTGTTCTTTCCTTTTAGGGACATGGAAATCAAATGAGTCATATGACACTTGATGTGCATGGATTAGAAATAATCCATTGATGGATACTTGGAAAAGTACCAGTTCGTCTTGGACTTTGGTTCCAAGATAAAGATATGTGAAATAAGTAATGTCCCAAGATGAAAGAAAGATCCTTTTGTATGTTTGGCTTTGGTAATAACAACAGAGAGATGGAAATGATGAGGATGTGATGTGTTTTGGCACATATAATGGATATCAAGGTAAGGAGTCCTAGTATCCAATAAGTTTTAGTGGTATGAGAAAGTGAAAACATAACTCCTAATCAGATGATTTATGTTGGTTACCTGGAATGGCCAGCTGTGAGATTAGACTAGTTACATAAAATAGTATGGACATCATATGTTAGGGGTTTATGCTTTGCATAAACATGACATCGATAAGGATGTACTAATTGAAGGAACAATTGTAGAATCATTGTGGGAAAAGCTTATCAAGCTAAAAAATATTTCCTTAGAATATCCCTATCTAGATCTGTTGAGGCAACTTATACATAACATCTAGAGATACCTTTGAGATAATTTCTTCTTTAATAAGTGGCCTCTCTTTATGAAAAGAGAATGTACAACTAGGAAGATAGTTGGTGCAAGAAATTTCATCCCTATACATTTTTTTGTGTGATAAATCTTCTCTCATCATGTTGACTAGGATAAACTCATTTGCATAGTTAGCCAATGATCCAGTAGTAGGCTCATGCATTCATTCCTACGTTTCTAAAGTCGATGGACTTCTGATAAACCCTAAATCTACATAAAAAAATTGATGAACCCTAGTTTATGCCTCCATATTATGACATTTGTCTCTTTTTCTCAATAAGATATGTAGAATGCATGTTATTTGACGATAAATATAATTTCACATCAAATGCGCTTATAGTTACAATTGCATGTTTTATAGTCACTTTTGCACTTAATGATGGAAAGGAGAGAAGGAGGATCCTAGGACTTCTAAATACTTGAAGGATCATAAGAGAACCATAATGATACTCTAACCTACCCCCAACTATCCAAGGAATAAGTTGAAGAAAGTAGCACAATGGAAGAACACTTAAATGATCAAAGTGTAAGAAAAATCCCCCAAAATGATTGTCATACTTCGCCAAGGCCACATTACAATCATGAAAATCATAGGCTCGGTCCAGTGCAAAGCTAACCTAGGACACAATCCATCATGGCCATTCTCACCATTATGATTGTGGTGCCAAGTCACCAGAACGACCATGTTGGGCAGTATGGTTGTTCCATAATTGTCTCTTGACTCCACTCTGACATCTTCTACCACGGTTGTGACACCCACCATGATTATTTTACCCTCAAGCCACCACAATTTTGGAACCCACCAAGCCGTTCTACTCCACCTCATTCCACCCAAAATTTATCTAACATGTTCACCTTCACACCATGACCATTACCATCTACCACGATCATTTTTACCCTTGCCCACCATGGCTATTTTACCCATCTATCCCTTTTTTTAGATCTAAGGGCTCTAGAGGGGGGTGAATAGAGCTACAAAATTTCTTACTAAATAGATTAGACCTTCAAATTATATCAATTAGAAGCAATAGCTTAATGGAAAATTGAATTCCTATCTAACAAGCATAGCAAGGATGAGAGAGATTGATAGTAAGCACTTGACAAAGGGATGTAGAGTGGTTCCACACTTCAAACTAGAAGTGAGTCAGACCACTACCTACAGAGGTCAACCTCTAGGACTTTGCAAGTGCTTTTCTCTATTATATCACCACAGAGATTACAACAATAGACCAACAAAGGACTTACCCATCTAATCACAAGGAGATCTCTACCTTAACAAGGAACTTACCCACTTAGCTTGAATCTTCAGCCTTCACCTAGGTCTTACCCATTCAAGCTCAAGTATTCTTCCTTGAAGGACTTTTCTTCTCCTTTTGGATCTTCCACCTTTGCCTTCTCCTTCACCTGGAGGAGATCACCACCTCTTCATCAACCTTGAAGAGGACCAAAAATAGCTCCTTCACTCACTGGAGCTTGCTTGCTTCATCTTTTCTTCATGAAAGAAGGGGACATGGAAGTGGTGGAAGATTGAGAGCTTTACATACACAAAGGTGGAGCTCTCTTACAATAATCCTAACTCACTCACAAATCATGAAATGATGTGTAAACTAGAGAAAGAAAGGGGCTCAAGAGGTGGTAGAACACTCAACTATAGTAAGGACCTTGTGTGTAGTGAATGAGCAACCTTGGAATGAACTCCAAGTGGTCCTATTTATAGTTGGGGTGCTCCCTTGAGTTGGGGAACACTTAGGGTCAAATTATAGCCATTTGTACACAAGACAACTGATCTATTTTTGTCCAAACAAGTCACCAACGGTTAGAATCACTTTTTTTGCGAATTCCATACAATACATTCGGTCGAGATTCAATAAAGGTAACTCGACCGATCGGCTAAAAGATAAACTTGATTTTCAAACTATCGTTCAAGTTTGTCTTGGGAAACTCAAACGATCAGTTAAATCACATTTGGTCAGTAACACGATCGGTCGAGTTCTGTGAATGCACAACTCGACCGATACACTCTCTAAAAAATTGATCCAAGGGACGATCGAGATTGTAACTCGACTGATCAGTAGTTTGTGATCAATTTTCTAAAGTCATTAAAAAGTGATTAAAACTTAGTACTAAGTGTCCCACATATTTTTCTCATCTTAGTTACAAGTCATATCATCAATACAAATGATTACAAAATTCTTCTAAGGTCATTTGAAAGGATTTCCTAATTAGCACACTTGCATTGCTTTTGACTTGAACTTTGACAAGCTAGGGCTTGTGTAAATTGATTCTTTTCATGTACCTAACACCTGAGATCAATCTTAAATACACATATTAGATACATATGAATGTAATGGTTGAATCATTATCAAAATATGGACAATGTATAACCTCTAGGTCAACATCTTTTTCTTCCCACCTACCATTTTACCACTTTACCCCCACATAACTCTAGACCCCCTAGGCCACTATATATACACTAGTCATAGATGGGAGTCCATGGTTAGCTACTTCAATCCTTCACATTGGCCACCCATATGTATCCACTCCTTCCACCTCACTTCCACTCTTCACCACAAAATCTTAGTTTTATAGGGTTTCAGTCATATCCCTTCCACTTTTCATGTCATCCCACACCCTTGGAGGAGAGGACGACCTTAAAGTTTCTGAAGGTGAAGAGTGGGTCACCTTCATCCACATCCTATGGATTTTCTAATTGATTTCCCTTATTATTTGTTATTTCTTTAATTATGAGTAGCTAAGATCCTTTATGGGTTGTTCAATGACTAAAATATGTAACCATGATACCATGTTGGTAAAAATTTGTGCATCAAGCTCTCATTTTATTATCTAGTATTATTTCATTGCTTGTTCTCCTTCCCCTTGTTATGGTTGTTTGAGCTATTGATCCACCTAAGGAGTAGGCAAAATGGATGATTTCATGCATTTAGTGGTGAAACTCCCAAGTCCCTAGTGGAATATTAGTTAGTTTCTCCTCCTTTCACTTAGTGTCTCCATACCCATAATCCTAGTATGGAATCTAAGTAACTAGATGTATAGTTCCATATACACTTAGTAGTATGGCTCTCTTAGTGGCTAGATGGGGTTAGTGGGAGATGAAATACCCTCCCTATACTCTCCACATCATTCCTTTATCCTAAGTGTGTTATAAAGACCATCTCTAGAAACCTAGATTTGGAAACTCTAGACATATACCTAGATATTCCTTAGTAAATGGAGCCTTTTAAGGTGGATGGTGAGTGATCCAAATTGTTTCCTTGTACATTACTATGCCATTCATGATCAACATATATAATAGATGCATCCTCTACATTTATGCATATTGTCTTCTTTTGTATTTATTCTTTAAAAGTTTGTGCATGAATAGGACCCTTTACATGGTTCATTATTGCATATCCCCCCAAAAAGTTGACTCCCCCATCTACTTGCTTAAACCCTAATTTTATCTGTAGCTATTTAGTTGTTCATAGCTTGTTTAGTTCACTTGCATGCCTTGTTCATGATAACTACTTCTTGATTAGAGTAAGTAGTGTTTGTTTTGTTTCATGTGTTAGGTTTGTTTAGTTACTTACTTCGTATATCTATTGGTTACACGTTTAGTGTAATTGCTAGCATAGTTTAGGTACTTTCTCTTTATTTTTTGTCAATGATAAGACTAATATAGTTAGTTTCCCCTTATAAGGACTTGGAACGGAGAGGGGATCCACTCCTTACTTAAATCATATAAGAGTCATCATCCATAACAAACTTTTATAAATTTTTCACAATTGGATGAATAATGTTTATCTGAACTTTTATAAATGGATATCACAATGACTAAAGTATAGAAATGAAACTTTAATTCATGACTATATTCAATTTTATGAGATTACATAATAATCTCCCATTAGGGGCTTACATGAAAGTAACAACTTCGATGTCTAGGCAGAGGGAAGTCCAAACTATCTCAAGTGAAGGAAGTCCAAACTACCTCAAGTCCATCTCTGAAAAGTTAGCACCACTAAGAAAAGTTCAAGTCATGATGATATCATGTCCACCATGTCCATCACCTAAGGGGTTGGAAGCATGCCCCACAAAAGAAGACGGGTGGAAGTTGTCAGCACAAAAATATTGATATGAGCATATAAATAGGGATTGAGCAACATTATAGAAAAAGGACAACAATTCATTATTCAAGGCTTCCATCAAGGAGGGAAACTGAACATCCAAATGGATATCAAAGAGAATTTATAAAAGGTATACACAAGATGCACTTGTCATAAATCAAAATATTAACATGTGCCATAAAAGCATAATCAAATTAATTTAGGGAACATAACCCATCATCAACAACAATCAACCAGCATGAATGTGATATAAACATCGCACTGGTGAAATATAAATAAACAATAGAGGTTAGGGTACATAACCCTAAAACCTAATAGAGTATGGCACATAACTAAACTCCCTAGTATATAAAGTTGGCACAAAGCTTGGTTATGGGGCACATAGCCTCCATTCCAAAACATAAAAGGAACATTACTCAATAAAACCAAAGTACTTATACAAATCTAGGGCTACTCAATCACAAAGCATGCACAACTCTAGAGGCAAGTGAACGTATGGTCACAGAAGTAAGTTTAGTGATATTTCCGTCACACAAATGGACAACATAAAACATCCACCAAAAAAGTGGGAAAATTAGGGTTTCAAACCACAATAAGGAACAACCTGGTTCACTTCTAAAATTAGAGTTTCATAATGAAGCACAGTACAATTTTTCCAACACAAATTATAGATAGTTCAAGAATATCAGGGACTGAAAATCATTAAGAGTACACCAAATAGGTCATCAAGTTAAGAAAGAGAAAATTTATCAAAAAAATACCTCAAAGAGGTTCAAGAGGGATATAAATAGGTTCAATTGTCCAATATAGAATTAAGGGAATGCAAGATACCTCAAATTGAGTTTAGAAATATCAATGGTCAATCCTAGATCCACATCAGGGTAATCTTCACCTATTAATGAATTGAACATACATATATTGTTAATTAATGTGTATGATTCAAGCCATAAATCATAGACTCATTTTATCATTAAATTTAGGTTATTATTTATATTCTTTTATATGCAGAATCTTTTTTGATTCCCACAACTATGCATTCATAATTTTCATATGAATAACTAAATTATTATGAATTTTTAAGTAAATTGTATTTACTGATAATCAAAATTAAAACTAATGATAAAAGGCCATCCTACCCTTGAATCACATGCTTCCACTAAGGAAGTGTGATAGGGCATATCTATAAAATGTGCAACAATCAATTTTGTGCGGTGAAAAGTTGAAATCAGGGTCAAGGGCCAAAGAAGCCATGATAAATGTGACAATATGAAATAAAACAAAGGGTAGACCTATAAATTAATCGCAAGCAAGGTTCTCTATACTCAAACTCTGATCACACAAATAATTGTACATGTATATGGCGAGGATAACAACATGAATCATTCTCAAGAAGGTGATTTGATTAGAGTGAAGGATTTCATTTTCTTCCTAACCACTTTTCCAATTTGGAGAGCTCTATCAAGGGCATCATAGTGTTATAGAGTACCTCCTACCATTGATGGCCAAAAGCAACGAGGAGGAAGGTCAGTGATAAGACAAACACATGAGAAATCTTGAGAGCATGATTATTATAGGATTTCAAAGCTTCCACCTAAACTTAAAAGTAGTATAAACATCACCAACAATACACTAACACATAAACTCCAAGAAGAATTTCACAGAATTACGAACAACCAGCAAAAAAAGGGAGAAATGGACACTCACCTTGTAGGAGGGAATCAAAGTGATCTGAAGAATCTCAAAGATACATAGATTCGATCGACAACTGCAGAGATCGTCCCAATGACAGGTGCCTACTAGTGAGATCAAGATACAGCCATGGAAAAACCCATTATGAAGACAATACTTGTGAGGAAGATATGAAAGACAAAGTCTTGTAATGCTTTTGGGGAGTTCAATGATGGTTTAGGGGTAGATTTATAGTGTTCTGATATCCTAGAGAGAGGAGGAGAAGAAAAGGGAGTCGAAATAGAGTAAAAATAGAGGAATGGAGAGAGGCACTCAATGCTAGTAGGTTTGGGGCATCAAAACCCTACAAAAGTTAGGATAGACATGTTTGGAATCAAATAAGCAGTGTGTACTGAAGAATTCATCAAATTTTGTGGATGGTGAGTGAAAAATCATTTTGCAAGATCAAGGTTTTGGATTTACATTTCTGGTGTGGGAGGTCTCCTACTTAAGGTGGGAGATGATGCCAACGTCGTTAGATCTTGATCGAATGGTCGTCGTGAGGCACGACATTATATGAAAGATGGAAACCTATGTAACATTGGATTATAGAGAAATAAAAATTGTTACAAAATAATTAGTATAATTGGCATTTAAAACTTGTAATTCCTTTTCTATTTTATTTGAGTATGTATTACTTATCTAATTAAGTGTAAATTTGGTAGGTTAGCTAACTGAGGGGTGAGGAACCCAATATTTCCATTGTATTTCACTTTTGAATCTTTACAAGTTCTAATGCAACTAGGGTTTAGGATCATTGGCATTATATTTATTAAATATCACATAATTATCATCAAAATAACTTAATTAGAGTCTCATAACTCCAAATAGTTATCAAAATATTTATGGTACATTATATTCCATGAGTTTCCATATTTGTCTCTATTAATTCAACATTAACACATATGATGGCACATTAGTCTTATATATAGACATGAAAGCTCCAATTGTCATACCATGTATTGAGAATATTATACATATCACTAGACATATCTTAGCCATTAAGTGTATATTCGTTGGTAGAGGAAACATATGTGACATATTTCATGAACTCACGTACATGTTAGTACATATATAGGTTATTAGGTCCATATTATGTTTATTGATATATTATGTGATCAAACATCTAATATCACTAATGCAACATGTGTGGCATCAAGCATATATAGGTTAGGGATATATGATTACAACTTCGGGTTTAGGATCCAGATCATTATATGAGGGATATAGCTTAAGGGTATGATTAGGGTCATACATGACCATAGTTAGGCTTATACATGAGTTACATCATTACATGTATATTTAATGTTCATTAAGGTACAAATGAGTGTATTGGGTTTTATATGTATCCTGGTTTGACTAAAACTAAATGTCTAAGCATACAAGCTTCACATCTAAGGGAATAAGGTTTCTTGAGTCAAGAATCTAGGTTTCAATATATTACACCCCTCTTGTTTATTTGAGTAGAATTGATATAGTAAGATTTACTTAGATTGATCATTGCTTTTTTTTTTCTTTTGTTCACCTTAGTGTAATAAAAAAAAAACCCAATCAAAATAAAAAATCCCTACCTCTTGGCACTAGAAACCTAAAGAAGCAACGCTATCTATCCCACCCCACTCCTCATGGATTGATCCCTAACTTACCTACTCTTTGTGCTACAATTTGAACCATGTTCACTTGTGGGATATTTTTGTGTGTGCTAAGAGTGTGTCTATCAGGGTCTTGCAAATCATTGTTAACTTAATGAGCCCAAGGTGCATCAAAAATCCCTCTAATATTGTATGTATCTGAACAAACTTAATAAAACATACTTTAAGAAGTTTATATCTATATCAAACCATGTGATATAAAGTTTTATTGCCTTATATGGTCTTTATAAGAATTTCAATCCCACACTCATCTATTCCCTCAAACTTAGGTGAAATGGCATCCCTTCCTCTCACATAAAATCAATATAGACCTCCCTACCCCTTGAGACTAAATAACACCTTTTTGTATTTATGCTCGTGATTTCTTACCAACCAAAGAAAGCCTCCTCATCTAACAATTATAGCCAGAATTGCCCAAGATACCACCATAAAGGCCACCTTCCTTTAAATAATATGGCAAGAATTTCCTTCACTTCCCCTATCTTTCCATGTAATTTGACATGCTACACCATCCTTATGTGGCCAAAATAGGTTCCTTAGAACCCATGGGATTCAGTATGTTCTGGTACTGGTGTGTCCACCCCTAGTGCTGAGGATCATCATCCTAAAGGCTTTTGAACACCTCCAATCTTTCAACCTCAGTTGAAATAATTTTTAGGATTCTAGGTTGATTCTTTGATATTTAAATCATTGTTATATAAGCTAATTACCTCTCTTGTTTCCACAACAATTATTCTCACACTATAGTATGGTAAAAAATTTACCACCTCAAGCCTTTTCCTGACATTTTTTCTATGAACCCCATGAAAGGTTCATATCACTCAAAATGTGTGAATTTTTTTTGGAGTTATCATAACATACTGAAACCTAGAATCTTACCCTATTCCATGGTTAGGAGGTTAGTCAGCTTTATTCCTAAGATTTGACCTAACAAGAATGAAGTTATACCCTTAATGTATATAGTCAATGCATGCATATAACATATTAAGTTAATGGTAATTGATAACATGTATAGGGTTAAAAACAATAAAGCGCATTGAGTGGCATTAGGTTCAATAATCAACATCTTATATCATTTTATAATCATATTAACGTAATTACCTATATGTGTGCTAACATGTATGGAGTTCATGAAATATGTTACATATAACTTCCTTTATTAACTAGTTTATATAATGTCTAAGATATTTTTAATAAGAGGCATAATGTGCTTAATACATGTATTATAATAACAATTGGAGTTTTCATGTCCACAAATATGAATAATGTACCAACATCTAAACAAATATTTAATTAATAATAGGATTCGAAATAATAAATATTGGTGGTAGCGGTGTAATATTACAATAAATATAACAGTTATGGACCAAAACTTTAATTGTATTAAAACTCCTAAAATGAAACCTCAACACCAAAATATAATAGTAAATTCATGTTTCTTGGGTCCCAAATAGATTGGGTTCCAAGTTTCACATTAGTTGAACAATCCTAGATGCCTTAATTTTATCTAAGAAATAAATATAATATTACATTTTAAATGTTAAAGAAAATATTAGATGTCTCCAAAAGTGGAAAGTAATGGAAAAAACGGATTCTTCATATCTTAATTATTCTATAAACCAAATTTGGTATTCATTCATCTTTATTTGGACCCTTAAATAAATTTAGAAAAAGAGGACATGAGTGAAGTACTTGATACTCAAAGTATTAATATATATCGTTTGTTTTCCTAAAGTTCTCAAGATAATAGATGTCATGGGCATTTATGTGTTGTGGCTACTTTCCTAACTTTGCTAGGTCTCAGATTCTACTACAATCATCAAATTTAGACCGAGTACCCCTAAGCTTTTCTCCTCCTCAATTTCCCTTTCTTTCCTCACGAACTATAAACCAATCTCTCTTCCTGGTTTTTTTTATCATATATCTTGATCATCCATCAACCTTCCCTTTCAATTTATTCACATGTGATTTCCTTTTTTGATTCTGCATTCAACTACCTAAAACTCGAACCCTAACCCCCCATAATCAAGAAATGCCCAAAAGTGGTGCTAACCCCCATGCCACCCTGAGTTTTTGGAACATCCACACCAAGTGTAACCACTATATAACCACCCAGAATTCACCTCCAATCCTCCTTGGACTCTCCTCCATTTTCAATTTGGCTTGAGGATGTGTGTGTTGCCACCACAAATCTCATCTACTCAAACATTTATCTCATCTACCCCTAAGCACCTCCAACCACAAAATGTCAATGAGATTAGTTATAAGCATCCTTGCACCATACTTTCTCTTTACCTTAGCCTGGGCAGTTGTGAGTTTGACTCAATTTTCCTATTCTCAATCCATTTTCCATGTCACTAGGACCTTTTTCGTGTGACCTTCTTGAACTTTCACATACCATGAAACTAGTTACAACGACTTCACTTTGTTTCCTTGTAGTTATCAATGCTCTCATTTCTTTTGTGTCTCTTTGGTTTTACCAATCTTCTTGTGCTGGTTTTCTTCCTTTCTTCCTTTCTTCTACTTTCCTTGTCACAGTAATCTTTCTGCTTCTGGCCACCACGGAAGAGAAACAAAAGCTTTGTGGCACCACTTGGTTCACTTGAAGCTTTCTTGTTTATCTCTAGGGCTCGTCAGGTAGCAGAGCGCAGGTCAGTTGCTTCACTTGAGGCTGCTTTGATAGCCATGGCGTAGCAGTAGGGAAGGGGATTATTCCCCTCTTTGTTTTCTCTTCTCTACCTCTCATTTCGATTTTTGATTTGTTTTCTACCAGGGGAAAAATAGTCTTTTCACCTTCGATTTGTTTTCTTCATCGCGTGGAGTCGTGCGCCACATTGGTCATGGGTAGGCCACTTAGCCAATTCCTATAGGGTCATCTCAGCGATACCCATTATCCCCCTTGTGGATATGGTTTGCCTATATGGATTTTTCTCGAATTTTCAATTGGTCAGTTATTCAAAAATTGTATCTAATTATGTGGTCATTGTAAAATTACATAAAAATACCTATTGTAATCAGAATATTATTAACTATATAACTATGAATATTTCATAATGTAAATCTAACAACAATAAGAGTTAATCTATGGTTTATTATACACATAGTAATTATTAATTTGTATATATAATTCAATAGTAGGTGAAGAACAACCCTGACTTGGATCTAGGTTTTGGACTTTGACAAGTTGACGCACATCTCGAGGCATAATTCATCTCAAGAATTCTATATTGTACAATTTATCTTATTTATCTCTCTCTTGGGCCTCTTTGAGGTATCTTATTATTGACATTTCTCTTTCTAGACTTGATGAGCTATATGGGTCTAATCTTAATGGTTTTGAGTCCTTGATTTCTATAACTATATGTAAATCATGTTGGGATCTAAAGTTTGTATGTTACCTCTTGATGGAACCCTAATTTTGGAATTGAACCAAGTTGTTCTTATTGTGAGATGGAACCCTAGTTGTACCCACTGTTGTGGTGGATGTTTAATATTATTCATTTATGTGATGGAAATCTCATTAAATCTTATTTTGGTGACCGTACTTTTACTTACATCTACATTTATGCATGCTTTATGATTCAGTAGCCCTAGAGTTATATGAGTAATTTGGTTTTATGCGCCTTTTATGTTTTGGTATGGAGGTCATGTGCCTCATACTTGATTTTGTGCCCACTTTATATAGTAGGGAGTTTGGTTATTTTCCTTATTTTATCATGTTATGGATTATTTTCCCTAACCATTATTTTTATTTATATTTCACCAATACTATATTTTTATCACTTACATGCAATTTTATTAATATTGATGATGAGTTATGTGCCCTAAATTCATTATGTGTGCTTTTGTGGCATACCTCATTTTGATTAATGGGAAGTTTCATTGATGATTATTATCTTATTGAAATTCAATTGTGTTGATATCTACTGGGATGGTACTTTTCTATTGGATGGGAAGCCTTGTTATATTTGAAGTCTTTTTTTCCTAAATGTTTCTCAATCCCTATTAATATGCTCATATTGGCTTTTTATGTTGATAATTTCCACTTTGTCCTCTTTTGGGGTATGCTTACAACCCCTTAGGTAGAGAGTAAAGAGGAATGGACCAAAGTTGACCAGGACTCATACAAGTGCAACTTATTCTTCTTGGGAGATAGATTCAATGTGGTTAGATAACCCTCTCTTGGTCCTATGCTATACATTAATTTCCTTTTTGCATCACCATGTGTGGTGAATGATTATGATATAATCAAGCATTGTAATAGTTACATATTTTATATTTCGTTGGTACATTTTGGTATCTTGAAACATGCTCCAAATAAATTGGATTATCTCCATTTGCAAAATTTTGGTTGTGTGTTTGATATATTAGATGTTTCCTTTAATTTGATTTAGCGAGGAGTGGATCCCCTCTCGGGTTCCACTCCTTATAATTATCTTCCTTGAGGTGTGAACCTTATTTTTTATAATTCGTGTAACCACCATATAACCTTTGTGATGGATAAGTCAATGTAGTTTAATTTGAGGAACCTTTTCATTTGCTCAATTTCCTAAATAATTCCATGTTCTTACAGCTAGATCATGGATCCATTGCCATGAAGCAGCTACAACTCAAGGAAAATAGGGAACAATGATCTACCCTATGAACTCTTTTAATTTATTATTGTAATGAATGCCATCTATATTATTGTATTTTCCCTACTTTATTTTATTTATCTATTGCACATATTTAAATGGAAGTAATTGTCTATGTAATGTTGATAAATTGTAACACGATATGCAATGGCAATATTGTCCAGAGTTTGAACTATCATTTTATTTTTTATTTTATATAAATAATCCAAAATAAATAGTAATGGTTTTTGAAAAAAATGTTTAGAATATTTTATGTATCTGTTTTGACCTAGTTTTAAAATATGGTCGTCCCCTAAACATGTCATAATGTAGAAACCCTGAATAATATGATAAATGATCACCTAAACCAAAATTCACTAAAGTTGGATCATGAAACCCAATCTAGCTAACCCTACTCAATATCCTAAACCCTAATGATAAGAACATTATGGTAATATACCCAATGAAGGTATGCAACTCAAATAACCGAAAGTAAATATCACGTAATGAAAGAAAAACAAATTATTTAGTGTTTTATATTGGTAAGACAAATAAGTGAAATAATTTGACTCATTCAATAATTATATACGCTAAATTTAACATACCTAACTTCAAATGCACATAAGTAATAATATGGTTCAACTCTAACAAGAAGCCAATCCTAAATTTTTAGCAGAATCTAGAACTCTTTTCAAACCCCTAACTACACCTTACAAGATTGAAACACTAATATTGCACCTACCAAACTACCATAAAATAATTTCCTAGTACTATTGTCGATATTATGAATCATGAATAGTGGTATGACCTTACCACATGTGTGAACATGCATATCTTACTTGAGTTTTAATTGTGTATTATTTTGGACACTTTGTACCCATCTTCACCATATGAGATTGTAACATTACAAAATCAAACCTTAAATATAGTCTCGTAAAGCTTCTACAATTATGAAAGCAAATAATAGTGTAAAATGAAAATAAAAGAGGATTATTTTATTCTTAGACACATGAATGAAATATTAAAGAGATGAAGTATGATCTAAACATGATTGTAGGACTTTATTTACATAATGGAAAGTTTCAAAGGACAATACAAAGTGGAGATAGGAAATTACTTCTACAAATAGGTACTTCATTTCTATAGGGAGGCACTGTGGTGACATAGTGATGTGATTGAATGTTGTAAAGAGTTTCTTTGACACTACAAAAACTATAATGGTACCTATACATAGAAAATATTTTGAATAACTTAGGAACATTAAAAGTCTAATAATGAATTACCAAATTTAATATCCTATTAAACGTATCAAATAACTAGTTATGCATATTCTTTTAAATTCTTGATTTTTTTTGCTAATGTGTTTACTTGTCTATTCATGAATGAGGACACACCATCCACATGTGAGGAACCATATTGGGAAGAACCGTATCAGGAATAACCCTATCACGATATTAGTACCCAACATGGCCAAACTTTGGAGAAGACCTATATAGAGAATTTTAGGGAGTAGTACCTCAAACTTGTGGGATGTCATCTTTCATATGGATCCTACATAGTATATCTTAGTTTCATTTTCATGTTCTAATGCATACATGTTGCAACCATTTATCTTTCATATTTTTTACTATTTTGTGATTTGTCATATGTGACATTGTAAGATTTGTTAAACAAAAATGTTGTTATTTGCTTCTATATGCTATTTATTATTAAATAAAAATTGAGATTTTGCACTAAAATTGCCAAAGTTTCCTCTTCTCTACGTTGGGAAGAACTTCTGTATATGAACATGACATGTAACTATTGTGTCCATTTCTTACTCAGCATTATACTTTTTGTTCAAACACTTCTCCTGGATTCTCATACTCGATTCTCAATTGTCTTGTTGCAATCAGAGTTGAAATGTATTGGAATCATCCGCATATTTGTGGCCATATTTCTATGACAACTTACTCCAAATCAAAAAAATCTCATAAAATGCCCAAATTTTTTGCAGAAAGTAATAAACTTTTCTATTTGAATTCAATTTTTTTGTGACTAGAACTGTGATTGCAACACTAACTTCTTCCTCTATCTTTAATAGATATAGATGAACCTATAGAACCAAATATGTTACATTTCCTTATAAAAATGTATTTAGTCAGAATAAATCATGAATATCATCAAATTCAAATTCCTTATTCTTAGAAAATTGCATACTCGTGTTAGCTCAGCAAACCAAATCTCGATTGACAGGGAAAGTATGAGAAGGGATTTAATTTATCAACAAGCTCAATCTCCGCATATTTGAGATGAGTGATTATCATTAGGAACTCATTTATGTGATCTTCTATGGAAGATCATTCACTCGTCATTAGGTTTTAGAAGTGATACTTCATATCTCTCTTCTTTGTGGCAAGTAATTTTACAAGATATTCGACATTTTCTTTGAATGTCATGGTATCATCTTCTTGTATATATTTTTGAATGAAACCTTTAGTGTCAATGTCAATTGAATCGTCCCAGGAAGCCAGGAATTTTTGTTGGGGGCACCACATGAATATGAATTCAAAATGATATATTAATATAGCAATGTAAAAATGATGTACGGTGTCATATATTGATGAACATTTATAATGTTTACAAACCATAAACATGAGAAAATCATATCATGTGTACTAGAGTTGACCACGATCACTAGACAATCCCTAAAACCATTATATGATTATATCATTGCTAATTTAAGAAAATAATTCATTTTCAATGTAAGGAACAATATAATTGCCAAGTAAATTACCCCCCATCTTATTGTGCAGTCAATTCTTTATGATCTTAATAGTTGAAAAACTTTTTCTATTGATGTTAATGCAATGTGTATACATAGTGCTAACTTTATAAGATTGAATACTAGAGAAAAATCTTTATCTTTCTTCAACTCCACTAATTTTAGTGTAAGACTTTTAATTCCATTTAGATGTGATAAGTCATAAGTGTGGACATCTAGAATCTAAGTATTAAGCTCCATGTCAAACTTCTCAAGATCAACTTCAGAAAAAACAAAAGGATTGCAAGTTGAATGATATTTTGTTTGACAAAAGAGCTAAATGCATCACATGGATCAAGACAGTTACACCTAGAAGTAAGTCTATATTTAGTTTCACTAAAATGATCATTTAACTCTTTTAGCATGTAATCAGTTATGGTGGTGATAGTCTCAAACCCGATAATGATCTTGAATCATAAAATTTTCTAAATTTCTTCTTAATCTCCCTTGTGGTACAAATACTCCATCAATGTTAGGAATATCTATCTTGTGCTTCATGCAAAAGTCAATTACTATCTCAATAAAGATCTCCCATTGGTCATCTTCAATTCTCAAAGAATGTAGTTGTTTTTGGATAACTTTACTAACATCATATCTCTAACATTATTTTGATCCTTCCTTTACAAATCTTGTGGTAACTCATGTATATTACCCAGAATAAGTTTCATCAAATGCAATAGAAAGACAAACTAAAATATTTGAATTTGTTTACAAAATACACTTGCAAGGCCTCTTTGTTTTACATCTTTTCCATGATCCACAATAATATTCAAAACAACAACAGGAAGGAAATAAATGCATAAAATTTAGTAAAGAGGTATAGTAAGAACTCCATTTGTGTCAGTTTTACTTTTGATACCAAGAACTTGATTTAATCTTATGCCAAAATTTCAATTCACCACAATTTAATTCACTATTCACTCTTTCTACTTCTTTTACTTGAAGAGCATCACATCACTTATGTGGTCACCTATTATATTCATAATATTTGACAATTAACTCATATAGTTACTACAAGTGCATGTCTTTATGATATTTCAACAAGAGAATATAAATCCTATAAGAAAAACAATAATTATACTAAGTTGATTTATTTTCTCTCATAATTAGATTGTTTAGTCCATTAATTCCCCATTCATTTTACTTGCTTGGTTGTATCCTTGTCGTCACAGTTGTGAAATATTGAGTTCTAATAAAAAGAAAAAGGAATCAATAGTTGACTCAAGTGAAATAAAAGATGTCACATAGAATTTCAACGAAGTGTTCAATAACTACTCCTCGTGCATTAACATATAGTAACACAATGTCATTTGTTCTTTCATAAACTCATATCAAGATTCATCAATTAAATAGTCAATTTATTGTCTGATCTCTTATTTTGATGGAAACTATATCACAAATATTTTATATATATCATGAGAAGTTAATTTTAAAGTTTCGGGAGTATTTTCTAAAAGTAACTTTGTTAATGTTCTCGTTGTGGGAAGCAAAAATCTACTACAAATCCAAAAAGTTTCCTTTATTTAATAAAACTAAACCTTTATCGCAATCGCAAAAAATTAATTCTTGATCTAAAGATATCAAATACAACCAGTTGATGCCTCTAATTATGTATCATATTCTCTTTAAAGTTCTTTATCTTATTTAGACAATGCAACATCATTATTTTGATCTTAATTCATTACACTGTAAACATTACACGAACACTAGTGTGAGCACTTGAAGAATTATCAACATGTTTTTCAAAACTTTTTTCCCATTCTACTTTATGTATCCTTGCAACAACAAAAGGATCATGACATATTTGTGAAAAGAGATAACAACATAGGCAAATCGCATCATTATCTTCTATGATATACTCTATCCAACTGCGATAATCATCAAATCACGATGGATAACATTGATGAGATTGTTTTCCAAACTAGGTAAAGAAAAAATTAAGAGCTTTAGGCTAACAAGTAAGAACACTAGATAGTGTCTCCGATATTAACAAAATAACTTGTAACTTTTAACCTCAACACACGATAAAGAAATCTTTTGTGAATCTCGTTGGGAGATCTTTAATAAACTGGATAATTGTATTTCATGGTTTTGAATAGGATTCTCATTGGGGCTTGATTTATGTAGTTTCTTTTTCTTAAGGAATCTGTCCACTATAATTACGTGGTTATAACATAATAAGTTCGTATTTGAGAATCATAAAAACTATATTCTAAACAATGTCTGAAAGCATAACCGAGTCCTATTCGAAAATTAGCAAACACATCCCAAAATCTAACAAATTTCACTTATCAATATATAACTAGTGATATATTAGTGTTGCCCTTCATTCCTGGAACCAGAAAAAGCCAATCAACTTAATGCCATTTCTAGGTAAGAAAACGTGGAGATAACATCAACGAGGCACTACTCTTATGAAAGCATTTACTAGATAGGACCATATTAAAGTAAAAATACTCCTGTGAGAAAAGTAAAAGCTAACACATGAAATACTTCATATGCCGATATGGAGAAGGCAAAGGCCAAACAGGGGCAGCCTAGAACAAAGAACCATTTACAGAGAGAAGGATTCATAAGACTGGAATCTATTGGCCTTCATAGCCCTCATCTTGGCAATGGCGCCAGCAGGATCCAGACTCTTGGGGCAGGTAGAAGTGCAATTCCGGATGGTTCTGCACCTATAGAGCTTCTTGTCATCCTCCGTCAGAGCTTGGAGCCTCTCCTTCGTGAAGTCGTCGCGGCTGCAAGGAACAGAGCAAGGTCAATTGAAGCAATGGTCAATCAAAGTTTGTGAATCGACCGTGTAGCATCAGCTACCTACCTGTCAGAGATCCATCTGAACGCGTGGAGCAGTGGCGCGGGGCCAAGGAACTCCTCCGGGTTCCACCAGTAAGCCGGGCAGGCCGTGCTGCAACACGCGCAGAGTATGCACTCATAAAGCCCATCTAGCTTCTTCCTGTCACCTGGTGACTGCAGGAACTCCTTGCCGCCTTCGGGATCCTTCTTTGTTTTTAGCCATGGCTCGATTGATCTTATACCGGATTCAACCGATCAAATTTGTTAGTAGCTATAGGATCAACTAATCACTGATTGAAATGGAAGCTGGCTAAAGATACGAAGTTAGAAGTGCAATTCGTTACTGACTTGTACTGCTGGTAGAAGGCGGTGAGGTCGACGACGAGGTCCTTGATCACGTACATGTGAGGCAGCGGGGTGATATCCGTAGGCCTTGAGATGTCGGCATCGATGGGCTGCAGGCACGCCACGTTATTGTCCCCGTTGATGTTCATGGCGCACGATCCGCATATCCCTTCGCGGCAGGAGCGGCGGAAGACCAAGCTCGGGTCTAGCTCCGCCTTGATCTTCTGCAGGGCATCCAAGACCATTGGGCCGCAGCATGTGAGGTCCACATAGAAGGACTGCATGAAGGGCCTCCCTTTTCCTCGCGGCCTCTCGGGGTTCCAGCGGTATATTCGGAACTCCTTCATCATCGCCGGCGGCTTCCCGCTGGGACCTTGTTGTTGTCGCTGCTGCTCGTGGATGACCTCCCCCTCGAGTTTCTCATAGCTTCCAACTACCTGCGCCGCGTGTTGTTGAGCCCTGGGATGACCCTCCAGAGGCGGGAAGTCTTTGTTGCTGCCCCCGCCACCATCTCCTCGTCTTCCACCTCGGAGATACCTGGACACCTTGCCGTATCCGTCCCTAAGGCGTTGCCACCCTGGCGCTCCCTTCATCTAGACGACGGAAACCACCTCTTTCAGTCGGTCCTGTGACAGGCTTGCCGCTTTGCATTAGTCTGCGAAGCCCTCTCAAGTAACCCGCAACTTCTCGAGACTACAGGCGTCTTTTGCTGATGTTAAACTGAAAAACTATAAGAAATAGTAAACTTTAAGTCCACAATTGACTCCGTGGCCCAATGGATAAGGCGCTGGTCTACGGAACCAGAGATTCTGGGTTCGATCCCCAGCGGAGTCGGTTAATTTTTTAAATTTAGATTTTCTTAACATAAAGTAACCTGCGGTAATCGGGCACCGGAGGTCCAGAGCTGCGGAGCACAATTATTATGTTGTTAAGACATGGTGGCTATTTGGGTACAACTGAAAAAGATACAATGCATAAAAAGAATAATAAAAATGCTGAAGAACGGTCATATAGACCTTTACGTTTTTAACTTCATATACAAGAGTTTATCGACGTTTTTTTCCTGAATGTCCAAGTTTGGTCCCGCAAGTGGTCAATGAACACAATTGTTGTAAGACTTTTTGCATCTCTCGCTAATTAAGGTTTAGTGGTCTTCATTTTTTTGGATAAAAAGTCCATGCATTAAGAAATCAAATCTTTACAAATAAAGACGATTGTAAATATGAGATAATAAGGTGTTCCACCATGGAGGACACATACAAAGATGTGTATTCAAGTCAGATGCAGAATGAAAAAAAAAATGAACGGGATCTGAAGAAACAGTGTTTGTGACGGAGGCACTCCTTAACAATGGGTTTTAGCATAGAGATGAAATAAAATTGATATGACTAGCCAGAAAAAGGCCCTTCCAGCAGTACTCTCGGTGGTCCTGTTCAGAATCTTGTGTCATCAGCTATGATATCTTCTGGTGTATAGCAACCTCTGCCATTTTGGTCTCCAAAGATGTTTTCTTGATCTTCATTTGTTTCCAACACCTGTGTTGATGTAGAAGTCAGTCCTGCAATGCAAGTTAGTGTACAAGGAATGTTCAATGTCAGTCAGTAAATGGTGTTTAGGTCGGCTAGAGATGTTATATTTTCTCTGGTTTCTTTCTAGCCAAATGTGTCAGAGGGTGTTTATAATCATATTTGCTGGAGGAAGGTGTTAGTGTTGGATTAGAGGTTTTAATCGTGTGATATAGTTAGGCAAGAGCAAGTTACTAGTGATATTGTGTGGTGGGAAATATTTGTAAAGGAAGTGTAGCGTATAAGGACAACTAGTGAAGAGGTGTTGTGTGGTTTCTTCTGCAGATAGGCAGAGGTAGCATCTAATAAGTTCCTGAAAGCCTCTTCCATAGATGAGATGGTCAATGGGGATCTTGTTGCTAGAAAGGAGCCAGAAGAATTTTTTGAATTTTTCTGGTCATTTCAGTTTCCAAATGGTTTTCATATCTGATATGTGTCCTCTGTAGGTTAAGTGCGTGTAAGTAGATTTTGGTGAGCATTTTGGCCCCCATTTCCATATGATGTTGTTTGTTGTGTTGTATTTAGGTCATGAGTAATGTCATGCATAGTATCCTCATGAAGGTGGTTTGAGAGGAAGAGCTTAAGTGAGTTTTTTTGATTGCTGGTAAGAAGTTTCAAGGTTGTGGTTGTATTAAGATTTTTCAAAGATGACGGTATGTGAAAGTTGCATTTCAGGTGTTGTATGGAGTTGTTTTGAAACCATGGGTCCCTCCAAAAAAATTTGTTTAAGTAAGCATGTGGGGGGGAGTTGATAAGGTGTTTAATGATGTCTGAGTATTTATATATGTACTTCCAAAGTGGTGATGATATGCACTTGCTGGTTTTGTGCCAAGGAGGGGTACATGTATAGTATTTGTCAAGAATGAGAGTTTTCCATATCTTTTTGATTTTGTAGAAAGGATGTTGATGATCTTGGTGATGAGGCAAATGGCGTGGATCTCAATATTAATAATACCCCAGCCACCCTATTCAATAGGAGCCTGAAGTGTATCCCAGTTGACTAAGTGTTTTATGTACCTCTGGTGTTCTTCATTGTAGTGGTTCCATAGAAACTATTTTTTGATGGAATCAATCTCTTTTAAGGTTTTTTCAGGTAGGGGAATGCAGCTGAGGTAGTGGGTGGTTATAGGGGTAATGACACTGTTGAGAAGGGTGAGGTGTCTCACAAGGTTGAGAAAGTGGTTGGTCCATGAGTGTAGTTTGTGTTTGATTTTATCAATGATGGGGTTTCACAGACAGTGTGTGATGGGGTGAGGATTTATGGGAAGACCAAGTTAGATGATCGGGAAATGTTCAATCTTACATTTAAGAGGAGATCTATATCTATTTACAAGATCAGTTGGGGTGTTGACTCCTATGATGGAAGATTTTGAAAGGTTTCTTTTGAGGGCAGAGATGTATGAGAAGAGACCAATGATGAGGATTGTGTTAATGATGGTGTTGTCTTTAGGTTTGACCAAGATCATGGTATCATCCGCAAATTGGACAATATTTTCATAGTATTCTATAGGTGAGGAAATGAGGCCTTGTGTTGTGTCGAGCTTGATCATATTAGTAAGTAAAAAGGTGACAATGATGGACATGTATGGGGAGAGAGGGTCTCCTTGTATAAGCATGTTTGTGTTGTGGAAATGTCCAAAAGGTGATTTGCTGATGATGGTGGAGAAGTAATTTGTAGAGATGCAAGCATGTATCTAGTCGTTCCATATTTGGAAAGTTGTATCTAGACATGGTGTGGAAAAGGCAGCTCCAATTAATGTAATCAAAGGCTTTCTCAAAGTCCACTTTGATAGCTATGACTGAAGTTTTGTTTTTGTAGCAAAGGTGGATAATTTCATTTACCATGATGTAGGCATTGTGAATGTTGTGGTTTTTTAGGAAGGCATCTTGCTTGTGGTATATGATGTCCTCGAGTTGTGGTTTGATGTGATTGCTAAGGATTTTTGTAATGATTTTATATGATGTATTGATGAGGTTGATGGGTCTAAATTGTGTGATTTGATATGGGTGGTTAACCTTTTTTATAAGTGTTATGTTGTTATGGTTGAGTTTCGATATGTCTATGGACGTTAGTGTTGTTTTGGAAGGCTATAAGTAGTTTCATAAAATCTCCTTTGATGTGGTTCCAGTTGGCAAGGTAAAATTTAGTGTTAAGGCCATCAGGTCCAGGAGATTTGTTTTTTCCAAGAGAAGTAATGGCATCATCAAGTTCCTCATAGCTAAAATTTGTGATAGTATGTTGTGGGTAAGGGATGGTTTTGTTGCAAATGTGTCTCCAATTGATTGAGTTGAGGAAGGAGGGTTTGTATCTAGTGTTTAAGATGCATTCAAAGTGTTGGAAAATGTGGTTGGTGATCGTGTGCTTATTTGAGATGATGATGTCATTGATGCATAGTCTAGCAATGATATTTTTGCGGGCATTGTTGTTGCAGGTTTTGTGGAAAAATTCAGTATTTGTGCCCCCCTCCATGGCCCATGTAATCTTTGCACGTTGTTTCCAAATGGTATCTATGCAATTTTGAATGTGTTCTATTTCAACTTTGATAGTGAGAGTGAGGGTAGGATTAGTTGTAGGGTCACTGTCAACATAAAGATATTGTTGTTCTAGGTTAGCTAGTTTGTGTTTGATATTCCTTAAATTTTTTTTGCCAAGATTTCAGAATAATTCTGATTTTCTTAGTGTTGTTGTGATTGTGTGACGCAATTTTAGCGTGCGTATAAACACAAGTGAACGCGTCGAGTAGTACAGGCCTTTGTGAGGCCCGAGTCGAACTCAGGGATACGTGCAATCGTCGGGGACTCCTACTAACTACTCGCGATTAGCTAAGATGATTAACAAGTTGAGAGTTGTTGTTAAAAATAAAAGAAAAATAAAAACAAAACAAAAGAAGCAATCGATTAAATGTTGGTTTAATCAATTCAAAAGGGTATCTTTAGGATTGCGGTTTCACCGCGAGTTTCCATTGTATTAGATTCTATATAGCTACTCAATTTTATCTCTCTATCTGGGTAGTGGCCTGAAATCAAAATTGCCCACTGTCGTGGTACAATTCACTACCTATGTCTAGGTCGGTTCCACCGTCGTAGTAACCTATACCCTAAACTAGGTGTATTATAAACGACCTCTCGGTATCCACCATTAATCTTACACTGCCTTGTTCAAGGGATTTGTTAATTAATGTAAATTCCGTCTCTTTTCAGCCGTTAATCCTTCTTTCAAAGTGATTAAGGGCATTAGGTTATTATTATGGTGATCAAGCATAACAATATATTGAGAACACGAAACTATACCACGGATTTAAGAGATAAGATATGAATTACTATTATAAAATCGTCATACAATGAATCCCCGAGCTACTCCCGGTCCTAAAGATAAAGGGGATTAGCCCCACATGTTCATCTCAAGACAAAGCATGGTAGAGAAAAGGGGAAACATGAGAAAAACGAAATTGAGTGGTGAAACCCCTGAACAGAGAAGGTCCAATCGATCCTTGGCGTGGAATCCGCGTTCTGCTACCTTTCGGTGGTAGAATTTGTCTTGTTCAGCGTCCGGATCGGCTAGGGCATGCTCTCGTGCTTCGTTCTTCTCTCCTTTTCTCTTCGGGATGTGTGCAGCAACTAATCACGTTCCCCTTTGGCTGGGGGCACCGTCCTTAGGTTTAATTCCCGAGTTTCGTCGTTAATTAACCACGGCCGTCCGATTAAGATCATTCTAAATCAAACTCATATCTGACGGTGTCGATACCATCGACGTGAGTCGATGGTATCGACCATGCGCTGATCGGCCGACTCTCTTTCCTTTTCTTCTGCCGCGACCAATACTGACTCGATACCATCAACTCGGGTCGATGGTATCGACATGCATAGGCGTCAGTTTTATCTTTAAGAGTCATTGTAGCTCCATTAGTCGATAGTATCGACTCTTGTGTCGATAGTATCGACTCACTTTCTTCCAGCAACCTGATGGTAGCTCGATACCATCGACATCCCTATCGATAGTATCGACTCTGTTCTGGTTCTTGCGGCTGGCAACCTATGGTCCGGTCGATGGTATCGACCTCCGTCGATGGTATCGACGGTAGAAGATACTTGTTTTCCCTGAAATTCAAACACAAAACCACATAAGTTCACACAACTAATAATATTCTGACAATTAATGCTCATAACGATAAAATAAAGGGGATTTGACATAAAATAGTAGCAAAGACCAAAGTGGATGAATTATGCAACATTAACCATAAAAATGACTAATAAAAGCATAAAACACATATCAAACAGGTCTATAAATGCGACTCAAAATCATCGCATCAAACTCTCCTAAGCTTGAACATTGCTCGCCCTCAAGCAACTAAATCTTAGAATAGAATTGCCAGAGTCAACTAAAGAACAAAACATCACAACATACATCTCATATGACTCCCACTAGACATTCACATACCGGCCCTCGCTAACCACAAAATGACAATTACCCTCAAGGCGACAATAATCATCCATAAAATAAATTGACCTCAAAACTGATGAACACTATCACATAAGGCAACTAACATAATAAAACTTGTCGGTTCAGACTTGGTGCATCTTGTGATCCCCTATACTACATTACTCGCCCTAACTACCATCTACATGGAAGAAGTTCTCCTGATATTCATTAGTGAGGAGAAATTCACGGTGGCCTACCAATCCGAGCAACGGGTGGATGAAGATGGGTGGTTCATGGAAGAAAGTGGAAGTATCATACGATTGCAACATGCATAAAACAAAAATGCCCTTAATGATGCAAATGCACATGAGAAATGCCCTAATGCTTAAGATTAGGTGGAATGATGCATGCACTAACCATCCGTCTCAGAATAAGATGGATATCTAATTAAGCTACATCATGTACTCACTTATCTTGCAATACAGGTGAGATTTTGTTCCTTTCTCCTTCTTATTTTTGTTGCTTCTGAATAACCCCTTTTTTCAATTTCAGATTTTTTTCTTTTTTTTTATTACACCCCTTATATCCATGATTGACAATGAGTACTTATTGGGCTTATATTTTCTGCATAGCTCAAATATTTGCACTATTTAGAAGGTATGGAACAAATTAATTCACCATTAAAGAATAAATGAGGTACATGACATACTTTATGCATAAAAGTTATGAATGCAACTACATGGCATGCACCTAAGGGTAATGTGCATGTATAACTATTCTAATATTTCTCTTTTTTTTTGCTTTCTATATGCAAACATGTGAAGGTGGCTGCAATGCAAATCCTATCTACATGCCATGCAATCAAAAGAGTTAAAACTGTACTTTACTTCCAAATCTTGGTGGACTGTGAAAAGCAATGGGGTGGAAAGATCACAAGACTAGATGACGGAACCTTAGAAAGATATTATGTTTCCCTCCAAACTGACCTGTGTAGTAGTTAAGAGGTTTATCTCTCTTACATCCAATTAGAGTCTCATTACCATTTGGTCAGTTTAGGCTCAAACAACCATTTCCGTCCACTTTCATGAATCATTAGGAGTACAATTGTGAAATTTTGTTTTAAAGCTGACAAAACCAATCATTTTCGTAGGATGTGTGCCCAAGGTTAAACAAGACAAGCTTTCCAAACACACAAAAATTTTAAATTTCTCTTGATTTTCCCATGCATGATTAATGAGATGACACAAATTTTATGACATCCACGATTACACTAGATAGCATGTGGATCCTACAAAAACTAAAAATGCAAGAAACAAATAACAAGAACCCAAAAACAAGAAAGTTAAAAACTAAAAACAATAAAAGATAAAGTTGTTCCAACTACCCCCCTAAGCTTGAATCCGACTATGGCCTCATAGTCAAAAACAAACTTAAAGATTGGAACAGTGATACCGGATCACTCCTGTGGTGGTGGAGGCGGGTACTGTCGAGTCGTAGGGTCCCACGAAGGATACTCCCCCTGGAAGCTTGGATCAAACTGGGCCCTGGGTGGAGGTTGTGGATAACCTCCAAAATAATTTTGGCTCCAATAGTGGTCGTAGAAGGGCTCCTGCTGCATCTCCATCCGATACAACCGATCATGTATCTATTGTTGGTTGTCAAGGAGGAGGCACTCATTCTCGAACATCGCCCTTTGGTTGTCCAGTATCCGATTTGTAGTGTCTTGAATACCGGTATACATCGCCATGTGCTGCTGCTGCGACTGTTGTATATCATGCAGCATAGTATACATGCCCTACATGGAATAGACATCCTCGCTTGGCTGCGAGGGCGGTGGTAGTGGCGGCATATGCTGAGATGATGAAGATGCACCCGGATGCATCCGAGGATGCTTTCGTGGTGCCACTCGTGCTCGAAGAGGTGTAAATGCCTCCTCTTCCTCCTCAGCCTCGTCGTCATTTCCGTCGTTGCCACCGTCGTTTCCGCCTTCTTCATTGGAGTCGGCGATGGCTATGACTGGCCACCGGAAGTGTTGCGCCCCTTCGATGTCGAATACCGGATCAGGCAACGAGCACTCCTGATAGGCGTGGTTGACGTGGCAATGTGCATACGCCAAACCATCTCGAAGAAGTAGGAGATTGGACCGGTGCAAATGTTGCAAGTTCACCTTGCTCCTAATAGATAGAGGAGTGAGCGACTGTAAATTCAAGCTGAGGTATGAAGCCAGCTTGGTGATGAGCCCGCCGAAATGAATCGGCGCTTTCCTCGTACTCCTCTTCACCGCCAATACTCTCTGCAGAAAGAAGGCACCCCAATTGCACTCTTGACGCTTCAGGAGCTTATACAAGAAGAAAAGATCCGGCTCCTGGAATTTGCTAAGGGATAGATCACCCCTAGCAAACAGTGTCGAACAGAGCATCCGGTGTAGTATCTGGATGAAAGGGTGTTTGAAGTCAGCTACCGTAGCATTATGGTAGCTAACGGACTTCCCTGGCGGCACCGTAACCAGCTCGGCGAAGATCGCGTCATAGTCGGTGCGGTTGTTCGGCCGCCGGTAGTCGTGTGGCGAATGATGCCGGTTGAAGACCGCATTAAACTGCTTGAGGGTGATAGTATAGTCGATGTTGAACAGCCGAAATGACACCCGGCCTTTAATCCACTCACGGTCGGTGGCAATAACGTCGTTGGGCACGACGCAGACGTCCAGCGACGCCATGAACTCTGCCACCAACTCCTTGTACGTAGGCCACTCGCCGAAGAACGACTGCCCATCTGCATAGAATTCTAGCTCGTCGGGTCTTCGGGTTGTGTGGCGCTCCTGTCCCTTAAGAACGTAGGCCAAGTTGGCCTGGAACCCCAAGTCGCGGATCAAGTTCCGTTCGACATAACGGGTTGGCTCTATCTTCCTCTTTAAGATCTCCTCGTAGATCTTCTTCACCTCCGCAGATGGATGAATCAGTCACGGGCGTGAAACCGATGCGGGAGGAGGTGGCACAAACTCTGGGATATCCGCCGGGTTTGCACGTGAATATGACGCACCCGCCCCGTGCACCATGGTTGTGAGAGAAAGAGGATTAGAAAGGAGCTATGTGAAGATTGGAGAATCGAATCTCTGCTCGATGAAGACCTTCGCTCGGTGATGCTCGTCGTCAGGCTTGGACAACTCTGGAACTCGCTTGGCACAAGTTGAGGAAGATTGCACTGAAGGTGTGATGTCATCTGACGTCAATCATCCTCTTAAATGGATGTTGTCGGCGCCATTATTGACCCGTCGATACCATCGACGCGAGTCGATGGTATCGACTCAGGTAACGCGATCTGTCTCGCCGCTAGTATCGACGGTTGTCGATGGTTGGATTTGCGGGGACCGGATTGCTGACGCGTCGATACCATCGACTCGGGTCGATAGTATCGACCCATCCCCCAGATCGACTTCTTTGTTTGTCGTGATGCCGTTGATCTTTCTCGTGGATCGTTGACGTGGCGCGTCGATACTATCGACGCGAGTCGATAGTATCGACTCTCTGATTAGGGCAAATCCTCACGAGGCCCGGCCGCCGCCTGCTGTGTGAGAAAGTGTCGATACCATCGACAGGCCCGTCGATGGTATCGAATTTACTGAGACAAATCGTTCTAAAAATCTCCAGAGATCTCGATGGTATCGACTGGCATGTCGATACTATCGACTTGGACTCTGAAATCAACATGTAAGTGTGTCGATACTATCGACGAGGCCATCGATAGTATCGATGCAGTGCGACTCTTGTAGTTGATAACCTGTACCACGGTCGATACCATAGACACAAGGGTCGATGGTATCGACTCTGCCTCAAACCTGCACAAGTAGCAAATAATCACGGTATCTTTTTTTACACTAAAAACTAAGTAAAAACAAATTAAACTACGAATGAAACAGAACTAATCTAAGGTACCAATGGTTGGGTTGCCTCCCAACAAGTGCCCTTATTTAACGTCTTAGGCTAGACGACTTTTGGGCACCTCATGCATCCGAAAATGAAATGAGTTTGACCTCATTCACCTTCCTCTTGTAATTTTCTCCAAAATATAGCTTCAATCTCTATCCATTCACCAAAAATGTCATCTCACCATCGCGCACCAAGATTGCGCCGTGTGGTTTGACCTCTTCTACCACGAACGGCCCACTCCATCGGGATTTGAGCTTCCCGGGATGCAACTTCAGTCGTGAATTGAACAGCAATACACTATCTCCTTTCTTGAACGTGCGCAACTGGATGTGGCGATCGTGGATTAACTTGGTGCGCTTCTTGTATATCCACGAGTTCTCGTATGCCGTCATCCGCGGCTCATCCAACTCATTCAATTCAAGCAATCTCTTAATCCCCGCTCCATCGTAACTCAAGTTGAGCCTTCTAAGCGCCCAATGTGCTTTGTGCTCTAACTCTACCGGTAAGTGGCAAGCCCGACCATACGCTAACCTAAAAGGCGTGGTGCCTATAGGTGTTTTGTACGCCGTCCTGTACGCCCACAATGCATCTTGTAGTAGGGCACTCCAATTCTTCCTCGTGGACGCCACCGTACGCTCCAAAATCTTCTTAATTTCGTGATTGGAGACTTCCACCTGTCCTTGAGTTTGCAGGTGATATGGGGTACCTATGTTATGTTTTACCCCATATTTCTTCAACAATGTCGAGAACTTGTGATTCTTAAAGTGCGTACCCCCATCACTGATGATCATTCGAGGCACTCCAAACCTGCAGAAAATATTTTCTTTTACAAATCTGCACACTACAGAAGAATCATTAGTCCTTGTGGGTATTGCTTCTACCCACTTCGATACATAATCTACAGCTAGAAGAATATATAAATTCGAATTTGAGGACACAAAGGGTCCCATGAAATCTATACCCCACATGTCAAATACCTCCACCTCTTGGAACACATTTAGGGGCATCTCCTGTCTTTTTGAAATATTACCTGCTCGTTGGCAGGAATCACATTGCCTTACAAACTCGTAGGCGTCTCGGAACAGGGTTGGCCAATAAAGGCCACTCTCCCGAATTTTAGCTGCCGTACGAGAGCTCGCATGGTGTCCTCCCGTAGGTGGTGCGTGGCAATGACGGAGAACGCTCTCGTACTCCACCTCAGGCACACACCTACGTAGGATACCATCCATGCATTGCTTAAAAAGAATCGTGTCATCCCAAAAATAATATCGTAAAGAATGGAAAAATCTTTTCTTCTCTTGATATGACCAATCTTCCGGGATGATCCCGCAAGCTAAATAATTCACAATCTCAGTGAACCAAGGGTCTTTAGAATTAACTTTCAAAATCTGTTCATCCGGAAATGTTTCGGTTATGGGTATATGTAAATCTTTTTCATCCACCCTCTCTTACCTAGACAGATGATCCGCCATAACATTTTCAATCCCAGCTTTATCCTTGGTTTTGATGTCAAATTCTTGTAAGAGCAAAATCCACCTAATTAATCTAGGCTTTGCATCTTTTTTCTCCATTAAATATTTGATTGCGGCATGGTCAGTCCAAACAACTACTTTAGATCCAACTAAATATTGCCGAAATTTTTCAAAAGCAAAAACAACGACGAGTAATTCTTTTTCAGTAGTTGTATAATTTAATTGGGCGTCATTCAAAGTTTTTGAAGCATAGAAAATCACGGCGCATTTATTATCCACCCGCTGCCCTAACACAACTCCTACTGTAAAATCTGACGCGTCACACATGAGTTCGAACGGTTTAGTCCAATCCGGCATTTGAACAACCGGCACAGAAATCAGTTTCTCTTTCAACACATCGAACGCATGTAGACATTTGTCATTAAAATCAAATACATCGTCTTTCTCAAGCAGTTCGGATAGAGGTTTCGTGATTTTTGAAAAGTCTTTTATAAACCGACGATAAAATCTGGCATTCCCAAGAAACTCCTTACCCCTTTAACAGAATTTGGTGGGGGTAACTTGGAAATAACTTCAATTTTTACTGGATCCACCTCTAAACCTTTGCTAGACACCTTGTGTCCTAGCACTATCCCCTCAATCACCATCATGTGACATTTTTCCCAGTTGATGACCAAATGTGTGTCCTCGCAGCGCTGTAAAACTTTGTCCAGATTATAGAGACATTCGTCAAACGATGCACCATACACCGAAAAGTCATCCATAAATACCTCAAGACAGTGTTCTACCATGTCAGAAAAGATAGCGAGAATACAACGCTGAAAAGTTGCAGGTGCATTGCATAAACCAAAAGGCATTCGGTGATATGCGAAAGTACCATAGGGGCAAGTGAAAGTAGATTTCTCTTGGTCCAAAGGATCAATTGAAATCTAGTTTTACCCCGAGTACCCGTCAAGAAAACAGAAGTGCGATCGGCCGGAAAGACGCTCTAGAATTTGATCGATAAAAGGTAAAGGAAAGTGATCCTTTAGTGTAGCGGCATTCAGATGGCGGTAATCAATACATACTCGCCACCCGGTTACCAATCGAGTGGTGATAGGTTTATTTAAAATATTTCGGGTGACAGTAATTCCCCCCTTTTAGGGACTACCTGTGTGGGACTCACCCATGTCGAGTCTGATATGGCGTAAATGATACCTACAGCAATAAGTTTAATAACCTCCTTCTTCACAACCTCCATCATGCTTGGATTGAGACGTCATTGAGGTTGGATCACGGGCTTGGCTCCCTCCTCGAGCCAAATCTTATGCTGACGTAATGTAGGGGAAATCCCCTTGATATCTGCAATAGACCACCCAAAAGCTCCCTGGTGGTTCTTCAGCACTATCAACAATTGGTCCTCCTCATCCGCACTCAAATAAGTAGAAATGATCACAGGTAACTTGTCTTCCTCAGCTAGAAAGACATATTTGAGATGAGGTGGCAGCGACTTTAATTCTAACTCCGGCGGGCTGATCAGAGATGATTGAAGCGGCAGGGGAAGTTCATCTAAATCTTCATAATGTCTCGCATAGAAGCATGGAAGCATCTGAAGCATTTTGGCGCACTCCTTGAGTGATTTGCTCCGCATCCAATCATGTGTAATATTTACCAAGCAAGCCTCCAATGGTAATTTAGGATATGCATCAAAAACAAAAATTGCAATAACATCATCTTCCATAGAAGGTGGAATGTCCTCATCCTCATCATTAGGGAATCCTACAGCTTTACACAGAGATACTACCTTGGTCTTTTCCATGATGTCCACCACCAAGGTTCCATTGTCAACTTTGCTCATCACATGAGCCATGTCCAGAAAAGGCTTCCCAAGACAGAGTGAAATATTATTATCCAGATGTTTTACCACACGGCATTGTTCCTTTACTTTAGACGACACCGTACTAGAGGGCATGACCAACTCAAATCGGTCATCGGCTATACCTAAGGTCAAACGACCTCTCCCCATCTCTAAAATCATGTCGGATGTAGCTTGGAAAGGACGTCCAAGTAATAGCTCATTGCCATGTTCATCCTGCATCTCCATGACTACAAAATCTGCTGGAAAAACAAATCTGTCCACTTTCACTAACACATCTTCATAGATTCCATATGGCTTTACTACCGAGTTGTCTGCCAATTGAATAGTCATGTTTCTTGGCCGTGACTCCTTCAATCCCAGCTTTTTGAATGTAGACAGGGGCATCAAGTTGATGCTTGCCCATGAGTCACATAATGCTTCACCAAATTTGAATTTTCCAATATAACAAGAAATGTTAAAGCAACCTGGATCTTGCCTCTTTGGAGGCAAAGTGCCCATGATGAAGGCACTCACTTGCTCCTTGAGCACGACAACTTCTGTGTCCGTAATTTTCCTCTTCTTAGTAATGATGTCTTTTAGAAATTTCCCGTAAGACGGAATTTTCTCAATGGCTTCCAATAGAGGGATATTTACTGAAAGCTTCCTGAAACTGTCTAAAAACTTCTTAAATTGCGCATCTATCTTCCTTGCCTTGGAACTGTTTGGATACGGGATCGGGACCGCTTGTGCCCTTTGATGAGGTGGCACATAGGGTGTCCTTTTCTGAGGTCCTTCCTCCTCTGCAATCGGGTCTTCAGTAGAATCCACAACTGTGTCATTGACTAATTCTGTGACCGGTGCGGGTTGCTCCTCATTGGCTTCACCTTCTACTTCAGCTTGTGGTGTGCTTGTCTCCTCGGCCCTTGGGATTTAACAATTTCTTGCCGCTTCTGAGCAAGATGGCTTTTGCCTGCTGGTTTCCCCCTGGAACATTGGTATTTCCCGGAAAACCTTGATGTGCCGGTTTCTTCAAACTGGCTATCTCTGCTGCCATCTGAGCCATAGATGTCTCAATGGTCCTCATTTGCGCCCCATGGCTCTGTAGTGTTTGCCCAAACTGATTCATGAACTCTCCTTGTTGCTTTATTTGCTGGCCAAAAGTAGCCATGAGTTCTTGGTTTTGCTTTATAACTTGATTGAGCAGCTCTGTGCTCTTGTCCTGCACAGCTGGCTAGGGTTTAGCATCCGGATCCTACAAAAAGTTATTAGGATCCTTCCAGGAAAACTTCTTGTCTTTTCTCCATGAATAGTCGTTGTTCCTGTAACCTGGTTGTTGCCTCATAAATTTCACTTGAGCCTCGTCCTCGGACTCATTATCCTCCTTTGCAAGCAATTTCTTTGCGAGAAGATCCATCTTCTCATTCAGTTCTTTTATTGCCTTAGATTCTCCTACTGCACAGACCTGCTCCACGGTACTTATTTCGCCCCATGATTGTTTCCTAGCCATGTTCTTTAATATCTCCCAACACCTGGTGTCCGTGTTGTTCAAAAAGAATCCTGACCCAGCTGAATCAAGGTTGCTCCTATCGTGCTCGGAGAGAGAAAAATAAAAGATCTTTACCTATGTTTCTTTATCCAGCCCGTGATGCGGGCACCGTCTCAGCATGACCTGAAACCTCTCCCAGGTCTCAGAATATGTCTCACCTGCCTGTTGGGTAAAGTTATGTATCTTCCTGATCATGTCGTTGGTCTTCTCAAGAGGAAAGAACCTCTCAAAGAAAACCCCCACCATATGGTCCCAGGACTCCACAAACTCATCATCTAAATTGTATAGCCATTCTCGCGCGGCTCCTGCCAATGAACTCGGGAAAAGCTTAAGATAAAGTGCATCTTGTGGAAACCTGTCGATTTTAACCATGTCACAGTTCTCAACAAACTGACTTATGTGCGCGACGGGGTCCTCATTCTTGAGCCCATGAAAAGCATTGGACTTCACCAGATTTATCAAAGCTGGATCAATCTTATAGGTAGGTATGTTGAGTGCTTGCTTCTTTATAGGCCCTTTTGACGCGGATGCGGAAGAAGCCTTGATCTTCTCCCATATTGTCTGTAGCTCGTCCTCCATCTCTTCTTGTTCCTCGGGTTCAGAATCTATATCCTCTAGATGATCTTGATTGTACCCGTCCTCATCTTCAGGTCCTGTCAGTAGCGGAACCTCTGGTGCGCGACCTGCGTAGTCAGTACTACGCGTCTGCACCATGCATAATACCTGAAAATAGAAAGATTAAATTTAGTACGGTGCTTGACGATTGAAAATATTTAGAAAATACACTATGAATTTTTGGAATGATAATGATAAAAATAATAAAAAGGTGGCCTAGAGTGGTCGCTCACAGCACTCGAAGTGCCAACAAATTGCCGTATCCCCGGCAACGGCGCCAAAAACTTGACGCAATTTTACCGTGCGTATAAACGCAAGTGAACGCGTCGAGTAGTACAGGCCTTTGTGAGGCCCGAGTCAAACTCAGGGATGCATGCAATCGTCGGGGACTCCTACTAACTACTCGCGATCAGCTAAGCCGATTAACAAGTTGAGAGTTGTTGTTAAAAATAAAAGAAAAATAAAAACAAAACAAAAGAAGCAATCGATTAAATGTTGGTTTAATCAATTCAAAAGGGTATCTTTACTATTGTGGTTTCACCGCGAGTTTCCATTGTATTAGATTCTATATAGCTACTCAATTTTATCTCTCTATCCGGGTAGTGGCCTGAAATCAAAATTGCCCACTGTCGTGGTACAATTCACTACCTATGTCTAGGTCGGTTCCACCGTCGTAGTAACCTATACCCTAAACTAGGTGCATTATAAACGACCTCTCGGTATCCACCATTAATCTTACACCGCCTTGTTCAAGGGATTTGTCAATTAATGTAAATTCCGTCTCTTTTCAGCCGTTAATCCTTCTTTCAAAGTGATTAAGGGCATTAGGTTATTATTATGGTGATCAAGAATAACAATATATTGAGAACACAAAACTATACCATGGATTTAAGAGATAAGATATGAATTACTATTATAAAATCATCATACAATGAATCCCCGGGCTACTCTCGGTCCTAAAGATAAAGGGGATTATCCACGCATGTTCATCTCAAGACAAAGCATGGTAGAGAAAAGGGGACACATGAGAAAAACGAAATTGAGTGGTGAAACCCCTGAACGGAGAAGGTCCAATTGATCCTTGGTGTGGAATCCGCATTCTGCCGCCTTTCGGTGGTAGAATTCATCTTGTTCAGTGTCCGGATCGGCTGGGGCGTGCTCTTGTGCTCCGTTCTTCTCTCCTTTTCTCTCCGGGATGTGTGCAACAACTAATCACATTCCCCTTTGGCTAGGGGCACCGTCCTTAGGTTTAATTCCCGAGTTTCGTCGCTAATTAACCACGGTCGTCCGATTAAGATCATTCTGAATCAAACTCATATCTGACGGTGTCGATACCATCGACGCGAGTCGATGGTATCGACCGTGCGCTGATCGGCCGGCTCTCTTTCCTTTTCTTCTGTCGCGACCAATACCGACTCGATACCATCGACTCGGGTCGATGGTATCGACATGCATAGGCGTCGGTTTTATCTTTAAGAGTCGATGTAGCTCCATTAGTCGATAGTATCGACTCTTGTGTCGATAGTATCGACTCACTTTCTTCTAGCAACCTGATGGTAGCTCGATACCATCGACATCCCTGTCGATAGTATCGACTCTGTTCTGGTTCTTGCGGATGGCAACCTGTGGTCCGGTCGATGGTATCGACCTCCGTCGATGGTATCGACGGTAGCAAATACTTGTTTTCCCTGAAATTCAAACATGAAACCACATAAGTTCACACAACTAATAATATTCTGACAATTAATTCTCATAACGATAAAATAAAAGGGATTTGACATAAAATAGTAGCAAAGACCAAAGTGGATGAATTATGCAACATCAACCATAAAAATGACTAATAAAAGCATAAAACACATATCAAATAGGTCTATAAATGCGACTCAAAATCATCGCATCAATATGATAACCTGGTTCTATAGTGTGTGCGTCAGAAGTGATCTAGGGGTTTTTGCAAAGCTCCAAACAGTTTGGGTTGGTAAGCCAAAAAATTTAAAGAGAAAGGGTTTGTAGCCCCAAAGTGAAGATTTTGTATCAATGATGATAGGAAAGTGATCAGATATAGGTCGATGTGCAACAGAAACAAAATAGTGTGGGTATATGTCTTCCCAAAGTGTGGTTCAAATGAAGTGGTCTAGTCTGGCCCAATTTCGATTACGGTGCCAGGTAAAACGTCCATTGGCTGGAGGTATATCAATCAGGTGATATTGTGTAATAAGTTGTTTGAAGACTTTGTCTCCAGAGTGCATATGGCCCTCCTGATGGGAGCAGTTGATTGTATCTGATGAGTGAGTGATGAGATTGAAGTCTCCTCCAAGGAGTCAGGGTTTATTAGCATACTTGTGGGTAATTTATTTGATCTCAGCAGTGTATTCAATTTTTTTTATACTAGCTTCATCATATACCCTAGTAAATACCCAACTATGAGCATTGATTGTGTTGGTGATGTGTAGTGTAATAGAGAATTTTAGGGACTCAACTTGTGTGATGGAAAATAGACTATTGATTATTCCTATGGATAGACCACCTTTAAATTCATTTGGGGTAAATGGTGCCAAGTGTTTAGGTGTTTTCTACCTATGATTTTTAGAGTGTAAGGTGAGAATGCGGTTTTAGTTTCCTAGATGGTGATAATGTTGATGTTGTTTTTGTAAATGTGTCTCCTAATTTCTTTCCTTCTATAGTAACTGGATGCACCACAAACATTCCAGGATGTGATCTTCATCGAGTGTGTACGTAAATGACTATTGTCAATGGTGCTCGTGAAGATCAGTGTAAATGTAGGTTATCTAGGGTACTGTATGTATCATGGATGTTTCTATGGTTTCTCCAGTGCATGAATTTTTCTATGTCATCTAAGGCATTATGTGCTATTGTTTCATTATCAAAAGTAATTTCTATCTTATTAGCAAAGTTTGCAAAGGATTGTATGTCAGTCCCAGATGCTATATCCTCAATATTATCAATCTAATTTTCACAGTCTGTAGTATGTGTAATATAAGCTAATAAAAGATGAGAATTGTGTTGAGAGTTATGTGAATGTTTTGAGGATATACCTGGTTCTTCATAAGTGAAGAAATTTCTTCTGGTTTGCCCTTCTAGTGTAGTAGACAATGGGTTGATAGTATGGATTGTTGAGAGAACTTTTCTTTTATTCTTCTGTTTTGAACTCTGTGAAGATCGAATTTCATTAATGATGGTAGATTTCAGCTTCTGGACAGTGTCTGCATCAATGCTAGTAGTGGTATTTATACTATTATTGTGGAAAGTGAATGGTTTGAAGGAGTTATGGAGGGAATTATTGTTGTTTTCTGCTGATGGAGATGAAGTCCTAGGTCTCTTATTGCTCTTGGAGAGGTTAGTGTCTTCTTGAGATATGGTAGTGAAGTTTTTTCTTTCCCATACAATATTTCTCTTGGTTGGTTTCCTAGAGGCTGTGAAAGTTTTCTTAGAGTTGGCAGGATAAAACCATGATGGTGGGTGTGAGCTAACGCCAGTGAAGGTAGTTGAGACAACAATAGAGTATTTAGTTGTAAGTTTAATTTTGTAGATTTTTTTTCCCAAGTTTGATTTTAATGGAGGCAGGGAGGGTGATGGCTTGTTTGATTGAGAAAACACATAAATCTTTGATATATTGGGTGGGATGAAGGGTGTCATGACTAACGAACTGGAGAATGGCACCAATGGTATGTGTGATGGATCTAAAGACCTCAACCTCCCAAAGGTGTGGAGGGGGATCAATGATAGCAACCCAATTTGATCCTCTAGAACCAGACAGTGAGGACCCTTGTTCAAGAGTTCATCTGGTGATGTTGGCTTGGACGAAGCTAGAGCCACATGAGATAGTCATGACTTTCCCAAATAAGTGTTCCAGTTTGGTTCCTTCGGGGATAAATTATAGGAGTTGTGATGCTGGTAAGATCTTAGGTTTTAGGATGGAGTGTCCAAGAAAAGAAGGGCAGTGGATCTAGTAACATCAAGAACATTGACCGTGTTGTTGTTAATGTTATTTGTGATGGTGATGAGGATGTTGCGACTGGTGAAAACTTTCAAGAGTCACATAGAGTTGGCTGGTAGATCAATAGGGAACTCCCAGTCGATATGCATAGAAGGAGCCATGGTGAAGGGATGTCTGTTAACAGCCAAAGGGGGATATGAGGTAAAAGATGATGGGGGTGAATGACAGTGTAGGTTTGAAGAGGGTGGTTTTATAGAAGCTTGGGGTTGCAACGTGTGGGGTTTAGTTTCAGGGTGGTTTACGTGATCATGTGATGGGGGGAAGTAGCAACTTGATTAGGAATGTGAAGACACGTGAAAGGGATAGAGGAGTTAATCGAGTTGGAATAGGGCTTTGGAAGTGGTTCAGATTTGACAAATCTACTGGTGAGACGAGATCTATTGGTAAACAATGTTTTTGTAAGGAAAGTTCTCTTTTTGCTGTGAAAGGTTCTTTGACTGCCTAGGGAAAGACCAGGACATTGAGGGCACATGTAAGAGAGGAGTCTGAGGAGGCCACATATGTAGCATCATAGTGGAGAGTTGCATCGGACTTAGAGTGTCCCCTGATGAAGCATCTGGTGCATCTAGATCCCAAAACTGGGGTATGTGAGAAACGAGCGTCCATCCATTTTAGTGGGTGTCTCTTGTGAAGGTGTCAAGGGCAAGGTCAGTAGCTAAGTGCTTTTGGAGAGGGGGGTAATTTAAATCATAGTTTATCTGATAAAAAAGTTTTGTGGGCATATGGTGTAGATATGGTGATGTTTTTGAAGAAGATGTAACACTAGTCATGAAAATAGTGGATGAGTTTATGTTTCATACCCGCTTGCAATGGAAGATTGACATTGTACTGATGTAGTTGTGTCTTCCTCATCCAAGTGTATTGGTGTTGTTGATTTAGAGGTGATCTTGATGGGGTTAACTCTCGTTCCCACCTTAGTTTGGTGTTTCTCATGGATGAAAAGTTGATCTGCTAAGTCAGAACTCATGGAGTTTGTATCTTCTGGTATGAAGAAGAGAGAGTATAGCTCCGTCGAGGTTTCATTGTTGAAGTTCATGACCCATGCCATTAGGGTTTGGTCTGCTATTGGATGAAGGAAAAAGGTCCATTCTTTTTTGAGTTTTAGTGATGAGATCATCTCTGCCCATCCATGTTTGATGTAGATGTTGTATTTTCTATCATAGTCGATGACTACTTTGAAGTTTTTGTGTCCCATCTTCACCTTGTTAACACACAAAAGAAGGTCAAATTGGTGGTATTTCCATGCCCTAGGATGTTGTATGGTGATGTGGTTGGTAGGATCATCAAGTGGATAGTTCATGAAAGGGAAACGAGTAGTCATATCTTTATAAGTTGTGTAGAGGATGTTCGATATATGAGTAGTTTGCTTTGTGGTGTTCACCTTTCTCTTATAAGTTGTGCTCGGATGTAGCGGTGTATTGCTCCAATTTGGGAATAGTTTGCTCTTTCTCAGTGTGACATTAAGATGCCTCATGTTCTCATAGTGGGGGGCAAAAGGTTGGATGGTTTAGTATCAAGGCTGGTGTCATCCTATAGTTATGTGGAATCACACACAGCCGAAACTGCCACAGTGGTATGATAACTTCAATTTATTACAAAGGGAGAAGATGTTATTTTAATGGTAGTAGGTGCATGTATCTTTGCTTGTAGAAGCAGTTGATGCAGTGTAGTATTCAGGTGTGATTGTTTTACTGGAAGATGTGATGTAGTGTGGCAAAGCAGGGTGTCAAGATTGTTGTTTCAGATGTTGGGGTGGCTTTGCAGGAAGTATGGTTGTAGGTTCTTGCCTGATGAGTCGTTAGTTGGTTTTTCTCTAGCGGTAGGCAATGTTGTTGCAAAAAATCTGACCTTGTGAAGGGGGTGTCTCTTATGTGGTTGGAGTGCAGTAGTTGTGGTAGTAGCAGGTGCTCAAGGGAGTAGTTCTGGTGCTATCCAGGTGATGTCTTCGGTCGACATAGCTATGAAAGATCGGATATGTGGTGGGTGGGTGGTGCTTAGAGAGAAGTCAGGGCTTTCTCTCATTAGCTTACCATTCTATCGGAGATAGCTTCACATAAACTAAAGGAGCAGATCCATAGGTGGGTTTAGTGGTCTTCATCGATTTTCTAGCAATAGAAGATTGCTCTTTGCGGATGGCCAAATTTAGAGAATCTGTATTTGTCTTACAATGAGGACAACTAGAGGGGTGAGTGCTCCTAATCGTTAAAGAAATCACAAGGCTAGTACCCCCTCACTCCTAGCCATGAGTAAGCAGTATCAATACAACAAGAATGCATTCACAACAACTTGCCTAAATTGGATTTTCCAATTGGGCTTGTGTTGAATTCTAAAGAAAGCATCCCAGATTAATGAGCATGAAAAAACCCATTTGATTGAAGATAAAAATAGCTTTAACATAAAAGGTGTAGTTACTCTTTAATATAAACTAAGATATAAATGGTACAAAGAATAACAAAAATGTCAAAGAACTGACTGCATAGAGATTTTAAGTCTTTTTTAATTCAAATGTCAGAGTTTTTCAACCATCTTTTAAAAATGTGCAAGTTGTAGTCCTACAAAATATGGTGAATGATCACAATAGTTATAAGAACTTACTGCCTCCTATTAAGTAAGGTAAGATAATATGTCTTCATATATTGTGTATCAAGAAAAGACCACTCTTTGTGGATGACCAAACTTTGACAATGTGTGAAAATCTAAAGCGAGCATCATCATTTATCTCAATGGGTGAGTTGGGCATCAACAATACCAAAATTTTGTTTTCCAATTGAGATCTTATTGCACTCTAGAGATTACACTCTAAGGTTGATCAAATTAAAAACATGCTACTCGAAGAAGTTAGGAATAGCTTTAATGTAAAAAGTGAACTCGTTCTCTTAGAATGGATAGATTTCTTCCTTGAAATTTCCACACCATGTGTGTAACTACAACATCATTGTTGTTAGGATATATAGCACACACCACAAACATATTTTGTATGTTTTACATCATTCTAGAATTGGGATTGCTTGTGTCACATTAATGCTTTCTAGTATGAATGTACTATGTATCTGTTCGGTTGACGTTAGACTAAAACTGAGTTATAGTCTCTACCAGTCCTACCCTAGTATTTTCTTTGAGAGAAACCTAGGACACTAGAGGAATGGACTAAAATTTTGGTGTGGATTAACACTTCCCCTCGGCATGCACTTGGCCTGAAATAACCTCAAACCCCTTTAAATATTCCTACCTTGTTTGTCCATTGTCGATGGTTTTGACATAACTTAGGTTGGAATATTTGTTTCCACAACCTGTAATTTGAGGACACCAACAAACACAATTATCCCTTGATTAAATTTTTTGTATCCATCCCCCAATATCCAAATCTCTTCCCTCCATTAGGTTTGTGGCATCCCAAATGCCATTAGGGTATGGTCATTGTAACATACTCAAACCTAGGTGTAGCCTCTAGTCCAGCTTTCATGCATGCATAGGTAGAACAGTCTTAACCGTACTCTCATGTACCCTTAGTCAACATGCAATGTGTTATGGAGCAAGAGGAATGAAGCAGCTCAACCTTCAGGAAGAGGTATAAAGTGAATCGAGTGAAGTGAAAGGAACTAAGTGGGTCGACCTTCAGGGAGAGGAATGAATCGATCTTTGGACTAAGAACAATAGAAGGGTGGTTATCATAACAAATACCCATATGTAGGACGTGTTAGTTTATTTATATATATATTAGGGTTTATTAAGGGGCTATATGCAACTTTTTAAGGAATTTTTTAATTAATTGTGACGACCACTATCAAATCGACAGCCAAATCATCACAGTAATTACACAGAATAACCTTAGCAGAAGATTAATGAAAATTACTAAAAATTAAAACCATTTTGCAAAGAGATCCATTGCCAGGAAACTCTTAAAGAAAGAACCAAATCAATATATACATCATGGTTCACATTGTACATACATTGTACCATCTCATCTCAAGGATATCATATACCAGTTTCTTTGCCCAAACATATACATTAGCAATATAAAACCTCAAGGCATACAAGCCAAAATCTCAGATCGTTTATAAAACTGTTACATACTAACTCCCAATGACATGAGACTACAGAGATGACACATAGAACTTCTATCTAAAAGACACGACAGACAGCACACTCAACCTGAGCTGTTACTATTGTCCATGTTACTGTTGTCCTCCCTCTGCAGTACAGTCTCTACCTCCTCGCATGCGTCCACCTAAAAATGTTGGGACCAACGGGGTGAGACAAAAGTTCCGGTGAGAGATATAACTCTCTTCCAACAACATTATAATCATAGGTAAACAGTATAAAACTGAGAAGAGGATCTTTTATATTAATAATCAAGATTAACCATTGTTTATAAGTAGAACAGAGCAATATCATCTTTTAAAGCAATGCAACTATTTATGATAGAGCAATAAATCATCTATTCACTTTATATAGAATATGAAGAACACATATAACATATATCTATTTAAGATGTATAAAAGTAATGCAACATCATCTAATGTTTTCATATTCAATCCTTAAGCAAATACGCTCCACGGCTGATTACATATTTACAATCACACTTATGCCCTGAGGAGAAGAGGTATACCTCTCATGCTCCAACCGACCATGGCCACATAAAGCATCAGTACCATACAAGGTCAAAGGAAGAGTTGAATTCCAAGACCTCACCTATCTCAGTCAGTACGAGACCACTGGTGGTGACATCACCTGTCAAACTACAATTATCTTGCCAGGGTATAGTGGCATCTTTGATATAGAGTTATAACCGCAGCATGCACTCTCTTCAGGGAAACCACACAGCAATCCCCAGTATATTAATATTGAGTCATGGAATATAGCCATACTCTTATGATGATGAGGGAGACCGCACAACAATCCCTATTTGGATGTAAGGATAGTTTTTCCCATTACCCCCACATATTCAAAAATATGCTCTCTCAGTTAAAATTGTTTCACCATTTATCAAATTCTGACACTAAATGGATCTATGGCCGGGGCAACTACATGATAAGGTTCCACTTGATTAATTAGGTGCATTACAGTATCTTTTAGTATCAACCAAGTTACAAGCATGAATTATAACATATGTTACAAAGAAAGGTGTAATACATTTATCAAGTACTTTCATAATATTTGGAACACATTGAATGCATAACACTCGGGATCTCAGTCCCTTATCACATTACTGGGGATTCTCATCCCTTAACATTACCATCATCATGATTGCTAGATCTGGGTATTCAAATTTCTTAGTTCATCACTGAACATTGTCACTTCTTATCAGGTAACTATTACTTCTAGGTCCTCAGACCCAGGTATACATTATACTTGTTACACTAGTATTTCACATGGCTCACAAGGCCCATTTACTCTATATCATATGAAACATCATAGCTCATACCTGGCTATGCTCATCATCTCATGATGATTGCATGGTTAGTATTTCATGATAAAAACAATATCAAGTACATATCATCACCATGCAATATAAGAGAAATACAACCTTCCTATTATTAGGGTTAGGGTTTCCCTTTTTAGCCGATTAGGGTTTCAAGTTCATATTATCAAGAATCAAAACCCTAATTCATAGCTCCACACATATTAGGAGCTTACATTGATATCATAAGTATTCAATCATACTTGTTTATTCTCATCATTTATCATTAAATGATTATCACACAAAGTATGAGTTTCTCTCTCATCCTCATTAGGATATTGATTACATCATACTTTATTAAGTTGGCTCAACCCTTTTCTCAAGGGGCATTGGCCTACACTTATCAAAATGCATTAAACTCTTTACATCTTAATGTAACGATCGTCATCAAACCGACAAACAAATCGTTACTAATTAAGTGAAATAAACATAATCAGCGGATTAACAAAAATCACTAAAATTTAAAACCATTTTGCAAGGAGATCCTTGATCAGAAAACTTTTACTGAAAGATCCAAAACCCATACATATCTTGATTTACATTGTACAACATTGTTTCATCTCATCTTAAGGACAACATATAATAGTTTCTCTATCAAAATACATATTGGAGCAACATAAAACATCAAGGCATACAAGCCAAAATCTCATATTGTTCATGAAACCATTATGAACCAACTCCAAGGACCTGAGAGTATAGAGACGACACATAGGAATTCTATCTACAGGACACGACAGACAGTACACTCAACCTGAGCTTTCACTACTGCCTCAACTGTTGTTCGTCCTCTGTAGAAAGATCTTCACCGCTTTGTGCTTGTCCACCTAAAAATTGTGGATCCCACAGGGTGAGACAATTGTCCCAGTGAGAGATATAACTCTCCATCGACCATATTATTATTGATGATAAACATTATAAAAACTGAGCAGGGTTCTTTTATATTAACAGGCAGGATTAATCATTGTATGAACAGAATAAGATAATCTCCTTTTTTAAGGAGAACATTGCATCTACCCTTGGTAGAGTTTATAAATCATCTATCTACTTTGCAAGGAATGTAAAGAAACATAAATAACATCTATCAACTAAGATGTATAACTGAATTGAGCATCAAATAATGTTTTCTGTATTCGATCCTTAAGTAGATATGCTACGCGACTGGACATATTTTACAGTCACACATATGCCCCGAGGAGATGAAGCATACCCCATTCATCTCCAACTGACCACAAACTTCTCACAAGTCGGTACCATCAAGGTCAATGGAAGAGCCAGTTTCCATGACCTCCCTTGTCTCGGTTAGTACGAGACCACTTAGGCTTAGTAGGACATCTTGTGTCAGCTATAATATAGTTGTACCAAGGTATGTAGGCATCCTCGCTTAGAGCTACAGGATCAAGTGTGCTCTCTTAGGGGAACATATACAACAACTATCCCCAGTTATTGAGTTATGGTCACTTAGGCACCATACTCTGAGCCATGGTCACATAGGCACCATGCTCTGAGCCATGGGTCAATTCACCATGCTCTATTGAGACATTTATGAAATTACTGAGTCATGGACACTTAGGATCCATGCCCCCACATATTCAAAAATATGCATTCTAGGTTATGCCGCAGGAAACCCGTTTCACCATTCAGCAAGTTCTGACGCTGATGGATCTATGGTCAGGGCAATGTTTTAAAGTTCCTAATGATGTATTGCATGTATTATATCATTCTTTTAGCATCAAACAAGTCATCATTATTAATCACAACAAATGCTACAAATAAAGGTGTAATACATCTATTCAAGTCTTGGTACTTGGGATCTCAGCCCATTATCACATTACTGGGGATCCTTATCCCTTCATATCATTATCATCATGATTACTGGATCTAGGTATTCAAACCCCTAGATCATCACATACCATTGTTACCTCTGCAACAGGTAACTATTACCTCTAGGTCCTCAGACCAAGGTATTCATTTTACTTGTTGTATAAGTATTTTACATACTTCACATGGTTTGATTAAGTATCTTGTCACCTCTCATTAGGCAACAACTATATACATGGCTCACAAGGCCCATTAAACATCTTGTCACCTCTCACTAGGCAACAACTATACACATGGCTCATAAGGCCCATTAAACATCTTGTCACCTCTCACTAGGCAACAACTATACACATGGCTCACAAGGCCATTAAACATCTTGTCGCCTCTCACTAGGCAACAACTATACACATGGCTCACAGGGCCATTAAACATCTTGTCGCCTCTCACTAGGCAACAACTATACACAAGGCTCACAAGGCCCTTTAAACATTATACTTATCATATAAGTATTTAACATGCCTCACAAGGTTTATGCAATAAGAGAAATACAACCATCCCATTTTTAGGGTTAGGGTTTCCCTTTATAACTGAATAGGGTTTCAAGTTCATATTATCAGTGCAAACCCTAATTCATTGCTCCACACATCTAGGATCATATATTGATATCATAAGTATGCAATCATACTTATCTATTTTCATCATTTATCATTAAATGATTATCAACACAAAGTATGAGTTTCTATTTCATCCTCTCTAGGATATTGATTACATCATACTTTTGGTTCAATCCTCCTCTTGAGGAATATTAGTCCATCATTAAAAATTCACATCATCTTTTAATTAACACCACATTCAATATAGAAGGTACCATATCAGGTAACGTATTGGGTAACATATCGGGTACCATATTGGGTTACATATCGGGTACCATATTGGGTTACATATCGGGTACCATATCGGGTTACATATCGGGTACCATATCGAGTTACCTTGTTAGGTAGACCCTTAGGCTCATAACCCCTTCATTCCTTCAAGGATCAACCTTTTCATATAGTTACTTGACAAACTAGGTACCTTATTAAATTCTCATACCACAATCCATAACACAAAGGGTAAGGCATATCGAGTTTCAAACCCTCATCTAGGGTCTTCCACTAGATTAGGTACTTTATCCCATATCGTACATGAAGTATGAATTGAACCTCATATCATCACAAGATAGGAGTAAGTTATATTCCTATCAACCAAGAGATATCATCCATATCATTCATGTGGTATCACTCACCACTTATATCGGCTCACCCATCACCTAGGGTTACTCAACTCTATACTGTTTAAAGTGTTCTCTATCTCTTTATCGTGCAAGAGATATAGTCTTGAACTTGTATCGTGCATAAGGGGTAAGTAGGTATCTCCCATATTGTACAAGTACATAAACCATATCGTGTATGAGCTATCATCTATATGCATATCGTTTTAACCCCATCTCAGGTTTCATATCGAGTTGAGGTGTTCCAACCATATCGGGTTACACCTTATATTTTAATCCAAATCTTATTTTGTGCATGAATGTATACTAGATCCATCATATCATGCATCATATTTATGCTTCAATATATCATGTACAATTGTATATTACATGATCATATTGTGCAAGGGATACTTGCTACCTTACTCATATCGAGTTACCCAAATTAGGGGTTTATATCGAGTTACAAGTGTACCCTTATTTCTATATTGTGCATGGAGTCTATACTTGACTTCCTATTGTGCAAGAGATTTATGGATAATACTGTATCGTGTTCCAAGGTATGAACTTTACCTCCATATCGTGTAAGAAAATAAAATCTTCTATCCATATCGTGCAAGAGTTGTTTGCACATACCCATATCGGGTTAGAGCTACTAGTGCGTATGCATGAACCCGATATCACTTATAAAGTGATACCATCTTCTTCAAGCTATAGAACTTCGTTAAAACTATTATTGTTCATGGAAATAGGTCTAAGAAACTACTAGAACTCATAAATTCATCAACTATTTCAGAAGCTTTTTATAATTAAAAGTAGTTCATTAAGTATAGCAATTTAGGTGATGATAACATGATAGAGTTCAAGTTATATAACCCGCCTTGTGAACAGATTCAAAGCTCCAAGTCTCCAAAGATTCACGTCCTAAGGTTGAATAACAACTTCTCCAAGGTCCAGGGCTCGTTCACAACTCCTCCATGGACAAGAGATCACCATAGTTAAGCACTTGGTGAAAAGGGAAAGAAAAGAATATCCATAACCCGATAGCCTACTTTAACCAAGGTTGAAAGTGACCAAAGCCTTACCTAAAGCTTGGTGCTCGAGCTCTCCTAGCTCCTTGAGCTGCTTTGCACGATAACTAAGGGTATTTGCATGATATCTCCAAGGGTAATGGTTATGAGGATCGTAAACTTCCATAAGTTGGTGAAAGGTGAAGTATATATACTTGAATTCATGAGATAAAGCATATATGAGGTGTCTTCCCCTCATGCTACTAGATGGCACGTGGCTATGCATGATTGACATCTGTCCATGCATGCACACATGTATATATTGCCATGCAAGAGTCTTGAGGATAACCTGGAGACAATATCTCAGCCCTTACTTATCTTGTTGGGCAAGTTATCTCGTCTTTATCTCATTAAATAAGCAACCCGGTATACTTTTTGTAATGAACTTTACAACTCATCATGGGCCACCTCCTTGAGGTTCTCTTCCCATCATGTCCATCGAAAAGTCTCAATAAACCGATCAGAGGCTCCTACTTTGGCTCCTTGGCCGATAGGGCTCCTTATATCAAGTCTACAACTCGATACAACACATATAAGGCTCTTGCCTTCAACTCATTCTTGGTCCTTCATTACCAAGAGTATCACCACCCAAAGGTGATTCAAACATAGTGTATTATTATTTCTCTTTCTTCTAAAATATACATAGAGGGAGTAGGGACACTCTAGAGGTGGTAATTTACATTTTAACCCCACATATTGGGTAAATTACAAATTGTATCAAAATTGGTGTACAAGGTACTAGCATTGTTCAAAGGAGTTATAACTTGGGATTTAGGCTTTCCACAAGCCTTCACTTAGCATCATTCTCTTTATTGTGATACTAAAACACTTAGAACATATTCCACGTGCGACATTTTCTAATTTAACCCCTCATCTTGGGTAAATTGCACTTTTCACTCAAACTTTCATATAATGCACAAATAGTTTGCAATTAAGCTCAAACTTGACAATAAACTTCACAAGAAGCCTTAATTACTTTTCAAGAGATTTGAACCAATTGATAAGTATCTTACTTAAGCAAATATTCTAGGGTTAAGTCATAACCCAAGTCAGGGGTGTTACAATTAATGTATCATTTGACATAACATGCTTCATGTGCTACTCGATCAAGTATATCAGATTTGAGGTGCTTACCTCCATATTGGTTTTGAGGTGCTTACACCATATCGAGCTAGAGGTGTGTGCTTACCACCATATCGTCCAAACTGGTGTGTGCTTACCACCATATCATCCAAGAGGTGTGTTCTAACCACCATATCGTCTAAGAGGTGTGTGTTTATCATCATATTGTCCAATAGGTGTGTGCTTATCACCATATCATCCAAGAGGTGTGTGCTTATCACCATATTGTCCAAGAGGTGTGGGCTTGTCACCATATCATCCAAGAGGTGTGTTCTTATCACCATATTATCCAAGAGGTGTGTGCTTATCACCATATCGTCTAAGAGGTGTGTGTGTCTCACTTATATCGGGTTACTCAAGTGTAGGTTTTTGCATATCGGGTTAGACCCTTATGCTCATACCTTTTCAAATCTTCATAGTATCTACCTACCATGTGTTGAGTGACATCCTAGACAATTGGTTCGTCCTTTTTCAACCAACTTAAATGTACAAAATGATAGGGATGTAGGGTTCCAAGGTATAACAGATTTCATATCACCATATTAGGTTTTAATACCATATCGGGTTAGAGGTTCTTCAATCCGATATTGGTTTGTGCCATGATGATTTTATCATCATCATGCTCTACATTTTCATACCTTACTATTATAGTTCATGGACAACAGTTCTATGCAACTATTAGAACTCATATAATCATCAATCATTCAAGAAAAAATTGAAATTGAAAGTAGATCAACAAGTATAGCAAAATTGAAGGTGGATAATAACATGATTGGGTTCAAGTTATATAACCTGCCTCAAGAACAACTTAAAAGCTACAAGCTCCAAATATTCACGTTCCCAAGGTTGAATATGAACTTATAAAAGATCCAATACTTGTTCACAACTCCTCTATATGTAAGGAATCACCATAGATAAGAACTTGGTGAAGAAGAAAAGAAAGGAAGAATCACAACCTGAGATTCATGCTTCAACCAAGGTTGAAGATGTCCATGGCTTCACCTTAAGATTAAGGCTCAAGCTCCTCCTTGATCCTCAATTACTATGCGTGATATCTAAGAGAAAGAGAGTTTTAGGATTCGAAAAGTTTCACTAGTAGGTGAAAGGAGTGGTATATATAATTGAGGCTCATGAGAGAGAGTGTATAAGAGGTATCATCACCTTACACTACTAGGTGACACATGTCCATGCATGGGTTGACACGTGTCCATGCATGCACAAATATTTATATTGACAAGAAAAACTCTTGGGGATAATCTAGGGATAAGATTTCGGCTATTAGTTATCTTGTTGAACAAGTTATTTCAACCCAACATCACTTTATTCACAAACTGATACAACTTTTCCAAGGAAAGTTATAAACCAATATCCATCACCTTCTTGATGTGCTTAACTCATCATGGCCTTTTCCAAGAGTTGAAAAAATGATATGGGACCTCCTCTATGGCTTCTTGGCTAATAGGCACTCCCATATAAGCTCTACAACTCAATACAACTCATTTTAGGGTTTCAACTATACAACTCTTCTTGGTCTTTTCATCACCAAGAATACCATCACTCAAATATGATTCAAACATGGTGCCTCTTTATTTATCTCTCCTCTAGATGATGCTAATATAGAGTAGTGACACTCTTGAGGTGTTAATTTGCATATCAACTCTGCATTTTGGGTAAATTGCAATTTGCACCAAAATTGGTATACAAGACACAAGCATTATTCAAACAAGCTTCAACTTGGAACTTAGGCTTTTCACAAGCCACTCCTTAGCATCATTCAACATGTGACATATTGCAATATATTGAAATATAACCCCTCTTATGATGCTAATACACTTGAGGCACGTTCAACATGTGACATATTGCAATATAACCCCTCATTTTGGGTAAATTGCAATTTACACCCAAATTGTCATATAATGCACAAACAGTTTGCAAATAAGCTCAAACTTGAAAATTAAACTATCCTTGAGTCTTAATTACTTTTCAAAAGATTAAAACAAGTTTATAAATAACTTACTTAAGAAAAACTTCCAGGTTTATGGCATAACCCAAGTTAGGGATGTTACAATTATCAAACCCTAATAGGGATTTCGTCCCCAAAATCTCAAGAGAAAAGAGAAGGGTACTTCCTCATTTCTTCCTACCACTTCCATGTGGCTTCTTCAACACCACGGTGATGCCAGATAACTTTCACAAGAACTATGCCTTTCTTTTTCAACTTCTTGATTCTTTTGTCAAGAATAATCATTGGACTTTCTACATAGGATATATCTTCATTCAATTCTACCTCTACAGGTTGCAACACCAACTCTGTATTAGGATGACACTTTCTCAGCATAGATATATGAAACACTGGATGTAGTCTATGTAGCTCAGGTGGCAACTCCAACCTATAGGCTACCTTTCCAATCCGTGTTGTCACTGGGTAAGGTCCCATAAATCTAGGAGCTAACTTACCCTTTTTCCCAAATCTAAGAACACCTTTCCAAGGATAGACCTTGAGATACTCCATGTCTCCAACTTGGAATTCTAAAGGTCTATGGCATTTATCGGCATATGACTTCTATCTATCCTATGCAGCCTTAAACTGTTGTTGTATTCCTTTAATATTTTTAGTTGTGTGTTGCACTAATTCAGGACCCAGAAGTTGGTATTCTCCTACCTCATATCAGCATAATGTAGATCTACAATGTCTACCATTTAAGGCTTCATATGGTGCCATATCAATACTAGTATGATAACTATTGTTGTAGGCAAACTTGATTAAGCTCAAGTGTAAGTCCCAACTTCCTACAAACTGAAGAACACATGCCCTAAGCAAGTCCTCCAAAGTCTGTATAGTCCTTTCAGATTGTCCATCTGTCTGAGGGTGAAAAGTTGTGCTAAATTTTAACTGCGTACACAAGGCTTTATGCAGTCGTTCCCAAAAATGACTTGTAAACTGGGGACCTCTATCAGACACAATTGTGGTTGGAACTCCATGTAACCACACTATCTCATTTATGTATATATGTGCAAGTTTTTCAGCAGTATAGGTTGTTTTAATAGGAAGAAAATATGCTGACTTAGTCAACCTATCAACTATTACCCAAATGGAATCATGATTTTTGGTTGTTCTAGGTAGACCAACCACAAAGTGCTTTGTCACTGTGGTATAGGTAAGGGTTGCAATGTTCCTGTAGACTTCTGGTGTTCTACTTTAACTTGCTGACACACTGGACACCACCTAACAAACTCAGCTACATCCTTCTTCAAACCAGGCCACCAATACATATCTTTTAAGTTATGATACATTTTAGTACTCCCTAGATGTATTGCATATATGTATGAATGATCTTCCTCCATAACTATCTTTCTTAAGTCATTGGCATCATGTACTACCATCCTACCATGGTAACAGACTACCTCATCCTCTGACTCATGGAAACCGTCTCGTTTCTCACTACCATACTCTGACCTAACCTGCTGAATCACAGTATCAACCTGTTGTGCCTCTTTAATCTATAGTCTCAGAGTAGGCTTCACATGCATCTCAGCCAACAATCCAGCTAACAAAGATACTTTTAATTGTACATTTATTTGTCTCAAAGAGACAAACATGTCATGTTTAAAGCACATCAAAGAATTCAACTGTGCTTTATCTATGGGTGGAGATGAAGATTTTCTACTTAGTGCATATGCCACTACATTAGCTTTTCCTAGATGATAATCATTTGTACAATCATAGTCCTTGATTAGTTCCATACAGTAGCGTTGTCTCATGTTCAACTCGTGTTTTGAGAAGATGTACTTTAAGTTTTTATGGACTATGAAAATCTAACACGATTCTCCATAAAGATAATGCCTCCAAATCTTCAATGTGTGGACCACTGCAGCTAACTCTAGATCATGTGTCAGATAATTCCCCTCATGTTTCTTAAGTTGTCAGGAAGCAAAAGAAACTACATGATTACTATGCATCAACACACATCCTAGACCATTCTTAGAGGCATCACTGAAAACAATGTATCCCTTTCCCTGCTCAGGTCAAACCAACACAGGTGCACTAGTCAACCTTTCTTTTAACAACTAGAAAGAACGTTGACACTTGTCATTCTAGAAAAAAGGAACTTCCTTTCTAGTTAACCTAGTTAGGGGTAATGCTACATAACTGATGTCTTTAATAAACCTTCAGTAGTAACTTTCCAGACCTAGGAAACTATGAATCTCATTTGGTGTCTTGGGTTGTTCCCACTCTACAACCGACTCCATTTTCTTAGGATCAACATGAATACCTAAAGAAGATATAACATGTCCTAGAAAGGACACTTCTGATTACCAGAACTCACACTTGCTAAACTTAGCATATAGATTGTGTTGTCTCAATAAGGTCAAGGCTTGATGAAGGTGATGTTCATGTTGTTGACCATCTCTACTGTATATCAGGATGTCATCTATGAAGTCCACTATGAATTAATTAAGGAATGGCCAGAAGATTCTATTCATCAGCTCCATGAATGCAGCTGGCGCATTAGTTAGTCCAAATGACATAACTACAAACTCATAATGATCGTACCTTGTCCTAAAGGCTAACTTAGGTATGTCACTCTCCTTGATACGTAGCTGATGATATCCTGACCTTAGATCTATCTTAGAGAACACTGTTGCACCCTACAACTGGTTAAATAGATCATCTATCCTTAGCAGAGGATATTTTTTTTATAGTCACCTTGTTAAGCTGTCTATAGTCTATGCATTATCTCATAGACCCATCCTTTTTTTAACAAAAAGAACTGGAGCACCCCATGGTGAAGTACTTGGTCGAATGAAACCTTCCTCAAGCAACTCTTGTAACTATTTCTTGAGTTTTGCCATCTCAGTAGGGGCCATCCTATAAGGTATTTGGGATATGGTTTGCGTACCTGGGATTAGATTAATCTTGAAATCAATCTCTCGAGGTGGAGAAATATCTAGAAATTCTTCAAGAAACACATCCTTGAATTCCCTGACAACAAGAACTTTAGGAAGACTAGGACTTTCTGCTTTGGTATCTACCACGTGTGCTAAGAATGCTTCACATCCTTGTCGCATCAGTCTCTCATCTACCATTGTTGGTACTAGACAGGTTGGAAGAATTTTTTGGTCCCCCTGAGAGACCCATGTCTCATTACTGTCTGCAAACATAGCTTGCTTGGAACTACAATCCAAGACAACCTTATACTTTTCTAGGGTATCCATCTCAAGAATTACATCAAACTCGTGCATCTCAAGTGGTATAAGATCCACCTAAATGATGTGTTCTGAAAAAGAAAGAACACAGGGAGAACATACCTCCTGCAACACTGTAGATCTGAATAATGGAGTTTCTAATAACAGATTATCTGCTCTACAAATGATAGTCATACTGCAGTCATGAATCACTTCTCGAGTGATAAAGGAATGTGTATCTCCCTGATCAATCAAAATGGATACAAAGTAGTATGAAGACATATCAGAATGAAACAATTCCATCTGACATGTCACAACTCATGGATTGACTACTGCCTCTGGATGATTCATAGCATAGAATCTCATTGTTGCATGTTGCTGACTCTATGCTCTGTTGTTTGGTGCAGATGATCCTACTTGGGATGCATGTCCATGTCCTCATGTGCCACTACTAAACTATTACCTCTGAGAGCCTTGCTGACTCTGCCTCAGTGGTTGGGTTACCTCTGTGTCTCTAATTGGACATTCTCTTATCATATGTCCTTCCTATCCACACTTGAGGCAGGTTCTGTTCTCCCATTGTGGCCTAGATGGTCCTCCCACAGACATAGATATCATACTTTGGGATCCACTTGGCAGAAAATTATGACCTCTACCCTTGCTTGACGTCCACTGCGTCTGTGCATTGAACCTCTATGGTGCTAATGGTGTAGGAAACCTTAGTTTCTTAAAACTTCCATACCTATATACCTGGAACTAGACAGGTCCTTTCCTACTATTAGCCTCACATTTATCGGTCACAGACCTCTCTATTCACCTAACTGACTCCACAAAGGTGGAAAATCTCTCTCTATTCTCTAGAGCAGCTATAGTTGTGGATAACTCAACATTCAGACCCTTCTCAAAATATTGAATCCTCTCATCCTCTTTAGTAGCCATGTGTGGACAACACCATAGAATCTCCATGAACTTAGCTTCATACTCACTAATCTTCATCGGTCCTTGTTTAATCTACTCAAACTGTGAGATTTTCTCATCCAAATAAGTCATGGGAAAGTATCTACTAACAAACTCACGTCACAACTCCTGCCATTTGACCTCAACACCAGGTCTTTTCTCTTCTTCAATGGCCCACCAATGGCCATCCCTTCCTTTTAAAAGATATACATCATGCCTAATTTTATCAGTTTCTAGAATGCTAAGGATTCTAAAGGCATTTTCCAGCTTAGTGAGCCATAAATCTATGTTTGTTGGGTCAACTGTACTGACATATTCGGTGGCTCCTACCCGGCGTAACCACTCAAAGGTCTTGCCAGATCCATGTCCCTAATTGGGAACTGGGGCCCTAGGTGCTGGTGCTGGCATCTGGTCTGCCATATGCGTTATTGTGGTCATGAACTGCCCAAAAAGAGCATGAAAGGTTGGTTTTTCTAGCATGGCTTGATCAAGATGGGGATTCTCATGCACTTATTCCTCTGTAGCCCGTTCCCTTGCACCTCCTCCTGGTGCAACAATACTGCTCCCAACAGCATGTTCTTCGTGTGCTCCAGCCATCTTTCAGCTTTACTTCTTCTCCTATATGAGCAGAAGTCACTATAAGATAAATTGGAGGACACTAGAATAGACTCAACAACCTTAATCCTATGTCTCTATAGACTCAGCAAACCTTAGGCTCTAATACCAAAACTTGTGACAATCGCTATCAAACCGACAGCCAAATTGTCACAATAATTACGCAGAATAACCATTAGCAGCATATTAAAAAAAATTACTAAAAATTAAAACCATCTTGCAAAGAGATCCATTGCCAGGAAACTCTTAAAGAAAGAACCAAAGCAATATATACATCATGGTTCACATTGTGCATACATTGTACCATCTCATCTCAAGGATATCATATACCAGTTGCTTTGCCTGAACATATACATTAGCAACATAAAACCCCTAGGCATACAAGCCATATTCTCTTATCATTTATAAAACCATTATGTACTAACTCCCAAGGACCTAAGAGTACAGAGACAACACATAAGACTTCTATCTACAAGACATGACAGAAAGCACACTCAACCTGAGTTATTATTGTCATCCCTATTGTTGTTGTCCTCCCTCTACAGTACGGTCTCTACCTCCTCGTCCCCGTCCACCTAAAAATGTTGGGACCAATGGGGTGAGACAAAAGTCTCATAGAGAGATATAACTCTCTACCAACAACATTATTATCATAGGTAAACAATATAAAACTAAGCAGATGGTCTTTTATATTAATAGTTAAGATTAATCACTATTTATAAGAAGAACAGAGCAATATCATCTTTTAAAGCAATGAATCTATCTATGATAGAGAAATAAATCATCTATTCACTCTATATAGAATATGAAGAACACATATAACATCTATCCATTTAAGATGTATAAAAGTAATGCAACATCATCCAATGTTTCTATATTAAATCCTTAACAAATACGCTACACGACTAATTACATATTTACAATCACACTTATGCCCTGAGGAGATGAGGTATACCGCTCATGCTCCAACCGACCACAGCTACGTAAAGCATCGGTACCATACAAGGTAAAAGGAAGAGCTGGCTTCCAAGACCCCATGTGTCAAACTACAATTAGCTTGCCAGGCTATGGTGGCATCTTCGCTATAGAGTTATAGCCGTAGCATGCACTCTCTTCAGGGAGACCACACAGCAATCCTCGGTATATTAATATTGAGTCATGGCATATCGACATACTCTTATTATGATGAGGGAGACCACACAACAATCCTTATTTGGACCTAAGAATATTTTTTCCCATTACCCCCACATATTCAAAAATATGCTCTCTGAGTTAAACTCATTTCACCATTCAGCAAATTCTAACACTAAATGGATCTATGTCCAGGGAAACTACATGATAAGGTTCCACTTGATTAATTAGATGCATTACGATATCTTTTAGCATCAACCAAGTTACAAGCATGAATTATAATAGATTTTACAAAGAAAGGTGTAATACATTTATCAAGTACTTTCATAATCTTTAGAACACATTGAATGCATAACACTCAGGATCTCAGTCCCTTATCACATTACTGGGGATTCTCATCCCTTAACATTATCATCATCATGATTGCTAGATCTAGGTATTCAAACCCTTACTTCATCATTGAACATTGTCACCTCTTAACAGATATATATTACCTCTAGGTCCTCAGACCCAGGTATACATTATACTTGTTGCACAAGTATTTCACATGGCTAACAAGGCTCGTTTAATTTGTATCATATGAAACATCATATCTCATACCTGGCTATGCTCATCATCTCATGATACCTACATGGTTAGTATTTCATGATAAAAACAATATCAAGTATATATCATCGCCATGCAATACAAGAGAAATACAACCTTCCCATTATTAGGGTTAGGGTTTCCCTTTTTAGCCAATTAGGATTTCAAGTTCATATTATCAAGAATCAAAACCCTAATTCATAGCTCCACACATTTTAGGAGCATACTTTGATATCATAAGTATTCAATCATACTTGTTTATTCTCATCATTTATAATTAAATGATTATCACACAAAGGATGAGTTTCTCTCTCATCCTAACTAGGATATTGATTACATCATACTTTATTAAGTTGGCTCAACCCTTTTCTCAAGGTACATTGGCCTACACTTATCAAAATGCATTAAACTCCTTACATCTTAATGTATCATTTGACATAACACACTTCATGTGTTACTCAATCAAGTATATCGGATTTGAGGTGCTTACCTCCATAGTGGTTTTGAGATGCTTCCACCATAATGGAATAGAGGTGTGTGCTTACCACCATATCATCCAAGAGGTGTGTGCTTACCACCATATCGTCTAAGAGGTGTGTGCTTATCACCATATCGTCCAATAGGTGTGTGCTTATCACCATATCGTCTAAGAGGTGTGTGCCTATCACCATATCATCCAAGAGGTGTGTGCTTATCACCATATCATCCAAGAGGTGTGTGCTTATCACCATATTGTCTAAGAGATTTGTGTGTGTGTCACTTATATCAGGTTACTCAAGTGTAGGTTTTTGCATATCGGGTTAGACCCTTATGCTCATACCTTTTCAAACCTTCAAAGTATCAACCTACAATGTGTTGAGTGACAACCTAGACATCTGGTTAATCCTTTTTCAACCAACCCAAATGTACAAAATGATAGGGGTGTGGGTTTCCAAGGTATAACAGATTTCATATCACCATATTGGTTTTCATTACCATATCGGTTTAGAGGTGCTTCAACCTGATATCAGTTTGTGCCATGGTGATTTTATCATCATCAAGCTCTAGACTTTCATCACTTACTATTCTAGTTCATGGACAATAGTCCTATGCAACTATTAGAACTCATAGAATCATCAATCATTCAAGAAAAAATCGAAATTGAAAGTAGATCAACAAGTATAGCAAAATTGAAGGTGAATAATAACATGATTGGGTTCAAGTTATACAACCCTCCTCAAGAACAAATTCAAAGCTCCAATATCCAAAGTTTCATGTTCCCAAGTTTGAAGATGAACTTATCAAAGATCCAAGACTTGTTCACAACTCCTCTATATGCAAGGAATTGTTGGTATGTATACCCATAGAGCAAGTCATGTGATGATTGTAATGGGATACTTTGTAAATGATTTGAATAATAATAAAGGCAATTTTCGATCTATATGTTTTAACTATTTCTGAGATGATAATGTAACACGATAGATGTCTAAAGAATTGTTTACTCGATGACGTATGCTTTTAGGTTCAGGACCTAAACGATGAGATCATACGGATGTTAAGAGTATACATTCTTGTTTTGTCCCTAGTCGGCTGTTATTGTGGAAATAATCATAGACATCAATAACACTAAAGACTAGATTGTGTATTGGTTGATGACAGAATCTCATTAGTCATGATATAGTGATATCAAACCAAGCACATAGGTACTTGTTAGGGAACAAGTGTACCAGACAGACCCACCGTGAGAGTGATACATGGAACCATGATTTAGTAGTCACAGTCAGCTCTCACAGTGATGGTGGTGAGTGTGATTCTTTGACCTAAATTCACTACACTCAACACATGTCATTGGGTACACTTTGACATCATCAAATGCAGTCTTGAAACATGGGTTGTTATAAAGGTAATGATTGGGTGACTTTGACACATGGGGCTTTTGAGGGGTGAGTGATAGATATGGGATTTGTCCCTCCTAAGGGAGTTTGATTTCCATGGCCACTTGATGAGTAGGATTGAGAAAGGCATGCGCATGCATGTGTGAATCAATATGTGATATTGATGTCACACACATCTCACACAGTCTGCTCTGAGATCAAAGAAATGGATGAACGTTGAAAGGATGATTGTACCATGCCTTGAGTTTGTTTAGGACATTAGTGACAAAGGAATTATACATTCAATGTAACACCATTCACGGATTGTAGGATTGAAATTTGTTCTCCAACTTTCTATTTCACTTGGGGTAGCACTGATGTGTGACTAGGCACCGCTCTTTGCTTGTGAAGTCATAAGTGTTATGGACTTTCACTGCCAATGTGAAATGGACATGCAGGGTCACACACAAAGGAACCTGGAAGAGGAGTTTATCCACAAATGATGTTTAGATTGATTACTAAAGGATTTTAGTAGTTCAATTAAACACTCAATCAATTGATAGCTCAATATCATAGTGTTCAAGGTGTTGGACCGATTGATTAGAGTATTGGATTGATTGAAACTGCAATTGACTGATTTTGCACAGTCTGCACTCCCAACCGATCGGCTCATGTGATGAACCGATCGGTTCAGGAAAGACTGAACTGACCGGTTCAAGCTTTGAACCGATCAACTCAACTGGTCCAACTGAGTGAGTTTGGAAAGTCAAGTTGGCAAGATATTTCTCTTCGTTTCACTTGTCCAATTTGATTGGAACAAGGATTGGTATTTGGATCAATTCGAAACAAAAGAGGAAAAGTCAATCGAGAACTGACCAGGGCAGTGAACCGATCATTTCAGAACTGAACCGATCGGCTCAAGTGCCCCAACCGATCGGTTAAGGTGTGAACCGATCGGCTCAGGTCCCCAACCGATCGGTTCATGCTTGAAACGATCGGTTCAGTTGGCGAAGTTGGTTGTTTTGTGGAAAATCTTGAACCCTTCTACTCCTGCTTTAATCCTGCATTGCCCGGGGTAGAGAACCCTATCCCATGACCCTCCTATATATAGGGGTATTGGGGGCTTCTCAAAGTATAACTCAGAACACCAGTTGCTCTGTGAAGTTTTCGTTCTCTCTGGTTGTGGTAACCAGGAGAGCCCAAGCAAGTGCTACCTGATAAGGGAGGCACAATAAGGGAAAGACAACTGTAGAAAAGTGACTGGTGGCAGGAGAGTGTGCCGGTGACTAGTACGCTGACAGGAGGGTACGACTCCTTCTGGTGCCTTGTGTGACAAGGAAATCGGAGTTCCAGGTGGTCCGTGTGGACTACTACAGAGGCGGGAGACTTCTGCCGCTTGGAGGACAGCTATCAATCTTGATAGTCCCTGTGAGACCAGGAGCTGCACAGACACCGTCCAACACCGGAGGTGAAGACCACGCAAGATGTGAGGTAACGTCGCCGAGCAAGCCTTGGGACAAGGTATGTCCCTACAAACCATCCTTCCTAATGTCTAGACATTGCCGCGATTCCTTTATTCTGGGTTTGGAGAGAAGAAAATTTTTGTTTCTGCTGCTTTCTCTGTCTCTCCTAAAACCCAACAGTGGTATCAGATCCACGTCAACTACTCTATACTTTAGGATTATCGATGTGATCGATTTTGATTTTTCACCTTTATTTATTGCATACGATGTGAATAAAATTGGCTTTATGCATGTCCAATCCACAAATCCCAAAATACATATATGATATGTAATATGAATGCACTCGATACATGTCGCCCTTAAATGAGTTTTGTGGTGGATGTATAGCGTCGTTATGGCCAATAAACCTTATGTATGTGTGCTTCGTTGAAAGTGGTTGCTTGAATCTCGGTCTGCACACCGATTCCCTACCTCCTTTTTCTTGATGTAACTCGAGATAACTCGAGATTTCTTCCCTACCTTTGCTCCCCCTGAATGTAACTCGGGGTTTCTCAATTCAAATGTAAATGGAACTTTTATTTCCTATTATGTCAAAGATCGACAGACAACCTGACGATGACAGAGACGATTGGTTCAAGGCGAGAACTGATCGGTTGGCATTATAGATGACTGGTTCGAGGAGCAAGACGAGTGGGTGGCGACCTGAGGAGATGTACGATGACCAGTGAAGCAATTGGCTGGAGGTGCCAGTCGATCGGCTGGTGGCACCCAACCGACCGGTCTGATGGCGAGTCAATCAATCATGGAGATGAGTTGATTAAACCTAGAAAGACAAAGCACAAAATTCATCTTGTACAGGTTGCATGTGATGTGGACCTAGATGACTGTGATTCTTCTTGGCTCGAGGAATCACATTAGGATGGCCATAATCATCGCTTTTATCATTTTGCATGTTTTCTATGGGATATAGCATGTATATGATACATACTATGTATTGTGGTGATTGGATATGTATATGTACCTATAAAAACCAAATCCCTCATTAATATTAAAGTTTTAGATGCCTTCCAAATGTGTCACACGTGAAAAGCTTGATCGGCCAAGTGTGGGCATGCTCTAGCATGGTGCACCATCTATCTCGTGGAAGCGTGAAGGATGGATATGTGGGTCTGCCCTAGTAGGGTGCATATTCATTGTGTTGGCTTTGGGTCGGACTTAACAAGGTGACCTAGATAGGATCTAGCACCTTGAGGCATTGAGGTGATCATGGAAAGGAGTTGCATATGACATCTTTCTAGAGTTGCATATGATGCAATTGGCAAAAGTTGCCTACCTAGAAGATCTGATTTTTGGGTGACAGCCCTAGCTGGTCCATGACTCATAGGATTTCAAGATCTTGACCCACTAGAAGATTGTATGCTGCAATCTTCCGAATTGATGTTGAGGGCTATCAATTTGAATCAAAATAGTGGGAGCGGTAATTAATTAAAGGCCTAATTAACTATCGTCAAATTTTATTCAAATCAAATCAAATCAAAAAGAGTTTTGACAAATGCATTTTTATCTTGTAGAATGGCAAAAGAATCATATTTTAAAATGGGCAAATTAATTGAGAATAAATTCCATAACTGGTTGAGGATTGTGAGAAGTGTTTTGTAAAATCCAGATATACCGGTAGTATTTGAGTCCACTCTATGTATGCTTAAGGCGTTGTTTGAGACAAGTGAAAAGAAGGATAGTTCATTGATAGAGATCAATGACATAGGTAAGGGAGAGAAGGGTTCTCTCGCCAAACTGAATTCTTCTACACTCAAAACATAGATAGGATGGAAGGAACGATGGAAGAAGAAGCGAGAGATAGAGATCTCTACTTATGGTGTATACATGATAGAGATTAACTTTACTACTTCTTTGTCATGGGTACTTGATACCGGATGCGGATCTCATATTTGTTCAAATGTGAAGGATCTTAAGAGAAGTAGGCCTTTGGGGAAAGGCGAGGTTGAATTGCATGTTGCCAATGGGGCAAGAGTTGTCACCAGTGCTGTAGGAACCTATGAGTTAACTCTACCTAGTGGGCTAATAATAGAGTTGAAGAACTGCTATTATGTACTTGCCATATATAGGAATATCATTTCTATTTCTTGTTTAGACAAGGATGGTTTTGAATTTCTTATTAAGAATGGAAAGTGTTCCATTTCAAAAGATGGGATCTTTTATGGTAGTGCCCCAATTTCTTATGGTCTATACTTGATAGATCTAGAGACAAGTGTATACAATGTAAACACCAAAAGGCAAAAACTCAACAACTCAAACAAAACATATCTTTGGCATTGTCGTCTAGGGCACATAAATGAGAAGCGCATCTCTAGACTCCATAAAGATGGTTATCTAGACTCTTTCGATTATGAATCAATAGAGACATGTGAATCTTATTTGTTGGGCAAGATGACCAAGACTCCCTTTTCAGGTAAAGGTGAGAGAGATAGTGATCTATTAGGACTCATACATATTGATGTATGTGGGCCTTTTAGAACTAATGCCAGAAATGGGTGTCAGTACTTCATTACCTTCACTGATGACTTTAGTAGGTATGGCTATGTGTACCTGATGAAAAATAAGTCAGAAATCCTTGAAAGGTTCAACGATTTCATGAATGAAGTACAAAACCAACTTGGTAAAAGTATTAAAGCACTTCGATCTGATCGAGGTGGAGAATACTTAAGCTAGGAGTTTGAGGACCTTCTGCGAGCCCGTGGTATTGTATCACAATGGACTTCGCCTGGAACACCACAACATAACAGTGTGTCTGAAAGAAGGAATCACACTTTACTAGATATGGTATGATCAATGATGAGTTTTGTTGATCTTCCGATTTCCTTTTGGGGTCATGCTCTTGAAACCGCCGCATTTACACTTAACTGAGTACCATCTAAATCGGTTCAAAAGACACCATATGAGATATGGCACGGGAAGCATCCTGATTTGTCTTTTATTAATATTTGGGGATGTGAGGCTTATGTCAGGAAAATGTTTCATGATAAGCTTGGACCCAAATCCGATAAATGTTATTTTGTTGGATACCACAAGGAAATGAGGGGATATTATTTATACCACCCTACTGACAACAAAGTGTTTGTTGCTAGGATAGTTGTGTTCCTAGAAAAGGAATTTATTTCTAGAGGAAACAGTGGGAAGAAAATACAGATTGAAGAGGTTCAAGCCCAATAAGAAAACATTGAAATGGTAGATGTACAAGAGGAACATAGAGATTCACAAGGTGTTGTGGAATCTCAGTCTCCTCAAGTAATACAAGGACCTCGTAGATCTAGTAGGACATGCCTTGAACCTGAGAGGTTTTCATATCTTGTAACTTAGGAAGGCAGTGAGTTGATCATAGATGATGATCCAACTACCTATCTAGAGGCTATGGAGGGACCAGATTCTGAGAAATGACTTGAGGCCATGAAATCTGAGATGGAATCCATGTATTCCAACAAATTATGGACTTTGGTGGAACCACCCAAAATGGTAAAACCCATAGGGTGCAAGTGGGTCTTCATGAAGAAGACTGGCATGGATGGAAATGTGCAAACTTATAAAGGAAGATTGGTTGTGAAGGGTTTCTGACAAGTTCAAGGTGTTGACTATGACGAAACTTTTCCTCCAGTTGCCATGATTAAGTCCATCAGGATCATGCTTGCTATTGCGGCTTACTATGACTATGAGATTTGACAAATGGATGTTAAAAATGCATTCCTTAATGGGAATATAAATGAGGATGTGTACATGACACAACCTGAAGGTTTTGTAGATCCAAAGAATGCCAATAAAGTATGTAAGCTGCAAAGGTAAATCTATGGATTGAAACAAGCATCTCAGAGTTGGGATCTTCGATTTGATGAAGAAGTCAAAGTGTTTGGATTTATTCAAAAGAAAGATGAACCTTGTGTGTATAAGAAGGTTAGTGGGAGCACGACCACATTCCTCATATTGTATGTGGATGACATACTATTGATGGGGAATGATGTCACAGCCTTAGAGAAGGTAAAGTATTGGCTTGGGAATACTTTCTTAATGAAGGACTTAGGAGAAGCATCCTATATTCTAGGTATTAAGATCTATAGAGATAGATCTAAAAGGCTTCTCGGACTAAGTCAAAGCACGTACATTGACAAAGTGCTGAAGCAGTTCAGCATGGAGAACTCAAAGAGAGGAAACATCCCCATACTACATGGAGTCACCATCTCTAGAGCTCAATGTCCCCAATATTGTGAAGAGAGGGAGCGTATGAATGAAATCCCATATGCATCAGCCATCGGATCCATCATGTATGCTATGTTGTGCACATGCCCAGATGTCTCGTATGCCCTCAGCATGACGAGCAGGTACCAGTACAATCCTGTGGATGCTCACTAGACAACCGTAAAGAACATCCTCAAGTACTTGCGAAGGACTAAGGATTAGTTCCTTATATATGGCGGCGAGGAAGAACTGGTTGTAAGAGGTTACACTGATGCAAGCTTCCAAACTGACAAAGATGATTACAGATCACAATCAGGATTTGTATTTTGCCTAAACAATGAAGTTGTGAGCTGGAAGAGTTCCAAGAAAGAAACAATTGCTAATTCTACTACAGAGGCTGAGTATATTGCTGCTTCACATGCAACAAAGGAAGTTGTGTGGATCAGGAAGTTCATCATTGAACTTGGTGTAGTTCCCAGTAGTTGTGATGCAATTGAGCTTTATTGTGACAATAATGGAGATATTGCTCAAGCTAAGGAGCCCAGATCACATCAGCGGTCCAAGCACATACTGCGGTGCTTCCATCTCATACGAGAGATCATACAGTCAGAAGATGTGAAGATTTGTAAAGTACTAACTGAAGACAACATAGTTGATCCACTGACGAAGGCCCTTTCTCAGCAGAAGCATGATGGTCATGCTAGGTCACAAGGACTGAGGTTCCTAGATGACTGGATCTAAGTGCAAGTGGGAGTCTATTGGTATGTATGCCCATAGAGCAAGTCATGTGATGATTATAATGGGATACTTTATAAATGATTTGAATAATAATAAAGGCAATTTCCAATCTATATGTTTTAACTGTTTCTGAGATGATAGTGTAACATGATAGATGTCTAAAGAATTGTTTACCCAATGATGTATGCTTTTAGGTTCAGGACCTAAACGATGAGATCATACGGATGTTAAGATTATACATTCTTGTTTTGTCCCTAGTCGGTTGTTATTGTGGAAATAACCATAGACATCAATAACACTAAAGACTAGATTGTGTATTGGTTGATGATAGAATATCATTAGTCATGATATAGTGATATCAAACCAAGCACATAGGTACTTGTTAGAGAACAAGTGTACCAGACATACCCACCGTGAGAGTGACACATGGAACCATGATTTGGTAGTCACAGTCAGCTCTCACAGTGATGGTGGTGAGTGTGATTCTTCGACCTAAAATCACTACACTCAACACATGTCGTTGGGTACACTTTGACATCATCAAATGCAGTCCTGACACATGGATTGTTATAAAGGTGATGATTGGGTGACTTTGACACATGGGGCTTTTGAGGGGTGAGTGATAGATATGGGATTTGTCCCTCCTAAGGGAGTTTGATGTCCATGGCCACTTGATGAGTAGGATTGAGAAAGGCATGCACATGCATGTGTGAATCAATATGTGATATTGATGTCACACACATCTCACACAGTCTGTTCTGAGATCAAGGAAATGGATGAACGTTGAAAGGATGACTATACCATGCCTTGAGTTCATTTAGGACATTAGTGACAAAGGAATTATACATTTAACGTAACACAATTCACAGATTGTAGGATTGAAAGTTGTTCTCCAACTTTCTATTTCACTTGGGTAGCACTGATGTGCAACTAGGCACCGCTCTTTGCTTGTGAAGTCATAAGTGTTATGGACTTTCACTGCCAATGTGAAATGGACCTGCAGGGTCATACACAAAGGATTTAACCTGGAAGAGGAGTTTATCAACAAACGATGTTTAGATTGATTACTAAAGGAGTTTAGTAGTTCAATTAAACACTCAATCAATTGATAGCTCAATATCATAGTGTTCATGGTGTTGGACCAATTGATTAGAGTATCAGATTGATTGAAACTGCAATTGACTGATTTTACACAGTTTGCACTCCCAACCGATCGGCTCATGTGATGAACCGATCGGCTCAAATGGTCCAATAGAGTGAGTTTGGAAAGTCAGGTTGGCAAGAAATTTCTCTTTGTTTCACTTGTCCAATTTGATTGGAATAAGGATTGGTATTTGGATCAATTTGAAACAAAAGAGGAAAAGTCAATCGAGAACTAACCAGGGTAGTGAACCGATCATTTCAGAAGTGAAATGATCGGCTCAGGTGCCCCAACCGATCGGTTCAGGTGTAAACCAATCAACTAAGGTCCCCAACTGATCGGTTCATGCTTGAAACGATTGGTTCGCTGGAGCAGTTGGTTATTTTGTGGAAAATCTCAAACCCTTCTACTCCTTCTTTAATCCCGCATTGTCCGGGGTAGAGAACCTTGTCCCATGACCCTCCTATATATATAGGGTTATGGGGGGCTTCTCAAAGTACAATTCAGAACACTAGTTGCTCTGTGAAGTTTTCGTTCTCTTTGGTTGTGGTAACCAAGAGAGCCCGAGCAAGTGCTACCCGATAAGGGGGGCACAGCAAGGGAAAGACAACTACAGAAAAGTGACTGGTAGAAGGAGAGTGTGTCGGTGACTAGTACTCCGACATGAGGGTATGGCTCCTTCTGGTGCCTTGTGCAATAAGGCGATCGGAGTTCCAGGTGGTCCGTGTGGACTACTATAGAGGCGGGAGACTTCTGTCGCTTGGAGGACAGTTGTCAATCTCGGTGAGACCAGTAGCTGCATAGACACCGTCCAAGACTGGAGGTGAAGACCGTGCAAGCCGTGAGGTAACGTCGCCAAGCAAGCCTCCGGACAAGGTATGTCTCTACAAACCATCCTTCCTAATGTATAGACGTTGACGCGATTCCTTTATTTTGGGATTGGAGAGAAAAAAAAATTTGTTGCTTTCTCTGTCTCTCCTAAAACCCAACAGGAATCACCACAGATAAGAACTTGGTGAAGAATAAAAGAAAGGAAGAATCACAACCCAAGATTCATGCTTCAACCAAGGTTGAAGATGACCATGGCTTCACCTTAAGCTTAAGGCTCGAGATCCTCCTTGCTCCTCAACTACTATGCATGATATCTAAGAAAAAGAGAGTTGTAGGATTCGAAAAGTTTCACTAGTAGGTGAAAGGAGTGGTATATATAATTGAGGCTCATGAGAGAGAGTGTATAAGAGGTGTCATCACCTTATATACTAGGTGACACATGTCCATGCATGGGTTGACACATGTCCATGCATGCACACATATTTATCTTGATATGAAAAACTTTTGGGTATAATCTAGAGATAAGATTTCAGCCATTAGTTATATTGTTGAACAAGATATTTCAACCCAACATCACTTTATTCACAAACTGATACAACTTTTCCAAGGAAAGTTGTAAACCAATATCCATCACCTTCTTGAGGTGCTTAACTCATTATGGCCTTTTCCAAGAGTTGCACAAACGATATGGGACCTCCTCTATGGCTTCTTGGTCGATAGGCACTCTCATATAAGCTCTACAATTCAATACAACTCATTTTAGGGTTTCAACTATACAACTCTCCTTGGTCTTTTCATCACCAAGAAACTCAAATATGATTCAAACATGGTGTATATTTCTTTATATATCCTCTAGATGATTCTAAGAGAGATTAGGGACACTCTAGAGGTGGTAATTTTCATATAAACCCTACATTTTGGGTAAATTGCAATTTGCACCAATATTGGTACACAAGGCACAAGCATTATTCAAACAAGCTTCAACTTGGAACTTAGGCTTTCCACAAGCCACCATTTAGCATCATTCTCTCTCTCTTATGATGCTAAAGCACTTAAGGAACTTTTAACATGTGACATATTGCAATATAACCCCTCATCTTGGGTAAATTGCAATTTACACCCAAACTATCATATAATGCACAAATAGTTTACAAATAAGCTCAAACTTGAAAATTAAACTCTCCTTGAGTCTTAATTAATTTTCAAAAGATTAAAACAAGTTTATAAATAACTTACTTAAGCAAAACTTCTAGGGTTATGGAATAACCCAGGTCAGGGATGTTACATTAATTAATTCCAAACCTTTTCCTAAGAGTAAATAACCATTAAAAGAACCAAAATACAGAATACCAAAATATAGTGATACTAATAAAAAAATTAACTTAATTTGTAGATTTGTCATTTAATGGCCTCAAAAGTTGGTGTTAATGTGAAATTTGGATTTCTTGTACCATGGTTAGCATAGGTGTTAGTTTTTTATCGATATGTGCTACAAAGGTAAAATAATTTAGAGAGTGGAAACACTTGAATATATCTGAATATAGTCAACTTGATGTTTTTTTTTGGAAAAAGGACAAGAACACCAATTTTCACATGTTTTTTCTTGTTTCTCAAGTTTTAAAACATTTTTTCCAAGCATGCAATTGTGATATAATAGTTTTAAAGCCTCCATACCCATATCTTGTATACTTTTTCATGATGAACAATATTGAGATTCTTTCATGTCTCATTCTTCTTTTTTCTCGACCTCAACTCCCACTCTCTCCCTTTTAGCTTCATTTTATGAAATTGAAGCCATTTGTCCCAACTTTTCTAGGATTTGTGGTCTTTTTTCTCCATTTTAACCCAGATCGTCTCCATTTTTGTAAGACACATGACCTGCTTTATGGTTAAACATTCTTTCTTATCTTAATTGGGTGCTTAACTACTTAATAAAATCCTAAGTTATGATTTGATATCATGAGATTAAGCTATGTTTCAAGTTTGGTCTAGTATGGATATTGTTTGATTGAGTTTTGCAATTTATGTGCTTCTATAGACTTTTGTGCAATTTTCCTATTTCTAGGGTTTTATTTGTAATTTTCACACATTCTGTTGTATTTCATACTACCCTTCATAATTTTTGATATAGTTACACCTATGGATGCCTAGATGCACCATTGGGTTGTTTGCTCTATCCCTCTAGGGTTGAGAACTTAGGGTTTCTTACCTATGTAATGATTTTACAAAGTATATAAGGAATTCATGGTTTCACCTTGTGAGTGATTATTTGATGTTTACTCCTCGAGGAATAATATCCTATGGCCTTCCCTTGAGGTCCATAATCTGATGGTTACCCTGGTTAAAGAACATGATTCGATGGGAGATCAGAACTTGCAAAATGGCTAAGTACATCATAGAATCTGATGGGTTTTCTGATGATACATGTGCATAATCCTATGGGTTCTCTGATAGTACATCCTTTAAGATATCACTAAGGCATGGATAAATGGATAGACATGGTAAATATCTAATGGAAGTTTTGGCATGCATTGACAAGATGGATTTCACATTTTGACACATGGCAAGCTAGTTTTTCAACCTTTTGACCACCCTTCTCTCTCTTCTTGAATATATATACCCTCCACCACTCTTACAAACGAACCTTTACACCCTTATCCTATTATTGCTTCTATAGAGACCATGTACCATCTTTTTATGAAGGAGAAGATCTTGTATGCCGAAGCTTGGAGAGATCATGGTTGGATGTTGCCCTAGGGTTTGGATCAAGCTTCTCTAAGGATGTTTGAAGCTTCCTAACCTAGATTCTTGCCCTAACCAAGTAAGATATTTTTCTCTACTATATTTCTCTTGTTGTTCTCTTCCTTCTCTCCTCATCCATGGATGGATATCTATAAGTTCTGGATTGAAGGTCGTGCATGTGGTTGAAGGGACTCTTTCCGCCTCTCTTCTGCCCTAGATCTACCTTCTTCTTGAAGAAAAGAGCTACCTTGGAGATTTGGAAGTGTGAAGCTAGGGTTTCTCTTGAGTCACCTTTTTTTTAACGTTCATCTTCACCTTGAGGAAAGTTATATAACTTTCATCCCTTTTCTTTCTTGCTTTTAACTTGTTCCATATAAATCTTTCCCTAAAACTTGTTATTATGGAAAGAAATTATCTTATGTGCACAATTTTACTTACATGCATGGTAGATGTGAGTTGTTAAACTACCTTTAGATTATATGGTAGGACATGGGATACCTTGCTTTTGATGGTATGAAACAATTTCTACTTTGTGTAAAGAAGTGGCATTTACTTATTCTAGAAATCATTGGTTTTACTTGGTGTAGAATTGATAGTGATACTTTTTCCATAAATCGATGGCTTTGCTTTGCCCTTGGAACAATATTTAATTAATTGTAGGAAATGATGGTGTTGCATATAGGTCTGAATAAATGAGTCTACTTGGTCTCTAAACTGATGGCTAACAACAGAATTACATAATGATCTGAATAAATGAGTCTACTGGTCTCTAAACCGATGGCTTTTACTTATGTGTTGAAAATGATAGTCGCACTTAGTCTCTAAATGGATGTTTCAAATTGTCCTTGGAATAATGGGTGTTAAACAGTAGGAGATGACGGTATTACCAAGAGTTAGAAATATTGACACTAATTAGTCTATGAACTAATGGATATGAAAGTCAATAACCAAATGGTTATGTTAAGTAAATGAGTTTGATGACCTTACTACTGATGATCCAAAGTCTTTGACTTTGGTTAAGTTCTTTGATGAACCGATGGATTTGATTATGTTTAGGTTCATTGATGAACCGATGGCTTTGATTTTGGTTAAGTTCTTTGATGAATCAATGGCTTTGATTTTGGTTAAGTTCTTTCATGAACCGATGGCTTTGATTTTGGTTAAGTACTCTCATGATCCAATGGATTTTCTTTTGACTAAGAATCTAAATGATTTGATGGTCATGATGTTGGCTATGTATTTGTCACAGAACCAGAATCCCAGTCCCCTGAACCAAACAAATACCAAAGACAACATGTGAAAGCGTGAAATGCTTAGTATACATGAACAGATAAGAAGGTAAAAGAACCTATCATAATCTCAACATTCAACAAATATTATTAAACAACATTGTTTATTACAATCTTTCAAGTACATGTTCAAGAGTACAATTTTACCAGTATGATCATGGATACTAGGGATCTACAACAAGTACACCTGGCATAGCTCACCAAGCCCAGCACTTCTAGCCATCTCTAAACCTATAAAATACGTGAATCAAGGTGGGTCAAGCACATGAGGTGCCGAGTACAGGGCTAAAAGATACATATACATAAGCTTTGCATAATTTGAAAAGATTTGCAGAAGTGAGAAACAAGAAATAAATGAGTTAATTATTTAGCAAAATGAGAGCCCGTGTTTTATGTCATTTCACTCCAAAAATACCATCATGTCGTGCATTCATCAATATCATGTATTTGTAAGGCCTTTTATGGACATCTTATCACTGGAAGAGTCTATGAGGGTGCTCAAGATTAGCTAACCTTTTTATCAATGATCCACCCTATCTTGATAACTCAAGTAGGATGCCCATCCTCATGTCCTTACCCCAAAACTTCAGGCAGGTACAGGAGGTTTGTATAATGGAGTTTCTATATTATCTCTGCAAGTTATAAAACAAGGTACGAGACAAACATTGAGTACAATACTAGAGTACTACATGGCAATGTTTGAGAAAGTAAACAAGCATACATATGTATCACATTCAAGCAAGAAATCCATAGTCATATAATTATTAAATCATGTACCTGATTCAGAGATTCATAACCTAACTTATCCTTCATCATCTAGCCACATGCCACCACCTGATTAAAAACAAGATTACATACATGAATTAGTTCTCATTGTTAACCATAGTTACTTCCATTTTAGGGTTTTGGCCAAGTTAGGTTCAAAGTTTATTATTGGTTCATTACATGATATTTTACTAATCTAGGGTCCATCATGAAGGTTGGGTTTAAGTTTCAACTCATTTCAATGTTACATTCACTTTATATAGTCATTACAAGACTTTATGTCACTTTGGTACATTTCAAAGTCATAAGACTCATAATAGGGAAAATCAAGGTCAAGTGTCATCAGGATACGAGAGACAAGCATAAAAGATGGTTTAGATCAGAAATATGTATAAAGAAGGATCATATTCAAGATTAGGTGGATATTCCCAAGTTTGGACATCAAAGGATTCCGCATTATCAACATGCATGTTAACGTCAACATAAACCCTAAGGTCATTGGGCTCGACATATGTATTATAAGGGACATTTGCATCAAGACAAACATAATGGAGGATACTTCCTGATTTGGGAGGGGAAAACATGAGCTCAAGATCCATATCTCATTTGGGACACAAGGAAGACAAACAAGCCATTTTAGAACACATTAGGTCATTAGGGATGCATCAAGTGTCACAAGTACCATCATAGTACAGAGGAGATATACATTTAGCATTTATGTCACTAAGCATCACAAGATTAGTGGTTTTATATATCTAAGGTAATTGGATGCACAAAACAGGTCAAACAAAACTTTTATTCAAGATGTAGTCAATCATTCACATGATAGGGGTACATTCAAGGCATTAGGTGTCATATGACTTCAACATAGAAAAAGTGGTCAATGGTGGATATGAGTACCATATGGTAGCATAAAGTTATTGATTTCCAAGTTATTATAGGATTAAAAACTAGATTGGATGCAAAGATAGCAATCTAGGGAAAGGCATAATACTAATGTGCAAAGCAACAACACATGTGTGCATTTAGTGTCATCAAGTGTGCAAGGTGGTGATGAGGAGATTCATATATGCTCAAAAGAACTTATAAGTTATAGATTTTATGGTTAGGAGGATAAATATGCATATTTAATCATAATCATGCATCAAACATGGTCAAAGAAAGTCAAAGTTAGTATTTTAGCAAATTAGGAGAACTAGAAGAAGATTTAGGGCCGGAAAGTATGCTTTTGCTGTAGATATTTTTGAGAGGATCAATTTTGTATATAATATTGCATGGTTTGGCCAAGGGATGAAGTAGATATCTATTTTTGAATTTTTTACATCATAACTATATGAAATATGTGTTTAGGTGTTACCGTTGATTTATCGGGTGATTGCATCCTTTGGATGTTGATCAGCGGCTTGTCCCTTGTAGGCATGCCCACACATGGGATGGGACTTTCCCATCACCGCTATGGTGTGGGGTCGCTACCGCTTCATTCCAACAACCACCGACAATAATGGACGATCGGCCATCGGTTCGTGTCGCAACCTGCCGTGAGTAGCCGTTGTAGGTCGCTCGCCCTCCTATCTTTCCACTCCAGGCGCTGCGGCGACTCCATGACTGAAGATCACCAGGGATAGGATGTTTTAGAGGCATAATGGGTTCAAGGTTCAAGGATGGTGTTGGCTGTGTCGGGGCTGGCCTATCAAAGTTGCCCCCGCCATCCTCGTCTCCCAAAGGGGCACAACACCATGTGGTCGAGGAGGTCTCCACTTGCAGTGTCAGAACCGCTCCCAGGAAAGATGTGAAGACGGGGCACCAAAATGGGGTGTAGGAAAGAGTGAAAGGAGGGATGGAAAGAGAGAGTGTAAGTGTTCAATTTACCTTGAGGTGCCGAGGTGGGCAGGGATCGGCTAGACGCAAAGCAGCCCTGCTGTAGTTGTTGCTACAGTACAGAACAAGGAGGGTGATGAGTCACCTATCATCAGATCTTAGACCAGCATAATCTAACAACTCAGAAAAGAGAATGCTAGGGTTAGCCCCAAATAAGGGTGGCTACTGTTGGTCCGTGCTCCAAGAATTTGGCCCATCAAGGCTTGAAAAACCATTAAAAACAAACAAAACATGTGAAATTTGTGCCAACTTTAAAAGATCATAACTTAGGCTATGAACCTCTATTTGAGACGATTCTTGCACCATTGGAAAGATAAATGAAAGCTCAGCATAATAATAGATATTAAAGAGAAAAATAATATTATTTATGAGGATCAATATTAGATATAAGAAGGTGATATGATATATCATGGTACTTAGTCCAAATTTTCAAATTAGAGCCACCTATCACCAAATTACTCATCAAAGTGATCAATTGGGGTCATCAACACACTCAAGTGCTATGATTGAAATTATATTGATTAAGATTTGTCTTTATAAGAGAGAGAATGATTATAATAGATGAGGGAGAAAAACCAAGTTGTCACATCCTTCCCTCCTTAGAAGAAATTTCGTTCTCAAAATTTATCTGAGATCATAGAAGAGAGTCAAAGTTGACATATTCCTCATGATTAGTCAACAAAATAAGGCATAAAGGCATGGGGTGTGCACATAGGTTTCCATCATTAAGGATGTACCAGTCTTGACATATATACATATCCCTTAGTTGTATATCATATTATGACATCTTGACATCAGGATTTTCTAACCCTTATCCCTACTATATTAGGGTTTTGATCATGTGATCATATGAGAACAAGATGTGTTATCAAAAGCTATGTTGTCAATTCCTCAAGCGAACATGTTTATCATCAAGTCTTTCAAATGAGATTATCATTGAACGTGTATATGTCATCATTATACTAGATTTCATGCATGTTTTAGTTTTCCCTAAAAATCTACCATGTATCCGCAATTATATTCATCATTTCTCATTTTCAATCTGAGGTTAAGCAATTCATTCATCATGTTTATTCAAGTTATGATCCAAAGAGCATTTTCATATTGAGTTTATTACTTTTCATTTGGGTATGAGATTAGGGATGTTACCCCTGATTATTCAAGCTAAGATCTCTAGGCATCATCGTAACAAGTTCATAATTTAAATATTACATCTCTCTTTTTTTTTGCAAGGTATTGTTTCATAATAGGTCTAGGTTATGATAGTGACTTACCATACATATTCAAGTTTAGCATAAGTGAGATTATTTCATGTATCATGCATTATTCGAGGAGCAACATCATCATCAACATTGAGGTTTCAAAACCATCTCACTTGTATCTCAAAAGAGCTCCACAAGCTCAATCTAGTCTAGCCAAGACATGCATATGTCTAGCAAGACACGTTAACCACAACCATCTACCCATAACAACTTTTCTTTTTACCCAACTCTCAAGAAACAAGGGCAACCACTAGATTTATTTACATACAACCACTAACCCGAGTATGAGGCTCATCATGGAGATTGTGTGTCATGTACATCATCTTAGGGTCTTGGGATGTCTCCCTCACGTGTATAGCAAGCATCATATATTACATTGCCTCTTTCTCTAGGGTTAGATCCTTTTATAGGAAATTTAGGGTTCAACGTTATCAAGGGAACCACACACTAGCTGGCTCAACTCATATACTTAGAAGGATTCTATCTAGGGACTTATCATCATGTATTTCATCATGCATATTTTTCAACATTTCACATATTTTAAAGTTTAAGTACTCTAACGTTCTCCTGTGGTGGGTCGACTCATATCAAGAGGTCACCCTTTTCGTATGTCCCATGCTAGAGGTCCTCCTTTGTAAAGATATTGAGGCCCACATTGGTCTCAAGCCATATATCACATATCATGTCTCAACATATACAAGACTAGGCAAAAGCAAGCATGTCAACCCACTAGCTAAGTTTAGCACATAAACCAAGTCATATGTACCATACATGGTGCTAGATCTAGCTAGGGTTGTATGGTCAAACTATTCTCATATGATCAATCATAACTTGAATCATCTTGAAACATCTCGTAAAATCACATCAACATCATCATCGTCATCAACACCACCATCATCATCATCATCATCATCATCATAGGTTATCTAGGATACTCACTAGCCTAACATTTTTCATGGGTCTAGACAACTCTAGAGACTACAACTAGCATCTAAACATTCTTACCTAGACTTGATGTTACATCTCTTTCTCTTAGGCTACATGGACACTCACTTCCTTTCTGCTTGTGGTAACATTTTTCATATGTACATATACTAATACTTGAAATAGGTTTTATTCAACGTTAAAATAGGAAATGGAAACCACCATACTCCATTCGAATAAAAGCAAAATCAAAAGTGAGTTACCACACTCATTAGGAAATCTAGTACCATGGAACCTAGAGAACTAGCAAGAACATGGTGCACACCTATGTAGCTACCCCAAGCACATGCTCAGAACATATGTCTAGTGTTGTAGTAGATCTCTCTTTTCCCACCCTCCTGAACTTATAGACCATACTACAGGATAAAAGGAGGAGAAAAGAAAGGTTCTAGGGATTACACAAGTCTACACCTAGTTCTAGAACATCTAGGTTCTAACCTAGAGGCTAAGTCATCTTAGTCCACAAAGGACAACTCATTAAGTTTCTAGGGTTGAGATGTAAAGTGAGTTTAGTTTGTGTTTCATGTGAGTCATGTTTGGTGTATTTATTGTTCATGCTCTGATACCATCTGTCACAGAACCAGAATCCCAGTCCCATGAACCAAACAGATACCAAAGACAACATGTGGAAGCATGAAATGCTTAGCATACATGAACATATAAGAAGGTAAAAGCACCACTCATTATCTCAACATTCAACAAATGTTATTAAACAACATTATTTATTACAAGCTTTAAATTACATGTTCAAGAGTACAATTTTATCAGTCTGCTCATGGATACTAGGGATCTACAACAAGTACACCTGACATAGCTCGCCAAGCCTAGCACTTCTAGCCATCTCTTGAACCTATAAAATACATGAAATAAGGCAGGTCAAGCACATGAGGTGTCGAGTACAGGGCTAAAAGATACATATACATAAGCTTTGCATAATTTGAAAAAATTTGCAGAAGAGACAAACAAGAAATAAATGAGTTAAGTATTTAGAAAAATGAGAGCCCATGTTTTATGTCATTTCACTCCAAATATACCATCATTTCTTGCATTCATCGATATCATGTATTGGTAAGGCCTTTTATGGACATCTTCTCACTGGAAGAGTCTATGAGGGTGCTCCAGATTAGCTAACCCTTTTATCAACGATTCACCCTATCTTGATAAATCAAGTAGGATGCCCATACTCATGTCCTTACCCCAAAACTTCAGGCTGGTATAGGAGGTTTGTATAATGGAGTTTCTATATTATGTTTACAGGTTATAAAACATGATACAAGACAAACATTGAGTACAATACTATGGTACTACATGGAAATATTTGAGCAAGTAAACAAGCATACATATGTATCACATTCAAGTAATAAATCCATAGTCATATAATTATTAAAGCCCATACCTAATTCAGAGATTCATAACCTAACTTATCCTTGATCATCTAGCCACATGCCACCACCTGATTAAAAATAAGATTGCATACATGTATTGGTTCTCATTGTTAACCCTAGTTACTTCCATTTTAGGGTTTTGACCAAGTTAGGTTCAAAGTTGATTATTGGTGCATTACATGATATTTTACTGATCTAGGGTCCATCATGAAGGTTGGGTTTAAGTTTCAACTCATTTTAATGTTCCATTCACTTTATATAGTCATTATAAGACTTTATGTCACTTTGGTACATTTCAAAGTCATAAGACCCATACTAGGGAAAATCAAGGTCAAGTGTCATCAAGATATGAGAGACAAGTATAAAAGATGGTTTAAATTAGCAAGATGTATAAAGAAGGATCATATTCAAGATTAGATGGATATCCCCAAGTTTGGACATCAAAGGATTCCACATTATCAACATGCATGTTAACATCAACACATACCCTTAGGTAATTGGGCTCAACATGTGGATTATAAGGGGAATATGCATCAAGACAAACATAAGGGAGGATACTTCCTGATTTGGGAGGGGAAAACATGATCTCAAGATCCATATCTCATTTGGGATACAAGGAAGACAAACAAGCCATTTTAGAACACATTAGGTCATTAGGGATGCATCAAGTGTCACAAGTACCATCATAGTACAAAGGAGATATACATTTATCATTTATGTCACTAAGCATCACAAGATTAGTGGTTTCAGATATCTAAGGTAATTGTGTGCACAAAAAAGGTTAAACAAAACATTGATTCAAGATGTAGTCCATCATTCACATGATAGGGGTACATTCAAGGCATTAGGTGTCATATGACATAAACAAAGAAAAAGAGGTCAATGGAAGATATGAGTACCATATGGTATCATAAAGTTACTAATTTCCAAGTTATTATGAGATTAAAAACCATATTAGATGCAATGATAGCAATCTAGGGCAAGGCATAAACTAATGTGCAAAGCAACAACACATGTATGCATTTAGCATCATCAAGTGTGCAAGGTGGTGATGAGGAGATTCATACATGTTCAAAAGAACTTATAAGTTACTGATTTTATGGTTAGGAGTATAAATATGCATCAAAATTTCAAGCTTTAATCATAATCAAGCATCAAACATGGTCAAAGAAAGTCAAAATTCGTATTTTAGCAAATAAGGAGAACTAGAAGAAGATTTAGGGCCTGAAAGTATGCTTGTGTTGTAGATATTTTTGAGAGGATCAATTTGGTATATAATATTGCATGGTTTCTCCAAGGGATGGAGGAGATATCTATTTTTGAAGTTTTTACATCATAACTATATGAAATATGTGTTTAGGCATTACTGTTGATTTATTGGGTGATTGCGGCCCTTGGATGTTGATCGGTGGCTTGTCCTTGTCCCTTATAGGCATGCCCACGCATGGGGTGGGACCCGACCTTCACCTCTATGGTGCGGGGTCACTTCTGCTTCATTCCAATGGCCACCAGTGGTTATGGACGACCAGCCATCGCTTCGTGCTGCAACATGCTGCGAGTAGCCGTTGTAGGTCGCTCGCCCTCCTATCTCACCACTCCAGGCATTGTGGTGGCTCCACAACTGAAGCACTCTGGAGAGAGGATGTTTTGGAGGTAGAAGGGGTTTAGGGGTCAAGGTCGGTGCCAGGCGCTTTGGGGCTGGCCTATCAAAGTTGCCCCTGCCATCCTCATCTCCCAAAGGGGCACAACACCATGTAGCAGAGGAGGTCTCCACTAGCGGTGTCGGAACCGCTCCCAGGAAAGACGTAAAGAAGGGGGGCCAAAATGGGGTGCGAGAAAGAGTGAAAGGAGGGATGGAAAGAGAGAGTGTATCTAGATTAAGTGGATGGAGGGTTCAATTTACCCTGAGGTGCTGAGGTGGGCGGGGATTGGCAAGGCACAAAGTAGCCCTACTATAGTTGTTGCTATAGTATGGAATGAGGAGGGTGATGAGTCCCCTACCATCAGATCATGGATAAGAATGGTATAACAGCTCAGAAAAGAGCACACTAGGGTTAGTTCCAAATAAGGGTGGCAGTTTTTGGGCCACGCTCCAAGAATTTGGCCCATCAAGGCTTGAAAAACCATTAAAAGCAAGCAAAACATGTGAAATTTGAGCCAACTTTGAAGGATCATAACTTAGGCTATGAACCTCTGATTGAGATGATACTTGCACCATTGGAAAGATAAATGAAAGATCTACATAATCATAGATATTAAATATCAAAAAGGATTAGTTATGAGGCTCAATATTATATGCAATAAGGTGATATGATATAGCATGGTACTTAGTCCAAATTTTCAAATTAGAGCCACATATCACCAAATTACTCATTGAAGTGATCAATTTGGGCCATCAACACACTCAAGTACTATTATTGAAATTATATTGATTGAGATTTGTCTTTATAAGAGAGAGAATGATTATAATAGATGAGGGAGAAAAACTAGGTTGTCACAGTATTCTAATGAACCAACGGGTTTACTTGATAAATAAAATGATGTTTCATCTAACCCTTAATTTGATGGTTTTGTTGTCCACTAATGCTCTGATGACTATGTTTTTTGTTAAGTACCATAAAAATATGATGGATTTTCTTTTGGCTAAGTCAAACAATGAATCAATGTTATGTTTTGGCTAAGTAATGTTAATGATTTGATGGTATTGTTCTTGGTTATGTCCACTAATGATTTGATGGTTATTCTTTGAGCTAATTGTTTCAATAATCTGATGGTTTTGGATTTGTCTAATTACACCAACAATCCAATGGAGATTCTAGGTATAAGAACCTATGTTTTTGACTAAGTATAAGGAAGAGTTGATGGTATTGCTATATGAGTTAAAAGAATCGATGGGTTACCTAAGAGAGTTAAATAAATGTTGGTTTATCTATGTATTTACTTAAGTGCGCTAATGAAATGATGGATTACCTATGTGCCTACCTAAGTGTGTCAAAGAAACCATGGTTTGCCATCTGTTTATCTTAGTGTACAAATGAAATGATGATTTTCCTATGTATTGCCTAAGGGCCATAACGAAGTGATATTTTATCCATGAATCTAGATTTGGGATACAAATCCAATCTAAAATTCTTGAATCATTCTTATAATGATTGAGTGATGATGGTTAAATATCTCTATTTTCCTCTAATGTTGAAATGATGAATATACACAATTCATACTGTTAAAGGTAAATATGTTATGTTACTTTTGAGAATGTCATAATTATTCTTATGATTGATGAACCTTGATGTTGGGTCGAAAGGTAATAAGTGTGTTGGTGACATGTTGAACCCTCTATAGGGTATTGAATAACAATTATACATTTAAGGAATTAATGTTGTTTTGGCCTAAATAGCTTCTGGGCATGCTTGTGCCCTGATGGAAATATAGCCTCTTTATGAATGGCATATGTTGGGTGTTGTGAACCCTAATGTAAGTTGGTCTTTTTCATTAATGGCAATGGACCAGTATCTAACAATGTTTTGATGAGGAATATGATCCATACATTTTATATCTTATGGAGTTTATACATACCAATGTTTTTGTAAAACCAATTTAGGGTTTGTATGTAAAACTTGGTTGATGCAGCCTAAATTCACCCTATTGGCTTAACTAATCAAGTGAAACCCTAATCATGTAGTGTCATGTTCCTTAGAACTATTCTAGTTTCAGAAATAGATGGATAGGGAAATGAGTATTCCAGAAGGGAAACTCAGAGTCGTATATTGTCGAGTATATGCAGATGCAGGGAGGGTATATCCTGGTTATCATGAACCCAAGGTTTTGGGGATGGTTGCGGCCATGCCTTGGATTGAAAGTGGTTGAGGTCGTGGATATATGCATATGTGATGTGATTGAGGACAATTGTGGTTGTACCTCATATGATAGGGTTTGAATACCCTAATTTCTAGTGTCATGGCTTGTGTACCAAGGGCAGACTAGGCTGATTGCAGCTAGACTATTATGTCACTATGCCAGACTCATACTGGTTGAGGAGAAGATATATTATTATTAGGGCTCTCCTAGATCTTGTATAGAGCTTATTGCAACTTCAAAGTGGTCATCTATAAGTTTGAGTGGTATGCCTCAAACTCCCTAGGGCTTAATAAAATATGTAATCTAGCCATGTAGCATAACTGTTAGGGTTAAAATGTGTAATCCAGTCGTATATCCATGCTTATGATGTTAGCTACACCTGACCAGTTATTAATAATGTGAACCTTTCAATTTTGCAATTAAGTTTCTAATTACGACTATTCTTAATGAAGTTTGTATATCCTATATTTCAAATCGTGTTATATTATCTGTTATACATGTTTAATTTTACAAATTGTTGTGAGAAATAAACATTGTTGAGAGCTCTATCTCTTGTTGGGACACGGGTCTCACCTCATGGGTCACCACATCTTTTTAGGTGGTCGTCAGTAGTGCCAACAAGACCATGTCAGTGAGGAGGAGATGTTTGGAGGGACCTTAGAAGAAGGTTGTTTAGATTTCTAGTGTGTCCTACAGTCTCCCCTATACTCTCCAGTCTGGGCAGGAACATTTTGTACATGATGTTTCGATCCACTCAGCTTTTGGTAGCATTTTGATGCTTGAACCTGATGTATATGTAGATAACACATCTTGTATGTATATGGAGTGGTTGAGGCCACGGAGCAATTGTACAAGATACTAGGTATGATATATGAATTTATGCAAGGTGTTGGGCCTTTATGTAATTGTTCTCAAATATGTTTGTGAATCTTAAAAGAGTTTTAGTTTTGCCCCTTTTAGGGATGTGATTAATTTTTGATTGATTGTGCTTTGGTTTTGAGTAATCTCATTTAGCATGGCGGGTTGCCACATTTGGTGGTACCATAGCTTAGGGTTCCTGAGTCTATAGGGATACTAGGACTTAGGGCTAAGATGAAAATTAGGTGATGAACATGGCATGAACATGATGCATACTGCCTGAACTCAGTACTTGAATGTCCTGGCCAGGTATTCAATTATTGTAGGAGAGGTAAGTGTGAAACTCCTTGATTGTTATTTTTATGATTGCTCTTATCAAGTAGTAAGTTGGAAAAAATGCAAAGAGCATAATGAATAAGAAATCATGGTGAAAGTGGCTTAATCATACCCTAAAGAATGATGAAAATCATATCTTAAACTCGTCAAAACCTATGTGTTTGGCAATTAAAGAAAACATATGGCACCATTAAGCTTAAATCTAAATAAAAATAAGCCAAAAGGGAGTTCCTAAAATTTTGAATATAGAAGATAGTGAAGTAAAGAGAGTTAAATCTATGTTCATGGAATGATTCAAGGAGTAAAATCCATACAAGTATAGAAGAACTCCAATGATAAGTGTGATATCAAATGATAAATATGAACAATGACAAAAGAACAAAGTGAGACATGAGTAAATCTCAGACCAATTCATGTGTGTAAGAAGGTATTAAGGTAGAAATTATCATTATATATAAAAGAGATTAAATGGAGATGATCCTTATTGAATGAAAAGCATGTGGAATATAATGAGCTACCTCTGGTAGATAAATAAGAAACATGATAACATGAGAGGATACACACAAGAATGATAAATAGTCAACAAGAAAGAGTAATGAAGTATGATAATCATGTCAATGCCTAAGCAAAAGGCAAGGAATCCAAATGAAAGGTGAATGATACATAAAGATTATAACTTACTGGACAGAGAATGGGATGGTGAGGCAAGGGCGGGGAGGACGTGGGCGAGGCAGAGGGCGACACCCTAGCAGGGGCACAGAGGATGGGAGAGAGGGCAATTCAGAGTCGATTCTGACTCCTCCGACTGGCTCAAGAGAGGCTAACGGAGCAAGCACACCTTCTTCCTCTCAGAATCCTGCGAATCCAAAAGGGGCGACATATGCAAGCACTCGCCCCCTACCCCACTCTTCTTCAACACTCCCGCCAGAGAAGAGCGATGATTCATCTGCTCCTCCTCTTGTTCCTGATTGGATTCATTCCAGTCGGTTGGGTCGAGTGAGCAACGACACCCCTACCCTCAAGTTTGTGGAACCAACCGTCAAGGAAGGCAAGAAGGTCTTCTCGTTCTCAAGCTGGAAGGACCCTAAACTAGCTGGAAGGAGTATGTCTCCCTCCGGTTTATAGGTAGAAATCCCCTCAGGGGCCAAGTTCTCAGATGGATCAAGTGGCGTTGGAGGCCGAGTGCGGACTTCCAGATCGTGGCAGAGGAAGTCGAGGGTTTCGTCATCAAGCTCTCGACTGATACAGAGCAAGAGAGAATTCTCAATGAAGCTCCCCGGATGCTTGATGGCGCTCTCATCATCGTGCATCCATGGGCTCCTAGTGAACCCCTTCAACCCCTCTCGTTTGCCAAACTTTCGGTGTGGTCCAAGATTGCTAATCCAGGTGTCCCCTGGATGCTGGACCGATTAGAAGGTACAATTAATCTTCTTGGTCGTCCGGTTGATTTCGATGAGGTGGTGCTATCAGCTAATTGCCTCAAAGAGGCTATAGTGTGCGTGGAGCTTGAATCCAGTGTTGGCTTCCCCAAGGAAGTCTTGATCGAGGTAGATGAGATCCCTAAGAAGCTTGGCGTTGAATTCATCTCCAGGCCCCTCCTTTGCTCCAAGTGCAAGAACTTTGGGAATAGATTCACGTCTTGTCCCCTGGAGTCCAGGCGGAATACGTTGGGCAGTGACTTGTAGATCTGATCAGGGAAACGTGGAGGCCTCCCACCTATTCGACAATTTGCTTCCAAGAGTCTTTCTAGCATAACCAACGTTATCACAGGGATTCCAAGTAAGATCCAGATACCAGTTGAAGAATCGGATATGCACTACGACCCATTCTGCTCCCCAGCAGATGGTTTAGACTTAGAATGTGAACTCACCCTCTCTCATCTAAACATAATTCCACAAAGCAACAAGATTCTTCAGGCATCCGAGATTGTGTTTGAATATCGCAAAGGGTGTGAACCCTTGTCAGACGATGAGTCCACCAGTTCTTATGAACATGACCCTGAGGTCCTGGAGTTTAAACTCAGTGAATGTCTGAAGGTAAGAAAGAAAAAGAAGAAGATAAGGAGAGTTAGAAAATACAAGATACCTTGGATTGATGACTCTATCTAACCCTCTTACTCTCTTCTTCTATATTTTCTTAGTCTGACGCAGTTATGCCTTGAGTTGTCCTGTCTTGCTTTGGCTAGTTGTAACTGACTTGCGGATAGTACTTCTTTCAGCCTCGAGGGATACGCTTGGTTGTTTCTCTTTCCGCTACAATTTTAGAAGTGTTTTTAGTGTTAGTTGGTTGGTGGGAGTGGATATCTAAATGTCGCCTAAGAAGATGAGAGTATCTTCCTTGTTTTCCTGCCTGCTTCAGTCTGCCAAAGCCAAGACTTACGTCTTCCCTGCGACTGGGTCTTTCTACCTTGTACGGAAGGACCTAGCATTTATGTAGTTCTTTGTTTGAGCATGGGACATTGAAGACTTACCGTCTCTCTTCATAACAGTCCTCAAACAATGATCTAAGGGGCTCTACATCAGCTGCAAAGGAGGCACACTTTCTATGATGGGTTTTTTTGTCAGTGTCTTCTCTTTGCTACTGTAACTAGAACTTTAATGATGGTTGTGTTGTGTCTATCTCTGGTAGATCGGTATAGCCCCTAAATTTTCCTTGCTCCTAGTCTTAGATAGTATGATGCAAACCCTGCGTGGTTATGCAATCATAAAATAGGTTTCTTCTCTTAGGGGTTTATCCATTGTATATAAGCCCAAAGTTTTTTTGGTTTAAATAGCAACAGGATTTTTAGCTGACCAAAAAAAAAATATTATAACTTACCTGCTAATGGTCAAATTGATAACCTCATGCTAGAAACCCCTTTGGATAGTGTCCTTGTGTTGCAGAATGTGTGTTTCCCTTGCGTTCTTTCTTTTTTAGGATACATCTTTCAAGTGTATTTATGCCACTTGGTATGTGTGGATTCGATGTAATCCTAAGGATGGATATCTTGGTGAAGCACATGGTTGTTTTGGACTATAGTTCCAAAATCGTGACGTTTTGTGATGAGGGATCCTTTGGGATTTCCAAGGAGGTAGGAAGATTCTTCCTCCATGTTTTGTGTTGTTATGATGGAGAGAAGCTATTGAGACAAGGGTGTGAGGTCTTCTTAGTACATGTGGTGGATACCATGGTGATGAGTCCTAGTATCCAGGATGTACCAGTTGTACGTGAGTTCGAGGGCATCTTTCCATATGAGTTTCCCGGTGATTTTTTCCTCTAGAGAGAGTTTGACTTTGAGATCCTCTAGTGTTTTCTAGGAAGAAGAAGAAATGTTCAATGATGCTTTTCATGGATTATGGACAATTGAACAAGGTCACAATGAAGAACAAGTAACTGATTCCAAGGATAGGTGATTTTTTGACCAGTTAAGAGGTGATACATTGTTCCTCAACATATACCTAAGGTCAGGATATCATCATTTTAATATCAATGTAGATGGCATACCTAAAATAACTTTTAGGTCTAGGCATGGTCATTATGAGTCCATGGTTGTGCCATTTGGACTAACCAATGTAAGAGAAGCATTGTCAGACTTGATGAACATGGTGTTTAGACTGTATCCTCATTTGTTTGTAGTAGTCCTTTTTTATAACATCTCAAAGTACCACATAGACAATCAACATCATGAATAGAATCTTCACTAAGCGTTAAAAACTATTGATACAACACTAGTTGTATGCTAACTCCAATGAGTATGAGTTTTGATTGACTGAGGTGTCTTTTTTGAGTTATTTATATTTACAAAGGTATTGGTATAGATCTCAATAAGGATGAATCGGTACTAGAGTTGGAGTAGCCCAAGATATTGATGGAGAACTGAATCTTCCTAGGTATGGCAAAACACTATAGAAGGTGTCAGTGTACTTTTCAGTGGTGGAAGGAGAAGTTGACGAGTGCTTCAATGTTAGTGTTGCCAAGGCAAGGGAGAGGTTATGTCGTTTCCATGATGCTTCAAGGAATGGGTTGGGATGTGTGTTGATGCAAGATAGGAATATGATTCATTTTTGTTTGAGACATCTTAAGAGGGATAAGGAGAACTATCCAACCCATGACCTGGAGTTAGTCGTTGTAGTTTTAACCCTAAAGGTTTGGAGACATGATTCAAAGAAAAAGCTAGACATGAGAGAAAGAAGGTGGACGGAACTAATTAAGGACTATGATTGTATGATGGACTATCATCTTGGGAAGGTGAATGCAGTGGCTAATGCATTAAGTAGAAGGTTACCTTCATCGACATTTGTAGATAAAGCATAGTCATACTCCTTAATGTATCACAAACGAGACATGTTAATGTCACTTTGGCAAATGGATGTACAATTGGAAGTATCTTTGTTGACAAGATTGTTGACACATCTACAAGTCAAACCAATGTTGCTACAGTAGAACAGAGTTTGGTAGTGGGAAGCATGATGGCTTCCATGAGTTAAATGATGGAACAGTGTCTGTTTCTACAACAAGATAATGGCTCCAGATGTTGATGTACTGATTAAGATAGTATCTAAGGAGGCTCATTCCCCAATGTATGTAATGTATCTGATAGTACACAGATGTATCACAACCTAAAGAAATCTATGAAGGAAGCTAGGATCGAAACATGATGTGGAAGAGGTTGTGTCTAAGTGTACAGTTGTCGGCAAGTCGAGGGGAAATGTCAGAAGCATGTGGGGACATAGTTGAAGTTCAGCACAGCCTTTCACACGCAGACAAATGGTTAGTCAGAAAGGACCATTCAAACATTGGCGAATCTTTTGAGAAGCATAGACATGGCACCATATAAGAATGTATATGGTATGTGATGTAGGTCACCCCCTTATTGATGTGAAGCAAGTAAGTGCCAGCTTTTGGGTGCTAAGTTAGTACAACAGATTTCAGAGAATGTTACGATGATTTAGCAATAGTTGACCACAATTTTAAAATAGACAGAAGTCACATGCTAATAACTGTCATAAGCCACTAGATTCTGAGCTAGAGTTACTATGTACCCTATTGAGTAAGTGTCACCCTGACACATAACAGACGATACAGTCAATGGAGGTTGAGCTAGATGGATGATGTTTCTGATATGAAGAGTTCGTGTTGATCCTAGATAACATGTAAATAGGTTGATGAAGAAGAACATAGCCTTAGTAAAGGTGTTTTGATGTCACCGTGGGGTAGAAGGAATCATGTGGGTGTTAGAAGATGAGATGCGTAGGAAGTACCCATCTTTGTTTGTGTAGGATTTCAGGGGCGAAATCCATTTTAGGGCTTTATGGTTGTAAGGACTCTGACCTAGATTTATGGTTAAATATTATTTCATATCTTATTTGGGTGATTAATTCCTTAATAAAACACTAGTTTATGATTTTATATCATCAGACAAAACTATGTTTCAAGTTTAATCCAGTTTGGATACTACTTGATTGAGTTTTGCAATTTATGCACTTATATGGACTTTTGTGCAATTTTCTCAATTTCTAGGGTTTTTCTATAATTTTCTCACATGAATGTTGTGATTCATACTATTCTTCAAAATCTTTAATTTAATTGCACTTATGGATGGCGAGATGCACCACTGTATTGTTCATTCTATCCATCTAGGGTTGAGAAATTAGGGTTTCTCAAATATGTGATGATTTTTCCAAGTACATAAGGAATTCGATGGTTTCACCTTGTGAGTGATGATTTGATGGCTTATCCTTGAGGAAGAAGATCCTGTGTCCTTCCATTGAGGTCCATAATCATATGATTACCCTGGTTGAATCACATAATCTGATGGGAGATCAAAACTTGCAAAATTGCTAAGTAAATCCTAGAATCTGATGGGTTTTCAGATGATATATGTGCATAATCTGATAGGTTATCTAATAGTACGTCTTTGAATATATCACTAAGGTATGTATCAATACATAACCATGGTAAATATTTTATGGAATTTGTGACATGCATGAATAAATGGATTTTGATTTCTAACACATGGCAAGCTAGTTTTTCAACCTTTTAACCACCCTTCTCTCTTTTCTTGGATATATATACCCTCCACCACTCTAAAAAATGAACACTTTACACCTTTATCTTGTTCTTTCTTCTAGAGAGACCCTAGACCATTATTTTGCAAAGGAGAATCTCTTGGATTCGGGAGCTTGAAAAGATCATGGATGCATGTTGCCCTAGGGTTTCGATCAAGCTTCTTTAACGATGTTTGAAGATTCCTAACCTAGATTCTTGCCTGAACCAAGTAAGATATTCTTCTCTACTCTATCTCTCTTGTTGTTCTCTTCCTTGTCTCCTCATCCATGGTTGGAACTCTATAAGTTCTTGATGGAAGGTCGTGCATGTGGTTTAAGGGACTCTTTCCTTCTCTCTTTTGCCCTAGATCTACCTTGTTATGGAATAAAGGAGCTACCTTGGAGCTTTGGAAGTGTGAAACTAGGGTTTTTATTGAGACACCTTGTTCATTGAACGTTCATATTCATCTTGACACATGTTATATAACTTGCATCCTATTTCTTGCTTTCTTTTAACTTGTTCCATATAAATTTTTCCCTAAAACGTGTTATTATGGAATGAAATGATCTTATTGCACAACTTTACTTACATGCAAGGTAGATGTGAGTTGTTAAACTACATTTAGATTATATGAACGTTCCTTCTACTATGGAAATGAGATACGTTGGTTTTTATGGTATAAAACAAGGTCTACTTAGTGTAAAGAAGTGGTCTTTACATAGTGTTGTTGGTTTTACTTAATGTTGAATTGATAGTGATACTTAGTCTATAAATTGATGTCTTTGCTTTGCCCTTGGAGCAATATTTTATTAAGTGTAAGAAATGATGGTATTGCATAGTGATCTGAATAAATGACTCTACTAGGTCTCTAAACTGATGGTTTTTACTTAAGTGTTGAAAATGATAGTCGCGATTAGTCTCAATCAATGATTCAACTTGTCCTTGGAATAATGGGTGTTAAAGCATAGGAGATGATGGTATTACCAAGAGTGAGGAATATTGAATATGATTAGTAAATGAACTAATGAATATGAAATTCAATAACCCAATATCTATGTTAGGTAAATGAGTTGATGACCTTTCTACCCATGATCTGATGGCTTTGATTTTGGTTAAGTTCTTTGATGAATCGATGGTTTTGATTTTGGTTGAGTTCTTTGATGAAATGATGTCTTTGATTTGGCTAAGTTATTTGATGAACCGATGGCTTTGATTTTGATTAAGTTCTTTGATGAAATGATCGCTTTGATTCTGGTTAAGTACTCTCATGATCTGATGAATTCACCCAAATGGCTTAACCAATCCAGTGAAACCCCAATCATGTAGTGCCATGTGTTGTAGAAATATTCTAGTATCAAAACTTGTTGGATAGGGAAATGAGTATTCTAGAATGGAAACTCAGAGTCGTATACTATTGATCATACGTGGGTGCGGGGAGGGTATATCATTGTCACCTTGATCCCAAGGTTTTGAGGATGGTTTTGGTCATGCCTCGGGTTGAAAGTGGTTGAGGTCGTGTCTTGGATATGCATATATGATGTGATTGAGGAAAGTTGCGGTTGTACCTTGGATGAAAGGGTTTGAATACCTTGATTTCTAGTGTCGAGGCCTATGTACCAAGGGCGGACTAGTCTAATTGTAGCTTGACTATTATGTTGTTGAGGTGAACTCGTACTAAAAGAGGGGATGAGTTCTTAGGATTCTGGCTCTCCTAGATCTTGTATGGAGATGATTGCAACTTTGTAGTGGTCAGTTGGAAGTTTGAGTGGTACGCCTCAAACTCCCTAGGCTTAATAAAAGATGTAATCCAGTTGTGTAGCATATTTGTTAGGGTTATACAACAATTCACATCGGATGATAACCCTTTCCTTGATTCTTTTAATATTAGAATGACGTATAATGCGGCATGAGAAATTAGTTGTACTTATGCTATTATCCATGCTTATGTTGTTAGCCATGCTTATGTTGCTATCCATGCTTATGTTTCTAGCCATGCTTATGTTGTTAGTCATGATTATGTTATTAGTCATGCATATGTGTTAGCTAATCCTGACCTATTATTAATAATGTGAACCTTTCAATTTTGCAATTAAGTTTTTGATTACAACTATTCTTAATGAAGTTTCTATATCTGGTATTCCAAATCTTGTTATATTATCTTCTATACCTATTTAATTCAGCAAACTACTGTGAGCAATACATGTTGTTGTGAATTATATCTCTTGCTAGGACATGGGTCTCACCTCATGAGTCACCATATCTTTTTAGGTGGTCATTAGCAATGCCAACAGACTCATGGTGGTAAGGAGGAGCTATTTGGAGGGACCTTAGAAGAAGGTTGTTTAGATGTCTAGTGTGTACTAGAGTCATCATTATACTCTTAGGTTCAGCTAGAAAAGTTTTCTATATGATATTTTAATCAACTCGAGCTTTTGGCAGCATTGTGATGTGTGTACCTATTGTATATGTAGATAACACCTCATGTATGTATATGGAGTGGTTGAGGCCATGAAGCAATTGTAAAAGATACTTGTTATAATATATGAATTTATTCGAGACATTGGACCTTTATGTAAATGTTCTCAAACATGTTTGTGGAGATTGAATTAGTTTTGTTTTGCCCCTTTTAGGGATGTGATTAATTAGTGATTGATCATTATTTGGTTTTGAGTAATCTCATTTAGCATGTCGGGTTGGCACACTTTATATCCTTTCAACACCAGATGATCATACTACCAAAATTATTCCCTCTCACCTATGCATATGTACCTTGACCTCTGTGCAAGTGTGACAACACAGTTCCCAAACTATGTACAACATAATAGTATACCAAAGTTCAATAACATTAAAAATACAAAAATAGGGCAATTGTCTACTTAGCATGGAACACAAAAAAAGGGAAACAAAGTTTTTTCCACTTAAGGGACTACATCAATATGCTATGAATGAAAAGTACAAATAATGCAGTGACGTGGCAAATATCGCACTAACAAATTCACTCGGGGTTGAAATCCCCGAGCTTTTACCAAAACCTCATGCAATAATACCACCCACAAGCGGATGGGTCTTATCGCAGTATTGTTAAGGATTGAATCCCAAGAGACAATGTTTTTAAGAATCTTTGTTAGTCGAATTTAGCTCAAGTAAGACGAATATTTAAAACGATTGATTCGGTTGAGGTTAATTAAACTAAATGCAAGAAAGTAAAAGAGCAGAATCAAAGTTTGTTCTAGATTAATGATATGGAATTGCTGGGATGGTATGGGGTTTCACCACCACTGCACATGCAAATACATCCAAACACATAACATCTAGGCAAGCATCTAACTATCCAAATGGAACTGCTGCGAACCCTCCCGGAGGGATGTTTAGGCCCGCGTAAGCATCCCCTTAGGCATCAGATTTCTCGTCTCCATCTAGATCATGCACTTACGGTTCCAAAGATACAACATCAACTAAGGTTGTGGTCCTCCCTGAGGGACATTTAGACCATAGAAGCATCATCGTAGGCTAGATGGCTCGTCCCCTCACGGATCATACACATATGACCTCAAGGAACCCCATTCTATTTCTAGTCTGGCAGTCAACCATGCTAATCAACATACATGTAGGAGATTAGTGTGCAAGCAAACATCGATGATTAACAAGAAGATATAACATCCAACTAAGGTTGTGGTCCTCCCTGAGGGATGTTTAGACCACAGATGCATCACCGTAGGCTAGATGGCTCGTCCCCTCACGGATCGTACACTTACGACCTCAAGGAATCTTATCAGATTTCTTGTCAAGGAGTCTACCTCATTAATCAACATTCTATACTACAAAGAGAAGAACAAGATGAAAGAAAGTGGGTGATCAACTACAAGCATATCAACTAGCAACGAAATGAAAAATTATATACATTGCCTTGGAATGTTAAATGAAAAGACATGGTTGCATGGGCAGCGGGGCTAGTCCGTGCACCCTAGAGAAAAAGAACTACTCGCTCATGATGTGAGAAACAAGAAGAATAAGAAAGAGAGAGGAATCCTCCATGAGAATCATGTAGAATGTGGTCGCAGCTCGGTGAAGATGATGTGGTCTCCTATGTCGTGTCAGAGAAAATCTGGACGAAGAACGAGGGATGCCAAGACAGACCGGGCAGTCTTTCTCACTCCTCCTTCCTTCTCTTCTCGGTCTCCTTGAGTTGCAGTAGGAACGACAGGTGAAGTGGCAGTGGCAGGATCGGACCAGCGTGCAGGCAGCCTGTCAGCGTCCCAGAACCGATGCCCAAATGAGGATCCTTGTGGTCCTATTTATAGGCTTAGATGGGGTCCTCATGTTTTTGTTGTGAGTCCAAACAGTTTTGGATTAATATTGTCCAAACTATTTGGGTATACATATGTCCAAACGGTTTGGTGTTTATGTGATCAAACAGTTTTGAACTGACGTGCATGTCTCCAAATGGTTTCATGCAATGTGCCCATTAGGTTTGGATGCATGCCTTCATTCAGTCTTGCATACAGATCATCACTCGGTCTTGGATCAGCAGCCTTTATCAAATGGTCTCGCGAGATCATTTGGTATCGAACAAACGGTCTTCAGCAGCACTTTATCAAACAGTTTCGTAATCCCTGGGCTCAAACGATCTGCTTCAATCAGTCTCTTAGCGCGTCTATTCCAAACGGTCTTGCAACTTGAGAAGCAAACGGTCTACATTGCCCAATCGGTCTTGACTTCACAGCACTCTTCCAATCGGTCTTTGAGACCGATCGCTTCTCCACCGGTCCACTTCCCATAGATCCAAATGGTTTCCTTCGGCGGCTGCAAATGATCATGAAGACCATTCGTGTTTGATCAATCGGTTTCCTTCTGTCGGTCTTAGTGCCTCTCATGCTCAAACAGTCTTCACATCTGCGTGCCAAACGGTCCTCACCAGTGGCCGCAATTGGTCTGCTGCCTCCATACGGTCTTAGGACCCTTGCATCCAAACGGTCTGAGACCGTTCAGTTGGCAGTGGCGGCATGGGCATTGTAGGCGATAGCAGCAGCTACTGTGAATGACGGAGGTGCCGCAGGTGGTGCTGCTACAAGTGGTGGTGATGGCGGTTGGCGGTGTAGTTGTGGGTAGAATTTAGGGTTGCTGGAGGTAGAAGAAGGAGGAGGTGTAGGTGTCGACACTGCTATTGGTGGTGTTGTTGTTGCGGCTAACTGCAGGTCGAGTTGCCCAAATGGTCACAGGTTCCCATCATCAAACAGTCTTGGGGAGAGATGTCCATATGGTCTTGCAAGAGCATTTAGAGGGAAAATGATAGCCCAAGACCGTTAGGGCAGATCGTTTGGGCAATTTGGTGGGGACCGTTGATCAGTGATCTGAAGGTGAAGAAGAGCTCGCGTTCTGAGACCGAATGGATGAATGGTTAAGACTGATAGGTCGAAACCAAATGGACGAAGCCGCTAGGTTAAGATTGTTTGGCGAGACTGAATGGTTAGACCGAATGGGTGAAACCCAGGATGAGAAAGGTGGGTCCCACTCAAAGGGGTTTGATTTGGATGATGGTCAATTTAGATGGCCAAACTTCATCATGACCTGCATAAAATTGATATAAACTCAGTTAATACTTTTATAATTGAATCAATTAAGTAATTTTGCACATTTTGATATTTAGTAACTGAAATTGGGTGTATTGAGTCGAAAAGGGTCCAAGATAGCGACTGAAAATCATGATGAATATGCATTTATCAAAACACCCCGAACTTAAACGTTGCTCGTCCTCGAGTAACACAAAATATGAAACAATCGCTAAATGAATACTTTCTGGTCATGTGATTGCCTCATCTTCACATCACGATTGTTTTCTTTCTACTCAGTATGACTCAGTATCTCAACCTCCTGAGACCAATAAACACATCTTACCATATCTTCGTTCCTGAGTTCACTTTCTAATATCACTTCCTCCTCACTTTTTCCAACAACAAGCATGTCGAAGAGTTTTGTAAGAGTCCAGAGATACCCGTAGAACGACAAGTGTGCATATGATCTGACATTGGTGTTTTTCAAGGCATTGAAGGCTATTATTGTGCCTTTAGGTAGAAAACAGAGTGAGGGGTGGTATGGAAGGAAGAAATAAATCTCTCCTCTATTCGACTTGAGATTTTATTATTTTATTTGCAATTTCATTTATTGCATTTTTTTTGTGTGAATCTCTCCTCTATTTGACTCGAGATTGCATTTCTTTTTGTGTGCGCTTTGGCATCTTTTCTTGGTGGTACGCCCCTATTTATTTGTGAGGGGTATGGAAGAAGCGGATATAGAGGGAAGTGGTGTGCCACCCCGAACTTAGGGTTTGACACTATTTTGGCTATTTTTGTTTCTCTTTGATGGATGGAGGGATACGGATATGATAGAAGAAGTGTAGAAGAGAGTTCAGATCAGAATGTGACTTGATTTACCATTCCGTACACCGGGTTGTTCTCTTTATCTACTCTGCTCAAATAATGACTTGATGAGGATCCGATGGGGATTCCATGTAATTCTTCCACTAGTCAGTTAGGAAGCACGATGTGTTTGATCCCTATCAGTTTTACAGACACTTGCCATTTTTGCATAAAGATCATGATGTTAGGATTCATAATCTTCACAAGATGATTTCAATCAAAAGGCTAGTTTTTAGAAGAAGGTCCTTATGAGGATCTGCTTCGAATAAGGGAGGTATAGTGATTCAAAATGCATAGAGATTTAAAAAGTGTCAAAACTTCATTCAGTATCTGTTCAAATTTCTTTCAAAAACTTTTGAAATTTTGAAAATTTTATTTGAAATTTTGAAAATTTAGGTCAAAAATGCGACGATGAAATCTTAAGTTTGATTGAAAATTTAGGTCAAAAATGCGAAGATGAAATCTTAAGTTTGATTGAGATGGGTGAAGGTGGAAAGTAAGATACATACCACCCACCCTCCACCCCAAACTTAGAAATTTGCTCATCCTGAGAAAACTCTAAATATGAGATGGAGGAGAATGTGCACACTGTTTGGACCACCAGATGTGGTTGCGTTTCAATAAGCTTGCATCCTCCATCTGAAAATCTCAAAAATGAAGACCGAACTCAAAATAGCATCTTGCGATGCAATTTTATTTAGTGTAAAATTATCTAAAAGGTAAAAACAAAATTAAAGAAAAATTCTAATTCAAAATTAAAACTAAATACGAATTTTGTTTATCGGGTTGCCTCCCGACAAGCACCTTTGTTTTATGTCGATGGCTCGACTAGATTCCTTTAACTTCTATGGTGGATATGTTGGATTGGTGAGATTCATCATCATTTCAGAGCCAGTATCAGCAGAGGTGAAGTATCTCTTCAATCGTTGACCATTTGCCACAATTCCACCTGTCTTTTCACTCCATAAAGAGAAAGCACCATGTGGATAGATGCTCTTGACAATGTAAGGTCATGACCAGTGAGAACGGAGTTTTCCTGGGAATAACCTCAGTCTAGAATTGAATAGAAGAACTTGGTCTCCCACCTGTATGTCCTTTCTTTTTAGATGGTCGTCATGCCAAAGTTTTGTACGTTCTTTATAGATCCTGGCATTCTCATAAGTTGTCATTCGGAGCTCTTCCAGCTCCTGGAGTTGTAGAATCCTAGCTTGACCTACTTATTTCATATCAAAATTCAGTTGTTTTATTTCCCACCATGCCTTGTGTTCCAATTATACCGAAAGGTGGCATGACTTTCCATAGATCATTCGGAAAGGTGTAGTCCCAAGGGGAGTTTTAAAAGTAGTTCGGTAGGCCCACAATGCGTCATTGATTTTTACCAACCAATCCTTCTGATTGCAGCCTACAGTCTTTTCCAGGATAGCCTTGAGTTGATGGTTAGAAACCTCTACCTATCCACTCATTTGTGGATGGTAGGGTGAGGATACCTTGTGTGTTACACCATATTTTCTTAGTAAAGCTTCAAATCTTGTTTCAAGGAAATGAGACCCTCCGTCCGATATCACAGTTCGTGGTACTCCAAAATGAGGGGAAATAATATCTTTGAATAATTTGATGACTGGTTTGGAATCACTAGTGACAGTTGGAATAGCTTCAACCCATTTTGAGATGTAGTCCATCGCCACTAGGATGTATGAAAATCCATGAGAAGATGGGAATGGATCCATGTAGTCCACCCCCCCAAACATCAAATATCTCTACTTCTTACCACATATTCAGTGGCATCTCATCTCTCTTTGTTATAATGCCAGATCTTTGACATTTGTCACATGATAAGACAAAATCATGGGAATCTTTGGATATGGTTGGCCAAAACAATCCACATTGCAAAACCTTCAAGGCAGTCTTTTTAGAGCTCATATGTCCTCCAACTGGTCCTGAGTGACATTGCTCCAAGATAAGTTGAGCTTCTTCCTCAGCAATACATCGTCTGTATAGACCATCAGCACATAGTTTGAAAAGGTACGGCTCATCCCAGTAGTATTGTTTCACATCATGCAGAAATTTCTTTAGTGCATTTCCGATGCATTGAGGATGAATAACCCCAGCAACAAGGTAGTTCACAAAATCTGAGTACCATGGTGCAGCTTCTGAGGCCTTCATTAATTGGTCGTTGGGAAGGGAGTCATTAATAGGAATCTTCTCGATGTCCAGAGTGTGGATGCAACTAAGGTGGTCTTCTACCACATTCTCTGTACCCTTTTTATCTCTTATCTCTAGATCATTCTTGCAGGAGAAGAATCCATCTTATTAGCCTAGGTTTTGCATCTTTCTTTGCCATAAGGTAACGAATGGCAGCGTGATCTGTGTAGATAATGACCTTTGAACCAATTAGGTAGGATCTGAACTTATCAAAGGCATACACGACTGCCAAAAGTTCTTTCTTAGTAGTAGCATCATTCCTCTGAGCTTCATTGAGGGTCTTTGATGCATAATAGATCACATAATGTTTCTTTTCTATACATTGTCCCAAGATAGCACCCACAGCATAATCGCTTGCATCACACATTATTTCAAAAGGATGGTCCCAGTCGGGAGCTCTAATGATGGGTGTGGTTGTAAGGGCATAATTTAGTTTGTTGAAACTTTTAACACATTCTTTGTCAAAATTGAATTCAACATCCTTTAGTAACAAATTTGTCATCGGCTTGGTTATCTTTGAGAAGTGCTTTATAAACTGTCTATAGAAGCCTGCATGACCTAGGAATGCTCGAACTTCCTTTACATTGACAGGTATCGAGAGCTTGGAAATCACTTCGATTTTGGCCTTATCGACTTCGATCCCTCTATTACTGACCCTATGGCTGAGGACAATGCCTTCCCTTACCATAAAGTGACACTTCTCCCAATTTAGCACAAGGTGTGCTTCTTCACATCATTTAAGAACAAGGGAGAGGTGTTTTATACATGAATCGAATGAATCTTTGTACACAAAAAAATCATCCATGAAAACTTCCATAATTGTTTCAGTGAGACCGGTAAATATGGCAGCCATGCAACGCTGGAAGGTTGCAGGTGCATTGCAGAGGCTGAATGGTATTCTTCTAAATGCATATGTTCTGAATGGGTAGGTGAAAGTAGTTTTCTCTTGGTCATCAGGATGTATGGGTATTTGATAGAATCCAGAGTAACCATCGAGGTAACAGAAGTATTCTTGATGAGCCAGCCGCTCTAATACTTGATCAAGAAAAGGCATTGGAAAATGATCTTTTCGAGTTGCCTTGTTTAACTTCCTGTAATCAATGCACATCCTCCACCCTATGACTGTTCAAGTGGGGATGAGTTCATTGTTTTCATTTCGTATTACAATTGTTCCACCTTTCTTCAGGACTACATGCACTAGGCTCACCCATGGCTAGTCTGATATCGGATAGATTATTTCAGCAGTGAGAAGTTTAATGACTTCGCAATAGACTACTTCCTTCATATTTGGATTCAATTTCCATTGATGTTCAATAGTTGACTTGTGATCTTCCATCATACGGATCTTGTGCATACACAGTGCTTGACTAACCCCAGTGAGGTCACTCGTTTTGTAACTGATGGATTTCTTTCTTTCCTTTAGTTCTTTTAGGAGTTTATCTTCTTGTTCTGTCGTTAGATCGGAATTTATAATAATTGGACAAACCTTGAGATCATCCAGAAACATGTAATTCAGTCCCTCGGGCAGGGGATTCATTTTGGGGGCCTCTAGTTTTTCACATGTTTCTTCAATAGCTTCGACAACCTTGAGTTCTTCAAAAGTAGCTTTAACATCTTCTTCCGCAGAGTCAAGATTTTTGATGCAACCTTTCATTTGTTCATTAATTGGTTCTTCAACTGATGGGTCAGTCAGAGCAACTTCTAAAGGATCATCTGATTCATGATTCTCTTGGGTGAGAAGTGGCATCTTCTCTATACAATCGATCAGATAGACTTCTTCATGCATGCTTGGTCTTCGCATGCTTTCAAAAACTTTGAATTCGAGAGTTTCTTTACCAAGTCTGAGCAGCAATGTTCCTGCTTCAACATCAATTAGAACTCTTGCAATGGCGAGGAACGTACGTCTAAAGATGAGAGGATATCTGGGGTCTTCTTTTATGTCCATGATGACGAAGTCACACAGAACATAGGAATCTTTTCCCACCTTGACATGTACATCCTCAATAATCCCTAATGGGTGTTTTATCGAATTGGTTGTGAGTTGTATTGTCATGCCAGTTGGGAGAAGTTCAGTAAACCCTAGCCTTTTACAAAGGCTGAGTGGCATGATGGAGATGCTAGCACCAAGGTCTGTCGGTCCCTTCTTGCATGAAGAATCACCGATATGGCAGGAAATCCCAAAAGATCATGGATCTTTCTGCTTCTTTGGCATCTTACTCTGGATGATATCTGAAGTGGTTTTAGCTAACTTGACTGTCTCATATTCTTCAGTTATATATTTCCTGGTGAGGAGTGACTTTAGGTACTTTGTCCAGGCTGGTATCTCAGCCAGCGCATCCAAAAAGGGTATATCAACATGAAGTTTCTTCATGGCTTCCTTAAACTTGTTGAAACGGGTATCAAGATTTGTCTGCCTTAGACAAGCTGGAAAAGGTATACGAGGTTTGTACACAGGGATATCATGTTCTGGTGATGCTTCTTCCTCTTCTTGAGCAGCCTTCTCAGAATTTTCTCTGTCCGACTTACCATTAGTTACTGGTTCTTTTGGTTGAGATTCAGGAGTTGTGCAGTCTTGTATAATCAAGGATTCATCCTCATCTGTAACAACCACAAGTGGCTTGACGGGAGGATTAGAATCGTCTTTTCCCGACCTGGTGGTAATTTCCTTCAGTTTTTCTGGGTGTTTAGGATTGTTTTCTGATTGGACAGCAAAGACTCAAGTGGGTGGCTTTATGCTAGCTGCGAGTTGAGCTAGTTGAGATTCAATAGCCTTTTATTGGGCTTGCTGGTTAGCTATCATAGTTTGCTGAGTTTGCAACATCTTTTCAATGATTGTTAACTTGTCATCAGGAGAGACAGGACCTTCTTGTTGTCCTTGTTGTTGATAAGGAACTTGGTTAAGACTCTGGTACTGGGAATTGTTTTGATAATTATTGAAGTTCCTATTCTAAAAGTTTCCCTTGAAATTTCCTTGATTTCCAAAATTCTATTGTTGATTATACTGAAATCATGGTGGGCCTCGTGGTTGATTGTTCGAACCAAATTGATGCAAGTTTACTGCTCCAGAGGGGTTTCCATATTGAAACCCTGGATGGTTCCTATTCTGATTCGTATTTTAATAACCTTGACCAGGGATGGTTTTAATAACATTAAGATTTTCCATTTGACGATTATCTCTTTGTCCATATGTGTTGCTTAGAATAACATCGTAGAGAACATTGCATGCTAAAATAGAATGATCAGTACCTTTACATGCTTCACAGAACAATGAAGCTGACTTGATCTGTTCTTGTGGTTGTGGGAGTGAATGTCCTCTTCCAAATGCAGTAAGGGATGATTTGATATGATCTTGCTTGGCAACTAAGAGTTTGAGATTTTCAGCAATAGACTTGTATTCTGGAATAACTTCAGCCATAGCTACCTTCAATACTCCTTTACCTACAGACCTACCCCAATTAGCTTGATTTTCAGCTCCTAGGGTGACGACTCTCCATGCGTTGTCATAACTTTGACGCATGAAATTTCCTCTAGATGAGGAATCTAAAAACCCTTTGATATCATCATCCACAACCCTATAGAAAATTTCAATGAGTTGATTCTTGGGAATTCCATGGTGTGGGCACTTGTGTAGAAGCTCTTTGTATCTATCCCATACTTCTGCAAGGGTTTCTCCAGGGACTTGAGTGAAATTTGTTATCCGTCCTCTAATTTCATAGGTGAGAGAGGGAGGGTAGAACTTTTCCAGGAATACATTTTGAAGTTGTTCCCAAGTGGTGATGGGTTCACTTTGTAATGAATTGTACCAGGTTATTGCTCTATCAGCAAGTGAATACTTGAAGAGACAGATACGAATGGCATCATCGGATACTCCATTTTTCTTTGTCATAGCACATAGATCGATAAACCTTAGGAGATGTCCCTGACTATCCTCTCCCTGCTTACCATAGAAGGGGATATTTTGAAGCAGGGTGATCCAATGTGCTCGTATCTCAAAATTATTAGCGTTGATGGGAGGAGGTTGAACTGGATGATGAGCGTCAGTAGCTTTAGGGATAGAGAATTCCCTAAGATCCTTTTGCAGTTCTACGGATTGTGCCGCTTCTTGTGCTGCTAAGATTTCTTATTGAACGGCAGCTCGGGCTTCTTGCATGAGCCTCTCTCTCAGTGCATTGAGGGCTTGAGCTACCCTTCGAGCTATTTCTTCCTCTTGAGCCATTATTGTTTGGTTCTCTCTGATTTGACAATGAAAAGTTCTGTCTATCTCAAGATCAAAGCTCGTTGTAAGTCTGGGACTGTTCGAACGATGCATACACTATGCTTTAGGTTGTTCCTAAAATGGAAAGATCTTTCTGAAGTAAGGGTGATGGAATAGAAATGAATTCAAGTAGATGATCAATTATATCAAAAGAAAAAGCACAATCCTAGATTAGCCTTAAGAGAACTAGATTTGACTAACTGATTTTGTTGTCCCCGGCAACGGTGCCAGAATTTGACGTGGCAAATATTGCTCTAACAAATTCACTCAGGGTTGAAATCCCCGAGCTTTTACCAAAACCTCATGCAATAATACCACCCGCAAGTAGATAGGTCTTATCACAGTATAGTTAAGGATCGAATCCCAAGAGACCATGTTTTTAAGAATCTTTGTTAGTCGAATCTATCTCAAGTAAGACTAATATTTAAAATGATTGATTCGGTTGATGTTAATTAAACTAAATGCAAGAAAGTAAAAGAGCATAATTAAAGTTTGTTCTAGATTAATGATATGGAATCGCTGAGATGGCATCGGGTTTCACCACCACTGCACATGCAAACACATCCAAACACATAACATCCAGGCAAGCATCTAACTATCCAAATGGAACTGTTGTGAACCCTCCCAGAGGGATGTCTAGGCTTGCGTAAGCATCCCCTTAGGCATCAGATTTCTCATCGCCATCTGGATCATGCACTTACGATTCCGAAGATACAACATCCAACTAAGGTTGTGGTCCTCCCTGAGGGATGTTTAGACCATAGAAGCGTCATCATAGGATAGATGGATCGACCCCTCACGGATCATACACTTACGACCTCAAGGAACCCCATTCTATTTCTAATTCGGGAGTCAACTGTGCTAATCAACATACATGTAGACGATTAGTCTGCAGGCAAACATCGATGATTAACAAGAAGATACAACATCCAACTAAGGTTGTGGTCCTCCCTGAGGGATGTTTAGACCACAAAAGCATCACCGTAGGCTAGATGGCTCATCCCCTCACGGATCATACACTTACGACCTCAAGGAATCCTATCAAATTTCTCATCAAGGAGTCCTATCAAATTTCTTGTCAAGGAGTCTACCTCATTAATCAACATTCTATACTACAAAGAGAAGAACAAGATGAAAGCAAGCAGGTGATCAACTACAAGCATATCAATTAGCAACGAAATGAAAAGTTATATACATTGTCTTGGAATGTTAAATAAAAAGACATGGTTGCATGGGCAGGGGGGCTACTCCCCGCACCCCAGCAAAAAATAACTACTTGCTCATGATGCGAGAAACAAGAAGAATAAGAAAGAGAGAGGAATCTTCCATGAGCATGATGTAGAAGTTGGTCGCAGCTCAGTGAAGATGATGCGGTCTCCTACGTCATGTCGGAGCAGATCTGGATGAAGAACGAGGGACGCCAAGATAGACTAGGTAGTCTTTCTCGCTCCTCCTTCCTTCTCTTCTTGCTCTCCTTGAGTTGTAGCAGGAATGGCAGGTGAAGTGGCAGTGGCAGGATCAGACCAGCGTGCAGGCAGTCTGTCAGTGTCCCAGAACTGATGCCCAAATGAGGACCCTTGTGGTCCTATTTATAGGCTTAGATGGGGTCCTCATGTTTTTGTTGTGAGTCCAAATAGTTTTGGATTAATATTGTCCAAATGGTTTCGGTATACATATGTCCAAATGGTTTGGTGTTTATGTGATCAAATAGTTTTGAACTGACGTGCATGTCTCCAAATGGTTTCATGTAATGTACCCATTCAGTTTGGATGCATGCCTTCATTCGGTCTTGCATGTGGATCATCACTCAGTCTTGGATCAGCAGCCTTTATCAAATGGTCTCGCGAGATCATTTGGTATCGAGCAAACGGTCTTCAGTAGCACTTTATCAAACGTTTTCGTAATCCCTGGGCTCAAACGATCTATTTCAATCGGTCTCTTAGCACGACTATTCCAAACGGTCTTGCAACTTGAGAAGCAAATGGTCTACATTACCCAATCGTTCTTGACTTCACAGCACTCTTCCAATCGGTCTGTGAAACTGATCCCTTCTCCACCAGTCCTCTTCCCGTAGATCCAAATGGTTTTCGTCGGCGGATGCAAACGATCATAAAGATCGTTCACGTTTGATCAATTGGTTTCTGTCGGTCGGTCTTAGTGCCTCTCGTGCTCAAACGGTCTTCACATCTACATGCCAAATGGTCCTCGGCGGTGGCCGCAAATGGTCTTCTGCCTCCATACGGTCTTGCGACCCTTGCATCCAAACGGTCTGAGACCGTTCAGTTGGTAGTGGCGGCATGGGCATTGTGGGCGATAGCGGTGGCTACTGAGAATGATAGAGGCACCGCAGTTGCATGTGCTTAGGGTCACGGGTGGTGTTGCTGTAGGTGGTGGTGATGGTGGTTGGCGGCATAGTTGTAGGTAGCATTTAGGGTTGCTGGAGGTAGAAGAAGGTGGAGGTGTAGGTGCCGACCCTTCTGTTGGCGGAGGAAGGAAAAGTAGGCGGTGTTGCTGCCGCAGCTAACTGTAGGTCGAGTTGCCCAAACGGTCTCAGGTTCCCATCATCAAACGGTCTTGGGGAAAGATGCCCATACGGTCTTGCAAGAGTGTTTAGAGGGAAAACGATAGCCCAAGACCATTAGGGCATATTGTTTGGGCAATTTGGTGGGGACCGTTGATCAGTGATCTGAAGGTGAAGAGGAGCTCACGTTCTGAGACCGAATGGATGAATGGTTAAGACCAATAGGTCGAAACTGAATGGACAAAGCTGCTAGGTCAAGACCGTTTGGTGAGACCGAATGGGTGAAACCCAGGAGTAGAAAGGTGGGTCCCACTCAAAGGGGTTTGATTTGGATGATGGTCAATTTAGATGGCCAAACTTCATCATGACTTGCCTAAAATTGATATAAACTCAGTTCATACTTTGATGATTGAATCAATTAAGTAATTTTGACATTTTGATATTTAGTAACTGAAATTGGGTGTATTGAGTCAAAAAGGGTCCAAGATAGCGACTGAAAATCATGATGAATATGCATTCATCATGCAGCCACAAAGGGGCACATCTCTACACTCCAAACTTTTCTTTAGTATTCGGTATTATAAAAATCTAAGAGAGCAAATCCCCTTGACGATGTGATATCCTATAGGGGTTCATCAATGTCATTGACAAAAGAGAAATAATAGGTTAGTAAATGATGGTATTATGTCCTTATAATTTGAGCTATTCAATGCATGTATAAAGTAGGATTTAGATGCTAGATCAAATTTAGGAAGGGACTATTTGGTGGACTTTTATGTTAACAAGGTAAGGTTTTCAGTTTTCAAGTTTCAAAATGGAAATTTTACAAGATAATCAACTTGATAACGTTATTTCATGTTTAAGATATCAAAATGTCCCAGATCATTCAAATAGAAAGATAAAAATTTGAATACTAGAATTTAGCATTATCATATCATATCTTTATCGAGGGATAAAGTGCCATGTGTTCACTCATCTATGCAAGAACGACAGAGTAGCCTAATTTCTATTTCAAGCAGTATAGTGGGGGACATCTAATCAATTACAACATGTCCACAAGATGATGGGATATTAGCCAACCTCAAGTGAGATAGGGGTATAAGGTCCAAAGCATAATAGGAGTCACAACTCAGATAGATTGATTCCACTACTTTTCTAATAATTAAAACTATTTGGGATTTGTAAAATATATTTTGGGTCACTTTCAAGAGAGAAGATAAGGCTAATAAATAGTTTGGGCTCACCACAATACAAATTTTATGTACATAACTCAAGAGGGAAATGAATAACTCAGTAATGGAAATTAAGGATCGGTACCTTATATTCCAAGCAACAACCCAATATTTCTCACAACTAGAGTTCCAGGATCTTTGAAGTCTCACATTTTATGAAGGGAAAATATGCCATGTCATATGTGATTATTGGGCTTGAATCACTAATCATGTATCATTGTATGAATATCCTTTGTTACTACATAGCATGACTCTAGGTTTTTGTTTTTAATCATCACGGGTCTTGCATTTCTAAGTCATATGGTATATAATATAATGTGATGTAAATAATTAGGTAAATATACTACTTTACCTCCCACATGATTATTCATATACATCGACTATCAAAAAATATACTTGCATTGCAAAAAGGGAATCTGTACATTACGGTATATACACCATTTACTTATAGGTTGAATATATACTATTGGATCATAGTTCACTTACATCATCCTTCCCATGTTCATAACTTAACATAGGTTCACTTTGTTCTTCGATAGGTGATTCCTTTTTATCATATGATACGATGAGGGGTTCATTCTCTTAGGGTTGAGTATTTTGTAGCAATGAATTGCATCATTTGAGGATTTTCCTTTGGGTTTTGGGCCTTCATGTCTTCATCCTATGTTTCTTATCCAAGGTTATATACATATTATTGTGGATGAATTTAATCATAAGTTTAGGTTACTATATATATATATATATAGAGAGAGAGAGAGAGAGTCGGGCTAGAATACACTCGAGTGTACAGATCACGCCGTACACCCTAATGGTGTTTGCCTATCTAGACCATGTTTTTCCAAAATCTAATCCATTGATCTTCATGGTTACAATAATAATAGTTCACATATAAAATTTGAACTCATTTGGATGAGTGTAAGTCACTCATCCAAGGACAACAAAATCGACGCACAAAACTAATTTGAAATACATGATTGTTTCCCTCTTTAGATGCATGACCTATAAGTGTCCAAATGAGATAAAATTTATTATATAGTATGTTCCTATGATAATTAAGAAGATCAATGATTTAGATTTTTTAAAAATTTATTGCATCTTCAAAAATGACTGAGGTGTACGGTGTCTCCGGTACACTCGAGTGTACACTAGCCTGACTCTATATATATATATTTATTTATTTATTTATTTATTTATATGTTATATATATATATAACTATAGTCAATTTGGTCATTAATCATGTTCTTGTTTCCTATATTTGGCAAATAAATGAGGACCAAGGTACAAAGTTAGATAATACCTCAAGAAGCACGGGAGAGTTTGGTTGGAGGATGTGATTATAGGGTTGAGTTCATAACTATGACCGGGATCAGCCTCCTTGTTTCTTGGCCAAGAACAACCCATTTGGTCATTGTAGTTTTCTGTGGAGGTTAGATGGGAGAGAGTTCCACAGTGGGAAAATGCAGTGTAGGTGTGGTTCACTAATAGAAGGTTTTCGAGGTTGTCAGACTTGAGGGAGTAAGAAGTGGTTCTCGAGATGGCTGGAGTTACTGATCTATGAGGTGTTGGCGTGTGAAGGAGGTGATATAGTGAACTACTTCATGGGGGTGATTAAGGTGATCGTGATGTATGGAAGGTCACAACAGGAAGCCAAGAAGTGGTTTGAGATCTCGTGTTGGTGTTGACAGATTCTAGTTATAAGTCAGATTTCTTCAACTCATTTTTAAGACAGGTTCTCTTTTTCTACCCATCTATGGTTACTTATAGGCTCAGAAAAGGCTCCAAGGTAGTAGGAAGATAGTCAAGGGTGGTAAGTGAGGCCTTAGTTGATAAAATGGTGGTTAACGAGGGGCACAATTTCATCGTTCTTTCTCAGTTTCTTGGATGGGTGTTAATTGTGGTTTAGTTTCTAGCATTCAAATATCCTTGAGATCATATCTTCGTGATATAAGATGAGAAAACAGAGCTACAACACTTGAAATCGGGGGAAATAGTGTAAAATTGATTGATAGTTGACTTGCCTTCTATAACAGGTAGTTGGGTCGTAGCGTTGGTTTGGCATGGTTCAAACCCTCGTTTGCCCCGCATTCAAACCCTCATTCCATTTCCTTTTTTCTTTGAGTGTTATTGTCACTAAATTTAGAAATTCATATCTCATAAGTCACAATCCTATTTTCCCTAGAATTTAAACCACATGTTTAATTTGTATTCATCTGAATTTAAAATTACTAATTCCCTTATATTCTATTCAGATATGTGAAAGGAATTCACTCTTCTAAATAATTTAAATATAAATATCTAGAAATCAATAATGTATTTTATGTGATTATAATGTCACTAATTCATAATTAGGTTCAAATATTTAATTTTGGGTCCCAAATGGGATGATGTCTATTAATATGTGGACTAATTGCATTTTCATGCTCAAATTTCAAGATATTCAATGAATTGCAAAATATACATAGGAATTTAGTGACATGGACTTTCAAATTGAGATAATTGTGTAATATGACTCAAAATTGAATTTGGTACATAAATTTTATGTTAAAGCAAGGTTTGAAAAATTGTAAGCAACTTTTCTTTATGTGTACCCAATTTCCCTCAAGCCTACCCCCTATTGTGGCCAAGTGGAGTTCTCTCATGAGCATTAAGGAGGTCTTAGTCAGTATTGGGATAATTTCACTATAGCTTTGTCAAGCGTTTGGCACCTCCAATTGCTCCTATGAAGGTGGAATTCCTTTTTTCTCTTTTTTCACATATCACGTCTATTTCTAAATCCTTAAACCTATCATGTTTTTCAACCATGCTTTGCATTCATTTATTTGTGAATAACTTTGTTTTGGTTCTACAAACTCATGTGAGTACTTAGTTGGTGTGGATTTTATTGCTCCAATGTTTCCTAATGTTTACCTTCTTGTGGGAATGAGGAGTCGTGTTGGTCATTTGACATGGATCTTGGGCTCATTGGGTCCATCCTAACCTCAGTAACATGGTGGTATCATCTCCCAGATGACAGGTCATGGAAATCAGAAGTTTGATCCCTGAGGTCAAGATTTAGGTGTTTTCCTCCCACATACAATGAAGGGAACTATGACACCTGATAACCTCCCATTTTGTGATGTTATCTTACTAATTTTTCTCAGTTTTCCATACTCTTTCTTAGATAAATTAGATATAATCTTTAACTTTGCACTCTATCGTAAATATATCAATAGACTAACTTTTCTCCTTTTCTTCTTACAGAAAAAAAACACAAAAAAAAGTTTATAAAAACTCCAAACGGTCCCAAGACCAAATGGAAGATAAACGGTCCCAAGACCGTGTGAAGCCAAACGATCCCGAGACCATGTAAAGTCAAACGGTCCTGAGACCGCATGAAGCCAAACGGTCCCGAGACCATGTGAAAGCCAAACAGTCCGAGACCGTATGAAGACCAACCAGTACTGAGACCGAATAAAAGCCAAACGGTCCCAAGACGGAATGAAGCCAAATGGTCCCGAGACTGTGTGAAAGCCAAACGGTCTCGAGACCGTATGAAGACCAACCGGTCCTGAGACCGAATAAAAGCCAAACGGTCCCGAGACCGCATGAAGCCAAATGGTCCCGAAACCGTGTGAAAGCTAAACGGTCCCGAGACCGCATGAAGCCAAATGGTCCCGAGATCGTGTGAAAGCCAAACGGTCTCGAGACCACATGAAGCCAAATGGTCCCAAGACTGTATGAACACAAACGGTCTTCAAACCGTGAGGACTCAAATGGTCTCCAAATTGAGAGAGTCCAAACGGTCTCCAAACCAAAAGAGTCCAAACGGTCTCCAAACCGAAAGAGCCCAAATGGTCTCCATGACCGTTTGGACCCATATAACTCAAAGCGTTCAAGATTCACTCAAATCCTATAAATAGGACCCAAGGGGTCTTCACAAAGCATCGAATGCTTGGACGCCCAAAGGCTGCCCCGACCGTTCTAGAGCTATTTCATCATCCATCCTCCGCCCCAAGGCTACCGATCCAAGATCCACACTTCATCCTCAAGATGCTTTCACTCTCATCGACATAGAAGTTGGGAAGTGAAGAATTCTTCATCAAGTCAACCATGTGGTGTGAATATAGTTGCTCTCTACTCCAAGGGGTCGACCTTCCTCCCTCCTACGTGGAGATTATGCTTTCTTTCTCTCTTCCCGCCTCCTTCTTTGTTCTTGCCATGAGCGAGTAGTCCTATACACTAGGGTGCGGGGAGTAGCCCCTCTACCCATGTTTTCATTTCATACATTGTAATTCATGAGTTTGTAATAGAAAAATACTATCTTTTCAGTTCAACATCAATCGTTTAATGAATGCTAGTTGCTTGATCACCAACTTGTGTTATCTATTATCTGTTAGTGCAAATTGTCTATGTTTGTACTTCTAGATTCAAATATCGACTGCTTGTTGGTTCCAGATGTATGTAGTCACCATATGTTTGGTTTGGTATCTAGGAGCATTTCTCAAGGAGTAGAGTAAACTCACCTCCATCATTGTACTTTCATACTATGAAATGGAATCAGTTGACGTATGAAAGTAGAACCTTGACAGGTCAAGGAACACACTTTGTGAGGGGAGTGATGCAAAGTAAGTGACCATTCATTTGGGGATGGCTGGCATTGCAACGCTTCCACATTTATCATAGTTAGTTATCTGAAATGAAGCTAAGTCTACAAAGATACTAACTATTTAGACCCTTTTCTTTGCAAGCTATGTTATTATAATGTATGTTTTGATCTATGCCTAGTGGTGGTGAAACTCGAACACATCCTAGTGGTTTCCAATTATCATTTACAACCTTAAGTTTACTTTCTTGCTATTTACTTTCTCCGCACATTAGTTTAATCATCAAACCAACTCTTTGATCTAAATATCAACTTTTGAGTAGATAAGTAGAATTATTACGTTTTCCATCTTGTTAAACTCTTAACAAGACCATTGTTTCGTAGATTCGACCCTTAACTGTACTATGATAAGACTTCCACGTATCTTAGTATACGTGGGTGGAGATCTTATTTTAGCATACGCAAGGATAAACTTAGAGGCTTACTATCTCTAGGATTTTTAGTGGTGCACACAACTCCACGTAAGTGGAGGCTCCATTAAAAATTGACATCATTGTGGGGGACAACGGAACGTTTTAATTTTACTTGTTAACTTTCTAGTTGATTAGGATTTTATACTTTTTTTTAACCATAATTCATATCATCTTGATTTCATCATTTCTCCGCATTATCTAAAGTATTTTTCTTCTTCTACTCGGGTAGAAAATGTGTATGCAACCTTTGCATAATATCAGATTCTCCCCTGAACCAGAGTACCACTCTGAGGTAGAACGAAGCTTCCACCGATGCATCCAACACAACCGCTAACGAGCCAGAAAAATGCCTGACGAACAGTGCCAAGCCACCTTGGTTATGGAAAGAGTCAACACGGCCATAGCAGCTCAAAGAGCACAACTTATTGCTGACACATGTGCTCAGATTCAAACTGAGGTTCGAGCTGAAGAACAGGCCTGCATTCAAGATGAGAATGAAGCAGCCACAGCTGTTGCTCAGATAGTGTTGAGAAACAAACAGCTTCGAGATTATGTCATTCCTAAGAACTTTGAAGATAATCACCCAGTTAGGCCCCCGCTCATTAATGTTCCTAACTTCGAGATCCGCACACAATGGATCTAGATCATACAAGGCATTGTGTTCTCTGGAAGTGTTGAGGATGACTGCATGGATCACCTGAAGTGATTCAAGTCTCTTTGTCGGCTAGTACCACATGTCGGAGTTCCTTTCGACGCAATCATGCTACACCTTTTTCACTTCACCTTGTCCAGAAGGGCATTGAGCTGGTATAACGCGCTAGATGGGGAGCCAATCACCACTTGGGCTCCTTTGGAAGAAAAGTTTCTAGATAAGTTCTTTCCATCTTTGTTGACTTATGAGATTAGGGGACAAATTAATCACTTTTCTCAACTCCCAAGGGAATCACTGGCAGAATCGTGGGAAAGATTCAAGGAACTTTTGAGGAAATGCCGCATCACAGAATCTCCCAAAATCAGCTGATAGAAACATTCTATAAAGGAGTAAGTGATGACATCAAGAAATTTTTGGATTCCTCATCTGGGGGGAATTTCATGCAAAATCACTATGAATATGCTTGGAGGATTGTTACACTTAGAGTCGAGAACCAATCCAATTGGCGAAGGTCATCCACCGAGGGAATTCTAAAAGTTTGTAAAGCTGAAGAATTAATGGAAATGAAAGCCATCGTTGAAGACCTAAAAACTATAGCTCACAAGCAACAAGTCCTTGAAACGACACTCATAGAAAAGAAGAGCCCCCAACAGGTCAAGGCAGCTACTGGGACTTGTGGGGCATGTCATGCATCTGATCATCCCACATTATCATGTGGTCTCCTATACAATGTGATGATGGACATGCAGACACTGCAACCACGGTATGAACCGATCATCGAACATCCTGAGGATCTATTACCAGAGCAAGTCAATTCCATCCACACCATACCAGGACAAGCTTATTATAACCCGAATCAACCAAGAAACCATCCCGGGTTTCAGTATGGGAATCATGCAGGGACTGCCAACCCGCAACACCAGACCCAAGGAGGAGTTTTTAATAGATCGCCACCAGGTTTCCAGAACAACTATAATCAAAACCAGGAAAACTTCAGAGGAGGATTGCAAGGATTCGCACAACTAAGAAACCCTTCTGTGTATTACCAATACACTCATCCTTCGTTGCACCCGCAATTGCAACAACTACAACTGCAACAACCACAAATTCAACAACCCCAAGTATCCGCACCTCAACAGCAGCAACCACAATAGTATCAACAAAATCCACAAAAGAATAATCCACCTCTGCCAACAGATTAAATGTAATTGATAAGACAAATGTTGTAATCACAATAAACCATGCTATCCAACCAGCAAGCCCAACAAAAAGTCATCAAAGCACAGTTAGCACATATTGCAGCCCAATTAAAACCTCCAGCAGGAACCTTTACTGGTCATCCAGAGATAAACCCAAGACACGATCAACCCAGATAAGAACAATTGAAATCCATTACCAAAAGGTCTGGTCGTGTCCTCCCTGAAGCCACAAAAATAATTCAGGAAGATGAAGATATAGTTGTAATCACCCTAATTGCAAGCACGAATCCAGAAATTGAAAAGACTGTAGAAATCGAGAAGGGGAAGGAAAAGGAACTAGATTTCAAAGAACATGAAGTCCTGCCATATAATCCCAAAATACCATATCCAGGAAGGCTGAGAGGGACTAAACTGGATACTAGATTCCAAAAATTTAAGGAAGCAATGAAGAAACTATATATTGATATCTCGTTCCTTGATGCCCTCTCAGAAATACCAGCTTGGGCCAAATACCTGAAGACCTTGCTATTAAGGAAATGTATGACCGAAGAACAAGAGACTATTAAACTAGCTCAGACAACTTCTGATATTATTCTCAACAAAATTCTGAAAAAGAAAGAAGGATCACGGTTCCTTTGGTATCCAATGCTCTATCGGAAACGCCTCTAGCAAAAAAGGATTAACTGATCTAGGATCTAGCATATCTATTATGCCCTTCTCAAAGTGTAAAAGGTTGGGTTTTATCGAATTGTTACCCACTGCAATGACAATACAGCTGCCTAATTCTACCATCACTGCACCATTGGGGATCATAGAAGATATCCCAGTCAGGATAGGAAAGGACTCTTATGTCCCTTGAGACTTTGTTATTATGGATATAAAGGAAGATCTAAGATATCCAATAATACTCGACAGACCTTTCCTTGCCATGGCCAGAGCACTTATCGACGTTGTAGCTGGTACAATTATCTTAAGACTGGGAAAGGAAGCCATTCAATTCAGAATCCTTAACAGCCTAAAAGGTCCCAACATCCAGGAAGAAGTTTTTCTTCTCAAGGCAATAGAACAAATGTCTCAATTATAGCAAGAAACAACTGAACCATATGATGATCTGGAGAATGTCTTAACAAATCCACAAGTTGAATTCTCAGCCAGAAAACTAGTACAGTAATGTCTGTGATATTTAGACCAAGCCGAAGAAGCTCCAACAGCCACCTTCGAGGAATTGAAATCTGTCACCATTTTGGAAACTACAGAAGTACCCAAGGCCCCTGAAATGAAAGCCTTACCAATAGGACTCAAACATGTCTTCCTGGACGAAGAAAAAATGTGCCCAATCATAATTAGCTCTACCTTAATAGATGATCAGGAAGAAAGATTTCTTGTTGAGCTAAGGAAATACAAGAAAGCTATCGGGTATAAAATGACTGACCTAACAGGAATAAATCCAGCTTTGTGCATGCACAGACTACCTATGGTAGAAGAGTTTAAACCATCGAGGGAACATCAGAGGAAACTAAACCTAAACCTCAAAGAAGTGGTTCGCCTCGAGGCCCTTGAACTCCTAAAAGCTGGTATCATATATCCCATTTCTGATTATCAATGGGTTAGCCTGGTCCAAGTGGTCCCTAAAAAGGGGGGGACTACTGTCGTTCTGAATGATAAAAATGAGCTAGTACCCACAAGGACTATCACTGGATGGAGGATGTGTATCAATTACAGGAAGCTGAACAAAGTAACAAGAAAAGATCACTTCCCTCTACCTTTCCTTGATGAAGTCCTTGAACATTTGGCCCACCAAAAATTATTTTGCTACCTTAACAGTTATTCTGGGTTCTATCAAATCCCAATACACCCAGAAGACTAAGAAAAGACAAGCTTCACTTGCCCCTTTGGAACTTACGCCTTCATAAGGATTCCTTTCGGGCTATGTAACGCGCCTGCAACCTTCCAAAGGTACATGTCTACAATATTCACAGGATTAACTGAGTCAATCATGGAAATATTTATGGATGATTTTTCAGTCTACGGAAATTCTTTTGATAACTGTCTACTTAACCTCGGGAAAGTTTTACAAAGATGTGAGGAAACAAACCTGATCCTAAATTGGGAGAAATGTCACTTTATGGTGACAGAAGGTGTTGTCCTCAGGCACCGAGTGAGTGAAAGAGGAATTGAAGTGGATAAGGCAAAGATTGATGTCATTTCAAAACTATCACCACCTAAAGACAATAGAGGAGTGCAAGCTTTTCTGGGCCACGCTGGATTTTATTGTAGATTTATTAAAGATTTCTCCAAAATAGCAAAGCCCATAACCTATTTGTTGACAAAAGATGCAAATTTCAATTTTGATCAAGAATGCTTAAATAGCATCATGACCTTAAAAAATGCTCTAATCTCTGCACCCATTCTGAGAGCACCTGATTGGTCACAACCATTCGAGATAATGTGTGACGCAAGCGACTACACTATAGGAGATGTGTTAGGGCAAAGAATAGACAACAAGCCCTATGTGATATACTATGCATAAAAAACACTAGATGAGGACCAAAAGAATTATACAACTACTGAAAAATAATTCTTGGTTGTCGTTTATGCCATTGATAAATTTCTCTCTTATCTAATTGTATCAAAAGTCATAGTATACACCGACCATTCTACAATTAAATACCTAATTCAAAAACAAGATGCAAAACCCAGACTCATCCGTTGGGTATTGATGCTACAAGAATTTGATTTGGAAATAAAAGATAAAAGCGGGGTAGAAAATGTTGTTGCATATCACTTAAGTCACATCGAGCCTCAGGATGATGACAATATACCTATTAGAGACTCTTTACCCGACGACCAACTCATGAAAGTCACTACCGGATTTCCTTGGTATGTCGATATAGTAAACTACCTGGCTATAGGAAGTATCTACCCTTCTTCTTCCTACCACGACAGAAAGAAATTTCTTCATGACGCCAAGAAGTATTTTTGGGACGAACCATACCTTTTTCGCTTGTGCACAGATGGACTATTTTGTCATTGCCTATCAGAAGAAGAAATTATCCCAATTCTAGAACATTGTCATTCTGGCCCTACTGGGGGGCATATGAGTTCAAAGAAGACCGCCCTCAAAGTTCTACAATCAGGTTTCGTTTGGCCAACGATTGCAAGGGACGCCAATGATTTTGTACGATCTTGCCATAAATGTCAGCTTCCGATAGTATATTTAAACGGGATGAAATGCCTCTTACTCTGTGGCAAGAGATTGAAATCTATGATGTATGGGGAATAGATTACATGGGTCCATTTCCCCCATCTTATGGATTTTCCTATATACTAGTCATTGTGGATTATGTTTCAAAATGGGTAGAGGCTATACCCACTATTTCTTGCGACTCCAAACCAGTTATCAAGATGTTCAAGGATATCATCTTCCCTAGATTCGGAGTCCCTCAAACAATCATATCAGATGGAGGATCTCATTTCTTAGAAAGAAGTTTCAAAGCTATCCTAAGAAAATATGGAGTTAAACATAAGGTCACCACACCTTACCATCCATAGACAAGTGGCCAAGTCAAAATTTCAAATAGACAGCTAAAATCCATTTTAGAAAAGACGGTCAACATACATCGCACAGACTGGCCTACCAAGCTCCCTGATGCTCTTTGGGCATACCGCACTGCTTACAAAACACCAATAGGAATGACTCTGTTTCGTTTGGTATATGGGAAGTCATGTCATCTTCCAGTTGAACTGGAACATAAAGCTTGGTGGGCCATAAAACAATTGAATTTTGACTTCAAAAGCTTTGACGAGTATAGACAATTGCAATTACAAGAACTTGAGGAACTATGAATGACTACTTACCAAAGCACTAGGATCTATAAGGAACAAACTAAGATGTGGCACGATGGACATCTCAAAAGGAAAGATATCGTCATCAGAGATAAAGGCCTTATCTTCAACTCCAAACTCAAGATGTTCCCCGAAAAACTTCACACAAAGTGGTCTGGGCCATTCACCATCAAGCACATCTACCCAACTGGAGCCATCATCATTATTGATTACAATGGAGGAGAGAGAACTATTAATGGCCATAGACTGAATAAATACTATACTCCAGCTGATAAAATTCCAAGACAAACTATTAAGATTCATGATCCTGCTACATCGATCTAACCAAGTTAGAACTTCGTCGAGCCAGCGACGTAAAACCAGGGTGCTACTTGGGAGGCAACCCAAGAACGGAGTATCACCTATTATTTTATTTTACTTAGTTTTGATAATTTTCTAATTTCTTATTGCTAATTTTAGACCTATCATCTTTATTCAGAAAATATAAAATTTACATAAGCAACCAAAACAAAAATAAAAATATAAAAACAAATAACCAATATATTTTTATCCTAATGATTTCAAAACCGTTTGGACCCAAACGATCTCGAAACTATTTGGACGCAAATGATCGCAAAACTGTTCGGACCCAAACGATCTCAAAACTGTTTGGACCCAAACGATCTCGAAACCGTTTGAACACAAACGGTCTCAAAACTTTTTGGTCCTTACGATCTCAAAACCGTTTGGGCTCAAACGGTCTCAAAAATGTTTGCTTTTGAGAACTTGTATCGTCGTCCCTCCTTTTTCTATAAATACCACTACACCCATTCCCCTTTCTTTCCTTCGATTCTCGAACTTTCCCTCACGCGAAAACCATGTTCCATTCCTTCCAGTTCTCTACTCCCGCGCAACCTGTTCACATTGCCTCCTCGTTGTTCCATCCCGAGTTCACTTCCGTCGTCTTCGTGGATGCCAGTCGCTTCTACTTGCTCCGTCCTTTTCCCTGACATTTCTGCCGCCGCGACACTTCCTCACCCCCCGAGCAGCAAGGTAGAATGTTGCTACCACCATCGCCATCGCCGTTGCACCACCTTGGTCATAGTTGTCATTATCGTTGCTACTTTTACCGCAAACGCAGCCTTCGCCTCTCCCACCGCTATCGATACCACCACCGCCTCCGTCACAGATGCCATTTTCACCATTTTACGTCATTTTTGCCATTTTTGCTTTTCGTTGATCGTCACCCCTGCCGCTTCATCTTCTTGACGATTTTGATCCAAACGATCTTGAAACTGTTTGGACCCAAACAGTCGTGAAACCTTCTGGAGTGAAACCGTTTGGAGTGAAACCGTTACCGTTTGGACCCAGAACGGTCGTGAGATCATTTGGACCCAAACGGTCTACAAAACCGTTTGGACCCAGAATGGTCGTGAGACCGTTTGTACCCAGAACCGTCGTGAGACCATTTGAACCCAAACGGTCTACAAAACCATTTGGACCCAAACAATCTTGCAAACTGTTTGATTCCTTCAAAAATCTAAAAACAACAATTCCATTTTTATACAATGTTGCAATCTGTTATTTCATAATTCCATTTTTACTAAAACTTCAATCTTTTCTAATACATCATTTCTTGTCAATTCTTCAAAATGACATCACCTACAAAGGAGCTTGTTGACACCCAATGGACCAGAAAAGAGCTCCTAGTGCGCCGCTCGAAGCTTCAATGCATTCTCGATATATGTGAAAAGACTAGAAGGACTCCATCAAAGGTTGACTTACTCAAGGTCATCCACGACCTTGAATGAGTCAACAAATGTTTAGCAGAAGATCCTAGTGAAGAAGTTGAAGAAATATCCTCAGCAGATGAATATTCAGAATACGCACCCAGTTCTGAGGAGGAATCCCCAGTCACCAAGTCCAAGGGGAAACAGAAGGCCCAAGAGGTTACCGTAGAGCAACCAACCAAAAAATGAGCACGGAAGTAAGTCCGGCCCTCCACTGCAAGGGAACAAATCATGATAGAATATTCCACTTCGGTTGTTGCCTTTCCTGCTTCTACCACCGCAGAACCAGCACATGTTGACCTGTACATCCAAAACCTCTCGGATGGTGACAAATCATTGCACCCAACAAAGTATGTCTGTTCAAACATACTGATGAGGATGGGGATTTATGACAGAGTTCTCACCTTGCTCGACAATGTGAATCTCTCAAAACTATGTTTTGTCATAGAAACCTCTTATGTTGAGCCCATGATAGAGTTCTTCAAATACCTCAACAAAGAAACCGTGGATGCAAAGGATAAATGGAAAGACAAAGGTGACTGCAGGCTAGTCACCTCACTTTATTGGAAACAAGGTTGTCTTAACTGAGAACATGCTAAATGAGATCTTCATCGACAACCAGGATCAACTAAAAAAGGCTAAAGTTGTGGGCCTAGAAAACTCCCAGTTCAACTGGCACACCTTCTGGAAGTCCTTAACGGGGATTCCAACCTACGAGGCAAAGACTTGCAAGGCCTCTAACATACATTCAGGCCTAGTGCGCACACTACACAAAATTATTACAGACGCCCTTTTCCCCAGGACAATAAGTGGAAATGTTATTATCTCAGATATCTTTATCCTATGGTCCATTCTCAAAGGGTAGTCGATCAACATAGGTTGGCACTTGATTCAAAAACACACAGCTTATGCCCTCGGGAAAGAAATTTGTATGGGTGGTCATATTACATCAATTCTGAAATATCTTAAGATGGACAGACTACTTCATAAATGCACAGTAATAAAGGGCGACATCATAACCAATCAATAGAGTCTAAGAAACTCATATATCATAAAGGAGAAGGATGCCAAACTGCATTATATTTTATGCCCAACCGTCAAAGTATTCAGAACATTGCTACCTCTTCCAGAACTGGACGACTATGACAAAGAAAAACTTCTCTTCACTGAAGAAGAGATTGCCAACCTCATAGCCTCAGTCACAACAAAAGAGAAACAAGCAAAGGCATGGCAGACAGAGCACAGTGTCAATGCCCCAGCAATAAGGCCAAAGAAAATTCCAATCACACGGGCATCTAAACTACGTGCACAAAAACAATAGCAATTAGGGACGCCCACATTGAAGATCAACCCAGAAGCAGAACCCCCACACAGTGCAGAGAACGTTTTGGATCCAAAACCGGAACCATTCATTTTCGATCTGGATGTTGGGCTTCCCTCTACAACCACCCCCACCACACTCCCGTCTCCCACTCTTCCACCATTTTCCACAACCACCCCCACCACACTGAAAAACACTAGAGGGGGGGTGAATAGAGTTTTTAAATATTTTAACAATTATTTAACTCAAACAACCACAATTGAAAATGGAAGAAGGAGACAAGTGTTTAGAGTGGTTCCAACCTTAGCAAATACTAAGGTTGTCAGTCCACTACCCGGTTGCTTACCCAACCGGGATTTTGAAAGTATTAATTTTATTACCTTTACAAGGATTTACACAAAATACAATACTTTCTTACACCCCTTGAACAGCCTTCATTTGAAGTAGATGCACCAACCCGAGGTAGCCTTCTTGAAGTAACTCCAAGCTCCCCCTTGAAGTAGTCTTCCTCTTTAGAAGTAACCTCCCGTTGCACCAGCCTTCTTCAAGTAGTTCAAGGTCTCCTTCTTCACCAAGAAGATCTTCCAACCTCTCCAATCCGCAGCCTCCAACCTAGGAGTAGCAAGGAGAGTACAAACAATAATAGTGAACAAGAAAGGAAAATGGAAATTATAACTTATCCTTTGAAGCACAAGGCTTGATTTGCCTAGATCAAGCGTATAGATCTCCTAACCAATGTGTATGTAATTTTGATTGTTGTGGATAGGAGATGCTAGCCTATAGGACACGAAATTTGAGCTAAGAGAAGAAGTAACCAGTTGTTAATATGCTCAATTGCTCACAAACAGATTGCTCAATGTAAATGTTTGCTCAAAGATTGCTCAAGTGTGTGATCAAGTGAGTTTAGGTGTCCTAAGGCATGTCCTATTTATAGGAATGTCCTACAAGTGCTTAAGGACGTTCTAGACACTCTCTAGGGGTTTCTAAGTACTTAACTAGCTGTTAGATATAAGTTAGTTGCTTTAACAACGGCTAGTTAATTAATTCTGCAGTTGCTGTCAGAGACCATCTCGGTCGAGAAATGGTCGACCGAGACACCTACTCGGTCGAAGTTTTGTCGACCGACAAGCTCTCTGGATCAAGTGTTTTGCAACGTTTATCTCCAACTTCCAACTACCTTGTCAGCTGTGTCTAACGGCTACTTGGGTCTTTCTCGGTCGAGAAGTTTGTCGACCGAGAGTGTCTCGGTCGAGGATTTTGTCGACCGAGATAGACCCTGTTTCAATGTTTCAAATGAAGACATTAAGTGTGTGTATGAGTGTGCATATGTGACACTGTTGATGGGAATGACCTATCTAATGTGGTGTTTAGCTAGGGAAGATCTAACGCTTGATTTACATGAAGTCTAAGTACTTGTACATTATATATTTGTACAAGTTTACAATTGATTATATTTCATGACATTTACAATCATTCAAGCATGTAGATTCCCTAGTGCTTTGTCATCCACCTTATTCCTGCAACACTCAAGTAGCACGTTAGATTAACAAGAATGAAATGTTTGTCATTATCAAAACAAAGGGATTTACATATGTCCATTTAGCCAACAATCTCCCCCTTTTTGAAGATGACAAATATTTCCTAAATATAAAATAAGAAAATATAAAACATGTGAGTTTCATACCTGAAGATTACCTTTGTGAGTTTCTTCTCTTGTTTATAAAATGTGTGCTTATTATTCCCTATGAATTATGGAACATGAAATCCAATTCTTTAGGGAATATAGCAACTTTCAATGTAAAGCCAAGAGTTTATGAAACTCATTGATTGAGTTTTACATTTATATTTATTTCTCCCCCTTTGTCATTTCAAAAAGATATCCGTTAAAAATAAAACTCCCCCTTAATTAGATTTCCCAACAAATTTAATGACAAAGATGTCCATTTAAGCCAAAATGATGCAAATAAAAGACATTGTTAAGAAACACAAATATCAAAGAAAACGTCTTCCAAAGAAGTGATAAGCAATTGCTTCCTTATTTTGTTGAATTGGTCTAGTGGAAGTGGTTTTGTAAAAATATCAGCCAATTGATCTTCCGTATCAACATGATGAAGGGAAACATGATTTTTAGAAATATGATCTCTTAAAAAGTGATGACGGATTTCAATATGTTTAGCTCTACTGTGTAAAATAGGATTGTGTGCTAAGTTTATAGCGCTTGTGTTGTCACAAAAGATAGGTGTAGATGAAACAGTAAAACCATAATCGTTTAATACTTGTTGCATATAAAGCACTTGAGCACAACAAGATCTGGCTGCCATATATTCAGCTTTAGTTGTAGAAAGGGCAACCGTGTTTTGTTTCTTGCTAAACCAAGATACTAAAGCTCTCCCTAACAAGAAACAGCCACCACTAGTGCTCTTGCGATCAAGTCGACAACCAGCATAATCAGCATCAGTATAAGCTTTAAAATCCAAGGATTGTCCTTTTGGATACCATAAACCAAAACATGTAGTGCCGGCTAAGTATCGAAGAATTCGTTTAACTGCTTGAAAATGATAGTGCATAGGTTGTGATTGAAATCGAGCACAAAGACCAACGGAAAACATGATGTCCGGTCTAGAAGCAGTTAAGTAAAGAAAACTACCAATCATGGCTCTATATAAGGAATCATCAATAGGTTCCCCATTTTCATCCTTATCAATTTTAGTAGAAGTGGCCATAGGAGTAGTAGCATGTTTGCACTGATCCATCCCAAAACGTTTTAAGAGTTCTTTAGTATACTTTTCTTGGCTTATAAAAATCCCGGCAGGCGTTTGTTTAATTTGGAAACCAAGAAAGAAAGTTAGTTCACCCATGAGGCTCATTTCAAATTCTTTTTGCATAATGTCACTAAATTGTGTGCACAATAATTCATTTGAAGCTCCAAAAATAATGTCATCAACATATATTTGAACAACTAGAAAATCAGATGTATATGTTTTGAAAAATAAGGTAGAATCTGAATTTCCAATAGAAAAACCATTTTCAAAAAGATATGTCTTGAGCCTTTCATACTAGTTCCTAGGTGCTTGTTTTAAACCATAAAGTGCTTTCTTAAGTTTATAAACATAGTCACCTTTTTTCGGTATTTCAAAACCGGGTGGTTGGGCAACATATACTTCTTCTTGAATGATTCCGTTTAGAAATGCACTTTTTACATCCATTTGGTAGAGTTTGATGTTTTTATGTGCAGCAATAGCTAGTAACATTCTAATAGCTTCAAGTCTAGCTACTGGTGCATACGTTTCATCAAAGTCTATTCCTTCTTGTTGATTATATCCTTGTGCTACTAACCGAGCTTTATTTCTTATTACTTCTCCTGCCTCATTTAGTTTATTCCTAAAAACCCATTTAGTTCCAATGATGGTTTTATCTTGTGGTTTAGGAACTAAATCCCATACATCATTTTTTGTGAATTGGTTTAATTCTTCTTGCATTGCTATTATCCAATAATCATCTTTAAGAGCTTCAGATATCTTCTTAGGTTCAATGATAGAAATAAAAGCCATGTTTGCGACATCCTTAAAGGAAGACCGAGTTTTTACTTTATCATTTGGATTTCCAATAATTAATTCTTGAGGATGATCCTTAATAAGTCTAAGTATAGGTTGTGTTTCATCTTGATTATTGTTTGTCGTATCTTTCTCACTATCATTTGGTATGTTTAAGTTTTCGAATTGATTAGTAAGATCAATTATTTCTAGATTTTCTGATGTGGACTCTTCATGAAAAGAGACATGAATAGATTCCTCAACTTTTCTAGAGATAGTGTTGTAGACTCTAAATGCTTTGCTAGAGATAGAATATCCCAAAAAGAATGCTTTGTGGGATTTAGAATCAAACTTATCTCTATCATCTTTGGTATTTAAGATATAGCATGTAGATCCAAAGGTATGAAAATAGTCAACTCTAGGTTTTCTAGAATGTATTATTTCATATGGAGTTTTCTTCAAATGAGAGTGAACAGTTACTCTATTTAACACATAGCATGCGGTGTTTACAGCTTCAGCCCAAAAGGTTTTGGGTGTGTTATGTTCGAGCATCATAGTTCTAGCCATTTCTTGTAGTTATCGATTTTTCCTTTCAACTATACCATTTTGTTGTGGAGTGCGTGGAGCAGAAAAATTGTGAGTGTACCCTTGAGATGTGCAAAATTCTTCAAAGACGTGATTTTCATCTTCTCCACCATGATCACTTCTAATGATACATATTTTGCTTTGTAATAGATTTTCAATCATAGAACAAAATTTCATAAAAACATGAATATTATCATCTTTGGTTGCAATAAAATGTACCCATGTATATCTACTATAATCATCAACAATAACAAAACAATATATTTTGCCACCAATAGATTGTGTCCTCATGGGTCCAAATAAATCCATATGAATTAATTCTAAAGATCTACTGGTGCTAAGTACATGTTTAGGTTTAAAAGAGGTTTTTGTTTGCTTTCCCAATGTACATGGTTCACAATTTTCAACTTGATCAAAGGATAAAGTAGGAAAACCACGAACAAGATCATATTTCACTAACTTTTTGATAACATGTGAACTAGCATGTCCTAGTTTTTTATGCCATAGTTGTAAAGTATTTTCATTTGCAGGCAAGCATTTTCCTACTACATATTTCATAGAGTTAGGTCTAAGAATATAAAGATTTCCAACTCTTTTTCCTTCATAGACAACATTTGTAGTGTTTTCTATTAATAATTTGCAGCAGGTTTTGTTAAATAAAACATCATAGCCACTATCACATAATTGACTCACACTTATTAAGTTATGGTGCAAACCATCAACGAGTAGAACATTCTTTATTTCGAGGTTTGTACCAATGTTACCTATTCCAACGATTTTACCTTTACCGTTATCTCCAAAAGTGACTGTTCCACTCTTCTTTTCTTCAAAAGTTTGAAATGAATCCTTGTTTTCGGTCATGTGTTTGGAACATCCACTGTCGACCACCCAATCTTGCATTAAAAAGTAGGTTTTGGTACCCATGTGATGGTTCAATATGGTTAGAAGCATTTAAGTACATATTGTATAAAAATTCTGATTCAGAACTTCAGTCGGTCGATAATTGTTCGACCGACATCTTTCTCGATCGACTAATCGTCGATCGAGAAGGTTGTTGTATTGCAAATTAATAACAAAGATTCTGCTCTGTTGACCAACTTTCGACCGAAATAGTTGTTGTTTATTTTGATTTGTTACAGGCATCTGGTCGGTCGACAAGAGTTCGACCGATTATATTTTCGGTCGACAATACTTCGACCGACTAAGTTTTTGTTTTAGTACAGCAGTTCAGAAAATTACCATAATGCATGAAACCTTTTATTAAGTTGAGATAAGACAATATAAATTGCAAAATTGAGTGTTTGATCATATATCAACTAAATTGCATTCGACTCTACTAAGTTTGGGGTTTTGGGACCCAAACTAAGTAGGAATGCTTGGTCTTATAAGAGCATGAAAATGAATAATGTCCAAGACGTAAACAAAAATGACAAGTAATAGAGTCAACTTCATTTCTCTTTCTAGGAATTGTGTTCTTAGGTACAAACATAGTCCAAGTTCTTTTGGGTTGATTTTTCTTTTGAGCATATCCTAAACCTTTTCTTCCATTGAAACTAGAGGAGGCTTTTAGAATGTTGTCAAGGATATCTTTTCTTCTTAACTCATGTAGGTTTCTTTGTAGATTAGCAATGTCATCCATCTTTTTGTGTGCATCTTTTCTTGCTTGATCTAAATCAGATAATAGGGAGTCTCTTTCTTTTATAACATTGTCATAGTCTAGATGGTTACACAGAATTGGTTGAGTCTGAAAATCTTTTAGTTTAGTTAACAATTCAGTCTTTTCTTGAGAGAGAATATCAACGTTTGTTTCTAGAGTGAGTAGCTTTTTAGTGCAGTCATTTAAAGATGTTTTTAAAGACAAATTCTCAAGATCAATGTTGTTCTTTTCAGAAGAGAGATCATTCAATTTAGCATAGAGCTCGTCATTTGTTTTGATAACCTTCTTTAGTTTCTTCTTGACATCAACATACTTATCATGAACTTCTTGTAGACTAGTAATTAACTCCTCTTTAGGAAGATCAATTAGGCTTACCTCTTGAGAGTCTTCATCATCTTCTCTTGCCATTAGACATTCTACCTTTTCTTCTCCACTTTCACTTTCACTTGACTTGTCCCATGCAGCTTTATAGGCTTTTTCTCCCTTCTTCTTGTGTGAGCTTTTCTTTCCTTTCTTTGCTTTAGGACATTCATTTTTGAAATGTCCTTTCTTTCCACACTCAAAGCACCTAGGAGGAGAGGAAGAAGAACTAGAAATCTTGTTAGATTTAAATCTTTTATATTTCTTACCATTGACAATCAAGGCTTCTTCTCCTTCTTCTTCACTTGACTCCTCACTTTCTGGTGTGATTATCTTTGAAGCTTTTAGAGCCACATCCTTCTTCTTTCCTTGCTGAAGTTCACGTTCTCTTCTTTCTTCCTCTTCTAGGGTTGCTTCATGAGCTTCTAGATTGCCTATGAGTTGCTCCATTTTTAGTCGAGGGAGGTCATTAGCTTCTTCAATGGTTGTCACCTTTGGCTTGTATTTAGGAGGAAGTGATCGAAGAATTTTTTATACCTGATCTTCTTCAAGAACAGTTTTTCCTAGGGCATTTAAACCATTAACAATAGAAGAGAATTTTGCAAACATTTCACTAATAGATTCATTTGGATCCATACGGAAGTGTTCAAACTTTTGTTTAAGCATGCTAATCTTAGAATTCTTGACTTGAACTGTACCTTCATAAGTTATGGACAGTCTATGCCAAATATCATAGGCTGTGTCACAATTTGATATCCTATTAAATTCTCCTACTAAAATTGAACAATATAAAATGCTTACATCTTTGGCATTCATTTGAGCCAACTTTACCGTATTTGCATCCCACTCTGCATATTGTGTTTGAGGAAGCTCGTATTGGATTGACACCATCCTCCATAAGTCCCAATTGATGCCTTGGAAGTAGAATTGCATCCTTCTCTTCCAATATGTGTAATTTGTTCCATCAAACGCTGGAGGTCTAGCAACAAGTGTCCCTTCAAGGTTAAGGTTGTTAAGCACCCCGTCACCCATTCTTCAAGACCTTGTTAGGGTTCCTTGAAGCCTGCTCTGATACCAATTGAAAAACACTAGAGGGGGTGAATAGAGTTTTTAAATATTTTAACAATTATTTAACTCAAACAACCACAATTGAAAATGGAAGAAGGAGACAAGTGTTTAGAGTGGTTCCAACCTTAGCAAATACTAAGGTTGTCAGTCCACTACCCGGTTGCTTACCCAATCGGGATTTTGAAAGTATTAATTTTATTACCTTCACAAGGATTTACACAAAATGCAATACTTTCTTACACCCCTTGAACAGCCTTCACTTGAAGCAGATGCACCAACCCGAGGTAGCCTTCTTGAAGTAACTCCAAGCTCCTCCTTGAAGTAGCCTTCCTCTTTAGAAGTAACCTCCCGTTGCACCAGCCTTCTTGAAGTAGTTCAAGGTCTCCTTCTTCACCAAGAAGATCTTCCAACCTCTCCAATACGCAGCCTCCAACCTAGGAGTAGAAAGGAGAGTACAAACAATAATAGTGAACAAGAAAGGAAAATGGAAATTACAACTTATCCTTTGAAGCACAAGGCTTGATTTGCCTAGATCAAGCGTATAGATCTCCTAACCAATGTGTATGGAATTTTGATTGTTGTGGATAGGAGATGCTAGACTATAGGACACAAAATTTGAGCTAAGAAAAGAAATAACCAGTTGTTAATATGTTCAATTGCTCACAAACAGATTGCTCAATGTAAATGTATGCTCAAAGATTGCTCAAGTGTGTGATCAAGTGAGTTTAGGTGTCCTAAGGCATGTCCTATTTATAGGAATGTCCTACAAGTGCTTAAGGATGTTCTAGACACTCTCTAGGGGTTTCTAAGTGCTTAACTAGATGTTAGATATAAGTTAGTTGCTTTAACAACGGCTAGTTAATTAATTCTACAGTTGCTGTCAGAGACCATCTCAGTCGAGAAATGGTCGACCGAGACACCTACTCGGTCGAAGTTTTGTCGACCGACAAGCTCTCTGGATCAAGTGTTTTGCAACGTTTATCTCCAACTACCAACTACCTTGTCAGCTGTGTCTAACGGCTACTTGGGTCTTTCTCGGTCGAGAAGTTTGTCGACCGAGAGTGTCTCGGTCGAGGATTTTGTCGACCGAGATAGACCTTGTTTCAATGTTTCAAATGAAGACATTAAGTGTGTGTATGAGTGTGCATATGTGACACTGTTGAAGGGAATGACCTATCTAAATGTGTTGTTTAGCTAGGGAAGATCTAACGCTTGATTTACATGAAGTCTAAGTACTTGTACATTATATATTTGTACAAGTTTACAATTGATTACATTTCATGACATTTACAATCATTCAAGCATGTAGATTCCCTAGTGCTTTGTCATACACCTTATTCCTACAACACTCAAGTAGCACGTTAGATTAACAAGAATGAAATGTTTGTCATTATCAAAACAAAGGGATTTACAGATGTCCATTTAGCCAACACACACTCCCATCTCCCACTCTTCCACCATTTTCCACAACCATACCCACCACTATCCCTTCCTCCACATCCACAACTTCACCCACATCTTCCGCTTCACTCATCTTCTCTTCGGGCATTCCATTCTCCACCTCGACGCCTAATATCACCTTCACTTCCACCTTCACTTCAACTATTTTTCCCACGGCATTTCCAGCTTCACCCTTTTCAGCTAGTATGTCACCACCATTCTCATCCACCACCCTGATATCACTAGTGACTCCATCTACAATCACCACACAATTCGCGGGTCCATCCATAGTGTCTCTTTTGCAAGGCACTACCACCCTTCCACCCTGACCCCAGCCATCTCACCCATCCATCTCTGGGGTCCCCTTTTCACAAGTCGGTGAGGAATCCGTACGGCAATTTGACACTATTTGAAACCTCCTCACCGACCCCTCTAACATATTACAATCAATTTTTTCTTGCATGTAGGGAATTTCTACATAGGTCTCCAAGATTGACGAATGGAACAACGCCTTACCAGGTATCCTCTCTAGCATTCAACAATGGTAGGATGTAGCGGCCCAGCAAGTCAACCGCATCGATGACTGCCTACAACACCTGCCAGCGTTGGTACTCGATATGAAAGGCCAGCAAGAAGCATTGGCCCAGTAATTTGATAGGGTCTCTAAGCAAACTCAACCTTTGCCTGAGACCCTTCGCGAGCTTCAGCAGCAACAAACTGCCTTTAGCACGTGCTTGGACGACATCAATAACAATCTTGCATAGCTCAACCGCCGCCAAGAGGAGCACTCTAACGATGAACTCAATCAACTATGTGCATAAGTAATTGATCTATCAGCATGACTCCTCTCTGTCGAGGCAAGATATACATATCTCAAAGAGAGCCACGACGCACTGCTTGAAACCCACGAGCATGTGCAAGTGGCACTCGAAGAAATACAAGCCATTCATCGGTAGTGCAAGAAAATGTCAACCAAGAAAACAGTTGATAAGGAAGTAGACGATGATGAAGATGAAAGTGAAGATGACAATGAGGATTTTGATTCCTTGGCTGACTCCAACAATGACATCTCCTCCCCAGATGATCTACTCGATGACACAGGCAATGTTGGGTAGGGCACCAACTGAGGGATAGAAGCTGCAAAGAAAGGAGATGATAAAGACCACCAAGAGGGTGGAAACAAAGATCCCAAGTCCCCCAACAATAATGACAATGTAACAATGTCATATGGGGACCAGTTCTTTAACTTTTCAGATATGGGAACCCTGGGGGATACTACCAAAGATGCAGCTTTTGCTGAGTTCTAACAATGCATACTAGGAACCAGCATTAGCCAACCCATAACAGTCATTCACCAATACTCTGCTCCGGAGCAACCTGCGCCTTTCCCCCCAGAGCAGGAATAATATGACAGAGTGAGTCTAGACACAGATGATAGGCTAGACTCTGATTCTGACTCTGATAAAGATGAAGATATGTCATTTTTCTTGGACGACAATGAGCAAACTTCAATTCCTCCACCACAAGACCTTCCCCCTCCGCCACCGCTACCTCACAAAATGCATGACTTGGACATGGCGGCCATCTCTACATTAGATGTTCAGGACATTTTCATCCTAAACACTATCGTAGATGATGCCAAAAAGGGGGGGGGGGGGGGACATCATCTACACCAATACAAAGACAAAGCACAAGTTGACATGAGAATACTTCCGTATCATCCTTCGACCACAATCGACGGTGAAGATGGCTATCTTCCGTGTCTTCCTTGCCAACGCTATTGAGGAATTTTGGAGCCCAAAAAAGTTACAGTCTGTCTTCAACGCTTCACCTGCTCTATCCTTAAGCTTATTACATAAGGACTTCTGGGCAAAGTCCATTGAGCGGTTATGAACTGGCCTTGCACGAAAGGCATGCTACATTTCCGTGCCATTTAGAGTTTCCGACCACTGGCTTCTCATGATTTTCGACATTGCGGCCCGCGACACCAAGTTGTACAACTTCTGCGCCAGCGAGCTAAAGGTCGGACAAATAAATTTTGCTGGATTGGAAGTTGGGGAAGCACGATGCATACCTTTCCGGCTTCTCAAAATAATATGGGTTGCTTGCCCATCTCTGCGACATGGTTGGAGCCAACCCTGGTTCCAAATCATCAACCCAATAGTCCAAACTTTAGTTGGTTCAGGGGATTGCGCTTTCTATACAATACGATTCATAGAAGCACTCAATAGACAAATCTCCTTCACCGAGCTAGCCACAGAAGATATACACTCCCTATGAGGATGTTACACCATGGAGCTTATCTGTGACAGACGGTTCTTCAGGGACCCAACCATGGCACCAAATGACGTACCTTGATACCTTTTCTCTGCTATCTAACGTCTGCAAAAGCATCCATACAGAACAATCCTAAAGGAGTTGGAGAAAAAACAACAAAAGACCGCCAAGGCCCCAGAACAACGCCAATGGGACCCTTATACTTTCGATATGGCGGATGATCAGGGGGACATCAATTTGATAACAGGGGCCACCATCAACAGATCATCTCAACCAATGGTACCTCTATCTGCCATAGAACCAACGTTTCCAAATTTTGACCTTGCTGCATGCAAAAACCTTTCTAATAACAAACTCAGACTCAGCATGTCTAGGCTTTACGCAGAGAAAGATGAGCTTGTTTTCATGCACAGAAACATCCTAATAATTGTAGATTCTCTCCGTGAAACCATACAAACCAAAGGTTCTTTATCCGTGAGCTTCATGACTGCCTACCAATTTCTTCTAGCACGGGACCTACCTACGGTTTATATGGTGTCGGCATACATAAAGGACAATTTACTTTGATCCAAGAACTTTGGAACCACAGATGACCTTCTCTCGTATCTTCAAAACACGACTCTGAAGTTCATTATGTTTCCTTTTCTTCAATCTGAGCACTGGATGCTACTGGCAACAAATTTGCATGAGGGAACTACAATCATTTACAATAGTTCCGACAACCAGTTTGATCCCAACCAAAGACAGTATGATGTAACAGCAAAGATGCCGACGGAGGAAGTGGCTAAGGAATGCGATGAATGACTACATGATCTCCTGGGAAAACACATAAAGGCATACGAAAAAGAACATTTCCATTGCCCAGCCTTCAGCCATAGATGTCCCCAGCAGATCAGAGAATCAAATGACTACGTTTTCCACATCATCTACTGGATGTATACCATCACTGTTCTTGGAAAACAAGTGGAGGACATTAAGGATGTGGATTACCACACTTTATGTGGAAAATTCGTAGCTAATCTCCTACGATCTCATGGAGAAAACAAGGGATTAATAGAACCTTAATACCCTTGCCCATGTACTTCTCAACCTATCACTTTGACACCCTGAGGACTGGGTGAGTGATAAGTTAGGGGGGTACACTGGGCAAGGGCAAGGTATCATATTCAAACCCTTTTCTCTCTACTCTTTCTTTCACCTCTATTCTTCTGTACAAATTTTTCCTTTCCTTTGACATTTAGATTTTTTAGTAATTTCTTTGATAGAATAACTCTTGCATATAAAACAACTTTTGTTTCAGAAAAGAGTCACCCCTAGCTAAATTAGAGACAAGTAGTCCTCAAAAGCAACTACATAAGTAGCATTTAGGCATGTACTGGAGAATTAATAAATCACTTTCATACTCGATTCTTATGCTTTTTATTCAATTCTGCATCATACTCTCCACATGTTAACATCTTGGCCGAAACAAGCTAAACACTCTCAAGGACGGGAGGGAACCAGGCAAAATCCAAATCAAGGAACCTCACAATTGGACCACCAAGTACAAAATCGTAATAAGTGCATGTCAGGAAACCCTAAGAAATAGTTTTCTTCTTTTCAAAAAGAGTCTTGGCAGCCCAAATAAAATCCTAAATACTCAATTCCTAAGCCTATGAGCATATGAATAAAAGCCTGAGTGTTGAATAAAAACATGAGAGTTGTTTCGTGCATAAGTACTTATACGAAGAGCCAATAAAGGTCTTGCCCGACTGGTACATTCAGTTTCCCTCACAAAGGCAGATGTGTTGCGCCCGGTAGTGATATCCTAAGGTCTCCAAGTATATATCAAAAAGCTGATAAAGGACTCACCCGACTGGTACATTTAACTGCCCTCACAAAGGCGTATGTGTCGCGTCCGGTAGTGAGGTCCTAAAAGTTTAGATAAACCCTCCCCCACTTAAAGGGGGGGTTACACAATAGCCTTTAGCCATCCCTCATACCTATCTTAGCTTCTGGTAGGAATTTCAAAGAAGTATAAAACTGCTTAGAGTCGAAGACATGCATAGAATACGATAAAGGAAAAGGTGGTCACAATGTGAGTTACATGGTAAGGAAGAAACATGAGATCCATGCAACTCTCGATACCTGAAAGCGTTAGTGCAAGAGGAAGCCCCGATAAAACTCTAGGAGATCTCTGGTTTAGAATTGAAGCAAGAGTATAGAAATATTCACTAAATAAAATTGCCTTGCCACTACGTGTCTTAGCTCTATCTAGCTTGAGGACAAGCTAGACTCTAAGTTAGGGGGGTGATAACCTCCCATTTTGTAATGTTATCTTCTAGTTTTTCTTAGTTTTCCATACTCTTTCTTAGATAAATTAGATAGAATCTTTAACTTTCCACTCTATTGTGAATATACCATAAGACTAACTTTTCTCCTTTTCTTCTTACAGAAAAAAAACACAAAAAAAAGTTTACAAAAACTCCAAACGGTCCCAAGACCGAATGGAAGATAAACGGTCCCAAGACCGAATGGAAGACAAATGGTCCTAAGACCGTGTGAAGCTAAATGATCCTGAGATTGTGTAAAGCCAAACGGTCCCGAGACCGCATGAAGCCAAATGGTCCCGAGACCGTGTGAAAGCCAAACAGTCCCGAGACCGTATGAAGACCAACCGGTCCTGAGACCGAATAAAAGCCAAACGGTCCCGAGACCGTATGAAGCCAAACGGTCCCGAGACCATGTGAAATCCAAACGGTCCTGAGACCCTATGAAGACCAACCGGTCCTGAGACCGAATAAAAGCCAAATGGTCTCAAAACCGCATGAAGCCAAACGGTCTCGAAACCGCATGGAGCCAAACGGTCCCGAAACCATGTGAAAGCTAAACAGTCTCGAGACCGCATGAAGCCAAACAGTCCCGAGACCATGTGAAAGCCAAACGGTCCTGAGACCGCATGAAGCCAAACGGTTCCAAGACTGTATGAACGCAAATGGTCTCCAAACCGTGAGGACTCAAATGGTCTCCAAACCAAGAGAGTCCAAACGGTCTCCAAACCGAAAGAGCCCAAACGGTCTCCACGACCGTTTAGACCCATATAACTCAAACCGTTCAAGATTCACTCAAAGCCTATAAATAGGACCCAAGGGGTCTTCACAAAGCATCAAATTCTTGGATTCCCAAAGGTTGCCCCGACCGTTCCAGAGCTGTTTCATCCTCCATCCTCCGCCCCAAGGCTGTCGGTCCAAGATCCACACTTCATCCTCAAGCTGCCTTCTCTCTCATCAACATAGAAGGTGGGAAGTGAAGAATTCTTTATCAAGTCAACCACGTGGTGTGAAGATAGTTTCTCTCTACTCCAAGGGGTCGACCTTCCTCCGTCCTACATGGAGATGATGCTTTCTTTCTCTCTTCCCACCTCCTTCTTTGTCCTTGCCATGAGCGAGTAGTCCCATACACTAGGGTGGGGGGAGTAGCCCCGCTACCCATGTTTTCATTTCATACATTGTAATTCATGAGTTTCAATAGAAAAATACTATCTTTTTAGTTCAACATCAATCGTTTAATGAATGCTAGTTGCTTGATCACCAACTTGTGTTGTCTATTATTTGTTAGTGCAAATTGTCTATGTTTGTACTTCTAGATTCAAATATCGACTGCTTGTTGGTTCCAGATGTATGTAGTCACCATACGTTTGGTTCGGTATATAGGAGCATTTCTCAAGGAGTAGAGTAAACTCACCTCCATCGTTGTACTTTCATACTAGGAAATGGAATCAGTTGACGTATGAAAGTACAACCTTGACAGGTTGAGGAATACACTTTGTGAGGGGAGTGATGCAAAGTAAGTGACCATTCATTTGGGGATGGTTGGCATTGCAACGCTTCTACATTTCTCATAGTTAGTTATCTGAAAGGAAGCTAAGTCTACAAAGATATTGACTGTTTAGACCCTTTTCTTTGCAAGCTATGTTATTATGATGTATGTTTTGATCCATGCATAGTGGTGCTGAAACTCGATCACATCCTTGTGGTTTTCAATTATTGTTTACAACCTTCAGTTTAATTTCTTGCTATTTACTTTCTCCGCACATTAGTTTAATCATCAAACCAATTCTTTAATCTAAATATCAACTTTTGAGTAGATAAGTAGAATTATTATGTTTTCCATCTTATTAAACTCTTAACAAGACTGTTGTCTCGTAGATTTGACCCTTAACTGTACTACGATAAGACTTCCACGTATCTTGGTATACGTGGGTGGAGATCTTATTTTAGCATACGCAATGCTAAACTTAGAGACTTACTATCTCTAGGATTTTTAGTGGTGCACACAACTCCATGTAAGTGGAGGCTCCATCAACACCCCAAACCCACAGGTAAGTCATATGAGAAAACATTACAACTAAAAATGTGAAATGATCTTAAGGGACCTACTTTACTTGGGACGATCACCAAGTTGGAGATCATTTTATTACTTTTAAAATTGATAGAGTGTTGTATAGTCCCTATTTCATGATGAATTTTGAGAATTTCTATGGAGATATGGTTTCTAACACCATTAATGACTACAGACATATTGACTTTGTTACTGGGGATCCTATAATCACTAGGTCCCATTTCAGATTCATAAATGCATGGATTTTTAAGGAAGGTATTATTGCTATTTTCAATGATTCCTGACAATTAAAAGTTGAAGAATGTGTAATGTAAAAGGTATATAAAAAATTTTAGTTCCTAAAATCTAACTTGAAAGGATGGAACAAAGCCGAGGTGGGTAATTTTAATGATGAATTCAAAGTTTTGAACTACAAAGCTCTAGATGCCCAATTTGAAGCAGAACTTGATCCTTTGAATGTTGTGCTACAACAAAATGCTCATGATCTCAAGATAGACTTAAGTGTTGTATAGAAGGCTGAAGAGATATTATTAAGGAAAAAATCAAGAATCCAGTGGTTAAAGGAAGGGGGTCCGAATTTAAAATTCTTCTATGCATCTTTAAAAGTTAGACACCAAAGAAACTCTATAAGAGGTCTCAAAATTGATAATAGTATGTGGTACAACCCACATGTTGTTAAAGATTTTGTTCTTGATTTTTATTCTAAACTTGTTAATAATGGTTTTTCTAGTCCTGCTATTAGCTCTTTAAAGTGGATAGGTCTAAGGATTTCTAATGAGGAAAGGCTCTCTCTTATTTCTAAAGTATTTTAGATGGATATTTATGATATAATATTCATTCTCAACCCAGAGAAGACCCCAGGGCCTGAGGGTTTTAATGAGTTCTTCATCAAGAAGATCTAGTTTGTGGTTGGCCCTGATATTTCTTGTGTTATCTTTGACTTATTTTCTAAAGGAAATCTCCTTAAAGAGTTTAATAATACCTTACTAACTCTTATCCCTAAAGGTCAAGATTCTATTGAGATCAAAATTTGGCGTCACATTTCTTTGTGCAATGTGGTTTTAAAATCATTTCAACAATTCTTGCTAATAGACTCCAGTTTATACTTCCTTCTATTATTAGTGCAAATAAGAATGCCTTTGCGAAAGGAAGATATATTAAAGATGTTATTTTTCTCTCCAATGAGATTTTATATGACTTTAATAGGAGTTCTTCTAGGAGGAAAATGTGTCTTAAGATTTATATATCTAAGGTGTATGGTTCAGTTAATTGGGCTTTCTTATTCTCTATCTTGTAAAAAATGGTATTTCCCCCTATCTAAATCAACTGGATATTTGACATTTTTTATTCAACTTCTTATCAGATCTTGGTTAATGGTGAACCTACTGATTTCTTTAAACCTACAAACAGCATTAGACAGGGTGATCCAGTGGCACCCTATCTCTTTGTCATATTAATGAAGTCTTTCAATGTTATATGGATCAAGCAGTCAAAGATGATTCTATTCAACCCCTCAAAGCTTCAAATAATTTTAATATATATCATCTTGTCTTAAATGACTTCATGATCTTCTTGGAAGCAAATGAAAACAATGCACTTAATATCTTGAAGATTATGGACTACTTTGGCAATCTTTATGATTTCAAGCTAAATCTGTCTAAAAGTGAGGTGGTATTCAGTAAATAAGTTGCTTCCTTAGATTTGAATAAGTTCCTTAATTTCAACTTTGCTAAACTCCCCTCAAAGTACCTTGAGGTACCCGTGGTTTTTGGAAAAATCAACAAATCAGCATGTTCCCCACTTGTTGACAAAGTTAAATGTAAGTTGGAGTGCTAGAAATCAAGATGCTATCTATGGAAGGTAGATCAGAACTTATTCTTTCCACTCTAAGTATTATTTACTTCCACTAGTGCTATTCTTTTCCTATCCCAAAGTCAACTATGGAAGACATTAACTAAATTTGTTTGTGGTTTCTTGTGGGGCAAAAATGATGATAAATTCATCTTTTTCTTGTTAAATGGAAGAAGGTTACTAGACCTAAGAAGGAAGGATGACTCAATATCAAGAAAATTGAATATTTTTCTTTTTCTTATCTCCTTATAAACGCTTGGGATATTGCTAATAAGAAATATTCTCTTTGGGTCAGGTGGATTAATGAAAAATATTTAACTAGAGCTTCTCACTGGACTATTTCTACTAATTCTAACATGTCATGGATGTTTACAAGAATTCTGAAGTACAAGAATGCTCTTCTCAATTTCACTTTTTTCAAGGTTGGTGATAGTAACAATATTAAAATTTGGTGGGATCTTTGTCTCCCCAGTAAGACCTTCCTTAAAGATAGAAATTGTGAGGATGTTATTTTAAAATTGGGTTTACCTTCTCATTGTTTCTTGAGTTCAATCATTACTAGAGGATCGGTAAGTGACTGTCTTTAGTAATAACAAGAAGTTGGTAGATTTTCTTCTGTCTGGCCCTATTCTGAGTGAGGGTGAAGATGTGATTCTCTTTTATGAGTAAAGGCACCCACAGCTAAAAACTATCTGGAATTTTGATAGAATTCAACATCTTGAATGGGATAGTTTCAAATGGATCTGGGCAACTTAAGCTCCTAATAGGTATTGAATTCATATGTGAAAAGTAGCTCATAAAATACTACCAACATCTGACTATACTAGAAGAAGAGGTAGTCAAACCCCTTCAATGTGTTTTCTTTGTAAATGTGATTTTAAAAATACCAATCACATTATGTTCACATGTCCTTTTACAAAATCTATATGGAACAATATTTTTGATGAGATTAAGAACTGCTATATTTTGTCTTCTTAGTCTAACATTGTCCAAATTAATGATAAGAACTTAAACTCTTCACTATGAGTGCTTTCTATAATATTTGGTGGGAGAGAAATGTGTGTCCATGAAGATAGAGAGAGAAGTTACAATGATATATGGTCCATCATTAGAGCTTATGTTGATTTCTTAGCTTCCTAATTTGTATGTTCATATGATGATGTCATCGTAGCTCTCTATGTTTCTTATGCTCATCTTCTTTTCTAGAGTTTTTGATAGGTCTTTGTTGATTTTGCTCTGTTTGGAGTCTGTGATTTCTGGAGTTTCCTATCTTCTGAGACTATCTCTTTTATTAGGTCTTTTATTGACTAAAGATGACTGTGTTGACCATGCTCAAGGATCCAACATGTGGTAGAAGGATCTATATCTATATTTTTCTTGATGAATGGTGGTCGTGCTGACTCCTTTTCTACTTTTTGGTGAATGAAGACCATGTTGAGTTCTATTTCATTTACCTTCTTATAGTGATAGCATGATAGCTGTGACAAAGTGGATTTTCACATTATAATGATGTAATTACTATTTTGCCCTCATTAAACTCACTCATTGTCCCAAATTAGTTTTTTTGGTTTCATAATCAATAGTGGTACTCAAATTTGAAATATGTTGAGCAATGTGGATTTTATACACATTATAACACCTTAAGTTTGATTAAATCATCACTTTGTCCAAAGAAGAAAAATTGATCCATCAAACTCCATCATATTATCCTCAAATTTTTTATATATATTCTCCACAATTTTTGAAGTTGTGGTCCAAATTTGAGAACAATTGGACATTCCTACGATATTCTATGGATTATTAAAGATTAATGAGTTGAAAACCATTAGTTTTGTCTTTTAATTGACCTTTTCCCATGTCAGCGGTCCAAGGCAAGGATCTGGGGATGATTCCATCCCTTGGATCTGCCTCTCATGGATCCCAACCTGATCTAGTGGCTATAGACTCATCTTCTACCTCCCACAATCAGTGGGGATGAGTAATGACGATCGAAAGCGGCAATCAGCCCTTATACTACCCGATTTGAAATTCCAATTGAGAGGGAATGCTCATCTCGTGAATTCAAACTGATTGAATCCTATTTTTACCATCTTTCGTGCTCTGTCCAACCGCCAAAACAAGCTCTTTGCTCTCCCCTCTCCTTCGGGAGGCCAAAGCTGTTGCTCCAAGTTCTTTAGCCCTAAAACCTACCTCCCGGGCCTATAAAGGACCCCCCAAGGTCCGCAGCAAGTGCACCTTGCTCAGAGCTTAGCCTCACACTCCATGTCAGCCTAAAATGCTCTGCTTTTACTCACCGAACACATGTTGCTCCACGCAGCGCCGCCACGATTGCCTTTTCGGCATTCCTTATTCTCACCCCCTCTCGACAATCCTCTACAACCACCACATCCACGAAGCTGTGGCGAGCTTAGGCGGTCATCTCACCGCCTCCACTTACTCCTCCTACCCCTTTTTCCCCTTCTTCGGAGAGACCTCCCTACCGCTTCTCCTGGCTCCCGAGAGCCTGCGCGAGGGAGACAAAGTCTCCAGACCACCGACCCTGACTGGCAATTGAACTGCTCCAAATGACCAGAGAACTCGTTTGAACCAGGCTTGAACTGGATCAATGAGCAAGAGAACTGCCACTCACCATCTGCCGATGTGGAACAATCCTGAGCCATCCGTTGTGAATCCAACAGCCCTCAATTTTTGCAAATAAGGTATTTTTGCCTCCTCTCTGCTCGAAATTGTAATAAATGGTCAAATCTTGTTTAAATCATATCTCTTGATTCCTAGCTCCAAATAATTCTAATAAATAGTTGATCTTGACTAGAAAAACCCAAGGATTCGTTTGAAAATACTTTGAAAGCCTAACTCTTGATGGATTACAATAATATACCTAGATCGTAAACTCTTGCCCATTATTTTTATCATATAGTTCAGTAATGATGTTCAATCTCTAGAAACCTTACTATCTGACTCTGATGTCTCTATTTGAGACTCTAAAAGCTTAATGAATCTAGATCTAAACTTTTGAATTATTCAAATCTTGAATATTATTTCATGCCATAAAGTGATGACTAATCTTGATTTTGACTCTAGAATTGTCATATGGTGAATATAAGTTACTATATCTTGTGACCTACCTGATCTAGACCCTTGAACTTATTTCCTTGATGAAGATCTAGAACTTCAATTATGACTTGGATAATGATCATAAATTAGGGGTTAACACATATGATCCTATACAACCTAAGTAAGTCATTCACACTTGAATATATTGTACACTTGAATGTTGGACATATTGAAATATTGATTATAAGTGAATGACCCAACCCTAAGGTTGACATAGGAAAGTGTAACCCTAATCTCAAATATTAAAACATGATATCCAAATATCTTGATCTTAACCCTTGATCCAAACATTGTGTTTTAGGGTCTAACTCGAAGGGTCGACCTATTACTAGATGATCTGTACTCAAAATCCTCGGTGAAAGGTACGCTATTATATAACTCCTCCTTGATTGTATTGAAGATACTTTTATGTATCTCTTGACTGTATGCTTGGCAATTTACTTGGATGAGCTACTATTCCCTATGATTAGTCTTCTGTTTTTCTATACTATATTTTGAAAATTATGAAAACATAAATTGCATGCCCATTATGACTGCACATATATTCATAATGATGATGATATTGATAATGTTGATAATGTTGATTTTGAGTGCAACAACCCCCTCATTTGGAGGTGGGACTTGTACATTGGCCTCCTATGTTCCTATGGTGAGAAGGATCCTAGTGACCTTCCCCATCGCGTTGGGGTAATAGAGTCACACAAAATATATAAGCATTCTTCTCGAATTACAGCATAATGGGAACTCGTAATAAAAATTGAATTGCTTGAAAAACTTGTCGAATAAATGTTGGATTTGCAAATTGCTTGTTATTCTTTTGAATATAAGTCCTGCCAAGTATACTTATTTTCTTATAAAGTGTTTTACTTGATTTTGATAGCATACCATGCAATTGCATGATTGTGTCTTGATTTTCTTGATTTTAGGCAATACAAATGGAATATTGAATAAGATTGCTTCCGCACTCATACACTCTGATGACAAAGATAAATCGGATATATCTCCATATTGGGTTAGTTTGTTCTTTAATTATCTAGTTTTTGAGTTATTTATTTCTTATTGTATATGCCAGTGTGATTGATCCTATTGGTCCACTCAGGGACGAGCACTTCAATCCATTTTCTATTGTCTGGACAGTGGGATTGGGATTGGGGTAAGAACAGTTCCGTGACGGTTGGTATCAGAGCTTACACACTCACATATACTTTAAGTAAATAATTTCTCAAGTCTCTTACACCCAAGAAACTGTAAAGTCCATAATGGTGAAAATTGACGTGTCTAGGCTCGGGGTCGTGGCATAAGTTCTCCTATCTGTATTCACAGTGGTTGAGATCCCCCACTCTACCTGGCCTTAATTGATCCAAAACTGGACCTAAAGGTTCTCTTGTGAATCCCTAGAGAGTCTTCTAGCATCTCATATCTTCTTTAAGGACTACCCAAGCCACCCATGTAGATGAATATTAGGTAGTCTTCTCATCCCATCATGTGGTCCTTCTCATTACCTTTCACCACATGGTGTCTCAATTATGGGTAGCTTATGCATGGGAAAAATGAATGTCGCTAAATCTTTAAAGTTGATACCATGATCTGACCTAAATTTTAAAACAAGATTTTGATCAGTTGTGAAACTTGAATACTCTTGTATGACCCCGAATATCATGTAAACTCAATTTAGCCAAACTAGACTACATGCTTCCTATGTTGAGGTAAATCTTTATTTGGTGAAATAAGGATGCATTGTACCTTATACCTCATTGTTGATAAGGTCCCTATTTGATTAATATATGTGTTGCACTATTGTTGATTAAACCTCAAACATGTTGACCTAGGTGTCGCACATTGCCCATATTTTGATAATGACTTAACCATTCCATTCATATGTATCTAACAAATCTATTTGAGATTGTTTCAGACATTAGGTACAAGAAAAGAATCTCATTTCCTCCAAAGCTACTCATCCAGCACATGCAAAACATGTGACTTTTGATCGTTTTGTAATATAGCCCTTAGAGGCTTAGAAAAATTGATGTAATCACTTATACTCATGTTTTGTATTGTAACTAAGATGGATAAATTGATTGGGACTCAAAAATTCATCGTTTGTACAGTTTATGAAAATTCCAAAATACCCATAACAGGGATTTTGTCGGCCGAATTCCAAACTCGGCCGATCCATATATTCTGGAATTTTCTGGGTGGTCGGCCGAGTTACCAACTCAGCCGATCCCTGTTCGGTCGAGTTTCTATGGTGGGAAACTCGGCCGATCCACTGATCGGTCCAAGTTGAAAGTTGACCGATCGGCCGAGTTTCTCCAAGGAAACTCGGCCGACAGTCTATCTTTCAGACTTGTCGCTTAGTGGTTCGGCCGAGTTGCCTTTATTGAAACTCGGCCGATCGAACTGTACTGGAATGCAGAAAAAGAATTTCCAACCGTTGGAGGAGTAGGTGGGACTCAAAATAGATCCGTTGCAAGTTGTAAAACGGCTAGTTTGTGCCACTTAACTCTCCCAACCTCAAAGGGACACCCTCAACTATAAATAGGACCTCTTGGACTTCATTCCAAGGTTGCTCATTCACATATGCTTGGTCCTAGCCTTAGTTGAGTGGTTTCTAATCCTTTGAGCCCCTTTCTCTCTCTACCTTCAAAGCAAATTCGTGAGTATGAGTGAGTTAGGATCCCATGTATGAGAGCTATCATTTGTAATCTTGTAAATCTCTCCTTTCCACTTCTCCCATCTCCATTCTCTATGAAGATTGATTGAAGTTTCTTCTCCGAGTGAAAGAGAAGAAGGTTGCTGTTCTTCCCCAAGTGAAGGAGAAGAAGGCTAGCTGCTCCAGGCCTCCAAGTGAAGGAGGAAGGTGCTAAAGCTCTCCAAGTGAAGGAGAGGTGCAAGGCAAAGCTCAAGCAAGATAGGTAAATCCTGCAAGGCCGAAGACTAGAGCAAGAGTGGGTAAGCCCTTTGAAGAAGGTGGAAGACTACTTGCTTGGTGGGTAAGTCCTTGGTGAGGTAGAAGATCTTGGCTTGATATATAAGTCCTTGGATGGTTGGTAGTTGTAGCTTGTAATCTTATTGTGTGATATATATAAGAGAACCAAGTTACAAATCCTAGAGCCTAACCAACTCTAGGTAGTGGACTAACATTGCTCCTAAGTTTAGGACATGGAACCACTCTAAACCACATGTCCAAGTGCATGCTTTCCTTGTCTCTTATCCTTGCTTTGTATGTTAGTTTAGGACATCAAATTGTTGTTTTGAATTAAGTTCTACACTTAATATAATTTGGTGGTCTAATCACTTTTGTGAAGTTTGTGAAGCTCTATTCAACCCCCCCTTCTAGAGCCCATTGATCCAACAAGTGGTATCAGAGCAGGTCTTCTCCAAGCTACTTCAAGAAGTAGGAGAAGATGGGTGATTCAGCTCTTGGGTCACTCAATCTTGAAGGAAGCTTCTCCATGAGACCCCCGGTCTTCGACGGCACAAACTTCCTATATTGGAAGAGAAGGATGCAATTCTACATCCAAGGCGTGAGCTACGAGATGTGGAAGATAGTCCATCTCAAGTATGAAGAGCCGAAGGGGAACATCACCACGTGGACGGAAGATGAGATGAAGCGTTCTCAACTCAATGCTAAAGCCGTGAGCATCATCTACGCTGCCCTTTCACCATCGGAGTTCAACTGCATCTCTTCTTGGGACACGGCGCATGAGATTTGGCATAAGTTGTGTGTCACCTATGAAGGGACGGAGCAAGTCAAGGAGGCCAAGGTCTATATGCTCGGCGGCCTACTTGAGAACTTCAATATGGGGAAGAATGAAAGAGTTGCGGACATGTACACAAGGTTGAATGTCATCTTGAACAGCCTTGCAGCCCTTGGGAGTGTCATGGATAGAGGTACCATCAATGCAAAGATCTTGAGATCTCTTCCAAAGAGATGGGAGCCAAAGGTCACTTCAATTGAAGAAGTCTACAAGTTGAGCGAGTTGTCAACCGAGGAGCTGGTTGGTAATCTCCAAGCACATGAACCAAGGCTCGACAAGCAAGAGGAAGAGGAGAAAAGAGAAGAGAAGGAGTCCAAGAAGATGAAGGACACAGCCTTCAAAGCTCAAGTTGAAGAAATGATGCGGCAACAACAACTTGCCATGAAGTCTCCCTGCCCTTCGTCAAGCGAAGATGAAGGTGCAAATGATCATGAAGCCAACTATTCAAAAGGAAGACACTTCAAGGGAAAGCCATCCTCCTCCACTCCTAGGTGCTACGAGTGTGGTCAAAAGGGCCACTACAAGAATGACTGCCCAAAAGCCAAGAAGGGATATCATAAGAGCAGCCACAAAAAGGATGACAAATACAAAAGAGAAGCCAAGTACAAGAAGAAGAACAAGAAGGAGAGATGACCCAAAGATGCAGCTCATGCGGCATGGGAGGAGTCTTCTACTTCAAGTTCCTCAAGCTCCGAGGATGGTGAATGTCACCTTGCACTCATGGCTTCTACTAGTGAAGAAGAAAGGAGGATCGGTAACCTTTGGGGACAACAAAAAGGGTAAGGTTATAGGTGAGGGTGATGTAGGTAATGATTTGTGCATTAAAAATGTTTTGCTTGTTGATGGCCTACATCACAACTTAATTAGTGTTAGCCAATTATGTGATAATGGTTATCTTGTGCTTTTCACTTCCTTAGAATGCTTGCTTCTAGATTCCCTGTCCTATAATGTTATATATAAGGGAACTAGAAATGGTAATATATATGTGATTGTTCTCGATGCTTTAAAGCCCATACTAAATAGATGCTTAGTCGTGGATAAAAACGATCTTTTGCTTTGGCATCGACGTTTGGGTCATGTGAACTTGCATCAAATGAAGAAACTGAACAAAAAGGACTTGGTTCGAGGACTTCCTAAATTGGATTTTGAAAAGGATGAGGAATGTCAACCTTGTACACAAGGGAAACAAACCAAATCCTCCTTCAAATCCAAAGGAGTCATGAGTACCAAGAGAGTTCTAGAGCTTCTTCATATTGATCTCTTCGGACCTATGAGAACTCAAACGCTTCGCGGCTCCAAGTATTGTCTTGTTATTGTCGATGATTTTTCTAGATATACTTGGACTTTCTTTCTCGTTTCTAAAAGCGATACACTCGATGTTTTCTCGAGCTTTTGTAAACGAGTTGAAAACGAAGCTTCTTGTCATGTTGTTTCCATCCGTAGTGATCATGGGGGAGAGTTTGAAAATGATCTTTTTGAATGTTTTTGTGAAAAATCGGGTTATTCGCACAATTTCTCTTCTCCTCGCACACCCCAACAAAATGGAGTTGTTGAGAGGAAGAATAGATCGCTACAAGAGATGGCTAGAACCATGCTTCTTGAGTATGATACTCCTAAGAAGTTTTGGGCTGAAGCCGTTAGCACCTCATGTTTTGTGCAAAACCGAGTTTTCACTCATCCGACTTTTAAGAAAACCCCCTATGAACTATGGCGTGGTAGGAAGCCGTCAATTGATTTCTTTCATGTGTTTGGATGTCCTTGTTTTGTTTTGAACACCAAGGATTCTCTCGACAAGTTTGATCTGAAATCGTACAAGGCTTTCTTCCTAGGCTATAGCACTACTAGCAGGGCTTTTAGAGTATTTAACATTGAACTATCTAAAATAGAAGAATCTATAAATGTTAAATTCATTGAAACTAACCCTGTTATTGGCAAGCATATTGGTGATGATGATGTTGCAGATGAAATCATTCCTATCTTAAAAGAGCTCAACATCAAAGACAAAGGTAAGCAGGTTGAAGAAGAAGAAAAAGAAGAAGAAAGGAAGGATCCCACTCCCCGCTTTGCAAAGAATCACCCCAAGGAGTTGATCATTGGCAATCCGTTTGAAAGAGTGAGGACACGAGCTGCACACAACAAAGAACAAGCAGACAGTGCCTTCATCTCTCAACTGGAGCCAAAGAACATCAAAGAGGCCCTTGGCGATGATGAGTGGATCCTTGCCATGCAAGAAGAGCTTGAGCAGTTCGAGAAGAACCGTGTGTGGACCTTAGTGCCAAGACCAAATGATAGGAAGATCATTGGTACCAAATGGGTCTACCGCAACAAGCTTGATGAGCAAGGAAAAGTGGTAAGAAACAAAGCAAGGTTAGTAGTACAAGGTTACAATCAACAAGAAGGTATTGATTTTGATGAAACCTATGCTCCTGTTGCTAGATTAGAATCTATTCGTATGCTACTTGCCTTTGCTAGTTATAAAAATTTCTTGCTTTATCAAATGGATGTTAAAAGTGCGTTTTTAAATGGTACAATCGAGGAGGAAGTATATGTTGCTCAACCTCCAGGCTTTGAAAATGATAAGTTACCCAATCATGTATATTTCTTGCAAAAAGCTCTCTACGGACTCAAACAAGCACCTCGAGCTTGGTATGAGAAACTAAAGAACTTTTTGTTAGATAATGGGTATATCATGGGCAAAGTTGATTGTACTTTATTTCTAAAACACACTTCTACCCATTTTCTCATAATTCAAATTTATGTTGATGATATTATATTTGGCGGAACTGACCTTGATCTTTGCAAAGAGTTTAGTTCGCTTATGCAGAGTGAATTTGAGATGAGCATGATGGGTGAGCTGACCTTCTTCCTCGGCTTCCAAATCAAACAAACCAAGGAAGGCAACTTCATCAACCAAGGCAAATACACAACTGAACTACTCAAACGCTTTGGGATGGAGAACATGAAGCCGATGGATACACCCATGTCAAACACTGCCAAACTTGACAAGGATGAAGAAGGTGAGAAGGTAGATGAGAAGCTCTATAGAGGTATGATCGGAAGTTTACTTTATTTAACTGCCTCTAGACCTGATATAATGTTTAGTGTTGGCCTGTGTGCTCGCTTTCAATCAAGCCCCAGGAAATCACATCTTATTGCTGTCAAGAGGATTTTGAGGTACTTAGCCAAAACTTCAAATTTTGTACTATGGTATCCTAAGTCAAGGGACTTTACTCTTGTGGCATATAGTGATGCTGACTACGCAGGTTGCTTGATTGATAGAAAGTGCACAAGTGGCACTTGCTTCCTCTTGGGACCATGCTTGGTGTCTTGGTTCTCCAAGAAACAGAGCACAGTGGCATTATCAACCACCGAAGCTGAATACATTGCAGCCGGAAGTTGTTGTGCCCAGGTCCTATGGATGAAGCAAATGCTCCAAGACTTTAACATTCATTTTGATGCTTCTCCTATTTTCTGTGATAATACTAGTGCAATCAATCTTTCTTATAATCCAATATTGCATAGTAGAGCTAAACACATAGAAGTTCGCCATCATTTTCTCCGTGACCACATTGTCAAAAAGGATATTTATATCACACATGTGGATACGGAAAATCAGTTGGCCGACATTTTCACTAAACCGCTTGCTAGAGAACAATTTAATTTTATTAGATCAAAATTGCTCATAATTTCTCTTGATGATGTTGAATTGCTCTCTAATTAGTTGGTTACATCTTATATGTGTTGCTCTTGCTTATAAATGCTTTGTTTGCTAAAAAATGCTTGTTTTTGCATATTTTTCTCTAGTTTTTATCTCTTTTTCGGGCTTTTCTCACAAATCGGGTTTTAATCGACAAATAGTACCCTATGATGATGGGAATGTGCCTAAATATGCTTAATATACAATCTAGACCAAAAAAGAAAAATTGCATTCGGTCATTTGAGGCTAGGGCTAGATTTTAGGTTTTTCCACATCAGGGTTTTGGTCGGCTGAGTTTCCAACTCGGCCGAACGGTCGGGTACAGGGCACCTGTGCGCTCGATCGGCCGAGTTTCCATTTCCCAAACTCGACCGATCAGCGGCAGATTGGTTTTATATTAATAGGAATCGGCCGACTTGCTCCCTCTCAACTAGAGCAAAGTCGACCGAACCCTAGCCGTTTACCCCGACCCTTCCTAACCCTGGTCCTCTCCTCCCTCATTCCGGCCGTTTTCTCCTCCAATCGACCTTGTGCTTTTGTTCTTGCTGTTCTAGGAGCGTCGCCTGCTCTCTCTCTCCGCGCGGATCGGCTCTTTTCCTTCTTTCTCCTCTCCATGAGGTCACAACGCCGGAAACGCGTCGTTCCTGCCCCTGCCATGGCGAATCCTCTTGCTCCTAGGTATATAACGTTTGATAATCTCTCGTTTGTTGACAATGCTGCTGTTTCTCGTTACAAAGAGCTCCTTCCTCGCTCTCCCTTCCCTTTTCGAGCTCTACATCAACCAAATAGCTTTCACGATGACCTCTTGGAAGCTTATCAAATCTTTCGCACCCATCATCTTGAGGCGTTTTGCATAGAGGATGCCCGCTTCTATAACTTGAAATACAGTACCAAAGCCGTCCGTGAGTTCTACGCAAATTTGCGGTGGAACTATGACTCTTTGGTCCCCTCCGCGGACACCTCTATTGTATTGACGTCCATGATCGCCGAACAACCTTTCCATATTACTGAACGCTCGTTCAATCTCTATCTCAATGGCAATGTTGGCACGGCTGCTTGGATCACCGACTACCCTCTTTATCTTGATCTTTTGTCTCCCGAGGATGTCTATAAGACAATTGAGGTTGACTTGACCGATATCCACAAGTTTCTCAAGCAACCCAACTTTCCTTATAGAAAAAAGGGTACCTTGCCTTCCTCCGCCCTTTCCTCTCCTCGCCGCGTTTTGGCGTTTATTCTCAGTTGCAATGTCCATCCAAAGAAGAATCAAATGGACATCGCCGAGAATACGGCTATGATGATGTATCTTATGTTGAACAACCAAGGAGTCAAATGGGCCCGTTACATCCTTCACCATATGACCTGTTTTGACTCGGGAAAGAACACAAAGGGCACACATCTTCCATATCCTGCCCTAATTTGTGGTCTTTTCCAGCATGCCACTGGAAAATCTCTCTTTACCGATTTTCTCTACCGCCCTGATCGTAAAGGAGTTTATATCAGTGAGACCACTCTTCAAAAGAGTGTGCCTACCCCTGGTGCATCATCTTCCTCAGCTCCACCTCCACCTCCATCTTCCTCAGCTGCACCTCCTCCTCCACCCTCCACATCTGCCCCTCCTCCTCCTGAGCCATCCTTCCAGCCTCCTCCGCAGCCTGCCTTTGCTGACTTCCACGTTTCAAATGAGGCCCTCATGGGGTATCTCATGCACCAGCAGGCTTACAACATGCAGGTCCAGCAACATCACCATCAGGATCTGTGCCACATCATGTCTTCCATGTCGTTATCTTGCCCTCAGCCCAACCCCACCTACGAGCCCTACCCCGGTGGTGACTACGCTTCTTACGCGTATAGCCAGTTTTACCCTGCTCCACCCTTTACTGCTTCCGCTGAACCCTCTGCAGGTGGATGCCCTTCTCCGGTTCTGGCGCTCCCAGGTGGTCGTCTGTCTGAGCTCCTGGCCCAGTACACTTCTTCTGCTCCCCCCATTGAGGTTGCCTATGAGTTACATGCTCTAGGCATGTCTTGGGCCGAGCAGAGTGCGAGGTGGCCCGGGCGTGCTTATGGTCCTCCAGACGAGGATATGGCTGACCAGGCGGATGCTGAGACTGACGCTGATGAGGCTACTGCGACGGATGCTGAAGACGAGGATGAGGATGACGATGCTGATCATGATGCCGAGGCTACACCAGCTGCTGCTCCTCCTTCTGATGATGGCGATGAGGACTACCAGCCCGACGAGGACATGGATGCTGTTGTTGATGATATCGACATAGAGTAGTTTAGCTTAGGAGTTGATGTGTCTAGTTTTTGTCTCAGATGACCATGTTACATCTCTTTGGACTATGATTGTATTATCTACATTAGGCACATCATCTGAGTTGTACTATTTCTACTCTATGATATCCTTGTAGTTTTTGTTTTTATGGTTTATGGAAACGCTTCGTATGGTTTATCTTGTAGTGTTTTCCATATTTTGATTAATGACAATGCATTGCTTTCATGGTTTATCTTGATGTTAATCTGTTTTTCTGTGGAAATGTTTGATTGAGTTTTTTTTTGTTGGAGAAGACCTTGCTTTTATGCTCTTCTACCCCCCTGCCTTTTTGAGATGACAAAGGGGGAGAAATAGCTCAATCATATTGTTTTTATTGCTTGTATGGTTCCTTTCTTGTCTAATTAACTGAAATAAATCTAGACTTGCTTAGAATCATATAATATACATATGTGTTGTGGTTGCTTGTTTTTTAACTAACCATGCAGGGATGAGTAAGCATGAATTGAGGGGGAGCATTACAAATTGATCATCTTTGCATCCCCTTGCAATTCCGTAAGAAAAGGTATAATTTTCACATTCTTTTCAATATGTTGAGGAATGGTTTGTCATTGTCAAAAAGGGGGAGAATGTTGACCTAGGTGTCGCACATTGCCCATATTTTGATAATGACTTAACCATTCCATTCATATGTATCTAACAAATCTATTTGATATTGTTTCAGACATTAGGTACAAGAAAAGAATCTCATTTCCTCCAAAGCTACTCATCCAGCACATGCAAAACATGTGACTTTTGATCGTTTTGTAATATAGCCCTTAGAGGCTTAGAAAAATTGATGTAATCACTTATACTCATGTTTTGTATTGTAACTAAGATGGATAAATTGATTGGGACTCAAAAATCCATCGTTTGTACAGTTTATGAAAATTCCAAAATACCCATAACAGGGATTTTGTCGGCCGAATTCCAAACTCGGCCGATCCATATATTCTGGAATTTTCTGGGTGGTCGGCCGAGTTACCAACTCAGCCGATCCCTGTTCGGTCGAGTTTCTATGGTGGGAAACTCGGCCGATCCACTGATCGGTCCAAGTTGAAAGTCGACCGATCGGCCGAGTTTCTCCAAGGAAACTCGGCCGACAGTCTATCTTTCAGACTTGTCGCTTAGTGGTTCGGCCGAGTTGCCTTTATTGAAACTCGGCCGATCGAACTGTACTGGAATGCAGAAAAAGATTTTCCAACCGTTGGAGGAGTAGGTGGGACTCAAAATAGATCCGTTGCAAGTTGTAAAACGGCTAGTTTGTGCCACTTAACTCTCCCAACCTCAAAGGGACACCCTCAACTATAAATAGGACCTCTTGGACTTCATTCCAAGGTTGCTCATTCACATATGCTTGGTCCTAGCCTTAGTTGAGTGGTTTCTAATCCTTTGAGCCCCTTTCTCTCTCTACCTTCAAAGCAAATTCGTGAGTATGAGTGAGTTAGGATCCCATGTATGAGAGCTATCATTTGTAATCTTGTAAAGCTCTCCTTTCCACTTCTCCCATCTCCATTCTCTATGAAGATTGATTGAAGTTTCTTCTCCGAGTGAAAGAGAAGAAGGTTGCTGTTCTTCCCCAAGTGAAGGAGAAGAAGGCTAGCTGCTCCAGGCCTCCAAGTGAAGGAGGAAGGTGCTAAAGCTCTCCAAGTGAAGGAGAGGTGCAAGGCAAAGCTCAAGCAAGATAGGTAAATCCTGCAAGGCCGAAGACTAGAGCAAGAGTGGGTAAGCCCTTTGAAGAAGGTGGAAGACTACTTGCTTGGTGGGTAAGTCCTTGGTGAGGTAGAAGATCTTGGCTTGATATATAAGTCCTTGGATGGTTGGTAGTTGTAGCTTGTAATCTTATTGTGTGATATATATAAGAGAACCAAGTTACAAATCCTAGAGCCTAACCAACTCTAGGTAGTGGACTGACATTGCTCCTAAGTTTAGGACATGGAACCACTCTAAACCACCTGTCCAAGTGCATGCTTTCCTTGTCTCTTATCCTTGCTTTGTATGTTAGTTTAAGACATCAAATTGCTGTTTTGAATTAAGTTCTGCACTTAATATAATTTGGTGGTCTAATCACTTTTGTGAAGTTTGTGAAGCTCTATTCAACCCCCCCCTTCTAGAGCCCATTGATCCAACAAAACATAGTTGAGCAAACTCGTATCCTATTTTATACACATCTTGACTATGCTATCAAGTGACTAAGTCTAGGACTCAAAAAACCATGATGTAACACTATGATACAAAAAGTAAATTCCCTATTGACTATTGATGTCTTTTGCAATCTCAATTTTGATATGATGATTATGGGCCTAGATTTTTCACTATTATGATCTAATTCCTCGAATTTCAAATTCAAATCCTCGATTTCCAAATTATATCACTACCTTCATCATGAAAAGAAAGGAATGCAAATATTAACTTGACTTTGTAAAATCTTGACATTATTGCCCTATTATGAGCTTGAATTTTGAAATCATGACCTTATGGAATATGATTTGATCATTGATACTCTCCCTATTTGAATAAGCTCAATGGATAATGAATAATGTTGGTAATGTGCTAACTTAGGGTAGTAGTTGACTTATGACTCCCCTAACCTAGGCCACTTCCCTATTATGACTATCTATAAGTTTTCATCCTATTGATTATTTAGAGTTTGGAAAGGTATTCCCTTCCACCCTATTTCGACTGGTTGACCTAAGCCTAATAGGTTAAACCCATGGTTGATACTCGATCTTGAATATTGATTTGATAATGATCTTGATATATGAAAATATTGACTATAGCTGGTGGTTGACTTCCTAGATAGACCTAAGTGTAGATCATTTATCAACATTGGATACAATGATAATGAAATCTTGATATGTTGCTCGAATATTGCTTGAATATTGTTGCTCAAAATTGAATATAGATGAGTGATCTCCCCCAAGGTCTAAATAGGAATCTAAACCCTAGCTTCAAATTTTTGGACCTACAACTTTTGATGCTTAAAATCTCAACTCTTGATATTGATTAATTGACTTGTGACTCATGATTATCAATCTCAATAATGATACAAATCCTATGATCACACTATTTGGACCTTGAGATATATGACTAATGACTTCAAAATCCAAAATTTTGAAATTTTTGAAATGATGACTATTTTGACTTCTCGATTTATGACGTAGGGTTTAGCTCTCATTAGGACTAGGGTGGGACCTTCTCATTGATTTTGAGCTCAAAATAATGATATTGAATATATGATGTTGTCTCAAAATGTTGAAATATGAAATCTCAAAACATGAATGTATAACCCCACCTAGGCCAATGTAGAGTCTAAGACCCTGAGTTATTGGGATTGAAAGTTACCTTGTGCACTTGATTCAAGGACTCTATTTGATTGACCTAAAATATGATCTCTCCAAATTTGTGACCAATAGGATGCTTTCCATATTTGTGACTCATATGATAATTGTGAACAATATATGCAAGGACCTTGATACTCAATTGCTCGATGATGAAATGATGTTGGTATAGAGTTGGTTATGATCTGGGACATGGAATCCAAATTATGATTATTGGACTATTTGAACTTTGAGGATATATTTTTGATTATATAGTTGAGAATGTTCTAATATTTGAGGATATGATCTGGATTTAGGAAGTCCCAAATTTTGAGGATATTTTTGAATTTTGGGGACAAATTTCCTTTTTAAAGAGGGAAGGATGTGACAAAGTGGATTTTCACATTATAATGATGTAATTACTATTTTTCCCTAATTAAACTCACTCATTGTCCCAAATTAGTTTTCTTGGTTTCATAATCAATAGTGTACTCAAATTTGAAATATGGTGAGTAATGTGGATTTTATACACATTATAACACCTTAAATTTGATTAAATCATCACTTTGTCCAAATAAGAAAAATTGATCCATCAAACTCCTTCATATTATCCTCAATTTTTTGATATATATTCTCCACAATTTTGTGAAGTTGTGGTCCAAATTTGAGAACAATTGGACATTCCTACGATTTTCTATGGATTATTGAATAATAATGTGTTGAAAACCATTAGTTTTGTCTTTTAATTGACCTTTTTCCATGTCAGCGATCGAAGGCAAGGATCCAGGGGTGATCCCAGCCCTTAGATCTGCCTCTCATGGATCCCAGCCTGATCCAGTGGCTACAGACTCATCTTCTACCTCCTGCAATCAGCGGGGAGGAGTAATGAAGATCGAAAGCGGCAATCAGCCCTTATACTACCCGATTTGAAATTCCAATCGAGAGGGAATGCTTGTCTCATGAATTCAAACTGATTGAATCCTATTTTGACCATCTTTCATGCTCTGTCTAGCCACTAAAATGAGCTCTTTGCTCTCCCCTCTCCTTCCGGCGGCCATAGCTGCTTCTCCAAGTTCTTTAGCCCTAAAACCTACCTCTCGGCCCTATAAAAGGACCCCCAAGGTCCGTAGCAAGTGCACCTTGCTCAGAGCTTAGCCTCGCACTCCTTGTCGACCTAAAATGCTCTGCTTTTGTTCACTGAACACCTTCTGCTCCATGCAACACCGCCACAATTGCCTTTTAGGCATCCCTTATTCTCGCCCCCTCTCGACAATCCTCTGCAACCCCCACATCCACAAAGCTATGGCGAGCTTAGGCGGTCATCTCACTACCTCCACCTGTTCCTCCTACCCATTTTTCCCCTTCTCCAGAGAGACCTCCCCGCCGCTTCTCCTGGCTCGTGGGAGCCTGCGCGAGGGAGACAAAGTCTCCAGACCACCGGCTCTGACTGGGAATTGAACCGGTCCAAATGACCAGAGAACCCGTTTGAACCAGGCTTGAATCGGACCAATGAGCAAAAGAATTGCCACTCACCATCTACCGATGTGGAACAATCCTGAGCCGTCCGTTGCGAATCCAACAGCCCTCGATTTTTGCAAATAAGGTATTTTTGCCTCCTCTCTGCTCAAAATTGTAATAAATGGTCAAATCTTATTTAAATCATATCTCTTGATTCCTAGCTCCAAATAATTCTAATAAATAGTTGATCTTGACTAGAAAAACCCAAGGATTCGTTTGAAAATACTTTGAAAGCCTAACACTTGATGGATTACACCGATATACCTAGATCTTAAACTCTTGCCCATTATTTTTGTCATATAGTTCAATAATGATGTTCAATCTCTAGAAACCTTACTATCTGACTCTGATGTCTCTATTTGAGACTCTAAAAGCTTAATGAATCTAGATCTAAACTTTTGAATTATTCAAATCTTGAATATTATTTCATGCCATAAAGTGATGACTAATCTTGATTCTGACTCTAGAATTGTCATATGGTGAATATAAGTGTACTATATCTTGTAACCTACCTGATCTAGACCCTTGAACTTATTTCCTTGATGAAGATCTAGAACTTCAATTATGACTTGGATAATGATCATAAATTAGGGGTTAACACATATGATCCAACAAAACCTAAGTCATTCACACTTGAATATATTGTACACTTGAATGTTGGACATATTGAAATATTGATTATAAGTGAATGACCCAACCCTAAGGTTGACATAGGAAAGTGTAACCCTAATCTCGAATATTAAAACATGATATCCAAATATCTTGATCTTGACCCTTGTTCCAAACATTGTGTTTTAGGGTCTAAATCGAAGGGTCGACCTATTACTAGATGATATGTACTCAAAATCCTCGGTGAAAGGTACGCTATTATATAACTCCTCCTTGATTGTATTGAAGATACTTTTATGTATCTCTTGACCGTATGCTTGGCTATTTACTTGGATGATATATTGTTCCATGTTATTAGTCTTCTATTTTTCTATACTATATTTTGAAAAACATGAAAACATAAATTGCATGCCCATTATGACTGCCCATATATTGATAATGATGATGATATTGATAATGTTGATAATGTTTATTTTGAGTGCAACAACCCCCTCATTTGGAGGTGGGACTTGTACATTTGACTCCTATGTTCCTATGGTGAGAAGGAGCCTAGTGACCTTCCCCATCGTGTTGGAATAATAGAGTCTCACAAAATATATAAGCATGCTTCTCTAATTACAGCATAATGGGAACTCGTAATAAAAGTTGAATTGCTTGAAAAACTTGTTGAATAAATGTTGGATTTGCAAATTGCTTATTATTCTTTTGAATATAAGTCCTGCCAAGTATACTTATTTTCTTATAAAGTGTTTTACTTGATTTTGATAGCATACCGTGCAATTGCATGATTGTGTCTTGATTTTCTTGATTTTAGGCAATACAAATGGAATATTGAATAAGATTGCTTCCGCACTCATACACTTTGATGACAAAGATAAATCGGATATATCTCCATATTGGGTTAGTTTGTTCTTTAATTATCTAGTTTTTGAGTTATTTATTTCTTATTGTATATGCCAGTGTGATTGATCCTATTGGTCCACTCAGGGACGGGCACTTCAATCCATTTTCTATTATCTGGGCAGTGGGATTGGGATTGGGGTAAGAACAGTTCTGTGACAGTTGATATCAGAGCTTACACACTCACATATACTTTAAGTAAATAATTTCTCAAGTCTCTTACACCCAAGAAACTGTAAAGTCCATAATGGTGAAAATTGAGGTGTCTAGGCTCGGGGTCGTGGCATAATTTCTCCTATCCGTCTTCACAGTGGCTGAGATCCCCCACTCTACCTGACCTTAATTGATCCAAAATTGGACCTAAAGGTTCTCTTGTGAATCCCTAGAGAGTCTTCTAGCATCTCATTTCTTCTTTAAGGACTACCCAAGCCACCCATGTAGATGAATATTAGGTAGTCTTCTCATCCCATCATGTGGTCCTTCTCATTACCTTTTGCCACATGATGTCTCGATTATGGGTATCTTATGCATAGGAAAAATGAATATCGCTAAATCTTAAAAGTTGATACCATGATCTGACCTAAATTTGAAAACAAGATTTTGATCAGTTGTGAAACTTGATTACTCTTGTATGACCCCGAATATCATGTAAACTCAATTTAGCCAAACTAGACTACATGCTTCCTATGTTGAGGTAAATCTTTATTTGGTGAAATAAGGATGCATTGTACCTTATACCTCGTTGTTGATAAGGTCCCTATTTGATTAATATCCATGTTGCACAATTGTTGATTAAACCTCAAACATAGTTGAGCAAACTCGTATCCTATTTTATACACATCTTGACTATGCTATCAAGTGACTAAGTCTAGGACTCACAAAACCATGATGTAAGACTAGGATACAAAAAGTAAATTCCCTATTGACTATTGATGTCTTTTGCAATCTCAATTTTCATATGATGATTATGGGCCTAGATTTTTCACTATTATGATCTAATTCCTCAAATTCCAAATTCAAATCCTCAATTTCCAAATTATATCACTGCCTTCATCATGAAAAGAAAGGAATGCAAATATTAACTTGACTTTGTAAAATCTTGACATTATTGCCCTATTATGAGCTTGAATTTTGAAATCATGACCTTATGGAATATGATTTGATCATTGATACTCTCCCTATTTGAATAATCTCAATGGATAATGAATAATGTTGGTAATGTGATAACTTAGGGTAGTAGTTGACTTATGACTCCCCTAACCTAGGCCACTTCCCTATTATGACTATCTCTAAGTTTTCATCCTATTGATTATTTAGAGTTTGGAAAGGTATTCCCTTCCACCCTATTTTGATTGGTTGAACTAAGCCTAATAGGTTAAACCCATGGTTGATACTCGATCTTGAATATTGATTTGATAATGATCTTGATATATGACAATATTGACTATAGCTGGTGGTTGACTTCCTAGATAGACCTAGGTGTAGATCATTTATCAACATTGGATATAATTATAATGAAATCTTGATATGTTGCTCGAATATTGCTTGAATATTGTTGCTTAAAATTGAATATAGATGAGTGATCTCCCCCAAGGTCTAAATAGGAATCTAAACCCTAGCTTCAAATTTTTGGACCTACAACTTTTGATGCTTAAAATCTTGACTCTTGATATTGATTAATTGACTTGTGACTCATGATTATCAATCTCAATAATGATACAAATCCTATGATCACACTATTTGGACCTAGAGATATATGACTAATGACTTCAAAATCCAAAATTTTGAAATTTTCGAAATGATGACTATTTTGACTTCTCGATTTATGACTTAGGGTTTAGATCTCATTAGGACTAGGGTGGGACCTTCTCATTAATTTTGAGCTCAAAATAATGATATTGAATATATGATGTTGTCTCAAAATGTTGAAATATGAAATCTCAAATCATGGATGTATAACCCCACCTAGACCAATGTAGAGTCTAAGACCCTAAGTTATTGGGATTGAAAGTTACCTTGTGCACTTGATTCAAGGACTCTATTTGATTGACCTAAAATATGATCTCTCCAAATTTGTGACCAATAGGATGCTTTCCATATTTGTGACTCATATGATAACTATGAACAATATATGCAAGGACCTTGATACTCAATTGCTCGATGATGAAATGATGTTGGTACAGAGTTGGTTATGATCTGGGACATGGAATCCAAATTATGATTATTGGACTATTTGAACTTTGAGGATATATTTTTGATTATATAGTTGAGAATGTTCTAATATTTGAGGATATGATCTGGATTTAGGAAGTCCCAAATTTTGAGGATGTTTTTGAATTTTGGGGACAAAATTCCTTTTTAAGGAGGGAAGGATGTGACAAAGTGGATTTTCACATTATAATGATGTAATTACTATTTTTCCCTAATTAAACTCACTCATTGTCCCAATTTAGTTTTCTTGGTTTCATAATCAATAGTGGTACTCAAATTTGAAATATGGTGAGCAATGTGGATTTTATACACATTATAACACCTTAAATTTGATTAAATCATCACTTTGTCCAAATAAGAAAAATTGATCCATCAAACTCCATCATATTATCCTCAAATTTTTTATATATATTCTCCACAATTTTGTGAAGTTTTGGTCCAAATTTGAGAACAATTGGACATTCCTACGATTTTCTATGGATTGTTGAATATTAATGTGTTGAAAACCATTAGTTTTGTCTTTTAATTGACCTTTTTCCATGTCAGCGATCCAAGGCAAGGATCCAGGGGCGATCCCAGCCCTTGGATCTGCCTCTCATGGATCCCAGCCCGATCCAGTGGCTACAGACTCATCTTCTACCTCCCGCAATCAGCTGGGAGGAGTAATGACGATTGAAAGCGACAATCAGCCCTTATACTACCCGATTTGAAATTCCAATCGAGAGGGAATGCTCATCTCATGAATTCAAACTGATTGAATCCTATTTTGACCATCTTTCATGCTCTATCCAGCCACCAAAATGATCTATTTTCTCTCCTCTCTCCTTTCGGCAGCCATAGCTACTGCTCCAAGTTCTTTAGCCCTAAAACCTACCTCCCGGCCCTATAAAAGGACCCCCCAAGGTCTGCAGCAAGATCACCTTACTCAGATATTATCCTCGCACTCCATGTTGGCCTAAAATGCTCTACTTTTTCTCACCAAACACCTGCTGCTCCACGCTGCATCGTCACGATTGCCTTTTGGGCATCCCTTATTCTCGCCCCCTCTCGACAATCCTCCGCAACCACCACATCCACGAAGTTGTGGCGAGCTTAGGCAGTCATCTCACCGCCTCCACCTGCTCCTCCTACCCCTTTTTCCGCTTCTCCAATGAGACCTCCCCACCGCTTCTCCTGGCTCGTGGGAGCCTGCGCGAGGGAGACAAAGTCTCTAGACCACTGGCCCTGACTGGGAATTGAACCGGTCCAAATGACCAGAGAACCCGTTTGAACCAGGCTTGAACCGGACCAATGAGAAAGAGAACTGCCACTCACCATCTGCCGATGTGTAATAATCCTGAGCCTTCCGTTGTGAATCCAACAGCCCTCGATTTTTGCAAATAAGGTATTTTTGCCTCCTCTCTGCTCGAAATTGTTATAAATGGTCAAACCTTGTTTAAATCATATCTCTTGATTCCTAGCTCCAAATAATTCTAATAAATAGTCAATCTTGACTAGAAAACCCCAAGGATTCATTTAAAAATGCTTTGAAATCCTAATTCTTGATGTATTACACTGATATACCTATATCTTAAACTCTTGCCCATTATTTTTGTCATATATTTCAATAATGATGTTCAATTTCTAGAAACCTTACTATCTAACTCTGATGTCTCTATTTGAGACTCTAAAAGCTTAATGAATCTAGATCTAAACTTTTGACTTATTCAAATATTGAATATTATTTCATGCCATAAAGTGATGACTAATCTTGATTCTGACTCTAGAATTATCATATGTTGAATATAAGTGTACTATATCTTATGACCTACCTGATCTAGACCATTGAACTTATTTCCTTGATGAAGATCTAGAACTTGAATTATGACTTGGATAATGATCATAAATTAGGGGTTAACGCATATGATCCTACAAAACCTAAGTAAGTCATTCACACTTGAATATATTGTACACTTGAATGTTGGACATATTGAAATATTGATTATAAGTGAATGACCCAACCCTAAGGTTGACATAGGAAAGTGTAACCCTAATCTTGAATATTAAAACATGATATCCAAATATCTTGATCTTGACCCTTGATCCAAACATTGTGTTTTAGGATCTAACTTGAAGGGTCGACCTATTACTAGATGATATGTACTCAAAATCCTCAGTGAAAGGTATTTTATTATATAACTCCTCCTTGATTGTATTGAAGATACTTTTATGTATCTCTTGACTGTATGCTTGGCTATTTACTTGGATGAGATACTGTTCCCTATGATTAGTCTTCTATTTTTCTATACTATATTTTAAAAATCATGAAAACATAAATTCCATGCCCATTATGACTGCCCATATATTGATAATGATGATGATATTGATAATGTTGATTTTGAGTGCAACAACCCCCTCATTTGGAGGTGGGACTTGTACATTGTCCTCCTATGTTCCTATGGTGAGAAGGATCCTAGTGACCTTCCACATCGCGTTGGGGTAATAGAGTCACACAAAATATATAAGCATGCTTCTCGAATTACAGCATAATGGGAACTCGTAATAAAAGTTGAATTGCTTGAAAAACTTGTCGAATAAATGTTGGATTTGCAAATTGCTTGTTATTCTTTTGAATATAAGTCCTTCCAATTATACTTATTTTCTTATAAAGTGGTTTACTTGATTTTGATAGCGTACCGTGCAATTGCATGATTGTGTCTTGATTTTCTTGATTTTAGGCAATACAAATGGAATATTGAATAAGATCGCTTCCGCACTCATACACTCTAATGACAAAGATAAATCAGATATATCTCCATATTGGGTTAGTTTGTTCTTTAATTATCCAGTTTTTGAGTTATTTATTTGTTATTGTATATGCCAGTGTAATTGATCCTATTGGTCCACTCAGGGATGGGCGCTTCAATCCTTTTTCTACTGTCTAGGTAGTGGGATTGGGATTGGGGTAAGAATAGTTTTGTGACAACAGCATTTCACATATATGATTTCTTATAGTGATAGCATGATTGCTTTCTACAACATGTATATTCTGTTTTTCTTTTCTTTTCAAATCTTGCGTGATTTGCCTTTTCACTGACAGAGAACCATTCATGCTTCTCTCTCAATCTCTTCTCCATGTATTTTTTTATTTATTTTACCTAAACCAAAAAGAAAAAAGAAGAGGAATAGGAGTTTTGATCGACCAAAAAAATGTGAAATGATCCTCATTAACAACTCTAACAAAAAAATCATTGGAAAAGTTTTTATAAAGATTCCAACAAAATTCACATCTCTAACTACATAAAAAGTCCCATTATATTTCAAGTTACAATAGATAACTTTACATTGCTCATAATAAATGACCAAGGTAACAATTATCTATACAAAATATCATCATGATTTTATATATAACATTCACATCATGTAAAAAGCATACAAGTCAAAATTTGGGCCATAGATATTAGGTGTGTAAAACACCAAGTCCTAAACCAAGTATACAAGGACAAGTTTAGACACCCCATAATGCTAAAGATCTGATCTTATTCTAAATCCCACCCTAGATAAGGTGGATCCTTGCCACTAAACCCCTAAAGTAGGTGCATAGAACCAGAAAAGGATAAAACCTCAAGAAGGGAAACAAAGTCTCATCAAGAGATAAATCAAATGCATTACATTCTGAGTATGCAAGTTCTAAAATATTTCTTGAATTAAGCATTACTAGTATTATATGCATAAACTTCTAAAAAATATTTGAGTAGTCAATGTAGAATAAAGTAAATTCAAGAAACATATACAAGGAACAATATAGCAACAAATAATCTAGTGTGAAAGAGGTTATATAAGTACAAATGTGGATCTAAACAATATGATAACATATTTTGTTATTAAGACATAGGTAGTTAGTATGTATGAGACCCTAGACCTAATTAACCCTAATTTCACTCTAATATTTCTTCATTATCACAAGTGAATATTTGATTGAATTTTGAGTTCAATTGATTAAGTGAAATCTCTAAATTGAAGCAAATTGCATTTTGCTTGCCCTGATTTTAAGTTTCCTTGCAAGTTGTGAATTTAATTCTAAATACGCCATAGTCGCTGACCTAATTGCAAAATTGTATGAAAATATATAAACTTGTGTTTTGCTTCACATACTTGATTAATCTGTAAAATCAATTGGTTAAGAGATAATTTTGGTTTGTTTAGAATTGTACCCTATTTTCCATAAATTGTACAAGTGTTCGATTTCACTAAAATTAAAAATAAATTTAAAATATTGTATATATTATATAAGGAAATGTCTTCATTCATAATATTTCTTATTTTCTAGAACTTTTATGCTTTTGAAATTAAATATTGTAAGGTTCATTTTGTTAATTAAAAGCCTTACTCTTAATCTAATGGGTGTATAGATGAAGGGGCTCAATAGATCCATCCATAATATTTGGTAGATCCACAGCACTTGACCCTTGATAGGCCCTTTGTCTAAGATGAACCACCATAGGTGGGGCCTAGATACCTTGGGCTCAACTGCCTCTATACCTAAGATAAATTCACCCTTTAATGGCCTTATATGTTAGGGTTTTTTTGGTCTTTTAACTCTTTCATTTCCATATTCTCAACACCTGTTGAACATCCATCCTCATTTGTCTATTATAAAACTTATAGAACAAGGAGGAGTAGCTCTGGATACCCTTTCTTGGAGGGTGATATCTTGAATCAAAATTGTGCATGCACTTGCATGTAGATGATTTAAGCTTCTTTGTTGGATTTAAGGCACGTAGAACTTCTTTCCAACCTTCCTCCAAATAACATCTTCCTTATATGTTGTCTTTATTTTTCCTCCCATCTAATATTCTTCCTTGGGCTACAATATATGGATTTCCAATGTTAAAACTAGCTCATCTAGCTACAACACCTCTTTTCTCTCCCTTGTTGTCCTTGTGAGCTTGACCTACTTTGAATGATCTCTTGTAGACCCTTGGGAGGGTCATTCATGGGTGGAGGATCAGAGTTCGTGGATTTCATCATGTGTGTATATAGAGTTATCAATTGTTTGAGTCAAGTAAAATACCTTCTATCATCATCTATTTTTACCCATTACATGTAACCCTATATATTTCTCTAATTTCATGTTATATTCTTAAAAGATGGATATTTTTGGGTTATTTTCCCTACTCAACAAAAGGACTTATTTGAATGCATCTATTAACCGTCCAAAAGTAATTTTTTGATGTTAGTATGGTGATCTTTATTTAATTCAAAAGTCTTATGCTCTTTATTTCATGCATTGGATGAACTAAAGTAGAAGTATGTAAAAATGTCCTAAAGGAGTCATTTTGTGATGGTTGACTACCATTATCACGGTGAAAGAAATATATGTGCACCTGTACTGTTTCTGAGGTTTCCTAACAGAAGTAATGTCTTTACTTAGTTGTTATGCTTCTGGATTTTAATTTGGATGAAATCCTACATGTAAATTTGGCTCATGTATGCTCTAAATTGGTCTTTATATACCATATTCTTGCATCTAGCAAAAAATTTAAATCATTTCGTGTTTTCAGACAAAATTTTGGGTGCTTTCGTTTTACTATCCTATAAATAGAAGTTACAATTTTTAGGTGGTTAAGATATTCCTGCAAATAATTGTTCCCGTTTTTGCATTAATGGTGATTTGGGATTTTATGGACCCTAATTTTGGTATTTTGGTACTTGGTATGGAAAAGAATTGTTAGGTATACCTTAATGAATAATTTTATGATATCCAAAACTATTTATAGATTATCAATTTGTTTATATTGTTAAATCTTCTTAGGACTTAGAGTTACCGTAATTGTGTTGTAACCAAGGGGTTGCAAGAAGAATCTATAGTCATATACAAGTAATTATGTGGGGATGTACAATGCTTATTTTGTTGACATCTTAAGATAAGTACGGGTTGTACAAATCTTGTTTTGTTTGCACCCAGTGATGCACGATGCTTGTTTTGTTGGCATCCATAAATAAGTTTGGGTTGTACAATTCTTGTTTCATTGGCACCCAGGAATGTAAAATGCTTGTTTTGTTAGAATTTGAGGATAAGGTTGGGTTCTAGGATACCTTTTTGTTGAACACCTGGGATGTACAATGTTTGTTTCGATTCCATTTGAAGATAGTCTTCCATTGTATAATTCTTATTTTGTCAACACCCAGGTCTAGTGATGGGTTATCTAATGCTTGTTTAGTCAGCATGTGTGTATAATGTTGATAAGTAGTTTCCTAAAGTATGTTTGGTTGCACCTATAATGAGTATCTATAAGGTAAAAAATCTTTGAAACATATGATGTATGGATGGTTTTGTGTAGTTGAGTTTTCCTATAGAGGTTGGTATTAATGAATAAACAAGTAATACAACCATGTAGTATATCTACTTAGGGTTACATGATTATTATTTCTCATGCTTTTATTACTCTTCTACACACGCAAAGTATTACTTGGTACTTGTATGATGCGTTTTTCTACCATTTAGTACTTCATTGCTAGCAGTGTTGTAAGTAAAAGATGTCATTAATAGTTATATTATATGGTTGGGACATGGGTCTCACCTCGTCAGTTATCTACACCTTTTAGGTATGTTGACTGAATAGAAAGGGTGTGTTGGTCAAGATATAGTAAGAAATAACCAAGATATGTCTATAGTGTCAATGTGTTCTCACTTTTGTTAGTTATATGTGGGTAGATAATGATGTATGTGATAGGTCATTTCCTTTGGCATTTATTTATGTTTATGAGTTGTAAATTAAATCAGTCATCTTACTTTGGTATAGTTACATGATTATGAACAATTGTGTAATCTGTTTGATGGAATAAAGATAAATAGGTTAAAGTTGTTCTCTAACTTGTCTACATGTGGAAGGATTCAGATGATAATTAGTATGCTTTTACATGACTCTTATGTGATTTTATGATGATCGTTCGTTGTTAAAACTTTAAGTGGATTGCCTTATTAAAAAAAATTATTGATTTTTCAGTAGTATCTAATTTTAAGTTAGGTTTTTTAAGGATTTACCATAACGATTGGTCTAGTTTGATCACTAGGAAGGGTCCTTACATTATGTACCGCTCACACTACTGGGTGGTGATTGCAAAGTCCCCTAGCCCACCGTAAAGGATCGTCAGTTGTCCAAACTCCTTAAGATCTCGCCAGGCCTCATTTAGTGTGAGTATAAAAAGTATGATTGTTCAGCTGACAAACTACATATAAACATCAGGATTGAATTGGGTACTTAGGTCACAAAACATATCATGTTATGTAGGCAATACTGCCTTTTAATCATTATATCACATATTTCTCATTTACATTGGCAGAACTTCCATTCAGAACATGAGATATAGTGTGTACTTCACTTATATAAAAAGATGACCAGGTGTTGAGAAGACCATATCTCATCTAGAAGTAACCCTGTTATATTCAACAATATATGGCTCCCACTACCTTGTAGCAATCCTTAGATTTCTAAAAGGATACTTATTTTTTCATCTCAATCCCTAACATTGGGATAGTTATATGGTGATATGACACTGTGTGAATTATGGTTTCACTTGATTGATTAAGACAATTACTTGTCTTTCTTTGTATAAGAAAGATACAAGTTAGGTTGTGGTACTAAGGTGTGCACAAATAAATCACTATAAACAATACACCCCATGCCACCAGGTAGGTGGTGTTGGTATATGTATGCCCGTATTGCATGGAGTCGGATATTAATTAATCAATTAATGTGATTATTTGGTTAATTAATGAATTCCAGAATATTCTAATTAATCCACGAGCATTTTAATTAACACAACGTTTCTGTTTGCCGATGGGTTTAGGAAACCCTATTTTCCTTTGTATCCTATTTAAAGGAGGATTGACGGCCGATATCTATATAAGATAGATAGAGGCTTTTTAGTTTATGCTCACGCACATAAACCCTAGCCGTCATCGTCCTTAGGAGAGAAACGCGCCGCTAGCACGCCGCCGCACAGACATGACTCCTTCCCGTCGGCTTGAGAAGCGCGACGTGGAGTTTCGTCCATCCGTGTGGACGAAGTAGAGACGCAGACGCATTGACGTCTGCATTCGGAGGACATCGATGACCACCTGTACACGCTACGAGCGGCATACATCACTGCCGCAAAGGAGCGCCGCCGGATCAACCTGCGACAGCGAACGGGAGAGAAGTTCTGTCCGTGTAGGTTAGCAGTGTTGCACCGTCGTGCAACGGGACATCGTCGGACTTGCTCCGCGATAAGGTATATCCCGCAAACACTCCTTCTAAATACGTTGTTGTCGACGAGATCCTATTTCGGGTTGCGTGGATTTTATTACTTCCTCCGCGCATGTTTTCTCCACAAAACCCAACAGTAGTATCAGAGCAGCGTCAATCTACGGCGTATTTGGATTCGTTTCGATATGATCGAATCGCTGTATATTGTTTTCTATGTTGCATACGATGCGAATTAAACCTGCTAATGTGAAAATCTAAACCTAATTCCACATACGCCGTAGGCTATTATTTTTTACGTTTTGGACGGGGTCGACTATGGAAAATATTGATTTTCCTTAGTGCACGGAAGTAAAATTCCCCGCACATGGGCGCTGCCTCTGTGTACCCCGCATTGTCTGCGTGGGAGTCAAAAATTTATTTAATGGGGAATGTCCCGCATTAAAACTACTGCAATTTTAATATGTATATACGTATATGTAGATATACCTATGATAGCATACACGTCGCCTTTAAAATCTGTTTTATGTGGTGAATGCATGCACGGTTATGGCCTAGTATCCCCTTTTGTGAATGTTGTGAATGAATGTGGATGTCAATCTTATGGATATGTTTGTTTGTGAATTCTATGGATGTATAATGGTTACATATGGATCCTTTGTATAAAGTATTTGGCTTGCATGTCGAGCCTCATCTCTTATTTCAAAGTGTAATTAATTCTTTCCTTTTATATTTGTACTCACATGATGTAATAGAGATAGGATTAGTTTTAGTTTTTGTAAACTTGATGTAAGGAGGCCACTTGAAGATCCAACTCCAAGGAGTGTCCATGGAGAAGCACCATGAAGATCTAATTCCAAGAAGCAACCTGAAGATCCAACTCCAAGGAGCGTCCATGAAGAAGCAACAAGAAGATCCCATTCCAAGAAGCAACTTGAAGTTCCAACCTCACGAAGCATCCATGAAGTTGTTCATTGTAATGTTGATCATTACAGGCTTACAAATTGATTCACAGGTGTTGCATGAGATGCATAAGACCATAGGTGGACCGTAATCCTTTGTTGTTCCAAAGGATTATAATAGTATGGCCATAACTGATGTATTTGTGTTTATGATTGCATGTCTATCGTTTGTGGTTGTGGATATAGTAGTATATGATATGTACTATAAGTATGTGGTGTTTGGATATGTATATGTATTAATAAAACCTCTCAATTAATAATATTAAGTTTTAGTTGCCTTCCATAAAGCAACACACATGAAAAGCTTGATCGACTATGTGTGGGCACGCCTCCGCGTGGTACACTGTCTATCTCGTGGAAGTGTGATGGTGGGTGTGTGGGTCTGCCTCCGTAGGGTGCACACTCATCGTGTTGGCTTATGGGTTGGACTTAACTAGGGAACCTTGATAGGATCAAGTACCTAGAGGCACACAGATGCATCATGGCAAGGAGTTGTGCATGATCATCTATCCAAGAGTTGCATATGATGCAATTGGCAAAAGTTGCCTACCTTAGTATTTGGTCTTTGACGCCAGCGTTGGTTGGGCATTGATCCAATTATTTTGGGTCTTGTCTCACTAGAAGGTTGTGCATTGCAATCTTCCGAGTTGATAGTGAGGGCTATCAATTTGAATAAAATAGTGGGAGTGTAATTAATTAAAGGCCTAATTAATCTCATTTATCAAATCTTTACAAGTCAAAATGTTTTGGACTAAATGCAAAATTTTCTTTTGTAGCAATCAAATGGAAACCAACACTCACACTTTCTCGTTGCGATCGGTCCTTGAGAAGGACAAACTTACCGAAACCAACTTTCAAAACTGGTTTAGGACGCTGAGAATTGTTTTCACACATGAGCATAAGCTCTATGTCCTTGAAACACCAGAGCCATAGGAGCCCGCCGTAAATGCGCCCAAGGCTGAAAAGGATGCTTACAAGAAGCACCTTGATGATTTCGTGGATGTCAAGTGCCTGATGTTGTGCTCAATGAACTATGAGTTGCAAGAGCAACATGAGAACATGAATGTCATGGAAATGGTAACACATCTCAAGAACATGTATCAACATCAAGAAAGATAGGAGAGATATGATGTCTCAAAGGCTTTGTTCAAAAGCAAGATGAAAGAGGGAGACTCAGTTGGCACCCATATACTCACCTTGATTGGGTACGTGGAAAGCCTATCCAAGCTGGGATTTCCCCTAGGTCAAGAGTTGGCCACTGATGTGATTCTACAATCGTTTCCTGAATCATATAATCATTTTGTCATGAACTACAACATGAACAATTTGGATAAGCTGTTGTCAGAATTGTTAGGCATGTTGAGGACAGCTGAAGCACAGATGAAGAAAGACAAGCCCAAGTATGTGATCAGCAAGGCAAAGGGAAAGTCAAAAGGCAAAGGCAAGGCTAAGAAAAGTTCTAAAGCCGGGCAGAAGCCAAAGTCATCCACACTCAAAGCTAAAGGTGGGATCTCCAAAGAAGGCAGTTGTCACCATTGTCACCAACCTGGACATTGGAAAAGAAATTGTCCTCTCTACCTGGAGGAACTGAGGAAGAAGAAGCAGGGGATAGAGATCTCCACTTTAGGTATATACGTTATTGAGATAAACTTAAATACTTCTTCATCATGGGTACTGGATATCGGATGTGGATCTCACATATGTTCTAATATGCAGGATCTGATAAGAAGTGAGCCTTTACGAAAGGGCCAAGTCAAGCTGCGGGTTGCTAATGGAGCAAGAGTTGCTGCCACCGTAGTTGGAGTTATTAGTTTATCTTTGCCTACGGGCCTTGTAACAGAATTAGAGAATTGCTATTATGTACCTACCATTAATAGAAATATTATTTCTGTATCTTGTATGGACAAGAGTGGATTTGAATTTCACATTAAGAATGGAATTATTTCTATTTCTAAAGATGAGATCTTTTATGGAAATGCCCCTATGTCTTATGGTATATACTTGTTAGAACTTGAGACTAGCGTATACAACATAAATACTAAAAGGTTAAAACTTGACAACTCAAACAAAACATTCTTATGGCATTGTCGTCTTGGGCACATAAACGAGAAGCACATATCTAGACTCCATAAGGATGGTTATCTAGACTCTTTTGATTTTGAATCATTAGAGACATGTGAGGCATGTTTATTAGGGAAGATGACCAAGACTCCTTTCACTAGACACAGTGAGAGAGCCAGTGATCTTCTAGGGCTCATACATACTGATGTATGTGGACCTTTTAGAGAAAATGCTAGAGGAGGCTATCAATACTTCATTACCTTCACTGATGACCTCAATAGGTATGGCTATGTATATATTATGAAACACAAGTCAGAAACTCTTGAAATGTTCAAGACTTTCATGAATGAAGTAGAGAAGCAACTTGGTAAGAGTATTAAAGCACTCCGTTCAGATCGATGTGGCAAATACTTAAGCCAAGAGTTTGAGGACCTTTTGAGAAACCATGGTATTGTATCACAATGGACTCCACCTGGTACACCACAACATAATGGTATGTTAGAAAGAAGGAATCGTACATTATTAGACATGGTACGATCAATGATGAGTTCAGCCGAACTTCCAATATCGTTATGGGGATATGCTCTTGAAACTGCAGCATTTACACTTAACCGTGTACCTTCCAAATCGGTTCAAAAGACACCATATGAGATATGGAATGGGAATCGTCCCAATTTTTCTATGTTAAAGATTTGGGGATGTGAAGCTTATGTTAGGAAACAATTTCCTGAAAAGCTTGGACCCAAATTGGAAAAATGCTATTTTGTTGGATACCCCAAGGAAACTCGAGGATATTACTTCTACACACCAACTGACAACAAAGTGTTTGTTTCTAAGACTATTGTATTTCTTGAAAAGGGATTTATTTCCAAAGGAATTAGTGGGAGGAATGTAGAGCTCGAAGAAGTTTGAGACCAACAAGAAAGCAAAGAACCTGAGGAGGTACATAAGGAACATGAAGACTCACAAGTTGTTGTGGAATTTCAAGTTCTAAATGTAACACAGGAACCTCGTAGGTCTAGTAGGACATGACTTGAGCCTGAGAGATTTGGATTTCTCATGACTCAAGACAGTGACGAATTGGGCATAGCAGATGAGCCAACTTCCTATCTAGAAGCTACTAAGGGACCAGAATCTGAGAAATGGCTCGAAGCCATGAGATCTGAGATGGAATCCATGTACACCAACAAGGTATGGACCTTGGTGGATCCACCCAAAGGGGTAAGACCCATAGGGTGCAAGTGGGTCTTCAAGAAGAAGACTGACATGGATGGAAATGTTCAAACCTATAAAGGTAGATTGGTTGTGAAAGGATTCCGTCAAATTCAAGGTGTTGATTATGACGAGACCTTCTCACCAGTTGCCATGGTTAAATCCATCAGGATCATGCTTGCCATTGCAGCTTATCATGACTATGAGATTTGGAAGATGGATGTTAAAATAGCATTCCTTAATGGGAATTTACTTGAGGATGTGTACATGACACAACCTGAGGGTTTTATCGATCCAAAGGAAGCCAATAAAGTCTGTAAGCTACAAAGGTCAATCTATGGATTGAAGCAAGCATCTCGGAGCTGGAATCTACGTTTTGATGAAGTAGTCAAAAAGTTTGGCTTTAGTCAAAATGAAGATGAACCCTGTGTTTACAAAAGGGTTAGTGGGAGCACAATTGTATTTGTCATATTATATGTGGATGACATACTATTGATGGGAAATGACATCCCTACTCTTCAGATAGTAAAAGGTTGGCTAGGGAAGACCTTCTCTATGAAGGATTTAGGTGAAGCATCCTATATACTAGGGATCAAGATATATAGAGATAGATCTAGAAGGCTTCTAGGCCTAAGCCAGAGCACATACATTGACAAGGTGCTAAAGAGGTTTAGCATGGAGGGTTCTAAGAGAGGTAACTTGCCCATCTCCCATGGGGTTACGATCTCTAAATCCCAATGTCCTAGTTCATGTGATGAATGGGCACGCATGAGTAAGATTCCATATGCATCAGCAATTGGATCTATCATGTACGTGATGTTATGTACTTGTCCTGATGTGTCGTATGCTTTGAGCATGACGAGCCGGTATCAGTCAGATCCAAGTGAATGTCACTGGACAGCCGTAAAGAACATCCTAAAGTATTTGATAAGGACTAAGGATCAATTCTTGGTATACGGTGGTGAGGAAGAGCTCGTGGTAAAGGGTTACACCGATGCTAGCTTCCAAACTGACAAAGATGACTACAGATCGCAATCTGGATTTGTGTTTTGCCTAAACAACGGAGTTGTGAGCTGGAAGAGTTCCAAGTAAGAGACGGTTGTGGATTCTACAACAGAGGCCGAATATATTGCCGCATCTAATGCTGCAAAGGAAACTATGTGGATCAAGAAGTTCATTTCTGAACTTGGAGTGGTTCCGAGCGCTGGTGATGCAATTGAGCTGTTTTGCGACAACAATGGAGCAATTACACAGGCTAAAGAACCAAGATCGCACCAACATTCCAAACATATTCTACGGAGGTTCCATCTCATACGAGAGATCATACAATGAGGAGATGTGAAGATTTGCATAGTACCTACAGAAAGCAATGTGGTTGACCCGCTCACAAAAGCACTTTTATAGCAGAAACATGACAGACATGTTCGATCACTTGGATTGAGATTCATGAGTGATTGGTTATAAGTGCAAGTGGGAATCTGTTAGTATGTATCCCTATAGAGACTATCATTCGATGATTGTAATGGGATACTATGTAAACGATTTGTAATACTACATTGATCATATCAATAAAGGCAAGTTTCCAATCTATATGTTTGTGTTTTATATTGTGAGATGACCATAAAACTTATAGATGTCTATAGAATGATATACTCAATGACATATGTCTTCGGGTTGATGACTTGAACAGTGAGATCATATGTATGCTAAGAGTATGTATTCTTGTTTTGTCCCTAATCGGTTGTTATTTTGGAAATATCCATAGACATCAGTAACACATAAGATTAGAATGTATGTTGGTTGATGGAAGAATCTCATTATCCATGATATGGAGATATCAAACCAAATACATAGATACTTGTTAGAGAACAATGTATCGGATAGACCCACCTTGAGAGTGACACATGGATACCATGATTGGTAGTTAGAGTCACATCTCATAATGATGGTGGTGATTGTGGTTCTTAGACCTGAAGTCACTACACTTATCACATGTCGTTCGGTGTACTTTGACATCATCCACCGTGGTCCTGAATAAGGATTGCCATAAATATGGGGCTTGGGCGCACTGTGACACATGGGGATGACTGTGAGTGATGTAGATGGAATTTGTCCTTCCTACGGGAGTTTGATATTCCGGCCACTTGATAAGCGAGACTGAGAAATGCATAGTCATGCTGATGTGAGTCAATATGTGATATTGAGCTTACATATATCTCAGAAAGTCTGCTCTAGTTCAAGGAACATGGATTGAACATTGAAAAGGATAACAATTCCATGACTCGAGTTCAATCTGAATATCAGCGACAAAGGAACTATACAATCACTGTAACACCAGTCATGAATGATAGGTTAAGTTGTTATCCAACTTCTCCAATTACTTGGGTAGCAATGAAGTCTTGCTAGATACCAATCATTGCTTGTGAAATCATAATATGATTATGGATATCACTGCCAACGTAATTTGGAGCCTACCGGGTCACACGCATAGGATGTGTTGGAATAGGAGTATAATTGTGGATTTGATTGGAATTGCTCTGAATCACATTGATTACTAAAATGTTTATGTAATGGATTAGAATAATATTGGAGTGATTGGCTCTAAGTGCAAGTGGGAGTCTGTTGGTATATGTATGCCCGTAGAGCCATCCCAAGCGATTGCATGGAGTCATATATTAATTAGTCAATTAATGTGATTATTTGGTTAATTAATGAATTCCAGAATATTCTAATTAATCCACGAGCGTTTTAATTAACGCAACGTTTCTGTTTACCGATGGGTTTAGGAAACCCTATTTCCCTTTGTATCCTGTTTAAAGGAGGATTGACGGCCGATATCTATATAAGATAGATAGAGGCTTTTCAGTTTACGCTCATGCACGTAAATCCTAGCCGTCATTGTCCTTAGGAGAGAAAGGAGAGAAACGCGCTGCTAGCACGCCGCTGCAGAGACACGACTCCTTCATGCCGGCTTGGGAAGCGCGACGTGGAGTTCCGTCCATCCACGTGGACGAAGTAGAGATGCAGACGCATTGACGCCTGCGTTCGGAGGACATCGACGACCACCTGTACGCGCTATGAGCGGCGTACATCACTACCACAAAGGAGCGCCGCCGGATCAACCTGCGATAGTGAACGGGAGAGAAGTTTCGTCTGTGTATGTTAGCAGTGTTGCACCGTCGTGCAACGGGACATCGCTGGACTTGCTCCGCGATAAGGTATATCCCGCAAACACTCCTTCTAAATATGTTATTGTCGACGAGATCCTGTTTCGGGTTGCGTGGATTTTATTGCTTCCGCCGCGCATGTTTTCTCCACAAAACCCAACAGGTGGGAGACTCAAGCTTTGAAACCTATACTAGGGTTGATCTAGACCAAGGATTACTTATCCCCCAAATAATTAAGCCTTGCAAGGTTGTATAGGAGGTGATAGGGACTAGTTCCCTATAATAGCATATACAACCCATGGCCATCTAGTAGGATAAGACTCTAACCTCATCTCCCTATGCTTGTTTGGTTTGATGACACTACCTATTGGATGTGTGCATTATGCAAACCATGTATTCATATATGATTAATAAAATACCCCCCAAATGGCTCGTTTAAATCAATAGTCTAAACCCTAATTCTCTCTAGTGTTAGCTAGTTCTTCTTGTTTAGTATCTAATTGCTTACTCATGCTAGTTCAAATATTATAGTTAATTGGTTCTTATTTTTAGTTGCTTATGCTAGGTTTAGTCTTTGCTTTTCTTATTAGTGTAGTTGCTAATTTAGTGTTGTTCTCTTGTCTTTTCTAGTCGAATTTATTGTGCCTGCTCTCTTACCTTTTTAGCTAGTCTTTTTTTGTCTAGGGTTAATCTAGAATTAATTATATGTCTCTTTAATTGAATGCTCAATTAGTTAACTCACCCAATTAAATGATTTGAAATGCTACCCTCTTCATTATAAACCTAGTAAAATAGACCTAGTTCTCATGCCTCGATCTCTTGATGTAGACCGACCCCAACTTACTGCAGTCTCTACTACATCCTGAGTTGCGCGCTTGTGGATATCAAGAGTGTGTCCTAATAGGGCAATAACAAATCTTTGTTATCCCAGTGTGTCCTAGAGGTGCACATGTTGTTCTTCATTGAAAAACTAGCATTAATAATAAAATTATTCTTTCTTACCCCCAATACATGTAGTGAACTTATCTTTGTGATTTTATCAAGTGAATAGCATGTTGATGTGAATTGGTTCCTATGAATGCCTAGAGTAGATATTTATATGCCTTTATTCCAAAGAAAATAATTATAATTTGATGAAATTCTATTTGTGTGCTTCAACTCATATGTCCATGTGTACATGGGGGACAAATTAGAATAGGCACCATGGTTCCAAAACAGAAGCTAAATCTGCAAAACTAAAATTTGGGCAAGATTTCTTTTGAATATATAGAACCCCACAAAAGAGGATAAGCATCCCTCATTATTTGGTCATGATGGCAGGTGCTATGTAGGAAAGAGGGTTGATTGACCCTAATTGACATTCCATGTGAGCATAAGTTTATATTAGCAGTCGAGTGGCAAAACTTATAATCTTTCTCAAAACATATATTCTATATCGATGATGCTTTTGCTAAATCTAGTTTAAAAAATCCGATCTGTACTCTTATTTGGGAAAATTGAACTTTCTTTCTACTTTCAAATTGACATGGGCATTGAAGTCACCCTACCATAGATTTCCACTTGATACTCTCACTCATTCATTGCTCATATTTGATCTTAAATTTATAAATTTAAATAATTAAGTTAGAATTGCTAGCAATTTGAAACTTTTGAAATTTTGAATTGGCTAGATTATTACGGGCAATTAACATGACATGCATTCCATTAGTTTTCCATATTGGTTATTTGTTTTGTTTGATTGAGAGCAAATAATGGTTTTAGATTTGGGAGATTGGACAAGTACTTTTTTTCTTATATTTTACCAACTTAATTATGTCTTATCATCGGGTTTTACCTCCTTTAGACATTAAAGCGTGTCAAGCTATGGTCTTTTACTATAATTTGATTCTCCTAATGGTTCTAGCTGTAGGTGTATCATTTTATCATGTCTTCCACCTAGAGAGACTCGAGATCCAATCCGGTATAATAGATGTCAAATTTTGTAACGAACAGAAGGTATTTCGTTTGATACAAATAGATTTGTGTTTATTTGTTACACGGTGTGTTCCTCACAGTAAGTCAAGAGGAGTTCCAAAACTTACACGTCATATTTTCACATTTAAGGTGTGTTGTCATAATGTTGTCCATTATCTGAACGAAATTTACATTGCATAATTCTTGATTACACGTCGTTTAAACAACGAGAAGACTCTAGCGCTCTTATTTTTGACAAGATATACAGCTTAAAGTTGAGTTACACGATGAAAGTAAGAAACTCACTTAATTGCCATCGTATATATAGGTTTCACTTCTATCCAAGTCAAAGATATACTTCATATTAGGTCAGAGAGACGGTAGATGTGAAGCCAAGGAGAAACGGATGACTTGCACCATCTGAAAGTTGGGAAGAGAGGTGATAATGGATTTTTATCTACCGACGACCATTGTTTGTTCCTTCCTCCTTGGATCATCCATCGTCTACTCTGTCTAAATCTCAAGGGGAGACGTGAGATGTTGAGCTAACGTTCCCCACCGCCGCATGGATTCCCTTCCAATCCTGTCTTCCTCCGCTTTTGTATGTAGATCATTATTTGTTGAACCTTGATGTATGCCACTGCTATACTTGATTCCGACTGCATGACCGCCCCATGAGAGAATAGTCTTTTGTCATGGGTGTGGGGAGTAGCCCCCGTCGCATTTCATGTTAAACAGACTGCCTGAATGAATTATGTGTTTATTCCAACTTATATATAGCAACGACTGTGTATGTGATTGTGTGTGTTATTAATTGATCCCCTTTTTCAGATGCATTGTGTTTTTCTATGTATGTTGAGAGGGTATGTTGAAAAGTAAGGAGATCTGATGCAACCAATTGATTTAATAGACGAGAGTGTTTAGGTTGATATGGGGAATACCGAGATGCTTAATCCATGCTAATCTATGCCTTCAAGAGCATTATGCAAGGCTTTCCTGTAAGAACGATTCACACTTGCTTGTAAACCAATATTTCGATGAAACTTTTAACCCGGCATATTCTTCTTGATATATTGAATTCATTTAATCATAGTTCAATTATATATTTAGCTTTGAATGTCGTACAAATCAAAATCACCTTTTAGACTGCCCTAGCTTTTGAAAACACTAGAAATCATGTGCCTATTAACAATGGGTCTCTTTGAAACGACCTCTGCTACTTGAATCACGTGTACTTGCAAGACAAACGAGTTAGTCACAAACTGACATTCAAAGCTCGTTCAAATGTAACAACAAACTCCTTCATGATCTTCCTAAATCGTATTTACACTACAAAGTCTACTCCCACACATTTGATAGGAAAGAGACACTTATAAATTCGACGTTAGACATGGTCGATGTTTATTTTCTTGCCTTACATCACCAGAGATTCGATGTTTTTCGTATGCTTCATTTTCATAAATCATTCTTTAGCGTATAACCACAACAATCGATGCAATTAATTGATAGTTTTTCCAACATATCGATTTTTGACTAGCGTGACACCTTGTGTCTTGGACGAGTATGACCTCTCGTTTAGATAGACAATTTACACGGAGCTGTTGCTAATAGAAAGTCTAACCCGATTGTAATCGTACTTTACTAAAGCAGACTAGACCATAGCCCATCTTAGATGAGGGCTATGATGGTATCTCATGCTATGTGAACCAGACTGATCTTGTTAAGATTGAACTCTACAAAGGCATTAAAACACAACCAATCTAGACCTTATCTTGTTCACAAGCAACAAACTGACCAGATCCTAACTACCCTAGTCCTAATTCCATGACCAGTCAATCCAATACGGCTTTCACAGGGCCATAATGAAATATATAATTGGCTTTTGACCGAACCTATACCAATTTAGCCTTACAGTCATACCAACGCAACTTGTATCAAAATTCCTAATAGCATTCCTCCCTTGTGAGGTATGACAACAAAATACATCCTAGTTTTCATTCATATTCAGAAAAAGAAAGCCTATACATTTATGACAGATCAATATACGATTTCACACCCAAGGCGAATAACTAGCTGAAAGCAATAGTGATATAAAATCACAATCCTGACGTTCACTATTTGCTCTATATTATTTTGAGATGATCTAATCGGAAGTGTGTCAAATGCCGTCAACATGGGTAGCATGCTCAAGTCCTACAGTATGTTAACTACATATCCCCGTGAATCAGCATCAATCGTGACAACTATAAGTTGTAGACCTCTTTTAACTCCAAGCCGACCAAGAGAATTTACAAAGGAATGATATCTCCGCCATGCAAATCATAACATGTACATCTATAAGAAAGGTGTTTTATCTATGCCATTCAGATGATTGCAGCTACATCTACAAAGATTTTAAAAACAAAGGAGATGCTGGTCTTCTGATACAGTGGGGACGTTCCCGTCAAGTTCACAGCCTGGTCTCGTACTTACACAGTCACCACTTTGCCTTGATATCAAAAATAACGTACAAGTGATCACAACTCTTTACTTTGTATCAAGTGTACAAACTGCCATAAATACAGCAACTCAAAGACTCCTAGAATCTGCAGCTGAACTACTACTACTTGAACGTGTTTCACACTTTCTTTATAATTTGAACAACATCTTCATCTTCAAGTTCATGTTCCTGATACACATGCAATTACATGTTAGCATTTGCCTAAGACGAGGGCCAAACTAAAACCATATTTGGACAGTTATTAAACATAAAGGCATGATGAAACAAGATCACTGGAGACGGAAAGTAATTGAAAAGGGACTGCAGCTGTTAAGATGTAATTTTAATTAGATAGATAAGCCCTTCTCTTATGGTCTACCACAAAGAGTAAAGTGAAAATCATAGGTATAATACCTTGCCAACCCTCTGCGGCTTATGCTTGGCACTAGAGCCCCAAACTAAAGCACTGAAATTTCAATATAAAGAGAGTCAATAAAAGGTAAAAAGTAAAATTAGCTACAGTAAGATGTCAATTAGTTCCCTTATTGGAGATCCTAACAAATCTTATGGGAAAGACACTTACTATTTGAATTGCTTCAGCATATCTTTGTGGATTCTGTTGCAGAAATCTTCCACGGTCCTCTTTTTGGATGATAAAATCACAGGATCCTCGTAGTCGGGATTCATTCCTTTTGGTTTAGTATATATGCGAGTAAGATCTAAATAGTCCCAAACTTTGTCCAATAAGCCATCAAGATTCCACTCTAGGTGAGCACTGCATTGGGGAAGACAGAATTAAATTCTATAAAGAATATGATTGCCAATAACAGAAACTCCATGTGACTTTGCTTGATGTTCATTAGTATCATGTACTGACGTAAAAATTTCACAAAGATGCATTCTACTTTTTCAGTAACTGAAAGCTATGTCTGAACAGGATACATATTTCATCATTTTTTTTCACCAACTAGACACCTTTTCCATCCACAAACCCAAACTTTCTATTTGTAGCTGTAAAAATTTCCTGGATAATACTAAAGCATCAATATCATATGTCATTGGCTAAGTGGAGCTGCAGCTATGTGCCTGCGCTAGTTATAGCCAGGCGCCCTGGGATCGAATTAGAGAGTAGCACTGGTAAGAGTGGGAGTGAGAAAAGGTTTTTAGAATTCAATTTAGTATTGTTATAGACCAAACAGTTGGAGTGGAGGTTTGACATCTGGGCACCAAACAAACATTTCCCATCATCAAGAGTACCAATTGCAAAATGATAAATATAACTGTCTTACACAATGAGTTAGTCCCTGATCAAGGTGATGTGGCCTACAAGCCAAAATGCAAATAATGCGAAAAATGCTGAACTGAATCCGAAAAGGAAAATTTCCAAACCTAACCGACGGTACAACCATATTTCATTGGTTTTCAGTATATGATTAAACTGACACATACGTTCTTCCCAGAGAATCCTAGAAGACTATGGAGGCTTGTAGTCTCTGATAAGGAGGCCTACAGAGAAGTATAGAAAAAATAAAAGAGATCACTCATATGGTTTTTCATTGATTAGAGTAGGCACGTGACTGAGTACCAAGTGAAGCGCTTTGGTAATCTATAAGAAAAACGTTCAAAGCCAATATATTTTCTTTTTAAAATATTGTAATTCCTTCATCCCGTTGTCAGGGGGTTTTAAACTCATGACCTCTCGGTCATACATCAACTTTACCACTCGGATGTCACTACATCAGCTTTCAAATCCAATACATTGACTTCATCAAAGACGTATTATATCACTTACTGCCAGCGTCAGGACTTAAGAGGTGAGACGGCATCAAAAAATTTCTATCACAGTTGGGGTACATTTAAACATTAACTTTTGAGCCCCTATTTATTCATTTTAGATATGGACGAGTTGGTAAAGCATATTAATGATTACATCCCTCGGTGTATATGCTAATGACAAGGCGCTGATAGATGACACCAAAAATGGGCACAGAGTTCATTGCAATCTAGAGTGTGGAGAATTTCTTGAAATCTAAAGGTCTAAAAACTAGTAGAAATGGAGCATAGCGTACTGTAGTTTTTTTTTTCAATCTCGAAGTGTGGAAAGAGGTGGAGCAAAGTTGAATAGAGGAGATATTCCTAATTGGGATATTTTTTTGTACTTGGGCTGCATTGAAGTATGCTACAGAATGGAGTCGTCCGACTGGAAAAGTTCACTAAGATTGTAAGATAAACTTAATACAATAGCCATATGCCTTGCCACAGTTTATGGTAGTGAATGCATGGTTGTGAAGAAAAAAAATAAGAGAGTAATACGGCATAAATGAATCTAGAGTGGAGGTGTGGAAAAAGAGTAAGCATCCAGCTAGAAATGATTATATAAGAAAAAAGTCGGAGTGGCTAGTACATAGGACAGATTACAAGAAACCTTAAACGGTTTGGATAAGCGACGAAGACTGGCGCATGGACAAGTTTTGACTGATACTGTATAGAATCATGGAGTTGGTCTTTGCTTCTGGTCTTTCCTTCTGGTCTTTCCTTCCGGTCTTTCTATAGAATCATGGAGTTGGCTCTGGCACAAGTACACAATAATTGTCTACTGATTTTTTCTACTATAACCCCTGACCTCAGTTTTATAAGAATTATATGATCACTGATCAAGCTTACAGTCTATATTCTACAAAATAACTAGATATTTGAAATCATGATGCCCATGGCTTATAAATGTAGTAATGAGGTTCACACATCTAGCATCAGCTAGTTGCTTCCATGAGTAAGGGTCATCCGGGACCATTAAAGAGAAACTATAAGAAAAGACATCCATCAAATCCATAGCTTCTAATATACAGCATTTTACAAGTTTGAATATTGAGATGTCATATTGTTATGCAATATAAAATTTCGAAACTGGAGAAGGATCATGTACTGAAGCAACAAGACATTGGAGACAATACTTCAATCAAAATCAGAAACCGACTATCTGGGACATTCACGCTTAAAAAAAGTATGACATTATCAGTAAAACCAATCTATATTCGACTGAATGTATCAGCATTCTGACAGCTCAAAATCCAAAATTACCAGCTAGTAACTATGCAACAAAAAAACCTTGGAAGTATCAAGCACTGACTAGCAGTAATGGCTTGCTCAAATGGTGTATATATGATCAACAGATGCATGAAGTACCATGGTAATTATATATCGTGTTTCCGCCACTCCACAGCAAAACAAAAGCACCAAAAGTTTCATGGTTTGCCCCGATTCATCTTCAGCAAGTACATAGTACATTTATAGGTACAATAGAATTGCAAATGGAATTATAGGGGTGTTGATTATAGCACAATGCCTGGTTTCAGCTTCCTCATATACAATCCATACCGTAAAGCGTAAACAGCATTTTGATCGCATTGTAACTATTCTACAAGCAATGACCAGTTTGCAAATTTTAACTTTTTGGGACTTGGGAGTGCAAGATGATTGATGTATGGGGCCTCCTTAACACTGTTTAATAATTCGATTAGTATTTTTTTTAGTAACTCAACATCATGTTGAAAGAAATAGTTCCACGTCCACTGGTTTCTAATGAGCAAAGTGATCGACGCAGCTAATAAGTTGGGAAACAAAAGGTCCAAAGTTATTTAATGCTACCAAGAAGGATAATTACCTGACAGGACAATAATGTGGAAGCTTATCAAGGATCTCCAACTCCTCCATTGTTATTTGATCTATCTTATTTATAACATAAATACACGGTATATACTTCCTGCTACCCTCGATGACATCTATAAGGTCATCAGCAGTTGCGTCATATCTAAGAGAGATATCAGCATTGTGAATCCTGTATTCACTACAGATTGCTTTCACTGTATCAAGGTCCAGATTAGTGTTCGTGACTGTAGTTGTAAAATTGATACCTCCTTTCTCTTTTTTCCTAAAGGTTAAATTAGGAGGCTCCTTGTTCAACCTGATACAAGAAAGTACAATGAGTCACTTATCCTGGAACAGCAGTAGAAGACTGACGAAAGGAAAGTTCAGGCATATTGGAGAAAACAACACAGGATAAAGCGTTTCACATGCAAAAGTTAGACTAACATTAATATTTTCAAAAATGTAGTCAGCCTGAACACAACACGCATGTCCAAATTGCAGACATGGTCACATTTTGTCTAAAATGCAGCAGCAGCAAATGCCGGAATAAGATGAAAGTAAAAGTCAAACTTACCTTATACCAAATCCTTCAAGCTCTTTCTCAATAAGACGCTTGTGAGTGATGGGTTTAATTGCATCAAGAACAATTAAAATCAAATTACATGTTCTTGCTGTACTGATGACCTGAGTTAAGGACGGACATTAGATACTGCTAAGAGAATTAAAAGATCCACAATCAAACTCAGAAACTACAGTGATATTTGAGAATTCTTGAATGAAGCAAGAGGAATAGCTTATAGGAAAATCATATCAAGGGGTAAGTACTCTCCAGACAAACGAGATTGATTATTTACCTGACGCCCTCTACCTTTTCCATCTTTGGCACCTTCAATAATTCCTGGCAGATCTAACAACTGGGGAAACAATAAGCACATGAGTATATCAGTAACTCAGGCCTCAGCAAAATTCCACCAAAAGAGTATTATTTTATTTCAAAATAAGATGGAAGCATGCTTACACGTGATTTGATGCTCAAGGTAGCAGTAAACATGATTTAGCTTGGACTTTTACCAGTTTACTGAGCTACATCTAGATAACAGGATTTAGCAAACAATTTGCTTTCTTGAGAACAAAGCACACTAGCTAAGCGTCAAAGCAAACCATCGATGGTCACCCACAAAATCTGCTCGTTGATCCAGGCAGGGGTGTTTGGTTTCCTAGAAAAGATGTACCATAGGCATTGCCGCATCGGATTTTCAAGGTGTGTGCTTAAACTTTCAATTACTGTTCTACCCAAATTTCAGGGACGCATAGGTTTTCTATCAGTGTCCTGGTAACTTGGATTCATCTTATACTTTCAGTTTTTTTGGATAGTGGGGAGTTTCACCCCTGTCGAAGGTAGTCGGGAGAGAGAGAACAGCCAATTACATAGGAAAAGGGCCTTTAGTCTCTTCTTGTAGTGCCCCAACAGGATTCGCTGAGATTCAATCCTGCAACCTGCGCTTCACATGCAGCAGGCTTGACCAACTAAGCTAGCTGGCAAGTGCCTCTGACAAACCAGATCTGAACATCTCACAGTGCCACTGACAAACCTGGTAGCAGCTGTAATAGCAACATTTACTATGTCTTGAGGACCTAAATACTTCCAGAATAGTTTCTTGCTAGAAGCCTCAATTATATAAAACTGGTTCCAGCTACAACGATGAACCTGACGTATGGCTCCTCTACATCACTTATCCAATCCAATTCTTCCAGTCCCTTTCCATTCAGGCCACTTATCTTTTGGATTGATACATGAAGGTGAGAAATCAATAGTATTGCATTACAGTGGTAAAGGACAGCAGCAGCAATTTTGGTGCATCGTCAGTCTGGCAGACTTGGTCTACCAAGAAGTTATTTTGTACTCTTAAATTTTAATAACTTCCATGAAGGTATTGGTCTACGAAAGTTTAGTAATTATTTTTGTTATATTGGTCTGTGTGTAGCAGTGTATTTTGGTTTTGCTTGGGTGTGTGTGTGCATGTGGTGTGGGGTGTTAAGCAAGCTTCATATAGTGAAAGCCATGAAGGCTAGACAACTGTGAAGCAATCACCTAATTCTTTTTAGGGTTATTTTCACAAACGCCACTACTGATTTGAAGCAATGTCAATTTTTACCTGAAGGTTTAAAGTACTCCAGCATTGCGCTTCCATTGCACATTATCGCACCGGTCAACCCTTTCTGTTTTGACAAACAGTGATGTTCTATAAATCAAGCTTAACAGTTTAAAATAGTATCGTTTTTATACTTTGTGGTCTGAAACATTCCAGCTTTAATATAATATATATATATATATATATATATATATATACAGAGTCAGGCTAGAATACACTCGAGTGTATTCGGAGCAGAATACACTCAAGTAGTTTTTCATGATGTAATATTTTTTTCAAAAATCTAATCCGTTGATCTTCTTAATCATCTTGTGAATAACTCATAAAAAATTTGAGCACATTTGGACATTTATAGGTCATGTTATAAAGACCGCAAAAATTATGCATTTCAAATTAGTTTCATGCGTCGATTTTCTTGCCCTCGGATGAGTGACTTACACTCATCCAAATGGGCTCGAAATTTGTATGTAGCCTAATTATAGTATGACAATGAAAATCAATGGTTTACATCTTGCAAAAAATAGTTTTGATATTCAAACACACTTGAGTGTATCCGTGCGATCTTTACACTCGAGTGTATTCTAGTCTGACTCTATATATACATATATGTGTGTGTGTATATATATAGAGAGAGAGTCGGGCTAGAATACACTCGAGTGTACAGATCGCTCGCTACACTCAAGTCTTGTTTGCATATCAAGACTATTTTTTTGCAAAATGTAAACCACTGATCTTCATTGTTATACTATAATTAGGCTACATGTAAATTTTGAGCTCATTTGGATGAGTATAAGTCACTCATCTGAGGGCAATAAAATCGACGCATGAAACTAATTTGAAATGCATAATTTTTGTGGTCTTCATAACATGACCTATAAATGTCCAAATGGGCTCAAATTTTATATATGAGCTATTCACATGATCAGTGTTTTAAAAAGCGTCCTAGGCGACCGCTTAAGCGCCAACAGGTGTTGTCCGCCTAAAAACACCCTTAAGCGCCGCTTAAGAAAATTTGAGAAAAGTGGACGCTTTTTGCCCACTTAACCCACTTTTTCCCGCTTTTTGCCCGCTTTTTAAAAAAAAGGATGTAAGCATATAACATTAAGTACATTATATGCCCCGATTAGCATTGACTATAATATATTAAACTAGCATACATTAGATATTCTATGATATACCTAGTTCTAATTTAGAATGCATACTTTGTATGTAAGCTGTAATGATATGGTATTTTTGTGATGTATCCAAGTAAATTATAGGTAACTATTATCTAATTTAGAATGCATACTTTGATTCAATGTACTGCTGTAATGTATGACTATTGGATGATGTGCAGATGTAACAATTTGTTTGTAAGCTAGCTATGTTTACTGTTTAGCTATGTAAACATGTGATACAAAATTGTTGTTACATCTTGTACATATTATTTTGTGTAGGGTGCTTTATCTATGACAAGTATATTGTTTACTAAATTGTATAGATACAATCATCGTTGTATAGTTGTATTATAAACTACTTGGGTGTTTTATATTGTCTTGTACAATGTTTAGATATGTATAGAAATTTCAAAATATAGTATTTATATACATATGTATGTAATTTTGTATAAAAGTTTATAGGAATTGGAAACCCGCTTTTCTAAAAAGCGCCCGCTTAATCGCCCGCCAGCAATCGGCTACAAGGTCCCGTCCGCACGCTTCCCGCTTCGCGCTTTTTAAAACCTTACACATGATGTTTAAGAAGATCAACGGATTAGATTTTTAAAAAAATATTACATCATGGAAAACTACTTGAGTGTATTTTGCTCCGGATACACTCGAGTGTATTCTAGCCTGACTTATATAGAGTTAGTTATGACTAGCGACAATTATATGTTGATGAATGATGATGGTGATCTCATATTTATAACTTAAGTGGATGAACAAATCTTCATCATAATCAAAATTTAAGCCTCATTTCCAACCATTTTGAGGTCAGCTATGTGAATACTTCTTTTTCATTCAGCTCTGTTATGGCTCATATTCAAGTGCATAAAGAAATACCTAATAAAAATCAATACATGTTAATATGACAAACAAAAAATAATAATAGCATATGCGGTCTAACATAAATTACTATTTAATCCACGTTCTTTGCACTGTGCTACTCAATAGAAGGATAGGCACCATCCAGCAAAATTCAAAAACTGTGATTTAAGAAGCACTCAAAGCAGTAGCTTAAGCGTTTTGAAGGTGGACCTACATCGTCGGGAGCAGGGTTTGTAAATGGGTCAAGAACTAAACTACCCACTCACGACCCATTAATATTTCTGTGGGTGGGCTTGAGGTCATAGAATTAAATGTCCGATTTCGATGCCGTATCCGATTGGGCCCAGAAACAGAAATTACGGCCGAATTTCGATATTTACTTAACGATTTCAACAAACAAATAAGTGGATTAACTCATGAAAATTTACCATGACGATCTAAACGCCAACATCTACTCAAATATGCAATAATATTTCATAATGGATATATGGGGGTCCCACATTTGTAAATGAAGAAAGCTGAATAATTTCGACAGAACTTTGATGGCAATTTCCATGGCAAAATGAAGGAATTAAGTTATGAAATTTTGCAAACACAATGTTTAGACATAAGCACACTAGACTATATTAAATTTATATGTTTAGAGGTCAAGGTCAGATCCATGTCTTGATTAGTGAGTGCACAAATGAACAGAAATGTCAAGTCTGTTAGACAGTTAGACTGTTAAAAACTTCAAGTTACAGCTTCGAATTTAAAACTTACTGTTACAGGTTATAAACTTACGAATTACAACTTATATAAGTCTAGTGTTAGCATTAACTAGGTTACATGGGACATTTATACATAGATTCAAGAAAGAACTTTGTTATTTTCGGAATATTTCTTTAAATCTCTATAGAAGAGTATAGAAATTGATGAAGGCAATTTATAGTTTTGTCTAGAGATAGGGGAACCATACCTTAGAATCAAGAAATATAGCCTCTACAATAAAGAGATCAAACAAATGCTAAAACCCAAGACGTAGTATAAAAAGCCCTAGGAACAAATTTTTCAAAATTTAAAGTTGTGCCGCGAAATTGCACCTTGTTTGGCAAAATTTCGCAGCTAGGGTCGAATTTTTTGCAAAATTATGTCTCATTCCCTGCGTTTGTATTTGTGCATTTTGAAGTCCGATTGCACGTTGCAATGTCCAATTGTAAGAAAACAAAATTTTATTCAAGATTCACAATTTTGATCAAAATTCAATTCCATGCTTGAGGTTAGGGCCTTGGTTTTAGACCTAAACCCCTACATGGGCCAGGTTAGGCTTGAACTGAGTTCATACTTAAGTAGGCAATCGAACTGCCTAAGGTCAGTATTGTAATCCAGGTTTATAATTGTATGACCTAAAATAATGTCTTGTGTGTGTCTCTGTGAGCATGCATGTGTTTGCAATTGTGCTTGTGTATAAGGATTCATTAATGCTTCAATTGGCAAAGTTGTGGCAATTATTCGGGCAGCGATGAACAACCACGGGCAACGGGTCAATCGCTACCAATCGTGTTGCCAAACACACAGTTGCCTACCGCTCTCATTTTTTATTATTCTTTCTATCTGGAGTGATCCGAAAACTCTACCGGCCGCTCATTTCTCACCGTGAGAAATTGTTGCGATGAGTCATCTGTGATGAGCCACCGGAGATGAATGCAATCGTGTTGCCAAACGCTGCATAAGTCATAAAATAACATAACTAGTGTGTCTGTTCATTCATAAATAGTTTGTGTATTTTAAAGAAAATGTAGTCAAGAGATTTTTGTTTTGATTTCCTTATCATTAGTTGTCACCATTTAGCACTTTTTCTTGGCAACTACTCAAAAGCTAGTTTTGTTAGCAATCTACAGCCCCAGCATCCAAGCTCATGAACAAATATAACTAGAACCATAATTGCCACAAGGCCATGACTACTACAAATGTAAGTTGTACTTCTAATACATCCACTTACCTTTCGCTTACCAGTGCATCCTGCATAATGGTCTATAATTTAGCATATGTATACCGCAGCGCCATACCCACACCCATTTATTATTTTATTTTGCAGTTGTTATATTGTTTTCAGACATGTATATGTAAGCTATCAAAAGAACAGTGTAGGTCTTGCATTTAGCTGTTGGTATATATATAATTTATCAGAAATATAAAACTGAAGTTGAGCAATGCTGTGTTGGATAGTGTTGATGTCGTGAAAGTATTGTATACAAATTCAAGTGGGAATTTCTATTATACTTTTTGGTATTTGATTCGATGAGCGCCAATTTTATGGTGGATTCTAACTTAACCGCAACCTCTACTTGTACACGTTGAGTACATGAGTATGGGGCATGGCAGGTAAAAGAGTTTTGTACAAATCTGGGATATGCAGATGCCCTTAATTGGTGTGACTAGAGAAATGGATACACTCATACTGGACCCACTGACTCCTAAGTACAACAACACATCAAAACAGTGAGCAGCATCCCTAATAGGGAACAATCTACATGCGAGAACACATCATCTACTGCATGTTCTCGACCGAACAACTAGGTTGCTAACTAGTTGGACTTGTCTAGCGAAGGATGCACAGGTTTTCCTTTTTCATCATCCATGAATTTATATGTGATGACGTCCCATGGTCATGCCCCGATTTTGTATGTGTTGCTAGAGCTACAATGATGTTACCTAGATTTCTCTCATCAACAATAATTTCGGTGATTCTTTCTCACTGCAGCTTCTCATTAATGATTCCTATAATTCCAAATACACGCCTTCAACTTGTAAGAATCAATGTTTTGACCCGCCTATGCGGATCACAGGCCCAGCCACACGGTTAGGCCTTTGAGCGGCCCTACAGGCGTCAGCCTAAAAAGCGCCCGCCTAAGGCCCGCCTGAGCCGCCTGTGCGCCCGCTTGAGAACTCCATTTGAGCGCCCGCTTTTGGGCGCCTTTTGTTTGGGCACTGGTATTGGGCCCCAATTGAAGTTGGCTCACTTGCCAAAATAAAAAATTAAGCATTGGCCCACAAGGGTTTAACTTAATTGCATTGTTTGCGATTCATGCAAGCGACGCGTATCCCCGACTGCAATTGCCGCAGGCACTCTCGTCTGCATTCGATCTCCCCGTCGACGCCAGAAGAGGCAGCCCGCAGCGATCCAAGTTTCCTTGCACCCAAGGATCTCCAACGGCACAGTATGTGAAAATCGGGTTACAAAGTCAACCTCCTTTCTTCCTCATGTGCTTGCCGTTCAGAAGGAAGCATGCGGTTGCTTTGGCTGGTGAAGCTTGTACGTTTCAAACTTGACTTTTGCTCAATGTTCAAAATTTCGACGAAATTGTCGAAATTTCGACCGAAATTTCTGTTTCTGTGGCAATCGGACATCGAAATTGACTGACGAAACTCTCGAAACAGTCAGATCATCGATTTTTTTTCTACGTTTTCATATACTATGTAGGACAAAAAACCAAAATAGCACACTTAAATAAAAATATGTACTGAAATAGCACTAAAGCCATCTTAATTTCTGAAATAGCCCACTTTTTGGGAAAAGCGCCAACACTTTTGGCGTTTTACTGTTTCCGGGAACAAAAGCGCCAAAAACATGGCGTTTTCAGTTGAAATCGCCCAAAACTTGGCGTTTTCACGTAAAAGCGCCAAAAATTAGGCGTTTTAGTGTGCTTACTCGCTAGCTACCCAATGTTGTCGACGTCGTCGGTCATTGTCTCCACGCAGTCCTTGGCCGCCCCGGCACCCTCACAGGACCGCACGGGTGTCTTGGCTCTTTCGTTAAAGATTGCAGCCGGCAAGCAGAACTAGGAGGACACGCCGCCAACCGAGGAGTCCAGCAGCCCCAAGAAGCGGGTCGCAATGCCACTACTGGCAGCAGTCGACGACAACAAGTCCTTGCCACAATCAAAGCCGCCACTTCAACAACATCAACAACCACCACAACAGGAACCGGCCAGATCCGCGACCGCCGAAGGCGGCGACGTCGACGCGTCCAGGGAGCGGCTGAAGCGGCACAGGAGAGAGATGGCAAGGAGGGTGTGGATCTCGAAGGCGTGGGGAAAGGAGACGTTCCTCAAGGACTACTGCACGGAGATCGACAGGGCTCTGTTCCCTAGAGGGCTCCTTTTGGCCAGAGAGGCTCTCGTCGACGAGTGCCGAAGCAGGGCCACGACATCCCCATCAGGAGCGGCGCCGACCAGGTCCACCTTCCGGATAGGCAACTTGTGCTAGCTATTTGGCTTCCATATATAAGACATGCTTGCTTATGAGGATATATGTTGATCGTCACAATCGTAACTCTTACGATTGGTTTCCTGTTCTTTCATTACTTTGGTCGATCCAACTCACCGCTTTGTGATTACCATCTTTCACTGCAATAATAGGAAACCAAGCTTCGACAGCATTGGTAGCTTGTACAGAGTACGCACATTAAAACGCCTACGAATTGGCACTTTCACATGAAAGCGCCTAACTTTTGGCGCTTTTACCTGAAAACGCAAGTTTTGGGCGCTTTCAACTGAAAACGCCATGTTTTTGACGTTTTTGTTCCCGGAAACAGTAAAACGCCAAAAGTGTTGGCGCTTTTTCCAGAAAGTGGGCTATTTCAGGAATTAAGATTGCTTTGGTGCTATTTCAGTATATATTTTTATTTAAGTGTGCTATTTTGGTTTTTTGTCCTACTATGTACTACCTAGAGCATATTTTTTGCACGGTTTTGTGTTTTTAAGTCTATATATTGTGCTTGCAAACTATAATGACTTAATTCATTGATTTCACCATTGAAAATTAACATCAAAATCCCCATCGAAATGCCCATCGAAACAGTTTAGGGTCATTCACTAAAAAATGATGAGACCCCACCCCACATATCCAATATGAGATATTATTACATATTTGAGTAGATTTACACTAGTAGATCATTCTGGTAAAATTTCATAAATTAATTCGTTTATTTTGCCGTCGAAACGCCAGGAACGCATTTATCGAAATTTCTATTTCTGTGGCCACCGAAAAGGCATCGAAATCGGACATTTTCTTCCTTGCTTTTGCTGCAGCGGGTGATTTGGGGAAGCTTCTACTGCTAAAGAGAGGAAGGATCAAGCCAAAGGTAATCATCTAATCACTTGTTTCTATTAATTGGTTCTTAAATTCCTCTTTTTCTTCATAAATACATCCGGCGGGTCTACTGTTTCTTTCTTTTTTCGTTTCGTTTATAATTCATGCTAAATCCTAGTATCTAGGTTTGTGTATGGCTGTGTGCATGTTATTCATCATATAATACATTATATAATACTATTAAGAGTATAATATCTTATTGATGTACATTAGAAAATATACAAAAACGGAACAGTACTTTAGGATGTACTATTTCTTTCTTTTTTTCTGTAGTTTTTACCTTAGTAATACACTAATAGTCTAATACGAAACAGTACCTTAGTACCTCATTACAGTAATAGTAATAAATTCTATAATATTGATCCTTGTATGATTGATTACATTCTAATATTCTGTACTAGATATGCATTATGCATACTACTGTTTACTTGATAGTGGTTATTAATACATTATATAATATAATACAGACATTCTATAACAGTAAGATAAAAACTAAAAAGATTAAAGTATATGTGTTCTCTTTCAAATTATGCAGGCTATATTCTGTAATACTTGTTTATGTCCTGTTGGGATCATAATTTGCAGATGGCCAATGATATGTCTGCTCCTCCAGCCCCCGAGAGTCTCCCAAAATGCTGCTTCCAACAGTAGGTCGCAAGATCCGGGTTGGAAGTATTGTGATCTTCCAGACCCGACTCGTAGAGATCGCCTTCGCTGTAATTATTGCAAATATATCTCCACGGGTGGGATTTTCATATTGAAGAAACACCTTGCTGGAAGGAGAGGAGATGTGGATCCTTGTATGAGTGTTCCACCAGAAGTAAAAAGGGAGATTATTGAGTATTTGGATAATTAGCAGCAAAGAAGGCCAAGAAACAAAAGGAAATGGATGAAGCTAGAGAGGAGATCAACATTAGGGAGCGGTCTGAGGATGAGGTTATGGTAGTTCTTGGTGGTTCACGACCAAAGAAGCCTAAGGTGGTTGGACAGATTAACCAGTATTTCAATAGGGACCCAGAAGTTGTAGTGAAGGAGAGGTTGTCATCAAAGCAAGAGGAAATTAACATGAAGTTGAAGAAAGAAGAAAGGAGAAGGCAGTGCAGTTCATTGCAAGATGGTTTTATCAAGTTGGTAAGCATGTCTTTACTTGTTTAATATATCATTATATATTGTTCTTGGGATTATTTTTGCAAATTGTATACCTACGTAAGCATGTACTTACATGAAACACAATGAAAATTGTAGGGATAGCGATGAATACAATAACATTGAGGAGCTTCAATGTAATGTTGGAGGTTGTTGGCCAATTCAATCCTGGCTTGCGGGGCCCTACAATACAAGAATTGTGGGAGCCTCTCTTAAAAAGAGAAGTGGTACAGACTAGGAACTCGTTGGAGACTCGAAGAGATGAGTGGAGGAGTGGCTACTCAATTATGACAGATGCATGGACAGATAGAAGAGGAAGAAGTATAATGAATCTTTGTGTCAATTGTAAGAAGGGTACAAGTTTCCTAAGAGCTATAGATGCATCTGCTGACATTCACAATGCGGAGTTCATATTTAAGTTGGTGGATAGTTGCATAGAGGAAGTTGGAGCAGACAATGTAGTGCAAGTGGTCACTGACAATGCCACAGCTAATATTGCAGCAAGAAGGCTTCTCAAGGACAAGAGGCCTGCAATTTTTTTGGACTCCTTAAGCCGTGAACTGTGTAGATCTCATGCTTGAGTGCATTGGGCAGTTGCCTAGGATAAAAACTGTGATTCATAAGTGCAAGAAGTTGGCCATCTTTATTTACATCCACCACAGCACCCTCAGTTTGATGAGGAAATTCACTAAGGGTGACGTGGTTAGGCCTGGTGTGACACGTTTTGCCACGGTCTACCTCAGTTTGCAAAGCTTGTTGGACAAAAGAAATGAGCTGAGAAGTATGTTCTATTCCTCAGATCGAGAGGAATGCATGTACTCTAAGACATGTGAGGGGGAGCGCTTTGCAAATATGGTGACATCATCAACATTTTGGCCTTCAGTGGTGTCTACTGTGAAAAGATACAAGCATCTAGTCAACGTGTTACGACTTGTAGAGAGTGAGAGGAAGCCAGCTATGGGTTTCATATATGCTGCAATGCTAGATGTTGAAAAGGAGCTGGCACAGAGCCTAGATCGTGACCAACCCTTCCTGAAGAGGGTTATGGAGATCGTTGATGAGAAATGGGACAAAAGGCTCCACCGTCCCTTGCATGTGGGAGGTAAAGAAATTTTATGCATGGCTTTTTATATTCAATGTTTATTAAATGTATTCTAATTTTCTATTGTATTCATTACACAATGTAGACTACTATCTGAATCCATACTATAACTAGTTTGATCCTTAGATTAACACAGGATGTGTGATGGATGGACTCATGGAGTGCATAGATATTTTTTTCCTAAAAGTGTCATTCAAGGTAAAATTATTTTGGAGAAAAAGATGCCTGCCTATAGAGAGAGTCTTGGGGCATTTGGAAAACCAAGTGCCATAAGACAGAGATCAAATCTTGATTTGGACCCCGGTAAAATGTCTTGAAACTTAACAATTATGGTAAATTCAATATAAAGCATTATTATGTTATTTGAGTAATAGCATTTAATGATGAGAAGTGGAGTGGTGGACAAATCATGGATATGGTACTCCCTACTTGCAAAGAATGGCACTTAGGATACTAAATCTAGCATGCACTTCATCAGGGTGTGAAAGAAATTGGAGTACATTTGAGATGGTAATGATCTCAAACATTCAAGATTTTTTAATTTGTCCCTAAGATATCATAACATGATTAATTTATTTAAATTTTTATTTTCATTTTGACATGTTTAACAGATTCACACCAAGAAGAGGAACAGACTTGACGTGCGAAGGTTAAATGATTTGGTATATGTGTAGTTCAATGCAAAACTCAAAGATAAAAAGGAAAAGGTTGAAGCACAGGGAGAACCTTTGGAGTCTGCCTATATAGACAAGGCAAAGGATTGGTTTTCAGATCTCAATCCAGATGAAGATGAGATCTATCCAGGTGTTGGATTTACATGGAGACAAGTAGTTGAAGCATCTAGGGTGACAGAAAGGGTTTATACCAGGGCCAGAAGAAATCTCCAACCCACCATTCCTGCTCAGTCTACCCCTTTTACTCTTGGTGATGCACAAAGAGAAAAGGCAAAAAGAGTTGCTTACCAAGAAGATTCTGATCCAGAGGTTGAGGGAAGAGATGATCCCTTAAGGGATGTTGCTGATCCAGAGGCTGACAACTATTCTAGTGTTGAAGACATGGAGGAAGACGGGGACAATTAGGGTTGAATTAAGGGGGATGTGATATTGTAGCATTTTTGATGTTTTTGGGAATAGACTTGTCGTGTTTTTTGGTTGGGCATTCACTTTTGATGCTATTTGGGATTAGACTGATGTCATGGTCATGGGAAACATCCTCCTTTCCTTTATTATGTTATGCAGCTATTGCTTGGTGCCTAGTGCCTACTTGTTTTATATTTACATTCAGTATGATAATGTTCCTTATGTTGCATGCAAATTGTCTATGAAATTTAATGTCTAATTATTTTGTGGTGGCACTGCATAAACAATTTCTTGTATTAACTGTTTCTTGTTTTTAAATTTTCATGTTGGTGTGTTGTGGGCGTATCTGCAATTGGATCAACTAATTTTATAAAGATCATGCTCCATCTACAGGTACAGTAATTTGTATTTATTTCTTGATCTTCTTCATGTATTTATTCATTGTCATAATGTCATCCATTATTTTATAGTTGTAACTTGTGTTATAATTCATAGACTATTTGGGTGTTTTATTATGTTGTATAATGTGTTTAGATAAGTAAAATGTCTACCTACAATATGTGATTTATATAGACTTATGTGTAATTTTCTATCAAATTGTATAAGGATTTAGGAACCCGCTTTATCAAAAAGCGCCTGCCTGAGCGGCCGCCTGCCGCTCAAGCGTCCACAAGGTGGCATCTGCACACCTCCCGCTTCCAGCTTTCTAAAACATTGGTAAGAATTAAAGAACTTAACATAGATTCAGCAGAGAACATGAATATGCACAACATAGATTCAGCAGAGAACACGAATATGTACAATATCATGTAGATTAAACTCAAACTCCTGGTTATATGTTATAAGTCATTGATGCTTTATTTGAATGATACAACAACTATTTTGCAAAGACGATTAATCATTTGATAAAACAAGATATGCCTCTAGAATATTGAAAGGCAGTACGAAGCAGGATACCTGAATTTTTGCCCCTCTATATGTAATAACGCCTGGAATGCATGTCAAGGTAGTAAATTCGTATGAGGCAACCTGAAATTTCCATAGTTTATCAACATTAAAGATATTAATCCAACTTCAACTAAGGTGCAGCCACTTATAAACCATTTAAACCAATAGTAAAACAAAAATAATAGCATTGATTATAGGAAGACTCGCAAAAAATGATCTACATTAAATATCAACAAGGTCTTACATTTTAGCACGTGATCGAACATAGGTAGCAACTAGCATGTTGCTAGCAAATAAACTATGGTCAAAATCCAAGTTAATTTTTTATCATCACTTGTCCTTCGGCTGAGGTTGTGCTATAAAAATTTCTTCTTTGTGACCCTACGACTTGTATGAAAGTGTTACACTACAAAAATTAGAATCTAGGCAATGAATTGTATCGGTTGAGAATGTTACTATTCTTATTGTTCCATATGAGCCCTCACTGGGAGCGGTTGGGGTGGCGTGTCAATGGGGATATGAACCATTATTCTAAAATTCAGTATGTGGTGTAAGAGCAGAGAGGGTATTGCATACTATATGCAATATACATAAGGTTTTGAGAACATAATTAAATTTAATTATATATGTATTCATAAACTAATATAGTAAGCATATTAAATAATATATCTAAGTTTCGAATATACAATTGTGTACATAAATGTAAACATATAAATATGTATGTACTATACGTTTGTGTGTGTATGTTTTAAAATGCGTGCAATATTTCATGTGTGTATAGGTATATGTATTGGAAATGTGTGTGTATGTTTTAAAATGTGTGCAATATGTTGTGTATAGGTATAAATATTAGAAATGTGTGTGCGTGTTAAGGTAGAAAAGGCACTACACCACCCAAGATCGACACCTTGACGCCTAGGCACGTCTAAGAGTGCTTAGGCTGCATATCTGTTATAATTTCAAAAACACTTTTTTATTATATACATATAATTTATTGTTACTGAAGTATATTCTACTCATACAAATAAAATTTATGGTTATATACATAGGCATATTCATTTATTTTGTAGTTGATCATAAAATAAGCCCCAAGACAAACCGCAAAAAGAGAAACATATTCAAGCATAGTTTGACACAATTATGAAAAAAATGGTTATTTATGATAGAGAGCCCCCAAAATAGAGAAATTAGGCCTCTAACATGAACGAAAAACTTTAGTTTGAAAAATATGACCTTAAAAGGAACTACAACACACATATATGGGGTTGAGAATCAAAAAATAAGTCAAGGAGTTGGCCAAAGGGCAGCCCTTGGGATGCCATGGCCCCACACCTAGTCCCCCTGCCTTGATATATATATATATATATATATATATATATATATATATATATATATATAGAGAGAGAGAGAGAGAGAGAGAGTCAGGCTAGAATACACTCGAGTGTATCCGGAGCAGAATACACTCAAATAGTTTTCCATGATGCAATATTTTTTTAAAGAATCTAAATTGTTGATCCTCTTAAACATCATGTGAATAGCTCATACATAAAATTTGAGCTCATTTGGACATTTATAGGTCATGTTATGAACACCACAAAAATTATACATTTCAAATTAGTTTCGTGCGTCGATTTTGTTGCCCTCAGATGAGTGGCTTATACTCATCCAAATGAGCTCAAAATTTGCATGTAGCCTAATTATAGTATGACAATGAAGATCAATGGTTTACATTTTGCAAAAAAATAGTCTTGATATGCAAACACCACTTGAGTGTAGCGTGAAATCTGTACACTCGAGTGTATTCTAGCCAGACTATATATATATATATATATATATATATATATATATATATATAGAGAGAGAGAGAGAGAGAGAGAGATTAAAATGCATGTGTGTGTGAAATATATGTCTAGAAACAGATACACACACATGTATGAGTACATCTATTATGTGTGTATTTATGTGAATATATCAAAATGTGTGCATATAAAGACAAAAGGAGTAACAAAGGGGGGTCCCCCTACTGCCCCTTAAGACCACTCAAATCTCAGGATGAGTGGCGAGGAGGTAAGTCGTTGACGATTACAAAAGGGATTGAACTCGGGTATATGTGAATATAACAAAATGTATACATAGAAAATGTATCCATATAGATATACAGACGTATGTGTGGAACACTGCGTGTGTGCTGTGTTATATATTTATAGATATGTGACTACATGCATATATCAGTACTTAAATATATTAAAATATATACACAAAAATAAATTTATATGAAAATGAATAAAATAACATTTATAAATATGTGTAGAAGTAGGTGTATGTGTTGTGTCACATATGCATGCATATAAACATGACTCTATGTATACATATATATATATGACATAGTATATATATATATATATATATATATATATATATAGAGAGAGAGAGAGAGAGAGAGAGAGTCAGGCTAGAATACCTCGAGTGTATTCAGATGTATATGACATAGTATATATATATATATAGTATGTGTGTATGAATGCATGTATGGTGCCAGAGAAGAATTTTCAAAAGTTGGTTTTCAATCGGACAGGCGGCTACATATGTGGCACTGGACAGCTTAATGGATCAATTAGCAATGTCATATTCCATAGCACAGGCATATGTGGTCGCCTGTGTGGCTGCATGGTATGATTTAGTGAACAAGGATCCTTCAATATGGAGATTCACCAATAGTTATAGGAGATACTAAGACTGTGGTTGTAGTTGAAGTTTGTAAAAGTAGTCGGTGGCTTAGGTTTGACGTGATGGTTGTGGGTGTGAGCCAGTAGCTACCAAGAGGCAACATAAGTGGGAACATGGATCTGGACAAAGTGATTTGAATTTGTTTCGAAGGGGGTGAAAGAGAAACTAAAGTGTTTGGCAATTGTAATAAGATAAGTGTCCTGCAAGAGAAGGCAACCTCAAGGAATCGGAAAAAGTCGGCTTCAAATCCATTTTATTCAAGATTATGAAATAAAAAGTATTGAATATTCACTCTAGGCTTCGCATCCTTTTGCTTTCTCTTCATTTATATTGGAAGTGACCTTTTTCTTTCTGTTAGGTTAGGAAGTATTCACTCTTTTCCTAATGAATTGAACTGTTGTGTTCCCTCAAGAAAAACATATCTTCGCATTTTCTGAACGGAAAGCACATGTACTATGATAATAACTAACTATGGATCTTTTAATCTCTTAGTCGAAATCTAAGTCAAAGATTAATTTAGGGGCATATATGAAGTAATAGTGGTTTACAACAGATGTTAGTTTGAATAAAGATCCCTTCTGTATGTAATTGTTGATTTAAGATTTTATGTTTATATTATCACAGTCAGGTATAGTTATCATGTGAAATCATAGTTTTACTAATCTTAGTGAGTAATAATATGTATAAGACTTATCTGGGGCTTTTTTGGGTTACTCTTACACCAAAGGAATCTAACTACCTAAAGAATGAATGAAAATAATCACAATCTAAAAGTTCACCAATTTCTTGCTTCGATTAGGCCTCAAGCCACAACACAATAGATTCACAGATTTTCCCAAACCAGATTTGAGAAGTTGAACATGAGATTATTCGATTATGGTCAGTTGGTATGTGTTTTTCACTTAAAAAGTACATGACACTTCTGTATATTCATGATACAGTTCCCAAGGGTGTTTGTTGTGGTGGAAATGCTATTGAAATGTTAATAAGGAGCATGATCATAAGAAAACCTACAAAAAGATATTAGGGACTGAGACCACAGGAAAGCACCAAACTGAAGGAACACCGATTGCATAGTCAACCATTAATCAGCTAAAACTTAGGGCAAAATGCAAACAACGGTATTTCGATGCTCAAATATTATGTAGTTAAGATGTTTTTCTTATGAATAAATTTATGCATCCAGGTTACATATTGATGACAAAAGAAAAACCTACCAAAATTAAAACAAATAAACATACCTCTGAAAAGGTACCAGTCAGTTTATTAAGAAGAGTTGATTTCCCTACAGAAGGAAATCCGACAAGACCAACTCGGGAGTCGCCACTTTTAGTAACATCAAAACCTTCACCAGCTCCGCCAGCACCTTTTGATGTAGGCTCAAGAAGCTCCCTTCGTAATTTTGCAAGTTTGGCCTAGGATTAAAAATTGAATGTAGTTTTGTGTCAGCAAAAGGTTGTGAACTTGGTCGAGATAAATTCCAAGCAGTCAATTACTTGCCAATTATGGACTAAAGGTTCGAGCAGAAACAGCATTATTCTCAATACAAATGATTTGTTTGTTTAATATATACTTTTTTATAACGTCATAACTTCATGACAAATTAATCGTTTGTTACTACCTGTTGTACCGGAGCATAAACTGACTTTTATAGTATCAAATGCATTGATCTTGCTTAAATGGTAATATCAAATACGATTTGGGTAATATAGTGTCCCGTGTGTAATACTTCATGAGCATCTTTTTGTATGAAGGTATAAGAAGAAAGAGATTGAAGTGGCACGTTTTTGGCTTACCGAGGCATCTCAGAATGTGTGGGCGTGTACAACAGAGCCTAGAGAGTTCACCTATTAAATAATGCAGTCAACAGTGGGAAATAATGTGGTGAAATATCTCCATTCACCAAAAATATACAGATCGGTCAGTAGCTCCGCATTAAAGTTGAGGCAGTGTGTCAGCCGACTCAGCCCACAGAACCGAGTGGATGCAAGTACGTCATATCTACCTATTTCGGTTAAAGGAAACAAGTAGAAGTTAACCCAAGGTTAACAAGTACATATTCTCTGTCCAAACATTGTATAATGGTCAAGTATGTATGGGGACTAGATGTGCCTCGCCACGTTACTGGTAGTTCAAGTTCTTCCTCCTTGATGGCGGTGATGAAGTGATGACCACACAACAAATATCTGACAAAGATTCCACAAGGATTCAATTTATAATAGGGGGACGCCATGCCTATATGCATCTCTAGTTCACATCCGTCCTCTTTTTGATGGCTATTAGGCTATTAACACCTGTCTCCCCTTCAAAGTTGGTCCCTAGACCTTTTACGATTTCAACCTCCCTCCTATCTCCTAACCCCCTTTGGCAAAGGATCGGGGTTCTAGAGTCCACGTTGAGTTAATCCAGTTGATGAGAGATGTGTAATCTGGATTGGGATAAATCGTGTTTGGTAACAAAGTTGTTTTCGATCCAATTTTTGGTTAGAATATTGTTTGAAATTAGTGTCAGTACAGAGAAGCCAATTCTGAATGAATTTTCTAATCTTGGAAAAACTGGGTTGAAGCCCGAATGGGGGACTGAAACTGGTCTCAAGAACCCGCCAGTTCAATTTCAGCCCATGTGTTGCCAAATGCAAACTTCAGTCACGTTACCCACCTTGTCTTCCCAGTTGCCCTAGAGCCCACAACATCAGGTAAAGTCTGCTTAATGTCAGTCACCCACCTTGTCTTCACATTCATACTATAATCCCCAATGCTAATCCAGACTATTTTTCTCAGTTTGTTAACCTCTCACCAAGGCAAAGCTTCAAGCTTGAACAGCCTCCTATGAAGGTAAGAAGATGGCCTCCATTGACCCCACTTTTGCTAGTATGTTTCAGCACAACCCTTTGTTTTTTAAAACCCTCAAGTCCTTTCTTGCCACGATGTAACCAAATAACCCCCTCCACACACACACACACACACAATTTATGCATATATGCACCCCTTTGTGAGTGGAGAAGCGGAGGAGAGGAGAATCCGATCACACAAGAGAATTAGCGGCTGCGTGAGCAAAGTGCTTGAGAGGGCAAACAGTCGTCTCATGTCTATTATAGATATGGGTAAATTACAGATAGGTACAGCAGAAATAAGAGAATAACATAACAAATAAATAACACATAATAAAAGACATGTTAACACTCCCCCTCAAGCTGGAGAGTACACGTCGTGTATGCCCAGCTTGCCACATAGATTTTGAAAAGCTGTTGGACCCAATGGCTTTGTCAAGATATCTGCCAGTTGTTCTTCAGGCTTGACATATGGCGCCACAATAGTACCATTCTTGATCTGATCTCGAATAAAATGGCAATCAACTTCTACATGCTTTGTGCGCTCATGAAAGACAGGATTCCTGGCAATGTGTATGGCTGATTGGTTATCACACTTGAGCTCCATGGAAGATAAAATAAGAATCTTTAACTCAGAAAGAATAGATTTAACCCATTGTAGCTCACAACATCCATGAGTCATAGCACGATATTCGGCCTCAGTGCTGGATCGTGCTACCACATGCTGCTTTTTGCTTTTCCAAGTAATCAAATGATCACCTAGGAAAGTTCAGTAGCTTGATGTAGACCTTCTATCAGTATGATTACCAGCCCAGTCTGCAGCTGCATAACTTGCAGCCTCTTATGAAGGTAAGAAGATGGCCGCCATTGACCCCACTTTTGTTAGTATGTTTCAGCACAATCCTTTGTTTTTTAAAACCCTCGAGTCCTTTCTTGCCACGATGTAACCAAATAACCCCCTCCACACACACACACACAATTTATGCATATATGCACCCCTTTGTGAGTGGAGAAGCGGAGGAGAGGAGAAGCCGATCGCACAAGAGAATTGGCGGCTGCGTGAGCAACGTGCTTGAGAGGGAAAACAGTCGTCTCGTGTCTATTATAGATATGGGTAAATTACAGATAGGTACAGCAGAAATAAGAGAATAACATAACAAATAAATAACACATAATAAAAGACATGTTAACACTCCCCCTCAAGCTGGAGAGTACACGTCGTGTATGCCCAGCTTGCCACATAGATTTTGAAAAGCTACTGGACCCAATGGCTTTGTCAAGATATCTGCCAGTTGTTCTTCAGACTTGACATATGGCGTCACAATAGTACCATTCTTGATCTGATCTCGAATAAAATGGCAATCAACTTCTATATGCTTTGTGCGCTCATGAAAGACAGGATTCCTGGCAATGTGTATGGCTGATTGGTTATCACACTTGAGCTTCATGGAAGATAAAATAGGAATCTTTAAGTCAGAAAGAATAGATTTAACCCATTATAGCTCACAACATGCATGAGCCATAGCACGATATTCGGCCTCAGTGCTGGATCGTGCTACCACATGTTGCTTTTTGCTTTTCCAAGTAATCAAATGATCACCTAGGAAAGTGCAGTAGCCTGATGTAGACCTTCTATCAGTATGATTACCAGCCCAGTCTGCATCTGCATAACCTGTAAGAGCCAAAGTAGACGGGGACACCTTAGGTCTATAATATGTGATCCCCTTTCCAGGAGCACTTTTCAGATATCTCAGAATCCGGCAAACTGCTGTCCAATGTGACTGTCGTGGTGAGTTCATGTACTGACTCACTACGCCTACAGCAAAAGAAATGTCAAGCCGTGTAACAGTCAGATATATCAGCTTACCAAATATCCCCCTGTAATATCCTGGATCTGAGTACTCAACATCATCAACCGTCTCCTTGATGTAATAATCCATAGGAGTAGATACCGATTTAGACTCAGTCATGCTTGTCTCCTGTAATAAGTCAAGCACATATTTCCTCTGAGATAGATTGATACTTGCATGAGATCTAAGCACCTCAATGCCCAGAAAGTATCTCAGTTTACCCAAATCCTTCGTTTGGAAGTGTCTCTACAATCCTTCCTTCACACGTGATATGCCTGTAGAATCACTGCCAGTAATCATTGTGTCATCAACATATACAGCAATAATGATTGAACCACAAGAAGAGTTAGAATAGAATAAGGAGTGATCAGTCAGGGAACGAGAGAAGCCCATCTATAGTACAACATCACTGAACTTGTCAAACCAAGCTCGAGGAGATTGTTTCAGTCCATATATGGCTTTCTTCAGTTTACGCAACTTCTGACACTCCCCCTGAGCAACAAAACCAGGAGTTTGCTCTATATATACCTCTTCCTGTAGTTCACCATGAAGAAATGCATTCTTAACATCAAGCTGAAACAGAGGCCAATCAAAGGTAGTAGTCAGAGAAATAATAATCCGCACAGAATTCAGACGAGCAACTGGAGAAAAAGTCTCAAAGAAATCAGCACTGTAAGTATGTGTAGCCTTTTGCTACCAATTTGGCCTTCAACCTTTCAACTGACCCATCCGGATTGTGTTTGAAGGTAAAAACCCATCTGCAGCCCACTACTTTCTTCTCTGCATGTAAGTCAACAAGATCCCATGTGCCATTATTCAATAAAGCCGACATCTCAACCTGCATTGCCTGTTTCCAGCCACTGTCCTTCATAGCATCATAGTGATTTCTCGATATAACTACAGAATCAATCCCAAGAGCAAATGCGCGAGCCTGTTTAGATAAGTGGGACAGACAACACACATTTGCAATAGGATGTCTAATAGTACAAGAACAAGTACCTTTCCGGACAGCAATAGGAATATCAAGATCTGATGCTTCTGCAGGAATCTCGTGAGTAGAAGACGATGAGGAAGGCTCAGAGACTGGTGTCGCTACCTCTTCTGGATCTTGTCTGCCTCGCCTACTATAAACATGTGGGTAGTGCTCAATAACAGGCACATCTCCTGCCTGCTCTTCCTGAATAAAAGTATAATCAGGAATGATTGGTGGCGCTCCCTCACTCTGCACAGATGGTGCCACTCTCTCACTATGAAAAGTTGGTGGCACTCCCTCTCTCAACTACTCCCCCTTACTCATAGCATCGGAAAAATATGGAGTGGTCTCAAGGAAGGTAACATCCCTAGACACAAACATGCGACGAAGACTAGGGCAGTAACATTTGTATCCTTTGATAGTACTGGAGTACCCAAGGAACAAGGTTTTATTAGACCTAGGAGAAAGTTTGTCGGCCTTAGGGTCAAAATTATGGAGAAAAAAGTGCAACCAAACACTCTAAGAGGGATAGAGAAGGGCTGATCCGTAGGACGTAGCACAGAGAAGGGGTCTGCCCTTTACGAACAGAGGATGGTTGTTTATTAATTAAGAAGCAGGCAGTTAAAAGGGCTACAGACCAGAATTTCTTAGGCACATTAGACTAAAACATGATAGACCGAGCAACATCAAGGAGATGGCGATTTTTCCTCTCAGCCACCCCATTTTGCTGAGGGGTGTGAGGACAAGACGTGTGATGGATCATGCTCACAGAATTGCAAAAATCAGACATGGCCTTTTGAACATACTCTAAAGCATTATCAGATTGAAGAATTTTGATATTGCAATCAAATTGAACCTTTATTTCTTTATGAAAATGTTTAACAATAGATAGCACAGACTCTCGGCTTTTGAGTAAATAGATCCATGTCATACGGGAAAAATCATCTACAAAAGTAATAAAATAACGAAAACCATTATAACTCTGGTCTTTAACAGGACCCCATACATTACTATGAACCAACTCAAAAGGACAAGATGCCCGTTTATTGACACGACTGGGGTAATATAATCTATGATGTTTTCCCAACTGACATGACTGACATTCTAAAGATGACACTTGGGACAACTCTGGTTCCAACTTCCACAGGCTTTCTAAAGAAGGGTGTCCATATCTGCAATGCCACGGCTGGAGCAGGAGCAGATACTGGGAGAGGCAGACTGTCACCATGGAAAAGGTAGAGATCACCTTTCCTAGGCCCCCCACCAATCGTCCTAATACTCTTGAGATCCTGTATTACAAAACAAGAAGGCCCAAATGTTATTGTACATTTTACAGTGTCAACCAATTTTGCAACAGAAAGAAGAATAAATGGAAAATCAGGCACAAAATGTACAGATTTAAGATCAATCTTGGGTGTTAGAGAAACAGATCTACTAGTTAACACTCTCCTCACTGAACCATCTGCCAGTGTAACAGATTGGTGAGGGATATACGAGTTAATAGAGTGGAGCAATCTCCTCATACCAGTCATGTGTTGTGATGTGCCTGAGTCAACCACCCAAGATGAAGTAGAGCCAGAAGCTATAAGAGATGTAGCCTGATTACCCGCAGTAGATGCCAGGTTTGCTGAGGATGATGATCCCATACTCATGTGTTGTGTAGCCTGAATGAACTGATCATGCTCTTCCTAAGTAAGAGTGATGCCTGAAGAGCTAGAGCCCACAGCAGAAGACGGAGAGGACTCAGTAGTAGTGGCATAATGTGTTGCCCCCACTGGTGGTGCAGCAGGTCTCCCATGTTTCTTCCAACACTTATCCACTGTATGTCCTGGTTTGTCACAGAAGGTGCACTTAGGACGGGTCCCACGTCCTCTGCCCATACCAGGTCGTCCTCCTCTCACTGCAGCAGCTATAGATGCATGAGACTCCCCAGAAGATACAATAGAAATAGGATCAGCAGACTCAAAATTGGATTGTTGAATTCTCGAGTAGGCTTCCTCAAAACTAGGCAATTTATCATAAGCAAGGAGGACACTCCGGGCAGAATTGCAAGAAGAATTGAGTCCATATAAGAACTTGGCAGTAATCAAGTCATCTCTGTCTTTGACCTGTTCAGCAACTGTCACAGGATGATAGCAACTCAGCTCTTGAGTAATGGCCTGAATCGCTCCAAAATACTCCTCTAGTGATCTGTCACCCTGTCTCTTTGCAAAAAGACAATCATAGATCATGAACTGGCGAAGAGCATTCTTCTCCTGAGAGTAATGCTTCTTCACTGCGTCCCATATCTCCTTGGTTGTAGAATAAAACATGAACCTTGCAGCAATCGCCGGTTCCATACTACCCTACAACCAGGTCTTCACAAGACTGTCATGACGCTTCCACTCAGCGTGTCCTTCATCAGTAGCAGCCAGGGGAGCAGAGTCAACATATCTCGCCTTGTCGCGAGACTCCAAAACAGTATGGACAACATTCATCCATAGGAGATAATTCTTCCCGTTTAGCTTGATGGAAGGGATAGGCGACATCTCACTGTAGATCGTAGACATCTTGGTGTCCCCCATGATATAACGGGGCTTTGTGACGGTCTGATACACGTCACAATGAAGGCTGAAGTGACGGAGAGATACACGTCACAACTGAAAAATGAGATAAATGTGTTACACATTCACAGCCTCCAAACGATTTTCCTAATCACACATGGAGGTGTGATTAGGAGTATAATCGTAGAGAGACGAGTCCTCCGGTTTAGGCTTTAGACGGCCGTCGGATCAGCCGAAGATCCCCAAACAGCAACAGCAACTTCTGAAAAATTGATCGGTGGCTGCTGTGAAAATCGTCGGGGAAGAAAAAACGCCTCCGGGACTTTGCGGCGGAGCCTACGACAGCGTTGGAGGGCTACCAAAGGCCCAGCTTGGTGACGGAGAGGGCCTGCTAGCCCTACGTCTCACGCCAAGAGGCGGACGACGGCTGCAGGCCGGGCGGCGGTACCTGCCGCTGTCGCGGCGCTGCCGGCGGGCGGAAGGGAAGAAGGAGAAGATGGAGGGGAAGATTGGCGGTGGAAGGAGAAGAGGGAGAGGCACCTAGGTCGTGCGCTGCTCTGATACCGTGTGAGTGGAGAAGCGGAGGAGAGGAGAAGCCGATCGTACAAGAGAATTGGCGGCTGCGTGAGCAGCGTGCTTGAGAGGGCAAACAGTCGTCTCATGTCTATTATAGATATGGGTAAATTACAGATAGGTACAGCAGAAATAAGAGAATAACATAACAAATAAATAACACATAATAAAAGACATGTTAACACCCTTCATTCTCTAAAACATCTAAGAGAATGGACCTTGAGGCAGTTATTGTCCTGAATTTACCTTAGTGGAATGTGTCCTCCCTTGAACTTTGCAGAATGGAATCCCTAAAAAAAGGTCAAATTTACATGCTTCCAAACCCATCGGAGTGATGATGGTAGAAGAATTACAGCTCTGCCTCTCCGCTATCTTTCAGTGCCAATCTCAAACAAAGAGGTTGATCTCCCCCAAACATTGCATGATCGCATCCTTGACGGAAGCATTGAGATGTCATGCTTCCAAACCGATCAGCGATAGTACAAGCAATGTAGTCGTGCCTCCCCCTCCGCCTGCAGTGCCTACCTCAACAAAAAGGGCGCTGGCTTCAAAAAGTTTGTTTACTATACAAATCCTACAACCAAGGGAAAGGGCACTTATGCATGATGCATTAAATGCTTGTGTTTGCGGCAACACAAAAGAGATGATCTAACATTCTCCTAACCCTTGGTGACAGAGGACAGAGAAAATATCTTTGGTTGGTGGTCCGCCTCAACTTTGAGTCATGTTTCTCCTCCACTCCCCTTATGATCATCCTTTCCAACACCACTCCCTTTTGGTTACCACGAGCGACCTTAATGGCTCAACCATTTTCACCACTCTACAGTCATTCGTCTTTGATGGTAATTAATTGTTTTAGTATTTCAACCACAGACAACAACAAAATAGCCATCGTCATCAATTAAGACAAATACATGTAGGAATTGGCCGCATTAATACTTCTTTTCCGCTAATTTATATATTGTGTCAAATTCACATCAACTAATAAAGAGTGTATCCTACTTTATTAGTTTTTTACATTCTATTTTTAGGTTTTAGCTTAACTCTTATCATCTCGATTGCATTATGGCTGTGTTTGGTATCCGATTGTGATAGTTTTATTTGCCTTGGGTAAGTTAACCTGTGATATCTTATCCTCGTGTAAGATGACTATTGTTTTGAGCAGCGATATATAAACTTGATGGTAAGATGTCCACCGCTTGGTATACATGTAAGTAATCTTTCATTATTTGGACAAAATCTGTTATGCCCTATACATAAATAACATTACACGTATTCAGCAGTCGGTTAGAGGGGTTTTATGGGAAATAAACATCCACGGCAAATATACCTGTCTCCTGCCGCAAGGATTTCAAGCGGCAAGTTATCTGAATATTTTCCGGTTAACTTATCCGTGTGGCATCTTATTTGTCTTTTGAACTGCATAACAAACATCAGTTAAAATGCCTGGTCACGTCTCCTTGCCGTGCCGGAGCTCGGACGGCATACCAAACGTAGCCTATCTATCATAGGTGCATTTGTTGACCTATGTTGGACATGCATAAATCTATTATAACCACCCCCCCCCCAAAGTTCAACCCAGAAAAACTGCAGCAACCAACAATTCAATTATGATGAACTCCGCATAACCAATTCGGTTAGGCGTTGATCACCTACAGACCTTCCCTTCCAGAAAACAATTTGACCAGCTGATTCAGTCCGTCACATTTTTGCCTACTTATTCAAATTGAAGGATGATAAATTTTCTGGAAACTCTGATAATCTAGAAATGAAGGGTGCACGACAGTATATCGACTGTGGATCACACAAAGAAATTATCAATAGCATGCTACTCAGATGTAGACTGTGCATTATTCCATAAAGCACAGGACAAAAAACTCCAAGAAATCCCATACTCAAAACATAAGAACGGTACAGCAGCACATGCGGAGGAAAGCGAATGGATAAAGAATCAATACCTCGGATGGAAGAGAAAGTACTTGAAAGTTGAAAGAGAGAAACTAAATGAAATATGGTTAATACCAACGTTTACTTCCACAATTAACTTTTCAGGCTGCTACATTCCTCAAATCAAAAGTAATTTTCCTAAATATGTTCAGACAACGACGTCGGATTATAGCTATATATTCAAAATTTACAAGCTTTAAGGTGGCATTTAAGGTTCAGTATTTTAAAGAACCTTGAGCAACCCGAGATGATGTGCTGTTGCTTTATTCTTTTGTGTCCTTGCCATCTGCATGAGACAAAAATATGTGAATCGTACAAGTAGTACTAAATAACAAACAAGTATGAATAACAGAAACACAATAGAAGAAAAGATATCGCTAACAGCATTGCTTCGAGTGGAAAAATATAATTGGTCTCCAATAGAATCGCAACAACAAAGTACAAATTATTTAGCTGCAAAACTAGCATCCTAGGATGCAGATTAGTTGCAGATTAGGTATATGCAGTGATCCATATGACCACAAAATTATATGCAGCGATCCACACAACATATTTGCAAATAGATTCCTTCCTAGGAAGCACGGATACGGATACGTATCTGATACGGGTACGAGTACGGGGATACGGAAATTTTCAAAAATATAGGATATGGGTACGTCATGGATACGGCAATTTTTTTATATTTATTTTAATATTTTTAAAAATAACCAATATATTTATTTTAAAAACAGATGAAGACAATCAAATTTCATTTAAAAATCACAATATTTCTAAAGAAAATGAAAACCAATACCATAATATCAAACAATGATTTAACATGGGGTCTTTCATTCATATTAATGTGAGACAGAAATTACAAAAAGACATGATTATATCATATTCTAAACCTTTCACATTTCATGTATCATGTAATGTTGTGTTGTAAAGTGAGTTGTGTCATCTGTGATACCAAACTATCTTCTGTCATGTATGGCTAGCTACTATGAAGCACGGATATAGATATAGAAATGGATATGGGTACGGGTACGGTACGGGGATACGACAATTTTTGAAAATATAAGATGCGGGTACAACATGGATACAACAGTTTTTCTAATGTTTATTTTAAAAGTTTAATAGAAAATACCAATTTCATTCTCAAATCACAATACAATAGGGGGAATCTAGAGTTGGAAGTCACATGGTTTTGGGATTTTGAGGGATCACACAATTGGGGTGCTCTCTTGGTTGCTAAATGAGTTGGTTGTATCATGGCTGCATTGAGGTCATATCGTGCTAATAAAAAAAAGAATACGACTTAAGAAGTATTTGGTATGTATTAGAGAGTATCTAGGGAGTATTAGTATCAGATATGCATTCAGTATTGGTAGGACACGTATTTTGAAGTATCGGTGCTTGGAAGTTCTTTAAAAAGTGAAATCCCAAAAAACAGAGGAGGTACAAACAATGAAGAGAAGGAAGATTGACATTTAGCAAGAGGGATGGTGACTAACCTTGAACTACTTCAAGGAAGCAACTGTGACAACCTTGCTGCTAGCTACTACTTAGCAGAGAGGGTTGAAACATGAGCTGGTGTCAAATGCTAATCAAGCAATGTCATGCCCAGATTTTATTTTCTAGTTTTTACCGACTGGATACGGCCTAGATACGCATGGATACGGATTAGGAGTATCCGATACGTATCCAGGAGTATCCACGGAGTATTGGTATCCAATACGTATTGGATACGAGTACGGCATCTGTTTTGGAGTATCCGTGCTTCATAGATTCCTTCCTTTCAAGATGATGATATTAATCATGGTAATTGAGTTGGCATGTCAATTGGTTTATTGTATCGTAGTTCATATAAAAGTGTTCCCAATTCTTCAGTCTCTAGCCTCATCTTTCGCATTACAAATCACTGAGGTTCATATCATATGATCGAGGAAGCAATGACATGATTCCAGAGTGGAAACAAGATGCCGAAAATCCTAAGAACCCGCATGTGGTGGCTGGACACAAAGTTGTACTAGTTAGCATTAAGCGTACAACTCTATCACTAATCTTACCGAAATGTAGCCAAAAGAAGGATTCTATTTAACTTAATTGCAACATTTTGAGTTTACAGTTTAAATGCATAGAATAGATGTTTAGAAATTCAGATTGTAAACATTCATATCTATATTTTGAGTTCTTTTTGTTGCATTTCTAGCGAATGTACGATCTTTGTTAGATTAACTAAACCCCATCGAACAATACAGGCATACTAGTTATATACACAACAAAGAACGATAATCACGGCAGTTATGAGTACACAGCTTTGGATCATTAGTCAAATTATTTGAAATCCTTTTCACTGTAATGCTAGCTACAAAATGGATGACCCCAGACAAGGCAAGCACCTACATGACCGCCTCCATTTTGTCAGTCCTCACGCTTAATTATGGGTATCAAAATCCTGTCTATGGTTCTAGTACTCAAATAAATGATTTTTCTCAATATTAGGTGCCTAACACCCTATTTATTTGGCTTAATACTCTTACTGTTCATTTTCAATTTTGCTAACTAAAGGTTGTCAAGGCTACTAGGCTACAGGAGGCCATGGTTGGGGCATCTAGCCAGTTAAGCCTTTTTACTACTTAATACTTTTTGTGTGTTTCTTCTGGAAATAAATAGCCAAAATACTACCAGGACTTCGATCACTCAAGAAACTCTAAGCGTTGTGCCATATGGACGTAGTCCTATCTGAAGGAAGCAAGGCTCAAAGTAATTAGCTTTTATTGTTAGTGGCAATGCATGCACTATTAAAAAATGAAAGGATATAAATCCCAAAAAAAAGACCTAAAATCAAGGACTCATGTTTATCCGTCTTACCTTTGGGAAGTTCAAATTCAATCCAACCTAAATTGGTTTCTGTTTAAATCTATTATATTAGTAAATAACATAGATTCCAACATTGCCTCCTTCATAGAAAAGCCTCATCTAGTTAACTGGCATAAAAAGCCAAGCACAATCACTACTTGATTAGTCGATCATGTTTGGTATATCAGTCAATTCCATGTCGGAGTAATACACTGTAAGAGTTAAATACTTAGAATATAAAACAGAAGGTCCGAGCTACACCTTCAAGGGTTCAAAATCTAGTTGTATGCAAAAAAAAGTCGATCGGGGTATCATTTATGTCCTATATTCATTTGTATTGACCATGCCTGTCGTAATATTGTTGTGGCTACTGAGATGTGATGCTTCTCTACATATGAAATCTTCTATAGCAATCTTCTCATATGTTCTAAAACCTAACCCAAAGTAGTTGGTTGAACTGGATGGCCCGCCAACCGACAAGTCAGGCAGGTTAGATGGTGAAACTTGTCTTTTGCCAAGACCCAAATTTGACCCAGTCACCCAGCAGCCGAGTCAAGGGATGACTCAGTGAATCGGCCCTTGGTCAGATTATATTGGTTTTACTATTCCCTCCTTAAATGGTTATGTGACAAATTTTAATCCCCTTCTGCGTAACACCCCATATATAGAAATCTTCATTTATTAAGTTACTTATAACCATGGAACTAAATCTCGTCGAAATGAGGCAAAATTTCGCTGATTTTGTCGATGTTGATAGTTGGCGACGTCGAATCCATGTAAACATCATCATTCCACAATATCCTCGACATTTCCTATGTCGACGAAGTTGAACCAGGTCCATTCAAAAATTCCACAATGTCCTCGACATTTGTCGAAGTCGTCGAAGTTGGCGACATTCTTCTGGTGTTTTGTGGAGTTTGTTGTGTGAGGGGCGAAAAGTGTTGGGAGCTCTAGGTAAGACTATTTTGATGTTATTTTTTATTATTCTAAGCTAATAGTAATAGACCGACCCCTTCTCTGCTAGATCTACCACAGATTTACACCATTTTTATGTAGTTTTTTTATTGTCACAAATTTTTATATGGAAGAACTTTGTAGTTCGGTGACGACTGTATGTAATCATGTGTTTTTCTACATATGTAAACCTATATGGATGGCTATATATAAACATATATTGTGTTTTTTTAGCTAGATTTAATGAAATCTATCAATTTTCATCACAAAATGACTATTTTTAGCTTAATTTTTGTCAAAGTTGCATCGAAGTTTGGTTGTAAAAATCCTCAACATTTCCACAAACTTCCATGTCCACACCTGTCGAAGTCAGCTCGAAGTCGAAGTCTTGTTCAATGCTTATAACTTGTTTTCACCATTGTTTTTTTGTTTAGGAACAGATGCTTAATTTTTTATGTTTGATGTTTCAAAAATTCATCATCTCATGCAGCCATGCTTTAATATAGTAGTTTATCTAGGAAGTGCAAACACAGACATGGTTGTGGACACAAACACATGACGGCATTTATGAAAAATATGGGACATCGACACAATGCCAGACACGGAAAACATATTATATGTGTATATATCTATATATGAGTGTGTATGGATATATAATAAATATAGAACACATATCTGTATGAGTGTGTATGTATACATAATAGATATAGAAAAATAAAAGATTAACAAGATTTTAAACAACTCAAATCACAATTTTAAATTTAAAAATATTTATGTGTGTGTGAAGTCGTCTGTCACTTCAAACTCCAAGGATCCCTAACTCATTTTCTAATTCAAGCAACAAATACGACAATCAATACCACAATAGATTTGCATATCAATCAAGCTCATAGAGCAAATCACTATTAAATAGCCTAAAAAAGTTGTAGTAACAATTTAATAACACTAAAATCTAATAAGAGTGTAAATTTTGGAACAATGCAAATTTTACAATAGTGGTGAGAAAGAGGAAAAGGATGTTTATGAAACAGTGAAATGAAGAGAAGGAAGAGGAAGCAAGAATGGCATAGGAGAAGCGAACGTTTATGCTTACAGGGTGTAGGAGGAGGATGTGTGTTCAAGTGGAAGGTAAAAGTAGACATAGCGGAGGGTGTGTGCTAATCTTGGACATATTTTCATGGTCGTGAGGAAGGGGAGGAGACTGTTAGTAGACCGTGAGGAAGTAGAGGGGAAGACGTGTAGGGATAAGGAAAAGAGAATGGGCCGATGGAAGGAGGAAAAGGAGGTAGAATCAGGATACTTATGGGAGGTTGTTGTGGTTGTCCTACACATGTATCCGACACCTTTCCCGGGTCTGCGGTGTATCCATACATGTCCATGGCGCGTCCAAGTTGGACATGTGTCAAAGACAGCCATGGCAGCCCCCGGAAAGTGTTTGTGCTTCCTAGTAGATTATATCCATATACATATATATATACACACAAAAATTAATATTTATACACAGAAATATATATTGTGTGTGATATATACATACATATACATGGGTGTATATAAATTATATTACATATATGGCGTATATAATTATATTATATATATGGGCGTCATGCTGGAGTCGTCGACCATCAGATCACCCAGGACAACCCAGCAGTTGAACCAGAGACCCGCGGAAGCTTTGTCGGGTGGGGCCATCTCCAGCAGTTCCATCTTTGACTTGATTACTGTCCTCCATCCTGCTTCTGTCTCTTTTTGTTTAAAAACACACAGAGAACCGCACAAACAAATTTAAGCTGTTGGTGAAACTCCCAAGTGCCAAGTAATCAACGAACTTTTGTGAAGTGGAGGGGTTTAGCCATTATCTGGATATGATGGTTGGGCAGTTCAAACAACAACAAGAAAAGGTTATATGAGGACATAGCATCACCTGAAAGATGAGAATCAGAATCACACCACAAGGCGCAACTACTTTAACATTTCATAAAGACAGAAATGGCCAAGTTCTAGCTACAGGGATTTCCATTTGAATATGTCACAAATTCATAAAATGATATTTAGTCAATCCTATTTTAAGTTCAACCGTGTTGTTATTTAAGTCAATCATTAACGAAAGTAATACGTTGCCTGATGTATTTTGGTAGCAAAAAAAGGTAATTTAGTATAGCGCATAGCTTAATTCGTGCACATTCATGAATTCAGCGGTTTTTAAGAAACAAAGAAATCGAGCATGATATATGCATTTCAAACTTCAACGGAGAGAAATAGGGTTTTTCATGGGTGGAGCTGAAAGGCGGTACCTCATCTTCGATGTCTTTGATTTTCATCATGACGGTCGCCATTTTCCTTCCTAGTTCTACCAGAAGCGATCGATTAATCTGTGGTGTCCGCTCGCGTGGAAGCTAGTAGAGACCAGTAAAACAACTGCCGCGATAAGCGAGAGTGGACGAAGCTGCGGCAGAACGACGATATCAAGAAGGAAGATCGGGGAGTTAATTGTGATAAGTCCGAGCAGCACCCAGGGTGTTGAGAATTGCGAGGGTCTTATTGCTCCTCTGATGGTGCAAGCGACGGCGGCGGTTCGGCGAACGACGGCCGGAGTCTGAGAAAGGTGATGGAGCCTATAACCTCTTTCGGATTTGCAAGCAGGATGTCGGGCGCATAATTGGATCCCTTGACCGCATAGCGAAAGAAGTTACCAGGTCACACATTTCTTACCCAAAACTTAAATAACTAGATTACCAACCCAAACGTTAAATTAATTGTATCACATGTAAAAAGATGATAATTATCGTTTGGTCTGCCAGGCCCATCACTAACCACGGCACTTTTAGTTGATTCTATCATAACCCTCCTCGTGTGCTAGTTGGGTATTGAATCTCCGCCTATGGCTAACAAACTGACCGAGCTTACCAATTGAGCTAACTAACAAGCCGAACAATGACGGAATCAAGGAATGTCATAATATATAATCCTAAGCATAGTATCCATGTTCATTATGTCATGTTGAACTAACTACATATTAATCATGTCCTATTGAGCAAACTCAGATTTATCCCTAAACAGGACAGGAACTCTCCAAATAGTTTAGTTAATCTTTTTGTAGTCAACTAACTCGTTGGCTCTACACAACTTACTACATTTCTAGTTATTCTTCAGATCATGCTTAGTATTGTCCACACACCTATGTCTGGTTGTGTGCTAGGACATAGACATTGAGTACCTATGGCCACACTCGTTGGCTCTACAATTATTGTTCATTACATCCACCACCAAGCCAATTTATATCGGATTTCAGTAGAACCATCACTTCGATTTATGGCACAATTTCCTTAGTTTGGGTCAAATTGATCTTGTTGTTATTTTCTCTAGTCATCTTGCCTACTTCTAGGTTGTAATGAATTTCCTCATGATACATCTCTACTATTTTTCCAAAATTGTGGTTGTGAATGTGTGATGATCCTAGCAGGGTCTAATATCCAATTTAGCATTTATTTTGTTGCACCTATGTTTTGTATTTTTATTATTCAGTGCATCCACCAAGGAGATGATTAATATGGCGCACAGATTCATATTGTCTTTGATTTCCATTTTCTTCTTGTTGTTCTTTGTCGTCATCATCTTGCAACATTGAGAATTTACTAAATTGTGTTATGATACATTTATTCTAGATTTCCCAAAAATTGTAGTTGTGAATGTGTGCCTACCCTAGCAATGTTTGATATCCAAATGGCACATATTTGTTGTCACGGAATTGTTGTGCACGTCAGTGGTGATCGGTTTGTAGGTGACCACGACACCATTTAGTCAATTGGTTTAACTTATTTTCTAAACAGCTGACTGTCATTGGAAATTTAGTTGACTTACTAGGGCATGATTAATATATGCTACATATTAAGACCGTTCCATGTGTGGATGTAGACCTAAACACCTCATCTTCCACATAGTCCATCTATCAATATTAGCCATGAAGGTATGCCCTGCTTCAGTCATTCATACCTCTATTAGGGAGTTTGCAAGTGGTGTGTTGTCATGTGTTCATTTTGTATAGGGATTCACTATCATAATTTTTCCCATGGTTTCCTAGTATGATTAGTTATGTTGTATGTATTTGGTATGCCTTATCCTAAGCGTAGTATCCATTTTCAATATATTGTCAAGTTGAATTACATATTAATCATGTCTTGTTGAACACACTCCATATTTTTCTTGTTGTTGTTTACCCTCATTATCTTGTTAGATTGAAATTTTGTTGAATTTCCTCATGATACATTAGGATTGTTCTAGACATAGTCGTAAAATACTAATATAGAAAATAGGGTCCAAATCATTGCATCCAACAAGGTTTTGTTATCATTGTTGTGTCCAAAATTTTACTATTTAGTACATCTACCAAGGGCATGGTTATTATGTTCTACATATTCAGACTGTCTATAATTTGCATATGCTATCAATTTCTTGATTATAGTGGATTTTAGTAGAAAGTATTGTCTCTAATTTCCATATGAATTTGTCTCTAATTTCCTTATCGTATGGATTTGTTCTACATATTCAATCTCTACAATTATTTTTCATTACACCCACCACCAAGGCAATTTACTGGATTTTGGTATAACCACCAGTTTGAAAATTATGGTTGTTTACCCTCATCAACATGCCTATACTTTCAAATTGATATAGTTGTTGTTTGCCCTCTCAGCTTGTGTAACACCCCTTTAAGCATACATGTATTAGCGGAAGCAACTCCCATGTTTTTCATAACATGGGAGACTTAAGCTCAAAGGGATGTCACAAGAATAATAAACATTGCAAATAAAGTTAATAATAACCATGCAATAATATGGATATTGATTCAGACATTGTTCAAGGAAATCTAGTATAGTTGAGTTTTTTAATATATCATCTAACATCTAAACATGATTTGGGATCGAAAGAAACTCTAATCTAAATGATTGGATCTTCTAGGTAGATGGCACCTCACCTTGCTAACCATTGAGAAACCTCAAGATATTCCTTAAGTTGGTCTTCATGTAGCTCTATCCTTGGATCTTCTTTATATATACGGGCACCGTACCCCTAGCCATGCATACAATAAAAACCACGTTAGAGCAAGCAACATTGAGTACTGTTATAACAACATAATAACTTTGTAGTAAGGAAAAACATGAAACTGATTGATCAGTAAATTTGGATTCACATAACTTAATCTTGGTGGTTGATTTTAGTGTCCTCGACTCTTATGCACCAGTTGTGCTCATAAGGCCCATAGGCTAAACTAATGTTCCACTTGAACTCATAATCTGCACCTGAGTGTCATTATTTATGCTCTGGTTGAGCTCATTATGCACATAAGTGCCATTGTGTTCCATTTGAACTCATAAGACATGAAGGCTCAACATTAACATGACGAGGACAAAATGATACAATCAATTACATGATTAATCATTAACTTGACAATTCCTTACTTTAACTGAATTTCATATTATCATGACATAAATAGTGATATAAAACTTGAAAGCATAAGCATCATTTAATAACATTGATGCAAGACGTGTTCAAATTGAAGTATAAGGCCATGCATATAATTTAGCTTGATCATCATAATAATCATAAGGTGATGAAAACCAATACTAAATACTCAAAGTGCATGGACCCTCTAACCTATACCTTGGAGAAGATCCTAGTTTCTCTTCTTAGGTTGAAGAAACCTTAATCACTTCCTTTGGTTGGTTGAAGCCCTAAATACCTTGTTAAATCAATTAACAACCATCAATGATTAATCCTTAACTTGATTTCTAGGGTTTCATGATTCTTTAATTATTTACAGAAACTCATGGTCAAAATATGTTATTAAACCAATTCATGGTTGTTCCTTATTTCATTATCTTTCCAAGGAATATTTTTTAGTATTCTTCTGAGACCGGATGAATTAGATACTAATTTTTGAAGATTTTGGCCAATCAGGTAATTCTAGAAAGTGACATAAATTATATTATTCAGTAACAAAACCTTAATGGTCAGGTTTGCATCGTCATGGTCCAACCAGCATTGGTCACTTGACTCAAACTTGCTTACAAGGGAACATTGTGGTTGAAGGAGAAAAGTATGCAAATTCTAGTCTTGCCCGTAATGGTGCATGACAACTAGAAAACTACCGAGAGCAAATAGAGAAAATCACCATCTTTCATCTCCAATCAAATGAATAAAAGAATCATTTAGCAATTGCTCTAGAACTTGAGAAATCGAAATCAAATCGAGTAAAATGCTCCTCCTCGAGACTGAGAGACTATACCATCAGCTTCTCCATCTCCAATCGACCTTGGCGAGCTATAGCTTGAAGTCAATGGTGGTCAGGTGGTCGAGGACAGAGAGTGCCCTAATGTCATGGAAGCATACAAAAAAAAGCACGACAAGGCTAAAAATCTAAACGACCTTCAGAAAACACAAGGCAAGTCGACTCTGGCAACTTGGCAAAGGTGAAGGAGGCTAATACATGAGAAATAGACTCCAAAATCACTAGAAACCAAATTCACAATAAAGAATAAACATATATGCCATGATTTGGGTTTAGTGATTACCTCGTCTACGGTCATGGTTTCTAGCTTTATAAGCTTGAAGATAAATCTTTGAGTCTATGGGAAGCTTTTCATGGCGTTCCCCAACTTTCATGGGTGCCAACAACCATTCTAGAAGTTTGAGTTCCAAGCTTAAATTAGAGTTCGTGAACGAGTGAATTGGATGCGATATGGGGATAAGGTGATGTTGGTTCATAGATATTGAATATCCCCTAATGCCTCTGAGATGACTTGCTTTATAGAGGGGACTAGGGAGATCGTTGGGCGTTCAGTCCCTCTAAAACAAGGAATCTTGCCATCTAAAGTAGAGACGGCTAAGAAAAGGATTGCGTGAAACATGGTGGTTAGGGGAACACAAATTTGTATTAAAATCAAGATGGTATCCACTCCTATAAGGAATGTTGACTGAAAAGTCTTGGAAGAGGGAGCTCAACTAGTCGGGTGAAGGAGAAGACATATCCTCTCATGTAGCATACTTTGTGTTCCTGGTTCAACCTGGATTAGCTAGCACACATAACCCATCAGTCGTGTAACATATCAAGACCACTTTTGTTATAGGATTTTGATTAAATATGAACCAAAATGCATTAAAAACTTCCCTAAATCATTAGTGGGTCAAAAGAGGTCAAACCTAAGTCAAATTTTGAGCATAGTCTATCATTTTTCTCTTTGAGTATTAAACACATTGAGATGACCGTATTTGGGTTTTCGACAACTATTAGTCATTATATCCATATAGATATTGTTCTTGACTCAAAGCATCAACATTTCCCCTCATTCTTGGCACATTCATAGACGAGGTCAATATATACTTAGACTTCGATCAAGGCAAACTTATAGTGTCTAGATCATTCTTACATAATCATTTTTATTTGATGGCCCAATGATGAATTATTACTAGAATTTATTTAGGTTTGCATATGTACATTAAATCATTATTTGGGATCCCTAATTGATTTGTCTTACCATTTATGGACACTTAGGGTCTAATGGGCTAAGTTAGACCAATTAGGGTTCATTTGACTTAAAGTCTAAAATTTTCAATAAATTAACAAGGAATTATTCTTAACACCCTAATCTTACTTTAAATAAATTTTGGGATGTTACAATCTATCCATCTTAAATAAATTTTGTCCTCAAAATTTCTATGTACTATCCGCCTTAGGGTTTCACTCATTCTATGTTTGTTAACTCTTTAATATAAAGTCTCATTATCATACTTAAGATATGACCTAATCATGGTTAACACGGTTATATAAGAACTTGATTAACTTGGCATGACTTCATATTAGACTGGATTTTTACTTAAGTTGATTGTCTCTCTCTAGAATTCACCCACAACGCTCATAATGTCAGTTCACACTCACATAATATGATTGAGAATATTATCAACATAACATAATTTCTTATACTTAAGCATGTTAAATATGATTAATTAGCATGGCAATGATTCATTGTAACATCCCTGACCTGGATTATGCCTTAACCCTGGGAGTTTTGCTTAAGTAAGTCATTTAGATTCTTGTCTTTATCTTTTGAAAAGTAATTAAGGCTAAAGGAGAGCTTATGTTTCAATTTTGGTCCTATTTGAATAATGTTGAAACAGTATTTCTACTTGTTTTGGACTAAAGTGCAATTTACCCAATTTAAGGGGTTACCTTGCAAATGTTACATGATAAATGTTCCTCAAAGTGTTATAGAATCATGAGTATGAGAATGATGCTGAGGTATGGCTTCCACAAGCCTAAGTTCCAAGAAGGAGCTTGTTTGAGTAATGTTTGTATATATATATATATATATATATATATATATATATATATATATATATATATATATTGGCAAATCCACAATCTTTACTTATTCATCTTACGTACTATTACAATCTAGGTTGATTTCATTACAATCGAGGTACATGAGCAAATCTCCTGCTTCATTAGAATTGCTTCTGCTCGTACCTTCCGCGACGTAAGTCCTCCTGATACAGCTTGGAGGGTAGGCATATGTCTCATGATCTGAACTACTTTTCAGTTGCTTTTTTGCTAGGTCGTCAGCCATTGCGTTGCACTCTCGACTAACATACATTGAGTAATGTTTGTATATTGAATGCTAGTTTTGGTGTAAATTACAATTTACCCAAAACCTAGGGTTGAATATGTAAAATACCACCTCTATTACGTCCCTATTGTTTCTTGGTGTCATTTAGAGAAAAGAAAAAGAAAGGGGCATCTTGTTTGAACTACTTTGGAGGAGAGATAATCTTGATAATAAAATAATCAAGATTTAAGCATAAATGAAACCCTAATTTATTTTGTAGCAAAAATAAATATGTTAATTGAAGTGACCATCAACTAAAAAGGTTGTAGTTGAAATCCTATAGTTCAAGGACGTCCAAATGCCTTGAGTAGCACTAAAATATCCTAAGTAGGTGAAGAAATCCACTCACATTTGTTAATTAAAAAGTAATGTCTACTAAAAATGGATAATAGTATTATAATAATTAAGGTGCTTAAGTGGTTTTTTTTAATTCAAGGATAAATGAAAGGAAATTGAGGGAAAAGGAAGATGTCTTCGAAGGCAAGGAAGGGAGGGGGCATGTGGCAAGAAAGTGGATGGATTTTCTCCTACTTTCTCTCTCCTAGAAAATCAATTACATAGACTCCATTTTCTCCTTACTTGAAAGGCTATTTTGCAAACCACTTTCTCCCTTTGCTTTGGACGAAGACCGAGGAGCTTAGGAGCAAGAGGATAATGTTCCCCAAGCTGAAGGTAAGCTCCATGATCATCTTCAACCTTGAATTGATGGTTGAAATCGAATTTCAACATTGATTTTCTTCTCTCTTCCATCCAATGCTCAACCTTGGATATCTTTTGCATCTAAAGAGTTGGAAACGAACCTTGGATAGTTGAAAGAGCTTCTTTCACCATTAGATATGTGAATCTTGAAGCTTTGAAGCTATTTTGAAGGCGGGTTATATAACTTGAACCCATCAATGTTATTTTTGATTTCAATTCCTCATCATATGTTGATCTTTTATTTTCTTCTTGATTAATTGCTGAAATCATTATATATAAGACAATAGAAATCAGAGGTCTGAAGCTTGATGATGATGACATCATATTAGCACACACCTCAAGATATCATTGTCAAACAGTTTCAACTTTTGTTGTTCAAATGGTTTCAAACCGTTTGGTGACCAAACTGTTTCAAAATCGTTAGAGGTCAAACGGTTTCAAAACTGTTAGGGGTTAAACAGTTTCAAGAATGTGTAAAAGTCTAAGGGTCTCAATCTGATCTAGTCCATATGGTCTCAACTTTGGATGACCAATCAATTAGAACTCAATTGGTTTCAAAACCCTAGATCAATGGATGTCAAAACCCTAATTTTTGGTCCAAACGATTTCAATTCTGATTTGACCAAACGGTTTCAAACCATTTGAGGACTAAACGGTCTCAAACTGTTTGAGGGTCAAACGGTCTCAAATCGTTTAGGGTTAATTAATATTTAAATCAAATAAGGATCAAACGGTTTCAAATCATTTAGGGTTAATCGATCTTCAAACCATTTGAGGGTCTTTGGTTCAAACGGTTTCAAAACTGATTGAAGAGCAAGGGGGTCAAGACCGTTTAAGGTCTAACGGTCTTCAGATCGTTTGGAGGTTTGGTTCAAAACTATTTGAAGGTCTAAACAGTCTCAAACCATTTGGAGTTTTGGTTGAAGACCGTTTGAAGGTCTAAATGGTCTCAAACCATTTGGAATTTTGGTTCAAAACCGTTTGAAGGTCTAAATGGTCTCAAACCGTTTGGAGTTTTGGTTCAAGATCGTTTGAAGGTCTAAATACACTATGGAAAAAACATAAATTAACTACATTTAGTATATCTACATTTACTCGATATGTAGTTAAACTTAATTTTGTTTACAATTTTTCAAATTGTAATAGAATGAATATAGCTAAAGAGAAATGCACTAACAACAAAAAAGGCGGCTACATTTTAAATAATGAGCGCCTGCGAAATAAACCTGCGCTTTCTTTCTTTTAGCCCATCTTAACCCCTAATTGAATTCTTTAGCTATACTCAGCCCCGAATCGCACGCAACAATCCCCCCCGTTCATCGCGAAAACTACTCTGCTACCTACCTCTATCTATGTACTCATTGCCATAGGTGACATATAAGATGAAACACCCACAACTAACATTCCCTTTCCCTTATCCTACTCAGCGTTTTCCTTTCATTTCCTTGCAATTGATTCGTCCATGCCCGTGATCGAAGATCCTTGGCGATTCGTCAACTGAAACTCCTTTTAGAGAGTACGTAATTCAGGTACCAAGCATGGTGACACAAAAGCAAATGGGAGGTTCTATGATGGCGTCCAGGCATGGCGGAGCAGAGAGGATCCAAGAACCTTGCTTCCCCCACCATGGAATCCTAAGAACAACGATAGGTACATATTTTAAAGACACCATTTTTATATGGAAACATTTAATCTTAATCTTCTTCCTATTCACTTCCACTGCAATACCGAATCTCTACAATGGATCTCTCCAATAGCAGATCAGTCTTTCCACAGTCCTTCTAGTTCTGCTCGCCGTGGTAGGAGATGCCCAGATCAGTAAAATATTTGACTCTTTGAAGCCGAATGGGAGACTGAGGTAATGACGCTAGTCCATCCTCTTTCGGTGAAGTAGCAACCCAACTTGTCACTTTGATAAATTCCAAGCTATTCCACATGCTTACATAGTGCACATATATCTATACCTATTACGATCTTGTCATGGCTCCTACAAAGATCAGGATCAATTAATCTGCCTGAATTTTATCCTGCTCCATTGGAATGTCTTTGTTAAATTTGACAAACAAGTTTGTGTATAAGAGGCTAACTCTACCATTCCTGTTACAACTTGGCCCAAACCCAAATTTTGTCCAATTTGATTTCTCACCACTTCTATCATGATGACAATAATGGCAGATAAACATATCATTTTGCATTGTTCTAGCCATCCCCTCATATATATACTCCTTATCTTCTACTACCACTATTCCAGCCACCCCCACATCCGTATTCCACACCTTCCATGAATACTTATTATTCAGTGGTAGAACAAAAAGGTTTTTTGACATACCCCTTAATTCTGACCATCTTCGTAAGGTAATAAATTATTGATAAAAAAGCATACCACGAGCTCAGACATTAAGAGTTAATCTTTTCAACCACCATGATTGGAAAATACCACCTAATTATCCACATAAGAATCATGTTCACAGTGAAGAAGCATGTTGGAAGTACTACACCAACTTGAGCATCATATCGTGACTCATCAAACCATCTCATTACATGATTGATCCGTTAAGGTACTTGTAGAAAGGTAGCTACTGATAAGACACAATTCATGCTTTTATGCATTTTACCTGCTTGTTATATTTCCTATAAATTTGAGGGAAAATATAATAAGGGATATGCTTATTGCTCAACAAAATACTGATACTAGTAATCATGTGTTTGTGCCACTTGTACGACAACTGCTAGTGTGGGGAATATAAACAAGTATTGGTGCCACTTGTATGGCTGCCAACACACATTTTACTCACATATGAGGTATTTTCCTTTACTTCATTTTGTTTCTTTGGCTTATGTTTGCACCCTGCAAAAGTAATTAAGAAAAATATTCAATGTCAGGATTCGTATCCCACAAGTTTGTAAGTTAGGGACTAATTGTTCAATGCAAAAGAAGAACGTCTCATTAGATTTACCCATCCAGAAAAATCCCATTTGGATTCTTTTATAACACGATATTTTGGCACTCATAAAACAAATATCGTCATAATGTTGAAGACATTGTAAGATATGCCCTATGTGTTTCTCGTTTAGGCTTTTCTTTATAATGGACTTTAGGTAAATGATCAATCTAGAACAAAGTTATCTAATGAAAAATATATTTGACTGTTTCTACATGAGAAATGTTGTATATTTTCTTGGTTAGTGTAATGATGTTAGGCGAATACAGTACATGATAGGTAGCATTTTGCTTTAGTTTTATGTGAATGATCTTATTATTACCAAAGTTGGTTGGAATTTATTACTCTATCATGTAGTAATGTTTAACAAAAAAGCTATTGTTCACAGGCTTGATAGGACTTTAACCCCCCTTCTAACTACTAGGTATAATTTACCTAAAAGGGAATACCGAAGCCTCATTCTGGTCCTAATGAATGGGTGGACAACTTGTTGAATCAAGGCTCCTGAATTTCTATAATTGCTTGCTAAACAATTTAGTTCTATTTAAATAGCAACTAATGTATAGACTGAAACATTATGTAAATAATAACTATGATGAGATGATTTGGTTTGAGATCCAATGCATTAAACTAGCTAAGATCACCTACCCCACTAACATGAGGCCTCCATATGGTTACCATGTAATATTGGAAGCAGGAGACTCTTCGATTCAGAGGGAAATCCTGTGGAAGTATAACCATTGATGATAAGTTTTGCATCTAATTTTTTTTCTTTTCACAAATAATCTTATGTTGCAGGGTAGCTGACTGAGCTAAGATACGATGTACTTGTGTTTTATTTCCTGGTTAACTGCAAGATCTTCTTTCCTTGTGTTCTATTTCCTGGTTAAATTTTGACTCGCATTATCATATAGAAGGTCCTGATCTAAGCTCATGTCGATAGGAAATATATGTTTCATGTTTATTATGCACATGAACAAATCACACACATGATATCTTTGACTGAGTTTGGGTCTTCAACCTTGTTACCATGCTACTGCATCCTTCCAAACTATTTACGTTGACAAAAGAGGAACTTTGGTTATAAGGGAAACTGATGTGCAATGATATTGAGCTCATACACAAGTACAATATCCAAGGATAATTAATTTGAAGATGCCTTATGCTTAAGTACAGAAATGAAACTCTTGTTGTAGTTTCTTCTATGAAAAAGGGGCACCATATCCTCTTAAAGGTTAGGTTGAAAGAAGCTATATTTTTATTGTCTTCTACTTTAATTTTTTCATTCAAGTGACAACTATGGTGTGATATAGTTGAATATTTTTTTGCAAAATCCTTTAATGGGTGGAGGAGAAACTCCATACTCTAGCTCTTGGGCCTAATGTTGGAAGTAGCTATTTAATGATTTTTATTTATTAGAAGCTTTATCTTTTCATTTATGAAGGTCAATATTCCTATAAGATTTTGAGGTGAATAGGGGAAGAGTTGGAAATGGTGGTCTTTCTTTAAGACTGGCATTTTCTGAATGATAATTCATCTTCCAAGTTGGTTCAAAAATCGATACTGGTGTTACCAAATTGATATTTTTGTATGATCCAGAACTCTGACTCCATGGTGAAAATTCAACATTGTTGCTAGCTTGCTGATTAGTGATTTCTAGAAGTTGTATTCTTAATTCTTTTGGTGATTACAACTCAAAGAAGAGTGTCGCTTCCAAGTCTTTTGAGGACCTCATGATGCATGAGCTAATGGCACAAACATTTCATGTTGCATTGGCTTCTTTCACCAACATTCTTTTAGGGAAGGTCATGGTGCCTAAATGGGACATGTTCCAAGTAAGTGTCTTGGTCCTAATATCTTGAATTCAAAACTAGTCACTCTTTCTTTAAACTTTAAACATGACTTACCAATTTGTTATTTACAAAATGTTTGCAGAGCAAACATGTAACAAGACTTAATTTTGTTGGAATATTTGCAGGAGCAAAGATGTCAGTATATCATTTTGGTTGCTCCACTAACCCTGTCTGATGCACCAACTATCCTACATCACAATGTTTCATCGCAGTTTGGTCAATACTAATAGAAATAGCACTAAGCTAAAGAAGAGGTGGTATCACATTGGTTGAAGATACAAATGTTGGAATTCTTGCAGAAGAAAAATCATGATAGCACGTGATGCACATGATAATGAGGCATATAGAGGTTGAAATGCATGGAGGCAGTCACAAGATACATTAACATAACATACATGGTCATGAGGCATATAGATTCTATTGTATATGTGTGTCTTTTTTTTCATACATATTGTATAACAAGGGCAAGGTTAATGTCCTCCCCATGTATACTCACCGTTCCAGTATAAATGAAAGTATGATTATTGACATTACAAGCAAAATTTGATATGGATCAATTGGTTATTTTTCTTACTGAAAAATGATTTTGTATTAGCATGTTACTAAATGAATACAAAATCGGACTACATATGTATGTATAGTATATGATGTCTTTCACTAAACACCAACTAAATTTACAATTGTAACCGTTGCTTTTTTCTACTACACACAAACTACATATACGATTGTAGTAAATGCTATTCCCCCTACATATCATAGCTACATATACAATTGTAGTTAGATATTTAGCTACAATTCAAACTACATGTGTATGTGTAACGACATTTTTAGCTACGTTTGGGGTTACATATGAAATTGTAGCGAAATAATTATCTAACTACATATTTGAAAATTGTAGTAAAAACAATTAGCTACACGGGTATTAACTTCATATGTTATATGTAGGGATAAATGTAGCTAAAGCTTTTAGCTACAAAATGTGGGGCTTTCACTACAATTTTTTTTTGTAGTTAAAGGTTATTTTTCTTGTAGTGACGGTCTCAAACCGTTTGGAGTTTTGGTTCAAGACCGTTTGAAGGTGTAAACGGTCTCAAACCGTTTGGAGTTTCGGATCAAGACCGTTTGAAGGTTTAATTGGTCCAAGAACGTTTGGAGGTTTGGTCCAAGACCGTTTGAAGGTCAAGTACCTCAAGACCGTTTGAAGGTCAAGTACTTCTAAAGTACTTAGGTAATTAGTATAATTAGAATGATTATCACTTGATGCCTATGAAAGTAATAAATCTAATATACTATGATAAGCATAGGTGCATGTACTTAGTGGAAGGTTAAGTCAACTGAATAAGGTATGATGGTGATGTGCCAGTACATGAAACAATGATAAGTATGATTTAATACTTAAATAATGCTATGTGCTCCAAGATATGTGGAAGCACTGATTTAGGGTTTGGATTAATGAGGTAATCATAAAACCCTAATTATTGTAGAATGAGAAATCCTAACCCTAATTTTGGGTAATGAGTTGGGAAAACCCTAATATAGGGTGATGTTATGTGAAACCCTAATATAGGGTGATGTTATGTGAAACCCTAATATAGGGTGATGTTATGTGAAACCCTAATATAGGGTGAAGTTATGTGAAACCCTAAAATAGGGTGATGTTATGTGAAACCCCAATATAGGGTGATGTTATATGTGAAACCCTAATTGTTAAAGATGGGAAACTCTAACCCTAATGAGGGAATAGTGATGTTATCTTTGTATTGCATATTGTTGATATGTAATTGATATGGTTGTTATCAAGTATACTAACCATGCAGGTATCATGAGATGGTGAGCATAACCAGGTATGAGCTATGATGTTAATGGGCCTTGTGAGCCATTATTTTATTTGTTTCCTAGTGAGAGGTGACAAGAAGTTGAATATGACTGGTGAGCTATGTGAGATGCTTGTGTAACAAGTATCATGAATACCTTGGTCAGATGACCTGGAGGTAATAGTTACCTGATAGTGGTATCCATGTTCAGTGATGAACTAAGGGTTTAAATAACCAGATCCAGTAAACATGATGATGGTATTGTTGAGGGATGTGAATTCCGAGTAATAAGATAAGGGACTGAGATCCCAATCTTTTATAAAGCTATGAAAAGTACTTGATAGAAGTATTACATGTTTCTTTGTAGCATTTGTCATAATAATTCTTGTTTAAAAACTTGACTGATGCTAAAAGAATATGGTAATGTACTTAAATAATCAAGTGGAATTTTATCATGTAGAGCACTGGCCAAAGATCCATCATCGTTAGTAGTTGGTGATGGTGAAATAGGTTTTTCGATGGGAACTCCTGGAATGAATATTTTTGAATATGTGGGGGTAATGGGCGAATATATCCTTACGCCTCATAGGAATGATTGTGGGCCATATCCTATGTATAAGAATGGTTATGGACCATATCCCAATAAGAGTATGGCTATGGGCCATGACTCCACAATACCAGGCATTGGCTACGGGCCAAATCCTGAAGAGAGTATATGCTACGAGCTATAACTCTATAGCAAAGTTGCCAGTATACCCTGGAAAGCTATTTTTAGCAAGAGACACGAGATGCCCTGTATGTGGTCTCGCACTGACCGAGACAGATGAGGTAATGGAGTCTGGCTCTTCCATTGACCTTGTGTGGTACCGATGCTTTACGTAATCGTGGTCAGTTGGAGCATGAATGGTATACTTCATCTCCTCAGGGCATAAGTGTGATTGTAAAATGTAATCAACAGTATAGCATATTTGCTTAAGGATGAATTACGGAAATCATTGGTTGATGTTACATTGCTTATTGTATCCTAAATGGATATATGTTATACATGTTCTGCATATTCCTTATAAAAATGGATAAATGATTTACTGCTTTATCATTTATAGCTGTAATGCTTTAAAAGATGATATTGCTCTATTCTGCTTAATAATGATTAAAATCATGCTGATTCAATAAAGATTTCCTCTATTTGGTTTATTAATGTTTATCTATAATAATAATGTTTTTGGCGGAGAGTTATATCTCTCGCTGGGATAATTTCAATTGTCTCACCCCCGTGGAATCCAACCTTTTAAGGTGGACGAGGACGAGGAGGTAGAAACCCTACAACAGGGGAAGGATAGCAGCATCAGGGACAACAATAACATCTCAGGTAGAGATACTGACGGTCGTGTCTTGTAGATATGAGCCCTATGTGTCGTCTTTATACTCTCAGGTCCTTGGAGTCAGTACTTAATGATTTTATAATCTATCTGAGATTTTGGCATCGAATGCCTCGAGGTTTTATGTTGCTTATGTGTAGATTTAACAGAGCAACTATTGTATGTAATCCTCGAGAAGAGAAGGTACATGGTATGTACTTTGTGAACCAGAATGTATATATAATACTTTGATTCTTGTTATAAGAGTTTCCTGGAAACGGATCTCTGTGCAAATTGTTTTAATTTTAATGATTTTTAGTAATCCACTGCTAATGTTTTCTTCTGCAATTAATTACACAGTGACAGTCTGATTTACAATCGGGTCATCACAAGTTTTTGGTATCAGAGCTTAAGGTTCGCTGAGTCTACAGAGACATAGGATTAAGGTCGTTGAGTCTGTTCTAGTGTCTTCCCATTTATCTGATAGTGACTTCTGCTCCCAGGAGAAGAAGTAAAGCTTGAAGATATCACACGAAGAACATGCTACTGAAAGCAGTGTTGCTGTACCAGGAGGAGGTGCAAGGGATCAGGCTAGAGAGGAACTAGTACCTGAACATCCCCAGCTTGACCAAGCTTCGATAGAAAACCCAACTTTCCATGCTATGTTTGGACAGTTCATGGCGAATATGACACATATGGCAGATAGGATGCCACCACCTGCACCTAGGGCATCATCTCATAATGAGGGACATAGAGCTGGCAAGACTTTTGAACGGCTTCGACGGGTAGGAGCCACTGAAAATGTTGGTACAGCTGACCCAGCAGACGCAGACTTGTGGCTGACTGAGCTAGAAAAGGCCTTCAGAATTCTTAATATCCCAGAAGTTGAGAAGGTTAGACATGTGGTATACCTGTTGAAGGGGAGTGATGGCCATTGGTGGGCCATAGAAGAAGGCAAAAGGCTAGGTGTTGAAGTCAGATGGGAAGAATTCCGTCGTGAATATGTTAGTAGATATTTTCCCAAGACTTACCTGGATGAGAAAATCTCCCAGTTTGAGCGGATAAGGCAAGGACAAATAAACATTAGTGAGTATGAAGCTAAGTTTATGGAGCTTCTATGGTTCTGTCCACACATGGCTGCTACAGATGAGGAGAGGATTCGACATTTTGAGAAGGGTTTGAACACTGATTTAACCACACCAGTATCTGCTCTAGAGAATAGAGAGAGGTTTTCCACCTTTGTGGAGTCAGTTAGGCAGATAGAAAGGTCTGTGACTGAGAAACGTCAAGCCAATAGTAAGAAGGCATATACACAGTAGGACAAAGGTCTGAAAGTTTTAAGAAACCAAGGTTTTCTACACCAACAACACCACCGAGGTTCAATACCCAGACGCAGTGGATGTCAAGTAGGGGTAGGGGTCATAATTTTCCTCCAAATAGAACCCCCAGTACAACATCAACGTCAGTGACTGGACCTTTTAGACCATATCAAGAGAATAGAATATGTCACCAGTGTAGACAGGTAGGACATCTAGCAAGGGATTGTCTAGTTGTAAACACAATGGTAACCCAACCACCGAGGCAGAGTCAACAAGGTCATTAGAGGAAACAGTTTTCTTGTGGCACTCGAGGACGTGGACAGATGTCCCAGGTAGGATCAACTACATCAAATAACATAGCACAAAGTCAACATCAGGAAACAACAAGATTCTATGCAATGAATCAGCCCGAGGCAGTGGTCAACCCATGAGTTGTGACAGGTCAGATGGAATTATTTCATTCTGATATGTCTTCATCCTACTTTGTATCTATTTTGATTGATCCGGGTGCTACGCATTCCTTTATCACTCGAGAAGTGATTCATGATTGCAATATGAATGTCAGTCATAGAGTAGATAACTTGTTATTAGAAACTCCGTTATTTGGATCTGCAGTGTTGCGGGAGGTATGTTCTCCCTGTTTTCTTTCTTTTTCAGAACATAGCATTCAGGTGGATCTTATACCACTTGAGATGCATGTATTCGACATAATCCTTGGGATGGACACCCTAGAAAAGTATAAGGTTGTCTTGGATTGTGGTTCCAAGCAGGCTATGTTCATAGACAATGGTGATGCATGGATCTTTCAGGGGGACAGAAAGATTCTTCCAACCTGTCTAGTGTCAGCTATGGTAGCTGAGAAGTTGATGAGACAAGGATGCTTCACATTCTTGGCACATGTGGTAGATACTAGAGCAGAGAGTCCTAGTCTTTCTGAAGTTCCGGTTGTTGGGGAGTTTGAGGATGTGTTTCCTGAGGAACTTCGAGGTGTTCCTCCAACCCGAGAGATTGATTTCGAGATTAATCTAATCTTGGATACACAACCAATAGCTCAAACACCTTATAGAATGGCACCTGCTGAGATGGCAGAACTCAAGAAATAGTTACAGGAGTTACTTGAAAAGAGTTTTATTCGACCGAGTACTTCACCATAGGGTGATCTGGCTCTATTTGTGAAAAAGACGGACGGGTCTATGCGATTATGCATCGACTATAGATAGCTAAACAAAGTAACCATAAAAAACAAATATCCTCTGCCAAGGATAGATGACCTATTTGACCAGTTGCGTGGTGCAACTATATTCTCTAAAATAGATCTGAGGTCAGGATACCATCAGTTACGTATCAAGGAGAGTGACATACCTAAGTCAGCCTTTAGGACAAGGTATGGTCACTATGAGTTCATAGTTATGTCGTTTGGACTAACTAATGCACCAACTACATTTACGGAACTCATGAACAGAATCTTCCGGCCATTCCTTGATCAATTCATAGTAGTCTTTATAGATGACATCCCGATTTACAGTAAAGATGCGCAACAACATGAGCAACACCTTCGTCAGGACCTAACTTTATTGAGAAAGCACAAGCTATACGCCAAGTTTAGTAAGTGTGAGTTTTGGTTATCAGAAGTGTCTTTTCTAGGCCATGTAATATTTGCCTCAGATATCCGTGTTGATCCTAAAAAGGTAGAATCTATCTTGGAGTGGGAATAGACAAAGACACCAACGGAGATACGTAGTTTTCTAGGACTAGCAGGCTACTATAGGAGGTTCATTAAGAACTTCAGTTCTATAGCTTTACCCCTAACCAAGTTGACCAGGAAGGAAGTTCCTTTTGTTTGGAATGACAAGTGGCAACAATCTTTCCAATCGTTGAAAGAAAGTTTGACCAGTGCACCTGTGTTAGTGTTACCTGAGCAGGGAAAGGGTATATTGTTTTCTGTGATGCTTCTAAGAATGATCTAGGATGTGTGTTGATGTGGGATAAACAAGTGATTTCTGTTGCTTCTCGACAGCTTAAGAAACACTAGGAAAATTATCCGACACATGATTTAGAATTAGCTGCAGTGGTTCATGTGTTGAAGATATGGAGACATTATCTCTATGAAGAGACATTCTAGATTTTCACAGATCATAAGAACCTAAAATACATCTTTTCACAGCATGATTTGAACATGAGACAACGTCGTTGGATGGAGTTAATCAAGGACTACGATTGTACAATTAATTATCATCTGGGAAAGGCTAATGTAGTGGTTGATGCACTAAGTAGAAAATCATCGTTGCCAAACATAGACAAAGCACATTTGAACTCTTTAGTGTGCTTTAAACGAGACATTCTTGTCTCTTTGAGGCAAAACAATGTACAACTTAAAGTATCCTTATTAGCTGGACTGTTAACTGAGATGTAAGTGAAACCTACCCTGAAACAATAGATCAAAGAGGCACTACAGACTGATACTGTGATTCAGCTAATCAGGTCAGAGTATGTTAGTGAGAAACAAGATAGTTTTCATGAGTCAGATGATGAGGTAGTATGTTACCATGGTAGGATGGTAGTACCTGATGCTAATGACTTAAGGAAGTTAGTCTTGGAGGAAGCTCATTCATCTATGTATGCAATGCATCCAGGGAGCACCAAAATGTATCATAACCTAAAAGATATGTATTAGTGGCCCAGATTGAAGAAAGATGTAGCTGAGTTTGTTATGCGATGTCCAGTGTGTCAGTAGGTTAAAGCTGAACATCAGAAGCCCGCAAGAACAATACAACATTTACCTATACCACTGTGGAAATGGGATCACGTGACCATGGACTTTGTGGTTGGTTTGCCAAGAACAACCAAAAGTCATGATTCCATTTGGGTTATAGTTGATAGATTGACTAAGTCAGCACATTTTCTTCCTATCAAAACAACCTATACTAATGAGAAACTTGCACAGATCTATATAGATGAGATAGTGCGTTTACACGATGTTCCAGCTACAATTGTTTCTGATAGAGGTCCCCAGTTCACGAGTCATTTTTTAGAACGACTACATAAAGCTTTGGGTACATAGTTAAGGTTTAGTACCGCCTTTCACCCACAGACAAATGGACAATCCAAGAGGACTATAAAAACTTTGGAGGATTTGCTTAGGGCATGTGTCCTTCAGTTTGTAGGAAGTTGGGATATACACTTGAGCCTAATAGAATTCACTTACAACAATAGTTATCAGCACAGTATTGATATGGCACCATATGAAGCATTATATGGTAGATGTTGTAGATCTCCATTGTGCTGATATGAAACAGGAGAATACCAACTTTTGGGTCCTGAATTAGTGCAACAGACAACTGAGAAGATTAAAGTAATACAATAACAGTTAAAGGCTGTACAGGATAGACAGAAGTCATACACTGATAAACAGAGAAGACCTTTAGAATTCCAAGTTGGATACAGAGTATATCTCAAAGTCTCACCTTGGAAAGGTGTTCTTAGATTTGGCAAGAAGGGTAAATTAGCTCCTAGATTTATGGGGCCTTATCCAATCACTAAATGAATCGGAAAGGTAGCCTATAAGTTGGAGTTGCCACCTGAACTACACTGTAAGGACCCTGACCTCTGTTTAGGGCTTATCCTGTTTGCTTTGCTTAACCTTGATACTTAGTTGCTTGCTAATCACCTTTAGTGGTGATTAGGGTTTGTTTGTGCTTTGTTGAGAGCTGGAGGTGCTACTTACAATTAACCCAAGTCTAGGGTTTGTGGGCAAGTTTGCCACCTTGTGAGGTGTTCCTCCCTCTCCCTGCTTCCTCTAGTATTGAGAGGAAGGTTTGGGCTCATTGCTTGAGTTCCTTTGGGCTTGGCTGAGCTTGTTGGGCTTTGTGGTGCCTTGTCTTTGCTTCTTTGGACCTTGTGTCGGGCAAGAGTGCCCTGTGTCAGTCTAGCTGTGTCGGCTTGTGCTTGTGTCAGCCTGTGGTGTGTCGCCCATGGTGTGGAGGTGTGTCGCCCATGGACCCTTTGACCCTCTTTGACCTCATTTGTGTCACCACTAGTGGACACTTGGTGTTTGATGCTTGCATGTGGCAATAGCCTTGGACATGTGTTTAGGGCATGTTGGAGTGGTGGCATTGCCCATGGACAAGTGTCCCTAGGTGGGCAACACCTTGCCTTGTCTTTCCTTGGTTTCTCCTCCATCCTTTCCTATATATGTGTTCCCTTTATCTTGCTAAGGATCCTTTTAGTTCCTTAGTCTCCCTTTCCCTTGGTGCACAACACCCTCTTCTTTTGCAAGCTTGGTGGCCGATCCTTGCCTTGGAGTCTCCTTCTTCCTCTAGTGGTGGACGAACCCTAGAGCGCCTTGCTTTTCTTCCTTGGTGGTGCTTGGAGCTTGGAGCTTGCTTAAGGCGGGTTACATAACTCCTAGCCCTACCTATATTACCTCTCCTATGTTCTTGTATGTTTCTTGTGGTCATATCGGCTATGCATGTTGCTAGTTTAGTTTCTTGTTTAGTTGATTCTTGTTGGCCAAACCATGTTCTAGGGTTTCTTGTTGAGCAACACCCCTCTCCCTCCTTAGTCTTGAGAAGTGAGCTTGAACTCTATAAATATGAGCAATACTCCTCTCTCATTTGAGTTGAGAGGTGAGCTTGTATTCTAGTTGCTTGAGCAACACCCTTCTCTCACCATGGATTCTAGAGGTGAGCTTTGTAGTGGTTGTAGACCTTGGTTGTGGTTGAACCTTGTGTTTCCCAATTGATGTTAAGAAGCTTGGCAAGACCCCTCTTTCTTGATAGTTGAGAGGTGAGTCATCTTCTTGATCCATAAGGGTTTTGGTGCCCTTGTGCTTGAGGTCGGTGGTGACCCTATTGGGTTGCATCTTGGCCGATATGGCCTTGGGGTTGGTGTTTCCCGATATCCCCTCTTGATCTTGAGCCTTGGACGACACATGTTGTGGCTGTGTCGGGCGTTGCTCCTGGTTGTTGACCTTTGTGTGCCGGGCGTCACACCTGATTGTGTACCCTGCCCGACACACTTCACCTCGTTATACCCTGATGTTGTGGAAGCTTGTTAGCTGGTTCTGTGGTGGGCGTCATCCCTTGACCCTGTCCTTGTGTGTCGGCCGATAGATGTGGCTAGCTTTGTGCTGGGCGTTATGTTTTCTTTACTGCACGTGTTGCACCTTTGGGCGTTATGCCTTGCTGTGTGGTGCTGTCCGATACACCTTGTACACGATGCGCCGTTGCACGATATGCCTCATAAGATCTTGTTGCATGGTATACCAGTGTTTCACAACGCAACGTTGCACGACACAGAGGTGCACGACACGCGTTGCACGATACCCATGAGTGCTCGAGATGGTTTGGTTCCTTGTTGCCCGATACATGTAGTAGCCCGATACCCTGCTGAGTGCTTGGCCGATATGTAGAACGGTTGCTTGGCCGTTAGGTGGTTGTAGTGTTGAGAGACATGTGGGGAGTGATCTTCCCGATACCATCTCTAGTGAGGGTGCCCTACCCGTCACACCTTTGGTGAGGATAGTGGGCGCTTCTAGTGAGGGTCTTGTCTCTTATGGAAAACCTATACGCTAGCTCTTGTTCATGAATCACACTGGTTTTTGATAGTAACCCTTGACATGCTTGATGGTAATCGTGATAGTAGATTACATATATGTATCTTTCCATGATAATACATGTGTTATGATCATCTTGAATCATCTGTATAATGCTAAGGAAATGGTAAGCAATATAAGATGCTTTGCTTAATGATATGACCTATGTCTATGGTCACAGGTTGAGGCATGAATGATAACGTATATAATCATCAATGTTGCCCTATGTTGATAATATGAATCTTCTATCAATCCATGATGCTTGTGCATACTAACCATGCAGGTGACTCATACAGTTGCATAGCCAGGAATAAGGGCTATGAGGTATATATGTTTGAGTAACACTGCTTTGATGGTTACTCTTGATGATGAGATAATATGCTTGATGTGTTTTGGTCTGAGGACTTGGGATGACAAAAAGTGCCTAGATGAGGTATTATCCTCTGATGATGACTTGGGATTGCTATCCCATGGCGATGATGTAAGCCTTGAGAGATAATGATACTATGTGAAGAGGGATTGAGATCCCATGGCAATGTGATGATCCTTGTGATGGATCTAGATGATTGATAAGAGGCCAAGTGGTAACATGTAAGGTTGGATCCTGGTGATGGATCAGGATGATGTTGATGACAGTAAAAGCATGATATTGAGTTTCATGTTGTTTATTCTTGTTCTTATTTACATATTATACAACTTGGTTGAATCTTGTAATCCACTTAAAATATATTAACTAATCATAGTGGAACAAATCATGTAGTTTGCTCTAGCCATAGATCCATCATCGTCAGGAGCTGGTGATGGTGAAACGGGTTCTCCTACGGGTTAACCCGGAGCGCATATTGTTGATTATGTGAGGTTTCTCCTAGCCTAAAGTGAGGAGGTAAGAGTGCAACTTCGGTTGTAGACTCCAGGGTGCAGATTCATGCCCGTAGCCCAAATATGATAAGAGCACGGTGAACAGGCCCATGGCTCAGGATATGTGATATGGGAGCATGAATGCGTTCATGGCTCAAAGCACAGTGAACAAACTCATGGCTTAGTTTCACTAGCGCCGATACCTGTACCGAGGCGGGCTAGGCAGAGGGTAGCCTGACCCTATGACTGAGGCCATTTAAGCATGAGAATGTGGTCCTGCTTATGTTGTACTCGTGCACTGACCACGAGGTGGGAGGTCATGGAGTCCGGCTCTTCCATTGAACTTGTATGGCACCGGCTTGAGCTTCACAACTGAAGGTTGGATTTAAGCGGTACGGCTCACTTCCTCAGGGCATAATAATATGTAATTCAGCCGAATAGTCTTTATTGCTTAAGGCAAAACACGGAACATTGATTGAGGCCTTGCTTGTGTAGTTAATCTTGTTATACTTGCAGTTACTTAAATGTTCCTTATGTTATGTGGTAAGATCTTATAAATCTTATCTTGTTAATCATGTTCCATAAAGAAATACTTGGTTATCTACCTTCCGTATAGCCTGGTAAGCTTGATGGTATGAATAGCTTTGCTATATAGACTGCTCTTGTTATATCTTCTATCAGTTATCTGCTGTTGTTGCTTTCATCCTTCTATGGTTTTATGGTTTCGGCGGGGAGTTATGTTTCTCGTTGGGACTGTGTGTCTCACCCCGCTGGTTTGTAACCTTTTTAGGTGGTCGAGCTAGATGTGGTGGTGGTCGCAGAGTTGTGGCCGAGCAGCAAGATGAGCAAGAGATGGACATGCTGTTGTTTTGGTCATTTTGTAGTAGAGTCTTATAGTCATCCCTGTACTCTCAGGTCCTTGGAGGCGTTTTGACGTTGTTTCACGATGTATAGCTGTTGATGCTTTGTATATCCTGCTGCTGGCCGGATGTGGGCTGTTATGCATATATAACAGGTGATGAACTCATGTGGTAGCTTGACAACTGATCTCCTAAGCTGTGGACATGTTTTAAGACTTGTAAATATTTGTATAATTGTTTCCCTACAGGATGAGGATCTAAATGTAATAGTTTCTTGGTTTATCCGCTTTCTGCAAATCGGCTTTAATTAACCCACATTTTTGGTAATTTGTGGTTTATGGTGTTTTCCGCACGTTTTCGCGTAACACCTCACTGTCTGTGTGATAGTGGGATGTGTTGCCACATACACATATTGCATTCAATATTCCATATATCCATGTTAAGAAAGTGTCACCCTGAGACGGAGTTAGTTTTGCAACATGTGGAGGTAGAATTAAATGAAGATATATCCTATGTAGAGGGACCAGTGTTGATTCTTGACAGGAGAATCAAAAAGTTGAAAAAGAAATATATAATGCTTGTCAAAGTTCTTTGGAATCATCGTGGCATTGAAGAAGCTATGTGGGAGCTAGAAGAAGAGATGAGGAGGAAGTACCCTTCTCTTTTCTCTTGATGATTTCGGGGGCGAAATCCCTGTTAGGGGTGGATAATTGTAACATCCCTGACCTGGGTTATGCCTTAACCCTGGGAGTTTTGCTTAAGTAAGTCATTTAGATTCTTGTATTTATCTTTTGAAAAGTAATTAAGGCTAAAGGAGAGCTTATGTTCCAATTTTGGTCCTATTTGAATAATGTTGAAATAGTATTTCTAAATGTTTTGGACTAAAGTGCAATTTACCCAATTTAAGGGGTTACCTTGAAAATATTACATGATAAATGTTCCTCAAAGTGTTATAGCATCATGAGTATGAGAATGATGCTGAGGTATGGCTTCCACAAGCCTAAGTTCCAAGAAGGAGCTTGTTTGAGTAATGTTTGTATATTGAATGCTAGTTTTGGTGTAAATTGCAATTTACCCAAAACCTAGGGTTGAATATGTAAACTACCACCTCTATTTTGTCCCTATTGTTTCTTGGTATCATTTAGAGAAAATAAAAAGAAAGGGGCGTCTTGTTTGAACTACTTTGGAGGAGAGATAATCTTGATAATAAAATAATCAAGATTTAAGTATAAATGAAACCCTAATTTAGTTTGTAGCAAAAATAAATATGTTAATTGAAGTGTCCATCAACTAAAAAGGCTGTAGTTGAAATCCTATAGTGCAAGGACGTCCAAATGCCTTGAGTAGCACGGAAATATCCTAAGTAGGTGAAGAAATCCACTCACATTTGTTAATTAAAAAGTAATGTCCACTAAAAATGGATAATAGTATTATAATAATTAAGGTGCTTAAGTGGTTGCTTTTAATTCAAGGATAAACAAAAGGAAATTGAGGGAAAAGGAAGATGGCTTCGAAGGCAAGGAAGGGAGGGGGCATGTGGAAAGAAAGTGGATGGATTTTCTCCTACTTTCTCTCTCCTAGAAAATCAATTATATATACTCCATTTTCTCCTTACTTGAAAGGCTATTTTGCAAACCACTTTCTCCCTTTGCTTTGGCCGATGAACAAGGAGCTTAGGAGCATGAGGAGAACGTTCCCCAAGCTGAAGGTAAGCTCCATGATCATCTTCAACCTTGAATTGATGGTTGAAATCGGATTTCAACATTGATCTTCTTCTCTCTTCCATCCAATGCTCAACCTTGGATATCTTTTGCATCCAAAGAGTTGGAAACGAACCTTGGATAGTTGAAGGAGCTTCTTTCACCATTAGAGATGTGAAGCTTGAAGTTTTGAATCTACTTTGAAGGCAGGTTATATAACTTGAACCCATCAATGTTATTATTGATTTCAATTCCTCATCACATGTTGATCTTTTATTTTCTTCTTGATTAATTGCTGAAATCATTATATATAAGACAATAGAAATCAGAGGTCTGAAGCTTGATGATGATGAAACCATCTTAGCACACACCTCAAGATATCATTGTCAAATGGTTTCAACTTTTGTTGTTCAAACGGTTTCAAACTGTTTGGTGACCAAACAGTTTTAAAACCGTTAGAGGTCAAACGATTTCAAAACCGTTAGGGGTTAAATGGTTTCAAGAATGTGTAAAAGTCTAAGGGTCTCAATCTGATCTAGTCCATATGGTCTCAACTTTGGATGACCAATCAATTAGAACTGAATTGGTTTCAAACCCCTAGATCAATGGATGTCAAAACCCTAATTTTTGGTCCAAACAGTTTCAATTCTGATTTGACCAAACGGTTTCAAGCTGTTTGAGGACTAAACGGTCTCAAACCATTTGAGGGTCAAACGATCTCAAACCGTTTAGGGTTAATTAATATTTAAATCAAATAAGAATCAAATGATTTCAAATCGTTTAGGGTTAAGCGATCTTCAAACCATTTGAGGGTCTTTGGTTCAAACGATTTCAAAACTGATTGAAGAGCAAGGGGGTCAAGACCGTTTAAGGTCTAACAGTCTTTAGACCATTTGGAGGTTTGGTTCAAGACCGTTTGAAGGTATAGACGGTCTCAAACCATTTGGAGTTTTGGTTCTAGACCGTTTGAAGGTCTAAACAATCTCAAACTGTTTGGAGTTTTGGTCAAGACCGTTTGAAGGTCTAAACGGTCTCAAACCATTTGGAGTTTTGGTTCAAGACCGTTTGAAGGTCTAAATGGTCTCAAACCATTTGGAGTTTTGGTTCAAGACCGTTTGAAGGTCTAAACGGTCTCAAACCGTTTGGAGTTTTGGATCAAGACCGTTTGAAGGTTTAATTGGTCCAAGACCGTTTGGAGGTTTGTTCCAAGACCGTTTGAAGGTCAAGTACCTCAAGACCGTTTGAAGGTCAAGTACCTCAAGACTGTTTGAAGGTCAAGTACTTCTAAAGTACTTAGGTAATTAGTATAATTAGAATGATTATCACTCGATGCCTATGAAAGTAATAAATCTAATATACTATGATAAGCATATGTGCATGTACTTAGTGGAAGGTTAAGTCAACTGAATAAGGTATGATGGTGATGTGTGTTCCCAGTACATGGAACAATGATAAGTATGATTTAATACTTAAATAATGCTATGTGCTTTAACATATGTGGAAGCACTGATTTAGGGTTTGGATTAATGAGGTAATCATAAAACCCTAATTAATGTAGAATGAGAAATCCTAACCCTAATTTTGGGTAATGGGTTGGGAAAACCCTAATATAGGGTGATGTTATGTGAAACCTTAATATAGGGTGATGTTACGGGAAACCCTAATATAGGGTGATGTTATGTGAAACCCTAATATAGGGTGATGTTATGTGAAACCCTAATATAGGGTGATGTTATGTGAAACCCTAATATAGGGTGAAGTTATGTGAAACCCTAAAATAGGGTGATGTTATGTGAAACCCTAATATAGGGTGATGTTATGTGAAACCCCAATTGTTAAATATGGGAAACTATAACCCTAATGAGGGAATAGTGATGTTATCTTTGTATTGCATATTGTTGATATGTAATTGATATGGTTGTTATCAAGTATACTAACCATGCAGGTATCATGAGATGGTGAGCATAACCAGGTATGAGCTATGATGTTAATGGGCCTTGTGAGCCATTATTTTATTTGTTGCCTAGTGAGAGGTGACAAGAAGTTGAATATGGCTGGTGAGCTATGTGAGATGCTTGTGTAACAAGTATAATGAATACCTTGGTCAGATGACATGGAGGTAATAGATACCTGATAGTGGTATCCATGTTCAGTGATGAACTGAGGGTTTGAATAACCAGATCCAGTAAACATGATGATGGTATTGTTGAGGGATGTGAATTACCAATAATGAGATAAGGGATTGAGATCCCAATGTTTTATAAAGTTGTGAAAAGTACTTGATAGAAGAATTACATGTTTCTTTGTAGCATTTGTCATAATAATTCTTGTTTAAAAATTTGACTGATGCTAAAAGAATATGGTAATGTACTTAAATAATCAAGTGGAATTTTATCATGTAGAGCCCTGGCCATAGATCCATCATCGTCAGTAGTTGGTGATGGTGAAATAGGTTTTCCTATGGGAACTCCTGGAATGTATATTTTTGAACATGTGGGGGTAATGGGTGAATATATCCTTACGCCTCATAGGAATGACTATGGGCCATATCCTATGTACAAGAATGGTTATGGACCATATCCTAATAAGAGTATGGCTATGGGCCATGACTCCACAATACCAAGCATTGTCTATGGGCCAAATCCTGAAGAGAGTATATGCTACGGGCTATAACTCTATAGCGAAGTTGCCAGTATACCCTGGAAAGCTATTTTTAGCAAGAGACATGAGATGTCTTGCATGTGGTCTCGCATTGACCGAGACAGATGAGGTAATGGAGTCCGGCTCTTCCATTGACCTTGTATGGTACTGATGCTTTACGTAATCATGGTTGGTTGGAGCATGAACGGTATACTTCATCTCCTCAGGGCATAAGTGTGATTGTAAAATGTAATCAGCTGTATAGAATATTTGCTTAAGGATGAATTACGGAAATCATTGGTTGATGTTACATTGCTTATTGTATCCTAAATGGATAGATTTTATACATGTTCTTCATATTCCTTATTAAAATGGATAAATGATTTACTGCTTTATCATTTATAACTGTAATGCTTTAAAAGATGATATTGCTCTATTATGCTTAATAATGATTAATATCCTGCTGATTCAATAAAGATTTCCTCTGTTTGGTTTATTATTGTTTATCTGCAATAATAATGTTTCTGGCAGAGAGTTATATCTCTCGCTGGGACAATTTCAATTGTCTCACCCCCGTGGAATCCAACCTTTTAAGGTGGACGAGGACAAGGAGGTAGAAACCCTACAATAGGGGAAGGACAGCAGCATCAGGGACATCAATAACATCTCAGGTGGATATACTGACAGTCGTGTCTTGTAGATATGAGTCCTATATGTCATCTCTGTACTCTCAGGTCCTTGGAGTTAATACTTAATGTTTTTATAATCGATCTGAGATTTTGACATTGAATGCCTCGAGATTTTATGTTGCTTATGTGTAGATTTAACAGAGAAATTGTTGTATGTAATCCCTGAGAAGAGAAGGTACATGGTATGTACTTGCTGAACCATAATGTATATATAATACTTTGGTTCTTATTATAAGAGTTTCCTGGAAACGGATCTCTATGCAAATGGTTTTAATTTTTAGTGATTTTTAATAATCCGTTGCTAATGTTTTCTTCCGCAATTAATTACGCAGTGACGGTCTGATTTACGGTTGGGTCATCACATTCATAGTGTTATAATTAATAATCAGATTCAAAGGAACTTTATTGGAAAATTTGTAATGATATTGTGGTTGAACCTACAGTTGGCAGGAGAGATGAATTAATAAGAGGAGAATACTGCTTTCAAAAAAATGGTAGAGAAATCACTCTTGATAATTATTTATCTTAATTATTGAAGTTATTTTCTTTAGCTGAATATGTTGTCCTTCATCTTTATAACTATGCTCCCAATGGCTCATTGCTCACACAGAGCTTATGCTCCCAAGATCTCATTGCTTACACAGATCTTATGCTCCCAAGAGCTCATTGCTCACACAGAGCTTATGCACACAAGTGGTCATTGCTCACACAGATCTTATGCTCCCAAGAGCTCATTGCTTACAAAGAGCTTATGCACCCACGTGATCGCCCTAAATCACGCGTCCGGAAAGGAGGTAGACTCAGAAGGAATTAAACTTTAAATTTATAACCCCAAACCTTCAATGACCCCCACAACTTTATTACGGGGTGGAAGTAGATATACGGGGTCAAACACAGGGACATGGGGATGTTTAGGACTCTTAAGATATCTCTCTTAAGTCAGATAAGCCAATCTGATAGCTGGTATGAACTAGAACTAGTCTAGCAAAATGTCACAAAATAAAATAAAATAAAGAAAAGAAAAGAAAACAAAATAGAGTCTGTAGGATTCTACTGATCAAGGAGAAGGATTTCTTGGCTATGTAACCACAAGTTTGGTAGTTTATGCACCCGTTCTCAGGCGTAGACAACCCTCAAACACCCCAGTAAGCAACCTACATCCAAACATAGTATCCACCATGGTATCTGTTCCTATGGGATCATCCCACTCGCTTTCACGTAGCATGACTAAAACCCATCGATGATATGAAACCTCTCTCAAGGATGACAAATTAGCATCCTAGAACATTCTAGATACCCTCTCAAGTCTAGAACATTCTGAGATGTCAAGAATAAATGTGATCCACGCAGAACCAGGTAGTGGGCTCAACCTGGGTCTATGATTCTGCACAGATCACCTTGAACTGTCCTCCTTTTGGATTCTGATCCAAACTATCTTCTCTTGTCTATTCCTACAATGAATCTCTCGATATAGGCATAAATAGCAGCTCAAACAAGAAAGAGATCAACCAAACTAGCAATCATAACTAGAAAGAGGAGATAGAACATAAAACATACTAGATCTGAAATGAAACTACTTGCTTAAAGTAAAAATACATAAACATGCCCAAAACGGGCTACATAGCTAAGAAGGAGCTCAACTAGCCATGGACAAGCGTAGTTGGCACCGAACAAAGATGGAAGAACATCATTTATACATAAATAAAGGAGAATAATAGAAGAAAGGAGAAGAATAAGAGATTTAGCCCATAGAGGAGAAGTGACTCTCGCTCCTTGGCCTCTGTATAGGCTGGATCTCCTCCTTTGAGTCATCCTCCTTGATCTTCTGGACTCCTTTTCCTCCTTTCTCTCTAGAGCCACCCCGAACAGTAGCTTGGTGAGTAGATGGAGGTGGAAAATGATAGTGGATGGTAGGAAGTGGGCGGAAATGGGTGGATGATGGTGGAAAATGGTAGATGATGGAATCACACTAAAGAGATGGGCGTAGGGTGAGCACTTCGGCCTTATCGGACCTCTAGACCCTCCCACGGGGCTCTGGGAACCTCAAAATGTCAGAACCCCTCTTCAGGTGGAGAGGGGTGGGTATTTATAGGTGAAATGGTTGAGGTGCTGATCCAGGTCACGGTCCTGCTCACTACAGGCGTGGTGGGAGGCCACGACCATGGTGATGACCGTGGTCATGGTGGATGCCTTGGTCGCAGTCGCGGTCGTGTCGCGGTTGAGGTGGATGCTTCGGTTGTGGTCGTGACACGGTCACGGTCGTGGTAGATCCCGTGGTCGTAGTCGTGCCATGGTCGCGGTCGTGCCGTGGTCGCGGTGGATCCCACAGTCGTGAAGGATCCCACGATCGTGAAGGATGGAAGTCTAATTGCTGTAAAAACCATGTGTTGGGGAGAAATCCTAGAGAATAGATGCCTTTTCAGGTTCGGTGCCTATGTAACATACCAGATCTAGAACCCTACCCTAGAACTTTGACCTTTTGGGTTTGACCAAACAAGGTTAAGGTTAGGATGATCCTAAAAATCTAATGCATGAATAATGTAATCTAATATGCCACATAATTCGTTTGTTGATAATAAGATGATAAATAACTTAATTGAATAACTAAATAAGTTAGTGGGCTTCTAATGGGACAGATGACAAAACCCATGTAAGAAAGCCTCAAATTAAATAATAGACTTCAAATTCCTAATCTACACATCAAAATAAGCTTACATATCAATTTTCATTTAGTTTGGACAACCTTGAAATAATATGGTAAGTTTAGAGAGAGAAATTGCCTAAAAGGTGTAATTAATAAATAAATATAATAATTGACCCCAAAAGAGGAAAATAATGTTATATTCATAATCTATATAACAAATATAGCCTTTTGGTGAATTTTCATCTAATTTGGAGAAAGCTTGCTTAAAAGGTGAAATCAGGAGAGAGAAAATATGTAGAACCTTCAAAATATTAAATAAATATTCAAACGACTCCAATATGTGAAATTGATGGCAAATTCGTATTCAACACACTAAATATAACTTGTGGGTCAAGTCTCATAAAATTTGGATAATCCTAATGCCATTAATGAAGGAGGAAAGATAAAATATGATTTGATTTATTTAACACATTAAAATTTTCAAAAGGCAAATCTAATTTTATATTTGGAATCTACATGCTTTGATTAGACTCTGTGTAAAATTTTATCCAATTTGGGATTCGTTTGTACCCTCAAAAGAAGAGAGAGAAAAAGGAAAATAAATATGTGTACACTTTGGTCGAGTTTGTTTAGGATTGCTATTTAATATGTCACGCGGGCTTTTAATTGAATTGATCTTGACCGTCAGATTTCTAGATCGAACGACAATTGTACCTTCTTCTTCCTCGTTTCCTTTCTCGTTTCCAGGTGTTTGGGTTCCGATTTTCCTTCTACGATTCTTTATCCTCCTCTATTTCCTTCCTTCCTTTTCCTCTGCTTCCCTTTCCACCATCTTCCTGGCATCCTTTTGATTCCTTTGGATATATATAAGCTAGGGCGGGGGCATTGTAGCCCCACTTCGCAGGGGGTCGCTCGGCCTCCCCTGTTCTTCCCTTTTCTCCACTTTTTTCTTTCCCCTTTCGACCTTCTCCCCCTCCCTAGACCATCGGACCTCCAGGAAATCGGTCCCTCACCTTCTCCGCACCACCAGGAATCTTTTCTTGGTGTTGGCTTTGACTTCCCCAACCCCGAAATGTTGGTTTGGTGTCCGCTTGCCGCTGTCGGCGAGGTGTTCTTCGTCACTGAGCAACTGGTCTCCATGACCCTGGCTAGGTCTTCAAATCATCAACTCGACATCCTTCAGGGATCTTTGGAGCGTTGTCAATACCAAGTTCCACCGATGGTACTCCTCTCAAGTCTTCCCCTTTTAGATTTTTACTGTTGTTGGTTCTCTATTCCTCGCGTGTTCAACGAAGAAGATGACCATGGTGATTGGTCTGTTCTGCCCTTCCGTTTCCTTTATCTTTCATTTTTCTTTCAGGGGCATTTTAGTCATTTCATGCTCTTGTCTTTTGCTTTGAACGAGTCAAGTGAGCCTTTGACCCACTGACTTGGCCGGTGTTCATTGGGCCAAGTCATGCGGGCCCAACCTGCTTTTGTGGATTTTCTCGCCTATGTAGCATTAACTAATTATTTGATTGGTCGTTAATTAAAAATCTATAACTAATTAACGGATGATCATAAAAATATGTAAAAATAGTCGTTGGATTCAGAAAAATGCAAGCTTTCTTTTGGTATTGCTTTTGTTGCCTGAATCTAAAGTTTTAAATAGGTGTTTTCAATGGATCTAAATAATAATGAATTAACTTGTAAAAATCATAACTAATTATTTATAAGTTAGAAAAATACAATAAAATATGTTTTGGACTCCTAATGACATATACTAAAATTAGGCATAGTTTTTATAACCTAATTCACACGTTAATAAAAAAGGTGATTTTTAGGGTTTTGAATAAGTAATGGAAACCTAACCCTAATTCCACATATATGCTTAATAGGTTCTTTGGAGGCCTAGGCTTGGACCTAGTTGGACTTTGGATCATTTGACTCTGAAGTTGAGGTATGTTTGCATCCCCGATTATTCTTGTTGAGAAATTAGCCTATTTTTGTCTTACTCTTGATCCTATGGACATTAGCCTACACATTGTCTTGTTCTTTTGAAATCATGCTTCATGTGAAGTATCTTATTTTATTATTGATCTTGTGATCATGGATATTCTCTTAGAATCTTATCTTGTTGCCTTGGTGCAAGTTGGACTTTTGATATTATATGCCCACTGTGATGTGGAAGTTTGCTTATGAATTTGCCCACTTTGAAGTGGATTTTTATTTGTTTGAGTTGTCCATTGTGTGATGGCAACCTTTATATCATCTTATGACTATACTTTTCTACTTGCCTCTACATTAAACATGCTATGTGATTCAATAGCACTAGAGTAGTGTAATTGCATTGGTTTTGGGGTAGTAATCCCCTATTGTTTATTTGTAGGGTGGCAGTATACCATTCCTCTATAATCGAGTGTGGCAATAATCCATACTCAACTTTATATATTGGGAGATTGGCAGTATTCCTTTCTCTATCAGGTTCAAGTTTGTGCTTGGGCGCCAATTGTGTTTATATTGTTCTAGGGATATGTTTATCTCACATGCATGTAGGATATTGATTGTGGGGTGTGTGCCCTACTTGTGCTTTGTTTCCCACCATGGTAGTGGATTTATTTATGGCACAATCCTTTTTATGTTGATTTATGGCAAGTATCTCCTTTAATGTGGTTCTTTCTCTTGATTCCCATTTGGGTGGTACTTATCTCTTGCATGGGAAGCCTTTTATTTTGATGTCCCTTATTCTTTATAAATTGCTCAATTTTCTTTTTAGTATGCACATACCATCCTTTGCTGATGTATCCTTTTGTTTCTCTTTTGCTGGGGTATGCTTCCAACCCTAGGTGGAGGACATGGATGGCTTGACATGTGGACCCAGACTTAGATTGTGAAGTTAAAGCTTGGAGACAATCTTGAGGTGGTTTAGATTTCCTCTACATGGATCCTTATGAAGTAAGTTTAAGATGTTCCCTTTGTTTTATAATTGAATATAGTCAAATATTATCTTCCACTGCTATACTTTGGTCTTTTGATTACCATTATATAAAGATTTGAAAATTTTACACCCACTCCATCATACCTTTTGAGTATGTTTGGACTGGAGGTTCCATAGTTCAAATTTTTAGTAGAGAAGTGTTTTCACTTCTTTACAGCCTACAAGTCCCAAAATTGGCTAGTTGAGCAACTTTATCTATGAAAAGATATAAATTACTAAAAGATAACAAACTAGGGTTATTTTGAGCATATTAAGGCTATAATGACACAAAACCATAAATAAATGCTTAGCTAGATGCCTAAATTTGGGTGTTATCAACCACCCCAAGCTTAAACCTTTGCTTGTACTCAAGCAAGACTGGGCTCAAAGAACAAAAAGATAACTTCCAAATTAAGCATGGTGATAAATGCTAAAGTTAAGAAAAATAGTTTAAAACATCAATTCTCTTGACCTATGTTGTTTCAGAGCGAACCCCCACCAATTGAGCATAATCTTGCTAAAGTAGGATCAAATAGTGTCAAGGTAAGATTAAGTGAATTCACTGCTACATGTCGATACTCATGATGGTTTGAATCATAATTATACAACATAAAAGAATTGTCACATAGGTGATCACACATGTGATGAGCAATGATCCATCATCATGTATTCATGTAGACCTATCGGGAACAATGTGCCTCCCACTTATTTAGGTCCTAAGAAGCAAAAAAAGCAAAAAGACTCCAATGACTTCTAAGGATCCCGATCTGTGTCAGGTTGGTTCATGTAACGAGCAACAATCCCTACAGTCCGAGCCAATTGGCCCAAAGCAGTGAGATGAACTCCTCGTATTGTGCTCGAACCAACCCTGCTACTGGGATGATCTCATAGGTCTCCTAGGGGTTCCTAGTGACTCTCTAATGAGCCTTAGGGTGGCACTACCAGGCACGACATACCCGCATTCATGAGTGCATTCATACATCGGTTGGGTACCATCTGTAACTCTCCTAAAAGAGAAAGCAACGCTCATTTATTCACTCTCAGACTTTTATTCTCTGCATTCTATTTTTATAGGCTTGGGTGAGAACTATTTTGATATTTTGGGGGTTTTTTGTGGGTGGCCAAGCCTCTTTTCCAAATTTTTAATTTTTCATCTTTTTGACTCAATCTAAGGTGAGAGGGTGTGCATACCATCAAGGAAAAACACTTCAACTTGATTATAGCTCAAAACTCATCATTATTCACTTGATACATGTGTGAAAAGTTTGTAATTATGATTCAAGGGTCCTTAGAATAGAGGCAAGTTCGTAAAAAAATGCAGCTTGGAGTTTTGATCAAACTATAGCTCTTTCCAATGGTCCTATATCCTGGATTTGTCATTCACAACATAGATCAAGGAAATAATGTTTTAAGCTATGAAAAAGGTGCAAAACCTTAGATTTATTGCCAAACTTAAGGAAAGAGTCAATGAGCAAGCCAAGCAAAAGATCAAGCAATTTAAGATGAAAATTGTGCATTTAGGCATAAAGATAAGCATTTAGCTATAAGACTCGCATCACATAGCCTTAATTGTAAAGCTACAGATTACGAAACAAAGTCTTACAAAGCTAAAAATTTATGCTAAATGCAAGGAACATAGAAGATAAACATGCATGAATGTAATGAAAGAAATAAAAGGGAAAGACGGAAGATAGAGGGTGGTACACCCTGCCACCACCCCAAGCTTAGAAATTTTGCTCGTCCTCGAGTAAATCTCAAACTCTGGATGGTGTGGAAAGTAGCTGCTATCGGTAGCCATTGTTTATATAATGGTTCAGATCATTGATGCCGCATGGTGGGTTCTCATAGTCCTGGTGCATTCCCTGCTGAAAGTGGAATGACTGTCCAAAGTCCTGGGTCGGCTGGTAGAAAGTCTGGAAGGGCTACTGGAGTGTCTGTTGAGAAGTCAGAGGAGGTGGTGGAGGGAAGGTTGTGTCGAACCTCTGACTGAGGTACTGGACGTGCCCCGAGTTGAGATTTGGGGTATATTGCTCCTGCTGAGGAGGCTGTTGGTAGTCTGCTGGAGGCATCTTTGTGTAGGGCCCTCCATGATATGGGATGTCATGGAAGGTTGCCCCTATCTACTATTCGGCCTATTGAGTTTCTGGCACTGGTGGTGCTGAAGAAGACGCTCCTGCTGTCCCGCTTGCCTGACGAATGTTGCCCTGAGCATCTAATAGAGAGACTTCCATGAGTATTGTCTGACCTGCGAAATCTGCATTTTCTAGCAGTAGTACTCTGTTCTTGGTGTAACCAAATATATATAGATATCCTACGCTGCACTATTTTACCACCCCTATTCGAATCAAGTGATCCAAGTCCAACCTGGACCACTCAGCTTTTTCCTGCATAAGTGCCAATTGTCCATCTCCAATCCCAAGATGGCGTGCTATGAAAGTGATAATGCCTACCATTGGCATGAATTGGACTTGTTTCTTGAAAGAGTTGTGAAAGGGGTGGATGATGAAGTTCCCCACATTGACTTTTCTTCCTATTGCTGCACACCACAAAATATAGAGGTATGCTGAACTGAGTGCCCCTTGACTGTTCTGCTTCTCCAGGACGAAGTTTACAATCATCTGATGTAGATAACAAAGTGATGGGTTGTGGATGTGTAAAGCTTTGATGCCTCTAGAAACATATTTATCTTCTCCTATAAGCATCTTCCATGCCTGAGCAGCGTCAAAGTTGCTGTCCCTTATCTTTAGTCGGCCCTTGGACATCACAACGTAGTTCTCAGCAGAGCATGATAACCAGCTATTGAGGTGATCCTCAGTGATTTGATGACTCTAGTTCAACAGGCAAAAATGCATGACAGTGTGTTGGTGGTCCTTTGGGGTCTTGAGCGTAGCATAGAACTCACATGTGAGTCTATGATAAGCATCTCACTGTGTGTATGCAAGGACGTCTAGGCCAACAATTGCAAGATATATGTCGACCTGTCCTTGTATCCCGAGCCTAATGAGTGTGGCAGGGTCCTCATATCGTGGGCCCACTAGCCTGTGCTTGTCTTTAATTAAGGCATCAAACTGCTTATTTTGCTTCATACTTCTGAACGTGGGAGAAGGTAGGGAGATTTAGTTAACACCTTCAGGAGTGGGGTGGCGTCTGCTCCCCTGAACTGAATCCCGTGATGAAGTTGATCACCGTAAAGACTTTGGTCGTTCTACTAACTGTTGGTGATGGTTTCCTACAGATGAAGCTCTCTGCAACACTAAGTATGGAGCTCAGCGTCACGAGGTTCTCTCAACCATCTCTCACTGGAGACTTCCTGCAACAAATCACAGTTGCAGGTGTCCATCGGAGTGGCAGACATGCAGCGGTAGTCTGAATTGGTCTCCTACGACTCAAACCCTACTGAGGCAGAAAGCATGGTCTCATCTTCGTACAATGGGTTTATGGTTCATGTGGTGCAGGGTGGATATCGGCTCTCGTGCTCTACCGGTGAGGAGGAGCTTCCTTCCCCTTTCTTTCACGACACTGTCTTCTTGAGATTCTTGAAGCTATTTCTCATTGCGTCCATGGTGCTGATTTTCTGGTGATGATTATTGGTGTGATCTGGTCGGCACGACCGGGCCCAGGTTTGGCACGGTAGTGCCAAAGCACATCAACCTCGATCGTGACTGTGACCACTTCTACGACTTCGACCACCGCGACCGAGGTCACCACGATTTAGATGGTCGCGACTGTGGCTTGTATCCTGACCGCGATCGAGGTGACCGCGACCTAGATGGTCGCGACCAGATAAAGAAACTTTTAGACACGTGATGCTAAGTAACTCAAAAAATGGTTACGGCTTGTATCCTGACCATGATCGAGGTGACTGTGACCTAGACGGCCGCGACTGCGGTTGTGGGATCTGGTGCAGTCGGGTGTAGATGGCTGCAGCACTGGAGTGGTGGCCTATGGTCACAAGTGAAAGAGGTGGTTTCAGGGCGACTGTTGTTGTAGTTGCTCCTGTGTCCACTTTCAGGCTTGCTGGCAATGAGGAAAAATAGGGGGAAGAGGGAGAAGGTGGAGGCAACCTCAAGGTTTCATAGGGAGAGAGGAAACTAGGGGAAGATGTGGGGAAGGAGTGGCTCGTCCTGAGAGTCTTTATAGGCTGGGTGCACTATTCCACCTTGGGCAGACCATGCTGGCCTGGTGGTGGGATGGTGAAAAAATCGGGAAAGGCATAGAAAAACCCAATTAAAAGTGGAAAGTTAGTCAAAAATACGAAATATATTCGATCAAAAATGCTACAATTGATGAAAAAGGTGGGGTCAAACTGACATATTAGTCACTCAAGCCGACAAAGCATACCCAGGTCCTATACGGGCAGGCCCGCAGTCGCGGTCGTGGAAACCCACAGTCGCGGTTGTGAAGACCCGTGGTTGTGGTCGAGGCAAGCTCGTAGTCACGGTCATCCCTACGGTCACTGCCAGACCGTGGTCATGGTCTAGACTGTCAGACTGCAGTTGTGGTATAGGCTGTCATATCGTGATCGCAGTCCTTGCACTTCCAAGGGAAAAACCTAAATTAAACATCTTTTAGCGCTATAAGCAGGTAAAATGAGGGTGGAAGGTGTTGAAAACAACTTCAAAATCAAACACCGCGGGGAGCAACAAGATATACCAAATAACTTCTTACAAAAAGATAGACCAAAAGCAGTTGTCGGGGTGAAAAGGAGGAAATGCATGAAATAAAGAGTAAAAGAAACCTAGATGATACAAAGGAAACCACATTTGAATAGTTAGAGGAAAGATAAAAATTGAATTGACTTTATTATGCAAAATTTTAAAACTTAAAATTAAAGAGAAATTGTGTAGGTAATAGGGGGTGGCTACCCTACAACTCCTACACTTGGATCCCAAATCTGTAGTTTTGGGGTCCGTGTTACGTGTGTCTCGCTGATCGGACCCACCATGTAGGAGTTGAATAGGCAGAGAGGTGGGCCCTTCTGAGTCTGGAGAAGAGGAATAAAATCTACCGACTTGGTGAAGTCATCTCTGTGCTGGGATTTACTTGATCTGCACTGAAATGAATTCTTCTGTAGAGCATCCTCAAGGTACCCATCGATGTATGAATCTGAATAGGAAGGCCCTAGGATGTCAACATAGGATGAGATGGAGTGGAGAGGTTGAAAGTCTTCTATAGGGATTCTCTTTTCTCTCCCCTCCTCTGAACTTGAGGTTGGATGCTCAGACGAACTTTCATGTTCAGTCTGAGTCATCTAATCGTCTTCTGAATGAGAAGTATCCCCAAGTAAGTCTGTTTGTGGTTCTACCACCCCAAGCTTGTCGCATTCTATGGGTTCTGGTGTATCTTTGTGCTCAGCAACCATGTTATAGTGGATTGTCCATCCTGCTCCCTTGACATCAACTCTCCCTTGAAAAGGGATTGTGGACAACATCGACTCATGCTGGTCCAATTCATCGTCATCGGTATACTCGCTCCACTGAAATGAATAGTTATCATCACTTTCATTGAACAAATTGTTCCAAACCATGACTGGCATGCTGCTTAAAGCAAAGTGACAAGTCTCAATATGATAGGTATCACTCTGGTCTGGATCAATGTCTGATTCATGTTCTTCAAATTGACCTTCATATTGTGAGGCTGTTTGACTACCCTGATCATCATCATCGTAGAACCATTCATGCATGTGACTTGTATCTTCCATTGGTTTATCAGCTGAATAATTTGGATAGAATGAAGGGCTTCCCCAGGTGGGTTGGTCTTCATATAAAAATCTGGGTGAATCCAGTTAACGGTCTGAATAGGCTGGTGAAGCATGCTCCAATTCAGACCTAATGGAGTGGTCCTGATGATTGTAATCTTCATGGTTGTGTGATGGCATTTGAGATTGAATGGTAAACAAATCATTGAGCTCTTGAAGCCTCTTGCTCTGCTCAACATCCTTTTCATGAAGCCATTGGACTTGAGCAACAATACTTTCAAGATTTGTCAATTCTGCCATGCACTTATGTTGGAAACTCACTGTATTAGACTAATGCACTTGGACGAATCCTTATTCAACAGTTTGAAGTATACTTATACTGTGGTCTGCGATCTCAATGGCTACTTGGAGCTGATGATCCTACTTTTCTAGTAGCTGTTGGAGCAGATCGACATTTTCTTAGAGATGAAGAGCTAAGGAGGAGGTGAGTGCTATGACACTTTCTCCAGCTAACTCCAATGCTCTAATCAACTTTTGATCCCACGTCAATGCGTAAGTTGAGGGTTGATCTGCCATCTCCTTTGTTGGAATTTCAACATGTGATGATGATGGGGGCGAATATAGCTCGACTAGCTATAGAGCACGACCTTCAATTATTTTCCAGTAGTCAGAATTGTGGAAAAACTCAGGAGGACAGGTGGACAAGATAACTTGTCTTATAGACGCAAGATCCATGGCTGAAAAGATGTATAAAAAGAAGAAAAACTATTCAATATGTATGAACAAGTCTGTGTAAAACAAAAAGAAAACTATGCATATATATATACATGCCTATGGATGACAAAACAAAATCTTTTAGGTGTGTAAATGTGAAAAACCACGTCCCCGACAACGACGTCAAAAGTTGATCACCCTAAATCGCTTGTCCGGAAAGGAGGCGAACTTTAAATTTATAATCTAAAACCTTCAAGGACCCCCGCAACTTTATTACGGGGTCGAAGTAGATATACGAGGTCGAACACAGGGACATGGGGACATTTAGGATGCTTAAGATCTCGCTCTTAAGTCAGATAAGCCAATCCAATAGCTGGTATGAACTAGAACTAGTCTAGCAAAATGTCACAAAATAAAACAAAACAAAGAAAAGAAAAGAAAACAAAATAGAGTCTGTAGGATTCTACTAATCAAGGAGAAGGAGTTCTTGGCTATGTAACTACAAGTTGGGTAGTATATGCACCCGTTCTCGAGCGTAGATAACCCTTGAACACCCCAGCAAGCAACCTACATCCAAACATAGTATGCACTGTGGTATCTGTTCCTGTGGGGTCATCCCACTTGCTTTCACGTAGCGTGACTAAAACCCATCGATGATATGAAACCTCTATCAAGGATGGCAAATCAACATCCTAGAACATTTTAGACACCCTCTCAGGTCTAGAACATTTTGAGATGTCAGGAACAGATGCGATCCACGTAGAACCAGGTAGTAGGCTCATCCCAGGTCTATGATTCTACACAGATCACCTTGAACCATCCTCCTTTCAGATTCCGATCCAAACTATCTTCTCTTGTCTATTCCTACAATGAATCTCTCGATTTAGGCAGAAATAGTAGTTCAAGCAAGAAAGATTTCAACCAAACCAGCAATCATAACCAGAAAGAGGAGATAGAACATAAAACATACTAGATCTAAAATGAAACTACTTGCTTAAGGTAAAAGTACATAAACATTCCCAAAACGGGCTACATAGACAAGAAGAAGCTCAACTAGCCATGGCCAAGTGTAGTTGGCACTAAACAAAGATGGAAGAACATCATTTGTACAAAAACAAAGGAGAACAGTAGAAGAAGAAGAGATTTAGCCCATAGAGGAGAAGTGTCTCTTGCTCCTTGGCCTCCGTATAGGCCAGATCTCCTCCTTTGGGTCGTCCTTCTTGATCTTATGGACTCCTTGTCCTCATTTCTGTCTTGATCCGCCTCGAACAACAGCTTGGTGAGTGGATGGAGGTGGAAAATGATAGTGGATGGTAGGAAGTGGGTGGAAATGGGTGGATGATGGTGGAGGATGGAAGCACACTGAAGAGACAGGCGTAGGGTGAGCACTTTAGCCTTCTCGGACCTCTGGACCCTCCCACGGGGCTCTGGGAACCTCCAAATGTCAGAACTCCTCTTGAGGTGGAGAGGGGTGGGTATTTATAGGTGAAATGGTCGAGGTGCTGATCTAGGTCGTGGTCCTGCTCACCACAGGTGTGGTGGGAGGCCACGACCGTGATGATGATCACAGTCATGGTGGATGCCTTGATCACAGTCACATTCAGGACGCGGTCGAGGTGGATGCCTCGGTCGCGTTCGTGCTACGGTCGCGGTTGCGGTCGATCCCACAGTTGCAGTCGTGCCGTGGTTGCAGTGGAAGTCTAGCTGTTGTAAAAACCATGTGTTGGGGAGAAATCTTGGAGAATAAATTTCTTTTTAGGTTCACAAGTCCCAAAATGGGCTAGTTGAGCAACTTTATCTATAAAAAGATATAAATTACTAAAAGATAACAATCTAGGGTTATTTTGGGCATATTAAGGCTATAATGACACAAAACCATAAATAAATGCTTAGCATAGATGCCTAAATTTGGGTGTTATCACCAAGTGCTCATTGATCACACTAAGCATATGCCAAAATGCAAATTAATCTTGGAAGGAATAATAATAATTCATTCATCACATAACTAATATTGATCTTGAGCATAATAATGTTAACACATTATATTTGACTTAGAATCATGTGCACGTTATGATGATAGTAGTATTTGAGAAAGACATATGAAGACCATAATCTTGTTCATAATCAATTTTCTTGCAAGTATTCATTGAAATATTTACTTTATATTATTATAATTGAATTTCATAAATATAAGCAAATATAAAGCCCTTTACCCATACTTGTTACTCATAGTGCATGAATCCACTTACTTGTATGTGTCAACTTATCTAGCTTTTACATCATGCTTGGTTTTACTATGTATCTAATTAGGTTTAGGTGACTATACATGTCAAACTTTTAATGCAACTCTTATTTTCTTTGTCACCTTTGGATATATGTCAGTCGGTCATATATTCAGAGGTGACATGTCTTATCACACTTATCTTATAGCCTCCCTTGTGCACATGTCCCATAACACATGCACTTGAAAGTATAAGACAATCATGATTATACACATAAATTTTTCTCTAAAAAATCACATAAGCTTGTGTCCCATACCACAAACACATCAGAAAAGAGAGAGCATGCTATATGCAATTCTACAGTTAACATAAAAGTCCAAAACATCTAGGCACATAAATCTAATCCTTATTTAAACTTACTAGATCTCTACTTTGATTTCTAATGTCTTTTACTTACTTCTTATGTACCTAGGTTTAGAACATATGAATCTGGTTTTTTCCTGGTGGCCATCTACTTATTGCTCTGATACCATTAATGTAACACCCCCTTTAAGCATACATGTATTAGCAGAAGCAACTTCCATGTTTTCCATAACATGGGGGGCTTAAGCTCAAATGGATGTTACAAGAATAATAAACATTGCAAATAAAGTAAATAATTACCATGCATTAATATTGATACTGATTCATACATTGTTCAAGGCAATCTAGTACATTTGAGTTTTTGAATATATCATCTAACATCTAAACATGATTTGGAATTGAAAGAAACCTAATATAAATGATTGAATCTTCTAAGTAGATGGCACCCCACTGGGCTAAACCTTTGAGAGACCTTGAGCTATTCATTAAGTTGATCTTTGTGTAGCTCTATCCTTGGAGCTTCTCTATACATGCGGGCATTGCACCCCCAACCATGCATGTAATAAAAATCACATTAGAGTAAGCGGCATTGAGTAGTTATAACAACATAATAGCTTGGCAATGTGGGAAAAACATGAAAATTGATCAATAAATTTTGATTCATATAAGTTAATCTTGGTGGTTAATTTTTGTATCCTTGACTCTTACGCACAATTGTGCACATAAGGCCCACATGCTCAACTAATGTTCCACTTGAACTCATGATTACATCTGAGTGCCATTATTTATGCTCCAATTATGCTCATGATTGCACATAAATGCCACTATGTTCCATTTGAACTCATAAGGCACAAAGGCTCAACGTTAAGACGATGAGGACAAAAAAATACAACCAATTCCAAGATTAGCCATTATCTTGACAATTCCTTACTCTAACTTAATTTCATATGCTCATGAGATAAATATTGATATAAAACTTGAAATCATAAGCATCACATAATAACATTGATGTAAGACATATTTAAATTGTGGCTATGCATATAGTTTACCTGGATCATCATAATAATCATAAGGCAATGAAAACCAATACTAAATACTCAAAGTGCATGAACCCATTTACCTCTCCCTTGGGGAAGATCATAGTTTCTCTTCTTATGTTGAATAAACCCTATTCACTTCCTTGGGTTGATTGAAACCCTAAATACCATGTTAAATCAATTGACATACATTAATGACTAATACTTAACTTGATTTATAGGGTTCTATGGATCTTTAATTATTTATTGAAACACAAAGTCAAAATAGGTTATACAACCAATTCATGGTTGTTCCTTATTTCATTATCTTTTCAACAAATATTTTTGGGAATTTGTCCGAGACAAGATGAATTAAATACTATTTTTGAAGATTCTAGCCTATTAGGTAATTCCAAAAAGTGACATGAATTATATTATTCAGTAACAAACCTCAGTGGTCCATCCCTTGTAGTTTGGGCCCAATCAGAATTGGCTACTTGGCTCAGACTTTCTTATAAGTAGAACACTACATACGAAGGAGAGCAGAACACAAATTCTAATCTTGTCCATAATGGTGCGTGACAACTAGAAACTATCGAGCACAAATTGAGAAAATCACCATCTTTCTTCTTCGATCAAATGAATGAAAAACAACAGAGTATTTCCCAATTTCTCCTGAACCTAAGAAATGAAATCGAATTGGGTAAAATGCTCCTACTCGAGACTGGGAGACTATACCACCAACTTCTCCATATATAGTTGAACTTGGAAAGCCAGATCTTGAAGTCAATGATGGTTAGGTGGTTGAGGATAGAGAGTACCATGACTCCATGGAATCACACAACAACAAAAGCACAACAAGGCTAGAAAATCTAAATGACCTTTAGAAAACGCAAGGCAAGTCGACTCTAGAAACCTGACAAAGGTGAAGGAGGCTAACACATGATCAAGAGACTCCAACATCACCAAGAAATCGAATTAATAATAAAGAATAAATAGATATGCCATGATTAGGGTTTAGCTATTACTTCATCTACTATTATGGTTTCTAGCTTTATAAGCTTGAAGATCAATCTTTGAGTCTAGGAAGCTTTTCATAGTGTTCCCCAACTTCAGGAGCGCCAAAGGCCATTATGGAAGTCTGAGGTCCAATGGAGTTTGTGGAGGAGTATACTTGATGCGGTCTGGGGACAAGGTAACCGTGGTTCACGACATTTGAATATCCCCTAATGCCTCTGAGATGCCTTGCTTATAGAGGAGGCTAGGGAGATTGCCAGGCAGTCTACTCCATCTGTGATAGGGATTCTTGACATCCTAGGGTAGAGACGTCTATGAATCCCTACATTTTAAGGATTGCATGAAACATGGTGGTCGCAAATCTATATTAAAATCAAGATGGTACCCACTTGTATAAGGTATGCCAGTTGATGAGTCCCTGAAGAGGGAGCCCAGCTAGTTGGGTGAAGGGGAAGACATATCCCCACTTTTAGTGGACTTTTTGTTCTTGAGTCCAAACCTGAATGGCTTTAAGACATAACCCAGCAACCGTGTGACATATCAAGACCATGTTTGTTATATTTTCATTAACTATCAACCAAGCTATACAAAAAATTCCTAAGATCTTAGTGGGGTCAAAAGAGGCCAAACCAAACCCAACATTTGAGCATAGGCTAATCTTTCAGTATATAATAGATTTAGGTGATTAGAATATGGGTTTTAAACAACTTTTTAGTCATTATATCTATATAGGATTGTTCTTGACTTAAATTCATCAACATTTCCCCTCATTCATTGCACATTAATAGACAAGGTCAATATATACATAGATTTTGATCAAGGAAAACTTATAGTGTCTAGACCATTCATAATCATTTCCCTATTTGATGTCCCAATGATGAATTATTACATGAATTTATTTAGGTTTGCATATGTATGTTAAAAGCATTACGGAGGATCCCTAATGGATTAATCTGACCACTTATGACCGCTTAGGATCTAATGGGCTAAGTTAAACCAATTAGGGTTCATTTGTCTTGAAGTCCAAAATTTTGAATTTAATTAATGAGGAGTTGTTATTAACACCCTAATCTTACTTTTAATAAATTTTGGGATGTTACAACTTGCCTACTTTCCAAAATTGTGGTTGTGAATGTGTGTCGACCCTAGCAGATATCCATATCCATTTGGAATTGATTTTTTTTCCATAGATTTGTTGTGAACACTAGTGGTGATCAATTTAGGCATGACCACAACACCATTCTGTCAATTAGTTACCCTATTTTCTAAACAAGTGACTATCATTGGCAGTTTAGTTGACTTATCCTGATTTTTGGGCTCTGATTCTGTCAGATGTATACATATTTAGGTTGTCTTTAATATGTTGTATAAGTCCCAAAAAACCATTGATTTCAGTTCAACAATATCTTACATTCATACACTTTCATGCTTTTTTTTATAGTATGCATTTATATTTGTCTTTTCTGGTTTCTCTTTTTTTTAGAAAGAAGTTGTTTTACAATACATCCAACAGAAGTCATTTCATAGCTGACCATATTTTGTATGCCTACTGATAACGCTCAACTTTATATTTGTTCATTTTCTTAGTGTAAGACCCTGACCTATCTTTTGGTTGATCTTGCTTCCTTATCATAATTTGATGCTTAAACCCTTAATCTAATCTCATGATGTTCTTTAAATACATGTGGCAAGCTTATGTTTTAAGTTTGGTTTAGTTTGGATGTTGTTTGAGTAGTTTGTATGTATGTGCTTGTTTTGGACCTAATTGTAATTTACCCATGCTTAGGGATTTTCCTTGTATTTTTTCACATGCTTGTTGTGCCTCTCATGTATGGACATCATGTTGGAGAGAGTGGTACCTTGGGGCACTTTTTTGTGCCTTGGTTTGATAAGGTGGCATCATTTGTTGACGGTTAGGGTTTGCTTGGATGTCGTAGGGTTTGATCTTCAGCGGTTGGTTGAGATTTGATCACATTGGTCGCTGAAGATTTTCAACGGTCATCAAGCTTGGCGATCCCCATCGGTCGTGGGATTTTGAAGAGTATTTATTGGATCCTAGATGGGTGATTAGATGCTCTAGAGGGGGGGGGTGAATAGAGCTGAAAGCACTTAAACAAAACTCATTAAACCTTCAAGATATATGACAAGATAAGGTTGCTAAATAGGCAATTTGAGTGCAACTAAAACATGCATAGCAAGGATGGGAGAGATTTAACATGCACCAATTAGACAAGCTATTTAGAGTGGTTCCACACTTCAAACTAGAAGTGTGTCAGTCCACTTTCCTAGAGAGGTCAACCTCTAGGACTTTCAAACTATTGCACTCTTATATTCATTCATAAGACATACAATGCATGACCAAACAAAAGACTTATCTATCCAATACAAAGAGTCTTCAACCTTACCAAGGACTTACCCACTTTACAAGAGTCTTCGGCCTTCTCCAAGGACTTACCCACTCTTGCACAAGTCTTCAGCCTTGCAGGAATTACCCACTCTTCTTGGATCTTCAGCTTTTGACTTCACCTTCACTCGGAGAAGCTTCCACCAAGGTTTTACCCACTTGAGCAAGGAGTCTTCTGCCTTCACTAAGGGCTTACCCACTCTAGCTCCAAGTCTTCAGCCTTGATCTTCACCAAGGGACTCCTTCCCTTGTTCTTCTTCACCTCTCTTGGACAAGAGAGAGAACCTTCATCTTCATGATTGAAATGAGAGAAAAGGAGGTGGTGGAAGTGAGAGCTTCACAAGATATACATATAGGACTAACTCTCTTATAGATTTCCTACTCACTCTAATGGATGTAGCAAGTGATTAAGCTTAGAGAGCGAGAGGAGGCTGTAGGAAGCATTCAACTATAGAATAGGAACCTCACATAGAGTTTGCAATGAATGCTCAACCTTGGAATGAAGCCCAAGGGCTCCTATTCATAGTTGGGGATGCCTCTTAGCCTTTGGGAACACTTAAGAACGAAAACTAGCCGTTTTGTGGCTTGCAACAGATATTTTTTCACTTGTTGCAACTCCACAACGTCTAGAAGCACTTTTCTGCACTTTTCTGTACAGTGCAATCGGTCGAGTTTCTATAAGGGTAACTCGACCGATAGAGTAAAAGACAAAGCCGATATTCAGACCAACGGTCGAGTTTGTCCTGAGGAAACTCGACCGACTAATGAAAATCGATTTGGTCAGTTACTCCATCGGTTGAGTTCTGTGTAAACACAACTCGACCAATGCAATCTTCAAAAAATTGATCAAGGATGATCGGTCGAGTTTTCAGGCTGGGAAACTCGACCGACAAAGTGCATGTAATCAATTTTCAAAGTTGTATCTAAAGTACTCTAATATTCAATCTAAGTGCTCCTGATATTTTTCTAACCTTAATTACAAGTCATAAAATCATTACAAGTGATTTACAACATGATTCTAATGGATTTACATCATATTACAAAAATGTGCACTTGTATTGACTTTGACTTGTCTTTTCTCCAATTTGAGATGCGCAAGTTAGGGCAATTGGAGTGTGTCTATACCTAATCTGAAAACACTCAAGTAGAGACATTAGACACCAATATGTGGAATGGTTAGTCATCATCAAAACACGGGTTTAGTCAATTTAGACGTGAGTGTCAACATTGACCTAATTGACCTTGAGTCAACAATCTCCCCCTTTTTGAATATGACAAACCATTCCATAAATGTATTGAAAGCTTTTAAGTAAAGTCATACCTTTGGAGAAACCTAGGGGTTTCAATAGGATTGAGCTCATATGCTTCCCCTCAATTGATGCACATGGAGTTCTCATACTCCCCCTCAATTGATGCTATTTCTCCTGCATGGTTAGCTTTCATAACATTTATAGAATACTATGTCTTCTACTCATATATGTTCTACACATATATGTCTTCTCCCATTTACCTTCTCCCCTTTACATGGACATGCTTCTCCTCTTCATGTAAGACATGCCTTCTTTCGCTTTTAAAAGAAGACATACCTTTCTCCCCCTTTGTCATTTCAAAAAGTGGGGTTATGAAGAAATAAGAAACACAATATGTTAAGATAAAGGAGATAACAAAAGTTATAAAAGGAGAGTAGAAGAGCACAGATAGGGACTTGTCCAAGCATAGAAAGAAAAGCAAGTTAAATCATATACTTGAACAACCCAAAATGCAAGATGAAGTGCTGCAGAAAAACAATAAAATATAATTTTGACCCTCAAGATGACGGAATTTGACCAAAAACCATCAGAGCTCATCGTGAAGCAATGTGTCTTGCTCAGAAGGTTCTTTCTGCATGAAAAACACTAGCCTTGCACCAAAAGATGAAACTGGAGCAAAGTCTGCATAAAATCCAAAAATACTCCAATTTCTACATATAATGTAGATCTATGTATCCTGCATCACAATGTTATGCAAGCAACTCAAGATAGTAGATATGCAATTCAAGGAACAATCTTGAGCATGTATGAGACAAGATACACGCATATCATATAGATGAGAAAAGATGCCAATTTTAAACAAGGTTAGAACTACATGTATATGAACTACTAGTAGATGTTATCACAAGTTAGGACTACTAGTAGGATCTAGATCATAGCAAGAGATACCAAACGATACACAAGATAAAGCAAGCTATGAGTAGATGTAGAGATATATCCAAAACAAAGAGATAAGCAATTTTAGAAGCATGAAAGGATATAACCCACATACACATATGCATCCTTACCAAAAGATGATTACCACTAAGAACCTCAAGGTTGTATCAACACAAGATATACACCTAGATAGATGTAGCAAGTTAGAGCACAATAAAAGCAACTTTAGACACAACCAAGAGATCTAAACTGATCTTCATCAAAACCTGCAAGACAACTCAAAGCAAGTAATTGCAAGATATAGATATACCAATTTAGAGCAATTAGAGAGATATAGTTGTAAGCAAGATAGGCAATTTATAACATGACAATATGCATATGTAAAGGTACCAAATGAGAGTGCCAAAGAATAAGGCTATTGGTTGAGAAAATCTAGTTGAGAGGGAAATTCTCATTCAATAAGCCAAATGTATATTCTGTGCACAGTGTTATCGGTCGTGTTCTGTGCATTGACAACTCGACTGATGACAGCTATTGGCAACACCCATTGGTGCCTATCGGTCGAGTTTCAAACAGGACAAACTCGACCGACAGAGCAGCTGTCAAAAAGCACATGTATTTCATAAAAACACATTTAAAGGCATGCTAAAGATACAAACTATATACAAACATGTCTAAGCAAGTTAGTAATGCACTATAGAAGCATTAGAAATAGTTTTTGAGCAAGAGTGTGAAGAGAAACACAAAATACCACTTTTGACTCAAAAACCATATGTATAGTTGCACACTAACTTGCCAAAAACAAGTTAGAAATGGTTATAAGCAAGAAAACCTTTACCTTTGTTCTTACCATTTCTTTTCCACTTGTTGTCACCCTCTACACATCTCACCTTTCTTCTTTCATGTGGATTGGGAAGTCAATTTGCAATTCAATAGCTCAAGTCAATCCATTTGTAAGTACCTACAAGAAGAAAGATGAAATGGTCCCCAATCATATTTTTGGGTCTGGAGGGGTTAGTTTAGCAACCCAAGTCCTATTTCTCTTGGGTGCTTTCCTAAAAGGACAACAAGTAGAATAATGACCAATTTCATTGCAATAATTACAAGTGCCCGTAGCCTTGGAACTGGAGGATTCTTCATTGAAAATTGAAGGTCCTTTGTCTTTATTGTTCCTTTGGCTACAGTCAAGTCCAATGCCATCTCTACCCATTTGTTTGGTAGTATGGTCTAGGATTTGATTAAGATTCTTTTTATCACCAAAGAAGATCTCAAACTATGATTGTCATGCATAAGAGAAGTAAAGGTAAAACATAATAGATTCATATCATCTCTAGCATGCACAAGATAGATTTCTAAGCAAACATCTTTAGTCATATAAGAATCTTTATCACAAGATAGAGCATCAAAAACTTTCTCTCTATAAGAAAAGATAGTATGAGGGTCAAGAGCAATTACACTACTATGCAAGGAAGCAAGTTCATATACAAGATAAGCAATATTTGAAGGATAAACTTTATCTACACATTCTATTCCTTACAAAGTAAGCTCTTGACTCTCATAAGAACATTTAAGAGCATAAGAAACAATAGAGAGAGAAACAATAGTAGTAGCAAGCTCTATATATGAAATAGTCATAGAAGGCTGAGATTCTAAAAACTTAATCTTATCAAGCAAGCTAGAATTCACAAATTTAAGAGCATTTAGTTGACTAAGATAAGCATTTGTTTGAATCTCAACACTTGAATTTACCTCATTTAAATCTTCAATTGAGCTTGTCATGAGGGCGCAATGGCATCTTCCATCTTCACATTCACTAGATCTTCCACTAGTGCTTTCATTTGTTGATGGAGCCTTTGTGATCCCTTTTTCTCTCTTGTTTCCTTCTATTGCTCACTTTGAAGGTTGCCCATCTTCATAATTACCCATATCCTCCTACTTGTGGAAGTATGCTTGGATAAGACCCGCTCTGATACCAATTGTTGGATCCTAGATGCGTGATTAAATGCTCTAGAGGGGGGGTGAATAGAGCTAAAAGCACTTAAACAAAACTCATTAAAACTTCAAGATATATGACAAGATAAGGTTGCTAAATAGGCAATTTGAGTGCAACTAAAACATGCATAGCAAGGATGAGAGAGATTGAACATGCACCAATTAGACAAGCTATTTAGAGTGGTTCCACACTTCAAACTAGAAGTGTGTCAGTCCACTTGCCTAGAGAGGTCAACCTCTAGGACTTTCAAACTATTGCACTCTTATATTCATTCATAAGACATACAATGCATGACCAAACAAAAGACTTATCTATCTAATACAAAGAGTCTTCAACCTTACCAAGGACTTACCCACTTTGCAAGAGTCTTCGGCCTTCTCCAAGGACTTACCCACTCTTGCACAAGTCTTCAGCCTTGCAGGAATTACCCACTCTTCTTGGATCTTCAACTTTTGACTTCACCTTCACTCGGAGAAGCTTCCACCAAGGTCTTACCCACTTGAGCAAGGAGTCTTCTGCCTTCACCAAGGGCTTACCCACTCTAGCTCCAAGTCTTCAGCCTTGATCTTCACCAAGGGACTCCTTCCCTTATTATTCTTCACCTCTCTTGGATAAGAGAGAGAACCTTCATCTTCATGATTGAAATGAGAGAAAAGGAGGTGGTGGAAGTGAGAGCCTCACAAGAATACATATAGGACTAGCTCTCTTACAGATTTCCTACTCACTCTAATGGATGTAGCAAGTGATTAAGCTTAGAGAGAGAGAGGAGGCTATAGGAAGCATTCAACTATAGAATAGGAACCTCACATAGAGTTTGCAATGAATGCTCAAACTTGGAATGAAGCCCAAGGGGTCCTATTTATAGCTATGGATGCCTCTTAGCCTTTGGGAACACTTGAGAATGAAAACTAGCCATTTTTTGGCTTGCAACGGATATATTTTCACTTGTTGCAACTCCACAACGGCTAGAAGCACTTTCCTGCATTTTTCTGTACACTGCAATCGGTCGAGTTTCTATAAGGGTAACTCGACCGATAGAGTAAAAGACAAAGCTGATATTCAGACCATCGGTTGAGTTTGTCCTGAGGAAACTCGACCGACCAATGAAAATCGATTTGGTCAGTTACTCCATCGGTCGAGTTCTGTGTAAACACAACTCGACCGATGCAATCTTCTGAAAATTGATCAAGGATGATTGGTCGAGTTTTCAGGCTGGGAAACTCGACCGACAAAGTGTCTGTAATCAATTTTCAAAGTTGCATCTAAAGTGCTCTAATATTCGATCTAAGTGCACCTGATATTTTTTTAAGCTTAATTACAAGTCATACAATCATTACTAGTGATTTACAACATGATTCTAATGGATTTACATCATATTACAAAAATGTGCACTTGTATTGACTTTGACTTGTCTTTTCTCCAATTTGAGATGCGCAAGTTAGGGCAATTGGAGTGTGTCTATACCTAATATGAAAACACTCAAGTAGAGACATTAGACACCAATATGTAGAATGGTTAGTCATCATCAAAAAATAGGTTTAGTCAATTTAGACGTGAGTCAACATTGACCTAATTGACCTTGAGTCAACATTGACCTAATTGACCTTGAGTCAATAGTATCTTGGTCGCTAAAGTTTTCTCATCATTCGTGGGTTTTCCTGGACATATGAGGTCGCTTGTTTTCTTGGTTTCAACGACCTAAGTTGCATGAGTGGGTTTGGAGCTTGCATGGCCGAGTTATGTTGGACACTTGGCATATGATTGCATGACACCTAACCTCCCTTCTCTCTCACCCACCCTTGGTTATATAAACCTCTCTCCTTCCATGCAAGTGGTCCCTTTTACACCCTTTCCTTCTCTCCTCTTGTTTGGAGCTCGTCTGTCATAACCTTAATTTTAGGGTTTCGATATCAAATATGCAATTGAGAACCATAAATATTGTGTATGTGGTTGACCTAAATTGAGGAATTTATTATCAAGTTATGGATTCTTGTTCCATGAAAGGTATATTTAGAGATACAACTTATTATTATGACATCTAAATCAGTCTAATTATGAGTAATAGCTTTTATTGATCAAATAGAGTATGTACGTGGTAGGACATCGATTCATGATGCACATAAGACTAAATAGTCCAATAATGCCCCCTAGGTTGCATCACAATCATAGTAAGTGTATTTAATTTGTTTGGATTTTTCAGCGACCAGTCGATAATTGCATTGACCATAGTGTTCCAATAGATCAACTAAGATATTTTGAAGTTTGAAATAAAGAAGAAGATTAATCAAATCATTATTTCTGAACCTAGGTCTCTGTAACGTTGGATGTATGTTTAGACATACATGGGTATGACACAACCATTATTTTTCCTGGATGTATGCTCGTTTCTATTTCTATCCAGCCAACGTTATTCATTCAGTTTGGACGAGAGGTTGCGTGGATTCTTAGCCGCTGTGAAACCAATCGAACGCTCCTTATTGACCTCCAACCTCCGACTAAAATGAAACAGAAGCCTGACCAAGCCGCAGCCTGAGGACGTGAGCATAGAGAGCCTAAGATAAATCATGGGTGTTTGAAGCGATCCACGATACACGGAACTACCTACTGACTCCTCAGAGTATGGGGACAGGATGAGATGAGAGAGTTTATCTCTCGTCATTACTGCCCACTCTACCCAGAAATTTTGTAGAGAAGGACGGCTTTAGGGAGGGCGTCTGGATGGAGAAAAATTAGGATCGGAGATGGGGTTTGTTGCCTGCCAAACCCCAGTCACCACCGGACTGGAGCTAAGGCTTCGTGATGGGCGTCAAGTGCTGCCTCAACAACTAAGTTGCATACTTGAATTCCTGACAAGCCATCATAGCCACCAGAAGCTTCATCTTGGACGGATGATCTCACAATCCAGAATCCCCCTTTCTCCTCCATCTGCATCGTCCTCTTCTATCGTGGCTCCAAAAAAACGCTGCCCTGGAGCTCTGAAGCTCATGTTGACCTTGATGGCCATCGTCGCTATGCCTACGACCTCCGAGGGTATGGTGGAGCATGCTGACTTCCTTGGCTCGGATGGGATGGCTAGTTCATCAGAGGCAGCCACACGACTGCGGCTTGGGCATAGAAGACGCAGGCTGGAGGGTGTCGAGCACGGTCCCAGTACAGACACGAGAGCAAGGTAGAGACAAGAGTCCTCGTCGCTCCTTGATCGTGCGGCGGCATTCTTCCACTGCGTCGCGGAGAGATAGGTGGGAAGGGGGAGTCCACTCTCAAAATGATCACAAATCAGGCGGTCCAGGAGAGAACCCATACGAACCCCTAGAAAGAAAACCAGTTGTTGAGCCGCGCCTCACCTGATGGCCAACGTGGACCACTCACAGACTGCCATCTCAGGCAGTGGGACCCACAACTCAAGGTAATTCCTTTTAAAATTCTCAGAAATATACCAGATCTTATAAAATACCCTATAAATAGCTCCCTTGGCCAATAAATCCACAAAAAATATCACTGGATTCAAACAAATGTCTACTTATATGTGAAACTTCTAGATTAGACTTTTAAAGTAGTTTTGTGATGCTTTTTTAATTTAGGAGTGGATGTTCCATTTTAAGATATTTAAAATGGTATAAATAGCAAATGATCGAGAGATTAAATATGATAAAATTTATTTTGAACCCTTAATATTATTTGGAGATAATAAGTTGACCCTAATTTGAAAAATATTGCTCAATATTAGGTCTTTTGGTATCAAAGTTTAATTAAGTGCTTTTAGCCTCATTTTAATTCTAGAAAATAGAAAAAGCATCAGAAAAATATGAAAATTAAAGAAGACCTTATTTATGACTCCCTTATTAGTAGAAAAATATTAGACACATCTTCTAGGTTAGTTGAACCTAGATTTGGCCAAACCCTAATTTGGACCTAAAATACCTAGAATATGATGAACAATTATTAATGATGATTAATTGCTATTAATCAGGTGATGACCAGAGTCATAGATGAACTTGGATGTATAAGGAATCTCTAAACTCAGGTACGTGCATTTTATTAAGTATATGACTAGTTTTTGTGGATGCATAATGATATGATGTCCTTTAGATGCTTTTATTTGCATATAAATTCTTGGACGTGTATTAGTATTATATACTTCGCCAAAAATAAAGGAGCATAAAAGAACTTTTGATGAGTTGTAACTACTAGAGAACAAATGGCCCAGTATGGATGTATGATATATTGCCTAGGATGGATGTATGCTGAATTGCCCATGCTAGATGTATGATAAAGTAATTTGCCCATACTGGATGTATGATAAGTGCTAATAGAAATTGTAGTATAACTACATCCAATGATATGTATAAAAGATGTGTTTACTTGATTATCACTATAAGCAATATTTTATTTTACTCTTTCTTTCTAAAGTTATTTCAATTATGCAAGCATATTAGTATGTATCTTTCTACCCACGTACACAAAACCTTATGTGTTGATCCGCTATTTCACATATGTTTTAGGTTCAGAGCTAGTGTGGGACAAAAGAAGGGAAGTGAGCAGTTGTCCAAGTTGTACCTATTGTGTAGATCCTGATTAGCATACATGTTCATATACTTGTAAATCTTCTTTCAATATGCAAATGCAATTCATGTTGTAATAAGTCATCTTGTATTAATATACATTTTAAATGTTGAGAAATGTTATGGTGTATGTTATGGTCGTATGTTCATGTATGTGCATATTACTTCTACAACACACTTTGATACAATTACATACCATTTTCAGATTTCATCCTTTCGGGCTTCTGAAGTCTTGAGAAGGCAAAATCCGGGCACGTTACATCGTCCCTCTTGTTCTTGGTGGCAGATGTGGAGCTTGAGCTTGGTGCAAGTGGTCGATCCATCTTCCATGTTGAGCTAGGGTTTGGTGCAATCCTTCCTTGGTGATCTTTTGGTGATCCTTGCTTCTTTTAGACCTTGGTAAGTGATCTACCTCTCTTAATCTTTGTTTTCTGCTACCCTACCTTTCCCCTTCCTCTTCTTTACTGAAACCATGGTTCTCCATGGTGGTGCTTGAGTTGATCTTGAGGAACTTCTCTTATCTTGGCCAAATCCATGGTTATCCATGATAATGCTTGAGTTGAGTTGAAGAACCCCTCTCTTTCTTGTCTTTTCAGCCTAGGGTTATGCTCTATCTTGTGCTCCTTTAACACAGGGTTTTGCTTATTTTCTTAGAGGTGGATCTAGCTTGACCGAGGTGGTGATCAAGCTAGGGTTTTCTCTCTTTCCTTGGGTCTTCCTTGCTCTTGGAATTGTTTCTTCTCTTTTGAGGCGAGTTATATAACTTTCTCCTCAATTATTTCTTACACATACCTTTCATGCAAGTATTCTACCCTTAAAACATGGTTCCAAGTAGAATGATGATACTATCAGTGATCTAGGGTTATGTTTCATGGTAATTATTGAGCAGATATCTTTCCTTTGCTGAACCCTAATATTGGTGCACGATTTCCTTGCTTGTTGATGGAGGTTTTGGATACATGTACGGTATTGGAAAAGTTCATTTTTCTCTCTCAAAATCATGGTTTTTCTTCTTGGATGAGGATGGTCAAAATTAGGGTTTTGGGGTTGATTTCCTACATGAGTTTTACACCTTGATGGTTTTTGGTTTCATGGTGATAATCAACCTGATGATCTTATGCTTGATGAGTTTTCTCTTTCCCCATGCGGTCACCTAGAATGTTTGGTGTTGAGTGGTCTCCAAGGATTTCTCCTTTCTTATTGGTTGTTGAGTTTTATACCTCCTTGAGGTCATTGAGTTTTGGTCACTAAGGATGAGGATATTCTCTTCGGTCGATGAGTTTTACTCATGCTTCTTGGTCGATGAACGTGCTCTTATGTGGACATTGAACCTTGGACCTTAATGGTTGTTAATATCTTGGTTTTCAGTGGTCGTTGAGTGAGGTTAACCCTGGTTAAGCAGTTGCTAAAGATAGCCATTCTCAATGGTCTTTGAAAGGTTTAAACCCTAGTTGTCTTCGGTTGCCAATTTGTGTTTCAGCTGTCACCTTGGTGGTTGATCTTCGACGGTCGATGAAGACAGAGTAACTTGATTTTTAGTGGTCTATTATGAGTCTAATCTTTGATAATCAATGAAGATTTCTGGACTTGTATTTGTTTTATAAGGTTGACCTCATGATGAGGATAGATGACTTACTTGCTTCCAAGAATGTTGGAGATGATGATAATCAGGGTCTAGCTATAATTGTTGGTTTAAAACCTAATTTGATTATATATGGAAACCTAATCCTAATTTCAAGTACATAATGATGTTGCTTAGCTTGCTTGAGTAATTATCATAATGATGGAGTACTCTCTCTCCCTTTAACTGTTGTAACCCTAAATTGTTATTTTATGAGCATTATAGTTCTTAAATGCATTGTTATGATGAACTTATGTAATATATGTGTGGTGATGGTGATGAGCCTTGTTGAGGCATGGAGAGATAATGATGTTCTTGTAGGGAACAATGTGAATGGTCTTATGACCTTAGTAGTAGCTTTGTGCCCAAAATTGAGGTGATACCTCTATGTGATGTAATAATGGATTGATATCCCATGGTGAAATGATGATGTGATAATGGTGATGGTCTTAATGATGACAGTGGAACAATACCATGTGGTGATGTGACAAGATTATACTTTATACGTTCTATATCTTCTGAAGTTGCAATTTATCCTTATATTTGTAGAACCTGTTTAGGGTTTACATGTAACTTTATTGATGCAACCTTAAATCACTTAAATGAATGTAAATAATCAAGTGGAACCCTAATCATGTAGTTGCCATGTGCCATATATCCATTCCAGTGTCAGAACTTGTTGGATGATGAAATGAGTATTCCTAAGGGAAACTCAGAGTGCATACTATTGAGCATGCAAGGTGAAAGTGATTGTGTGTTCTTATCATCTTGATTCCAGGTGTTTAGAGGGTGGCTATGATCATGCTTCGGTGTGAGAGTGGCTGGGGTCATGTCTCATATATATATATATATATATATATATATATATATATATATATATATATATATGATTTTGAGGGCAATGACAATTGTACCTTAGTTTCAGGGCTTCGTACCCTGGTGTCTAGCGTCGTGACCTATATACCAAGGCAGGCTAGGTGTTTTTATCGATTGACTTTATAAGTCACTGCGGTGCACTCATACTGACTGAGGGTGTAGGAAATCATAGGAGTCTGACTCTCCCATATCTTGTATGGCATTGGTTTTGACTTAGCAGTGGTCAGTTAGAATCGAGTAGGTATACCTTAACTCCTCAGGGCATTAATAAAAGATTTAATGCAGCCTTGTAGAAATATCTGCTTAGGGTTAAACACGATTCACTTTGAATGTTTACCCTTGCCTTGTTTCTTATATTGCTAAGTTTTTATATAAGGGGATAAGAGAAATTTACTATTATACATGTTCTTCATTTTCCTTCTAACTACATATGATGCTTTTCTTATCTATTTTAGCTGCTCAACCTGATTAACCCGTGTACTCAATTTAATTATTTATTTAGCTGAATCTGCTCATCATGTCTAATAGTAATATATCATGTTGTGTCTCAATAATCCTTGGTTAAGAGTTATATCTCTCACTTGGACGTTGGTCTCACCTCATGGGTCACCGCATATTTTTAGGTGGTTGTTAGCAACATGGGAAGGATCTTGCTATTGAGGAAGAGCAACTTGTAGATTAGTAGATGCAGAAGGTTGGACAACTGCTAGTTTAGTTGATGTAGTAGAGTCCTAGTATTATACCTGTACTCTCAGGTCTGGGAAGGGATGTGTTTGTAGATGATATGTACATTGACACGTGGTTTTGGTAGTATGGCTGTGTTGTACATATGTGGCTTGTATATGTGAAACAAGATCTCTTTTGTAATAGGTTTGGCTGAGGCCACTGAATACATGTGTGAATACCTAATATGGTATATGATATAATACATGTTGTGAACCTTGGTGCAATATGTTTTCCGCATGTGATGGTTATATGAGATCAGTTTTAGTTTACCTACTTTATGGTAATGTGGTTTGTTAGATGTTGATCACATGCTTGGTTTTGAGTATATCATTCGTGTGGCATTGTGGCATCACAGTTTGGTTGGTATCAGATCTCTAGGATCACTGAGTCTACAATGACATAAGACTAGGGTTTGTATCCATTCTTGCATTATTCAACGTATCTGATCATAGATTCTGCTTATGCATATATGTCAGGAGAACACAAAGAACACACTGAGAGTAGCTTTGTTGCAGTAGGAGGTGGTGCTAGGCCGCATGCAAGAGTAGATGGAGTGCCTAAGTTGCCTCAGTTAGACCCAACAACTATGGTCAATCCCACTTTCAGTCAATGTTTCGACAGTTAATGGCCACGATTTCACATGCGGTGGATAGAGTGCTTGTACCTCAAGTGAGGACTGATGTCCCCAACATAGAATCCCAAGGTTCTAGGAAGACTTTTGAGCTTCTGAGATGCATTGGGGAGATAGAGTATGCAGGTACGATAGACCCGATGGACACTGATATGTGGTTGATGGAGTTGGACAAGGCATTCAAGATCCTCAATATCCCTGAAGAGGATAAGGTGAAGCATGCGGTGTACATACTGAAGGGCAGTGCTAGACATTGGTGGGCCATAGAGGAGGAGAAGAGACCAGGAGTGGTGATCAGTTGGGAGGAGTTTTGACGAGAGTTTGTTAGCTCATACTTCCCAGAAACGTATCCAGATGAGAAGATATCATAGTTTGAGAAGATCCAATAGGGATCGATGATGATCAACGAGTATGAGGAAAAGTCCATGGAGTTGTTAAGATACTATCCTCACACATTATCAGTTCATAAGTGGTGGTGACTGAGGACATGGTCAGGCATTGCAGGCAGGATCCTATGGACAAGCCAGCAGAGGACGTGGACAACAACATGCGATGGCTCAATTTTATGCTATGAGTCATCCAGAGGGAGTGGTCAATCTTTGAGTTATGATAGATCAGATGGAACTTTTTCATTATGATTTGTCTTGGATTGTAGTACTAAGGTGGCGACATTCCATGATGGTGATGTTTCGTGGATCTTCCAAGGAGATAAGAAGATTCTTTTGACGTGCTTTGCATCAATTATGTCAGCAAAGAGGATGATGAGGCAGGGGTGCGAGGCTTTCTTAGTGCATGTTGTGGATACCAAGAGAAGGATTCCTGGTATCTAGGAGGTTCTTGTAGTGTGAGAGTTAGAGGATGTTTACCTCGAGGAGTTTCCTAGTGTTCCCTCTCCTAGAGAAATTGACTTTGAGATCAATCTTGTTCTTGGAATGCAGCCTATAGCACAACCGTTATACAAGATGGCACCAATAGAGATGCATCAGTTGAAGAAGTAGCTGCAGGATCTGCTAGAGAAGGGTTTTATCAGAGAAAGTACTTCCCCTTGGGGTGCTCCCGTGTTGTTTGTTAAGAATAAGGATGGATCTATGAGGTTGTGCATAGATTACCAACAACTGAATAGGGTCACGATTAAGAACAAGTACCCCTTTCTGAGGATTGATGATTTGTTTGATCAGCTGAGAGGTGATGTAGTATTTTCTAAGATAGAAATGAGGTCAAGTTACCATCACTTAAGGATCAAGGTGGATGACATACCCAAGTCAGATTTTAGGACTAGGTATGGTCATTATGAGTTTGTGGTTTTGCCGTCTGGGCTAACCAACATGTCGACAACATTCATGGACCTGATGAACAGGGTGTTCAGGCCCTATCTTGACCGATTTGTGGTGGTGTTCATCGATGACATCTTGATATACTCCAAGGGCATTCAACAACATGAGCAACATCTACGCCAAGCATTGACGATGTTGAGGCAACATAGGTTGTATGCCAAGTTCAACAAGTGTGAGTTTTGGCTGAAGGAGGTGTCTTTTCTGGGTCATGTGATATCTTCTAGAGGTGTTTTTGTGGACCCTAAGAAGGTAGCATGATAGAGTGGGAGCAGACTAAGATACCGATGTAGGTTTATAGTTTCCTAGGCTTAGCATGCTACTATAGGAGGTTCATCAAGAATTTTAGTGATATGGCATTACCCCTAACAAAGTTGACAAGGAAAGGTGTTCCTTTTATCTAGGATGACAAGTGTCTGCGTTCTTTCCAACTTTTGAAGAAGAAGTTGACCAGTGCACCAATGTTACTTTTGCTAGAGCAAGGGAAGGGCTACGTCATCTTTTATTATGCATTGAAGAATGGTTAGGTATGCATGCCGATGCAGGAAAAGAACATGATTCCTTTTTCTTTGTGACAACTTAAGAAACACGAGGAGAACTACCTGACACATGATCTGGAGCTTAAATTTGTGGTCCATGATATGAAGATTTAGAGACACTACCTTTATGGAGAGAAGTGTCACATCTTCACCGACCACAAGAGCCTTCAGTATATCTTCTCAAAGCAAGAGTTCAACATGCGAGAGAGGAGATGGGTGGATTTGATCAAGGACTATTATTGCATGATAGAGTACCACCCAAGGAAGGCGAACATGGTGGTTGATGCGTTAAGCAGGAAGTCTTCATCATCATCTATTGATAAGGCACAATTGTGTTCCTCGGTGTGCCATAAATGAGACATGTTCTTCGTTAGATGAACGTATGGTTGGATGTTTATTTGTTAGCAGGCTTGCTAACACAGTTGTAGGTGAAGCCTACCTTGATGTAGTAGATCAGAAATGTAAAACATGATGATGTGGTGATATAGATGAACCAATCAGAGTTTGGCAGTGAGAAGCGTAAGGGCTTCCATGAGATTGAGGATTGGACAATTTGTTTCCACAACCGAATAGTGGTGCCAGATGTTGATGGTCTGAGAAAGTTGGTTCTTGAGGATGCTCATTCCTCGATGTACGAGATGCATCCAGGTACTACCAAGATGTACTATAATATGAAGGATCCATATTGGTGGCCTAGTTTAAAGTGTGACATGGCAGAGTTCGTGGCTAGATGTCCAATTTGTCAACAGGTCAAGGCCGAGCATAAGAAACATACAAGAACATTACAACCGTTGCTTATACCATAGTGGAAATGGGATCATATCACTATGGACTTTGTGGTTGGTCTTCTTAGGATAGCCAAAGGTCATGATTACATTTGGGTGATCGTTTATAGGTTGACCAAGTTAGCTTACATCTTGCCAGTCAAGATGATGTATACAACAACGAAGTTGGCATAGATATATGTAGATGAGATAGTGCATTTGCATGGTATTCCAGTCACCATAGTGTCTGACAGAGGTCCTTAGCTTACTAGTCATTTTTGGGAGCGTCTGCATACATTGACAGGGATACAGTCGAGGTTTAGTACAATGTTTTACCCACATACAAATGGTCAGTTAGAGAGGACCATTCACATGTTGGAAGACCTGTTTGTGAGCTCTTATCTTGTAGTTTCTTGGGAGTTGGGATGGTGTATTCGAGTTTAATAGAGTTTTCTTAGAACAATAGTTATCAGAGGAGTATAGACATGACACCGTATGAAGCCTTGTATGGGAGGCGTTGTCGCTCACTGCTTTGTTGGTATGAGACAAGTAAGTATTAGATTTTGGGTCCTGAGCTTGTGCAACAAACTATAGAAAAGATCAAAGTGATACAACATCAGTTGAAGGCAGCCCAAGATAGACACAAGTCTTATGTCGATAACCGTCACAAACCTTTAGAGTTCCAAGTGGGAGATCATGTGTATTTGAAGGTCTCTCCTTGGAAAGGTGTGTTGAGGTTTGGTAGGAAGGGTAAGTTAGCTCCCATGTTTATGGGGCCATATCCTATTGTGGCACATGTTGGGAAGGTGGCTTACAAGTTGGAGTTACCGCAAGAGTTGCACAGGTTGCACCCTGTGTTCCATGTCTCCATGTTGAGGAAGTGTCACCCAAATAAAGAGCAAGTGTTGTAGCTAGTGGAGGTTAAGTTAGAGGAGGTTGTGTTGTATGTTGAGGGTCTTATGTTGATCCTAGACATGAGAGTAAAGAAGTTGAAGAAGAAGGATATAATTCTTATTAATGTCTTGTGGCATCACTATGGCGTGAAGGAATCCACTTGGTAGTTAGAGGACGAGATGCATAGGAAATACCCATCTTTGTTCGCATAGGATTTCAGGGGTGAAATCCTTGTTAGGGATTTATGGTTGTAAGACCCCTGACCTACCTTTTGGTTGATCTTGCTTGCTTATCATAATTAGATGCTTAAAACCTTATTCTAATCTCATGATATGCTTTAAATACATGTGACAAGCTTATGTTTCAGTTTGATCCATTTTGATTGTTGTTTGAGCTAGATTTGTATATATGTGCTTGTTTTGGACCTAATTGCAATTTACCAATGTTTAGGGTTTTTCTTGCACTTTGTCACATGGTTATTGTGCCTCTCATGTTTGGACATCATGTTGGAGAGAGTGGTACCTTGGGGCACTTTTTGTGACTTGGTTTGATGAGGTGGCATCATGTGTTCATGTTTAGGGTTTGCTTGAATGCCCTAGGGTTTGAGCTTTGATCGCCTTGGTTGCTGAAGATTTTCAGCAGTCATCAAGCTTGTTGATCCTCGTTGATCGTGTGGTTTTGAAGAGGACCTTGGTCACTGAAGTTTTCTTATCAGTCGTGGGTTTTCCTGGACATATGAGGTCACTTGTTTTCTTAGTTTTAATGACCTAAGTTGTATGAGTTGGTTTGGTTCTTGCATAGCCGAGTTATGTTGGACATGAGTCGCCCCAATGCCACGCGAGTGAGATTACTCAAAACAAAGCACGTGAATAACAACTAATCATCCACATTACAAAAAATAAAATGTAAATTAAAACCGATCTTATAATACCAACACTGTGCAGGAACATATTACATTAAGGTTCACAACATGTATTACATCACATACCACACCAGGTTTTCACATCCGTATAGTGGAAATCCACCACATACTTGTTCACATGTATAATCCGTATATATATAACCATGACATATTGTCGAAAACCTCATAACGTTGTATAGATCATCTTCAAAACACATCCCTCACGGACCTGAGAGTACATGGATGACACATATGACTCTACTAAACAACACTAGCAACTATCCAACCTTCAACGGCTACTAATCTCCAAGTTGTTCTTCCTCAATAGCACGACCCTTCCCACGCCGATGATGACCACCTAAAAAGATGAGGAAAACCCACGGGGTGAAACCAATGTCCCAGCGAGAGATATAACTCTCAGCCAACAGTTATTGCTACAACATGATATATTATTATAAAATAGGATGAGCATGTATAGCTAAAAGAGTAATTAAATATGATTACATAGATTAAGCAGGTTGAACAACTACAATAGATAAGCATAGCAACATGATAATAAGGAATATGAAGAACATGTATAATAGTTGATTTCTCTTATCACATTATTTTACAACTAAGCATCAATAAAAACAAGGCAAGGGTAAACATCCAACATGAAGCATGTTTCACCCTAGAGCAATTACACTACATGACTGTATTACGTCTTTTATGCCCTAAGGAGAATGAGTTATACCACTCATACTCCAACTATCCACTGCGAAGTTGAATACAGTGCCATACAAGATCTAGGAGAGTCAGTTTCCTATGATCTCATCCGTCCTCAGTCAGTACGAGTCTGCCATAGTGACATATAGAGTCCAACTACAAAATAGCCTAGTCTGCATTGGTATATATGTCATGGTACTAGTGAACAAGGTATACAAACCCAATCATCTGAGGTACAACCACAACTATGCTCTATCAAATCATATATACCGAGATATGACTACAACCGCTCTCCTACCAAGGCATGACTGCAACCATCCTTGAAACCTTGAGATCAAGATGACAAGGACACTTAGTCACTTGCACCTCACACACTCAATAGTACCCGATTGAGTTTCCCTTAGGAATACTCATTTTATTATCCAACAAGTTTTGACATTGGAATGGATCTATGGCACATGGAAACTACATGATTAGGGTTCCACTTGATTAGTTAAAGCCAATTGAGTATATTTTACTACGTCAATCAAGTTACATACAAAACCTAGAAAGATTCTACAAAGATAAGTGTAGATTACAACTCTAGAAGATATAAATATAAAACATAAACCTTATCACATCACCACATGATACTATCTCACTGCCATACACAAGGCCATCACCATTATCACATCATCATGGGATATCAATCCCTTATCACATCACCAGAGGATATCACCTCAATTAGACACAAATCCATAGCCAAGATCATAAGACCATTCACATTGTTTCCTTCAAGAACATCATTATCTCTCCTTACCTCGACAAGGCTCATCATCATTGCCACATAAGTTGTTGCATAGTTCGACATTACCTTGCAAATAAGAACTATGATGCTTATAAGGTATCAAATTAGGGTTTTAATAGTTTAGGAGAGAGAAATATACCCCATCATTATGCTAATTACTCAAGAAAACTAAGTATTATCACCATGTACATAAATTAGGTATTTCACAACAAAAATAAGAGTTAAACCCTAGTTACAACAATCTCCAACATTCTTAGAAGTAAATAGGTCAACCATCTTCATCATAATGTCAACAATATAAAATAACATAACATCTAGAAATTCTTGTCGACTAAAGAAATATTGACCCAAGGGAAGCTTGGCGATCGAAGAGAAACCTAGGTCACATTCTTCAATGACTAAGGAGATCATTGTCCATTTCATCGACTGAATCTAAACTTGGTGATCGAAGAGATACCTCAACATCTCATCGATTGAAGAGGATGCCTCATCACTCACAACGACCATCCATAGAGAAAAAGACTTCATCGACCAAAGGAAACCAAAGTATGACCAACCAGAAAGGCCTAAAGTGCAACGACCAAAGAAGGGCCATGAAATCATCATCGACCGCATATGAGAGAAAAGCCTTGGAGACCAAGTCATGATGTCAAACTTGGTGTTCACTAAAGCATCAACATCTAGAGGCCATCATGAGAGAGAAATATCACCAACCACATGAACAAATAAGTCACTCATAACCATGAAACTGAAGACACTAAGGAGTCGAACACATGAAGAAAATCCAACTCAAAACCCTAAATTTCATCCATCAATCATGAGAGAAACTGAACCATGAAACCCAAGGGAGAGAAAATCATTGTTTCTTCCCTCATGCATGTATCCAAAGTTGTCATCATCAAGCAAGAAAACAAATCCATGATCATAAGAAGGAAAACCCACGTTTAGTACATGCATGTAAGGGTCAACACCTCCAACATCAAACAATATTTCAGGTACAAGAATTAGGGTTTGTAAGAAGGGGTTTATCTAATCAAGATCACCATAGCGCACAAACCCTAATACAAGATATCATTATTATTTTAGTTAAGACCACGTTTTATAGGTGGGTTGATTGCATGTAAATATTAAGTGCAATAATAATCAAGGAGAGAGTTATATAACTCGCCTTGGATTATGAAGAAACCCCTCCACTAGTAAAGAAGATCCAAAGGAGAAAGAAAACCCTAGCTTTCTCAGCTCCCCGACCAAGCTAGCATCACCTCAAAGAGATAAACAAAACCATAGGTTTAAGGATCACAAGGAAGAGAGGGTAAAACTCTATGTCAAAAAGATAAGGAAGAGAGGAGATCTTCAACTCAACTTGGGCACTACCATGGAGAACCATGGGTTCAGCTAATAAGAGAGAAGTTCCTTAAGAAGCACCACCATCAGACAAGAGAAATAAGGAAGGTATGGTTGCAAGAAAACAAATATCAAGCAAGAGAGACCACTTACCAAGATCAAGGAACACCAAACGATCACCAAAGAAAGGGTTGCTCTAAACCCTAGCTTCACATGCGAGAGGTTCAACCACCTATCCAAGCTCGAGCACCACCTTCTCCACTAAGAACACGAGGAATGAGCTCCAAGGAAAAGAGAGAAATAAGAGGGTGTAGAGGGATCATATGCATATAAAGATAGAGGTATATATATCCAAGGGTGAAGAGAGGTAAGGAAGGTTAGCTGTCATGTATACATGTGCCACTTGTCCTTAAAATCTCGACCATGCAAGCACTAAACATAAGCATGCAACAAAGGTTATAAAACCTAGGAAATATAGAGACCTCCCTCTAGTCTAGGGAAGCTCATCGGGTGGAGAAACCAAATACCAAAAGCTTAGTGGTCGAAGAAGACATAACAACCGAAACATGTTCAAAACCATCGACCGCATAAGACTCCATCTAGGATTTCTTGGCTCATCGACCAAAGAGACCACTTCATCTCAAACATCATTGATTGAAGAAACTAAGGCCAAACAAAAACTTGGAGGTCAATAAAACCAAGTGAATCATAAGTCAACACTTAAGGTCAACATCAAACTAGGACATCCAAGCAAACCCTAGAACATCAATATATGATGCCACCTCATCAAACCAAGGTACAACAAGGCCTTAGGGTGCCCTCTCTTGAAAATGATGCCAAATAATGTGAGGAACAACAATCATGTGACAAATTTCAAGAAAAACCCTCAACATGGGTAATTTGCAATTAGGTCTAAAACAAGCACATATAAGAATAATTAGCTCAAACAACATTCAAACTGGACCAAATTGGAAACATAAACATGTAACATGTTATTAAAGCACATCACATGATTAGATTAAGGTTTTAAGCATCTTTATTATGATAAGAAAGCAGAATCAACCATGAAGCTAGATTAGGGGTCTTACAGGACACTTGGCATATGTTTGCATGATACCTAACCTCCCTTCTCTCTCACCCACCCTTGGTTGTATAAACCTATCTCCTTACATGCAAGCGATCCCTTTTACACCCTTTCCTTCTCTTCACTTGCTTGGAGCTCGTCCCTCTTATTCATGGTGTTGGAGGTAGAGCTTGAGCTTGGTGCAAGTGGTTGATCCATCTTGCATGTTGATCTAGGGTTTCGAGCAACCCTTCCTTGGTAATCGTTTGGTGATCCTTGTTTCTTTTGGACCTTGGTAAGTGATATACCTCTATTGATCTTTGTTTTCTTACTACCTTACCTTTCTCCTTCCTTTTCTTGGCTGAAACCTTGGTTCTCCATGGTGGTGCTTGAGTTGAGCTTGAGGAACTTCTGTGTTCTTGGCTGAATCTATGGTTCTCCATGGTAGTGCTTGAGTTGAGTTGAAGGACCCCTCTCTTTATTGTCTTTTCAAACTAGGATATTGGTCTATATTGTGCTCCATTAACATAGGATTTTGCTTCTTTTCTTAGAGGTGGAGCTAGCTTGGCCAAGGTGGTGTTCAAGCTTGGGTTTTCTCTCTTTCCTTGGAACTTCCTTATTGTTGGAGTTACTTCTTCTCTTTTGAGGCAATTATATAACTTTCTCCTTGATTATTGCTTACACATACCTTGCTTGCAAGTAATCTACCCTTAAAGTGTGGTTACAAGTAGATTGGTGATAATATCTATGATCTAGGGTTATGTTTCATGGTAATTATTGAGTAGATATATTTCCTTTGCTAAACCCTAATCTTGGTTCACAATTTTCTAGCTTGTTGATGGAGGTTTTAGATACATGCATGATATTGGATATGTTGGTTTTTCTTTCTCATAATCATGGTTTTGCTTCTTGGATGAGTAGGGTCAATATTATAGTTTTGGGGTTGATTTCCTACATGATTTTTACACCTTGATGGTTTCATTTTCATGGTGATAATCAACCTGATGATTTTGTGTGATGAGTTTTATCTCCCCTCATGTGGTCACCAAGAATGTTTGGTGTTGATTGGTCACCAAGGGTTTCTCCTTCCTTAGTGGTCGTTGAGTTTTATACCTCCTTGAGGTTGCTGATTTTTGGTCACTAAGGACGAGGATCTTCTCTTTGGTTGATGAGCTTTACTCATGCATCTTGGTCACTGGACGTGCTCTTATGTGGTTGTTGAACCTTGGACCTTAATGGTTGTCAATATATTAATTTTTAGTAGTCTTTGAGGGTGGTTAACCCTGGCTTAGTGGCTGCTAAAGATAGTCAATCCAAAGGTCATTGAAAGGGTTAAACCCTAGTTTTCTTCGGTCTCCAATCTGTGTTTTAGCAGTCACCATGGCGGTTGATCTTTGGTGGTCGATGAAGATGGAGTAACCTAATTTTCAAGGTCTATGATGTGTCTAATCTTTGGCGGGCAATGAAGATTTTTGGACTTATGTTTGTTTTATAAGGTTGACCTCATGATGAGGATAGTTGGCTACTTGCTTCCAAAAATGTTGGAGATGATGATGATTATGTGGTGTTTTTCCCAAACGCAACAAGTAAATTGGAAAAAGATGATGCCAAAGGGGAGAGTACACACCAAAACTACTAGGTAGCCATGTCACTTTCTATCCCCAGCAATGATGCTGGAAAGCTTGGTGCATATCGGGCTGCCTTGGGTCATAACTAGCCAATTGGATTTGATTAGATGCAACTTAGGCAGACACACACTTTATATCTTTTGATATTTATAAGGGCCATAGACTAACACAATCACATAAACCAAAATATTTCACCCTCAAGTGCATGGGATCGTATTGTAGCGTATGTGAGAGGCAAGTAAAGGGGTTGATCCACATGGAGAGAGGGGGCACTAGAGCTAAGTTAGGGTGGCTATATTCCTAATGCAGAGAGTAGGGTTTTAGGGTTTAAAGGTGATTTTGGTTGATTACTCTAATATTGCAAGAAATTAAGGGCAAGAAGGAAACTAGATTATCAAAAACCCTAAATTACCCTAAAAAGGTTAAGTCTAAGTAGAAAGACAAGACAATTAGCAGTTAAGGATCTAGAGCAATTAATGACCTAGATTACAACTAACTAGCAAGATCAAAACTAACAACCTCAAAAGATCATTAAATACTCAAGCACAATCTAACTAGCAAGAACTGAGCAAAAGACTAAGAGGCAATCAAAAGCAAGAAACTGACTAGCATGAGCAAGCTAAGTTAACAAGATGGGTTTTAGCAATGATAAAGGTAGGTGGGCCATTTGGGAATGACACTAAGATTCCAATTGGGGGAAAGATAGAACAAGCAAACTTAATCATTCATTCTAGATTACTTAAACCAAACAACTAGTCAAATGCTAAGAGTCCACCCTACACTATTATTTAGCCTAAGGTATAGGTGAGACTTCACTAGGATTTAACTAATCTAGGTTTCTAGTATAGGATTGGTTAGTATAATTGGGAGCCAAAGGTAGAATTGGGGAGTAGAGGTGAGGGTGTTTCACCCCATATTACTCACCACCTAGCTTTTAGTAAACTCTGAGGCAATTACACCAATCAACCCTATACTAGCTACATAGACCACACACCTAGGAGTAGGAGAAGGACTATATGTAAGGGGAGATGGGGTGCTAGATAGGGATCCACTAGTGTGACACTCTTTGCCACACAAAGTGAGATTATTCAAAACCAAGTGCGAAATTAACACTAATAATGATATTACCACAAAATAGGGTAAATTAAAACCGATTTCATGACCACGCATCGATATGAACTCATCATGTCTGAAGCCATAAACTAGAGCCACTTGTATTTCATTCACATCAAAAATCATTACTTGACATAGTTCACTAGGTATCTAGCTAAACTTGTTACATGTGATAACCTATTTATGTACACAAATCACATATGAACCATCATTGTATATGTCTTTTTTTGTCAGCAAAAAACTCTGTTACTATTAAATGATACCAAAACTTTAGGTACATGAATAAAACGCACCCCCTAACCCTTAACAGGATTACACAAGAAAAACTAAAAGACATGACAACAATAGGTCTTAAACAAAAGATCTACCAAACAAAGGTACATGCATTCCAGGAGGAGGCAACCAAGAGAAAAACACACAAAACATAAGATGATAGTTCATCCGCCTACCCAACTAAAACACTGCAGCATAACTGATCACCCAAAAAAATAGCAGGCTCAACAAGAAAATGTAGAAACACCAACTTCGCTCATGGTCTCACTCTAGATAGCACTCCTGTTCCGATGCAACTCTATTTCTCACACTTGCATATGTGCAATGTCTATTCTGTCACCCAAAAAGCTCACAGGAGACTCCAAAAGCTACACATCAGGATAACAAGTTGCTGGTTCATCTCCTTTACACTCCTTCACACATAGCAGTATGCTCGTCCCCTGAATGTAGCGATCAGGAGAATAAGAGAAACGAAGCATCCACCCGTCAACACTGATTAGAGCTATGGTGAACAAATAAGCAAGGAGCGTGACAGGAAGGGGGTAACCCTTTGCTAAAGAACTCGTGCTAGAGAAAACAACCACCTTGGCACCATCCTGTTATATCAACTGACTCGTCTAAGGACCTATGGCAAACCATATCAGCTGCCACGAATGTTGTAGAAGCTAGACCTTGAACCTCTTCACATTATCATTGACCTCATTCACAGAAATTAGTGGAGAGACAACAAGAGAAAGCTCCCTAGCCATCGAGCAGTAATAGAAAGCCGCAGACACTTATACAACTCAGAAGGAGTACCAGGTACTCAACAGGGAAAAGGGATGGAGAAATCAACCTCCATCCTTCTTTTTCTTTGGTGACTTTTTCCTCCTATTCGGCCTAAACTTGCTGAAATCCAGAGAGTCGGCTTCCCAGGGGTCAAAATCCAGCCCCGAGTTTGAATCCATATTGGTTTCATCATCATCTCCAAACAATTTTTCTTTTTCTTGTTGGAATTCAAAATAACACTCACTGCTACTCCAGATCTTATTGACCTTCCATGAGGTAGAGCTTGACGCTCCCTTGCTTAACCTGCTCAGCTCTAATTCCCCTTCCAAATTGAGACTTCCTTCATTGAAAACCGGAGAAGACCCAAACATCTCAGGTACTGAGATGAGAAGATTGGGTTGGGGGTGAAGCTCAGCAGTAGTAGACAGGACAACATCTCTCACATGCTGTTCAATGTAGTCTCGAAATACTACATCAAATGCAGCAGAAGAGTTCGTATTCTTCTCCATCTGGTTGACGATTTTCTCTCCTTGAGTCATCTTAGATTGCTCCTTGGCAGTCATATTGACATTGCCTCGAACACCTACAGATTTTCCCAGCCGGACCTGTAGGTCTTTTTCTGGCGGAGGTCGTCTTGACTTCAATGGACAGGAGGTGGCCATGTGCCAAAACCTCGAGCAACTGGAGCAGATCGCCGGCTTGGAGATAGCTTCAATTTTCAAAGTCTTGAGCACTGAATCGACTTCTACCAATGTTTCTTTAGGAATTTTCAATTCGTGACTCAACTCTATGCACACCCGGGCAGTGTCAAGGCATCCAGAAGTAGCCGAGTAATCATCGATGTCCACTGGCCGACCTAACGTACTGGCAACACAGGAGATGTGCTTGCGAGTCCAGGGAATCCCTGTGTTCTTGATTTTGAACCAAACGGGAACCTGTGTGAAAGAGAGGGGTTGAAGGGGAGAGCCAGGCTTCCACGCTTGGGCTACAATCAACAGTCCATCCATGAACTAGGGAGCCTCCTTTAGAACCCGATCTCTATCGCCATGAGAGGGAAACTTGACGATATACCCTTCCCTTTCCTCGGACACAACCCCAACAGGTCTGCTAGGTCTCCAGGTCCTTCGAATCCATCCAATTAGTTGGCCACCATATGGTTTCCGACCAACAAACCTGATGGTTAAGTACTCATCCCAGTCAGGGATGGAGCTATCCTTACTCGAGATGGACACACACCTCTTTCCATCCTTGATACTTGGCTCGATGAAGTCCATCAGCTCAACGTCAACCTCTTCTTGGCCCATTCTGCTGGCTTACAACCAGTCAGCTAGACGATTTGAGGAAGACGCCTCCTCAGACCTGTGGGGGCAGAGACTTCGGGGAGTTGGCGGTGGATTCACCACCCTTGCATGGAGGGTTCTTCGAGGACTCACAACTTTGAAGGATTTGGGGATTCTCCTCTCCGTCAACCACACCTGAGTCCACCGGAGGGATTGACGGCGACACCGACCCAATTGAACCACCTCTATCTCCTGCTTCATCGGAGACCCTAGCGAATCGCCCTCCGCCACGCCCCCTCCCACGTCCTCTCCTTCCGCGAGCCATCATTGTATATGTCCAAAAACTCAAACTGATATACAATATCCATAAGACACCCCCAAGGACCTGAGTGTACATGGATGATAGATAGGACTCTATTACTAGACATTAGCTGCATAAACATAATCTAAGAGCTACTACACCCCAGGATGTCTGTCTCAGAAACATGAAATCTATCCCAGCAAACACGTCCACCTAAAAGATGTGGAAATCCATAGGGTGAGACCAAACCTCCCAATGAGAGTTGTAACTCTCAACCAACATCTATTAAAGCACAAGTAAACTAAAGCAAGTAGATACATTACTAAGTAGGATGAATAGATTCGGTTAAATGACATGTATCAAACAAATAATGCAAATGAAATAATACTGGCACTTATTACTAAGCAAAATAATAATTAATAATCTAAGAAAGAATATGAAGAACATTTATATTCTCTATTCATAGAACTATACAAAAGCAAGGCAAGGCTTCAACCAATGTTATCGTATTTCATCCTACATAATACACTACACAACTATGTTACATCTTTTATTATGCCCCAAGGATTTGAGTTGTACCACCCAAATCCAACTGCCCCCTACAAAGGGCAAATTATGATGCCATACAAGGTCTATGGAAGAGACAGAATCCACGACCTCTCTACCACCTCTTGGTCAGTGCAAGAGTAATAGTGACATCTAGTCAACTGAAGGATCATCTCACGCATGGATGTCCATAAAAACACCCTAGCTCGCCTTGGTACATGTCACGATGCTAGTGAATTGAGATACGACCCACAATTGCACTCTTTCCAGGGTATGGCCCGCAATCAATCCTTTGAAAGTACACTGAATCACATCATTGAGCTATGGCCCATAGCTGCACTCCTGCCAGGGTATGACCCACAACCAATCCTGTGAATGCATATACTCAATAGTATAAGACTCTGAGCTTCCACGAGAGAGAACTCGTTTCACCATCTAGCACTAAGACTAACCCTGGAATAGATCTATGGCCATAGAAAACTACATGATCAAGATTCCACTTGATTAGTTTGACCATTTAAGTGTCTTTTAGCATAAATCAAGTTACAACGTATAAAGCCATAAAAAACTCTATAAGAATTAGGGTATATTACAACTTCATAAGATATAAAATGTATAAGGTGTGAACTTGTCACATCATCTCAAGTCCTCACTATCTCATTGCCTTAAACAAGGTTATCTACATCACCATCTATTAACATTGCCACCTCAGGCTAATCATCATGGTCACAACACCAGGGATAATAACCCCTTATCACATCACTAGAGGATATCACCTCTCACTAGGCATCAAGCCTTCACTAGGTCATAAGATGAATCACATTGTTCCTACATATTAACATCACATCATGCCTCAACATGTACAATGTGCATGATCACCTCCCTATATTACATATAGATTACCATAACATTCACATAATTAGGATATTCATTTCACCTACAAGGCTAGGGACTCATAACAAGAGAGAAAGAGAATATCATAGATCCCTATGTCTCATCATGATCTCAACATGCCTCATAATATACATAGCCTTTACCATATAATGCACAAGTCAAGGCATACATTCACCCTACAGGGTTAGAATTACGCAAGTAGGAGAGAGAAAGTGTAATCATGTGCCATATATTTGAAGCAAGATAAATAAACATAGCCTACCCAAGAATTGGGGTTAGGATTCACACATATAGCTGATCATGGTTTCATTGCATGTTTAATCACAGACCTCTAATTAGGTTATCTCCCACTTTCTTAGAACTGATAAGGGATGAGCATCATTACCTATTCATGATTAGGTTGTTAATCAACATCACTAGGTGTTAACGTCATTCATATGTATACAAGTACCCATCTCACTATATTGCACAAAGGTAACAACCTTCCATGCACCATGTATGTTTATCAATCACCCATCACAGATGTGTTACGACCAACCATCACCTACATGTCCTAACCACTCCCATGCAATGTGTCTCGACTCAACACCTCATAAGGAATCTCAACTATGGTGCACCTCTATCTAGGACATGACCGCGACACACCTCTACCTAGGTTGTGACCATGACGCACCATGGCTAGGCGTTACGACCAAGCACTGCAATCAGGCTTTACAACTATAGCTTAACAAAGTGTCTCAACCAATATCCATAACAGGGTGTTATGTCCACTCTCAATATTACATCACGAGCACCAACTAGCATAGCATCTCGCACATGACAGAACATGGCATCATGATCAGGAATAAGGCAATGTCACTCTCATGATAGAGAGCAATATCGCGCCCACGACGTCGCGGTAAGCACAAACAAGGCATTTTGACCAGAAGCAAAACATACCATCGCGACCAAAATAAGGCCAACCATCACAAGCAAAACAACTCAACTATCTCGACCTCATAATGCACATGGGTGCACATCCGTATTGACTCAACATAACAAGAGAACCCATAGTCTTGACTAAAACAAGACCAAACAACAAAAACACCCAACATCATCAAGATCAAAACTCAAGGATCCAAGAACATCAAGCCATAAAACCAACATCATGGAAATCATATACCAAAGTCATTTAGGAGAGAGAAGGATGAACCACAATCCATGAGGAAAACATCCAAGCCACTATGGAAAACATAAGGGCCGAACTTAAACCATGATCATAAAACCGAAACTTATGTTGCGTGTGCTAAGATCTCCTCAATCGGAAAATACTCAAATAGTTACATGAATTTAGGGTTTAAGAAAAAGGGTAATCTACATGAAAATACTTCAAATTCTTGAACCTTAAGTTCATGATAACATCATATATCTTATTAACACCATGTTCAAAGATTAAAACAAAAGATTTTCATCAACGAAAGACGATCGTCTCCAAGGAGGAAAATTCATACCAAAAACTATCACCAAAACCCCTAAAACTCATTCTATAGAACCGGTATATAAGAATCTTGTAAAAAGGAGGTGAACCCATGTTTAACCCATCCAAAATAAAACTTAAACTCCAAATACCATCATGGGACATGAATCCCATGCATGTGATTAAAACCAAAATCAAGACATAGGAATTAAACCACTATTACACACCCATCTCCAAAATCGGTTACCTAACCTTAGGGTTTTGGATTCTAAGCATATAAAGCATGATAACCACCATCACTTAGGTTCTAGACCATGATATCATTTACTAGAACATTAAGAGTACTTTTTAGAGTGAGAAACAACAACATGCAAATAAGATTGAAAGTGCTAATAATAGAGGAGGGTAGAAAGTTAAAACCTGCCTTAAAGAAGATCAACTCCAAGAATTGCTAGTTCTAAGCACATGATCTCCAAGAGAGGAAGAAGCTCAACCAAAGGCTCCACTTTCAGTCACAAGATCACCAAGGTTGAAGATGATCAAGGATCACCACATGCAAGGGATCCAATCACCAAATCTCCAAGGATCTGCCCTTCTTTGCTCCACTAAGCTCCATGGACGAGAGAGAGGGAGGAAGAAGGAGGGCCGAAAGGTTCACTTGCAAGAAGGGAAGATGGTTTATATACTTGAGGAGGAGGGAAGTAGGGTGGAGATGAGGTGTCAACACCTAAAGGCACCAAAGGGACACTTGTCCACCCAAGGAATACACATGCAACCACTTAAAACACACATGCATGAGGTGGTGATACAAACTATGTTGGGTCTTGACCTGTTAGGGTCCCCAACATCTAGGTCATGGTCGAGACGCTCAAGGATGGTCGAGACAAACATCACACAAGTGTCTTGGCCGAGACACAAGTTCCCTCAACAAACCAGGTCGAGACACCCCACAAAAAGACAAAATGTCTCGACCCAAACACAACCAAGACCATCTAGGTTGAGACCACTACACCCAAAGAAAGTGTCTCAGTCGAGACACATAAAGCACAACTAGGTCGTGACACTCCAACATGTGCACCATGATCAACCTCAAGCAAACCCTAGAAAAATCGTAGCATCACTACATGATGCCTCCTCATCAACCAAGGTCCATACAAGGCACCAATATGCATCATTCTCTCTCTCGTGATGCCAAAGCATTAAGGGCACACTCTACATGTGACAAATTTCAAGATCACCCCTCAATTTGGGTAAACTGATTGACCCAAAACAAGCTCATAAAGCACAAACATCATCCAAACAAGCTCAAACTAGATACTTAAGCTCTCCACAAGCTCTATAAACATCTCAAAGGATTAGATTAAGTTCTAAGCACTTAATCAATCCAAAACAAATAGGGTTAGTCCAAAACCCAGGTCAGGGGCCTTACAACTAGTTGGACCTAGGAGAAAATCCCAATACAACCCTACATATGCTATCTTCTCCTAGACTTAGGTGGCTTCAAGCACACAAAAATAAGAAATTCATATTTCGGGATACAAACAACAAGTAGTGGCATGGGGAATGGGATATAAATAGCAAGCAATCATCATAGAATTAAATCATAGAGTTTACAACTTATTTCCCCCAACATGGTATCAAAATATCAATTTTACCACAAACTACCCACCACAAGGGGCTTAGCTACACATGACTAAACAAAAGAGCAAATAAAAGAGATGAAAGAGGTAGAAATCCTAGAAACTAGATTTTTTGGGTGGAAATGGAGTGGAAATGGAATGTGGGAGATAGGTTAATGGCTTGAATAAAAGGAAGAGAGTAATGAATGCTAGGAAGTGGCTAAGGATTAGGTAAGGAGGAGATAACCTCATGCTATGGCTGCCACCTATGTATATATAGGTGGTGGCAAAGCACTAGGTTAAGTGAGGGTAGAAGTGGAAATGCAATGCAAAAGATGGGTAGGTTAGATGGTCACCACGGCCATGGTGATGTGCTACAACCGTGGTGGGGGTTCAGTGGCACGGTCGTGAGGTATGATACGAGTGTGGTGGAGGTATGCTTGAGGTGTAGAGAAATGCATGGAGTGGCCACGGTCGTGGTGGGTGCCATGGTCGTAGTGGAGGGAGGGTACCACAAATGTCTTGCTTTTCTTACTCATCTTGTCTTCAGGTCCCCATAGTCATGGCAGTCATCACGAGCGAGGTGGCCTTCAGGGGCCACAGTTGTGCTGATGGCCACAACTGTGGCCATTCACATGTATTTTGAGCTGGGTTTCTATTGGTTTTTGGGACGTTTGAGAATAATTCTCCATGGTCGTGGCATGGGCCACAAGTGAGTTGCAACTCATTCACCATGGCCATGCTGTTGGCCATGATCATGATGTCTTCAGTGTCCACGGCCGTTTTGGTTCTCCACAGCTGTGGGCATTTGTGTACAAATTGGCTGAAATCTTTGTGACTTTTGAGATTAATTCACCACAGTCATGGTGAGGTGGCACGGGTGATGTGATGGTTCCTTCAGCTGATCTTGACTCTTACTTCTTCAACTGGCCTCCTTTTGCCTTGGATTGATCCTTGTGCATCTAAGGACTGCTCGAGGGAGATTTAGGCTTGATCTTGGAGTGTGTAAGCTCGTGGATGTTCTCCTTCTCTCTCTTATGCATTCAATGTATGTACAATTACCCTAAAAAACACACAAAAGGATCTATAAGTCCATTTGATATGAAAGTTCACATTGGGGGAAATAACTTGCAATCTACATTGTTTAAATGTGATTATAATGCAAAAAAACACAAGATGAATCCCTAAAACAGGGCTGCATCATTAGGGTTTAGCTGTAATTGCTAATTTGAAACCCTAATTCGATTGTATATAGAAACCTAATCCTAATTTCAAGTACATAATGATGTTGTTTAGCTTGCTTGAGTAATTATCATAATAATGGAGTGCTCTCTCTCTTTAACTATTATAACCTTAAATTGTTACCTTATGAGCATTATAGTTCTTAAATGCATTGTATGCCAAACTTATGCAATGTATATGTGGTGATGGTGATGAGCCTTTTTGAGGCATGGAAAGATAACGATGTTCTTGCAGGGAGCAATGTGAATGGTCTTATGACCTTGGTAGTGGCTTTGTGCCCAAAATTGAGGTTATACCTCTATGTGATGTGATAAGGGATTGGTATCCCATGGTGATGTGATAATGGTGATGGTCTCGATGATGATGGTGGAACAATACCATGTGGTGACGTGACAAGATTATACTGCATACATTTGCAATTTACCCTTATCTTTGTAGAACCTATTTAGAGTTTATATGTAACTTGATTGATTCAGCCTTAAATCACCTAAATGAATGTAACTAATCAAGTGGAACCCTAGTCATGTAGTTTTCATGTGCCATAGATCCATTCTAGTGTTGTGGAATGTGCTGGATGGTGAAGCGAGTATTCATAAGGGAAACTCGGAGTGCATACTATTGAGTGTTCACGGTGCAAGTGATTGTGGCCTTGTCACCTTGATTCCAGGTGTTTGGAGGGTGTCTACACTCATGCCTTGGTGTGAGAGTAACTGTGGTTGTGTCTCATATATATATATATATATATATATATATATATATATATATATGGGCCCATCTTTATTTCCCGTACGGGTAGCTACCCGCCCTCCCTTCCAAAGACTTTTTTTCAAAAAAAAAAAAATTCGCAATTGTAGAGGACTATTTTGTCAAGCTCTCCAAAAAATTTTAGCCAAAAATAATATCATTTGTCCCTCCAAAATCAAAAAACCCGTCCTTGTATATATCTGCTGTATATTTTGTACAGAGTTACTTTTTTGGCCAGTAGAGTTACTTTTTTGACACCATAGTTACTTTTTTTTACAGCAGAGTTACTTTCTTAGCTAGGAGAGTTACTTTTTTGGCTGCAGGGTAGAGAAAATCCATACTACCCGCACAGGCAATGAATGAACACCCTATATATATATATATATATATATATATATATATATATATATATATATATATATATATATATATATATATATATATATGGGATTTATTTGTTACCCACACGGGTAGCCTGATTTTTTAGCTACCTGCACATCCAAAAGTATAACTATATGGTATACAAAAGTAACTCTAAGATCAAAAGAGTAATTGTATTGATAAAAGAGTAACTGTATGACTAAAAAAGTAACTGCACAGAAAATATACAGTCAGTAAATATATGGACGTATTTTTTGACTTTGATGGGGCAAATGATATTATTTTTGGATGAAATTTTTTGGGGAGCTAGATAAAATGCCCCTCTACAATTGCGATTTTTTTTATAAAAAGTAATAGGAAGGGTGTGCGGGTAGTTACCCACGCGGGTATTAAAGATGAGCCCATATATATATATATATATATATATATATATATATAGAGAGAGAGAGAGAGAGAGAGGGAAATGACGATTGTACCTCAGTGGTAAGGCTTCGTAACCTGGTGTCTAGCGCCGTGACCTATATACCAAGGCAGGATAGGTGTTTTTGGCAGTTGACTTTATATGTCATTGTGGTGGACTCGTACTGATTGAGGGTGTGGGGGATCATAGGCGTTCGACTCTCCTAGATCTTGTATGGCACCAATTTTGACTTAGTAGTGGTCAGTTTGGATTGAGTAGGTATACCTCAATTCCTCATGGCATTAATAAAAAATGTAATATAGTCGTGTAGAAATATCTTCTTAGGGTTAAAAACAATTCACAATTGATGTTTACCCTTGCCTTGTTTCCTATACTGCTCAGTTGTCATATAAGGCGGTAAGAGGAATTAACTACTATACATGTTCTTAATATTCTGATTAACTACATATGATGATTCACTTATTTGTTTTAGCTACTCAACCTGATTAACATGTGTATCAATTTAAATTATTCATTTAGCTGAATCTTCTCATCCTATTTAATAGTAATATATCATGTTATGTTTCAATAACCGTTGGTTGAGAGTTATATCTCTCGCCAGGATTTTGGCCTCACCTCATGTGTCACCACATCTTTTTAGGTGGTCATCAGCGGCGTGGGCAAGATTGTGTTGTTAAGGAAGAGAAACTTGGAGATAAGTAGACATAGAAGGTTGGACAACTGCTAGTGTTGTTAATGTAGTAGAGTCCTAATGTCATCCCCGTACTCTCAAGTCTGGGAAGGGATGTGTTTGTAGATGATATGTATATCGACACGTGGATTTGGAAGTATGAATGTGTTGTACATATGTGACTTGTATATGTGAAACATGATCTCTTTTATAACAGGTGTGGCCAAGGCCACTGAATAGATGTGGGAATACCTGAAATGGTATATGATATAATACAAGTTGTGAACCTTGGTGCAATATGTTCTCTGCATGTGATGGTTTTATGAGATCAATTTTAGTTTACCGACCTTTATGGTAATGTGGTTTGTTAGGTATTGATCACACACTTGGTTTTGAGTAATCTTGTTCGTGTGGCGTTGGGGCGTCACACCTAGATTGGACTGAGATGATTTTTAACATGTATATGAACCACTACGTTTGATGCCCATATATGTTAGTTGTTGGTACTTACTTCAATAACCTTTCACCAAATAATATGAACCGCTTTGTTTGATGCCCCTATATGTTAGTTGTTGGTACTTACTTTAATAGCCTTTTACCAAATAAAAATGGTGTTTCCTAAGCTTTTGCACATACCATACCCCTTGTTTTGAAACTAGGTCGATGCATGAGTAGGCTACTCAAACAAAGTTGATACAGAAAATTTAGAATTGATTACACCCTCACCATTGAAATGTATTACAATACCATTTCTAATATGACTTATCAAGAGATGAAGCTCTATGTAATACGATCTAGGGAGACTTATGAGGCTCTAGTTACTATTTTGAGATGATAATCTAATGTCGGTATATGTGTAGATGAACAATTTACTAGAGAGGCATGGAGGGATACACTTTGTAATTGGCGAATGAGAATGGGGAGGCCAGACGTTACACTAGAGCATAAAAAAACCCAATGGAAGAATCATAAGAAAGATTATTCAAGCTGAAAGGTCTTACCAACCTTAGTAGTGTTAGGTGGGATGATTTAATGCACAATCCCATACTATCTGATACCCATGATTAGAGGTATAAACTTAAGGTACAAAGCACTTGCCATAAGATCAGGGCATCAATAACCTCCTAAACAAATAAATCTATCTATTATGGGAACAAGGAACTAGCAAGATTTCTTAACTGGCCCTTCTTTCATTACCATGATATCAAGTTGATGGGTGGCAAAACATTGCGAGAGGTCACCAAGCAATGTTCTCAACTGACAAAAAGTTTCCAACTGATGTTGCCTCAGAAGATGAAGTTGTGGTTGACTTAGACGGATCCGATAACACTACTTTGTTCCAACCACAACAGTCATCCCGATGTATAGAAGGAGAGGACATGAGACTTTTGATGACATGGACAACTTTGTTTTTCAAAGTGAGGGAGATAATGTTGGGTCAGATTACCAAAGTAGTGGCACATTAACACCTTATAGTCAATGTTGTAGGAAGTTATGGCTACACACACCTAAACACAAGGCTATTTCAATGATGTATAAGTGAATTCAACCAAGTGTATGCAAAGGGATTGGAATTGGACACCAGTTTTGTCTATGCTTTTTTGAGAAGGAGGAGTATGCCCAAATTTTGCAATATTTCAATGGTGCATTCCCAGGTGCATCATTGGCCATTTTTACTGCTATAGTGAACAACACGAAGGAGGGCACAAATTGCACAATATACCTTAGCACTACGTCAGGACCCGGAGGACTTTTTGGATGGTTGTGAGACCTTTGTTTTAGGTACCGTGGAGGTTCCCCCTTGGCAGATTGTCACATGTTTTCCCCTTCACGCCCTCAGTATCATCAAATGTCTATAATAGAATCAACATCGAATATGTCACCATCATGCATGCTACAATATCTTGGAGGTCAATCACAAACCCCATATCCATCATTCAACACCCCTTCTAGTATGTCACCCATGTGGCAGATGTTTTGCAGTGATGCAAGGGTTAGTGCCCCTGCTTATCCTATGTCTAGAGAAAGCACATCTTTTGATTGTAACAATAGTCAAGGTGGAAACACAACAAGAAATAGTAGAGGGCCTGCACCTTCGTAGTAAAATATGAAATTCTTGATTGTGCTGTGTTTTAGTGAGGAGCATAACCCCCAGGGAAAATTCACTTATCATTTGAACACTTATCATTTTGTTTTATGATGTGTAATATTGACAATTATTTATTTTCCTCCCATTTAAGTTTATGGCATGGAATATTGACAATTGTGCTTTGTTATTAGATTTGAATTCATAAATGCACTTTCTATGTTCCATTTTCTTTTATACCTTAAACATATGTACTCACTATTTTTTACACCTCCATAAGTGGTTTTTTGTCTCTTTGATTGTAGGCACCATGGATGACAACAATCATATATAAACACCTGACTTCCTTGTAAACATTTTAGTTTGGTTTTAGGAACACCAAATTGTTGACCTAAGAGTCATACATTGTCCATATTTTGATGATGACTTATATATTCTATTCATATTCATCTAATATGTATATTTAAGATTGATTTTAGGTATTAGGCACATGAAAAGGATCAATTCAATCAAGCCCTAGCTTGACCAAATTCAAGTCAAAAGCAATGCAAATGCACTTTTGTGGAAAACACCCTAGAACCCTTAGGACAATTTTTGTAATCATTTGTATTGATGTTATGACTTGTAACTAAGATGAGAAAAAATTAGGAGGACTTAATTCAAACATATAATCACTTTAATGAAAATTTCCAAAAATGTATCACAAGCTGTTTGATCGGTCGAGTTTCCCTCTTAGAAACTCGACCGATGCCTAGGATGGGTCTTGGCAAATGTCCAGGTTCGGTGAAGTTTACCTCAGGATAAACGCGACTGACACCCTGCAGTGGAAAACTAATTTTAAGTCATCAGTCAAGTTTCATCCAGGATAAACTCAATTAATAACTCAAAATTAGCTTGTCGCATAGTGCAATCGACTAAGTTACCTTTTTGGAAACTCGATCGACTGCATTGTACAGAGTGTGTAGAAAAAGTGATTCTAACCATTGGAGTGTTGAAGAACTCAAAGTTATATTCATTGCAACACCCCAAATGGCTAGAAAATGTTCCTTAGTGCGTCTAGTGACTAGTGGACATGCACAACTATAAATAGGACCCATTGGGCTTCATCCCAAGTTTGCTCCTTCATTATATTCAAGCTCCTAGCTATAGTTGAGTGCATTTTATCCAATAGAGCCCCTTTCTCTCTCTTGCTCACACTTCAAAATGTCCATATGAGTGAAAAGTGCTACATGTGAGAGAGATAATCCATTGTAGTTTTGTAAATCTCTCAAATCTTCCCTTTCCCAACCCCTTTCTTCAAGAGCAAAGTTGGTGAAAGCTTCTCCAAGGTGAAGGAGAAGGTGAAAAACTTCTGCAAGGTTAAGCAGAAGGTGAAAAACTTCTCCAAGGTGAAGGTTTAAGACTAGTGAGAAGAGTGGGTAATTCCTTAAAGGCATAAGACTTGTTGCAAGAAGGGGATCTCCTTGGTGAAGGTGTTCAGATCCTTGCAAAAGTGGGTAAGCCCTTGTAGAGGTTGAAGACTCTTGATCAAAGGATAGGTAAGACCTTATAAGGTTTATTGGCTCCTTTTGGTCCATAAAAAGGAAGGCTAGGTATCCTTTCCCTATAAAAGGAAGGTTTTATTGTATGTCTTATAATGGCATATAAGTATGCAATAGTTGCAAAATCCTAGAGCTTGACCTCTCTAAGTAGTGGACTGACTTCTCCTAGTTTGGAGATTGGAACCACTCTACATAGTTTGTTCTTGATTTTGTTCAATCTCTCTCATCCTTTCTATGTATGATTAGTTACACTTCATATTCCATATTTGCAATGCTATAACTTGAAGTAATTTGAAGGTCTAACGAATCTTGTGCAAGTGTTTTTAGCTCTATTCACCCCTACTAGAATCCATTGATCCTACAAGTGGTATTAGAGCCACAGTATTCTCCAAAAAGTTTTCCTATGAGAAGAGAAGATGGGTGACAACCTTTTAGGTTCTCTCAACTTGGAGGGTGGATTCTCTGTGAGACCTCCAATCATCGACAACACAAACTTTCTTTGTTGGAAGCAACAAATGCATTTCTCCTTGTAAGGAATGAGCTACGACATGTGGAAAGTAGTCATCATTCCCTACAAGGAGCCGACGGGAGATGTAGCTACTTGGGATGAAGCTACACTCAAGAAGGCATAGCTGAATGTAAAAGTCATAAGCATCATTTATGCAACCATCACTCCTTCCGAGTTCAACTAGATCTCTTCTTGGGACACAACCCATGAGATATGGAACAAACTTTGCATAACCTATGAAGGGACCAAGCAAGTCAAGGAGTATAAGGTCTACATGATCAAAGGCCTCCTTAAGAACTTCAAGATGGTCAAGACGGAGAGAGTGGCCAAGATGTACTCAAGAATCAACACCTTCATTAGCGGACTTTCTTCTTTGAGCCATCCTATGGATCAAGGCACCATCAACTCCAAGATCCTTAGGTCTCTTCCCAAAAGGTGGGAATCCAAGGTGACTTCTATTATAGAAATAAGAAGCCTTGGTGACATTGCTACCGAAGAACTCATTGGAAACCTTCAAGCTCATGAGTTTAGACTTGACAAGCAAGAGGAAGATGAGAAGCAAGAAGAAAAAGATTCAAAGAAGATCTTCAAATCTTTAGTGGAGGCAATTGTTCTTCAACAACAACTTGCTTGCCAGACTACTCCCTCCTCAAGTGAAGATGAATCCCCTAGTAATCACGAAGCTAACTACTCCAAGGGGAATCACTTCAAAGGATATCCCTCCTCCTCCTCCACTCCAAGGTGCTATGAATGTGGCCAAAAGGGAGACTACAAGAATAATTGCCCCAAGGCAAAGAAGTCCTACCACAAGACCAATTCCAAGAAGAAGGATGGCAAGTACAAGAGGAAGGACAAGAAGGAAATAAGAAGCAAAGATGCAACCCATGCCGCATGGAAGGAGTCTTCTTCTAGTGATTCCAGCTCCAATGAGGGAGAGTGCCGCCTTGCTCTCATGGCCTCTACTAGTTAAGACATAGGTGAAGTAAGTGAGGTAAGATTGAATGAGTTATCTAAAGAAGCCTTAATTGATATTCTTTATGCTTCCTGCTCTTCTTATTCCAAATGCAAATCTAAGAAGAACAGGTCAGGGAAAATTATTGATGACTTGTATGCTAAAATTTATTTTTTTGAGGAAAATGAAAAAGTTCATCTTCATAGTATTGATTCATTGAAAGGTCAATTTCTTGATCTTGAGCTCTAGTACAATGGAATTGAGGTAAATAATGGTGTCTATCTTAAGAGCATAAAGAGACTGAAAGATGAAAACAAAAATCTCCTCAATGAATTTGTTTTGATTAGAACCAAAAATGATAAGCTTGTTACCAAATGTAATGATCTTAGACATGCTTGTGATGCTATTAAATATGAAAATAGGATCTATCTTGATGAGCTTGTCATGCTTAAAAAGAAAATGCTAGATTGATTGCTCAAGTTAATGATCTTTCTTTTAGATATTTATTGCCAAGTAATGAAGTAGCTAGTATTTCTTTAGACTAAGATTCTTATCTTACTAAAGATCTCTGTCAGGAGGCCGACTTACTTCATGCTCAAGATGATCTTGCTAGTTTATTTTCTAATTTCATTACTCTTAGTGATGACATCCACAATCTTAGAGCTTCCTTGCAAAAGTTCCTCAAAGGGAACATGTCCCTCAATGAAGTTCTAGATCACTCTACCAAACATAGTGGTAAAAGTGGTTTAAGATATGAAGGAGCCTCCAAAGGCATGGGTAAGGGTAAGAAAAAGATAAAGGAACCCCTATCTTCCATGGATATTCATCAAGATCTAAAAACCCTATGGTTTGTGTGCATTGTAGGAGTGATGATGATTACCCTACTTATTGTCCTTATAGAGAGAAGGAGACAAACCCAAATATGAAATGTCCCCAAGCTAACTCTTGATCCAAATGTTTGAATTGGGCACTAACATCTTCCTTTCTTGTAGGTAAAAGGAATATGGAATGTTGATAATGGTTGCTCAAAGCATATGACAGGTGAAATCAACCACTTCAACAAGTTCATAAAAAAGGAAGGAGGATTGGTGACTTTTGGTGATAACAACAAACGTAAAGTCATAGGTGAGGGTGATGTGGGCGATTCACTTTGCATAAAGAATGTTATTCTTGTGGATGGCCTACATCACAATTTAATTAGTGCTAACCAATTATGTGATAATGGTTATATTGTTCTTTTTACCTCACTTGAATGCCTGGTTCTATATTCCCTCTCCCACAATGTTATATATAAGGGAACTAGAAATGGAAATCTTTATGCTATTTTTCTTTATTATCTTAAGCCAGTTCTTGATAAATGCCTTGTTGTGGATAAAAGTAGTATATCTTTGTGACACCGTAGGCTTGGTCATGTAAATACGCATCAGTTGAAGAAATTGAGCAAAAATGAATTGGTCAAAGGACTTCCTAAATTGGACTTTGAGAAGGATGAGGAATGCCAACCTTGTACCCAAGGAAAGAAAACCAAATCCTCCTTTAAATCCAAAGGAGTCCTTATCACCAAGAGAGCTCTTGAACTTCTTCATATTGATCTATTTGGACCAATGAGAACTCAATCGCTTCGTGATAGCAAGTATTGCCTCGTGATTGTTGATGACTTTTCTTGCTATACTTGGACCTTCTTTCTTCTTTCCAAAAGTGATACTATTGATGTTTTCTTGACTTTTTGTAAATGGGTTATAAACGAAGCTTCTTGTAGAATTGATTCTATATGTAGTGACCATGGGGGACAATTTGAAAATGAAATGTTCGAATGTTTTTTTGAGGAATCCGGGTATGCACATAACTTTTCTTCACCTTGAACACCTCAACAAAATGGGATTGTAGAGAGAAAGAACAAGTCTTTATAGAAAATGACTAGGACTGTGCTTCTAGAGTATGACACTCCAAGTAAGTTTTAGTATGAAGCCATTAGCACCTCATGTTTTGTGCAAAATTGGATTTTCACTCATCCTTCTCTAAAGAAAAACCCCTATGAGTTATGGCGTGGTAGAAAGCCTTCCATTGATTACTTTCATGTTTTCTATTGTCCTTGTTTTGTTTTAAACACCAAGGATTCTCTCGACAAGTTTGTTGCAAATCTTATAAGGCTTTCTTTCTTGGCTATAACACTACTAGTAGAGCATATAGAGTATTTAACATTAAATTGACTAAAATTGAAGAATATATCAATGTTAAATTTGTTGAAAATAACCCCTCTATTTCAAAGAATATTGTGCATGATGATGTTGTAGATGAGGTTATTCCTAGATTAAAAGAGCTCAAAATCACCGACAAAAGAGTATATGAAGAAGAAAAAGAATAAGAAAAGAAGGATCTAACTCCCCAGTTTACCAAAGATCATCCAAAAGAGCTCATCATAGGCAATCCTTTTAAAAGGGTGAAGACACAAACCACATTCAATGAAGAACAAGACAACAAAGCATTCATATTAGAACTTGAGCCAAAGAGTGTAAAAGAAGCTCTTGGGGATGATGAATGGATCCTAGCTATGCAAGAGGAGCTAGACCAATTTGAGAAGAACAAGGTGTGGACCTTAGTGCCAAGACTAAATGATAGGAAGATCATTGGCACCAAGTGGCTCTACCGCAACAAGCTGGATGAAAGTAGGAAAGTGGTAAGGAACAAAGTAAGGTTAGTCGCTCAAGGTTACAACAAATAGGAAGGTATTGATTTTGATGAAACTTATGCACCTATTTCTAGGCTTGAATCTATTAGAATTCTACTTGCTTTTTCTAGTAATAAGAATTTCTTGCTTTATCAAATGGATGTTAAAAGTACGTTTCTAAATGGTAGAATAGAAGAGTAAGTATATGTAGCTCAAGCTCCCAATTTTAAACATGATAAGCTGCCTAACTGTGTTTACTTGTTGCAAAAAGCTCTCTATGGACTCAAACAAGCCTCTAGAGCTTGGTGTGAGAAATTAAAGAAATTTTTGCTAGACAATGGCTATATTATGGGCAAAGTCGATTCTAATCTATTTCTTAAACACACTTCTAGCAACTTTTTTTATCATTCAAATTTATGTTGATGATATCATATTTGGTGGAACGGATCTTGATCTTTGCAAGGAGTTTAGTTCTCTTATGTAGAGTGAGTTCGGGATGAGCATGATGGGGGAGCTTAATTTCTTCCTCAGCTTCCAAATCAAGCAAACCAAGGAAGGTAACTTCATCAACCAAGACAAGTATACAAGTGAGTCTTGAAGTGCTTTGGGATGGAGAACACCAAGCCAATGGATACCCCCATGTCAAACACTACCAAACTTGATAAAGATGAAGAAGGTGAGAAGGTAGATGAGAAGCTCTATAGAGGTATGATTGGTAGCTTATTATATTCAATTGCCTCTAGACTTGATATTATGTTTAGTGTTGCTTTATGTGCTAGATTTCAATAAAGCCCTAGGAAATCTCATCTTATAGTTGTTAAGAGGATTTTAGGTATCTAACCAAAACCCAAAATTTTAGATATGGTATCCCAAGTCAAGGGACTTTACTCGTACAGCTTATAGTGATGCCCATTATGTAGGGTGCTTGATTGATACAAAGTGCACAAGTGGCATTTGCTTCCTCCTAGGACCTTTCTTAGTTTCTTGCTTCTCTGAGAAGCAAGGCACAATGGCTCTTTCAACTATCGAGGTTGAATACATTGCAACTGGGAGTTGTTGTGTCCAAGTCCTATAGATGAAGCAAAATCTCCAAGAATTTAATGTTCATTATGATGCTTCTCCTATCTTTTGTGATAATACTAGTGCAATCGATATTTTATTATAATATTATATTGCATTCCACCATCACTTTCTTCGTGACCACATTGCTAAAAAGATCATGCATGTAGGCACAGAAAATCAACCTGTGGACATTTTCACAAGACCTTTAGTTAGAGATCAATTTACTTTTATTTTATCAAATTTCTTATCACTACTCTTGATGATATTGATATGCCTTCTAGCTAGATGTTCTCATACTTATATTTTCTTACTCATTTCTTGCTCACTATATGCTTTATAGTGCTACATATGCATAGTTTTAATGCCCTTTTCACTTATTTTTGGCTATTTTTTCACAAACACATGTTTTACCGTAAAATCATAGCCAATGATGAGTGGAATGTGCCTCAATATGTTAAAATTCATGAAAAACTAAAAAAATAATTTTATATAGAACTCTAGTGGCCTAGAATTATATTTCTTATCTTTTGGAAAAACTGACCTGTCGGCCGAGTTTGTTCCGGGATAAACTCGACTGACAATAGGACAAGGATTGTACAAAACTACAATGTCATTCGAGCTTCTCAAAACCAAAACTCAACCGAAAACACTGTTGGGCAGAAAATATATAGGGTGTCAGTTGACTTTTCTCCCTCTCAACTAGAGAAAGTTGAACGATAGACTCTTGTTCTTGTTTGTCCTTAAACCCTAGGGCTACTCAGACTTATACTCTACCCTTTATATCCCTAGATCACCTATCCTAGCCCCTTCCTACCTTGACCTTGCACCTTAGGCTACCTGCAACTTGTGCCATCCTCTTTGTTTGGTGGTCATTCCCTCTCCTTTGACCTCCATGGCCTCAAACTGACAGAAATGGACTGGACCAGCTGGACTACCTTTGTCCTCTACTACTCCAAGGCACATTTCCTTTAATAAAACCTCATTCATCTCTGCTCAAGTTGTGAATAGGTACAAGGAGCTTCTTCCTATAAATCCTTTTCTCTTTCATGCATTCCTTGAATCACATAGTGGCTTAATGAAGGAAGTTCCTGATGTTTTAAAAGCTCATCACCATAGCAATTTGTGTGTAGAGAACTTGTGCTACTCAAATTCTATGTCTATCACAAAAGCGGTCCATGGATTCTATGCTAATCTCATGTGGAACTACACTACCTTTGTACCACCACCTAACACCCAGGTTATCTTGACCTCCATGATTGCAGGTACCAAGATTACCATCTCTGAGGATTCCTTGAAGTTCCTACTTCAATGGTACTAACTTCACAAATACATGGATGACCTCCTATTCCAAGTGCCTTGACCTACCTGACCTTGATAAGTTCTACAAAATCTTTGATCCCGAGCTCACCCTTCCTGACATCCATAAGTTTTTGAAGAAGCCTAATGTTCCCTATAGGAAGTAATCCATCCATTCTTCATTCTTCCCTCAACATCAAGACTTTCCTCATTGCATTAGTAGTGAACTATAATATCCACCCAAAGAAAAACCAAATGTATATTACAGAGAACACTGTTGTCTCAATGTACAGTCTCTTAAATGATGTCGGAGTCAAATAGGCCCCTTACAATCTTCACCACATGAACTATTTTGACTCAGGGAAGAACACCAGAATAATCCACCCACCTTATCCCAACTTGATATGTGGTTTGTTTGCTCATCATGCTGATAAATCCCTTTTCCATGATCTTGGTTATAAATCAAGTAGGAAAGGTGTTTACATCAATGAAACCACGATTAAGAAATCCTATCACCCCACCACCTCTACCACAACTGATGCTTTCACATCCACCCATGATCCTCCATCTCCTCCTAGACCTGACTATGCCTCTTTATTAGTGTCAAATGAAACCCTTATGGGCTACATGATATACCAACAAACATAAAACCTCCAAGTTTAGGAACACATCCACTAGGATTTAGTTCTGATCATGTCAAACATGAACTTATCCTGCAACCATCGCTACCCCACCTACTAGCCCTACCCCAGTATTGACTATGCTTCCTATGCATATAGTCAATTCTACCCTAACCACCACCCTACTGCTTTTTCTGTACCCTCTACCTATGATGGTGGACCTGCTCCTACTGCCTCTCAGCCTCTTCCACTTCCTATTGGACCTAATGCTACCTTCCTTTCTAGCTATGATTGGGTTTCTATACCCAATTATGAGCACGAAAAGGCTATGCTTGAGTGTGGCATCTCATGGGCAGAGTGGAACTACCGATGGCCCGATCCTTGCTCCTGAATGGTTGATGAGGACACAAAGATGGCTGAAGAGGATGCTGAGGATGGTGTTGGTGGTGACAAGAATGAGGATGATGATGAAGATGATGATTATGGCTATGATAATGGAGATGGTGGTGAGGACACTCCTACTGCCCCTGATGCACCTTCAGATGGAGATGAGGATTACCAACCTGAAGATGAATACAACCCTCTTGACCCATATGCCCTAAATTTTTAGTTCTCAGTCTATAGAGTACTTATATATATCTATTTTTTGTAGACCTTTATGCATTGAACATTTAGGCACTGTATCTGAGAATTACTATTTTCATATCTTATTATTTTCTTCACTTCTTTGTAGTTTTTATCTTGAGAGGACATATCTTTTGTTGTACTCTACTTATATGTACCTTAACTCTATGGTTGGTTATATCTCATGCATTTTGGTATGTGCCGCCATATTTTGATTATGACTCTAGTATGTTTGTTCTCTTTGGTTTTTTGGTTGGTGCTTGCATATGGTGGTTTCTTGTGTCATTTGTGCCTATGGATATGACTTGTGTTTTTAGCTCTTCTACCCCCCTGCCTTTTTGAAATGACAAGGGGGGAGAGAAAATGAGAGCTCATGTACTAAAGGTACTGTAGGGGAGAAATTTGCTCAAGCTCATATTAAATTGTGATCCCTTTCTAGTTAATTATCTAATATATCATGTGACTTTTAAAAGGATTCAATAGTATATATATGTGCTACGGCTATGATTTCTGGATAATTCAACCATACATGTGAAGGAAATAAGAAATTGAGGTAAGCATCAATTGAGGGGGAGCAATTGCAATTGTTCATTCATGTATCCCCTTACAATTCACAAGATCAAAGCTTAAATTTCAAAATCCTTTTCAATATGTGTTGAGGAATGGTTTGTCATCTTCAAAAAGGGGGAGAATGTTGACCTAATTGTTATACATTGTCCATGTTTTGATGATGACTTAACCATTCCATTCATATATATGTATCTAATATGTCCATTTAAGATTGATTTCAGGTATTAGGCACATGAAAAGGATCAACTTAATCAAGCCCTAGCTTGATAAAGTTCAAGTCAAAAGCAATGCAAATGCACTTTTGTGAAAAATGCCTAAAACCCTTAGGACAATTTTTATAATCATTTGTATTGATTCTATGACTTGTAACTAAGATGAGAAAAATCAAGATCACTTAATTCAAATGTTTAATCACTTCAATGACATTTTCTAAAATGCATCACAAGTTGTTTGATCGATTGAGTTTCCCTCTTAGAGACTCGATCGACGCCTAGGATGGGTCTTGGCAAATATCTAGGTTTGGCTAAGTTTACCTCAGGATAAAATCGACTGACACCCTGCACTAACAAATTGATTTTAAGTCATCAATCAAGTTTCATCTAGGATAAACTCGATCAACAACTCAAAATTAACTTGTCACATAGTGAAATTGGCCGAGTTACCTTTATGGAAACTCGACCGAATACACTGTGTAGAGTGTGCAAAAAAAGTTATTCTAACTGTTGGAGTGATGCAGAACTTGAAACTATATCCGTTACAACACCCCAAACAACTAGAAAACGTTCCTTAATGCTTCTAGTGACTAGTGGACATCTCCAACTATAAATAGGACCCCTTGTGGTTCATCCCAATTTTTCTCCTTCATGCTATTCAAGCTCCTAGCTATAGTTGAGTGTATTTTTTCCACTAGATCCCCTTTCTCTATCTTTCTTACACTTCAAAATGTCTATATGAGTGAGATAGGATATATGTGAGAGAGATACTCCATTGTAGTATTGTAAAGCTCTCAAAGCTTCCCTTTCCCAACCCCTTTCTTCAAGAGCAAATTGCTGAAAGCTTCTCCAAGGTGAAGGAGAAGGTGAAAAGCTTGTCCAAGGTGAAGGAGAAGGTGAAGGCTGAAGATCCATGAGAAGAGTGGGTAATTACTTTAAGGCACAAGACTTGTTCCAAGAAGGGGAACTCCTTGATTAAAGGTTTCCAGCTCCTTGCAAAAATGGAGAAGCCCTTGTAGAGGTTGAAGACTCTTTCTCAAAGGATAGGTAAGACCTCGTAAGGATTATTGACTCCTTTTGATCCTTAAAAGGGAAGGCTAGGTAGCCTTGCTTTACAAAAGGAAGGTCTTATTGTATGTCTTATAATGGAATAAGTATGAAATGGTTGCAAAATCTTATGGCTTGACCTCTCTAGCTAGTGGACTGACTTTCTCCTATTTTGGAAATTGGATCCACTCTATATTGCTTGTTCTTGATCTTATTCGATATCTCTCATCCTTGCTATGTATGCTTAATTTCACTTATTATTCCATATTTGCAATGCTATATCTTGAAGTAATTTGGAGGTCTAATGAATCTTGTACAAGTGTTTTTAGATCTATTCACCCCTCCTCTAGAGCCCACTGATCTTACACAGATCAAATTGTTGGGTAAATTGTAGATTCAATCATGTATGTCACTAATGAATTTGACAAAGAGTCAAGTACTCAAATACCTAGGTCCAATAGTATTAGGAGTGATGACAAAAAGGTTAACAAAATCCTCAAAATGAGGGTGTATGACCTCTAAATAATGGAACCACATACTTTGCTAGGCCTTGTTGATCACCTCGAGACTCATTTCTTGTTAAAAAGTACAAGGGTGTATCATCAATGGAGACATTATGCTGTTTCCTCAAAATGGTTGGCCATGGATATACTAATCATGCTTTAACAAAGTACTACATCCATTCAAGTGAGACAATAAGCAAAAAATTCAATGAGGCTTTGGACGCGATCTGCGAGTTGCGTCATGAGTATATCGTCATGCCTAACACATCCAAAATGCTACACCATTGGGTAACGGGAAACCCATTATTCAACCCTTACTTTAAGGTACCAGTTACCCTGATGCTGTAATTTTGCTTACCATACTGACATTTGTTAATGAACTTTGGCACTACCTTGTTTTAGGATGCCATTAGGGCACTTTATGGGATAAACATTCATGTGAAGGTTGATAGGGAAAAACAGAAGTGTTATCGCAATAGGAAAGAGTTTGTCTTAGTAAACATCATGGATTTTATAAACTTTGACATGGAATTTACGTACATTCTAACAGGGTGGGAGGGTTCCATAGTAGACACGAGGGTCCTCCAGTCAACTACAATGACACGGGGAGGGGTTAAAGTCCCTCATGGTTAAGTATTACCTAGTGGATGTAGGATACACTAGCACCCCTTAATTTCTTGCCCCATTTCTCAACACACGTTATCATTTGGGCGAGTTCAGAGGTGGCAAAAAACAAACACACAACAATAAGAAGGAGTTTTTCAACCACTGACATGCACAATTAAAAAGTTTGTTGAGAGAGTATTCAATGTGTTGAGGAGGAGGTTTCTTATCTAAAAAAAGATGCAAGATATACCATCCATACAAACTCCCTTATAATAGTTGCATTTTGTATCCTTCACAACTTCATACAAAACCAACATGATGGTGATGTTATGATGGATGCTGATGAGGGGGACAATTCTGGTGATGCAGGGCCGAACAACAAAATAGAGTTGAACTCTCTCCACCAAACTACCCAAGACTATGTCTGGGTAGGTGATGTACTAAATGAGGGAATTGGTGATATTTTTTGGGATACACTTTGACATGGATTTATAGATTGACTAGTATTATGTAGTAATGCTAACTATTGAATAGTTTTATGTTGATGATAAACAAGACCGTGTGCCTAATATAATGTCCAATATTATTATGATATGATGTTGAAGTAAAATGTCACATGATTTCTTATATACTTAGGTTTCCTTGCAATGGACAATGGAATGCCCACATGTCCACGTGGACTCCCCTGCACCGTGTGAGTTTACCTAGATGCCACACATGCAGTAAATGGTCAATTCAAAAACACCAACCCCCATAGACCATACTTTACATGTGGAAGGGGTCCGATTTAAACCAAATGTTGTATGACGTTGCCTGCAAAATGAGTTCAACATAAGGTTCACCACTTTATCTACAATTAGAGATGCAATGATAACACAACTTGTGTTTGCACACAACAAACACAAGAAATGGTCTACTTCATGTGATTTTGTACGCTCCATGAGATTAGACACCAATAGGCTAATAGATGAAATAAGTACCCTAAGGAGGAGATGAGACTATCTTCATGAGCTACATGAAGACCATTGCCCTAAAAGGAACCCATGAACCTAGTTCATCTATGAAGAAGGAGGTGACTGTGCTAGATTTCATCAAACTTAACACTGACACCTCTTGGGGGTAAGACCAACCCAAGGTGATGGATAAGGCTAAAGACTGGACCCTATCGATGGAAAATGCCTTCCATACCCTAGAATTACCCAATGAAAAGAAGGTCAAATTTGCCACACATTTGTTGAAAGGAGGGGCAAAATCTGGTGGGAAAATTATGGAGGGAATAGGGGAGAAGAGGTAGATAGTATGGAATGGGAAGCCTTCAAGACCCTATTCACTAACTATTTTATTCCTATAGCTGAGAGGAAGAGGAAGGAGAGGATATACACTAAGCTTAAGTGGGGCAGTCTCTCAGTGGTAAATCCAGTGGATCAGTCCAGATTGTAACTCGAGTGATTTTCTACATGTGATCAATTTTCTAAAGTGCATCAAAAGTGATTTAAACTTGGTGCAAAGTGTCCCAATCAATTTTCTCATCTTAGTTACAATTCATATCATCAATACACGTGATTACAAAAATATTCTAAGGTCATTTACATGGATTTCCTAAATTGCAAACTTGTATAGCTTTCGACTTGAACTGTAGCAAATTAGGGCTTGAGTAATTTGATCCTTTTCATATACCTAACACCTGAAATCAATCTTGAATACACATATTAGATACATATGAATGGAATGGTTAAGTCATTATCAAAATATGGACAATGTATAACCTCTAGGTCAATATTCTCCCCCTTTTTGACAATGACAAACTATTCCTCAAACATACTGAAAAGGATATAGAAATTATACCTTTGCCTTGTGAATTAGGGGGATTCAAGATGTGAACAATGTGAATTTCTCCCCCTCAATCTATGCTTACTTTAACATGCATAGTTGGTCTATATACACAAAGCAATTATAGCATACATGTACTATATAGTCCTTTGCAAGTCACATGATAAAACATAAAATGAACAAGAAAAGGATCTCATTTGAAATAAGTAGCAGTATGACAAAGAATAGCAATATGATTGAGTTTCAAGACATTGAAATTCTCTCCCCCTTTTGACATTATCAAAAGGTAGGGGGGTAGAAAAGCATACAATTAGGTCTTCTCCAAACACAATCAAGCATATAATCATACATGCAACCAGAGATGAAAGAAACACACAAGCTAAGTCATAATAAAAATATGATGAAATAAGGCACCAACTCATAAGATATAATAGAGAAAAGAGCAAGAGTGTACATAACATATATTACAACTCAGAAGCATGTTCTCATAAAAACAACTACAAGCAAGAAGCAATGAAAACTGAAGATAAAATAGTACATCTCAGATAATGTGCCCAGATGTTTCTAATACAAAATAGCCTAGAAAGATATATATGATTAGCAATCTAGACTAGAAACTAAGAAACAACTAGACATCTAGACTATCTATGTCCACAACATCATCATCATCATCAACTCCAGGCTCGTAGTCAATGTCTCCATTTGAAGGTGCAACAACAATAATGGCTTCATCACCAGAATCACCACCAGAGTCGTCACCATCATCAAAAGCATCCTCATCATCTCCATCATCATTGTCAGCAGTAGCTGTCTCAGCATCAGCCTGGTCAGGCATCTCCTCATCTGTAGGAGGACAAAAACCATGAATGGGCCAACAAGTATTCTTCTCATCCCAAGTCATACCAAGAGTGTAGAGCTCATTGGCCTGAGGGAAGGATGGAGCAGAATCACCAAGACTGGAAAGCAGGGTGGCCAGGGGGCCAGCTGGCAATGGCAGGTACATGGAAGCAGAACCACCAGCAGAAAAGGGTGGAGGAGTAACAACAACGGAAGGCTCGGGGGTAGGGTAGTAATGATGATATGCGTAGAAAGCATAATCACTATCGGGGAAAGGCTGGTAGGTGGGGTAGGGGTGTGCATAGGTTATGTTCATGTTTGACATGATCGAACATAAATCCCGGTGCAGGTGCTCCTAGACCTGTTGGTTGTATGCCTGTTGGTGCATCATGTAGCCCATACGAGTTTCATTGGATACACAAAATGAGGCACGACTAGGTCTAGGTGGATGAGGAGGAGGAGCTCGGGCAGAGGAGGTTAGGGCTGTGGAGGCAGAGGTTGAGGGTGAAGCACCGGGTGTGGTGGAGGCAAAAACAAACACGTACTTCTGAATCGTGGTTTTAATGATACATACACCCTTCCTGGCTAGCTTGTAATGGAAGTCAGAAAAGAGTGATTTCTCAGTGGAAGACTGAAACAAACCACAAATCAGGGCTGGATACGGTGGATGGGTGCCTCTGTTGGATCCTAGATGGGTGATTAGGTGCTCTAGAGGGGGGGGTGAATAGAGCTGAGAGCACTTAAACAAAACTCATTAAACCTTCAAAAAATATGACAAGATAAGGTTGCTAAATAGGCAATTTGAGTGCAACTAAATCATGCATAGCAAGGATAAGAGAGATTGAACATACACCAATAGACAAGCTATTTAGAGTGGTTCCACACTTCAAACTAGAAGTGTGTCAGTCCACTTGCCTAGAGAGGTCATCCTCTAGGACTTCAAACAATTGCACTCTTATATTCAATTATAAGACTTACAATACAAGACCAACAAAGGACTTACCTATCCAATACAAAGAGTCTTCAACCTTACCAAGGACTTACCCACTTTGCAAGAGTCTTCGGCCTTCTCCAAGGACTTACCCACTCTTGCACAAGTCTTCGACCTTGTAGGAATTACCCACTCTTCTTGGATCTTGCGCCTTTGACTTCACCTTCACTCGGAGAAGCTTCCACCAAGGACTTACCCACTTGAGCTTGAGTCTTCTGCCTTCTCCAAGGACTTACCCACTCTAGCTCCAAGTCTTCGGCCTTGATCTTCACCAAGGGACTCCTTCCCTTGTTCTTCTTCACCTCTCTTGGACAAGAGAGAGAACCTTCATCTTCATGATTGAAAGAAGAGATAGGAGGTGGTGGAAGTGAGAGCCTCACAAGATATACATATATGACTAGCTCTCTTACAGATTTCCTACTCACTCTAATGGATGTAGCAAGTGATTAAGCTTAGAGAGAGAGAGGAGGCTGTAGGATCACTCAACTATAGAATAGGAACCTTCATAGTGAATGCTCAACCTTGGAATGAAGCCCAAGGGGTCCTATTTATAGCTGGGGATGCCTCTTAACCTTTGGGAACACTTGAGAATGAAAACTAGCCGTTTTGTGGCTTGCAACGGATCTATTTTCACTTGTTCCAACTCCACAACGGCTAGTATCACTTTTCTGCACTTTTTCGTACAGTCTGATCGGCCGAGTTTCTATAAAGGCAATTCAGCCGAACCGTGAATCGGCTGAGTTTGCAACTCGGCCGAACCGTGAATTGGCTGAGTTTGCAACTCAGCCGAATCTCACAAAAATCCCAGAATATATGGATCGACCGAGTTTGGAATTCGGCCGACAAAATCCCTATTATGGGTATTTTGGAATTTTTGTTTGACTATACAAATGATGGATTTTTGTGTCCCAATAATTTTTCTAAGCTTAATTACAAGTCATACAATCATTACAAGTAGTTACAAAGCAATTCTAAGGTCATTTACATAGAGATCCCAAATTGCACACTTGTAGCTATTTTGACTTGTCTTTTCTCCAATTTGATATGCGCAAGTTAGGGCATTTGGAGTGTGTCTAAACCTAATCTGAAATCACTCAATGTAGAAGCATTAGACACCAATATGTGGAATGGTTAGTCATCATCAAAACAAGGGTTTAGTCAATTTAGACGTGAGTCAACATTGACCTAATTGACCTTGAGTCAACATTCTCCCCCTTTTTGAAGATGACAAACCATTCCATAAATGTATTGAAAGCTTGTACGTAAAATCATACCTTCGGAGAAACCTAGGGGTTTCAATAGGATTGAGCTCATATGCTCCCCCTCAATTGATGCGCATGGAGTTCTCATACTCCCCCTCAATTGATGCTATTTCTCCTGCATGGTTAGCTTTCATAACATTTATAGAAACTATGTCTTCTACTCATATATGTTCTACACATATATGTCTTCTCCCATTTACCTTCTCCCCTTTACATGGACACGCTTCTTTTCTTCATGTAAGACATGCCTTCTCCCTGTTGTCAAAAGAAGACATATCTTTCTCCCCCTTTGTCATTTCAAAAAGGTGGGGGTGTGAAGAAACTAAGAAACACCACTTGTTAAGAGAAAGAAGATAACAAAAGTTATATAAGGAGAGTAGAAGATCACAGATAGGGGCTTGTCCAAGCATAGAAAGAAAAGCAAGTTAAAGCATATACTTGAACAACCCAAAAATGCAAGATAAAGTGCTGCAGAAAAACAATAAATCACAATTTTGACCCTCAAGATGATGGAATTTGACCAAAAACCATCGGAGCTCATGGCGAAGCGATGAGTCTTGCTCAGAAGGGTGTTTCCACATAAAAAAACACTATACTTGCAGCAAAAACTGAAATTGGAGCAAAACCTGCATAAAATCCAAAAATACTCCAATTTCTACATATAATGTAGCTCTATGTGCCCTGCATCACAATGTTATGCAAGCAACTCAAGATAGTAGATATGCAATTTAAGGAACAATCTTGAGCATGTATGAGATAAGATACAAACATAACATATAGATGATCAAAGATGCCAATTTTAAACAAGGCTAGAACTACATGTATATGAACTACTAGTAGATGATATCACAAGTTAGGACTACTAGTAGGATCTAGATCATAGCAAGAGATACACAAGATAAAGCAAGCTATGAGTAGATATAGAGATATATCCAAACCAAGAGATATGCAATTTTAGAAGCATGAGAGGATATAACTCACTATATATGAATCCTTACCATAAGATGATTACCCCTAAGAACCTCAAGGTTGTATCAAAACAAGATATACACCGAGATAGATGTAGCAAGTTAGAGTACAACGGAAGTAATTTTTAGACACAACCAAGAGATCCAAAGCGACCATCATCAAAACCTGCAAAACAACTCAAAGCAAGTAATTGCAACATATAGATTTACCAATTTAGAGCAATTAGATAGATAGAGTTGTAAGCAAGATAGACAATGTAGAACAAGGCAATATGCATATATAAAGGTACCAAATGAGAGTGCCAAAGAATATGGCTATTGGTTGAGAAAATCTAGTTGAGAGGGAAATTCTCACTCAATAAGCCAAATTTATATTCTGTGCACAGTGTAATCGGTCGAGTTCTGTGCATTGGCAACTCGACCGATGACAACTGCTGGCAACACCCATTGGTGCCTATCGGTCGAGTTTCACTAGGGCAAACTCGACCGACAGAGCAGCTGTCAAAAAGCACATATATTTCATAAAAATGTATTTAAAGGCATGTTAAAAATACAAACCATATCCAAACATGTCTAAGCAAGTTAGTAATGCACTATAGAAGCATTAGAAATAGTTTTTGAGCAAGAGTGTGAAGAGAATCACAAAATGTCACTTTTGACTCAAAAACCATATGTATAGTGCACACTAACTTGACAAAAACAAGTTAGAAATGGTTATAAGCAATAAAACCTTTACCTTTGTGCTTACCAATGCTTTTTCCACTTGTTGTCACCCTCTACACATCTTACCTTTCTTCTTTCATGTGGATTGACAAGTCAATTTGCAATTCAATAGCTCAAGTCAATCCATTTGCAAGTACCTATAAGAAGAAAGATGAAATGGTCCCCAATCATGTTTTTGGGTCCGGAGGGGTTAGTTTAGCAACCCAAATCCTATTGCTCTTGGGTTCTTTCCTAAAAGGACAACAAGTAGAATAATGACCAAAAATCATTGTAATAGTTGCAAGTGCCTGTAGCCTTGGAACTAGAGGATTCTCCATGGAATATTGGAGGTCCTTTATCTATGTTGTTCCCTTGACTACATTCAAGTCCAATGCCATCTCTACCCATTTGTTTGGTAGTATGGTCTAGGATTTGATCAAGATTCTTTTTATCACCAACGAATCTTTGCAAAGAAGATCTCAAACTATGATTGTCATGCATAAGAGAAGTAAAGGTAAAACACAAAAGATTCATCTCATCTCTAGCATGCACAAGATAGATTTCTAAGCAAACATCTTTAGTCATATAAGAATCTTTATCACAAGATAGAGCATCAAAAGCTTTCTCTTTATAAGAAAAGATAGTATGAGGGTCAAGAGTAATTACATTACTATGCAAGGAAGCAAGTTCATATACAAGACAAGTTATCTTTGAAGGATAAACTTTATCTACACATTCTATTTCTTGCAAAGTAAGTTCTTGACTCTCATAAGCACATTTAAGAGCATAAGAAACAATAGAGAGTGAAACAATAGTAGTAGCAAGCTCTATAAATGAAGTAGTTATAGAAGGTTGAGATTCTAAAAACTTAATCTTATCAAGCAAGCTAGAATTCGCAAATTTAAGAGCATTTAGTTGACTAAGATAAGCATTTGTTTGAATCTCAACACTTGAATTTACCTCATTTAAATCTTTAGTTGAGCTTGTCATGAGGGCGCAATGGCATCTTCCATCTTCACATTCACTAGATCTTCCACTAGTGCTTTCATATGTTGATGGAGCCTTTGTGATCCCTTTTTCACTCTTGTTTCCTTCTATTGCTCTCTTTGAAGGTTGCCCATCTTCATAATCACCCATATTCGCCTACTTGTGGAAGTATGCTTGGAGAAGACTCGCTCTGATACCACTTGTTGGATCCTAGATGGGTGATTAGGTGCTCTAGAGGGGGGGTGAATAGAGCTGAGAGCACTTAAACAAAACTCATTAAACCTTCAAAAAATATGACAAGATAAGGTTGCTAAATAGGCAATTTGAGTGCAACTAAATCATGCATAGCAAGGATAAGAGAGATTGAACATACACCAATAGACACGCTATTTAGAGTGGTTCCACACTTCAAACTAGAAGTGTGTCAGTCCACTTGCCTAGATAGGTCAACCTCTAGGACTTCAAACAATTGCACTCTTATATTCAATTATAAGACTTACAATACAAGACCAACAAAGGACTTACCTATCCAATACAAAGAGTCTTCAACCTTACCAAGGACTTACCCACTTTGTAAGAGTCTTCGGCCTTCTCCAAGGACTTACCCACTCTTGCACAAGTCTTCGGCCTTGTAGGAATTACCCACTCTTCTTGGATCTTGCACCTTTGACTTCACCTTCACTCGGAGAAGCTTCCACCAAGGACTTACCCACTTGAGCTTGAGTCTTCTGCCTTCTCCAAGGACTTACCCACTCTAGCTCCAAGTCTCCGGCCTTGATCTTCACCAAGGGACTCCTTCCCTTGTTCTTCTTCACCTCTCTTGGACAAGAGAGAGAACCTTCATCTTCATGATTGAAAGAAGAGATAGGAGGTGGTGGAAGTGAGAGCCTCACAAGATATACATATATGACTAGCTCTCTTACAGATTTCCTACTCACTCTAATGGATGTAGCAAGTGATTAAGCTTAGAGAGAGAGGAGGCTGTAGGATCACTCAACTATAGAATAGGAACCTTCATAGTGAATGCTCAACCTTGGAATGAAGCCCAAGGGGTCCTATTTATAGCTGGGGATGCCTCTTAGCCTTTGGGAACACTTGAGAACGAAAACTAGCCATTTTGTGGCTTGCAACAGATCTATTTTCACTTGTTCCAACTCCACAACGGCTAGTATCACTTTTCTGCACTTTTTCGTACAGTCTGATCGGCCGAGTTTCTATAAAGGCAATTCAGCCGAACCGTGAATCGGCTGAGTTTGCAACTCGGCCGAACCGTGAATCGGCTGAGTTTGCAACTCGGCCGAATCTCACAAAAATCCCAGAATATATGGATCGGCCGAGTTTGGAATTCGGCCGACAAAATCCCTGTTATGGGTATTTTGGAATTTTCGTTTGACTATACAAATGATGAATTTTTGTGTCCCAATAATTTTTCTAAGCTTAATTACAAGTCATACAATCATTACAAGTGGTTACAAAGCAATTCTAAGGTCATTTACATAGAGATCCCAAATTGCACACTTGTAGCTATTTTGACTTGTCTTTTCTCCAATTTGATATGCGCAAGTTAGGGCATTTGGAGTGTGTCTAAACCTAATCTGAAATCACTCAATGTAGAAGCATTAGACATTAATATGTGGAATGGTTAGTCATCATCAAAACAAGGGTTTAGTCAATTTAGACGTGAGTCAACATTGACCTAATTGACCTTGAGTCAACAGCCTCGAGTTTCTTACCGGAATCAAAACAGGTCATATGGTGTAGAATGTATCTTGACCGTTTGACTCTGATATTCTCAAGAAGGCAATACATTATGACATCAATGTTCTCTACAATATCCGTTTGATTTTTCTTTGGATGGATGTTGCAGTTGACCACTAAGGCTAATATATACTCTCTGAGATCAAGGGAGGAGGAGGGTAGGATGATCTTCTTCTTATATGGAACATCGGGTTTCTTGAGATAGCGATGGATATCGAGAAGAGTGATCTCATTCTGCTTATAGAAACCCTCAGGATCCAAGAGGTCAAAATACTCACCGTAATCCTTGCACCAGGTGTCATTTTTATCATCTCTGGAAAAGAAGACATCTAAGATATCCTCAGAGATTTGAAACCTCTTCCCAATGATCATGGAAGTCAGGATCACTTGAGTATTCGGCGGGGGAACAAGGGTGTCATAATTCCAACGCAAGTTAGTGTAGAATTTTTGAGCTGCTTTTGTGCTTGTCATAGAATTATGAAAGTAGTCACATTCATCAGCCAGGGAAGACAGGTGATGAACGGCTAGCAACTTAGCTACTTGGTCTATGACCGCTTGATGCCTAGGTCTAGGCTCAAACAAAGCTCTAAAAGGGAAAAGACTCCTAGGAAGAAGGTCCTTATACTTATTTACAACTTCTATTGAGATAAACGAGGTGTCATCAAAGGGAATCAAGCGGGAAGATGAAGAAGACGATGGGGCATTGCTAGGGGTGGGTCTCTTTCTTCTATGGGAAGCCATTCAAGTAAAAAGAAGGAGAAGAAGAGATCAAATGCACAAAGCAAGCCACAAAAACCATCCAAACACCAACGAAGAACAAAAAGGGGAGGTCTAGGGAAACCTATCTAGGTCAGGAAAGGGATAGGATAGGGAAGGTAAGGGTTTGGGTAGAGAGCTTAGGGCTAGAAGAAGGGGAATCCGTCGGCTATTCTCTAGTTGAGAGGGAGAACAGTCGGCCAAACCTAACTTAAGTTGGCTTCAGCCCGCTGATCAATTGAGTTCTGAGAGTCGAAAACTCAACCGATTGGTCCATTTTAGAACAGCTATCGACCACGTATCGATCGAGTTTGTCCTGGGGGAAACTCGACCGATGGTCAACCTAACCTAAAACCATCAAACTTAATTTCTAGCCATATGAGTGGTAATTAAATTCATTTTTCGAATCTATTATGTATATTGAACATACTTAGGCACATATCAATCATCATTGGGTAATATTTTGTGATAAAAACCTAAAATTCGAGAAATGCCCAAAAACAAGTAAAACTAAGCATGTCAACAAGCAAAATTTAGCAATTTTAGACAAGTAAGGTGAATAAAGCATGAGCAAGACATATAGGATAAAAGCAACTAGCTAGATAACATGTCAATATCATCTGAAGCAATTATGAGCAGTTTAGATCTAATAAAATTAAATTGCTTTCTAGATAGAGGTTTAGTGAAAATGTCCGCCAACTGATTTTCCCTATCCACATGCGTGATATAAATATCCTTTTTGGCAATGCGATCATGAAGAAAATGATGGCGAACCTCTATATGTTTAGCTCTACTATACAATATAGGATTATAAGAAAGATTGATTGCACTAGTATTATCACAATAGATAGGAGAAGCATCAAAATGTATGTTAAAGTCTTGGAGCATTTTCTTCATCCATAGGACCTGGGCACAACAACTCCCGGATGCAATGTACTCAACCTCGTTAGTTGATAATGCCACAGTGCTCTATTTCTTGGAAAACCAAGACACCAAGCATGGTCCTAGAAGGACGCAAGTGCCACTTGGGAACTTTCTATCAATCAAACATCCCGCGTAATCAACATCACTATATGCTATAAGAGTAAAGTCCCTTGACTTAAGGTATCATAGTCTAAAGTTTTGAGCCTTGGCTAAGTACTTCAAAATCCTCTTAACAACAATAAGATGTGATTTCCTAGGACTTGATTGAAAGCGAGAACACAAGCCAACACTAAACATAATATCAGGTCTAGAGGCAGTTAAATATAATAAACTTCCAATCATACCTCTATAGAGCTTCTCATCTACCTTCTCACCTTCTTCATCTCTATCAAGTTTGGCAGTGTTGGATATGGGTGTGTCCATCGGCTTCATGTTCTCCATTCCAAAGCATTTGAGTAGTTCATTTGTGTACTTGCCTTGGTTGATGAAGTTTCCATCTTTGGTTTGCTTGATTTGGAAGCCGAGGAAGAAAGTAAGCTCACCCATCATGCTCATCTCGAACTCACTCTGCATAAGAGAACTAAACTCCTTGCAAAGATCAAGATTAGTTCTGCCAAAAATGATATCATCAACATAAATTTGAATGATAAGAAAATTGCTAGAAGTGTGTTTTAGAAATAAAGTAGAATCGACTTTGCCAATGACATAGCCATTGTCTAACAAAAAGTTCTTTAATTTCTCATACCAAGCTTGAGGTGCTTGTTTGAGTCCATAGAGAGATTTTTGTAGCAAATAAACATGATTAGGTAGCTTGTCATTTTCAAAGCCTGGAGGTTGAGCAACAAATACCTCCTCCTCGATTGTACGATTCAAAAATGCACTTTTAACATCCATTTGATATAGCAAGAAATTCTTATGACTAGCAAAAGCAAGTAGCATTCTAATAGATTCAAGTCTAGAAACATGAGCATAAGTTTCATCAAAATCAATACCTTCCTGCTAATTGTATCCTTGTGCCACTAACCTTGCTTTGTTCCTTACCACCTTGCCATTTTCATCAAGCTTGTTGCGGTAGACCCACTTGGTGCCAATGATTTTTTTGTCACTTGGTCTTGGCACTAGAGTCCACACACGATTCTTCTCAAATTGCTCTAGTTCCTCCTGCATGGCTAGGATCCACTCATCATCTCCAAGAGCTTCCTTGATGTTCTTTGGCTCCATCTGTGAGATGAAGGCACTGTTTGCTTGTTCTTAGTTGCAGGCAACTCGTGTCTTCACCCTCTCAAATGGGTTGCCAATGATTAGCTCTTTGGGATGATTCTTTGTGAAGCGAGGAGTGGGATCATTCTTCTCTTCATCTTCAGCTTCAACCACCTACTTACCTTTATTGTCTACGTTGAGATCTTTTAAGATAGCAATTAAGTCATCTGCAATATCATTATCAACAACATTCTTTCCAATGATAGGGTTAGATTTAATAAACTTGACATTAATTGATTCTTCAATTTTAGACAGTTCAATATTGAAAACTCTATAAGCCCTACTTGTAGTGCTATAGCCTAGGAAGAAAGCCTTGTACGATTTTAGATCAAACTTGTCGAGAGAATCCTTCATGTTTAGAATAAAACAAGGATATCTGAAAATGTGAAAGAAGTCGATGGATGGCTTTCTACCCCGCCATAACTCATAGGGAGTTTTCTTCAAAGATGGATGCGTAAAAACTCGGTTATGCACAAAGCAAGAGGTGCAAATGGCTTCAGCCCAAAACTTCTTAAGAATGTCACATTCTAGAAGCATGGTCCAAGCCATCTCCTATAGCAACCTATTCTTTGTCTCTACTACCCCATTTTGTTGAGGTGTACGAGGAGAAGAGAAATTGTGCGAGTAACCAAAATTTTCACAAAAATGCTCAAAAAGATCATTTTCAAACCCCCCATGGTCACTACGAATAGAAACAATCCTACAAGAATCTTCATTTTCAACTCGTTTACAAAAGCTCGAGAAAACATCTAGAGTATCACTTTTAGAAACGAGAAAGAATGTCCAAGTATAGCGAGAGAAATCATCGACAATCACAAGACAATACTTGGAACCACAAAGCATTTGAGTTCTCATAGGTCTAAATAGATCAATATAAAGAAGATCAAGAGCTCTTTTGGTACTAAGGACTCCTTGGGATTTGAAGGAGGACTTGGTTTGATTTCCTTGTGTACAAGGTTGGCATTCCTCATCCTTTTCAAAATCCAATTTAAGAAGTCCTCGAACCAATTCCTTTTTGCTCAATTTCTTCATTTGATGCATATTCACATGACCCAACCGGCGATGCCAAAGAGAAATATCATTTTTATCCACAACCAAGCATCTATCAAGTACGAGCATTAGAACATAAAGCACAATAACATGAAGATTACCATTTCTAGTTCCCTTATATATAACATTGTAAGTGAGGGAATCTAAAAGCAAACATTCTAAAGAAGTAAATAGAACAAGATATCCATTATGAAAAAGTTGGATTACACTTATCAAATTGTGATGTAGGCCATCAACAAGCAAAATATTTTTGATACTAAGCTCGTTGCCTACATCACCCTCACATATTACCTTACCATTTTTGTTGTTCCCGAAGGTCACCGATCCTCCTTTCTTTTTCATGAATTTGTTGAAATGGATGATTTCACTTGTCATATGCTTTGAGCAGCCACTATCAATAATCCATATTCTTTTAACCTGCATGAATAAGGATGTCGGTACCCAACTCAAACTTTGGGATCCAGGGTTAGCTTGGGGACCCATTTCATCTTTGGGCTGGTCCCCTTTATCTTGTAAGGACAATAAGTAGAGTAATGATCATCACATTTACAATAAGCACATACCATTGGGTTCTTAGAGCCGGAGGTCTCTCCATGAAAGAAAGGAGGTTCCACACTCTTCTTCTTACCCTTACTCTTGTTTTTGTTCTTACCTTTAGGAGCAGTCCTGTTATGACCGTATCTAAGCTTAATCAGTAAGTTAGGGTTTATGTGGATGATTACATGATTTACTAGATTGATAATTACTTAAACATGATTAATGATGATATCTAAATCATGATATGTTAAACCTAATGAGAACCCCAAGTATGCTATCTCTTTGTATAATTAGGGTTTGAGAAAATATAAACCCTAGTCGGATGAAATTAGGGTTTTCACCAAGTAGGCCCATGTTGGGGAGGAATGAGAGAGGTATGCAAAGGTGAGTGAAAATGATAGTTGATGGCTAGGATATCATGACCATGGTGGGTAGCACGGCCGTGGTGGGTCGTTGGTGATAGGGGCATTCTAGGCCACACGACCGTTTTGAAAGAATTGGATTATTGACCAACTTTTGTACCAAATCCGATGAAACCAATGCACCATGGCCGTGGTAGGCAGCACGGCCATGCTGGGTCCATCTTAGCACAGCCGTGGTAGCTTGCATGGTCGTTCTGGGGCATTTACTCTTCAACTGACATTTGTGCAGAATTCTGGATAGCAGTGCACTATTCAATTTTTAATTATTTAATGGAAGCTTGGAATGATCTCAAATTTTAACTAAGCTTTGTAACTCAATTATACACAACATTCTAAATTCTCATAATTTTTGGATAAGAATTGATCTCTGAAATAAATGAATTACAATATTTTTTTTATGACAGAAAAATCTGCTGAAATAAGAAAAAGTTTAGTGAGGGGTCAATGTGCTCTTGACATACTGTGGTTCCTCAATAGATAAGGAAGGATATAATATATCATGGCAATAATGTACTTATAACCTCAGTTGTCATAGTTATAATGTACTTGGTCCAATAAAAAAATGGCATGAGTAGGATGTTTGAACTGTCATTTGTGATTCAACTATTTGAATTTGCAATCTAGGGTATGAATCCCACATTACATTACAAATGAATAATACAATTTTAGATGTCAATGGATGCATCAAGAGTGCGACAGTGCCTATGTGGTACTGATGTCGCACTGGAGATCAATACTAAAGATGTGGGGTTGTATGACTTTGGCATCCTCAGTGAACGTCCTGGGAAAATGTATTACATACGTTCGACAAGGCAAGTTTGCTAATATAAGCATATATGATATATTACACGAGTATGTTATGTGTTTGTTGTCATTACCTCAAATCTAAAAGTACATTATAGGGAAAATACTAGTACAAACACTTTCACTGGTTAGTCAATCTCCCCCAACAAATTATTTTTTATAGACTGAGATTAAGCTACCAATTGAATAATGCAAGTTGGTGTGGGGGCAAGCAATGAACACAAAGGACTTTATTGAAGTCCATCATTATGTTGAAGATGTTTACCAATCCTACAAGCACGAGTTTGATGCTCTGTACACTACAATTAACAAGTTGTAGGATACAAATCGCTTTTTTTGGGAAGTCCTTCACCTCCAATGATGCCATAGGCCAATGTAAACCTATATATACATGGATAATATTTGGTTACATTATATGTTTATGTGGAAGTTACATTACATGTTGTTTGCAATTAGGTCTTCATGTTTGAATTATCATATTGTATCTGAATATTTGTGAGATGCACCCTTATGATTAAAATGTATTACACACAAAATTGGTAATATGGTTGGACAAGGCACGAGGTCGTATGGTATATTATGTAGGGGAACCGATCAAATCCTACTTGATGCGATGAGAAACCAAAATGACATGGGGAGATGTGTTGATGGAGAATATACTCGAGAGGCTTGGAGGGAGACACTATGTGACTTTGAAACATAACAGGGGTGCCTTACATATGTTTGGATGAGGTGAAAACCTGATGGAAGAAACTTAGGAGAGATTTTATTAGATAAAATTGTTTCATTTTAGGAAATGCATTGGCCACTCAGCCCTCAGGCGTGCCGTAGGAGATTCCACACAACTTTGTGACGACTCATTACACTTACCCACTAGGAGTTGCAGTACACATGAACTATGCTGAAAACATAAATGATGTAGCTATAGAAGTTGGTGGTAACGACAATGAATGGAGTTGTACGAATTCCTAGTAAAAAAGTTGTGCGCCAATGTTAGGGCTAACTTATGATGTCTGTTTAATGCATTCCAAATCATACTTATTAAAATGGTTATGAACTAGTACTTGTTGAAGTTGATGTCAAATAAGCTACATACTTATTTAACTTTTCTGCTAACTGTTTTCATTGTTTGTGTTAGCTATTTCCATCATTTGTTTGTTATTATCATTATGGGCTCAAAGTTGTATTTAATTATTCAATTAGACATTTTATTGTTTGAATGCTCAAGATTTGAAAAATTGTATGGTCAAAAATTTATACAAGTGTTGCAAGCCTTCACACTCCCATTCCCCATATTTGCATGAAAAGCCCACATATATGAGCCCTGAACAACCCATAGATGAAAAACAAAGCAACAATGGAGTTTCTCACCAAGTTCATCATTCATCCCTATTGTTTGATTGACCAAAAGACTCCGTCAATCAAGAAACACTACAACAAAAATGCCCATTAGCGACATTTATTCTAGTGGCTTTTATAAAAAAAAGGCCACTATCTATTTAATTTATAGGCATTTTTATCTAAAATGCCTCTAAACCCACTACTATATAGTTTCTCAAAAAGAGTAAATTTTAAAGGCATTTATACATATTATTTGTAGCAATTTAAAATTGCCAATTTGGTAGTGGGCAGTCAAATAGCTACCCACTTGGCGTTTGTGCTAATACTGCCTAATTTCCATATTCTTCCCCCCGATCAGTCTTCCATGATTCCGCGCGGACGACTTCTCTGATTCTGCGCCCGCCTGGGACGATCGGAGTCCTATCACCCTAAACCTTCTGGTGCCATGTAGAGGAGCTTGATAGAGGGCCCGACGGCTATGCAGACTGCTACCGGCGACTATGCAGACCGCTATTGATCAATGACTGTGTAGAGGAAGGCAGCTTGGAGAGGAGTGCAAGCGCAACGACTTGCCAGCTGTGATCAAGGTACTTCTAGTTCCCATGATCATCTATTGTGATAAATGTAGAGTTCATCGGAGACAAGATTTTGGCTCTAGGTTGCTGTATCAATCAATAAATCCACGATGGTGTCTTGGTTGTGAGCAACGGCACCCCTCATGCCATAGATTGTTGGGTATTCCTTCATGATTGGTAGGGTAATTTAATTATTGGTTAGTAATTGATATTCAGTAATTCAGTGACTTGGAATCTTCAAGATTGGTCACTAATCTGACCAATTGGTATGCATTCATTGGTCATGGCCATCTTCGCTTTGGTCTCGTCTGGTCGGGATGAAAATGAACTCCTTTAGTTCCAAGTACACATGTTTTCCAACTAACAGAGTTTGGTTGATAGTAGTTGCCGTTTCGGAAGTGAAAGTAAACTACTCGGTGCAATTTAATTATATAGCAATTTGAGTAAATGTACTGCATTCTGTTGGTGCAGAGTTAATTCCCCATGCTTGCCAACTGGATAAAACATACATTTTTCCTATGATAAGTAGCGCCTACATGTGATCACAGCACGAGCTTCAAGCGAGAATCACATGACACCAAACGAAAACAAATCAACTAGCATAGCTTGAAGTACATGCAACCAAACCATTGTAGTGTGGTTTATTTTCCTATTTTGCAACTCCTGTTTTAAAAGTCACAGCTGGAAATAAAACCACATAAAACCAAAACCAAACTAGCCCTTCCTCAAGTTGCAGTAACTTGAACTCTCCATGATTGAACTTTACAAGATTAGTTGAACGTGAATCAACCTATTGGAAATACAAGTCCCCGTACAAAAATTGAAGATACAAGACACGATAAAATCTACTGCATTCCACATAATTTACTGGAGACAAAATTTTCCTGCAACTAAAATGTTTCCTACAGTTTATATTCAATTGACAGTCACGGTAAACTCATTCATCATGAAGTACTTACCGTAAGGGCTAATTTGATTGGGTGTAAAATCAATTCACAGTACGAATTTTAAAACAGGAAATTAAAAGTCATGAATTAAAACTATATTTCATTTATTTGGTTAGACGTAACTGGAACTCATTCACTTTATTTGTTTTCATTTGGTACGGTGTAGATTGTGCATCACATTATTGGAAATATGTTCCGCTCACCAAAATAAAGTTACCACACACATAATTTTTATACTATCCCATGTGCGAATGCAGCAGAAGCATAGTTTATCAAAAGCAATGCAACGAGGTTCAATAGATAGATAATACGACCTGGTATCCGCTGCATCATAGGAGTTGTTGCGGAAACAAACCGCGCCCAAATTGGGCACGGTTCTTTTACACAGTTTTACGTATTACCGGAAACGAACGGGTAGTTCATTTTCACAGCAGGGGCTGCAACTTTATCAAACCAAACACGTGAGTTCGAAGAAACTAGCGAGTTGCAACTCGACGAACTTATTTTCGGCTCAACCAAACGAGCCCTAAGCTGCATTTGATGTTCATTGTAGGTTTCTGACTAAAGGCATTTGACAAATACATTTGTAGTCATTCTGGATTAGTAGACTATATCGATAGCAACATCCCAAGAAACAAACTTCTGTAAAGTTGTCGTACTAGAGTCTCCAGTTAAGCTAATTAACCTACTACCCTCTCTATTTAGAACTAAAATTAATGGACACCTACCAATGAAAAGCTACATAGTCTCCAAACTAAGCCTGACGAACCAAAGATCTAAAATTAAACCATATACAAATCAATCTATAGATCTAAATTGCATTCACAACTCCAAACTGAACTGTATACTCTTATTGAACCACTGAATGAGATGAACACTCATGTTTAACAACTGTGAGAACTGAATGCAGTGATATACTTACCGATTCACAACTTGAAATTGGAAGTGTCATCAAACCAGTTGTATTTAATATAATGCTTTAGTCATTCACTAACCCTTAGTTATTCTAAATACTAGGCTAATGCAACTTGAATTGAGCTAGTAGGAATGGCCACATAGGGACCTTGCCCATTTTTAAGAATAAACCTACTAGACTGTATGATGAATCACTTAGTCATATGAATAATGACCTATTAGTAGCACGTCTTGGAAGAGGTCATCCTCCTATTAGTAATGCTAAGACGTCATCTTCTAGTGGCCCATTAGTCATTTAACTACCTCACTACTTGATGACTAAGCATCTAAGATAATGGTGCTCAAGGTAGAAAGGTAACAAAGTCACTATCAACCCTAGACTTGATTGGTTGATGACGAGTCACCCAAGTTGATTGACTAAGGATCATTAGAATAACTTAATCAAGGTTTGCTATCAAGCTCAAGGTTTCTAAACCCTAACTAATCACATCCAAATCACATAAACCACACATTTCTCAACCAGTCATGATGCACTCATACATATCCCACCCTCCTCATGCAATAAAAGCACAAACCAAAGGATTATAGGCCCACATATAAGAATCCACCACCATATAACCCCAAAAAGAAAAAAAGACCATGTTTGACACATACATTAGTGCATAATACAATCATAAAAAAAGATGTTACCTATGTATTGATGTACATCTCCAACCAATTTTTACATAGGTTACCCCATTCCTTTTTTTTGGTCAGTAACATTTTCTACTTTTGTTGTATTTTTGGGAAAAAGATTTACTGGGACTTTTTGGTAATTCAATTATTTGTTAGTAATTGATATTCAGTAATTCAATAACTTGGACTCTTCAAGATTGGTCACTAATCCGACCGATTGGTATGTGTTCATTGGTCATGGCCATCTTCACTTCCTCAAGTTGCAGTAACTTGGACTCTTCATGATTGGACTCTACAAGATTAGTTGAACATGAATTAACCTATTGGAAATACAAGTCCCTGTACAAAAACTAAAGACAAGACACGATAAAATCTACTGCATTCCACATAATTGATTGGACACAAAATTTTCCTACAACTGAACATAGATGTTTCCTACAGTTGATATTCAATCGACAGTCATGGTAAACTCATTCATCATGAAGTACTTACCATAAGCTACATTTGATGTTCATTATAGGTTTCTAACTAAAGGCATTTGACAAAGACATTTCTAGTCATTCTGGATTAGTAAACTATATCGATTGCAACATCCCAAGAGACAAACTTCTAAAAATTTGTTGTACTAGAGTCTTTAGTTAAGATAATTAACCTACTTCCCTCTCTGTTTAGAACTAAAATTTATGGACAACTACCAATGAAAAGCTACATAGTCTCCAAACTAAGCCCAACGAATCAATGATCTAAAATTAAACCATATACAAATCAGCCTATAGATCTAAATTGCATTCACAACTCCAAATTGATCTGTATACTCTTATTGAACCACTGAATGAGCTGAACACTCATGTTTAACCACTGTGAGAACTGAATGCAGTGATGTACTTACCGATTCACAACATGAAATTGGAAGTGTCATCAAACCAGTTGTATTTAATATAATGCTTTAGTCATTCACTAACCCTTAGTTATTCTAAATACCAGGCTAATGCAACTTGAATTGAGCTAGTAGGAATGGCCACACAGGGACCTTGCCCATTTCTAAGAATCAACCTACTAGACTGACTAATGAATTGCTTAGTCATATGAATAATGACCTATTAGTAGCACGTCTTGGAAGAGGTCCTCCTCCTATTAGTAATCTAATACCTCATCTTCTAGTGGCCCACTAGTCATTTAACTACCTCACTACTTGATGACTAAGCATATAAGATAATGGTGTAGGAAAACCCATGAAGACCTTGTCAAGATGCAGCTGATAGGATATTTGTGCAAACTATTGTGTAGGAAAGCATAGAAGATCCAAAAAATACACCCTTTTATCAAGATACGACTGGCAGATATAACATATGCACATTGTCACATCAGAGAGGTATATATTAATGGTTGAAGCTATATCTAATGACACCTTGGAAACCCAACAACAAAAAGAAATATACATATTCAATCCTTTAGACACCATCATGCCAAATGAGTAGTATCATAAAAAAAGATACAAATATGGATCTTGGTAATTATTTTTGGTGTCAAGGATCAATAAGTATTTCAAACTACTAGCTTATCCTATGTTGCATTATGTTACAAATTAGTGATAGATTTCATTGTATGTGTTCTTTTATCCTTATTATAAGTATGTTCTTTTATCCTTATAATAAGTATTTAAAAAAATGCCTGGGCGCCCGCCTAGGTAGGATAGGCTCACGTGAACTTCATTTTCATGATTACATTAGTATTTTCTCATATTGTATAGTCTTTTTTGATATGACATACTTACTCATATGTTATATTTTTTACTATTTTTATAGAATGGATAAGTCTTGGATAGCAGAGGATGACCGAATGAGTAGTAAATACTTATGTGGAGTGTCAAAATTTTTGGATTTTGCTTTTGAACATTTAACGATTGGAGACAAGATTGTATGCCCTTGTAGAAAGTGTGCTAATGTATATCAGGTCATCAGAAAGACTGCATTGAGTCATCTATTGTGGCATGGCTTCTTACCAAGCTATATTTCTTGGGCTTTTCATGGTGAAGATGCCGATGTTCAAATGGATGCTCCAACTGATCAGGGTGATTGTCTAAATGCTGAAAATTTACAAGATATGTTGCATGATGCTTTTTTGAGTTTCAGTGAAGATGGAAATATGGAAGGAGTAGAGTCGGCTAGTGATCAACATTTCAATGCTAAAATTATTTATATCTTGTTAAAGGATTCTGAGACAGAATTATATATAGGGTGTAAGAAATTTAACAAACTTGCTTGCATCCTAGAATTCTATCACCTGGTTTGTCTTAATGGCTTGAGTAAGAAGGCATCATCTATGTTTCTTAAGTCCTTTAAGATGATTCTACCAGAAGGAGAACAATTACCTAATTCCTTTTAGGAGCTAAAAAGACGATTAAGGAGTCGGGCTTAGATTATGTGAAGATTCATGTTTGTCTAAATCGTTGCATGCTATTTTGGAAGTATTCTGGTGATAAAGACGTCTGTGATACATGTGGAGCATCAAGATGGAAAATGATTACAAGCCCGGATGATGCTGAGGGGCTTGCAAAAAAAAACCAAGAGAATACCTGTCAAGGTGCTCAGACACTTTCCACTTATACCACACCTAATGCGGTTGTTCATGTCATCAAAAACCTCTTCCTTAATGAGGTGGCATGCAGAAGAATATGAAAAAGATGACAAGTTAAGACACCCGGTAGATTCACCTGTATGGAAACCATTTGATGTGATGCATCCAAAATTTGCTGTAGACGCTAGAAATATTCGATTGGGATTTGCACCTGACAGATTTAATCCTTTTAGGACAATGAGCACTTCTTACAGTACATGGCCTGTTGTGATTATTTCATATAATTTACCTCCTTGGTTGTGCATGAAGAAACTATATTTTATGTTGTCCCTACTCATTCCTGAACCAACTTCACCAGAAAATATAGATGTGTACTTGCATCCATTGATTGATGAGTTGAAAGAACTATGAGATATTGGTGTACATACATAGGACGCTAGAACTAAGGAATTCTTTCTGATGTGTGCTTCTTTACTATGTACTATTAGTGATTTTCTAGGATATACACATTTATCTGGTTGGAGTACTAAAGGATACAAAGCATGTCCTTATTGTAATAAAGATACTGTCTCACATTGGTTGCCACATAGCCGTAAAGTTTGCTACAGAGGACATCGTAGGTTTTTTCCAGCTAGCCATAGATTTTTAAAAGAAGAAAAAACATTTGATGGTGAGCAAGAATTTAGGAGTCCACCTAAACCACCTTCCGGAGTGCATCCAAAAATTGTTAATAAATATACCATCCTACCTCTAGCTTGCTATACAATGAGAAAGATGAAAAAAATATTATTTTGCAACCTCCTAAAATCTGTCAGAGTTCTAGATAGGTATGCGTCTAATATATCTAGATGTGCACGACCGAAGGATCAGAAGATGCTACCAATGAAAAGTCATGATTATCACGTCCTGATGCAACAACTTTTGCTTTTATCTGTTAAGATTGCTAAGTCATGTATTATTAATCTTTGTCGTTATTTTCAAAGATTGTACACTAAGGTCATAGATCCAAATGATTTTGCTGCATTAGAATATGCAATAGCTGTGACACTTTGTGAGATGGAGAAGATATTCCCTCCATATTTTTTTTAACATCATGGTGCATCTATGAATCCATCTTGCTTATGAAGCTAAGATAGCCAACCTTGTTCAGTATCATTGGATGTATCCAATTGAAAGGTAACTTTTCATACATAGTTATGATTATACTTATTGAAATATAATTTGTGATAATATTTTCCACAACTTTATTATCAGGTATCTGATGACTCTAAAAAGATATATTTGTAATATAAGATATCTAGAAGGATCAATAGTAGAAGGATATATAGCGGAAGAGTGTCTAACTTTTTGTACAAGATACTTGGATGGAGTTGAAATAAAATAAAATCGGCCAAATGGAAACGATACTGACGAAGAAAATTCAGAAAATGAGCCAACACATGACAATGATGATTGGTTTATTTTCTCGATAGTAGTTTGTGGCGTTGGTAAAATGGTAACACGTGTCTTGGATGAACATACATCGCAACAAGCCCACAAGCATGTATTTTTCAATTATAAAGCAATTGAACCCTACATTAAGTAAGTTAGTGACAATTGTCTTCTATTATTAAAATGCTATAACATATCCCAATGATATATATATTTTGTATTCAAGAAGCACTATGGTATCATTAGGCAAAAACATCCTCAAAAGTCCTTAAAGGAGGTTCAGTATATACATATTAACTCATTTGATGGATGGTTTAAAGAACATAAAAGTTTACTTATGCTAATTTAATTTGTAATGCTTCATGAATAAAATCTAACAAACTTTTGTTTTGTTAGATTGAGACTCTCCTAAGAACAAAGATGGTGGATGATAAAATCAAGTTTCTTTCTCATGGTCCACATCAACTGGCCATTAAGTACAAGGGCTATGTTGTCAATGACCACAGATTCATACCAAGGAAAAAGATGCGAACAGAATGACACAAAATAATGGAGTCTTTCTGGTAGCTAAGACTGATTGTTATTCTAAAACCATTGACCGCAATCCAATTACTACAGATGTTACCTACTATGGTGTTTTGAAGGATGTTATTGCACTCAATTATTATGAACACTTTAAGGTGATATTATTTAAGTGTGATTGGGTGGACATCTACTCAAAGAGGGGAATTATGCATGATGAATGTGAGCTGACTCTTATTAATTTGAGATGACTTCAAACTACAGGAGAACCGTTTGTAGTGGCATCTCAAGTTGGACAAGTATTTTACGTAGAAAATATCACTACAAAAGGTTGGCATTTTTCTATAAAGATTGCCCCATGAGATATGTTCAACATGGAAGAACAATCTTGTATGGATAATGTCAAAGCTTTTTTGCTAGGTGAATCTAGAAATGGACCATCAATGACATCAGAGGATGAAGATACTAATTGTGACATAGTTAGATTGGATATGGAAGGAATTACTATTGATAGACCAACAATTGAAAAAGACCAATCCCAAATTCAGTAGGATCATGAAGTGTATCTCAAAGTACTGATGATGACAATTTTGACTGAGGAGATTACAAAATAGCAGCTGATGTTTCTTTTAGTTTGTCATTATTATTTCACTTGTATAAGCCATTTTTGGCTCGATGTATCTCTTTAATTTTCTATCTCACATTGTGCTCTAGCTAGATGTATGCATTTTGCATGTTTGGCATTCTTCTTAATCAAATTTATCCTTGTCTCTACTGTTGTTTATAATGATATAGTGTTTATGTCTTTAGTATCTGTGCTTTTTTTAATACATATATTTAAAATTGAATGAAGATGACATGAGCTAGAGGCCGCCTTTGTTTACCACCCTCCTGGGCATTCAACCTCTGCCACGAGTGTGGGAGAGGAGGAGAGAATGCTTCTCTTTATCCCAATATGACATCAACTTAGTTTTTAAATATTAATTACATAATTGTTAATATGTTGTTCAATATTTTTTAAATCTCTCCTAATATATGTGATTTGATATACTTAGGATGAGAGAACAATACAGTGACAACTTCCATGACAAGACAGCCACAAGGAATAATAAAAACAACAACAATGACTCTTGTACGATGACTCATTTACGTAGCATTACTCGACATGGTTGTTGGGAATCTTTGAACCAATCATCCTCAAATCGCTCCAAATTTTTTTTAGCTTCCCTTCCAGTTGAAATTCAAAATGATAGAATAAAGAAATTCAATAAAACTACTACTAGCTCTGCAAAAAATACCCAATCATATACGTCTCCCCAAGACTCTAAAATGGTTGGTGGTTCCAAATCCTCTCAAACATGCACAAATGAAAAGGAGATGGGAACAAGATTCTAAAATAAACACAACAAAGAAAGTAGCGATAAAGTTACAAGATCAAGAAATTCACAACTATCACTTATGCCTAATGTCAATGCTTCTGTGTCTATTCAGTCAAGAAGTGTAGAAAATATATCTTCCAATAACCAAAACAACATCTCTGATCACCATGTTGAGTCATTGAATGTTACAACAACACTTCTGATGGGTTAGGTAATCATTTTATTCATATCATTGCATTTCTAGTGCTACATTAATGATATATAATTTTCCATATATATTTATCTTTTATGATTGAATGCTTAAGTCAAAAACATTGAGCACAAGTCCGAACACAATGTTTGAAAGTCTGGAAAAGAAAACCCGACGATCCAATTCCCATTGAGAAAAATCAATTTGGGCAACCAGTAGGTGAAAACCAATGTCACTTATCAAGTTTTTTGACAACTATTGTAAGGGATCCCAATCTTTGTCAACTAAACTATGAGGACTGGAGACAATTTCCAGCAAACAAAAAAGATTCTATATGGAATTTTGTGAAGGTATATTATTAAATTTTATTTTTGAATGGTAAAATGAAGCTTCTAATTGATATCCTTTATGTGGGTAGAGTAAATTCACAATGGATTCAGATCTAAAGGAGTGGACAATGAAGAGACTAGGAAATAAATGGAGGGACCACATGTGGGAGTTATGGAGACTTTAATTCCAAGAAGATAGTTCATATGAACAATATATTGAACAAGTTGTTCCCCTCGTGGACAAGTCTCATGGGAAATTTCTTGTGGATTATTGGAGGAGTAATAAAATAAAGGTAATATTTATTTTTCTATTCATTGATACTTAATTTACCTCACATATAATTAATGTGCACAATACGACAATATTTTTCATAGACGGAGTCTATAACTAATAAGACAAGCATACAGTTCCAAAAGCTTAGCCACACAGCAGGAACCAAGTCATTTGCATGTATGAAATATGATGTAAAATTAGTAATTTTTGTGATCCATTTGGACAATTTGATGACATCCTTTTATTTTATGTTTACAATAACCTTGTTTTTCTGATAAAGATGGAGAAGGAGACAGGTGGAGAAGTGGACCCCATACTATTTTTTGAGAAGACTCATTGTAAAAAAGATGGGAGCATAGTTGATGTTGAATCCACCAAAAATTTGGTATAACACATCCTATTATATAGTAGTATGTTACATATACTAATTGGAAAGAGGTATATGTTTGGTATAATATTCATCTCCTATGATTTGTTGTATCTAGGAAAAATTTTCTGAGGCTGGAGAAGAGCTGCGAAGAAAATAACCTGATGTTACTTCAGATGAAATTTATAGGCATGTTATGGGAGAAGAGAGACCAGGATATGTTCATGGTTATGGGCTTAGAACATCACCTTCTGATATCTAGGGCAAGAACCGTAAATCCCAAGAAGCTGAAGAAGCACAAAGGAAGCATTTTTAGGATAAGCTTGAAGAGCAATGGTTGGAATTTGATGCCAAACTTCAAGAACAAAATGATGAATTCAACCATCTGTTAGAGGAGTTACTTGCCTTAACTATGGAAGGAAACGGTCTTGTTGTTGGCACTGGACAAGTATGAATACATTTTATACGAGATGTATAATATCAATTATTTTTTATGTTGACTTTGGTCTTATGTCAAAAATAAAATAATTGTGCAAACAAACTTATCAAGGAAAACTCCACTCCATATAAGGAATTCATCATTTAAGAAGGGACAAGTATGTTTGTATTTGTGTAAATTGCACTTCATTTTACGTTTATATAAATTTGTTATGTAAAATGTATTTTGTTTCTGGGATGTGTATCTGCTGAGTTTCACAGATCTAGATGCTAGAATTGCAATTGATTGAGTATCTGAGGTTGACCCCATGAGAAGTGTGGGAGGTGCAATATTAGGCTCATCATTTGGTGGTGTTTTTATAGAGGTTGCTTTGTTGGATAATTATCCTCTAGTGAGACCTTATGAGCAATATCAATATATTGATGATGTTGTTGGCAACATCATAGCATGGCTGAAAACACATATATTGCCACGATGAGCATACAGTCTTGCTTATAGTATTACATAATTGAAACCAAAAGTAGTATCTGAAGTCATTTCCATTTTCTGTAGGACATGAAGTATAAAGATAATTGCATTCTTGGATACTGTCTAAAGAGATGGCATAGTTGTTTTTCTTTAATCCAAATTTTTATTAGTACACGACGATCCAAATAATGTTGTTTCATGTCCATTGTCATAGACTATGTTGACAAATGGCAATCCAATTTTGTTTTGACTTGCTTTTAATTTTGTTATGTAGAATCTTAGTATTATGGACAATACATGCACTATGAATGGTTTGTAGTTTTTAGATATGAGCAATGTTTGAGCTTCTTGTTTGTGAGATTTACATATGAGCAATGTTTGAGCTTTCATGTTAGATTCTCAAAACCTATATATGTAGTGATAGTGTGTTATTTCTCCATTAGATGCTTCAGTTTGATACTTGTAGGGCATTCTATGCTTCTCCATTAGAAGCTTCAGTTGCTTCAATTTTTACTGTGGTTCCATGACTTCTGGGTTGTTAGTCGATATGAGCAATGTTTGAGCTTCTTGTTTGTGAGATTTAGATATGAGCAATGACTGAATGGACTGCATGTGAATTAAGTGACCTCATGGTTTCTTTCTAAGGATGTACTCTATACACATTATGCTTCTTGATTTAAGTTTCTTTATAGATATAGGTCATCTTGTATATGGTAGCACAAAAGTTTAGATGTATGACACTTTCCATCTCTCTTATATTGGCAATAGGTTGTGGATTTACTTGCACCCTATCAAAGAGGTGGAAAGATTGGGCTATTTGGTGGAGCTGGGGTTGGGAAGAAAAGGAAAGAGTAGAATCTAGCTAAGTAGCTACTTTTCATTGTTATTCTATTATTTTTGATTTCTAGAAATTGGGTGTTTGGACCCATATTTATTAGCATGAACTCCATACTTGCAGCAAGACATAAGAGAGTATGCCAAGGCCATGAAAATTGGTGTTGGTGGACTTAGGTTTGGCTGTAATAGCCTCGATTGAATCCATAATGTGTATTCTATAGCCTTATTGACTGTAAGTTTCCCATTTACCACATATTTTTATTGCCTAATAAAATTAATTAAATTGGTTGTAGTGAACCAATAACATATGTTTTTCTTACCATGGTTTTTTATTCTAGTCTGACTATTGCTTATTTTGACCAAATTTATATGGGAGCTGGACTCCTTCTCTTTCAACCCCAACCACATAAATAAATGTTCATGGCATAACGCCGAGAGTAGCGTGACCGCCTCAACATGTGGGTTTCTGACCTTGAAACTTTTGAGGGTTGAAGTGCAAAGATGCCCTAGTACATTGGACATTTCTATTCCACAAACCAGTGAATGCTAAGACACTTCAAGTCTTATACTTGGCTTATTTATTGATTGTCTGAACACCTTCTCTTCACCAGGCTTCAAAAGCAAGTTGGAGTCAGTTTCAATGATGATTTGTTTTTGAAATTTAGGTTCTAAGTCATACAAATACCCTCCAGAATACTCCGTAGCTCAACTTTCAGAACTAAACAGTTGCCAATATTAAATAGAAAACCATTAATGTGGAGGCTAAAATGTGGAGGCAGATTTAACTAAAGCATGGATAAAAAAACTTGGGATTCCCATGAATCCTAAATCAACACAAATTCCCAACATTGATTTTGAATTTTATGATGATACCTAATCTCGTCCCTCGATGTATCACTACACTTTATGTTTGATGACAAACATTTTACATCGTCTGAACACTTTTTTTACAATATGTGATTACTATGCTTGAACATTACCCTTCCCTGTACACCCATGATAAACAACATCAACACCAACTTCCCTTGTGACATATACCATGTTACATCCTTGAAATTCGTACATTTCAAGCCTAAATGAAATCAGGGAACATATAGCAATGAAGAGTTTTGAGGGATCTTGGTTGACGATTCTAAATCCTAGAATTAAATTAAATGATATATTTAAGGAAATAATGAGCTTTTGAGCATATGCGTTCACGGGAGGCTAATATAAGAAGCAATGATTATCAGAGCCTTAATTTGGTAATTGGGTGTGTGATTAAGCTCATGGAATCTTTGGAAAGCCCAAGAGATGATACATGGGCATCAGGGAAACTGTCATCCCAGTTGGTTAATTAGAGTTTAATTTTGGGTCCCTGGGATATGAACTTGGATAGTTTTGTTACTCGATATTATAATAGATATCCAAGATTCAGATAATTCATGGATGAGTTAAGACCTTATCTTCTTTCCAAGGTTGGATAATATATAGTGATTTATTGTCCCAGAGCTTGAGATAAATAGGGGTTATTACATGGCTTTTAGGACTCTCGATAGGAAAGGAGTCCAATTGCATTAGGAAAGGTGTTTGATGTTTTTCCATGAGATGAAGATGATTGGTTTAAATATGAAATTAAAGATAGATAAAAAGGAACTATCTAGATTGTGCATGTTTCCTTTGGGTTACCAATGTCACCATATGGGAATTATATTAAATACTCTCTTTATAATTAAAAATACTTTCCCATGAAGGCTCTCCATAATCGTGACAGAGGCCAATATAAGGCAAGAGAAAGGGGAATATAATTAATAACTTCCTAAACATTATCTTGTAATTCTCAGGGAAGGAGACAATTCCATGTCTATCAAGGAAGAGGAGAGAAGAGAAATGAGAAGGGAAGATACAAGAGAATAGACATGTATATATATGTGGTATCTGTTGGATACACAATGAATCAACATAACTTCCTCCCTCTCTGTATCTCTTCTCTTGCCTTTCAACCCCCAGTGCTCCTCTTCGACTTCGTCTAGGTTTGTGCACAACTCCTCATAGGAGGAACAAGTAGATCATTAACCTAAATGTAGCAAAGCCACGACTGCTACTCTGGGTTTGGGTACCTCAAACCATGAAGAGAGAAACCAACATAGGTCCTTGAATCTATCAAAAAAAGAGTTTTTGCTGGCAACCAACAGAAACCTTGACTATGTCTGTCAAAAAAGCAGTAGGAGGGTTTGCCTTTTCATGTTGACGATGAGTTGGAACAAGAGGAGGATGAAGATCGAAGGGAAAGAAATTGAAGGGTGTGGTTGTGTCTTCATGATGACAACAGGACAGATGGAGTTGAAGTGATGAAGAAATCCCTACAGTGAGCTCGTTCCTCTACTTCCTGCCGCGACCGTGATCCAAGGCGCTCATGCCTCAGCTCCTCTTGACGGCTGCTAGGACGAATCCACGTCAGGGATGTCGTACTGTGACTGGACACAAGTCTCGTCAAGGGCATGGAGCCCCATCCGAGTCACCAATGAACCCGTTATGCGGAGGCATCTGTGTGGGGTGTGGTGCAGCTGGACCAGCATGGGACGTCGTGTGAGTAAGGGGGGTAGAGGCGTCGGAGAGCACACGCCCTAGAGACGGACTTCGAGTCACGACCTAGCGTGAGGATGGGGGTGGAATAGAGTCCAATGACTCATACACCCTTGAGTGCACACTCAAGACACAAGGACAGTAAAGTCCTTTCTCCCAGTCCTGAGATGGCCAAGAATAGAGGTTAGTTTTGCTGACATGGCGACTGTTGATTGGCCCAAACAAGACTAATCTTGAAATAATTATAGAATAAAATTGGTAACTCTGATTTCAATAAGATATATATGAAAATTTCTCAAAAAAATGAGAGGAATCCAAAGAAAATATAATCAGAGTATAATTAAGCTTAAATGTTCCAAAAGTATAGGCAATACATGTTTAGATGTGATTAATAGAAAAGAAAGCCTAGATTTAGGTTAATTTGATGCTTAATTGAGTAGATTAGTTTGTGTTGAGTTACTACCTGATGTTGTTAGTTATAATGAAGAAATCCTTGATAATAATGAATAATTGACAATGTTAGTTTAATAATCTTATTTATGTTGTTTTAGGGTTTTGAAACCAATGTGAACATCTTTATGTAATCTTAATGCTAGTATTGTGATCTAGATATCATGAAAAGTCTAATATGTTAAGATGATGATTAGGGTTTCACATAATATGCATAACTGAATTTGTAATCTTAGAAACCATGATATGCTGGAATTACGATTTGTAATCCTAATCCCTAGTCCAAACATGAGACAACCCTAAACCCTAGTTTAGGATCACATCTGGATCTGATTAATGTAATGTGAATACATGGTGACACATATGTAGTATGTATATTTTAGATTCAATGCTTTGTTGCTTGGATGTTTGGATGCACTCTTAAAGTATATGAAATATTCTACATGATTCCTATGATGGCATAAGGTACATGGTTACTCTTATGAATACATGTATCGAATTCTGAGTTTACTGAGGTTTCTCAATGAGATTGAATGAATGATAAACTGTTTGCATGTTTATTTACTTCTTGCAAATTATAAAGTTCCTATGAGTAGCATGAAAAGTAAATAACAATATTCTGAACCCTGGGTTAGACTGATCTTAAGGGTAATGCACACAAGCCTTGGAGGGACAATGATTGCACCTGCGGTAGTAAACAAGATATGTGTTAGAATATGAAAACAAGTTTATGTTCTTATATGCAAGATAAAGATGTTTGCTTATATGTGTACTTGTGATTATTGTTTGAACCCACATACTAGTATAGAGATATACTGATCACATATTTATTTGTCGGCATTTTAGGTATCATGTATACTTGATTCGTGAACATGAGATTATAGATAAAGATGTTGAAGACACTAAAGTTATTCTTGAAGGTTTAGATATAATGGTATATGATCATACATGTATATGTTAACTCTTTATAAAATTTATGTAACTCCTTAGAGGAGCTTTTTATGCAAACATGTAACTATTTTGTTCATTAATGGAAATTGTTTTCTATTCTAGATTATTTCTTGAATCTGATCCTGGAATTTATGAGTAATGATCTATGACTTTAAGGTCTTTTAGACACTCAAAAGTGCAGGTCGTTACATACCATGTCCTGTTATCCATTGTCAAATTTATGATCTAAAGTTTGTTAGTGGATAAGAAATGGCTTGGAATTTGATATTTACTAGTACTATTCCAAAGTAATCTGAAAAGAGTATGTTTTGGAACTACATGGGATAACCTTATAGGATACTGAAATAATAGATATAGATCTTCATATATGTATGTGTGGACGCATGAATGCATGCATCCTTTTTTATTTATATATAGAATCTTTTAAATCCCATTTAAAGATTTATGTGTCTGTACTAATTTATGATGGTTAGTTTCAATGTAACTTAGTTTGGTTGCTGGGTTCTAGCTTTGTTGTAGACTTAGTATATTTTGAATCTTGATGAATACAACAAGTTCATCTATTGTTTGTTTATGGGCTCCATCTCAACTACTTGTAACCTGTTGGTTATTGGTTGATGAAGGTCCTTTCAAGATCTAACTGTGGCAATCTGATGAGAATTCTCTATGGCTATTTTAGTCTGCAATATTCCCTCTACATAGCTATCGTGTACTTCTTCTAAAAACATGTCTTCACACAATTGTTGTCTGACCTCTGCTTGATGTTCTTTGACTTATATTTGTCTTCTAGGCTTCTGCCTTTACCCTAGTGTTTATTCCATGAAGATATCAACCTTGAAGCGTTCATATGCCAAACTGACTTTGTCACAGTTGTTTGAAGTTGGTCATTGACCTGCATATTTTACAGTTCCAAGTATTTCTATCATGGTTACTGATTACTTCATAAAGTTGAACACATTTTTTCTTGTTTTGCAGAGGAGAGGTAGAGTAGGGAGAGTAAATTAGATCAAAGTACTTACGAAACTTTGACCTAACTCATTGAGGTCCAATTTTTTACATACAAAACTCTGGTGAAGTGGTGCTTTGAGATCATAGAGGAGAAAAAATGACACATACCTCTATGGCTACAGTATTGATGGTTTTGTCACTAGATTGGTTATTGATATGTAGATCCCATGAATCTCACCCTCTTAAACACACTGATCGTGAATTCTCCTAACTTCTTATTGATTTATATTATTTATTATTCCATGAGAGTGTAGTTCTCTTGTCGGAATACAAGGAATAGCCATGTTACTCATACATTGTGAACCTCTTTTGACACTATTGTTGGTATGAACTATTGATTTACAAATGAACCATTTGGGGCTTTATTCTTGGATTAATTGCCTAGTTTGCATGTTTATTCATCCCAAACATATAGAAATTTAGAATCTAGGATCATGATAATAGTTTTATTTATGTTGATCCAAGGATGTGAACCTTGTAAGGGTGGTCTCTAAGGAAATGGGTAGATGGCCTGTATGTAATACAAAAGTGATCCTACCATGATTTCATCCATCAAATTTCTTTATTCCTAAAGACTTGGAAATTTCATCTCCTTAGACATATCATTCATACGTGTAATAATGTGAAATTAGATACAAAGAACATGTCACATTGGTGAAACTTATCACACCCTAATGATCCCGTATTAGTTCTTTTCAATTTATATTAAATTGTTTCCTTCTTGAAATTAGTCAAAGTTAACATTTAAACTTATTTTTTTTGGTAACCTAGGAGACTCGTAAGGCTTGCGCCGAGCCCAACCTAGGGAGCTCAGCCCCATCCCATAAGGAGCATAGCCCATTAAGTCGCATAGAGGCCAACTGCATCATCTTATTTTGCACAATATCTGATGACATATTTCCTTTTAGTACATTTACTACTTGGCTATAACTATGGTGTGCCACACCTTTACTATTTCTTATTTCTTTAGAAGTATATCCTCAAATTTTTAGTACATTTACTACTTGGCTATAACTATGGTGTGGAAGTGGCACTGCATTTGAGTCTATGCTAGAAGGGTGGGTGTAACAGATGATGAGAGGCTGGTTGATGGTGTTCTCTAAAGGGTGGGGTGGGGTCAAATTTCTCGAGAAACTCTATCAGGAAACCTTCACATTTCCATCTATAGCCTATATCCAGATACTTGACATCCTATTGCATCAATGAACTGGATTCTTTTCTGAAATAAGTATTCCTCAATCATGTTTTCAATTAAGAGAACCTTAGAACTATTATTACACTCTTATAGTCAGTTTCCTCATGTAATTCATGCTGCCTATATCTCTAATATATGTAAGCACACTGATGATACAAGTTCGTTAGGTCTCAACTCTTCCTGGTATGTTATGGTTATGCTCAGGGTTGTGCAATTCCTATTAAAGATTATTAATATTCATATCATATTCTCATAGATCGTGGTTGTGCAATTCCTTTAACTTCTCAATTAACATATCATTATCAGTCTTTAAAATAGTAGAAGCCTCCGTAGCTTTCCTAATAGATTCACACTCATCCTGCCACACTTTTGTCTCTGCTAGAGCATCTGCTTTTAATCTTTTTTTCTATGTTCAGAATTGAATGGCAGTTGTAACTCTAATTGCATTCAGCATGTATAGATTTCTTTATCAGAATGAGAAATAGTCAGACCCTCCAAAAGAAAAAGAAAGTTTCTGGAGTTTCTCTTCAACAGGACATTGAGGACACTGACAAGAAGTGATAAAAGAATCATACAAATAGGTACCCCACCACCAACTTGTATCTTGGTGGTCACAAGGGTTTTTCCACTATGTCTTTCCTATTTGGCAATGCACATATCTGTAAACAATAAGCAGAATGCTGAGTTTAACTAAAAATATGGTTGGTTTAGAGGTAACACATATGCAAATGATTGAGCAATGACTCGTAGGTATGTAAATGAAAAAAATGTGAGGGGGTTGTCTTTCTTTTTTGTAATATTCAAGCATCGAAAGGCATTTTAGTAGAGAGACCCACAAACTTACAATTTTATGTAAATGTCACTTAATCTACAGGGTGTTCTTGATGGAAAGTATGATGACCTACCTGAGCAATCTTTCTACATGGTTGGTGGCATTGACGGGGTCATTGTGAAGGCTGAAAAGATTACCAGGGACAATAGGGAAGATGGTGTTGGAAAAGGAAGAACAATTGCTAGGTTGATATGGGAAAATTGGCAACAGGGAAGGCATAAAGCATTGTAAGCTTCAACAATGTGATACTTTTGACACTTTTTCATGCACAAGGACATGCGTGCATGCACACTTAAATATGTAGTTATACAACACTTGGATGATTCTTTAGGTGGATCTCTATTGGTTTAGACTTGAAGTTTGATGCTCAAAGGGATTTAGATGATGTTGGAGCTAGCTATATTGAAGGTAACTCCTATGGTATAGGGTGTTTACATTCATTATTTTGAATCATGTTTTCTTGTCAATGCTTGATTGTATTATCTACTTGTGTATTCATCTTCTCCATATTTTACTTACTTTTTGATTATCTTAGGTGACCGACTATGAATTGATTCTTCATGGTCACAATATTAGAGTAACCGATGCAAACAAGCCTGAATACAATGATCTAGTGGCCGAGTACTACCTGACAACTGCTACTCGACTACAAATCAATGCATTTATGGAGGGCTTAAATGACCTGGTACCCAAGGATTTGATTTCTATATTTAACGACAAGGAACTGAAGTTTCTTATTAGTGGACTTTCAGATATTGATTGTAAGTATCTGTTGTTTTATATCTACACTCTGCACTTGCGTGGTTATATTAATTTCTATTTGTCTTATGGTTTATTGTAGTGGAAGATTTGAGGGAAAATACAGAATACTCTGGCTACACCAATGCATCACATGTTATCTAGTGGTTCTGGGGGGTGGTTCAAGGATTCCACCAGAATGTAAAGCTATTTCTTAAAGGAGCTCTGAAGTCAGCCTGTTGAAAAGTAGAAAGTCATATCAAGGAAGAGACAGATCCAATGATGTAGAAGTTATTGTACTGAATAGAAAAAAGTTGTGTGAAAGTATATCATTGGTGATGTATTCAATCTAAGGGGCAAGGTAAAGTGTCCCCCCCATGCAATTGTCATCTGATTACAAATAAAAGATATTCGTACTTTTGGAAAATTGAGTTCGGCTGCAATTGGCATTCAATTAGAAAACCTGATAATGAACTGAAAATTGAATGACAAAAAACCATAAAAATGTAGTAGTAAAAAACTAGTATGTCATTAGTGGATTTTTTTTATATGCCATTACACTCAATAAGAATCATTTCATACAACAATATAATACAAAATAGTGGCATTTGTATAAAAGCCAATTGATGGATAATGGTTTTTTTATAAATGCTAAATGATGTTTTAGTGGCCTCTATTTGGAATTTATTGGAAGCCACTAAATCCAAATGTTTATTAGCATTTACAACTTACGTCACTAGCTTTCTGGTGGCATTGGTACTAGAGGCATTTTTTAAGTGTCAACAAATGCCACTAAACATGTTTAGTGGTATTTATGTTTTTAGTGGCATTTCTAAAAGGCCACTAATGGACATTTTTGCTGTAGTGAAAGTGGTATAGGAAAAATTTAGGGTCTCATGGGACAGGTACAATGAGGCCATAAAGTTGGCCAACTAGGATGACCCTACCCGGGATCAGCGTAAACCTTCACCGCCACAACATAAGAGTCAAGATGATGGTTGGTCGCTGATGTACATATTTTATGTCATCATTTAGACCACTTTTTGGTTGCACTTCCAAATCATTTTCACCCAATAATCACTCTTAATCATAATAGATTTTTTACTTTATTGTTATCCTTACTTTCTCTATGGTTTATATTGTAGGTGCACCATTTTGGCATCAAAATGGGGAGAAAACCCCATCATATCATCCATCAATACATTTCCCAATCGTCCAAACATTCAGAAAGTCAATGTTGCTGAAACTTTCAGTGACATCCCGTGTCTAGAAATCAACACATCATGTCCAGGCTCAGACACACCATTTCCAAAAACCAACATGCCATGTCTCAGTCCAAAACTTGAATCCAGAAGTCCCTAAATTGCAACAACATGTTGTGTCTAATTTTAGATATGCCATCTCCCAGTCCAAAACTTGAATTTAGAACTCCCTCAATTATAGAAATACATCGTGTCAAATTCAGACACACTGTCTCACTTTCTAAAACTTGGATCCAGACTTCAATTATTGCATTGAACACGTGGTGTTGGCCATTCAACACGTACTGTAACCTACGTATTTCACTCAAACACAAACTTAACTATCTTACACTTATATATATGACTCTAAGCCATCTTGGGACAGTTATCATTGATTATTTTGGACCATTTGGAGTGGGGCTCAAGCAAGGGAAAAGCCAAGAGGAGTTGGAGGTGTTCCAAGGGATAAAAGGTGGTTTCTTAGGAGAGAAACTTCTTCTTCTTCCTTCTTCTCCAATAGTTACAACAAGGATCTCCACTATTCTCTTCTCTCCACTCTGGTGTGAAGTTTTCTGGAGAGTTTTTAGCAACAAGGATGGATTTGTGACTCCTTGATCGGAGTTTCATCTCTATCTTACTTCTTCCATGAACATCTAAGTTTATTTCCTTCTACTATGATGTCTAGCACTGCTTTCTACTGCTTGTATCTACTTTCTACAATCATGGATGAGTATATCTTCTTTTCTTGGGCATGAGAAAGTAACTCTGATGTCATGGTTTGTAGAACTACAAATTCTCTTACTAAATGTTGGTTTATTGACTTTTCTATGGATACATCGGTGTTTATTTCACATATATGCTTGATTCGCCATCTTGTATTTATGTATTATGCTTCTTGTACATACTGGGAAGGTGTACATTAAAGTAGGGAGGTGTTCTATAGATTTGTTTCTTTGACCATGAGAGTGGCATGGAAGTGAAGGGGATTCCAAGGTTTTGGTGGTTCTATTGCGTGTATATGCACGATGATGCTATATAAGGGTAGAATTGTTCTACACTACTGGGAGGGGTGTAGAACTCGAGCCTTCCTTTGTGATTAACTGCTTGTGAATTTGTTATTATTTCATGACATGATATGATAGTGAAACCCTATTCTTAAGAATTCCTAATCCAGTATGATCCTTAATATAAGTGATTTCATTTTGGTTCACTTTCTTCTAAGTTGCTTAGTTCACATAACAAAACCTCTTTTGTTAAAAAGATCTAGATTGTTGAAGTTCAATACTCTTACACCTAACAAACCCTTGCTCCTTGGACAACCTCGATAATATTGCACATACCCGTATTGTAATGACCAGAAACAAATCAAGTCATCACCAGTAATAATTGCATAATTACCATAAACAGTGGATTAACAAAAATCACTAAAATTTAAAACTATTTTGCAAAGAGATCCACCTCCAGGAAACTCTTACTGAAAGATCCAAAATCATACATATCCGAATTCACATTGTTCATACACTATTTCATCTCATCTCGAGGACAATATATTATAGTTGCTATGTCAAAACACATGCTGAAGCAACATAAAACCTCGAGGCATACAAGCCAAAATCCTAGATCGTTCATGAAACCATTACGAATTGACTCCAAGGACCTGAGAGTACAAAGACAACATAGGAATTCTATCTATGAGACACAACATACAGTACACTCAACCTGAGCTGTTACTGCTGCCCCAGATGTTGTTCTTCCTCTATAGAAAGGTCTCTACTGTCTCGTGCACATCCATCTAAAAAAATTGTGGATCCCACGGGGTGAGACAATTGTCCCAGCGAGAGATATAACTCTCCACCGACCATATTATTATCGTAGTTAAGCACTATAAAACTGAGAAGAGGTTCTTTTATAATAACAAGCATGATTAATCACTGTATAAATAGGATAGAGTAATCTCTTTATTGAAGAAAAATGATGCATTTATCCAAGGTAGGGCAATAAACCATCTATCCACTTTACAAGGAATTTAAAGAAACATAAATAACATCTATCAACTAAGATGTATAACTGAAGTGTACATCAACCAATGTCTTTTCATATTTGATCCTTAAACAAATACACTACTCGGCTGATTACATATTATAATCACACTTATGCCCTGAGGAGATGAAGTATACCATTCATGCTCCAACCGACCACTAGTAAGTCAAAATCGGTACCATACAAGGTCAAGGACAGAGCCGGATGCTAAGACCTCACTTGTCTCGGTCAATATGAGATCTCACAGATTCAGCAGGACATCTTGTGTCATCTATTGGCAGGACATCTTATGTCAACTGCAAATTAGCTATGTCGAGGTATAGCGGCATCTTTGCTATAGAATTACAGCCACAACATGCACTCTCTTCAGGGAGATCTCAGTTTATCCATCTCTAGATTAAAAGAATAAGGAAGATTACACATCAATTCCTTAAATGTTCAGGAGAATCACATTTCAATCCTGACCCACACAGAATGAAGAAGGATTCTACGCATCAATTTCTCATTTGGTCAGGAGATTCACATCATCCCATGATAAATAAGAAAGGTGCGACATCAGTTCTTCATTGAGACGTCTGGATATAATTCGTCCATCACCCCTGCATATTAAAAAATATGCTCTCTAGGAAATCCCGTGGGAAAACTTGTTTCACCATTCAGTAATTTCTAACGCTGAATGGATCTATGGTCAGGGCACTACATGATGAGATTTCTCTTGATTAATTAGGTACATTATAGTATCTTTTAGCATCAACCAAGTTTCAAACATGAATTATAACAGATGCTATAAAGAAAGGGTAGTACTTTTAAGATCTTTGGAACATTTTGAAAGTATATCACTCGGGATCTCAGTCCCTTATCCCATCACTGGGAATTCTCATCCCTTCACATCATCATCACCATGATTACTGGATTTGGGTATTCAAACCCTTAGATCATCACTGCGCATTGTTACCTCTGTAACATGTAACTATTACCTCTAGGTCCTCAGACCAAGGTATTCATCATATTTGTTGTACAAGTATTTCACATATCTTACAAGGATCATTAAACATCTTGGCACCTCTCACTAGGCAACAACTATTCTAATGGCTCACAAGGACCATTAAACATCTTATCACCTCTCACTAGGCAACAACTATTCTCATGGCTCACAATGCCCATTAAACATCTTGTCACCTCTCACTAGGCAACAATTATTCACATGGCTCACAAGGCCCATTAAACATCTTGTCACCTCTCACTAGGTAACAAATATCTTTTAGGTCATCAGACCACATAAACATTATACTTGTTATACAAGTATTTAACATATCTCATAAGGCTTGTGCAATAATAGAAATACAACCTTCCCATTATTAGGGTTAGGGTTTCCCTTTATAGCAGAATAGGGGTTCAAGTTCATATTATCAATCCAAACCCTAATTCATTGCTCCACACATCTAGGAGCATACATTGATATCATAAGTATTCAATCATACTTATCTATTCTCATCATCTATCATTAAATGATTAACAACACAAGTATGAGTTTCTCTCTCATCCTTACTAGGATATTGATTACATCATACTTTATTATCTTGGCTTAACCCTTTCTCTAAGGTATGTTAGCCTACACTTATCAAAGTGCATTAAACTTATTACATCTCAATGTAACAATTGACATGACACACTTCATGTGTTACTCATTCAAGTATATTAGATTTAAGGTGCATCAAGGTGTATCAACCTTGAGGCGTTGGATGTGATATTTATCATACCTTGATGTATCACTTCCCTCATCACTTTTAACTTACTTAAGTTCATCAAATTATCTTGTATTAGGGTATTTCCCATCCTAATACTTTATGCACTAACTCATCACATTTATCCTGTAGTGTATTGGCCACAAGTCACACATTTGAATTACCCAACTACCATCAAGTGATATGGACTCATCTCGAGTTAAGGCATTATTGATATAGGGTTGACCATTATCAACCACTATAGGTGTTTCACCTATCAAGGTATTAGCCACACCATTACTTGGTGTTACATTCATCACTCCTAAGAGTGTTTTACCCTCACCTTTACAAGGCGTATCAGGTTGAATCATGTATGTCAAGTTGAACACATGTATTGGGTTAGGTGTATATTAAGCTAGACATTATCATATCCCTCATACCCTTACCCATCAAGGTATCAACCTTACCAATCATATGGTGTATCACCTTCACTATACATGGGTGTAACATCCTCACCTCACTTGAAGATATTGGCCACACCATACTTTAGTGTATTGGCCATTACATGTTCTAGGGTATTAACCACCTTACCACTTTTGTCATCTAGTGTATTGGGTTACCCACCATATTGTTTTAGAGATGTGTTCTCAACACCATATCGTCCAAGAGGTGTATGCTTAACCCAATATCAATTTATAGGTGTATGCTTGCTACCCATATCACTTTAGAGGTGTATGTGTGCTTACCATATCAGTCAAGAGGTGTATGCTTGCTTGCCATATCACTTTAGAGGTGTATCTGTACTTACCATATCGGGAAAGAGGTGTGTGTGTTATTCACACCATATTGGGAAAATAGGTGTGTGTGTGCTTCACACCATATCGGGAAAAGAGGTGTGTGTGTGCTTCACACCATATTGGGTTAGAGGTGCTTGCTTATGTGTTTGAACCCGATATCACTTTGCAAGGTGATACCATCATCTTCAAGCTCTAGACCTTCGTTCTACTTGTTCTAGTACAAGGATAACAGGTCTAAGAAACTACTAGAAATCATAGATACATCAAGTATTCAAGAAAATTTTGGATTTGAAAGTAGATCATCAAATATAGCAAGAAAGATGGTGAATAATAACATGTTTGGGTTCAAGTTATATAACCCGCCTCAAGAACAACTTCAAAGCTCTAAGCTTCAAAGCTTCACGTTCCTAAGGTTGAAGATGACTTATCAAAAGTCCAAGGATTGTTCACAAGTCCTTCATATACAAGGAATAACCATAGTTAAGAACTTGGTGAAGAAGAAAAGAAAGGAAGATAATAACCCTAGATCCATGCTTCAATCCAAGGTTGAAGATGATCATGGCCTCACCTTAGGGTTAAGAATTGAGCTCCTTCTTGATCCTTAGCACCTTGCACGATACCTCACTACTAGTTCAAGATATTCCCTCACTTGTGGTCTATATGCCCTTCACTTATGGACAATATCACTTCATTTGGCCGATACCAACTTGCTATGGCCGATATCAACATGCTATGGCCGATATCACTTGCTATGGCCGATACCCAAGGCCCTATGCACGATACCACTTCACCTATGCACGATACCAAGACTATATGCACGATATCTAAGAGCAAGCAGGTGGTAGGATTCGAAAAATTTCACTAAGGGGTGAAAGGAAGGGTATATATACTTGAGGTTCATGGGAGAGAGTGTAAGAGGTGTCATCACCTTACTACTAGTTGGTGCCACATGGCCATGCATGGATTGACACATGTACTTGCATGCATTACATATTTATCTTTTCATGAAAAATAAAACTTGAGGATAATGCAAGGGATAAGGGTCGGCCCCCTTTGGTTATCTTCTAGGACAAGCCACTTCCACTCACATTATTATATTCACAATTCAATGCAACCTTTCCCAAGGAAAGTTGCAAGCCGATATCCATTGCTTTATTGAGGCGCTTAGCTCGTTTTTGCAAAGGAAAAGAGTTAATAACATGATATGGGGGTATCCTCTTTGGCTCCTTGGACGATAGGGACTCCCATTTAACACTACAACCCGATACACTCAATACAAGCTCAAATTAGGGTTTCCATTCAACCCCTTTCTTGGTCTTTTCATCACCAAGAATACTACCACTCATAAATGATTCAAACATGGTGTCTCATTCATTCTCTCTCCTATAAATTATGCATAGAGGAAGTAGGAACACTCTAGATGTGTTAATTTGCATATCAACCCTACATTTTGGGTAAATTACAATTTGTACCAAAATTGGTACACAAGGTACTAGCATTATTCAAACAAGTTCAAACTTGGTATTTAGGATTTCCACAAGCCACCACTTAGCACAATTCTATTTATTATAAGGCTAAAACACTTAGGGCACGTTCAACATGTTCCATATTGCAATATAACCCCTCATCTTGGGTAAATTGCACTTTGGTCCAAAATAAAGGAACATTGCTCAAACAACATTCAATCAGGACCAAACTTGGAACATAAGTGTGTCACATGGTAAAAAACCACCTTAGAGGTTTATATTAAATTTCTAAGTAACTTACTTAGCCAAAACAAATAGGGTTACCTCATAACCCAGGTCAGGGTCATTACAAGTTATAAACCCCTAACAAGGATTTCGTCCCTGAAATCCCAGATGAAGGAAGACAATTGTCATTCATGCATCATATCATTAAGTATCCACATAACATGTTGATGTCATGGAGATTCCATAGAACTTTGACCAGCACAAGGTCCTTCCATTTAGAGTCACTATAGAATCTGTCAAGACACATACTCAACTATCTTTTTCATTAATGACTACAACGTCAATTCTGTGTCAGGTAACACTTTCTAAGTCATAGAAGTACTATTCATACTTTGAATAATTCAGGTGTCAAACCTTATTGACTTACATATTTTATGTGATAAGATTCTTGACCTTGGGATTCTTCCATACTCCTCACTTAGTTTAGTATTTCACCTCCAAGGAAAAACCAGAGTTACATTCTATCACCCACTTGGGACAACAAGTCTTAACATGTATCTGCTATGCCATCTAATCTGCTGACGCAACACTAACATTTCTAATGTGGGAATGTATGTGATTCATCATTAACAAACTTTTTGGGATTATTTTTTATTTTATTTCAAAAATTAAGGTTTTAAAATAAAGCCTAATTTGGTAGGATATGATAGAAAATCAGAGTGTTCTACTTTCATAATTTGAGATTAGTAATTTGTTTGGTAGAATGTAGTTTATTGTAATTGGTTGATTAGGATTTACTACAAGTTACCTAATTTTCTCTAAAAGTGGCACATTTTGTATTGAGGCCAAATACAACATATTTGGTTGACTTTCCCATGACTACACTAGATTTGGTAAATGGCTTGTCCATCCTATCTCGGCAATAGTAGAATGTGCCACATAGAGTGATTTTATCTAAACTTTTTTATGTTACTATTACTTTAGAACACCAACATTTTTATATACAATTTATTATATGGTAGCAATGAATTTATGTAGTTTTGCAAATTTTTCATTGCAATATTTATTATTGTAATACATATGTCTAGATTGCATCTTTAGATTACACATATGTTTTTTGTTCAAGATGAACCTTAAAATGGTATTATACCTTTAAACCTTAAATTGGTATTATACTTCCAAACATATAAATTTTAGTATAGAGTCAGTGCATTTGGAAGTGCAGAGGCTATCTTACACAATGCTAATAGGGTATTGATCGAGCATCATGAAGACATGTCTCTTTCAATTCTTTAGTAGATATATCAAATGCTTACAACCTGGTGGATAGGACAATGTTACTTCATGATGTGAGACTAAGGTGCCCACCTATATCATCTGGTTGAGTTTTTGTATGGCCAACAAGCAAGGTTATACCTCAAGGATGGGCATATAAGATCAACCACTGTAATCCAGTAGGGTGACCCTTTAGGTTTTTTTTTTTCCATTGTACTACATCCATATATCCATGAGATCAAAGACAACTTAAAGCTTCTTCTTAATGATTGGTACCTTGATGATGTAACTATTATTGGGGACAAAAGGGAGGTGGTAGGTGCTTGACATCATTCAACAAGAGTGGTCCATGTTTGGGTCTGTAATTGAATATTCATAAGATAGAAATTCTTTTTGGCCTACAAGTGATAATAGGAAGCTTCAAAAAGGGTTGTTCCCTATAGAAATTAGGAAGCCATTGTTGTATGTGAAAGTTAATTGGGGGATATGTTAGTAGGGACAAATGTTTTATTAAGGGGTTAGGCATGCAAAGGGTTATAAACATCATTGAGTTGATGGAGCTTATTCCATAGTTATTTGATTCATAGAGTAAGATCCTTTTTTTTGCATTCTTGTATGTGTATTTTTAAGATTTTACTCAACCTAAGGACACACCAACTTATACACATGGAGGATGATGAAATGTAGTTCGATAGACAATTATGGGGGTTCATTGAGTCCCTTCTTTGATGGATTTCAATGGCGTGCATATTCTAACTCATTCACCTAAACAGATTAGGGTTGTACTCAGCAGTAGAGGCTTCCTTATATGATTGTGTAGCCTCCAGGGACCAATCTTGGTTGCGTCAGGATCATATTTTATGAGATAATGGGATATGCAGTATGAATTCTAATTTGACATTGCTTTGGATTGTCTTTGTGTCACAATTACAACTTTCTACCTTAGTATTTTCTCTAGCAAGGACTTTTTCCCCATTAAATCTCAAAATGCTCTGGAGAGTGCCCTTGTTAGAAAATATATTGGAGACATGAAAGTCAAGTTTGACATGGTTGCTAGACATGAAGTGGTCTTTGGGTGTCTATAATATGCTTATGCTCATGGTTTTCTTCATGATATTGGTATTGATGGGCTAGGCCTACTTAAGTCATCAAGAGTATTGTACTATCATCAAGTATCGCCTTATGATCCCTTTATTTCAATTTGGTGAGGTTTTTCCAATTTGTCATAAGGTGCTCTTGGATATTTTTGGGTGCTTGCAATCCATTTTAGGGAGCTACACAGTTTTATGGAAAATCATGATGTTCTTAGAGATACTATCCATGATGTACTCAAACACACATGATTCACTGCTAAGAGGCACCCATTGACTTTTTGACTGATCCACATGAGGTGTGATTGATACTTAGAGTGGTTGATGTCTTGATTTTTGGTTGAGTTGGAGGGAAACATGCACATATTGATATGGCACATGTTCCCCCCTTATAATATTTGAAATTAGGGCCTAAACTATTGGACATGCTGCTCTCAAAGTTGCCTCAGCCAAAGTAGTCAAGTATGAGAAAGTGTGTATCAACAATCCAAACATTTTTATCCTATTTAGATGCGATCTTTTCATTTTTTTAATTCCAGGTGACCCATAGCTTCTCAAGAGGGTCCAAAAATGTATGCATAGTAATGGTAAGACCCCTAAGTCTATAGATGTAGTATTTCATAGGATAGGTTTTGCCATCCAAAAAGGAGTGATGGCTTAGCTTGTTTCCCATCTACCTTACATCACAATGTAAATCCACTTTCGGTTGTAAATGCTTTGCAGTGAAAATATAAAATATATTTTTATACTATCAAGTTACAATTTATGGAACAAAAGTGAGTGATAAATCAAGGATTTGGAATTACATCTATCAAACAAAACACTTGCCATTTGAAGTTTGTACATTTAGACTCTTATCTATTGTGACACTCTTGGCTCCTACATCTTTATAAATAAGCCCCAAATCTAATAGGTGGTATAATAAAGCATAGATAACAATTGGATCTAGTTTGAATTGATTATGAGAGATGCGTCTTTGACTAATTTGGGTTTATAATAGAATATTTTCATATGTATATGCATAATGATAGTAAATACCCTCTGATCCAATATCACTTAGTTAGTTTACTTATATTATTCAGGTGTAAATAACTATTAGAGACGATTCTTTATTCATTAGGGTTTCTATCTGAAGGTGTGTGTATTTAAAAAAATGTGCAAAAAATGAACGAGAAGTATGGAAACCTACCTCAATTGTAGATAATAAAAATGATTATTTCATTAATTAGGTTTTATATTTGAACTAAATCCATTATTGGAGAAATGTTGGATGTGATTAAGCAAGTGAGAAACCATAAATTTGATCTTTTTGGTGAGCTTAGTCGAGTGACTCAATGAGTAACTAAAATAAAGAATTAAAATCATGAATATAATAGAAATATATAATGAGAAATGCAACAATAATATGATGCCTTGAACAACTTAGAACGTTTCCTTGGATGTGTGTACCAGGTGGGAGCTTGAAGTCTGCTATGGACTATCAAATTCAATATGGTGTATCTCAAAATAGATATAGGAATCATCCAAAAAAATTGGGTAGAACTGTTGATTCTTCAATTATGAAGAAAGCACCCAACATTAATCATACATGTATAGGTGATACTAGGTTAGTTCAATTAGGGTATAATACAATAACCATATATCTCAATAGTATCCAAGATATCTATATTTGGAGTGAACAATCCTTGAGGATCCACTCTTTTTCAAAGTATTGAAAATTTCATCTAGTGTGTCAGTCCTTGAGGAACCACTCATATAGAGTTTGAGGATACTTAGCCTACATCTCTTGAGCACCCATGACACATGACTATAGTTTGTGGACATTCTTCTACTATCATCGGGTCTTATGATACAATAGAACTACAATTTGAGGTAGCATAGTTATAAATCTTAGGGTTCTCACTTTACACCTTTGTATTTTTATGGTAAGTCACATAATAGTGGGTTTCACATAGATAATAAAATCTAAGTGAGTTCAGGGGCAAGTTTAAGAGAAAGATTTTAGTTTAGTTCATTCTATCAATCCAGTAAGTTAAATAAGTTTTGCAACACCATATTTAATGCTATAGTCATCACAGTAATGAAGTTAGAATCAAAATTATAGAAAACTAAAAAAGAATAAAAAAGGAATATGAATAACATCCTTGAATTCTATTAATAGTTAGCATCTTATATTTCACATAGTTAGTCTCTTTAATCTTCTTTAATTTTTTCTCTAATTTTAATCGCTCGATTTTTTTAATGCTAAGTGATTTAGACTATTATATAGAGATACTCATTCATTGGGCATGCTTCACCACCCATTTACTTATCCAATTTTTAGGTTATCCTAAGCTTCTCAACATCAGAATTCATCACAAAAGTCATATCACAAAGTCATATGTCACACATGATCAAATTAGATGGTCCATATCATTCTAGGTCCTTATAAATTGTAGTGAGTGTTGTACTTATTCAATGTTGTAATAATATTTCTACAAATGGAAGGTAATATAAAGGTAAGAGTCCTTTTATTTAGAACTATAATGAGTGATGACATGATTGTTTAGGTTTGATATACTCACTTGAAATTAGTTCAAGTAATTTGGTTCTAGTTTCTTGTGCATTGTTAGTTCATGTGGTAATGATCAATATTCCAAAAAGCCCTAAAAAGGATATGGTTAAGATTAACTTTTAGGCTTTCTGAGTCTAATACTATGCCCTATGTTAATGATCTATTTGTGATTATGATACTAGGGGTATACAAATGAGAATAAAAACTCAAAGTTTGGAGGGTTCTTGGTAATATTCCCATTCCTTGACATCCAATGAACACTAGAGCCAGTACAAAGATTGATACTAATGCACAAATTGCCTATGTTTCCTTCGTAAATAGAGGTACTTTCATTTGATTTATTATCTAGATTATCAATCAAACTAGAAGAGGATGCTAATAAAAATCCCAGGAGAAACCAAAGCTTAAGAATCAGATTTACACATAAAAAACACACACTAGCATTTGTCACTTATTAAAACAAAAATACTACATTATACTTAATATAGCATGAAGATAGGAAAAATGTGAAGTGTTGTTAATTTCTAGGGACTGGCCTTGTTTGGTGGGTGGGAATCAACCAAATATTTACATGCGAGATTCACTCCTAATTGTTATCACTACAATCTATCAAGGGAATGGTGGCCACTGGTTAGAGGAGTGGTGATTTCTCGCCTAGTTGATGGATTGTTGGGGAAAATAAACTGGAAATGGATCAACCGTGTCATCTTCTTTTTATTGTTTTCAAGGACATAATTACATCATACATCGTTATTGTTGAGACGCAAGCATGCACATGCCGACACGCATGGACGGACACGTCGACATACATGCATGCGCACACATGCATACACGTACACACCCATTCTCTCTCTCTCTCTCTCAAACACACAACACACACACACTCACGCACATACGTGCACACACGGACAAAATATGGACACAAGATACATAAAGGCAAGGATATACATGAATTATACATGCATATATGGACATACATGGGGGTATACTTCCCAAAGGACAGGTACATGGAAACATATATGTATTATGCATCAGATATAGTCAGTCCTATTTGGTAGTCTTGTAAGATTTCTAATAGAAAAACAATAAATACTACACATGCAAATTATTATTATTATTTTTAACATGATATCTCAAAATATAAATTTAAAAAGATGACTATCATTTGTTCAAATATTTTATCCAGAATTCATATATAAACGTTTTACTTATTTGTAACTTTATCGTTCTTTGCAGGATACGCACTACATATGCATCTTCAAAATATAAATCACGACTCATAAATTTACTTGACATTGACATGTTGTAATTTTATAGTTAGATGATCTAGCATGATATATCATATGAGTAGATACTTTTAAGAGCTACTTGAAAAGAGAGTACAAACGAACACATTTCACCCCTATGTTTCGGCCATTGACGCTTGGGCCACAATACCATGTTTTTTCATCGTGTTTACATCTGATGGCACTAGGTTATACGAGTCTTCATTGCTTAAATATAATGATTAAGCTATGTGAAATGTAAAGATGAACATTTCCCCCCCCCCCCCCCCCCCCCCCCCCCCCCCCCCCCCCCCCAGTTACTACTCCCAGTTGCAAGTCATGTCATTAATGGAATATCACGGCCAAGAATTCCACGAGCGCAGAAATTGTGACGGAGTTTAAATGAAAGAACTTGCTCTTCTGGTAATGGTTCGATCGCTTCTGCGGTATACCACTGCGGATATTGGTTAAAGTTTTTGTTTGCTTCATGTAGTACTTTCCTCACTCGAGTAACTAATCTATGTATCTATTTACATGTTTTTGAGCTAAGTACTACTGAAGCTACATCAATATCATAGGAAGTTCAACCTGAAACTATTGTGCCTATCCAAAAATGATGATGTCGACGTATCTGTGTCATGCGCCTGTCAATTATTGGATCAAATAATGGAAGACACTCATATCGCATGCTAGTGGGAGTGATATGACCAAACATATGCTTAAAAAATGGGTGCTTGTGGAACTCACTTGGTCGGTTCTCACGCAACATACTGGACACTTCCATAATATCTACTGTTGCAAGCGTTATTATTTAAATTTGATGTACATGTAATTTTCTAAAGAAAGCAGAATAATTGATAAGGTTTGAAAAACTCCTCCCAATGAAATAGCAAGTTGATTATCGTCTCACTCCTACATAAGTTTTGGTTATACATTGTAGTAGATCTTGTTTAAAAAATGAAGTCTCACTTTTGTTTGATGATTTATTGCATAATTTTTTTTTTTGCATAAATCTACTATTCTACTCTGCTAAGCACGGTCTCAAATAAAACTCGTCTCCGTCCTCCAAATCCCCATCGTGTTTACGTCTCCGTCATAAAATATCTAAACAAATCTTCTATCCGTCCTCCCAAATCCCATCTCATACCGTCATCTGCAGTTTCCATCAACTGTTGGGACTCCTCAAATAATCACCAGCGCTCCTTTGTTAGAATCCGTAAATAAAAAAATAGTAGACTCTTCACGTAGAGAATTATCAATGATACGTCTTCCAAAAACAATTCGTATAAGCTATCTTCCACATCCGCTATGTTTTCTGGAGTCTGGTCGTCTCCATCCAACTTCTCGGCTTCTCACAACGTTCTTCGGCGTTCATATTTTGCATCATGATATATTGGGTGTGGATGGTTTCTAAGCAAGCAAGTGACCGTCAACAATGATTCAGGGTCTGATTTTCTGAAATGATATTCTGGTCATTGTCATCCTCATTCATTGCCTTCTCCTAACCGTTAGCGGCGTTCATCCTCAGCGTTGTTATATTGGACCTGTAGGGTTTTTAAGCAACCAAGGGTTTGTCAAGAGTGATCTGATATGGATCTGATTTTCCGTACTAATATTCTGGTTATCACCATCCTAACTCATTGGCTCCTCATAGCCGTCACCGGCGTCCATCTACAACGTCATAACTATTATTAGTCGACCTAGAAGGTTTGCAAGTAACGCCTAGGCTCTATTCCCAGCCGACATGAAGGGTTGCAAACTAGGATTCGAATCCCCTATTGCGGAACAAGTATGTAAAGTTCTGTTGTGGAGGCTAGATTGGCTATCACAATATCCTTACTCGCCGTCCTGACAGAGGCAACCACGATGCTGATGCAGGCCGTTAGGTGTTATTACTGTTCATTTACAACGATGGTGTGTGGTTGTCTTCAAATTAATAAGATTATTGGTGTGTGATTAACCAAAAACCTTACGATGATATCGCCCATGGTTTTCAGGGTGCAAGGACAAGGAGGAATACCTCAGTCTTCTCCCAATGTATCTGCATGTGTAGCTGACTTGAGAGAATGAAATCGGTGATAAAAGTTGCCAACCGCCATTGTAATGCTTCTTGGCAAAGTGGGGATAAATAAAACCAATTTGTCTTGCAATCTGGGTTGCTGTCTGACGTTCTCTGCACTAAAAGATGCAACATTACTCAAATAGGAGATAGAGACACTAGGAAAATAAAAACAAATACAACAATAGCCCCACCAACAGATCAACGTCATAATCACTGATGCAATGACCACGTGATGGATCAGCTTTCGATGAATTATGATTGTAAATGAACACATCAAATATGAGGAGTAAATGATAGAAATACAGTAAACATGTCGGGTGGTTATGAGTGAGCAGTTGCAATGCCCACACAAACCTAGGAAGAGTGCAATGAAGATAGAAATCAATATTGGTTTTCAGGCTATGCATCTGGATCACTTAAATCACAACCCTTCATCTTTAAAATCAGCCGTTGTTTATTCGATTCATTGGTAGCTTCCCTTTCCTTGCTATGATTAATTTCTTGTCATAGAATTCATCAAATATTATTGGATCAACAATTACAGTGTCTGAACTAAATGTACATTTACAGAATGGAATGCCAAAAATGGATAAAAGGGGAACTTAGAGATGAGGTATCATTCATATTTTAAGCTATTATTTCAATCTTATAGTTGATCATAAATGCAATACCCACCAACTAGATATTATTGACATTTTTTTGTCACCATAATGCTGATTAGAAGACTTATGTTTCTATTTAAAAAAGGTTGGGTCCATTGGCACATTAGTTTTTCCGTCATTAGATGATATTTTTAGTGGATTATTTTTAGATACACTATATTGTCTAATTTTTCTATCATTAGATGATATTTTTAGTGGATTATTTTTGGATACACTATATTGTCTAACTTGCACTGAGCTTGACAACTGGCTAATTATAGAGACCGTTGTCAATAATACCAATAGAATCCTCAAATGGTTGATATAGACAAAAGTATCTTATGACCTTGTTTCTGAGTGGATTTCTTTCATACAATGACCATTCTATAGAACCACAAATAAGCTTTATTAACTACTTGTTTGCAACTAATTGATTGTGTATATCCTCACACATGAAAATCTAACATATCCACATTGTGTCTACGTAATATGATTGTTACTAGGAGAAATAAGGAAATATTATTCATTATAACCAACCTACATGCCAAAAGGTACAAGGGTGTTTTTCAATACTAGCATTTCTCTACATATTATAAATATGATGACTCTCGATTTGAACTTTGAGTTTAATAGGATGGCACATTTATGCTAGGATGAGATGTGACTTACCTAGGGATTGTTTTCCTTGCTTTTGGGAGTATTTGATGTACACTGGAACAAGCAAACTTTGATTTATACTAAATTCTTATAGTGGTAACATCATAACTGATCTTTAATATAGAAAGTTATCAATGTGATTTCATAGTTCCTTCACGTCAAACAAAATTCGGTGGGCTCAATGAAACCTAAGGTTAATGGAACATGTTATTGAAAATGAATAAACTACTAATAGTATATGAACAACATCTACATTTAGAGTTTATTATATATACTTTTTACATAAAACAATGTATCTACTTTATTATTTCATATTTGATATGGTTCTTGATTGAAATCCTAAACCATGGACTTTCATTGATTAATTTTCTAGAGTTTTGATGTATTCTAAATCCCGAAACATAAAGTTATTATGATTTAATCCAAAATAATTTTACTCTTTACTATTCCTTTTGTTTATAATCATTCATTCATTTATTAAGAAAAGAAGTAGTCCAAAGTTTGACGTTTTCTTACCAATACCTACATCTACTGAATGAATACATAAATACAATGACAACGTCAACATGTAGATAATCTTGTAACTAGACTATGTAATATCTTTGGAATCTTGCATTTGTATTCTTCATGGTTATAGGGTCTCAAATTATTCATTTGTATCTCATGTTCCTCTATCATGAGGATGTAAAAGGTGATATATTTTTCTAAATTATTATTTGTCACTCAATTTTAAAAAAAATATCAAGGCGTGAAAACACAATTATTGTAAATCATATCGAATTGAAATACCAAAAATTAAGATTAAAGAATTTCATATCCCTCCAAATGTTATATATTAACTCTAGCTATTAGTTTAGAGTTAATAAACATTTTATTTATACATTGTTCAACAAATAAGGGTGATATCTTATACATTTAATATATACAAGGTATAAATAGCTGTGATAACAAGTTCACCAAGTTCTTTTTTAGTCAATTCTATATAAGGTAATGAAAATGAATACATGTATAAATAATATATTATTAAATATTATAAAAATGTACAATTATGATAATGCCTCAAAAGCAAGAAATAACTTTAGATTCTCCATTTCTTTTTATAATTACATGTATTATCTTATGCTTGAAAAGCCACTTTTAGGATACCTAACAATAATTCAAAATAATATAACTATCAATCATTCATAGTTCAGACAAACAAGGATTGTTTATCTTTTTTTGGAAAATTACTTATATATATGTGTATATATAGATATATACTATGCACGTGAATATATTGGAAGGGACAGATTTATTGTGTCATAGATGATATTCACATAACATTATATTGCAATAGTTGTTAGAAATTTGTTCAAGCAGTAGACATTGAGATATGTCACAAAAACTATTAAGAAAACTTCCTAATTTATTACAAATGGAAACCATATCAAGAATTTTTGCATTATTATGTTGAAAAACAAGTTGAAACATTTGGTGCCTAAACATAATTAAGAAAATATGAATATCAAGTAGTTAATATTACAAAAACAATTATCTAAAAAAATGAAACTAATAATTAACCTGATTAAGAAGTCTAATGCTTTCTATACATTAACTTTCTAAAAAAATGTCTCAAACAATTATGTATTTCAAACTGGAAAATGTATTATGTGGATTACATTTTTCCATGTTTGTTTCCTTTGGTTTCTTTGAACAATGTGTATGAAACAAGAATCATAGATTGTATTTTTTACATGAGTCTATATTTCACCTGGGAAAGGATGGAATTTCTTGTTATTATCATGAAATTATGATGGTAGATCTTAATAGGTGTACTAGAAACAAATTCATTTGCATTTGAAGCTTCAATAATTGTATATATAAAAAGAAGATAAGTAAAGTTGTTTAATAGTGAAACAAATATCTTTATGTTCTCAAACTTATTTGAATCCCCATTCAGTTAAATACTTACATTATAAGTGATGTACTAATTATTCCCAAAGTGCAATTATTATATCTACAATACAAAATATAAGTCGATTTATGATTTTCTATCCTTTAATATAAGAAGTACAGATTTTAAATTACATCAAATATAACTAATTATACATTGAATGATAAGTGTCAATACTTTTCTTTGCCATGATGAACACAATTTACATGAAGTCATTGCACCCATAATCTCTTATATCTTATACTAAAATAGATAATTTTATAAGTTCTAACATATTTATTTTCATCATCTTAGAGTTCATTTACTAGGCGATTTTCTTATTCATCTTATTATGCATGTCATTGTAAATGAAATATTATGAGGATATAAGAAAGTCTAGTGTAGATCAACTTAAGATTTCTTGATTTAAGGATAAATTTTGAAAGTATTGTCAACTCCGCTAAAAGTTTACTTCCTACACTAGACATAAGAAATATTTTCTAATTGGTATTAAGTTGATACACTCTGTGAAAAAAGAGAGAAAATGATCTTGTTCATATAAACAATGGGTTTGTTAGTATATTGAACATTTGAAGACTATAAAAGAGTACATGAGAAAATAGAGGCCAAGACATTTTTTATATGTTGGGAATTATAACTGATAATGTCACTTTTTATTTAAATATCATTCTTATTATACATATCAATTGAATTAACCATTTTTAGCTTTATTTGACATTATTATATAGTTATTTTCCTTCTTATACTGATCAACTTGAAATGCACCAATACCACGTGTGAAGCACGTGCATTTACTAGTAAGATCTGTATACAACCACATACTAACCAGAGTGCATAGATAAGATAGGATCATAAAATTAGACACACAAGAAATGTCAAAAATTCAGAAATATACAAAGCTACATATATAGTAAATAGAAAGTGAGTGTTCATCTGTAAATTGGGGGGGGGAGGGGGCACCCCGATAATAGGCCTCAAAGTCAAAGGCGGTCTTAAGAAATCATTGGTGTCCATCTCCTCAGTAGTTTAGGTTCTCTGTGAGGCATCATTCTATCCAAATCAAGGTAGATTATTTTTGTTGTCCTTATTCATAGCCTCTACTCCCTGTAAATTTACAAAGTAAAAATAGATGATATAAATCGTGGACTCTTCTAGTGAGTCTACGGATGTAATGTTTATCAGTGTTGATTTTTTTTAAATTTCTTTCTGTCCATATAGTCCATACCAGGGAAGTGAAAGGTGTTCTATACTGATAGGTTTTAGGATATGTCAGCTTGGCTACAAAGAACATATGATGTATGCTTGTAGATTCATTTGAGTTGGTGTGTAAATAGTGATGTCTCAGTATTATCGTTGTGAGATAGTTGAAGATTAGATGCAGTGTGGATTCTTCGTATTGGGCATATAGTTGACAAATTGATGGCCCTGAATCCACTCTTGTGCAAATTATGATTTATGAGGATTTTATTATACTAGATTAGCCCGATAAGTAGTTTAAGTTTATGCGGGCATGTGACATTCCAAATGTAATTGTATGGGTAAGTGTGACTACGATATGCATTGAAGAGGTATTCTTGTTTGGGGGAGTATGTGTTAACCCCATCTCCAAGTGATACAATTGTTGGTGTTAGTTTTCACTTGTTGTAGAATTTCTGATAGTGCTTTTGGTGAGAAAAGACCACCGTCAATTCTTTTGAGGAGGTTATTGAGGGTTCTCCCTATTAGTTGCAACACTTGGAATAGTGATGTTAGATAAAATGACTGGAATGGTCTATTTTTGCATGGGGAGTCCACGATACTAGGGGTCCGTCCAAAATTTTATATTATCGGTGTAGTGCGGTGGGGTATTGCTGCAATTTTAGATCATGTATAAGTGATGATTGATGTATTTCCATATGGGGGATGCCCCTCATAGTTTGATCTTTCACCATAATTTTTTTTAATAGTATGGATCCATCACAATTTCTTTCCAAATACATTCTTGGTCAGAACAAAGTGTCATGTTGATTTTGTGTATCAGGCATAAGACATGGATTTTAATGTTGATGATGCCAAAGCCTCCATTGTCCCATTGTGCCATGTGGATTTTCTGCCTCACATGTTTTAAAAGGAATTCTCTCCTGATAGTATCTATGGATTATCAATTGTTAGAGGGGAGGGAGATACAACTGAGAAAGTAAGTGGCGAGGGAGGTGAGTAAGTATGCCCACAAGATCAAGATATTGGAAATTCCATGAGAAACAATAGTTGTTGAGCCTGCTTGTAATAGGATTCTAGGTGATTTCCGGCAAGGTGTAGTGAGACTGTAAGGCCCAAGTAAGTGAAGGGGAAAATCTCAATCTTATAATTGAGTAGCGATTGGTAAGGATTTAAGTCTTCAGTGTTGACATGTGTACTAATAATTGCAGATTTGTGGGGATCAATTTTGATATCAGAGATGTATAAAAACAAACCCAAGATGCGGATGGTATTTATGATGTTGGTATCGACTAGATCTATGAAAATGATAGCGTATTCAATATATTGAACTATGTTTTCCTTACAGTCAGTAGGGATCAAAATGATTCCATGGAGAACCTCTAATTTAATCATCCTGGTAAGGATAGATGAGATGAGGATGATTAGATATGGTGATAGAGGACCACCTTATAATTGGTACTTTACAGTTCCAATTGATATTACCAAAACCTTTACTAAAATTTAGATTAATGGCCAATATGGGCCTTTTTGTGATATGACATGTGTATATAGTTTCACTGACAATAACGTATGCATCTTAGATGTTTCTATGTTTTAAGAGGAACCTTGTAATCGTTTGATGATATAATGCAAGTGCCTTTTCATTCTATTGTTGATGGTTTTTGTGATGATTTTTAGGATGTATTGTGAGGTTTAGAGGCTTGAATAGGTGGACCATATAGGGAAGATTGACTTTCTTGATGAGTGCAATATGGGTTTGATTGATGATGATAATTTGGGTGAGATATCATTGTGAAGGTGTATGTAACAAAATAGGTTATGAAAATCTAAGTGTAAGTGTTCCCACATGTGTTGATATAACTCTAAACTAAGGTCATCATGCCCTAGACATTTGTCCACCCAACTGGTCAACGACTAGTGTACTTTCAGAGTCTGTAAAGATGTTTGAAAATCTATCCAGATTATTGATTCTAGTTGTACATAGGGAATCTCAATGCATGTGAAAGTGTGGGGGTTATGTCATGTTTGTTGTTAAAAAGTTTCTGAAAGTGATCTAAGATATGTTATTTGATAATGTGTTTATTTGTGGCTCTTGACCATGGATATTGACACTGCAGATAGATTTTTTATTAAATATTTTTGTTACAAAATTTGTAGACAAATTTGGTGCTGTTGTCTCTCTCTTTTATCCATTTACTTTGGATCTTTGCTTCCACATGATCTCATTTTGGTGTAGTAGATGCTCTAGCTCAATTTTAGCCACAAGGATGTATGCATGGTCCTTAAAGGGATTACTTTCTAGTTAGAGGAGTATATATTCTTTGTCTCTAAGTTCTTGATGTATATTGCCAAAAGTGATGGAATGCCAACTTTTAAGGAACTGCATGATTTATTTACCTTTTATTGTGGATGTTCCATACCGATTCAAGTTGGTTGAGTGATAAGGGACAATCTCAGATAATGAGTGCTTTGAAAATCAAAGAGTTTGGTCCAAAATCATTCAAAACATAATGGTTTTCCCCCAAGGCTCATATCTAGTGCTTAGTTGGATTCGAAAGAGACCTAAGATAGGTCTAGAAGATACTAATGTAACAAAAAGCGGGTAAAATTTCTCCCATGTTTGGGAACAAAGAAACCATTTGAGTACATCCCAAATATGTCCTAAGTCTAACTAAAGTTCGAATTTGAAAAGGAAAGACCAAGTAGATGGAAATTTGAGATGAAGTGTTGAAGGATGCGTCAAACCTAGAGTGGTGTTAACTTGGTATCATATGAGTATTAAGACATTCTGAGATACTTATGATGAGGTTGAAGTCTCCTATAATTTACTAGGGTGCAAATGTTAAGAGTTTGTTAAAACAAGGATCACGTCAAGAAAGTTTTTCTTTTCATGACTAGGCTCTCCATAAACAACCATGAAAGACCAGATGCGTTGGTCGTGATGGTTTTGAATGGTGATGGTGATACTATTTTCTCACACATTATGGTGGATAATCTTGAATTCTTTATTATTGAGGTGCATTATAACCCCTCCTTAGAAACCACATGGTGGTATTTGTAACCATTTGTTGATATGTTGTCCATTAATAGTCTTTAGAAGAAATGGAGAGAGAGTGGTTTTAGTTTCCTAAAGCGTGATGATGTTAACTTTATGCTTGTAAATGAATCTTTTGATATCTCTTTTTCTATTAGCACCAAAATCACTACAAACATTCCAAGAAACTATGATCATTGGAGTAATATGGCTCTTTAAGGTATGGTGTTAACTATAGAGTGTTTTTACAAAATAAGTTCTTCTAACTATTTTGTGGCTATATTAATGGGTCTGGTGTTGTTCCATCCCATAAAGTGTTTGAGATCATATAGTGCCACGTTGGATTTCAACATAGATTCAAATCATTAGCCTAGTTTGGATGCAAAGTTAGTGGATGTTTGGATGTTAGGTCATGATGCTAGATCTCTTATTTTATCTGTACAACGTATAGGTGCAACTGAGGATGTTAACCAATATTAAATGATAAATGACTAGACATATCTTGCCTAGTATGAGGAAAGTGACAAATCCATACCTGTGTCATTGGTTGTGAAATAATGTTTCTTTTTGTAAGACAACATGGTGGTGATGTCAGAGCAAAAACATTGGCCCACGATGGGGCATTTGTAGTAAGTTTCTAATGTGTGATACTATACGAATATTTTATCTCTTCAATAATTTTGAATTTCAATTAGTCAACTATTTCTTGGTTCGGGCAAGGTGAATATTTGTTATTTGTGTTTTTTTTAATGGGAATGGGTTGCAATCTTCAATGATATGGAGTTATGAGGGTTTTTGGTCAGGGGAGGGACAAGGATGTTTGAGAGTTTTTAGATTGTTTGGCTGGAATGATGGGTGACTTTTGGGTTGATGGTTTTTCATTTGCATACTGTTTTCCTTTCTTGTTGTCTCTTTGGGATATCAGTCAAAGATAGTTGTTACTGTTGGTTGGGTAGAACCATGATGGGGGGTGGTTAGATAAGTCAATAAAGGTTGTAGGAATATTTGTGGGGTTCTCTACAACCCATTTGATGGTGTAAATATTTTCTCCAATTCTAATTTAAATGGTGATATGAGTTCAATCTCTTGTTTGGCAAAGAATATGCAATAAAATTTGATGTAGTTGGTAGGTTGGAGGGTGTTAGGGGTTACAAATTTTGATATTGTCTCTAATAGCACGTGTTATGGCTCAGAAGATTTTAATCTCTCATAAATGAGGTGGGAGATTAGAGATATATACCCATCTTGATCCTGCATAAGAAGCATCTTTTTTAAATGATCATTTGGTGGGTAAAGCTTGGACTGAATTATCGCCACATGGAATGATCATGACTTGCCCAAAGATGTCATCTCATTTGACTCTTATGGGATAGAATAAACGAGTTGGGAAGGTGTGAATTTTTTTTGTTTGAGGACCTTATGTCCCAAATTAAGATGCACTATGGCCCTTGTGACATATAGAATGTTGAGCGTAGTTTTTGATGTTGTTTTGGATCATGAAGAGGATACCACAACTAGTAAAGACCTTAAGTAACTACATTGAATTGACTGGGAGATCAATGGGTAACTCAACCCTTGAGTTAAGGGTGGGGAAGTCATTTTGGTGTTGGGGAGGATGCGTCGGGTTTGGGGGATCAAAGGAAGGTTCATGATGAGTATAGGATGGTGAAAATGTGTTGTAAGATGAGGGAAAATAAAAGTGTAGAGTGGGTTTTGTGGAGGTAGAAGATTTAGGAGGTTGCCTAAGTGTAGAGGGTGGTGTCTTCTATGAACAAGGATTGGATGGTATATGCAGTTAGTAGGAACGTTCTCGGGAGGGTGGGAAATTGGAAAATTTGTGGTTTGGAAGAGTAATGATGAGTGATTTTCTTGGGAGCCTGTGAGATACATATGAAGTTGGATGGTCTATGTAAACCATGCTTGTATATTGGTTTAAGGCACGAGAAGGAGTAGTGTACATAAACCTTACCTATTCTTGCATTAGGTACATGGGTTATTTGCATAAAGGGCTCGAGATGATCAGGGAGACAAGGTAAAACATGTTTTGAATGTAAAAGTAATAAAAGTGGGTATGTCTATGCATAAAAGGTGAGAGATAAGAGGTAAGTTAAGGCATAAATTATCCACAAAATTGGATGTTATCACTAATGGAGAAAATCTTCAATGCAAGTTTGGATTATGTATCTGATCAATTATTTGATTATTTGTTTCATGGTTTTTTTGCATCATTATTCATATCTAAGGATCATCAGCTATATAGAAATAACTTGATTAGGATGAGAATCATGATCTTTTTTCATTTAACGGATGTCTGTCTTGAACATTAAACTCGAGAAACACAGTCTCATATGTTAGGGATTTGCTTTTAATGTGACAATCCATCTGGCTCTTTGCAAGCTACAATGTTACCTCATGTGTTTCCCATGTTCTTTATGGAGACCGTAGAATTGAAGTTTTAATTATGTCAAATATGTTCACAGTTCTGCTTGAATTATAAAAGTGATTATTATTCACATGAAAAGTGGTTTTTATATCACCTTGTATCGATTCATTTTGTGCACTTATCTTCTAATCTCCCCATTTTTTAACATCCATTATTTCCAAATTAAGCGATCTTCTATTATTTTTTACGGAATTCATAGTTTGGATTGCATGTACCTCAAATCTATAACATCTTGATATTGGGTAGTCATTGGATTAGATTCATTACATGACATGTAGTTCATGCCGCATGACTTCTGCCATGATAGTAGAATCTCCAGAATATTGCATGCCATATACCTCAACTACATGATATGTTATGAGCTTACTATCCCAAATTGAGAAAATATACAACACATCATGTAACCAGGGAACATGCAATGGACTTTGCTGATTCCACCCAAGTTTGATTGAAAAGCTTCCACCCAACATGGTGACCTCAAACATACATCTTGTAATGTGTTAGTTGGGTTGGTTTTTAGACTCCCATGACTTGACATATAAAACTTGAAGTGGACCATCTGAGAAATGAGCCCCATATATTCTCAGTTGGAAAGGTAGTCATGCAAAGAGAAAAGGAGTGATCACTATCATTAGGGATCGAAAGAAAAGGAGTAGAAGCAAATCTACTCCATCTCCAACTATGGTTCTCTATTCATCTAGAAGATTGATTCTCTTTCCATCCGGAAGTTTTAGGGAGCTGACTTTGAGTTGAACCCATTTTTTGTTAAATCGAAAATCTAGTTCAACGCTTTCAACGAACAAGTTGTATGTATACTTAAACGAAGATGACCAGTAAAATCCACTCTCCAACACTTTGGCAGACGTCCTTGATCTAGTGTAGTGTCCCATGGTGGGTGTGGAGTGGCAACGAGAAAGTATGCTCTCAAACTCACACTCAGTAACACATTTCCTCAATATCCCATCTTGCCTTTCTTCTCCCTCTATATATATCTTATATAATTTTATTATTAAATGATGAACCTCCATATTTTTTATTCTTTCCTATAATACCTAAACATGAAAAAGTAGTTTCCTTGTCTTGGAGGTGGGGGAGTAGCCCATATGTTGGTTTCATATTGAATAAGTACTATTTTCTAGATTGGTGTGTGTCCTTCAAATTACACATCGATACATTCTTTGTTGCATGTGTTATCTCTTAATCAAGTCTAATATATGTTTTATTCTCTTTAATGCATGCTGATAGGGTGTATTAGAAGAAAGGATAATTCACTGTGTCTACTTAGTTTGATTGGAGTAAGTGATTTAGCTAAGTAAAGAGGAAAACTAAGAAACCTAGTTCCATTTTTAGTGATAATAGTGCTAACAAGGTACAAGGTTACTTCTGATATCTAGAATATATAGTAAGATACACTTGCATCCTCATATGATAAATTCCATTCAATTTATTTGTTCTCATTTAATATGCTACATGATACACTTGCATCCTCATATGATAAATTCCATTCAATTTATTTGTTCTCATTTAATATGCTACATGTGACATGGGAAAAACTTTGTGTGAGGTCCATTTCTAGAACTTTATAGATGACTTAAAATTGGTAGTTAATAACGTTCTTGATTATTTTAATAGTTAGTTTCTTTGGATGAGATCAAATCAAATCATTATTAAATCTGACCTAGATTGTTGAAAACCTATAATTCTTACTCCTAACAATAGATGTTCCCTTGAGAGATGAACTTGGATACTCTGATCATGTATACTTGTGGGGAAAATGAGGTGTGTCATAAATATGCTAAAAACACTTGCTATATGGTAACTCATTTTTTGGCATTGTTTCCAAGGATTTTAATGTTCTTTATAGTAAGATCTCTTATGATTAAATGAGCCTAGATCATTTCACACAACTATGACATTCCTTTTAATTAATATTTCATCTATTCCATCCATCATAATCATTGAATCTTTATGTATTATCCATCATTATATCTCATATTCACTAATTTTCACCTTTTCCTAATTTTTGTGAATTGTTCTCATATAGATGCTACACACTAGGAGTAGTAGTCATAGAATTCCTCTTTGGTTTGATCCATACATTGATCGTACTTTGATCAATCATCACAACAGAATGAGAGCTAGTTCCGCTGTTCCACTATCAAATTTCAAACAAGAAGTCTTTTATACAAGATTGGTTGGCACTCACCTTTTGAAGGAGTTTGTTGTACCATGTTCTATTAACCTCAATGGAGAAATTATTCATCCAAATATTGAGATCAATAACTTATCCATCAGTCCTTAAATCGTGTAGTTGTTGCAAAAAACCCACTTTGGGGGAACATATTTGGAGGCACTATCATGGAGGAGAATGTTTCCCTAAGGAGTGTGTTTTATTATGTTCTCATTCACCTTGAGGGATAGAGCCAAGACGTGGCATCTCCCATTTTTGTAGAGTTCTATTAATACATGGGATTACCTTTAGAAAATTATCTTCCTAGCAAGATGGACCATCTTCTAGAATCCTACTTACAAATTTCTCTAAAAATAGAGAGTTTCTTTACAAGGTGTGACACTAGTTCAAAGACCTACAATATATGTGTCCATATTATGTACCAGATCTTAGCTACTCATGCAAAATTTCTACAATGGGATTTAATACAATACACTTTAAATGTTTTATTTTACTTCCCCCAAGTCACTTATGTCAAGACACATAAGAAAGCATATGATATTACAAAAGATATGCCACTCAATTACAACTAGTAAGACATAGAGAGAGGTAATGTTTCTACATCCTCCTTCTAGAAAATATAAGGAGGAAAGAACTATGTGGACATTTGGATGCCAATTAGGACTTTATCATATAAATATTAGAAAAAGTCTCTATGCAAAGGATAAACATTCTTATCATTGTGTGTGCAGATTGTGGAGATATGGGACATCTGACTTCAGATTGTTCAAAAACTCTATTAACTCCAAAATAAGACTCAATTCTTATACAATGCAATGGTGTTGAGAATTATGGGAACTACCAACTCTATGCGATCTCTTTTTAAATACGTATAACCCAAGATGGAGGGACAACTCATACTTATCTTACCACAAAAATAATGTGTAAAATCCACCTCAATAAAAAGCAAGGAAATAATGTACCCCATAATTCTAACAATGAGGAAAGTGGCTTCCAAATTAATACATTGATGACAAAAATAACTAAAACTTGAATAACTCTAAATAATAATCATCTCCATAGTCAAAGTAGGGATCCTATTGGAAATCTTTGTCTCAATCCAAATAAACTAGAATAAATATTTTTACAAACAAGGCCAAGTGCTAAAAGATGTGCTACTCCATCTCTCTAGCAAGGTAGATGAGTTAACTACATGCACCAAGATGTTTGAAAATTAGATTACATAAGAAACATCCTCATCAACATTGAGAATATCTTCCAATTACATTTCTACAAAGACAAAAATGAACCCCAGGGAAAGTTGTAGAGCTATTACTCAAAGAAGAAAAACACTACAGTCAACCTAGTTCCCTACAACTAAGACATGTGGGGTCATACAGTGTGAAGCTACAATATAAGAAAATGAACCTCAGAGTTTTAATGTATCTGAATCTAAAGGCATGTAAACAATGCAACATATATGTTTTCCTAATGTACTTTCCAAGAAAAACAACTTATGAAGTTCCTAGAAATTATGGATAAGCTTAATGTGGTTGCACCTTTTGTTGATGTGATTACTGATATACCATCCTATGCTAAGTTCTTGAACTAGAAAATAAACAAAAATTGAATCAAGTTGACATAGTTCTTCTTTTTTAAGAAACCAATGAACTCACCAAGAGCATATGCCTAAGAAGATCAAATATCTCAGAGAATTCAACCTACCATGCCAAATAAGTGACATGATAGTCAATAAAGGTTTTTTTGTTCTCAGTGGTAGAGTCATAATCATTTCTTTCTATCTTTCCTATACTCTAGACATGGAAGTATTAAATCCAACTAGTATTTAATTTCATTTTTCTGATCTCTCCATCAAGTATCCCAAATGAATTATTTAGGAACTACTAGTATTGGTCAGCTACATTCTCACTTAGAGTGACTTTGTGGTTCCAGACATGAGGTAAGATACAACCACCCCTACTTTACTTGGACACCCATCCCTTAGTACTGTAGGCTATCTAGTGGATGTTCGTGAAGGTAAGATAACACTATGAGTTGGAGATGAGTACCTGGAACTTGTATCCATAATTCTTTAGACACGTCAGTCTCAATTGGATCATCATATTTTTTGGACTGCACATATGCTCTCATGGATGAACAAACATTTTGGAGGAGTGTATTTTTTCAGTTGAAGAGTATGAGGGCCTTGATGAAGCATCTAGTTATGATTTTATTTCAAGAGTTGAATCTAGTGAACACTACATTTATAGATTTAGTAGTATCCTAAAGTATAGAAGAGAAATGGCCATTCCCTACAAATGAAAACCCTACCACTGGGGTCAAGGCATGTTTTCTTGGACCCAATTTTACTTATCATCTGATAGTTATCTCTTATTTCAACAATAATTAGGAAATATTTTAAAATGAAATTAATAGGATATTCATAGGCTATATAGTTGAATATCTTAAAGGCTTAAACCCTTAAAATTTGATACACATGACCCATTTGTAATAAAACCATAAACCCTTAAGTGAATCGTAAAGGAAACACTAACATGATACATGTTATAAAATCATAAAATATAAAACTGATAAGGTTGTAGTATATATCCGATATCCAACATCTCATGGGTTAGTATTGTGCATTTGGTTCTAAGAAGGGGGTGAGGGGATAATTATGAGATAATTATAAGTAAAAATATTATGGGATGTATAATGTGCATAAATTACAAAAAAGTAAAAAATGCCACCTATAAAGATCATTTCCTCATTACCTTCATTGACCATATATGTTAGCATTACCTTCATTGACCATATATGTTAGAACGATTAGATAATCATTCTTATTTTTGTTATTTCAATGTCTATATAGATTCTTTCAAATAATTGTCCCATATGGTACTAATGCTTATAGGAGAATACCATTTGGTTTGTGTAATTTTCATGTGACTTATGAATATTTCATGATGTAGGTCATTTCCAATTATATTGAAGATATAATGGTTGTTTTAATGGATGCTTTTTTTCATCCTTGGAAACTATTTTGTTGACTATTTATCCAATTTCTCACAGGTTTTGTAAAGTTGTTTGTACATATATTTAGTTCCCAACTAGGATAAGTGACATTTTATTGTGCAACATAGAGTCTTTCTTGGGCATGTAATCTTTGATGAGGGATCCAAAGTAGATAAGGAAAACACTCATATCATTGAAAAGATGACATGTCAAAATAATGTGAAATGTGTTAGTAAATATTGGGTTATGCAAGATTTTACTAGAGGTTTATGAAAGACTTTTATAACATTACAAAGCCATTGTCAAATCAATTAGAAAGGATGTTTAGTTCAATTTTAATGAATAACATTACAAACCATTCCAAGATTTAAAAGATGCATTGATTTTAGTCCCAATTATTCCTTCCTTGGACTAGAGGAAGACATTGAAAATCACGTGTGATGCAAATGACTTCTCAATTAGAGATGTTATTGGACAAATACAAGATTGGTGCTTCATGTCATGTGTAATGCTAGAAAGAGTCTAGAAGATGCTCAGATCAACTTTTGAACTGTTGATTAATAAATTTGGCATTTGTCTTTGCATTTGAAAATTTTAATAGTATTTCATGGGTTCCAAAGTATTGTGTTCATTAATCATGAAGCATATGACATCCATTAAATAAGAAGAAAACTGAACCATGTTTCATTAAATGAATTCTCCTTTTAAACGAGTTTGGTATATATTCAAGAATAAAAAGGGTCAAAAAATTATGTGACTTACCAATTATTATGACTTAATTTCACAATAACGATAGAGTGCCGATCAATGTCGATTTGAATGAATTTTTTTTTATGAAATTAGAGAAACTTTGACTCCCTAGTAATCCAACTTTACAAATTATACCGCTTTAGATGTATTACTTTAGATTTCACATGTCAATAACTCAAGAAAATTTTCAATGATGCCAACTTTTATTATTGGGCTGACCTATTTTTGTTTAAGAGGTGTTTAAATAGTTGATTTTGGAGGTGCATTTCACAAGAAGAGGAGAATTCCATTAGCAAATATTTCCATTATTCTCCCTATGGGTGCACTTTGGCACTGACTAGACAACAATAACTACACTATAGAGTGGCCTTTATTGGCATTCTACTTTTAAGTACATCAACTGTTTTGTTAGAATATGCATTCATTGAATACATACTGGAGGACAAATGAAAATAGATGATATTCTATTCTACAATATTCCATAGGTTATAGTGTTTTGTATATAGGGTATTGATTATATGGAACCTAGATCCTTATTTGACAACCACTATATATTAGTGGCATGTTATTACATGTAGAAGTGATTTTTTTTAAAGAAAAGTCAGGAGATCATCTATTCATCCCGCTCTCCTCATGCAGGCAAACCACAGAACTAGCATTACATAAATTATTTTGTGAAAAAACATGGTAGTACTACTACCATTACATTTGTCTCTAACATACCACTCCATGATAGGTTCAGGGGGTCTTACATATTGGAACAGACCAATTTTGTTTCTGAGATGGCATTTAGCTAAGCCATCCGCAGCCTTGTTGGATGACCTCGCGACATGCCTGATATGCCAATCTCTATTCTCCCGAAGGAGTGTCTGGATATCATATAGTAGGTGGGCGAATCTGGGGTTCGCCGAGCAAGCCTCCTTAATCATTCCAGTTGCTTGTTTACAATCAGTTTCTACTATCAAGTATTTATAATTCAGACTTTTAGCTCAGTTCATGTCCGTTGAGATTGCAGTTAATTCCGCATGTAGAGCTGAGTCAGCAGGGAATATCCAACCATACCCATCTATCCAGTCTCCATTCCCATCCCTGATAATCATCGCTGCAGGGCTTTTATGTCTAAGTAGGGTTGCATCCATGTTCATCTTCAGGCTGTCCGTGGGCGGGGGTACCCATTGTTCGTCCTTATGAGAACATATACCATTTGCCGATGTTTCTTTCTGCCAAGCTTTCCTTGATAGTTCAGTCTCTAATATGATATATTTGATGATATGACCGGTTGGTTTCTTATTATTATCGAAGACGTCTGAGTTTCTACATGCCCAAAGGTACCAACAGGCGATCATGAAGCAGCTTTGTTTGATTTCCTTTCCTTGCAAGACATTTCTAATCCAACTCCTGAGATCTGTTGTGAAGAAATCTAAAGGCAGTTTTCCTTGGTAGATGCCCTTCCACACTTCACGAACTTGTTCACAGTCGCGAACAGCGTGCAGGCTAGTCTCCTCGTGCACATGGAACCTACTGCAGCTCGAGTCAGAAGACATATGTCTATGGACCTTATTACGGTTGGTTAAAATAGCGTCGTGGGATAGTAACCACATGAAGAACTTGACTTTTGCTGCCGCCCTAGCTTTCCATATTCTCTCCCAATCACCCTCGACCTTTTGATTCCTATCGGCTCTGAGCTGATGATATGCTGAACTGACAGAGTATTGTCCATTAATGGACAGATTCCAAACCTTCACATCTTTCTCCTCAAGTTTTAGCGGCTGGTTCATGTGTATTATGTGCTCTGCTTGTGCATTGGTGAGCCAATCCCGTAGGAATGGCTCATCCCAGCTGTTATCATCAGTTATAACACTTGCCACCTATAGATCCTGCAACTCATTGGGGATGTCACGCGTCATATGTTCAACTAGCGTACTCTCCTCATAACACCACTTATCATGCCATAAGTTTGTATCATTGCCGTTCAGAACTTGGTTATAGGAGTTATCTTCTATGAACTTCTTGCCCATCAGGGATGATTTAGCTAGCCAGGACAGGGTGGTGTGCTTTCCTTCTGTGTGGTTTTTAAATTTATCTGCCATGAATCTACACCAGGAGGTGTCTCTATTTGTAGCTATTTCCCAGGTGTTCTTAAAGAGCAGAGCAGAATTCCATTCCCTCATAGTGTGTATTCCAAGCCCTCCATCCTCTTTGTTGCTGGTCACTTTCTTCCAAGCGACGAGTGACATGGGGCGGTCTTTGTAGCTACCTCCCCACAAAAACTTCCATATGCTACTGTCTATACGATCGCACAGTTGCAAAGGTATTTGTGCTGTCTGCATCACATATGTAGGAATGACCGATAAGGTTGATCGGACTAATCTGCAATGGCCTACCAGAGAAAGGGTGCGAGAAGACCAACTGTTGATGCGGGAATCCACCTTGTTTAGGATGTCAGCATACGTTTGCTTGGTGACTCGGGAATGAATGATAGGAACACCTAGATATTTACCGAGATCATTAGTTTCCTTGAATCCTCAAATTTTGTTTACTCTACGACGGGTGAGCTTTGGGACACTGGCCGAGTAGAAAATATGGGTCTTCTTAATAGATATAGATTGCTCGGAAGCTTGCTCAAACTTTCTGAAACAACTCTTGATCGTTTCCATTTGGCTGCAAGAAGCTTTGCTAAACAGAATCAAGTCATCGGCGAAACATAGATGAGCGATTTTGACCCCACTTCTACCGAGTGCGATAGGTGTCCAATTTCCTTTTTTGACTTCATCATTGATCATTTGACTTAATCTCAATGCACAACACAAATATGTATGGTGATAAGGGGTCCCCCTGACGAAGCCCCCTGCTGGCTTTGAAGGTAGGTGTGTGCGATCCATTCCACAAAACTGAACAAGTGCCCGTAGTTATCGAATTCATAATGTAAGATGTAATGTTTGGTGGGAGGTGCAGGCGACTGAGAGTGTTTTGAATGAAGTTCCAGGATAACCTGTCATAGGCCTTTGTTAGATCAACTTTAATTGCCATATAGGTTGCTCCCTTCTTTCTCTTCATCATATGAATGGCTTCTTGAGTTATGGCTATATTGTCTGTAATCCGTCGTCCGGGTACAAAGCTGCTTTGTGCCTGAGATATCCAATCTGGCATGTGAGTTTTCAGTCTTTCAACTACTACTTTCGAGATCAGCTTTAGGCATATGTTATTCAGGGAGATCGGCCGTAATTGTTCACAGATCATAGGTGCTGTCACTTTGGGTATAAGCACTATAGTAGAGTTGCACAGTTTGTCTTTTAGGCTCCCTCCTGACAGTGCATGCGTTACTGTTTTCATTACAGACCCTTTGATAACCTTCCAATTCCTCATGAGGAATAGTCCGTTAATCCCATCTGGACCCACCGCCTTATAGGGGTTCATGTTCTTCAACACCATCAGCACTTCCTGTTCGGATGGTAACACAGCTATCATTTGTATTTCAGTGTCACTGAGATGTTTAAAACTACCCAGAATACTATCCATCACAACTCGTCTTACTCCTGTTTCAGCTATCAGGAGTTTACAGAAATGATCGCAGACCATCTTTTGCAGTTCACTTGGTTCACTGACCCATACGCCATTATCATCTTTAAGCTTTGTGATAGTGTTTGATCACCGTCTTTGTTTGATATAAGCATTGAAGTATTTCGAGTTTACATCTCCATTGCGGATCCAGTTTAGGTGGCAGCGTTGTTGCAGCTCTTCCTCTTCCTCTTTTAGTATGTCTTCCAGTTCAACTTTCATGTTAAGGTAGATATCATCTGAGATTGGGTTATACGAGACAGCTAGTTCTTTCTCCAGCTGTTCCAAATTCCTTAACAGTCTAGTTTTCTTCCTCTTTTGTTCATGTGAAGTTTTACGGTCCCATTTTGATATCGATGGTGCAGCCTTGTCGAGTGCCTCACTGAAGTCAAGATTGTCTCCCCATTTGTCAGCCAGCAGGTTCTTGAAATCTGGGTTATGAGACCAAGCCGCTTTCGCGATGAAACGGTGTTGTCTGATACTGGGTGGTGAAGCTTTCACTAACAGAGGGCAGTGATCAGATGGGATTCGCGGCAGGTGCATGACAGTAAAGTTAGGAAATTCCTGAATAAACTGAACATTGGCAACAACTCTGTCAATGCGTTGTTGCAAAGTTCCTCTTTTGAAAGTAAACTTTGGCCCTGAAAAACCCAAGTCAAATAATCCGACTTCAAGGAGAGTTTATTTAAACTTTCTTGCTTCTGAGAAGTTGTAGTGTTTGGACCCGCTTCTTTCATTCGGGCATAGCGTGGTGTTGAAATCACCAAGTGCAATCCACGACTTAGCAAAAGACTGTCCCATGTTGATAAAGTGCTTCCATAGCAGGCTCCTAACGCTTAAATGCGGGTTGGCGTAGGTGAAGGTAATGATGGTACTATTATTGATACAGCAGGAAATGAACTGCCGATGGTAGTTGATAATTTCCACATTGCAGTTGAAGTCATTCCAACACACCCAAATACCCCCCGAGAAACCCCTGGCCTCTACACGAAAGGAACTATTAAAACCGAGGTTCTTTATTGTTTTAGTAGCTTTAGCTCCACTAATCCATGGTTCAAGAATGGCTAGCACCTTGGGCTTGTACATGTTTAAATACTCTTTGAGAACTCTTCTAGAATCTGCTTTGGCTATGCCTCGGATATTCCAGCACATGATGTCTTGCATTAAGAACAATTTGATGTGGGTGGTGCCTGGTTCTCCTTGTCCTCTCTAGCTTGTTCCTGAGCCTACTGATCCATATCCACTGATGTGTTTGAGCTCAAAGCTTCTATTTTATCAATCTCCTTTTGCATCCTTCTCGGATTTCTTCGCATATGTTCAGTGATATTTGTGTTTTTGACTCTACCTTTACGTTTCATCTTCATGGGGTTGCCTTTTGTCTTAAGACCGTCAGTGATGTGCAGTGTTGCGATGACTTCATTGATTTCAGCTATCGGCTCTGGTAACAGTATTTCCACCTCCTTTTCGAGATTCTCTCCGGTAACAGCTGGTACTTCAATGGCAGCAATGTCAATGACTTCGACCACCTCGTCTAAATCCACCTCGACGGCTACATGAGTGTTCTTCACTGCTGTAGTGGTTGTTGTCGCTTCGACCTGCATATTAGTGACGTCTCCTAGGGTAGTTCTCGATGATTCACCTGTAGTATTGGTCTTCTTTCTTCTCCACACCTTACTTGATTTAATAGGATTTTGTTGCGTATGGCCCGTATCAACATTCACCTGATCCTCCTGTGCTACGGTGTACTGTTCATCTTCTTCCTCCAAGGCAGCGAACCGATTATTCGATGGGGGTTCTGGTTCACATGTATATTGATTGATCTGTTTCTGCCTGTTCCTTCTTCGTCGCCGCTGAGTTTGCCACCCATTATGATTCAGATTGTGGTTCTGGTGGTTCCTTGCTGTTGGAGCACTCTCGTTTAAGTTGGTTGTCTCTTCCGTATCATTTGTGCCTCTGCATTCCTTGGATGTGTGCCCTATATTTCCGCAGTTCGCACAGACGCAGGGAATTCCTTCATATTCTATGTTATACTCAACACCATTGATAAGAATGGTGGGTTTTAAGGATTGGGTAGTGTCCACTTCCAGAGCCAATCTTGCAAATTTGCTACGAGATCGGTTGGCCGTATGCACATCGACTTTAATGAGGCGGCCCAGAGCTAGGCCAATATACTCAAATATGGTTGTCACGTACAGGTGTAAAGGAAGATTTAGTATGCGTACCCATGCCACTATCAGCTATGGTATTTTGTCTGCCGGTTTAAAAGTAGGATACCAGTCCCAGACCAAAAGGTTCATTCCGAATATCTTCCATGGTCCTCCTGTGAGGGCGTTTTCATAATCTTGCTTACACGAGAGTTGGACGACGAAGTGGCCAAAGTCTAGTTCGTACATATTGAACCGTCCGACAATTTGCCATAGGAGCTTAAGCTTGTCGCGAAGGGTCATATACCCTATGTCGGCCCCCAAGAGCCGTACCACCACAGCATATTTCCAGGGCTTAATCAAGTTTTCTTCTGCCTCCGGACGGATCGCCAGTGCCGGCGTCCTGTCTATCTCTTTGAGTGTTACATCTGCTCCGGTGAGGTTCTCCTCGAAAAGCTTTTCTAGGAAGGATGAGTTATTGTTTGATCTGGTATTGCCTGTGACCACGGCGCTGAACGAGAAAGGTCTTTCATTTTCTTTACCTTTCGTGCTGTCGGCAGTTCTCTTTTCTGTTACTGTTGAACCCAGACCACGGTATCCTTGTGCTCCCGGGATGGATGTCTCCCTATCCTTGTGAGCGTCCTCCGCCTGTTGCCTTTTCGTTCCGGCAACCCTAAACTCAAGCCCTTCCTGCGGTATCGATAGTTCAGCGATCTGTGTGTTATCTTCCCCAACAGCCAACGTGTTGGTGTCTCCCGTCTGCCATCTCGTCGTCCCTTCATCCTCCTGATGCTCACGGTTCGTTTGCTTGCCTTTGGGATCTAGCTCTCTTCCATCGCCTGCGCCACCGCCGGCTTTCCCACGACCCCTAGGTTTCCCCATCGCTCTGTGGTATCTAGAAGTGAATTGAAGCATTAATTTGTTACCCACTACTCTAATTTAAATTTCGTTTCCACCTATCTAAGAATACCATTTCCCCAAGGATTTTATTTTCCTTGACATGTGACTAGTGATGGTGAAGCACATTTCAACAAGTACAAATTCAATGCCTTGCTCTAAAAGTACACGGTGACCAACTAGTTTTTACTTCATACCATTCACATACCTCAAACCAAGTTGACGTTTCCAACCATCAAATCCAAATCCTCTAGAAGGATTTATTGTCATCATGAAAGGATTGCATGTTGAAGTTGGATGATACATTGTGGACATATTGTACAACTTTTATAATGCCATTAGCATCACTCCTTTTAGTCCAGTCTGTGGAAAATCTTGTCATATTCTAGTTGACCTAGTTCATCAAACCTATTGAGTTGTGATGACATTGAATTATGATTTAGAGAAAGTAGGTAATGTTGCAAATCCATTAACTAGAGGTGTCACAGATGGATGCCTAAGAGAAATGCAAACTACAAAAGAGGACAAAAGCATATCATAATAGAGAAATCTAAATGTAGTATTTTTACAGGGGATTCGAGGTGTTTTTGTTCAAGTCAAGACTGAAGATATTCACAAGAAAATTATGACCTATTGATCAATCCATTAACTACTTTCCACATGAAATAAATGAACTACATGAAAAAATCTACTTTCAAAGAAAACTAGAAATGACTCAAATTATATCTTTAAGGTTTTAGATATAGAATGGGGCCACAATCTCCATCATCAATGCAAATCGATGAAAATGAAGTGTCTGTCTCCAAACTATAAACATGAAACCTTAAACGTGTAGGGAAATATGGCGATAGAGCAGACAGGAAAAAAAAAATTAACTACCATATTCCCCTTTAAACAATAGATCATGTCAACAACTATGTATTGGGAAGGATGGTTATGAGGTTATACTTGGTCCTGGAGCAAGTATGGTTAAAATTCCATCTCTATAGTGTGTGCCTTTCTTCAAGTTGCATCTAGACAATGACTATGTTGGTCTCCTAGTTGTTCACCATAGACAATAGTTGACTTTGTACTCCAAGCTGTAGGAAACAACTTCCTCTCCTCTATAGTAGTCCACACGGACCATTGAGAAATCCTATCATTCTATAAGAACAAATAAGAAGAGTTTTCCCTTCTATTTGGTGTAGCACCAAATTTCTATACCACAATTGTTCTCCCTTACTATTCCTCCCTTTATTGGGTAGGACTTGCTTAGGTTCTCATAGTTACCGCAACCAAAGAAGAAAACAATTGTTAGGTCTAATTGATGTGTATGAGAAGCCCCCAATACCCCCCTATTTATTGGAGGGTTAGAGTAAAGGTTACCTGTTTGAGTGACAGTCGAAGGGGATAAAATTTCATGAATTTTCGCATCCTACGGATGATGAAACAGTCGATTCACAACTGAACCGATTAGTTCAACCCTTAAACCAATCATTTCATCATGTTTCCCTATCACAAAAATTGTATTGGAAATTAATATTTGATTAATGCACACCATGATGTAATCACTATTCCTTGATCCAATCGAATTGATCAATGAACTGGGTAGTTTGACTCTTGAACTGGTTGTCTCATACCTTGAACCAATTAGTTCAACTATTGAACCAACCATTTTATTCCCTAGTTCAGGCATTGTTCAACCAATGTTGTTTTCCATTGACCTGACACTTGAATCGATCGGTTCAACACTTGAACTCACCAGTTCACAATCCAATCAGTCAATTTTCAACAATTGTTGTTTAAATTTAATAGCTAACTCTTTAGTAATCAAGTTAAAATGTATTCATGAATGAACTTCTATTCCAAGTGTATATTATGTGTGTGTGACCCTATAGGTTCCAAGTTACATTTGCAGTGAATGTCCATAAGTAATTTATGAAATCACAAGCAATGAGTGGTATCTAGAAACAAATTATTGCTACCCAAGTAATTTAGAAAGTTGAAGAACAAATTCAACCTATAATCTGTGATTGGTGTACAATGTTTGTATAGTTCCTTTGTCACTAATATTTAGATTGAACTTGATTCATGGAATTTTCATCCTCTTCAACATTCAATCTATGTTCCTTGAACTAGAGCAGTCTGTCTAAGATATACGTAACCTCAATATCACATATTGACTCACATGAGTGTAGCCATGCATTTCTCAGTCTCACTTATCAAGTGACCAATATATCATATTCCTATAGGAGGGACAAATCCCATCTACATCTTTCACAATCATCCCCACATGTCATAGTTCACCCGAGCATCACCTTTATGGTAACCCTTATTCACTTTCATGGTGAATGATATCAAAGTACACAAAAAGACATGTGATGAGTGCAATGCTTTCAGGTCTAAGAACCAAAATCACCACCAACACTATGAGAGATGATTCTGACTTCCATGTCATGGTTGCCATGCATCACTCTCAAGGTGGGTCTATCTGATACAATATTCTCTAACAAGTATCTATGTGTTTGGTTTAATATCACATATCATGACTTAATGAGACTTTGTCATCAACCAACACACATTCTAGTCTTATGTGTTATTTCTGTCTATTAGCCTTCAATAATGACATCTGACTAGGGATGTAACAAGAATCTATATACTCTTGACTTCCATATGATCTCATTATTTAGATCATCAACCCAAAGACATACATCATTGAGTAATATCATTCTCCTGAGATTTATTATGTTACATTATCATCTCATAACCGAATAAAATGGAATGAATTGGAAGAATGACTTTATTATTAATCAAATCAGTTACAAGATATTCCATTACAATCATCATATGACTGTCTCTCTAGACATACATACCAACTGACTCCCACTTGGATTTAGATCCAATCACCCATGAATAATCCCAAGTGATCTAACATGACCATCACACTTCTTCTATAAAAGTGCTTTTGTGAAGGGGCCAACCACATTGCTTTCAATTGGTACTCTACAAATATTCACATCTCCTCATTGTACGATCTCTCATATAAGATGGAACCACCTTTGTATATGCTTGGAATGTTGATGTGATTTGGCTTCCTAAGCTTGTGCAATAGCAAATGCATTGCTAGTGCTTGGAACCACCCCAACTTTAGAATTGAACTTCTTGATCCAAACAACCTCCATTGTTGCATTGGATGTAGAAATATACTTGACCTATGCTGTAGAATCTGCAGCTGTCTCTTGCTTGAAACTCTTCTAGCTCATAAGTCCATTTTTGAGGCAAAACACAAATCCAAAATATGATATGTAGTCATCTTTATCAAATTGGAAGTTTGTATTGGTGTAACCCTTTACCACCAACTCTTCCTCTTCTCCATAGACAAGGAATTGATCCTTAGTTCTACTCAAGTACTTAAGGATGTTCTTCATGGCTTTCGAGTGAGCATCACCTAGATCTGACTGATATCTGCTCATCATGCTCAAGGCATATGAGACATCAGGACACATAGATAACATTGTGTACATGATGGATCCAATTTCAATGCATATGGAATCCTACTCATGTGTTCCCCTTCTTCACAAGAACTTGGGCATTGAGATCTATAGATGAGAATTCCATGATACGTGGGCATGTTTCCTCTCTTTATGTCCTTCGTGTTGAACCTATTCAACACTTTGTAAATGTATGTACTCTGACCTAGTCCAAGAAGCAGTCTAGATGTATTTCTATAGATCTTGATTCCTAAGATATCACATCTTCTCCCAAGTCCTTCACATAATTTTTTTTCCAGCTAGGTCTTTACCATATGTAAACTAGGGATGCCATTCTCCAACAATAGTTTTCCATCTACATACAATATGAGGAATACAATCATGCTCCCACTAAACTTCTAGTAAACAAAAGGTTCATCTTCATTTTTATTAAATCCAAACTCTTTGACTATTTCGTCAAAATGAAGATTGCAGCTTTGAGATGCTCTCTTCAATCCATAGATTGACTTTGTATCTTACATACTGTATTTGCATCCTTTGGGTTTATAAAACTCTCAGGTTTTGTCATGTACACATTGTCAAGAAGATTCCATTTAAGGAATGCGGTTTTGACATCCATATACCAAATCCCATAGTCATGATAAGCTGCAATGGCAAGCATCATCCTGATAGACTTGACCATGACAATAGGAGAAAAGGTTTCATAATAGTTAACACCTTGAACTTATCTAAACCCCTTTGCAACCAATCTATCCTTATAGGTTGTACATTACTATCCATGTCAGTCTTCTTATTGAAGACCCACTTGCACCCTATGGATTTTACCCCTTCAGGTCGATCCACCAAGATCCATACCTTGATGGTGTACATGGATTCCATCTCAAATCTCATGGGCACAAGCCATTTCTCAGACTCTGGTCCCTTTGTAGCTTCTAGATAGGTTTTTGGCTCATCTTCTATGACCAACTCACCGTCTACTTGAGTCACAAGATAACCAAATATTTCAGACTCAAGACGTGTCCTACTAGATCTATGAGGTTCCTATGTTACTAGAGGAATTTGAGATTACACAATGATTTGCAATTCTCTTTGTTCCACCTATACCTCTACATATTTAGCATTTTCTTTTTGGTCTTTCAACTCTTTGAGTTCTACTTTCCTCCCAAAACCTCCTTTGAAAATAAATTCCTTTTCTAGGAATAAAACATCTCTGGAAACAAACACTTTGCTATTAGACCGGGAATAAAAGTAATATCCTTTGGTTTCCTTAGGATATCCAAGAAAATAAGATTTATCTTATTTGGGTCCAAGATTTTTGGGAAACCTCTTTCTCACATAATCTTCACAACCCCAAATTATCATAAAACACACATTGAGACACTTCCTGTACCATATCTGATATGGTGTCTTTTGAAACAATTTAGATGGTACACGGTTTAGTGTAAACATGACTGTTTCAAGAGCATAACCTTAGAAGGTACTCAAAAGTTTAGTTATACTCATCATTGATTACACCATATCTAGCAACGTGAGATTCCTACTATGCTGAGGTGTTCCAGGTGGAGTCCATTGTGATACAATTCCATTGTCTCTCAGAAGGTCTTGAAACTCTTGGCTTAAGTATCTACCACCTCTATCAAAACAAAGTGACTTAATACTTTTTCCGAGTTGGTTTTACACTTCATTAATGAAATCCTTGAACTTTTCAAGATTTTTAATTTATGTTTCATCAGGTAAACATAACCATACCTACTAAAGTCATCAGTAGAGGTAATGAAGTAGTGTTAATCACATCTAGAATTTTTTCTATAAGGACCACATACATTAGTATGTATGAGTCCTAATAGATCACCAACCCTCTTATTATTTATAATGAAAGGGTTATTAGTCATCTTTCCCATAAAATAAGACTCACATGTCTCTATTGATTTGAAATCAAAATAGTCTAGATAACCATCCTTCTGGAGTCTAGATATGAGATTCTCATTTATGTTCCCTATATGACAATTCCATTATTGAGTTTAAATATTTTGATATTTATGCTATAAACATATGTCTTTTGATCCAACAAATAAATACCATAAGACATTGGGGCACTACCATAAAAGATTTCATCTTTTGATATAAAACATCAACCATTCTTAATATGAAATTCATATCCATTCTTATCCATGCAATATATATAAATGATGTTTCTATTTGTGGCAGACACATAATAGTAGTTCATTAACTCTACTACAAGCCCTGCAGTCAGAGATAAACAATAGGTTCCAACTCCAATGGCATCAACTCTTTCTCCATTTGCAACTCGCAATTTGACCTCTCCCTTTCTTAAAAGTTTACTTCTTTTTAGATCCTACAGATTTGAACATATGTGAGATCCTCATGCGGTATCTAGTACCCATGATGAAGAAGTAGACAAATTTATCTCAATAATGTATATACCTGAAGTGCACATCTCTATCCCCTTCTTCATCTTCTTGAATCCCTTCAAGTACGATGGACAAATTCCTCTTTTACTTTTCTTTCACCTTATCTTGAGTGTTGTAGATCTGGATTTATGATTTGTTGGTATGTATGCCCAAAGAGCCAATTATATGATGATTGAGATGGCATATCTTATAAAAAAATTGATTATTAATAAAGGAAATCTTCTAATTTATTTTAATTCAATCTTTTATGAGATAATGGTGAAACATAATGAGTTCTAAAGAATTGGTAATTACATTGAAAATAATAATTATAACCACCAATACAATGAAAACATGAAGATGAAGGTGTCAAAGTATCCTTCAATGAATTCATTCCCTAAGCAAGGGAAAAATTATGTAGGTCCCCATAGACTAGGCTTAGGTGTTTTCTTATACTATAAAGAGATGGATACTTCAAAGATATCTACACTAAGTTGGATGAAAAGAATGGTGAAGGTTATATCCCTAAGCTAAATCCTTAAGAGAAAGGAAAAAGGTAGGCTTTTCTCATTGAGGATGATGAAGGTACATCTTCAAGTTAACTTACCAAACATACCCGATACTAGTTTTGGTTGAATCATGATATATATAATATAGTTTTCCATGTGAATGGCGTGCTAGTGTAGAACTATGAACATGTATGAAAAGATTAGGGTAGACTATATGTAGAAATATGAAAAACTTAAGATGGGTAATACTTTTTCAGTGTATGAAAACTTAGCAGACAAAATTTCTATAAGTTGAATAGGTCGTCACTGCCCAAAAATTTCACATTACAAATAAACCCTTAATAAAAACCTAAAATTACACTAAATCTTCTCCACATATATTAGTTAACTCAAGTGACCCTAATTGGTTTTATCAATGTGAAACCCTAAGTTAAGCTAAAAATTAGCACAATTTGTACCTTTAGAATGATCTTAGAATTTCAATTACACAAACTATAATCATTACTAATTTATAGGTGGTATTTAAGGGATAAAATGTTAAGTGACGTAATTATTATCTTTTATATGTCCTAATAAACTAAATTTTAGTTTTATACAATAATATTTTAATCTTCTCAAAATATTGGAATTTTACTATTTTTGTATAATCCTAGATAATTAACTATATCATTATCCCAAAAGCAAGAACCTAGATAATAATGACTCTTAAACCTAGAAGCTAATATTGATTATAAATCCTTAAGGCCTAATAAGCTACTCTATAAATTTTGGTTGAAATTGGATAATCCCAGACCCTCTAACTTAGGTAAAAATAATCATGCTTAAAAGTTGCCAAATTATACTAAGCAATATCAAACTAAACTTTATCGTATGGATCTAACATTTGATCTATAAATCCCAAGAACCCTTAGTAATCCTCGATCCTAAATTGAGTCTCTATCTATTGTCTTTTTGGTCCTCATTCACATCTATATGTTTAATAGTGCATGTGTATTCCCAGTAAATGATTTTATTTCCAGGCACACTTATGGAAGATCTTTTTATATCTTGTAGGTACTTTTGGGTAATACTTCATGGATGGAGGAGATAGAACTAACTCAAAGGACTCCACCAATAATGGATGGGTCGCCAAAAGCCAAGTCCAACATATCCCAAGCATCCAGAGGATCATTGAAGATGAGAGCTCCATTGGTTGATCAAGATCGCATATAAGTACAACACATGTCCTAAAAATGGTCATCCTATAGCAAGGATGCCCACCTAACAACATAGAAATCATAAAAGTACCTCAAAAACCTCCACGTCCAAGCTTCACTCACCCCTAATCCATAGAAAGATAGTTCTATCTTTAGAGCAATCATGCTAATTTGGACAAATTAACCCCATCAATGTCATTTACACCACAAAATCAATTACTCATCGTCTGTCCATAGAAAAAATGTTCTTATTACTAGAATGACGATTCTATTTTGAACAAAATGCTCCATTCCCTATCCATTTTCACCATTTCTCTCATACATCTAGCTTTGACCATAGAACATATGTTCCTAATCCAAAGAGGCCGTGCTAGTTTTCCCATTTTCACCAACTTACTAAATGTTTTGGCCACTTTTCAATTTACAATCAAAATGATCATTATGACAAGAAGGATCATTCCACCTTTCATGTAGAATAGTCATTCCACCTTTCATGTAAAATAGTTGTTTTGAGCCCTAGACAAGTGTACTGATTTGGTCAATTTTGACCGTTCCCTACTATTCTATCCAATAATGACCATTCAACTATGGAACAACCATTCCACCCCAAATCAACACATACTAGTAATGGAAGAGCAGTGTTCTACCTTCCTAACATAATGTTGCATTCACTGCATTACATAAACTAACCCCACCACATAACCCTAGCCACCCTATCCCCCTACACAATCCTTAGTTCATATAGATGACGTGGTATTTTGAACGCACTAACAAACTCACTCGGGGTTGATATCCCCGAGTTTTTACCAAAACCAAAGTGCAATAATACCACCCGCAAGAGGATGAGTCTTATCGCAATATAGTTAAGGATCGAACCCAAACGACAACATTTTTAAGAATCTTTGTTAGTCTAGTTTAGTTTGAGTTAAGGCTAATATTTAAAACAATTGGTTGATTTGAGGTTAATTAAACTAATTGCAGGAAAGTAAAGACTGAATTAAAGCTAGATTAAGATCAATGATATGGAATCGCTGGGATGGTGTCGGGTTTCACCACCACTGCTCATGCAAGCACATCCAAACATCAAACATCCAGGCAAGATATAACTATCCAAGTAGAGCTGCTGTGAAACCCCCCATATGAGCGTTAGGTACGCGTAAGCATCACCTTTGGCATCAGATTTCTCATCACCATCCTGATCACATACTTACGGCTCCGAAGATACAATATCCAACTAAGGTTGTGGGCCCCCCTATACAGGCGTTAGGCACACAGAAGCGTCACCGAAGGCTAGATGGCTCGTCCCCTCACGGATCATACACTTATGACCTCAAGGAACCCCATTCTATTTCTAGTTTGGGAGTCAACCATGCTAATCGATAAGCAAGCAGCCAATTCATATACGAGAAAACATCAATGATTAACAAGAAGATACAAAATCCAACTAAGGCTGTGAACCCCCTATACAGGCGTTAGGTACATAGAAGCGTCACCAAAGGCTAGATGGCTCGTCCCCTCGCAGATCATACACTTACTACCTCAAGGAATCCCATTCTATTTCTAGTTTGGGAGTCAACCTGTTAAATGACATTCAATCCTACATAAAGATATTCTCACAACATAGGAAGAACAAAGATGAAAGCAAGCAAACAAACAACCAACAAACTTAGCGATTAGCAACGAAATGATAAGTTATATACATTGCCATGGACGGTTAATATTATAACATGTTTGCATGGGCAGCGGGGCTAGTCCCCACACCCCAGAGAAAAGAAACTACTCGCTCATGATGCGAGAAACAAGAAGAGTGAGAAAGAGAGAGAAATCTGCCATGGACTCAGTGCAGAAGGTAGTCGCAGCTCGGTGAAGTAGATACTTCCTCCTACGTCGTGTCGGAGCAGATCTGGATGCAAACGGGTGTTTCCAAGACAGACTGGGCAGTATCCCTTGCTCCATCTTTCTTCTCTCCTCAGCCTCCTTGGTTGCAACATGGACAGTAGGTGAAATGAAACTGGCACAGACTAGACTAGTTTTGGATCAGATCTGTATACAGGCAGCGTGTCGGCATCCCGGGACCCGTGTCCAAGTGAGGACCCTTGGGGTCCTATTTATAGGCACGGGACTGACCCCAAATGGTCCGGGGTTAAAGGAAACCAAACGGTCTGCAGATATTTTTGCCCAAACAGTTTCACTTAAAATAGCCCAAACGGTATGTAAAAACTGGGCAAACGGTCTGTAAACTGCATAAGACCAAACGGTCTTGAGCAAACGGTTTGGAAACCGCATAAGACCAAATGGTCTTGAGAAAACGGTTTGGAAACCGCATGAGATCAAATGATCTGAGCAAATGGTTTGGAAACCGCATGATATCAAACGATCTGAGCAAACAGTTTGGAAACCACATGAGATTAAATGATCTGAGTAAATGGTTTGGAAACCGCACGAGATCAAACAATCTTTAGATCTGTCAGTAGACTGTTTGCCTGACCATGTGGTCTTCACAAAAGGGGAAAATGGTTTGTATCCCTGGCCTTCATTCGGTTGAGGTAGGGGCCGTAGGTGTGGCACAACAGCTTGGACGAAGACAGCCATCACCCTGGAAGCAGGTCTGGTGGCGTGGCTGCTCTCTGGCGGAGATGCAGGTTGCTGCTGCAATGGTGAAGATGGCGGGAAGAAGAAGAAAGGGGGACGACACAACTATAGGTCGTGGTGGAATCAGAGCTACTTCTTGAAGGGGAGGAGCCCTAGGAACGAGGCGCTGCCGGATTCGGTCATATTTGAAGAAGAAAAGTGCTGCTTGGCGGAGGTACAGAGGTAGAAGACGACACACCATGGTCGTGGCGACGCCGCTGCCCCACGAACGTGCCGCCTTGCACGGGCGTGGTGGGTGTGAAATCGAACTCTGATGGTATTGTTCCATGGCCGTGGCGTGACACCATGATCGTGGTGAGGTAGCTGCCACATGGCCATGCTGCCTCGCACGGGCGTGGCGAGTGAGGGAGGGTCGATGCAGGTAGGGTGCCACGATTGTGGCTCATCGAACACGGTCGTGGCGAGTGAAAGCTCAGGTCTACCACGATCGTGGCCGCATCACACGGTCGTGGTGATGGCAGAAGACCACGGCCGTTTTGGACCACCATGGCCGTGGTTAGGACTCTGCTTCGTGACCTTGAGTTCATGCACTGCTCGATTCCTTGCGGCTGAGTGATGCCTCCAATCGGTCTCTGCTGCTCAAAATGGTCTTGAGACTGCATGGGCTCAAATGGTCTTGAGACCGAATGGGCTCAAACGGTCTTGAGACCGCATGGAATCAAACGGTCTTGAGATTGCATGGATTCAAATGGTCTTGAGACCGCATGGGTTCAAATGGTCTTGAGACCGCATGGACTCAAACGGTCTTGAGACCGCATGGACTCAAACGGTCTTGAGACCGCATGGGTTCAAACATTCTTGAGACTGAATGGGTGGAATTGCTTGGTTAGATATCTTGATCGGAGACAGATATGAAGGTGGACCTTGACTTCTTGTTCAGCTTTGTCAAAACCTGCATTAAATGAACGATGTTTAGATAAAACCTTGATAATCGAATCAACTAAGTAATTTTGCATATTATGATTCATATTGAGTGAAATAGTATGTATAGAGTTGAATTGGTCCCGAAGTGATAATTGAATTTCATGATGAATATACATTCATCAAAATACCCTAAACTTAAACGTTGCTCGTCCTCGAGTAACACAAAATCTGAAACAATCGCCAAATGAATACTTTTAATTCGTGTGATTGCTTCATCTTCACATCACAAATATTTTCTTTTTGCTCGAAATGACTCAGTATCTCAACCTTTTGAGACCACAAAACACATCTTACCATATCTTCGTTCCTGAGTTCATTTTCTAAAATCACTTCCTCCTCACCCTTTCCAACAACAAGCATGTCAAAGAGTTTCGTAAGAGTTCAAAGACTCCCGCAGAACAACAAGTGTGCATTTGATCTGACACTGGTGTTTTCCAGGGTAGGGTAGGCAATCATTGTGCCATTAGGTAGAAAAGGGAGTGAAAGGTGGTATGGAAGGAAGAAGTAAATCTCTCCTCTATTCGACTCGAGATTTTTATTTGCTTTGCAATTTCATTTATTGCATTTTTTTGTGTGCGAATGTCTCCTCTATTCGACTCAAGATTGCATTTCTTTTTGTGTGCACTTTGACATCTTTTTGTTTGCAAATCTCTCCTCTATTCGACTCGAGATTGCATTTTTGGTGGCATGCCCCATTTATTTGCTAGGGGTATGGAAGAAGCGGATAAAGAGGGAAGTGGCGTGCCACCCCGAACTTAGGGTTTGACACTTTTTTGGCTATTTTTTTTCTTTTTGATTAATGGAGGGGTACGAAGATGATGGAAGAGGTGTAGAAGAGAGTTCAGATCAGAATGCAACTTGATTTACAATTCAATGCATCAGGTTGTTCTCTTTATCAAACTCTACTCAAATAATGACTTGATGGGGATCCGGTTTGGATTCCATGCTATTTTTCCACAAATCAGTTAGGAAGCACGACGTGTTTGATCCCTATTAGTTTTAAAGACACCTATCATCTTTGTAAAAGTATCACGATGTTAGGAATCATAGGCTTCACAAGATGATTTCAATCAAAGGGCTTGTTTCAAAAAGTGGTCCTTTTGATTATTTACTTTGAATAAGGGGGATATAATGATTCAGAATGCATAGAAGGTTAGTTAGTGACTTTTTAATGAAACCAGGAAGTGTCAAAAAGTGTCAAAAATTCATCAAGTATCTGTTCAATTTCTGTGAAAATCATTAAAGAATTGTGAAAATTTTGAATTTTTTTTATCAAGAATGTGATAGTGAAAACTTAAGTATGAAAAGGATGGGTGTAGGTGGAAAGTGAGGTACGTACCACCCACCCTCCACCCCAAACTTAGAGATTTTCTCATCCCGAGCAAACCCTAAATCCAAGATGGAGGGGAAAAATATGCCAAAATGACTACTAGGTGTGGTCGTGTTCTGATCAGCGTGCATCCTCCTATCTGAAAATCACATGGGTAAAGAGAAATTAGATCTTAAAGTAGCATCTTGTGATGCGGATTTATTTAATGAAAAATTAACTAGAATGTAAAAACAAATTTGAAGAAATATTCTAATTTGAAAAGAAAGGTAAAACAAATTTATTGATCGGGTTGCCTCCCGACAAGCGTCGTTGTTTTATGTCGATGGCTCGACTGAATTTTTCAGCTTCATGGTGGATCCTATTGGTGAGTTCCAGCATTGTTTCAGTGCCTATATCAATCGAGGTGAAATATCTCTTTAAGCAGTGACCATTTGCCATAAATTCGCCTGACTTTTCACTCCATAATGAGAAGGCACCATGTGGAGAGATGCTCTTGACGATGTATGGTCCATACCACCGTGAGCGGAGTTTTCCTAGGAATAACTTCAATCTTGAGTTGAATAGCAAAACTTGGTCTCCCACTTGTATGTATTTTCTTTTCAGATGTCCATCACACCAAAGTTTTGTATGTTCTTTGTAGATTCATGCATTCTCATAAACTGTCATCCTGAGTTCATCCAGCTCTTGGAGTTGCAGAATCCTGGCTTGGCCTGCTTCTTTCATATCAAAGTTCAGTAGTTTAATTGCCCACCATGCCTTGTGTTCCAGTTCGACTGGAAGGTGGCAAGCTTTTCCATATATTAATCGAAAAGGTGTAGTCCCAATGGGAGTTTTATAAGTAGTTCGATAGGCCCATAAGGCGTCGTTGACTTTCATTGACCAATCCTTTTGATTACGTCCTACAATTTTTTCCAAAATAGCCTTTAGTTGACGGTTAGAGACCTCTAGCTATCCACTTGTTTGTGGATGATAAGGCGAGGCTACCTTATGTGTTACACCATATTTTCTCAGTAAAGCTTCAAAGCTTCTTTCAAGGAAGTAGGACCCTCCTTCAGATATCACAATTCGTGGCACTCCAAAACGGGGAAAGATAATGTCTTTGAATAATTTGATGACGGGTTTGGAATCACCAGTGACAGTTGGTATAGCTTCAACCCATTTTGAGACGTAGTCTACCGCCACTAGGATGTATGAAAATCCATGAGAAGATGGGAATGGACCCATGTAGTCCACCCCCCAAACATCGAATATCTCTACTTCTTGCCATAGATTCAACGACATCTCATCTCTCTTTGTTATATTACCTGTTCTTTGACATTTGTCGCATGATAGGACAAAATCATAGGAATCTTTGGATATGGTTGGCCAGAAGAATCCACATTGTAAAACCTTTAAAGCAGTCTTTTTAGAGCTCATATGTCCTCCCACTGGTCCTGAGTGACATAGTTCCAAAATAAGTTGAGCCTCCTCTTCGACGATACATCGTCTATATAGACCATCGACACCTAGTTTAAAAAGATATGGTTCATCCCAGTGATATTGCTTCACGTCATGCATGAACTTCTTTAGGGCATTCCCGATGAATTGAGGATGGATAACCCCAGCAACAAGGTAGTTCACAAAATCCGAGTACCACGGTATAACTTCTGAGACCTTCATTAGTTGATCGTTCGGAAGAGAATCGTTAATCGGAATCTTCTCGGTATCCTGAGTGTGGATGTGACTGAGGTGGTCGGCTACAACATTCTCTATACGTTTTTTTATCTCTTATCTTTAAATCAAATTCTTATAATAGGAGGATCCATCTAATCAACCTAGGTTTTACATCTTTCTTTGCTAGAAGGTAACGAATGGCAGCGTGGTCAGTGTAGACAATGACTTTCGAACCAATTAGGTAGGATCTAAATTTGTCAAAGGCATACATGACTACTAGAAGTTCTTTCTCGGTAGTTGCATAATTCCTCTGGGCTTCATCGAGAGTTTTTTATTCATAATAGATCACATAGTGTTTCTTCTCTATATATTGCCCTAAAATAGCACCCACATCATAATCGCTGGCATCACACATAATTTCAAAAGGATGGTCCCAGTTGGGAGCTCTAATGATGGGAGTGGTTGTAAGGGCCTGCTTCAGTGTGTTGAAGCTTTTGACACATTCTTCATTGAAATTGAAATCAGTATCTTTTAGTAATAGGTTCGTCATTGGCTTTGTTATCTTGGAAAAATCCTTTATGAATCTTCTATAAAATCCTGCATGACCAAGGAAAGCACGAACTTCTTTTACATTTGTGGGAATAGCCAGTTTAGAAATCACTTCGATCTTGGCTTTATCTACTTCAATTCCTCTATTGCTGACCCTATGGCCCAGGACAATGCCTTCTTTTACCATAAAATGGCATTTTCCCCAATTTAGCATGAGATGTGCTTCTTCACAACGTTTGAGGACCAGGGAGAGGTGCTTTAGACATGAATCGAATGAATCTCCGTAAATAGAAAAATCATCCATGAAAACCTCCATAATTGTTTCAGTAAGACCAGCGAATATGGCAGCCATGCAACATTGGAAAGTTGCGGGCGCATTACAAAGACCAAACAACATTCTTTTAAACGCGTATGTCCCGAATGGGCAGGTAAATGTTGTTTTCTCTTGGTCATCTGGATGTATGGGTATTTGATAGAATCCAGAGTAACCATCAAGATAACAGTAATATTCTCGATGAGCCAACCTTTCTAGGACTTGATTAAGGAAGGGCATTGGAAAATGATCTTTTCGAGTTGCTTTGTTCAATTTTCTATAATCTATGCACATCCTCCACCCTGTGACTGCTCGAGTTGGGATGAGTTCATTTTTTTCATTCCGTATAACAATTGTTCCACCTTTCTTTGGGACTACATGCACTGGGCTCACCCATGGAGAATCAAATATCAGATAGATTATTCCAGCTGTGAGCAATTTAATGACCTCGCTACGGACCACTTCCTTCATATTTGGGTTCAATTTCTGTTGATGCTCAATAGTAGGTTTGTGATCTTCCATCATAGGGATCTTGTGCATACACAACGCTTGAATGACCCCAGTGAGGTCACTCATTTTATAACCGATGGCTTTCTTTCTTTCCCTTAATTCCTTCATAAGTTTATCTTCTTGTTCAGCTGTTAGATCGGAATTTATAATAACTGGGCAAACTTTTAGGTCATCTAAAAATACATACTTCAGTCCTTCGGGCAGAGGCTTCATTTCGGGAGCCTCTGGTTTTTCGCTTGTTTCTTCTGTAGTTTCCATAGCCTTGAGTTCTTCAGTATTGGCTCCAACATCTTCTTTACCAGAGTCGTGGGATTCGATGCAATCCTTTACTCGTTTGTCGATTGGTTCATCAACTGATGGGTTTGTTAGAGCAATTTCCAAGGGATCGTTTGATTCATGATGCTCTTGAGTCAGAAGTGACATTTGTTCAATGCAGTCAATTAGATAGACTTCTTCCTGAATACTTGGTCTTCTCATACTACCAAAAACTTTAAATTCGAGAGTTTCTTTTCCTAATCTGAGCAGTAAGGTACAAGCTTCGACATCAATCAGGGCTCTTGCAGTGGCGAGGAATGGACGACCAAAGATGAGAGGATATCTGGCGTCTTCTTTTATGTCCATAATGACAAAGTCACATGGAACATATGTGTCCTTACCTACCTTGACCGAGACATCTTCGAGGATTCCTAACGGACGTTTTATCGAATTGTATGCGAGCTGTATAGTCATGCCAGTAGGAAGCAACTCTGCAAACCCTAATCTTTTTCACAGGCTAAGTGGCATAATAGAGATGCTTGTGCTGAGATCCGCCAAACCTTTCTTGCATGATGAGTCACCAATGTGACATGAAATTCCAAAGGATCCCGGGTCTTTTTGTTTCTTGGGCATCTTGCTCAGTATGATATCAGATGTAGTTGTTGCCAGTTTTACTGTCTCATATTATTCAGTTATATACTTCCTGGTGAGGAGTGACTTTAAGTACTTAGTCCAGGCTGGTATCTCAGCCAGAGCATCTAAGAAGGATATATCAACATGAAGTTTCTTCATAGCCTCTTTAAACTTATTGAATCGAGTATCAAGCTTGGTCTGCCTTAGACGAGATGGGAAAGGTATACGAGGTTTATATACAGGAATATCAGGTTCTGGTGTTTCAGTTCTTCATCAGTAGATCTCTCAGGACTTCCCTTGTCTATCTTGTCATCTTTTGATTGAGACTCTAGTGTTGTTGAGTCTTGGATAATCACATGTTCATCTTTGTCTGTAATATCCATAGGTGTCTTTATAGGGGGATCTGAATAGTCTTTTCCTGACCTAGTGGTGACTGCCTTCAACTGTTCAGGATGCTTAGGATTGTTCTTGGGTTGTCTAGCAAAGACTCCAGCAGGTGGCTTTATGCTAGCTGCAACTTGAGCTAGTTGAGATTCAATAGCCTTCTACTGAGCTTGTTGGTTGGCTATCATAGTTTGCTGAGTTTGCAATAATTTTTCAATGGCTGATAGCTTGTCATCGGAAGAGATGGGTCCTGCTTGCTGTCCTTGCTATTGATTAAGATTCTGATACTGAGAGTTGTTTTGATAATTATTGTAGTTCCTATTCTGAAAGTTCCCCTTGAAATTTCCTTGATTCCCAAAATTCTGTTGTTGATTATAATGGAATCCTGGTGAGCCACTTGGTTGATTGTTTGAACCAAATTGATGTGAGTTTACTGGTCCAGAGGGGTTTCCATATTGAAAACCTGGGTGATTCATATTCTGATTCAGATTGTAATAACTTTGCCCAAGAATAGTGTTGATAGCATTAAGATTTTCCATCTGACTATTATCTCCTTGTCCACATACATTGCTTAGTACAACGTCATAGAGAACATTACATGATAAGGTGGAATGATCGGTGCTCTTACATGCTTCATAGAATAGGGAAGCAGACTTGACCTGATCTGGTTGTTGAGTGGGTGAACGTCCTCTTCCAATAGTAGCTAGAGATGATTCAATATGGTCTTGCTTGGTGACTAAGACCTTCAAGGTTTCAGCGATAGACTTGTACTCGAGAGTAGCTTCGGTCATAGCTACTTTCAAGACTCCTTTACCTACAGATCTACCCCAATTGGCTTGATTTTCTGCTCCCAGGGTGACAACTCTCCATGCGCTATCATAACTTTGATGCATGAAGTTTCCTCCAGACGAGGAATCTAGAAACCTCTTAATATCATTATCCACACCCCTATAGAAAATTTTGATGAGTTGATTCTTAGGAATTCCGTGGTGTGGACATTTGCATAGAAGCTCTTTGTATCTATCCCATGCTTCAGTGAGAGTTTCTCCAGGGACTTGAGTGAAATTTGTTATCCAACCCCTAATTTCATATGTAAGAGATGGAGGATAGAACTTTTCCAGAAACACATTTTGGAGTTGTTCCCAGGTGATGATGGGTATTTCACTTTGCAATGAATTGTACCAACTTATGTCTCTATCAGCAAGGGAATACTTGAAGAGACGGAGTCGAATGGCATCATCAGTGACTCCATTTTTCTTTGTCATAGCACATAGATCAATGAATCTCAGAAGATGTTCTTGGCTGTCCTCTGCTTGTTTGCCATAGAAAGGGTTGTTTTGAAGTAATGTGATCCAATGTGCCCTAATCTCAAAATTCGCAGCATTGATGGGAGGAGGTTGTACTGGATGGTGAACATTCACAGCTTTTGGGATTGAGAACTCTCTAAGATCCTTTTATAGTTCAGCAACTTGCGCTGCTGCTTGTGCTGCTAGGATTTCCTGCTGAACCGTAGCCCTGGCTTCTTGCATGAGCCTCTCTCTTTGTGCATTGATGGCTTGAGCCACCCTTCGGGTTACCTCTTCTTCTTGAGCCATCCTTGCTTGATTCTCTCTGATCTGACGATGGAAAGTTCTGTCTATCTCGAGATCAAAGCTCGATGTGAGTCCGAGGCTGTCCGAATGGTGCATACACTATGCCTCGAGTTTTACCTGAAAGTAGAAAGATTTTGAAAATGAGATCCACAAAGTAGAGTCAAATTCAAGTAGATGATCGATTGTTTCAAGAGAAAAAGAAAAATCCTAGATTAGTCTTAAAAGAACTAGATTTGACTGACTGATTCCGTTGTCCCTGGCAACGGCGCCAGAATTTGACGTGGTATTTTGAACACACTAACAAACTCACTCGGGGTTGATATCCCCAAGTTTTTACCAAAACCAAAGTGCAATAATACCACCCGCAAGTGGACGAGTCTTATCGCAGTATAGTTAAGGATCGAACCCAAAGGACAACGTTTTTAAGAATCTTTGTTAGTCTAGTCTAGTTCGAGTTAAGGCTAATATTTAAAACGATTGGTTGATTTGAGGTTAATTCAACTAATTGCAGGAAAGTAAAGACTGAATTAAAGCTAGATTAAGATCAATGATATGGAATCGCTGGGATGGTATCGGGTTTCACCACCACTGCTCATGCAAGCACATCCAAACATCAAACATCCAGGCAAGATATAACTATCCAAGTAGAGCTGCTACGAAACTCCCCATACGGGCGTTAGGTACGCGTAAGCATCACCTTTGGCATCATATTTCTCATCACCATCCAGATCACATACTTACGATTTCGAAGATACAACATCCAACTAAGGTTGTGGGCCCCCTATACAGGCATTAGGCACACAGAAGCGTCACCGAAGGCTAGATGGCTCGTCCCCTCACGGATCATACACTTAAGACCTCAAGGAACCCCATTCTATTTCTAGTTTGGGAGTCAACCGCGCGAATCGATAAGCAAGCAACCGATTCATATATGAGCAAACATCAATGATTAACAAGAAGATACAAAATCCAACTAAGGCTGTGAACCCCCTATACAGCCGTTAGGTACACAGAAGCATCACCGAAGGCTAGATGGCTCGTCCCCTCACGGATCATACACTTATGACCTCAAGGAATCCCATTCTATTTCTAGTTTGGGAGTCAACCTGTTAAACGACATTCAATCCTACATAAATATATTCTCACAACATAGGAAGAACAAAGATGAAAGCAAGCAAACAAACAAACAATGAACTTAGCGATTAGCAATGAAATGAAAAGTTATATACATTGCCATGGACGGTTAATATTATAACATGTTTGCATGGGCAACGGGGCTAGTCCCCGCACCCCAGCAAAAAGGTACTACTCGCTCATGATGCGAGAAACAAGAAGAGTGAGAAAGAGAGAGAAATCCGCCATGGACTCGGTGCAAAAGGTAGTCACATCCTGGTGAAGTAGATACAACCTCCTACGTCGTGTTGGAGCAGATATGGACACGAATGGGAGTTGCCAAGACAGACTGGGCAGTCTCCCTTGCTCTGTCTTTCTTCTCTCCTCAGCCTCCTTGGTTGCAACATGGGCAGTAGGTGAAATGAAACTGGTGCAGACTGGATTGGTTTCAGATCGGATCTGTATACATGCATCCTGTCGGCGTCTCGGGACCCGTATCCAAGTGAGGACCCTTGGGGTGCTATTTATAGGCACGGGACTGAACCCAAACGGTCTGGGGTTAAAGGAAACCAAATAGTCTGCAAATACTTTTCCCAAACAGTTTCACTTAAAATATCCCAAACGGTCTGTAAAAACTGGGCAAACGGTCTATAAACCGCATAAGACCAAACGGTCTTGAGCAAACGGTTTGGAAACCGCATAAGACCAAACAGTCTTGAGCAAATGGTTTGGAAACCGCATGAGATCAAACGATCTGAGCAAACGGTTTGGAAACCGCATGAGATCAAACAATCTGAGCAAATAGTTTGGAAACCGCATGAGATCAAATGATCTGAGCAAACGGTTTGGAAACCACACGAGATCAAATGGTCTTTAGATCTGTCAGTAGACCATTTTCCTGACCATACAGTCTTCACAGAAGGGGCAAACGGTTTGTATCCCTGGCCTTCATTCAGTTGAGGTGGGGGTTGTAGGTGTGGCACATCGGCTTGGACGAAGACGACCGTCACCCTGGAAGCAGGTCCGGCGGCGTTGCTGCTCTCTGGAGGAGATGCAGGTTGCTGCTGCAATGGTGAAGACGGCGGGAAGAAGAAGAAAGGGGGACATCGCAGCTACAGGTCGTGGTGGAATCGGAGCTACTTCTTGATGGGGTGGAGCCCTAGGAACGAGGCGCCGCCGGATTCGGTCATTTTTGAAGAAGAAAAGTGCTGCTTGGCAGAGGTACAGAGGTAGAAAACGACGCATCACGGTTGTGGCAACGCCGCTACCCCACGGTCGTGCCGCCTTGCTGGGGAGTGGTGGGTGTGAAATCGAACTCTGATGGTATTGTGCCACGGCCGTGGCGTGACACCACTGTCATGGTGAGGTAGCTGCCACACGACCGCACTGCCTCACACGGGCATGGCGACTGAGGGAGGGTCAATGCAGGTAGGGTTCCACGGTCGTGGCTCATCGACCACGGTCGTGGCGAGTGAAAGCTCAGGTCTACCACGGTCATGGCCGCATCACACGGTCGTGGTGATGGAAGAAGACCACGACCGTTTTGGACCACCATGACCGTGGTTAGGACTCTACTTCACGACCTTGAGTTCATGGACTGCTCAATTCCTTGTGGCTAAGTGATGCCTCCAATCGGTCTCTGCTGCTCAAAACGGTCGTGAGACCGCATGGGCTCAAACGGTCTTGAGACCACATGGGCTCAAACGGTCTTGAGACCGGATGGACTCAAACAGTCTTGAGACCGCATGGACTCAAACGGTCTTGAGACCGCATGGACTCAAACGGTCTTGAGACCGCATGGACTCAAACGGTCTTGAGACCGCATGGGTACAAACGGTCTTGAGACCGCATGGACTCAAACGGTCTTGAGACCGCATGGTTTCAAACGGTCTTGAGACCGAATGGGTGGAATTTCTTGGTTAGATATCTTGATCAGAGACAGAGATGAAGGTGGATCTTGACTTCTTGTTCAGCTTTGTCAAAACCTACATTAAATGAACGATGTTTAGATAAAACCTTGATAATCGAATCAACTAAGTACATTTTCACATTATGATTCATATTAAGTGAAATAGTATGTATAGAGTTGAATTGGTCCCGAAGTGATAATTGAATTTCATGATGAATATACATTCATTAATAGAGAGTAGAGGTTACCATCTCTTAGCATTCATTTTACCACCTAGTGCTCACCTACTCATTTCCACTTTCATTTTAGTTTTCCACATCTAAAACATTAGCTTTCTATGATTTTGGCCATTTCCATTCCATTTCCCATGCTCCTGGTCCTTGTAGGATATTAGTGCTTTCTAGCTATAGCTGGAGGTGACAAAGGAGATGTCTTCACCAAAATTCATAGCATTGTACTTCTATACTTCATCTTCTTTTGTTCTTTTTTGGATCATGAGTAGCTAAGGCCCATTTGTGGGCTGTTTGGGTGAGAACATATGTGAATTTGATACAATGTTAGGAAATATTAAGGCATGGTACTTTGATTTTTTTTTGTCAATGTCTATGTTATTGCTTGTTCTCTCTTCTTACCTCTTTCTATGGTGATCGATGTACAAAATCACCTAAGTATAGAGAAATGAAGGAATAGGGAGCTTTGAGAGGGAAAACTCCTAAGTTCAACTAGTGGATCCTTAGGTAGTACCCTGTCTTCTCACCTACCCATCATTTCCACTTATTGTAGGTGTGATATCTAAGTACTTAGTCACACTTTTCCATATGCACTTAGCAAGTAGTGATTTAAGTGGTTGGAAGGGAGTTAGAGGTTACCCTTTTCCTACATCCCATACCACCCCTTAACACTAAGTGTATTAGGAGAATCATGTCTACAAACATAAACTTGTCTGATCTAGACCAAGGTTTATCTATCCTTAGTCAAGTGATACTTGTAAGGTTGAATGGAAAGTTATAGGGACTAATTCTGTTATACACTCCCATGCCATTCATGGCCAACTAACAGAATAGGAATCCCAATCTACATCACTCCTTGTTTTTTTGATTTGGTAGCTTAGTTTTTGTATGATATTTGAATGAATATAACCCTTATACGTGATTTATGGTTACCTATCCCCAAAACAACCCACTACCTTAATTTCTTATTGAAATATTAATTTCCTTCTTTCTGGATAGTGTTAGTTCATTGATGTCACTCTCTTGTTTTTTGTTTCTTGGTAATGGTTAGTTAGTTATTATTACTCATTGCTATTGAGTAGATAATCACTTAGTTTAGTTCTAGCTTATTTCTCTAAGTCAATTTCTTTTCTTAGTGTTAGTTAGGATTGTCATTGCTTAGATAGTGCAAATTGCCTTCTTTGACTACATAGTTAGACATAATTACTAGTTAAACTTACACTCATTCCTGTCCGTGTCAACTACATTTTCATCTAGGAAAATCAACCCAAATCAAACTTAAACCCTAAAAACATAATCTCTACCCTAGAAAAAGAAAGGATTAGCACTAGTTCGTACTACTCACCCTATACATTCCACCATGTACTTCCCACTCCTATACTACATCCCAAGCATGTGCACTTGTAGATTGTGTATTGAAGAGTGTGCCTCATTCGACACTTTATTATCCCAATGTTCCAATATGTGCAACAATCATTTTTGTGCCATTGATGGGAGTGGTGTTTCAGGCCTAGATAATTATTTCTTTTTTACTTTCTGTAGTATCCTTGTTCATTGCTACTCTTTATACTTTGTTACAATTTTGCATTTGTTACTAACTTTCTTATTGTTGCTCGGTTATGCCTTGTGCAAGTGACAATGAATGTTTGGTCATCGTTCCTTATATCTTGAATCTTTCTTTGAAGATCTCAAAATAAGTAGGAAAAGGCAAAGAAACATGCACATCCAAGTAGAACTACAAGAAATGAGGGATCATGAAGTAGGCAACCATGCTAAACCTCCAATTCCACCTCCCCCGAGGCCCTTAAATGACTAATTCATGCCAAACAACTATACGTAAAATGAAACAAGAGTGGAGTAGAGACCAAGACAAGTATTTTGCATTCAATTTGCTCTATTGGGTTTCTTCCCACTTCCTATATACTAGAGTACAAGAATCACTACAAGAACATTAATGTATTCTTGGTGACTTGCTCCATATTTTATATTCTATCTACCCCATATGACTCTATCCACCTCACCCTCTTCTCTTTTTCTTTGAAAGATAAAACCAAGGAGAGGCATTCTACAAAAGCTGTAGTGATGACATGGAAGGCTACAAAAGATCAAATTTCATCAAGAAATTCTATTCAATATCTAAACTTACAAAAATGAAAAAATGCATTACCTCACACAGTCTATTGGGCCACCATATATTCCACAAAAGTTGTGAGAGATATCAAAATTTACTAAGAGATTCCCTCACCATGTGGTACCTCTATGGAAACTCATGCAATCATTTATTCTAGATCATCTCACATGGGCCAAAATATGGTAGAGTCCTCTTGTGGTGGAACATCCATGGTCAAGCCTTATAAATGACTATAGCCTTTGTTTGACCACAAATAAAAAATTTAAGGCATAGAGCATCTAGTGGAACCAATGAACACCATAGAAATCTTAGTTAATCCCCTTTCAATCCACCACATCCTACTTCCAATGATGCAACCTACAAGTGATGAAGGTTCTTTTTGACACTGTGAATCTCATGATGAGTCAATTTGGAGGTGCTTCTAGACACTCTGTGCAATCAATTGATTCTATTAAATAAGAAGTGAAATTCACAAAGTCCTCTAGGAATTGCAATAACCAAGGTCACATGTCCTAATGGAAGCAACAAGGTGAAGAAGGACAAGTGAAACCAAGGCAACATCAAAGTTAGAAGTACATTTCAAGGTATGAGGACGAATTTCTTGGTAGGATGAGAATCCTAGATGAAGTGAAGAAAGATATCTCCACTCATGGATATAATATCAAGTGATTGGAGCAAAGATCATATCAACAACCCTTGACTCTTACTCTATGTGAGGAGGGTCCTTATCAAACATTGGTGAATCCAAAGAATGAAAATGGACAAATGGTGGCTCCCCAAAACTCCTACGGTTCACCACCATTACAGGTACAATGTGTAAAACAATAACAAGGTCCTCCCAGTCCATATGCCTCTACACCTTCAATATCGGCCTTAAACTACCAATACCAACCTACACCTCCACAAACACCTTACCAATCTCAACAACTCCCTCAAGTTCAACAAGGCCAACAACATTATATCCTCCAAAATCCCTCTCAAAAGCACAAAGACCACCCCCACCTCTTCCTCCAAAACTACAAACTCCCTCATCTTCCTTTTTCGAAGTGAAGTTTGTGACCATTATAAGGAATGGTAGGGTGATTGAAAATTAAAGAGGCAATGATACGATAAAATGAGGACAATGTTGTAAGAGTTGACAAAAGTGATATTGTGATTATTGTTCAAGTTGATATTATGACACTATATGAGATTTCCATTGATTATGTGATATTGATCATATTTATTGTGATATCAGTTGTTCATGTGGTTCCACATGTTGATCCTATTGTTCCCACTGAGAAGGGTGTAGAAGAATCACCCATTTTCTAAATGCCTTGGAGGAACCTTTTGCCTCCACAATTAAGAAGAAGCACACACATGCTTTTTTTGAAACATTCAAGAAAGTCCTAATCAACATTTTTTGTTAGTTGTTATCAAAAAATCTTGTCATCTACAAAATTCCTCAAGGATATGTGTACTTTCAATAGGAATACAATTGGGAAAATGCCACAAAAAGTCTAACTTACTGAACAAATGAGTTCTATTATGCAACACATGCATCCTACAAAGAGGAAGGATCTTAGGGCACCTATTATCACTTGTTACTATGGCACCCTTGACTTGAGATCAAGTGTCGATTTCATGCCTCATGTTGTGTTTTCTGAATTAAATTAAAGTCATCTAGTTCCTACCAACTGTATTCTTAAATTGGATGACTAGTCCATGAAAATCCCCAGGGGTTGAGTGGATGATGTGTTTGTGAGATTTGATGATGACACATCAAATACCTTCCCTGCTTATTTCATTATTCTTGACATGAAGAATGATTCTAGAGAAGTTCCCATTATCTTGGGGAGACTGTTCCTTCCTACGATTGACAATGAGATACATTTGAGAACCAGAACCATGTATTTGATGTTCATGCATAAGAAAATCCAATTGAACATATTCAAAGCATTTGTAAAGGCTGAGGTTATTGGTGATACCAAAGAGGATCGCTATTTGGTTGATTGTCTTGATGAAATTGTAGATCATTATTTACCCACATGGACTGAAACTGCTACTAAAGGAAAAGGGCTTGAGCCAAGCGTTGAATTTCCTAAAGAGTCTATTGAAGAGGTCAAAGAGTCTAAGGTAGTATTTTCTAGTGAAGATCTACCTTCTATGGCAATTATCCCTTTAGACATCCATGAAAAAACTTTAGATTCTTGAGGTGAAAACTCTTCCCAAATGTTTGAAGTATGATTTTCTTGGTCCAAATGACACCCTCTTGTTGATCATTTCTTGCCTTCTTTATCTGCATCAAGAGGATTCCCTTAGTTCTATTTGAAGGATAACATTGACGCCATTGGATGATCTATTTTTGATTTAAGGGGTATTGATCCATCAATTTGTGTGCACCACATCTATTTATAGGAAGATACATGCCCTAGTAGAGAAATGAAAAGGAAATTATATCTAAAATTGAAAGAAGTGGTGAATCCCCTTGATGCATGTATCATATATCTTATTTCTGATAGCACATGGGTGATTCCTATTCATGGTGTGCCCAAAAAAGTGAAGTATTACCATTGCATCCAATGGGGATGGCACAAAAATTGATGTGAGAGAACAATCAAAATGGTGGATGTTTGTGGATTATGGAAAGTTGAATGCAAAGACAAAGAAAGACCACTTCACATTGCATTTTATTAATTTGATACCTGAGAGATAGGAGTGACAAAGTCTCTATTATTTTCTTGATGGACGCTCAGGCTAGTTTCATGTGGCATTCCATCTAGTGGATCGGGGCAAGATCACGTTCACCTGTCCTGTTGGGACATTTTCTTACAAAGTGAAACCATTTCATCTTTGCAACAATCCATACACCTTTTAGAGATGTGTGACATCAACATTTGTATACATGCTTGTTTCTTCTCTTTAGGTGTTTATGGATGACTTTTTAGTTTGAGAAATATTTTGATGACTACTTGTCACATCTCACCACTTCTTTAAAAACATGTTGAAAGTTTTCGTACTTCTCTCTTGTGAGAAAAGTCATTTATTGGTCTTGAAATATTTTATGGTTGGACACCAAGTTTTGAAAGCTAGAATTACATTGATAAAGAGGAATTGGGACTCATATCCACGTTGACTATCACATCTACTATGAAGCATGTCATATCATTTATGGGGCATATGTTCCCTCTTTATCAAATATTTCAGCAAGATATCAAAGACATTATGTCACCTACTTGAAAAAGATGGTGAATTCGAGATTGATGAAATATGCCTTAGGGCTTTTAACTAATTGAACTACAAGTTTATTCCTTCTCCTATCATGCAACCTCCTCAACTTCTCTCGTCCATTCAAGACTATGATGGATGCATTCGATATGGCAGTGGGGAATGTGTTAGGTCAAATAATTGGTTAGATCCCACATACTTTCTACTATGAAACCAATACTTTAGATGAGACTCAAAGGAACTACATTATGACTAAATTTTTTTTGCTTGCAATAGTCTTGTCTCTTGCAAGTTTTGTCCTTATGTACTTCAAAACAAGGTCATTATGAACACATACCGCACACCACACAACACATTGAAATACCTCATGTGCAAGAAAGATTCAAAGTTGAGGTTGATCACATGGATATTGTTGCTTCAAGAATTTAATGTATATATCTCTAACTAGAAAGGATATGAAAATTCCATGATCAATCATCTATCATGAATTGAAGAACCTTAAGCTGATGTAGAAAAACTTAAAGAGACAATACCACATGAGAAACTCCTATTGATTAGCACAAACCACCTGGAATGGTACAAGCATGAAGCCAACTTCTTATCTAATGTAAGGGTACCAAGCACATGGTCGAGGAAGGAAAGGGAGAGATTGCATCCTTCTTCTACATCCCATACCGCCAGTAGGCACTAAGTGTATTAAAGAAACATGCATAGAAACCTAGACTTGGATGATATAGATGAAGGTTTACCTATCCCTTAGTCAAATGAGTCTTGTAAGGTTGGATGGGAAGTTATATGGACTATTTACTCTATACAATCCCATGCCACCCATGGCAAACTAATATAATAGGACTCCCAATCTACGTTATTACTTCTTTTTTAGTTTTATACATTGATTGTTAGATGTATTTGCACAAATATGATCCTTACATAGGGGTTGATGGCTACATATTTCTCAAACAATCCACTTCCCTAATTACTTGTTAAAACCCTAGTTGCCTTTTTTCTATCTAGTGTTGATTAACTTAGCTCACTCTATATCTCTCTTGTGTAAATTGGATAGTTAATGGTGAATTTCTAGGTTAGTGTTTGTTAATTCTTATTAGTGATTGCTTGTATTTGATTGGGTAGATAATTTCTAAGCATAGTTCTAGATTCTTTATCTTTGGTACTGCCATGATGCATCACATACATTGATGAATGAGCTTCCTCAAGAACCATCTTCCTTAGTCCATAAACATCTAGAACCACTGCCCTATTGTGAAAACAAATTGTCCCATCATCTGACTCATGAAAGACATCATATATTCTACTGCCGAACTCTAACTTGATATTCTGTATCATGGTATCACTATCATGAGCATCCCTGATCTGCTACATCAAGGTAGGCTTCACCTGCAACTATGCCAACAATTCTACCAACTAGGAAACCTCCAACTTCATGTTCATCAGATGAAGTGACACCAGCATGTCTCGCTTATGGAACACCAAGGCATGTAATTGCATAGCTAGTGCTAATTACTTTGTTTTGTTATCTAGTTATACCTAATTTCTAGTTAAACATAGATTCATTTTGCTCCTTGTCAATTGCATGTTCATCTAGTGTACCACAAACCATGCCTGAAACCAAAAAATCCCTAATCTCTTCTCCAAAAACCAATATAAATAGATAGATCTATTGACTCTTCCACTCCATATGGATTCGAGCCTGTATTTGTCACTCCTATTCTACATCTTAAACCCATGAAATTGTATATCTTGTATTGAAGAGTGTTCCAAGTTATAACTTTTTTATCTCGGTATTCCAGCAGGTGCATCAAGTCCTTGTTGGATTGGATTATCAAATCTGGGTGCAACAAGGATCTCCTAGCCTGTCTCCCTCACCCAATGACCAAATTTCATAAGACTTTACAAGGATATAACCCCTCTCATGCATTTCATCTCTCTTACCAGTGAACTTCATCCACCTGATAAGACTCCTTCATGATCCTCATCTCTCTACAAGCTTGTGGATTCCCAATATTATAGGGTTCCATCCACTAAAATGCCTAGATGACCTCAAAATCCTAATACCACTTAAACTCAACCTCTAGCGAGTAATCACCCATTGTCTCACTTCCAACTTTAAATACAACATTTCCAGAAGTTTCTTTACACCACATTAAATGCTTGAGTACCCTGAGAGCCCCCTTAAAGTCCATGTGACACAATACATGAACATCAACTTCATCCTGCCTTATCTAGAGGATCAAGATGATGTTCCCCATTCTCATGATACCTGGTTTTGGTTGGAGTATACTATAAGATCCCTTAGAAAGAAAAACATATGATCATGTTGTAACCCCTATTTCCCTTTTGTCCTCCCTTTCTTTGTCTGGTTCCTAAATCACATTTTTGATGATCGTTCATAGAGGTTTTCCTCAATTGTCTCCACTTCAACACTCTAACTTGTCTAGGTAGTCTCTTTCAGGGTTATATTTGTTTTATCCTTGTCTTCCTACTACCTTCTCCATCGAGCCATGATAGGATTTCTTTTTAGACAACTTGGTGTGCTCGCACATGCCATTTGGGAGGTATTTGAGGCCTTACTACTTGAGGAACCCAACAATAGAGCTTTCTCACCAAGATTTCCTCTCGACCATGATTTATATCTTTAGTTTTCTTGACTCTCCCTTGTTCTTCATTTATTCAACAACAAATATTATAGGTGGAAATTCTTGGTTGTTCCCTCTTATAGATTTTGAGGTGTCACAGTATGTATGGGCAATATCGTAATCATGTCATGTTAGATGATCTAGATGCATGATATTTTGGATTTTCTATTTGAGTAATATGAAAAATGACACACACAATGCATCTGCACTATTTACATGAACATAAGTCTTTTAACTAGGCATTTTGAGTTTTTTCATAGATTTTTAATTATGATTTTTAAAATATATTGCTTTATTCTAATTGATTCAAACTTTGGGAATTCATGACTATTTTGTCCAATGTGTATAGCCTATACCTTCGCTTAATTAATAAACATGCTTGTTTGTCTTTATTGTATTCTTAGTTTTATAATCAAACTTGAGATTATGTTCCAATGTTATCTGAACAAGCTATGTCTCAAATTTGAACTGATTCTGACCTCGTTTGCTCAAAATTTGCAATTTCATGAACATTGTAGGCCTACATGCTATTTTTCCATTTTGGGGGCTTTAACTGCAACTTTAATGCATAAACATTTTGTTACATGGTTTTATTAACAAACTTATAAAATTTTATTTCATTTGGTAGATTTTGAACTTTGTTGTTTTGGGTACCAATCCCCTGTAAATAATAAACTAGTTGATAGTATGACCTTGTGTTTTGGCAAATCTATGGCTTGATGGACCTCCTGGCCTACAAAATTCTATTTCCTTGGGAGCTAGTTATGTTTCATAAATATGAAACAACACAAAGTGGTTCTTCCCATCAGACTGATGGATTTGGACAATGCTTACATATGTTAACTTCTTGAAATACATGAGTATGGAAGAGCAATGATGCTTTGAGAACCTCTTGCCAATATGCTTTTGGATTGACCTTCTTGTAACCATGACTTAAGAAGAAATGAGTGAGTCTTCTCCCCATTATCTGATGGTCATACCTCTTTGGACCAATGGAACGAGGGTGCTTCATCGCCGATGCATTACAAAGCCAAGGTAACTAATGAATGATAAAAAATACTAGTATAACTTCTGATAAGTTTCACTATTTAGACTAGTCATTGGATTAATATTAAAAGTTGTAAAGTGAGTCGATGGGATTTCTAAAGGTCAACCAAACCTTTGAGTTCTTTGATCGTCGAGGACCTAGACCAACCACAAATGCTTCGATGTCTGACTCCTCCTACCAACGACCAACGACTTACATATCAATGACTTGACAACATACAAACACATACCAATGGGTTTTTAGACATGTAGACCGATGGACTTTCTAGTCCCTTTGACCGATGAAAATATGGCCTTAAACTCTTTTGACTTCTACTCTACCTATGAATATCCCTCCCCCTTTTTATCTAACAATCTTTTTGTGAAATCGCCTTCTACATCTAGAGATATGAAGGTCCATTAAAGGTTGACAAAAAGTGCAAGTTGGTTCTTTTGACTGCTACTCTACCTATGAATATCCCTCCCCCTTTTTATCTAACAATCTTTTTGTGAAATCTTTGTCTACATATAGAGATATGAAGGTCCATCAAAGGTTGACAAAAAGTGCAAGTTGGTGGATGCATGTCTTCAATCAAGAGCTCTTAGGACATATTTAACACTTTTGATCTTGTTTCTTGCTCCCTATGTGTACAATCTCTTCTTATAAATAATTTTGTTTCTATTTTCCCCTTATATCATCTACCTTGGCCGATATCCATTGTAATACAAGTTGGAAACTTGTGCATATAACTAAGGAACCCTCTTTTCTTCTCTCTTTGCTTCATATACACCCTACCTTTTAGAAAAAAAGAAGTTTTTTTGGAACTTTTGGAGAACAAAGCTCAGATCTTTTCCACTCTTTTTGTGGTTTCATCATGGAATTTGATTTTCTTCACTTAAAAGAAGAGTGATATAGCTTGTGATGCATTTCTTACCTACTTGCTACATACATAACGTCAATCTTGTTCTAAAACATAATATGCTAAATAGTGATCTTTTATGCACTATTTTGTATGTTTGAAATGGTAGTGTGAATATTTATGTCTCTTTTAGACTTGATCTAGTTTTTTTGCTACTTGGTGAGTATTTATTTTAAGCATATAAGAATTGAAATTCGAAATAGAAGTACAAAAGCTTAATTATGTCATTTTTATGGCATTTTGGTACCCTGTGAAAGGAAATTTGACCCACATATTAATCCTTCATGTATGGTAGTTATCTGATGATAATAATAAGGCTTTTATTTACTTTTATGGTGTTGTAATCATGATTGGATGAGATTATAGTATTAAAAGGTTTCTCATCCATGCTAGGTTTTGAGCATAATTTGTATAATTATTAGAAATAGCATAACTTTCACATATAATGGAGTGTTACACTAAAATGTTGGGCATTTCCATGTTTAAGACTGGCTAAGGAATTTGCAAACTTTTAGATGATAATGATATTCCTACAAGGAGTTATTATTGTTATGGTCTCAGTGAAAATTTGAGCTTTTATATGCCCTAATTTAAGGTTTGGTCCTCTTTACAGCGAAGGATGGATAAATATACCAAGATAGGGTAACATGAATTGTTTCAATATTTTATATCTTCTAAAGTTGAATTACATGATTCATTTTACAAGTTCATCTTGGAAGTGGATGTATCTTGATTGATGTGGTAAAAAATAATGAACCATATTCATTAATCAAGTGTAACACTAATGATGTAGTGCCAAGTGGTCAAGAGTTATCTCAGTGTTAGAACTTTCTGGATAGTAAAATAAGTAATTCATGTAACAATTATGATTATGACAAGGAACTTGGAGTCATATATTGTTGTGTATATGCATGTACAAGGAGGTTTTTCTCTGTCAAACCTATCATAAAGGACTTTGAGAACAACTAACATTGATTCTATATTTATATGTACCAAAGAGTGGCTACAACTGTAAGTTATATTTGAGGGCTTCTACCCTAGTTTTGATGTCGTGGCATGTGTACCCAGAATGGACCAAGTATTTAATATGACAGTTGATGTGCCCCTTCTGGAAGATTGGGTTGTAGTTCCACTACAATTTGTCACTCATAGTGACTGAGGGGAAGAGATAATTAGGGTTTTAGTCATCCTAGATCCTAGCTGTGGTTGATTGTGACTTACATAGTGAACGACTAGTAGTTTGAGTGGTACACCTCAAACTACCTAGGGCTTGAGAAAATATGTAATCCAGCCAAGTAGTACATTTACTAGGGTTATTTGATGAATGAAATTGAATGGTAATTGTTTATTTATTCTTTGTAGTAGTATCATATGTGATTCATATCTTTACATGTTCAGTTCTTTGTACTTGTTCCAGTTCATTTTATAAATTCGGATTAGTTTGTCCAACTTGTTATATTATTTGCTCGAACTGATTAAATTACACAAATTAAGTAATAAATTGTATCAATTTTTATATCATATCTATGTGACTTGGGGTCTAACCCTGTGGGTTTCCACACCTTTATAGGTGACTAGTAGTCTGGGTAGACTTTTGCTTGGAAGGAGACTCAATTCAGAGACTAGTAGAGTTGAGAGGTTGGTTTTTTTCTTTTTAGAGTCCAAGAGTTGTCCATGTACTCTCAGGTTGGTAAGAGTATTTTGCACATGATGCATATCAACTTGAGTTTTTGTTTGTATGCTATGAATAGTGTACATATTTTAATTATTATAAGGTAAACATCTTTTGTATACAAGTTGTGATTGAGGCCACCAAACTCAATTAAGGTTACCTGGTAGGATTATATATGTGGAGCTGGACCTATGTGCAAGTTTTTATGTCAAATGTTTGTAATTTTTATTCACTTTTAAATTATATACCTTTTTGGTAATATGGTTAATTAGTTTTGATCAAAATTTTGCTTTTGATAAATCTCATTTTGTGTGGCAGGTTGTCAGAATTGGTTGTATTAAAGCTTTAGGTTTGTTGAGTTTATCGAGAAATAATATTTAGGTTGTCGTGTCTGTTCTTATGTATCCAACATATATATCCATAAATTATTATTATGAAAATATGGCTAGATAATATGAAGAATATGTTGAAAGAAGTTACGTGGAACCTAGAGGTGGCCGTAGGTGGTAGGTACCAATGGGACCTAGCCCAAGATGGGGCTAGAATAACCTGTTCTACGTCCCTTGGATCCTACAATCATAGATTATCTAGCCTTGTAATCAGTCTTTGAGTAGCTAATGACAATAATAACACATTTAGCTGATAGGGTGCATGTACATCCACCTAGGGCACTGGTTCTAAATGCTGAATCACAGGGTCCTAGAAAAGCATTCAAGAGGTTGAAGGGTGTTGATGCCATGGTATATGCAGACATAATGGATCCATAAAATGAGGACATATAGCTGATGGAGTTGGAAAAGACATTTTAGATCTTGGATATCACTGAGAAGGATAAGGTTTAGCATGCAATCTTCCTCCTAAAGGGTAGTGCTGACCATTGGTGGGTAATTGAGGAGGAGAAGAGGCCAAGTGAAGTGATCGACATGGAAGAGTTTTGGTGGGAGTTTGTTAGCCATTTCTTTCCTGATACATACATTGAGGAGAAGATGGCTCAATTTTATAGGATGCGTTGAGGATTGTGGTATGTGAATGACTACAAGGCAAAGTTTACAGAGTTGTCGAGGTTGTATCCCCACATGGAAATGATGGAAAAAGATAGGATTAGTAGGTCCAAGAAGGACTTTAATGCAAAGCTATCATGGACAAGTCAACTTTGGAGTCACATGAGTAGTTTTCCACCATTGTGGAGGATGTTAGGAGGACAGAGAGAATGATCGTGGACAAACAAAATGACAATGCAAGGAAGAGGTCAACTTAATTCCTAGTACAATAATCTATCAGTTACAAGAAGCAAAGATTTTTTGATCCACGATATCAACTGTCACTAGAGGTCAGTAGTTTCTGAGCTGAGAATATGAGTACAATTATAGTACTCTCCTAGAAAGGGGAGAGGCCATAATTTTTTGCCAGGAGGGACAAAAAATTATGGTTCTATGTCTATGATAGGGATGTCTAGGCTACAATTTAGTATAAGGACTTTGTTCATGTGTGGCCAAGTCATACATGTGAGGTGGTTTTTCCCCATGAAGAACTAAGAAGTTACGCATCAACTGAGGCATAGTTAGCAGGGAACAACAACAATAGTACATGAATGATGGTTGAAGGGGGCACAACCAAACATTGTGGGTAGGGTCTTTAGAACCAACATGTGGAGGTCGAGGATGACAACTTGCAAGGGATATATTCTATGCTATGAGTAGGTCATAAGAAGTGGTCAACCCATGAGTCATGAAGGGTCAGATGGAGGTTTTTCATTCTGATACTTACATATACATATGTATTTGTTTTGGTTGACTTGGGTGTGATGTACTCGTTTATCACCAAAGAGGTGATAAATATTTATAACTTTTCTATTTATAGTAGAGACAATAATATCTTGTTATAAACTACTTAGTTGGATCTACGGTGTTGTAAGAGGTGTATCCATCCTACATTCTTTCTTTCTTAGGTTATAACATATGGGTGGATCTTATGCCACTTGATATTCATGGACTCAATGTGATCCTAGGGATATATACTTTGGAGAAGTACATGGTTGTTTTGGAATATGATTCCAAAGTTTCAATGTTTTGTAATGGGGATACATCTTGGAATTTCCAAGGAGATAAAACGATTTTTTCTACATGTCTCATGTTGAATGTGATAGCAAAGAAGCTGATGAGAAAAGGATGTGAAGATTTCTTGGTATACGTGGTAGATAACAAGCTGAGAAGTCCTAGTATAGATGAAGTAACTATGTTGTGTGAGTTCAATGATGTATTCCCTAAAGAGTTTCTAGGCATTCCACCCCCAAGAGAGTATTTATCTTGAAATCAATCTATTTCCTAGAATGCAACACATAGCACAATCTCCATATAGAATGGCTCTATCTAAGATGAAGGAGTTGAAAAAGCAGTTGTAGGAGTTGCTGAAGAAGGGTTTCATATGGATGAGCATGTTCCATTACGGTTCTCCAGTTCTATTTTTGAAGAAGAAGAATGTTTCTATGAGTCTTCGTATAGACTACCAGTAGTTAAACAAGGTCGTAGTAAAAAACAAGTATCCATTGTCTAGGATAGACAACTTGTTTGATCAATTGATGGGTGTTATAAGGTTTTCGAAAGTAGATATGAGGTCAGGGTATTACCAACTGAGGATCCGGGCTGATGATATACCTAAGACTGCTCTTAGGAATAGGTATGGTCATTATGAGTTTGTGGTTCTGCCGTTTGGGCTAATTAATGCGCTGACAATTTTTATGGATCTGATGAACAAAGTTATAGTGACATATCTTTATCAATTCATGGTTGTTTTCTTAGATGATATCTTGACTTACTCTATAGATAGTCGTTGGAGTTGTTGAGGAAGCATAGGCTATATGCTATGTTCAACAAGTGTGAGATTTATTTGAATGATGTGTCTTTTTGTGGTCATGTCATCTTCGGAAAGGGTTTTTGTGTATACACCAAAATGGTGGACTTAGTTTTGGTGTGGGAACAACCCAAGACACCGAATGATGTTTAAAGCTTACTAGGTTTAGATGGTTACTGTAGATAGTTCATCAAGAATTTCAGTGCAGTAGCTTTACCTTTAACCAAGGTAACTAGGAAGGGTGTGAGTTTTGTTTGGGATGAGGAGTGTCAAAATTCTTTTCAATAGTTGAAGCAAGAGTTGATGAGTGCTCCAGTGTTGCTTTTTCTAGAGCTTGGGAAGAGATACATTATTGTCTATGATGCTTCAAGAATGGGCTCGGATGTGTGTTGATGCAGAACAATAATGTGAGTTTTGTTTCTTACTGATGACTTAAGGAACATAAGTGTAACATCCCTGACCTGGGTTATGCCTTAACCCTATAAGTTTTGCTTAATAAAGTTAATTAGATCCTTGATTTTATTTTGTGAAAATTAATTAAGGCTCAAGAGGAACTTATGTTTCAATTTTAGTCCTTTTCGAATAATGTTGAAACAATGTTTTGCTTGTTTTGGACTAAAGTGCAAATTACCCAAGTTGAGGGGTTAACTTGCAAATGTTACTTGATAAATGTTCCTCTAGTATTGAAGAATCATAAATAATGAGAATGATGCAGAGGTATGGCTTCCACAAGCTAGAATAATAAGAAAGAGATTATTGAGCAATGTTTGTGCATTAAAACCTAGTTTTGGTGTAATGTGCAATTTATCCAAACCCTAGGGTTTAATATGCAAAATATCACTTTTAGAGGGTCCCTAATTATTCTTGGCATCATGTAGAGGCAATAAAATCAGAGGGGCACCTCATTTGAATCACTTTGGAGGAGAGAGAATCTTGATATTAAAATAATCAAGATTTAAGCATAATTGAAACCCTAATTCAATTTAATGCAAAAATAATTATATTAATGGAAGTGACCTTCAACCAAAAATGTGTTGGTTGAAATCCTTATATATGTACGACCTTGTGCCTTGCAAAGGCAACGAAAATATCCAAAGGAATGGATAACTCACTCACATTATTAAAAGAAAAAGTAATATCCACTAACTTTTGGATATTATTATTATAAGGGTTAAGGTGCTTAATTTCTTTTCCTTTAAAATCATGGATAATGAAGAGGTTTAAAAAGGGAAAGAGTATATATTCGTGGGCAAGGAGTTGAGGGGGAGATGTGGCACCAATTTGAGAAATTAAAGGAATTAATTACTACTTTCTCTCTCAATGAATTGCTTGCAAAACGACCAAGGAAGCTTAGGAGCAACAGGAGGACGACCCCCAACCTGTAGGTAAGCTCCATGATCTCTTTCACCTTGATTCCATGGTGGAAATCACAAATCAATGCTTGATTTCTTCTTATCTTCACTCCATCTTCAATTCTAACCATTCCTTTTCACTCAAAGCTTGAGGATGAGCCTTGGGATAGTGAAAGGAGTTCCATCCACCATTTTTGACGTGAGCTTGAAGCTTTGAAGCTCAATTGGAGGTAGGTTATCTAACTTGAACCCATTTACATTATTATTCAACCATTAATTTTGCAATTATGTTGATTCCTTCTTCTTCTTGATTTATTGCTTGTTGAAATTGGTAATTCCATGAAATGAGAAGTACTAGGAACTACCTGGACGAAGGTAAATGATGATGACATCATATTGGACACATTTCCCCAAAATTGGTTATTCAATCGGTTTCAACAAGATGTTCATTCGGTTTCAACAAAACCGTTTGAAATCAAATGGTTTCATCAAACCGTTAGAAGCCAAACAGTTTCAAACCGTTTGGAAGGTTTTACCATAGTTGACCGTTTGGAGTTTTGATGTTAGTGTTGATGGTTGATGACCCATTAAATTTAATTGATTAATTCCAAAGGGTTCATCAGATGTAGGTTAATCAATTACCAAACCCTAATCGGTTTAAGTGCCAAAATTTCAATTGGTTGATTTAAAATTTTGGGTTGATTAACCCAAACAGTCTCAAGACCGTTTGGAGATCACCCAAACGGTCTCAAGACCGTTTGGAGGTCAACCAAGACCGTTTGGAGGTCTAGGGTTGAGTATGATTGAGTAATTGAAGATACAGAGATATCAAATTAAAATGCAATCAATAGCTCAATTGATGATTAATCCAATGATCTAAACCCTAATTGAATTTCATATATTTCAATGATGGATGGGGCAAACGGTCTCAACACCATTTGGAGGTCATCCAAACGACCTCAAGACCATTTGAGGATAGGTCATATCATAATTTGATGATGATTCATTGATTTCAATTGAATCAGTTCCACAATGTTAATCATTGAAGGTTCCTCAATTTCAAAACCCTAATTGAAGGTTTCTTGATTATAAATCCTAGTTCAATTGGGTTCAAAACCCTAATTGATGGTCCAATTGAAGGATGATTCAATAGTTCAATTGATGAATGAATCAAGGACTCAATTGATAGTCAGTTCATTGATTAAAACCTTGAATTGTTTAAGTGTTGAAAGACCTTTTTGGTCCATTCGGGTTTGAGAGGGTTTGGTCCAAACGGTCTCAAGACTGTTTGGGTCCAAACGGTCTCAAACTGTTTGGAGACCCAAGTCCATTCAGTTTCAATGCATTTCTTGCTTAAACGATTTCAAGGGAAATTTGCCCAAACAGTTTCAAACCGTTTGAGTTCTGAGAGACCAAGACCGTTTGGGGTCTAAGTAATCAAAACCATTTGAGGTTCAACATGGTCAATCCAATTGGATACCTAATGTAATTGAAAATTCAATTAGTCAATCTATTTGAATACTTAATATATTTGAAGGTTCAATTGGTCAATTCAATTGGATACCTCATGTAAATGAAAGTTCAATTGACCAAACCATTTGAACATCTAATGTATTTAGATGATTGATACCCTTAGTAGGATTAATCATTGATGCATAATAATGCAATAATTCAATATATCATGCTAACCCTAAATGCATGTATTTGAATAAGAAGTAGGCTCAATCTAATCAAGAATTGAGTAGTGGACATCTTGGGTAGGATGAGAGAGAGAGATTCATACATGAATAATAATCATGTAAATAGGCAAGCCTAACACATTCAAAAGAAATGTTATATACAATTAGGGTATGATCCTTGATAAAGAGATCATAAAACCCTAATTGAGTTGATTGATGAATTCAAACCCTAATCCAGGGTAATAATGTAATCCCTAAAATTGGGTGAAGGTAAGAGAAAACCCTAATGATTAAATAGTGGGTAATACCTTATGGAGATGAAATATCTCAAGTGGTTGATTACAGGCAACCTTATAGTATGTAATGCCTAACTTGAGATAAGTCTGTATCATTAAAGATAGTTGTACAAATTCTAATGGGTGACCTATGCACTACATGATAAAGGTGATAGGTTAGTGCTTAAAAGAATTAAGAGGGAAATACCTTAATACAAGGTCAGTTGATTAACTTAAGTAAGTTTGAAGTGATGAGAAAGGTGATACATCAAGACATGATAGATATCACATTTAGCATTTCAGGGTTGATGTACCTTGATGCACCTCAATCCAATATACTGGGATAAGAAACACAAGAAGTGTGTGTTATGTAAATTGTTACAATGAAGATGTAATGAATTCAATGCACTTTGATAAGTGTTGACTAACATACTATGAGAAAGGGGTTAAGCCAAGATAATGAGTATGATATAAACATACCATGGTAAGGTTGAGAGATGAACTCATACCTTGAATTGGTAATCATTAATGATATATGATGAGAGTAATGATCATGAGTGAATACTTATGATATTATTGAATGCTCCTAGAGGAATGGAACAATAAATTAGGGTTGGATAGATAATATAAACATGAAACCCTAATTAATGTGAAATGGGAAACCCTAACCCTAATTTTTGGGTAAAGGGATGAAAAGCCCTATTTGATGGTAAACCCTAACCATGGTAAAGGAATAATGGTGTTACTATTGTATTGCATGGTGTGATGTGAAATTGTCATGACTGTTATCATGAGTATTAACCATGCAGATATCATGAGATGATGAACATATCCAGATTTGAGCTATGATATTTATGTAATAAAAATGTTGATTGGCCTTGTGTGCCTTAATGTTATTGTTGCTTAGTAAAAGTAACACAATGTTCCTGGACTTTATGAGCCATATGAGTAAGTTTTTGCCTAGTGAAAGGTGAAAAGACACTTAATAGGCCTTGTGAGCCATGTGAAATGCTTACGTAGCAAGTATCATGTTTACTTTAGTAAGATGACCTAAATGTATTAGTTACCTAAGAAGTGGTAACATGTTCAGTCATGAAATGAGGGTTTGAATGCCAAGATTCAGTAATCATGATGATGATATTGTTGAGAAATGAGATCTTCCAAGTAATGAGATAAGGGATAGAGATCCCAATGTTTTACAAAGTTTTGAAAAGTATTGATGGAAATATTACATGTTTCTTCGTAGCATTTGTCATAATAATTCCTGTTTGAGAACTTGACTGATGCTAAAAGAATATGACAATGTACCTAATTAATTAAGTGAAATCATATCATGTAGAGCCCTGGCCATATAACCGTCAGTGTCATAACTTGTTGGATGGTGAAACGGGTTGCTCCATGACATAACCTGGAATGCATATTTTTGAATATGCATGGATAATGGGCGTGAATATCCTTACGTCCTAATGGAGGAATTGATGTGAGATAAACATTAAATCTCTCAATCCTTCATTACATATGTCGGGATGGATGTATCACTAATCCCCCGAAGCCAGGATAGATGTATCACGAATCTCCCGATAATATTTATGCCGGATCGATGTGAGATAAACATGAAATCTCTTGATTGCGAAGAGAGTACAACACGCCACTGTAACTCTATAGTGAAGTTGCCCGTATACCCTGGAAAGCTATTTAGCAGAGACACAAGATGTCCTACATTGAATCTTGTACTAACCGAGATAAGGGAGGTCATGGTAGCCGGCTCTACCATTGACCTTGTATGGCACCGATTTCGACTTTGTAATGGTCAGTTGGAGTATGATCGGTATATCTCATCTCCTCAGGGCATAAGTGTGATTGTAAAATATAATCATCCGTATAGCATGTTTGCTTAAGGATTGAATATGAAAATCATTGGCTGATGATGCATTTCTTTAATGCATCTTTAGTTGATAGACGATATATTTATGTTTCCTTACATTCCTTGCAAAGTAGATAGATGATGTACAAGTCTACCGTGGGTAGATGCAATGTCCTCTTAAGAAAGAAGATTATCTTATCTTGTTCATACAGTGATTTACACTATTGATAATATAAAATAACTCCTGCTCAGTTTTATTATATTAAACTGCAATAATAATGTTTTTGGCGGAGAGTTATATCTCTCGCTGGGAAATTTACAATTGTCTCACCCCCGTGGGATTCAATTTTTTAGGTAAACGTAGGAGAAAAAGCAGGAACCCTACAGCAAGGAAAGAGAAACAACAACAGCAAGGACAGTAGTGAATTCTTAGTTGGAGACACTGGCTGGCATGTCTTGTATATGTGTACATAGAGTCCTATGTGTCGTCTCTGTACTCTCGGTCCTCAGAGTCAGTAGATAGTCCTTTTATCTTCGATATGAGATTTTGGCTTGAACGCCTTGAGGATTTTATGTTACTTATGTATAGTTTGGCAAAGCAACTGTTGTATGTAATCCTCGAGAAGGGATCATACATGGAATGTACTTGTGAACTAGAATGCAATGGAATTACTTTGGTTCTTTTTGAAAGAATTTTCCTTTGTTGGATCTCTTGTAAAAAGGTTTTAATTTTTAGTGATTTTTTGTTAATCCACTGCTAATGATCACTTCCGCTTAAGTAAATCATGTTTTTATAAGTTGGATGCCACAATAAGGATGAATATCCACCACATGACCTAGAGTTAACAGTCATCGTTCTAGCTTTGAAGTTTTGGAGGTAGTACCTTTATGGAGAGAATTGTCGCATCTTCATGGATTACTAGAATATTCAATACATCTTTTCAAAGCAGGAGCTGGACATGAGGCTGAGAATATGTATGGATCTGGCAAAGGACTATGATTTTATGACATTATATCATTATGGAAAGGAAAATGTAGTGACTATGTGTTGAGCAAAAAATCATCTTCGCCTTTGTCATTATACAAATCACATTTGTACTCTATGGATTGTTACAAGTGGGACAAGTTTGTGTCACTTAGGCAAGTGAATCTATAGTTGGGAGTCTCCTTACTGGAAGGTTTGGTGGCACAATTATGGGTGAAGTCAACATTGATATAGTATATTTGAGATGTATAGAAGGATAATACTTACATCATTTAAAATTAGAGTTTGGTAGTGGAAAGAATGAAGGGTTTCATGAGACTATTGGTGGGACAATGTGCTTTCAAAACTGGATGGTGGTTCCTGGCATTGGTAGTTTGAGGGAGATGGCACTTGAGCAGTCTCATTCTTTAATGTATGTGATGCATCCTGGTAGTAAAAAGTTGTACCATAATCCAAAGACTTGTGTGGTGGCTAGATTTGAAGCTTGATTTGGCAGAGTTTGTGGAGAAGTGTCCAATTTGTCAAAGGTTGAGGTACAACATCATAAGCCTGTAGTGAAGTTGCGCCCTTTGCCAATTCCATTGTCAAAATCAGATCATATAGACATGGAATTTATGGTTGGTCATTTTAAGACAACCAAATGCCATGATTCCACGTAGGTGATCGATGATCGGTTGATACAATTAGCACACCTTTTTCAGTCAAAACCACTTATACAATAAAGACGTTAGCTCAAAACTATGTTGATGAGATAGTTTGTCTACCCAACATACTAGTTACAATACTGTGATACATTGGTCCTCAGGTTACGAGTAGATACTAGGAGCATTTGCATATAGCTTAATGGACATAATTCAGTTTTATCTCATCTTTATACCCACATACATATGGACAATCAGAAAGGACCATACATATATTATATATCTATTGAGGGTATGTGTACTATAGTTTCTTGGGAGTTGGGATAATCACTTGAGCATGATTGAATTCTCCTACAACAACAACTACCATAAGAGCATAATTATGACGATTTACGACACTTTGCATGGAATGTGTTGTAGGTCACCTCTTTGTTGGTACGAGGCAAATGAAGATTAGTTATTGGGTCCTAATCTATTTCAACATACTACTGAGAAGATCATGGTGATGAAAAAATGGTTGAAGGAAACACATGATAGAAAAAAGTAATATGCATACAACTATATTATATCTTTGGAGTTCTAAGTTTTAGACCATGTGTATCTTAAACTCTCCCTTGGGAAGGGTGTTCTGAAGTTTGGGAAGAAGGCTAAACTAGCTCCTAGGTTTATGGGACCTTACCATATTAAAACTCAAGTTGGGAATGTAGCATATAGGTTGGAGTTATTGCCATAGTTACACAAGTTGCATGACGTGTTCCACGTTGATGTTGATGAAGTTCCACAAAGACACAAAGTATGTGATATAGCCAATGAGGTTTAGTTGGATGATGATGTCTCTTATGTTAGGGGTTCGAAATTAATTTTAAAACTAAATTTATAGAAGTTGAGGGAATGGAATACAAATTTAGTGAAGGTGTTGTGGCATCACCATGACGTAGAGGAAACCATCTAGGAGTTAGAGGATGGCATGCTTAGGAAGTACCCATATTTGTTTTCTTAAGATTTTAGGGGAGAAATCCTTGTTAGGGGTGGTAAAGGATCATAACCTAGCTTAATCGATAAACATGATTGTCTATCTTAATTGGATTCTTATTTTCTTAGTTAAACTTTAGACAATATTCTAATCTCAGTTCAGGAAGCTATGTTTCAAATTTGAGCCAGTTTTGACTTCGTTTGCTCAAGTTATGCAACTTTATGAACATTGTGGATTTGTATGCAATTATCTTATTTTTGAGGGTCTAGTAGTAATTATAATACACATATATTATGTTTCATTATGTTATAACAAACCTAATTTTTTTCATTTGGATGTTGTTAAACTTTTTTGCATAGGGTATCATACTCCTATAAATATTAAACTAGTTGGTAGTAATGTCTTTGTGTTTTGGTCAATCAATCAATGTCCATGTAGATGTTTTGACCAATGAGGTTTTATTTCATTGGGAACAGGTACTATTTTTGACAATTTGAAACAATAAAAAATAGATGGAGGGTAGGTCGATGGTCTGGTCCTTTCCATGGCACCAATGGGTTTTGGCAATTCTTGTAACGGTTAACCGCTTGAAATACAAGGGCACCAATGAGAATTGATTCTTTCATCAAGGCTATACCGACGAACCTCTTGTCAAAATGTTTTTGTTTTTGCCTTCTTGAGGCCATGTCTTCAATAGCAACCAATGAGTCTTTCTCTCATGATTTGATGGTCAAAACTCTTTTTACTGATGGAATGAGGGATCTTCATCACTCATGGAAGAGGGATCCTAGGTAACTATGAACTGTCGGCAAAAACTAGGATAACCTTTAATGAGTTTTCGTATTTAGACTAGTCACATGATTAATATTTAGAACTGTAAAGTGGAGGACTGATGAAAGTAGATTAAGTCATTGGACCAATGAAGATGTATGCATAATGCTTGATTTTATTGGAAAGCCCAATGAGAGTGTTGGAGTCGATGTGATTTTTAATGGTCAAAGAGAACTTTGAGTCCTCTGATGGCCGAGGAAAAAAGGTGTAGCCTGACCGGATTGAAAATGTCTGAATACCTTACCCTTACCAACAATGACTAATGAGTACTTAACCACTTGGCTCAGCAATAAAGCTTGCTACTCATAGTAGAATAGGTCGGAGGTTCGAAACCCACTAGTACACCTAAATGGAGTCTTGCATCACGAAGGGATTTCTTGACAAGTAGTTCGATGGTTTTTTTTGTCCCTTTGATCGATGGAAATATAGCCTTAGACCCTTTCAAGTACCACCCTACCTATAAATACCCCTCATCACCCTCGTATAATAATCTTTTGGCAAAATCTCATGCTCTATGATACCTCTTAAATCATGCATCCAAAAAGAGGTAGATTTAAAAATGATCGAAATGTAAATTTACAACCCAAAACCTTCAAGACGCCCACAACTCAATACATGGTCAAAGTAGATATACGGGGTCAAACACAGAGACATGGGGAGAATTGAGTTGTTTAAGATTCATTCCTTAGTTAGTTAAAAAAATCCAAAAGTTGAAAAGATGTTTATACTAAAATTAATCTAACTAAACAAAATAAAGAAAACAAATTCCATCAAATCCTAATAATCAAAAGAAGGAATTTATGGATGTGTAACTATGAGTCAGGCAGTCTATGCACATTTTTCTCAGATATAGACAACCCTCAAACAAACTAGCAAGCAACTAACATACATATCCATCATGTATCATGGTAGCTACTTCTGTGGTGATCATTCCACTTGCTTTCACGCAGCGCGACGAAACCCATCAACGATCCAACACCCCTCTCAAGACTAAATAATCAATACCTTTGACTATTTTGGAGTATCTCTAGGGTCTACAACATCCAGGAGCGTTAGAAACATTAGATGATCTACCTATAACCATGCTATGGTGAACTCAACTCGAGTTTGAGGAATCAGACTCGAGTTCACGATGCCAGGAGCGTTAGAAACAACAAAAAGTCTTGCATCATGATGGGATTTCTTGACATATAGTTTGATGGTTTTTTTTTGGTCCCTTTGATTGATGGAAATACAACCTTAGACCCTTTCAAGTACCACCCTTCCTATAAATACCCCTCATCAACCTTGTATAATAATATTTTGGCAAAATCTAATGCTCTATGATACCTCTTAAATCGTGCATCCAAAAAGAGGCAAATTTAAAAGGATCAGAATTTAAATCTACAATCTGAAACTTTCAAGACGCTTGCAACTCAATACAGGGTCAAAGTAGATATATGGGGTCAAACACAGGGACATGGGGACAATTGATATGTTTAAGATTAAGTCCTTAGTTAGTTAAAAAATCCAAAAGTTGAAAAGATGTTTATACTAAAATTAATCTAACAAAACAGAACAAAACAAAATAAAGAAAACAAATTCCATCAAATTCTAATAATCAAAAGAAGGAATTTATGGATGTGTAACTATGAGTTGTGCTATCTATGCACCTTGTTCTCGGATATATACAACCCTCAAACAAACTAGCAAGCAACTGACATACATATCCATCATGTATCATGGTAGCTACTCCTGTGGTGATCATTCCACTTGCTTTCACGTAGTGTGACGAAACCCATCAGCAATCCAACACCCCTCTCAAGACTAAAGAATCAATACCAGGAGCATTAGAAACATTAGATGATCTACCTAGAACCATGGTATGGTGAACTCAACTTGAGTTCGAGGAACCTGACTCGAGTTCACGATGCCAGGTCAGATTTCTCTGATCATGTGTTCCGAAAGATCCTCCCTTAGACTTCTCCTTTCAAATTTTGGTCGAAACTACATTCTCCCTTAGACTTTTCAATATATGCACATTTCATTTAGTTCATTATACTTAATCTGATGATGATGCATGTACTCAACTTGAGTGGGAGGTATCCACTCATTGGGGCTCTATATGAGTCTCATGAGGTTGTTGCAAATGTTTTTAGGTATAATTATATCCAATGAAGATGTCATGATAAAGAAGATATGAATGGAATAATCAAGATAGATTAGAATGTCCATGTACTCTCTCTTTCTCGGGATGGGTAGTATACTAAGTTTTTTCTTTCATGCACATGTATCTGATGTAAACCGAACTGCACAAGATTCATAAGATTTGATTTTGGTATCAATAGAGTTGAATGAGATTTGTGTTATTTTATTGTGATGCCCATGATGTGACATTGATTTACAAACATTGTGAAGAAAGAAAAATGAAAGAATTATCTGTGATTTTCATATACTATTTTAATCACCCTTGTCGATAATTAGTTATTGTGTTTCATAATTTGGGTTTAGGTTTAGGGATTCTCTCTAATGGTTGGCATTTATGCTAGTCAAAAAGATGTCCATACACTAACCTTTTAAATCAACAAAATGTTTGATTGGTCAAAGTCAACTGACTTGTTTCTAGTCCATCCAAGAAGTCAACATACTATTCAACAAGATAGATGGACTTCTTAGGCATCGTTCCTATTTTGTTGATAACAATCCTAACATGAAAAATTATTCAAGTGAGCAAGAAGTAGGACTCAATAAATACAAAGTTAGATTACCTTCATCTCTAAAAGAAATAAAAATGAAAATGACACACTAAAATTCAATTAGAGGTATATGTATACCCAACCATGACTCCCTTCAATTCTAGAATGTACTCCACTCTATTTTCACCATTTTTCACCCCATTGCATTTTCCCTAAAAGAAAACGTTTTGGAGGATTTTGGGACAAATCAACCTAGAATAATCCCTAAGATTTCTTGGAGATGTAATCATGAGTAAAATTTTGGTTCTTATTTCTCTTCTCTCATTTTTCTTCTTCCATCACCGAGTTGTCATCCTACAAAATGAGGGAAACATTTCACAATGTTTCTCTTTCCCTACCCAAAACTACTTTTTTAGGAAAGCTATAAGATCTAAAGACAGACCCTAGTCCTAGTTGGTGGATTTGGGAGTAATTTATAATCTAAGACGGATGGGAATTTTTTTTGAAGCTTCCTACTATCAAGTCACTAGATGACTACAATTATAAATGTTAAGCACAAACTCACTTGATCTCAACCATAGAAGTTGCATGCTCCTAGATAACAAAGGGAACTAAAGAAATGACTTAGAAATTGGGACTTCCATATTTTTTACTAATGTATACATGAATACAAAAATGGAATTAGATTTATCTACTATTTTCATGTTTATTAACTTTATTTATGTGTTACATGTTGATATGTGCCTAAAATTGATATAATTGTAGATAGATACATGAAATTTCATTGTGAATAGGAAGTTAAGAAGGAATGAAAGAATATGAACTCTCGTTTGAATGGAACAAGTATGGAATAAGATAGTAATTATGATGCCCTCCAAGCATACTGTAACATACCATATCTAGAACCCTACCCTAGAACTTTGATCTTCTGAGTTTGGCCAAACAAGGTTTGAGTTTAGACCTAAAAGATGTTTATAATGATCATGTGATCTAATACATGTAAAATCATATGTTGAACCTAATTGGTTAAGTAATGAACTAATGGGCCAATAATGGGATATATGACATAACTCATGTAAGAAAGTATCAAAATTGAAAATAGACTTCAAATTCGTAATCTACACATCAAAATAAGCCTACATGTCAATTTTCATCTAATTTGGACAACCTTAAAGTACTATGGTAAGTTAGGAGAGAGAAATCTGCCTAAAGATGTAAGCAATAAATAAATGTGTTATATGACACCAAACTATGGAAATAAAGGCAAATTTGTATTCAACACACTTAAGTTAACTTATGGATGAAGTTTCACCTAATTTGAATAATCCTAATGTCATTAACGCATGAGGAAAGAGAAAGCTTAGACTGCTTAATTAACACCTCAAAATTGTCCAAAACTGAAATCTAATTGCATAATCAGAATTTGCATGCCTTAATTGGCCTCTGTGCCAAATTTCATTTAATTTTGATAACCTTAAGGCCCTTAATTGAAGAGAGAGAAAAAGAAACATTCAAATAACCTCACTTTATTCAAATTCCTATTTGTTTAAGGTTTTTGATGATATTTATGTCACGCAGCTTGGATTTTATTTCCTTTTCTTTTAGCCCGATTGGACGGTTGTCACTTAGCCTCTATTCTCACAGATCTCTTGAGTGGATGGATGGTTGTCTCTCTCGCCCGTATAACTCCTGTTCGAACTGCTACTGTGACAAAATACAACTCCGACCTCGCCCTCTCATTCATCACCTCCTCTTCCTAGTATCTTAGTTTCTTTGCAATCCTCATGTGATTCCAAATTCTGTGATCCAAGATTTTATAGTCTACCATTGCCCTGAGCTCCCGGTCAACAAGGTGTTTCCCGAAAACCCCTGTTTCCTGTTCCGACTTGAGTTTTGGTCACCTTAGGACTTTGAGATCCTATTTAAGTGCACCAAAACTATCTAAGGAGTTCCTGTAAGTGATTTGTATGACTGGTTTCTCCCCTACCACTGCGAGCTTTCCTCCCCTACTCGAATTACCCTCCGCTGCCAACTTGACCTCATCAGAGAGGTCGTTCCCTCTTTGGGTGACCCTAGTCATGCTAAGCTTCTCATTGGGTTCTTGTGGATCTTCTGACGGTTTCAATTACAATTTTTGAGGTAAACATCGTGGCTTCCCCTCCTGGTCATCTTCTTTACAATGTTTTGGTTAATTTTGTTCAATTATGTATGTTTAGGTCATGGTTTTATCTGGTCTTTCTTATGTCGCCACAGTCGTGGAGTTTGCAGTCTAAGCTTGAGTTTGGTTTTGGCATTTGGAGATGGATTTCTTTTTCCCCAAATCTCGATCGGGTCTGCCTACTGCTCTAAGCAATATTGGCACCTGACTCGAGAAGGGGAGTTTCCCCTGTGTGCTTTCTCTATGTTACCCTATGTTTCTCTTCTTTTGTTTTGTTTCTCAGTAGGGGTAATATCGTCCTTTCAGCCCCACTCCTATTGTTTTGGTGTGGGTCTGTTGGACCGTTGACCATGTGACTTGACCCATGCTAATTGGGCCATGTCACTGGGTCGTGGTCTCCCTCCCTCACTCTTTTGGCTTTCTCGGTACTGACGTGGATTTTTATCAAATTCTGATTGGAGGATTCTTTGAAAATTCATAATAAATAATTTAGAATTAGAAAAATAAAGAAAAATATGTTCTGAAATTAGAAAAATATAAGCTTTCTGATGGTGCTAAGTTTATGACCTAAATCTCATGCTATAAATATATTATTTTCTTGGATCTAATTTAAATGGATAATATCTTGTAAAATTCATAACTAATGGTTTATAAATAAGAAAAATATAATAAAATATGTTTTGGACTCAGAATGATATGAACTAAAATGTGGCATGGTTTTCATAACCTAATTCAGATAATGATAAAAATGTGTTTTTAAGGTTCAGTTAATATACATGAAATTGACACAAAATCTACCTATATGCTTAATAGGTTCTTTGGAGTCCTAGGATTGGACCTAGAAGTGACTTTGGGTCATTGAATCTAAAGTTGAGTTATGTTTGCATCCTCGATTATTCTTCTTGAGCAATTAGCCTATGTTTCTTCTTTCTCTTGGTCCAATGGACATTAGCCTATACACAATGTCTTTTCTTTTGAAAATCATGGTTCATGTGAACTCCCTTAATTGTTATTGATCTTGTGATCATGGATATTCTTTTGGACTCTTTTCATATGCTTTGTACATAATGGAACTTTTATATGATGGCATGTGATGTCTTTTTCCCACTTATGAGGTGGATGTATATGTTTGTCACTTATGTGGTGACTTGTTTGTATAATCTGACTATACTTTTTACTTGCCTCTACATTTTACATGCTATGTGATTCAGTAGAACTAGAGTAGTGTAATTGCATTGGTTTTTGTTTATGGCAGATGTGTAATTTCCTATTGAGCAGATGTGTAATTTCCTGCTCTTTTGGGGTGGAAAGGTTACCTCATACCCAGGGAAAGATGTATGATTCTTGGCCCATGTTTTATATATTTGGGAGTTTGGTTGTATGCCATTCTCTATCAGGTTTCAAGTTTATGAGGCTTGGCTGACTTTGTATTTATGTTTTTCTAGGGGTATGTTTATCTCACATGCATGCAGGTTATTGAAGATGATTGTGGGGTGTGTGCCCTACTTTCTTGATATGTGATTCATTTCCCACCATGGTAGTGGATGTATGTATGGCACAATCTTTTTATGTTGTTTTATGGCAAGTATCATTTTATTGTGATTCTTTTCTCTTGACACCCATTTCGGTGGTACTTTTCTCTTCTATGGGAAGCTTCAATTTATTTGATGTCCTTATTTCATATATTACTCAATTTACTTTTTAGTATGCACATACCAGCCTTTGTTGATGTTTTCTATTTCTCTCTTCTTGCTAGGGTATGCTTCCAACCCTAGATGAAGGATATGGCGGACATGGCATAAAGTTTTTGGACTTAGAATGAGAAGTTAAAGCTTGGAGATAATATTGAGGCGATTTAGATTTCTCTCTACATGGATCCTTATGATGTAAGTTTGAGATGTTCCCTTGTTTTATAATTTAATATAGTCATGTTTTTATTCCACTGCTACACTTTGGTTGTTTTGAATACCATTAATAAAGTTTGAAAATTTTACACTCACTCCAAGCATACCTTTGAAGTGTGTTTGGACTGGAGGTTCTATTGTTCAAATTTTTAGTAGATAGGTGGTTTCACTTCTTTACAACATGGTATCAGAGCCCATGGTAGTTAGAATCTGACTATTTCAATTTTGTCTCCCTCTTAGAACCCTTGACTTGGATAGTGACCTTTAGGTGAGATGTTCACCTTAGATTTGATCAATGATGATTTTCTTATGCACTAAGGTTTGATTTGAGGATGAAATTAGGTTACGAGGAACTAACAGGTTATGAAGACCTTCATATGGAAAATTGTGACTTGTTTCCGCATTGATTTTGAGCTCACCATTGTTTTATATCACATGATTCTTCAAAGGAAAATATTTTTTCAATTGTATTACTATATGCAAAAAATTCTCTGGTTTGTCGATGTTTTCTTGAAGTAAGTCACAATGGAGAGAAACCCTAGAATTAGTTGATTATAATCTAACCCTAGTTTTTATGACCAGGACTAATATAAAGGTGTAGTTGACCTACCCTAAAACTGAACCCTAGATGGTGACTTAATAGTTGGATACATGAGAAACATAAATCTCTAAAACTTTCATAGCTAAAAGAGATGTGGGTAACCCTAAAAAGTTGATTACATTGACTTGTTAGGTTCAACCTTTTAAGGGGAGGAGAGTAGTTGAATGTTGATGTTTGGATCTATAGATTTCGAGGACAAAATCCTTTTTAAGGGGTGGAGTGATGTAACATACCAGATCTAGAACCCTACCCTATAACTTTGATCTTTTAGGTTTGGCCAAACAAGGTTTGATGTTTAGATCTAAAAGATGATTAGAATGATCATGTGAGCTAATACATGTAAAATCACCTAATGAAACTAATTGGTTGAGTAATGAACTAATGATCCACTAATGGGCCATATGACATAACTCGTGTAACAAAGTCTCAAAAGTTAAAATAGACTTCAAATTTGTAATCTACATATCAAAATAAGCCTACATGTCAATTTTCATTTAATTTGTACCACCTTGAAATAATATGGTAAGTTAGGAGAGAGAGACTGCCTAAAAGATGTAAGCAATAAATAAATGTATTATATAACACCAAAATATGGAAATAAAGGCAAATTCATATTCAAACACTTAAATTAACTTATGGATGAAGTTTCACCTAATTTGAATAATCCTAATCTCATTAATGCATGAGGAAATAGAAAACTAAGACTTGCTTAATTAACACCTCAAAAGTTTCTAAAACTGAAATCTAATTGCATAATCGGAATCTACATACCTTAATTGGCCTCTGTGCCAAATTGCATTTAATTTGGATAATGTTAAGGCCCTTAATTGAAGAGAGAGACAAATAAACATTAAAATAACCTCACTTTATTCGAATTCCTATTTTTTTAAGGTTTTCGATGATATTTATGTCACGTGGCTTGGATTTTATTTCCTTTTCTTTTATCCCACTTGGACGGTTGTCATTTAACCTCTATTCTCACAGATATCTTGAGCGGATGGATGGTTTGCTCTCTCGCCCGTCCGACTCCTGTTCGGACTGCTACTGTGACAGAATACAACTCTGACCTCGCCCTCTCAGAATCTCAGTTTCTTTGCCCGTATTTCATGTATTGCTCAATTTACTTTTTAGTATGCACATACTAGCCTTTGTTGATGTTTTCTATTTCTCTCTTCTTACTGGGGTATGCTTCCAACCCTAGGTGAAGGATATGGTGGACATGACATAAAGTTTTGGACTTAGAATGAGAAGTTAAATCTTGGAGACAATCTTGAGGTGGTTTAGATTTTCCTCTACATGGATCCTTCTGATGTAAGTTTAAGATGTTCCCTTGTTTTATAATTGAATATAGTCACATTTTTATTCCGCTGCTACACTTTGGTTGTTTTGAATACCATTAATAAAGTTTAAAAATTTTACACCCACACCAAGCATACCATTGAAGTGTGTTTGGAATGGAGGTTCTATTGTTCAAATTTTTAGTACAGAGGTGGTTTCACTTCTTTACACATACACATGACAACAAAGAATTCCCCATTTTTTCCCATAAAATGGGGTAGTTGGATTTGGAATGATGTCAAAAATAAGATAAAAATTTCAAATATATAAATATTCACCAATGTTAACTTGAAAGAATTCATATGTATTTCTTCTGATAAGAAAACTATAACTTATTCTCTTGTAACCTAAGATCTACTAAGCAAATATTGACTAAAAAATAACAAGAATACTATACTATAGAATCATCTAGGTAGATGACACCCCACCATGTTGATCTTTATTTCTTATAATGCTTAAAGTGTCCTTCTCTATTACTCAGTTTCTTATAATCTTAGAGACATTATGTCTCCAGCCATGCAAAACAAAGCATCAAAATGAATAAATGTTATTGACACATTATAAAACAAGTAAACTAGATATACTTGACATTGAGAAAATTTTGACTTTGTCATTAACTTCAACATTCATAAAACATTTTATTTCCATAAAGACTTGTAAAACAATTATATGCATCTATATATAATCACCCACTTAAGGGAACATAATGCCAAGAAAGCCCATGATTGCTCAGAAGCCCATAACATGAGAACTCGTTACACTAAATGAGATTACTCAAATCACAAAACACAATTATTCACTAATTAAACACAAACCCAAAAATGAGGGTAAATGAAAACCAATAAACATTGCCATTGTGTTCAGAAACATTTAAATAAGAGCCCAATATCTTGATTTATTTAACATAATGCCAAGAATCTTTTACAATTGTTATGAGGCCTCTTCCACAAAATATACTTACATAGGAACACTATCCATATATACAAGCATCAACATTCTATCAAAAGCTCAGTTCAATCAATACATCGTATACACACTTTCCCACCCAGACCTAAGAATAAAGAGATGACTCTAGGAAATACTAGACAACTAAAATACCATTTCCACGATTCATCACCTCATTTTCTCCTTGCTGTCACGGGTCTACTATCACTACTACTGATCACCTAAAAAGATGTGGTGACCCACGAGGTGAGATCCAGTCCCAGCGAGAGATATAACTCTCTCTAATTGATATCGATTACAACAGATTATTCCAATAGTATATAACTAAGTAGTTGAAGTATTTAATAGATAATTGAGAATATTGAACTATTCAAGCATACTAAACACGTTAAGAAAATAAGCTTAGCAACAAGTATGATTGACAGAGTATATACATACTATCAATGATTTCTTTGATTTCATAAGATTGAATCAAATGACAACTGTCATTATTAGCCTAACTATGATCATATACCTTGCTAGAATATAAGAAGTCTAGTAACATAAGCATATTTAACATCATGAATACGTCTAGTAGCATAAGCATCGCTAACAATATTAGCATGTCTAGCAAGTTGAGCAAATCTACATCATAGGTAGAGTTAACAACATAAGCACAACTATTTTCATAAGCATGAATAGTATTATAGGCATCTTTAATTAGAGAGGCATGGCTAGAAGTTTAAGCATAGATAAAAACATGTGATAACTATCGTTACGAGAATAATCAATATTAGTAGTATATCTATCAATAAAAGCATGACTATTTCACTTATTTCATTATATTGTATCTATATGTGAAAGAAAGCCAATACGGGTTATCATCCAATGTGAAGTGATATCTACAAGCCTATACAAATATACTACACGGACGTATTACAACTTTTATTAAGCCCTGGAGAAATGAGTTATACAACTCAAATTCCAACTAACCACTGTGAAGTCATATTTAGTTCCATACAAGATCTAATAGAACTGACATCCTAAGATCTCTCCATTTCTCGATCAGTACGGGTCAAAAGGTTGTGGCATAATAGTCAAGATGTCACTACAGTGACCTATAACAAGATACTAAGAACTAGCCCGCCCTTGGTACATGTCACAACACTAAACACCAGGGTATGCAAAGTAAAATCCTTCTATTTAGGTACAACCACATTTGTACTCCAAAAAGAGGGCTAGGTATGACCGCAAACATCCTCCCTAAACACTAGAGGTCAGGGTGACAAGCACTTGACATATTCACAATATTCACTTTGAGTTTCCCTTAGGTATACTCATTTCACAATCTAGCAAGTTCTAACGCTGAAGATGGTTCTACGGAATAGGGCAATACATAATTAGGGCTTCACTTGATTAATTATACCAATTGGTTGAATTGAGGATGCATCATGCAAAGGGACATACAAACCCTATTTCATTTCTAGAAAGCATATAAGCATAAAAACTTCAAAAGATATAAAATGTATGAAATTTCATTCTTGATCACAATCACCACATGGTACTTATTCATTGCCATTCATGAGACCATACTTGTCACCATCTCTCCATAGTACACAATTCCTTATCACACCATTCCAAGGTTCCAACCCATGTCACATCATGGAGATGATCACACCTCTATTATGGCTCAACCATGCCCATAGTTCATTAAGACCATCACATTATTCCCGACAAGATCATCATTATCTTGCCATGCCTTATATCAAGGCTAAATAAACATCACCATTCATGTGATATACATGCTTAGCATGACATTGCATTAAAGAGCTAAAAGAGCATTCATAGAATGATATAGCAGAGTTATCTTAGCATTTAAGAGCATTCCTTTATTATATCAACATATAAGGAAGCTAGGTATGATTGGCCATCATAACACTTATAGTATATAATTTTATCATATGAAAAAAAATCATGAATCTATGATGACCACCAGTTGACACATTGGAGTCTCAATCAATCATTAGTAAGGGTGTTCTATCATTATATTAATCATTCAAGGAAGGGTAGAATAGCTAACCACCATTCTCTATTTGCATTAGGGTTAGGTATAGAAAGATAGGTTTTACTGACATTATAGTTCAGCACTAATACACAAACCATAACCCATATCATTCCCATACAATCGTGGATGCATAAGACAAATCATCACCATCAAATTCCATACCATTCTCAAGTATGGATCCATGTATAAATCAAGGGGTTACCATCATATTATAGTATACTAGACTTCCACAACAATAAGATAGTATTCAATTATTTTATTAATCACCCACGGGAGGTTGATCATGATTAATCACCATCGTTGAATTGCATCAGGATTAAGTGTAACAAGTTATGTCCCATTAGGGTTGCATATCAACACAATATGGTCATTAACAATTCTATTCATATGAGGGAAAAGTTAAGACTAAATAAATAAGGGAAAACCTCCATTGGTTTCAACACCATTCAGACCATACCAACATATCACAAGCACAAACCCAGAACCACTAGATGCTGAAAAGATAAAACCTTTGGTTGTTACATAAGTAAACACCTTGAAAAAACAACATATAAAGCCATTGTGTTGTGACATGGAAAGAGTCACTATCTAACCCTAGACATCCCTTGTTCAATAACATAAAGGGTACCATAAATTGTGGGGATACAACCCACCATCAGTCATACATTTAAATAAGGCCATCAATTGTCAACAAACAAACTCCTTCGGTTGATCACATGGAGGAAACCATCGAATTCACATCATCAGAACCAACACATTACATTATAGGTATCATCCCAAACTATTGGATCTTGAGGTATAAAATTCTAACCATTAGTTAGGTTCTTTATTCAAAACCATAAGATGATTTGTAGATCTGATTTTGAATCATTTAATCAAAGAAGCCATCAGTTTAGGGCTTAAAAGAAGCAACATAGGAGACCTAGTCTCACCATCGGTTGTGGTCTCCTAGACCACCATCGGTTGTGACATATAGTGTCACCATCAGTTGATAAGATCAGCACTCTCATCATTTGTCACCATTAGTAATCACCAACAATGGCCAAAAAGGCATATTAATCGGTCCTAATATAAGGTCATCCATCGATTCATGTATAAATTTGAAAACAACTTAAAACCTAAGTATAATCCATCATTTTTTGGGTGCCAAGCACCATCAGTTTCCATATAAACCTGATCTTAGTCTTCCTCTACCTTAGGAAGATCGTGCACATAATTTTAAGTTCATCTAGAGCTAGAAACCAAGTAAGAAACATCATTTAAAATCGAAACCCTAGGTAAGCATAGCTTCTCTAAGATTAGATCATCGTTTTAGAGTAAGAACTTGAGAAAGAAAGCTTGTAGTAAGCAATAAAAGTGAAGAGGGTTATTAAAACTCACATCTAGGAAGAGGATCAGGATACAAGTATCAAGAAAACTCGAGCAAAGAATGTAGAAAACCCAAGTATAAGCTCTAAACTCGGCCAACTAGCTCCTTTCTTTACAAGAGAAGAAAACCCTAGGTATAAGGAGCAACACATATATGTTCTTTAAGATTTAGAGTAATCTTTACCATGAAAAACCATAGTTCCATCCAAGAATGAGGTAGGAGGAAGAATAAAAGTAAGGGAAATGAAAGAGAGAAGAAGAACATTACTAGTTTAGATCAAGATCACCCAAAGAAAGCTCCATAACCCTAGGTGAGGGTAGATCCAGACCCCAAGTGAGGGTAGATCTGAACCCTAGAAGCTCCAACAAGAAGATCAGTTGTCTTCTTCAACCTTAGGAACCACCTCCATCACCAAACAAAGAAAGATGAAGCTCTAAAGTGGCAAGGAGAGACAAGGAACGAAAATTTTGGTTTGTGAGCTAAAGGAAGGGTATATAAAGCTCATGGATAAGGAACAAGGGAAGCTTGATGTGTCCTAGTAGGTTTGCCATGTGTCCATGGCCTAGAGCTACCACAGCCATGCAAGCAGAAGATCCAGTGGTGGTGGATACCTAACTAGCCATCAGTTTTTATCTCTCCAAGCCAACCATAACTTTCCATGCATTGTAGACATCGATTCTTAAAAACCCTAGATCACTAAGGTGACCCATCATTTGATCACCTCCTTTAAGTGAACCATCAGTCCAAGTGAACCAAAACCAGAAAACCATACCTTATAGGGATGACCATCAGTTGTATCCACCTATTTATGGCCATAGGTTGTCCACCAAATAGGGGGACCATCGATCCAAAGCCTCTAACGGTAGTTCATCCATGAAGGGGCAAACCCTAAGTCACCATTGAAGAGAAACACCATCAAACCAAGGTACAATTAAGTGCCCCATGGCACAAAAAGATCAAGTATGTTAATAAAACATCTAAGGAACATGATTTCATTTGAAAAGTTTCATTTAAAATCTCATATTTGGGTAAATTGCAGAATAGTCCAAAATGTGCATAAAATTGCATAACTTGCTCAAACAATGTCCAAATTGACCAAAATTGAAATGTAAGTTTGTCATAAGTTTCAAAATCCTCAAATGGTTAGATTAAGGTTTTAAGAACTTAATTATAATAATTAATCTTATTAAACCAAAAATTAAGGCCAAGGTTCTCACATCCATAAAGCCCTACTTGGGATTTCGCCCCCGAAATCTAAGGTAAACAAAGATGGGTACCTCCCATGCACCTCATTTTTTACCTTCACATGGATAACCTCATGTCATGGTGATGTTACAACACTCTCGTAGGATCCATGTTCTTCTCCCTACTATAAACCCTAATATAAGAAACATCCTCATGCAACTCCACCTCCACTGTTTGTATCACTTGTCTTGTACCAGGTTGATACTTCCCCAGTCATGGAATATAGAAACTATTGTGCCGCCTGTTCAACTCTGGTAGTAATTCCAAATTAGAACACTAGTTATCATCCTGAACTATTTCAATTTTTACTGAGTCATTATGTCCCTCATTGTAGTTTTTTTGTTGCATAAACACATCACCTAAAAGCCATACTTACTTGTTGACACATGTACACTTTACTATACCCATGCCATAGCTTGTTCCATACTTGGTTGTCATTGCAAAATCTTTACCTTATTTGAATTTACACAACATACTTTAGAATACATATCTTAACCTTGAGAAGACACTCTTAGCTAACCCTCAAATTCGTCCTTGTTGAACTTGACACCCACTCATTACTATTTCAACAATTCTAAGGATTAGCAAAGATACTATCCATCTTTGAACTATGTCAAGATGTTATCAACCAAAACTTTGCCACATCTCATAAGGACACAACCTTATCACTCTATTCATCAATTCCATCTACGTTGTTGATGTATTAGTTAGTCTAAACAGAACAATTCCGATCTCATGGTGACTATATAGTTTATGTCATTCATTCTAGTTCTAATCTGATGATATCCTGACCTATGGTCTATTGAGGAAACATTGTAGCACATGTTGACTGGCCAACACACCATCTATCCTTGGCAATGGTCTTATCCGGCTATCACCAACCCACATACAACACCATGGAATCACTCTTCTTCTTTCAAAACAACACTTGGAGGATCAACATCAACTCTCTCTCTCTCTCTCTCACACAAAGGTAGAGAAACATTGGGCAACTCATCTAGTAGACATCTTTAAACTCATGTACTACTGGTACACCTTGGATATTAGGATTTTCTATCTTAATATCCTTTGTATGTACTATAAGGAACTCACATCCTTGTCTAATCCACTTCTCCATTACCATAAATAGCTTAAAAATGTATAGGAAGAGTCTTTCTAACTCTTGGAAGGCTAAAGAAGTATGCTCATACAAAACATCAAGATCTTGGAATTATAGTCCAAGACAACCACACATCATATCAAGATATCCATCCTTAGGATTTTAGCAAATCCACACGTACCATGTGGCATAAGATCCACTTTAGGCTGTTCCTGAAAAAGAAGGTACACAAAGGGAAACACATTGACCACATCACAACAACACTATCCAGGGATCACTAGCAAGGGGTAACCAATTCTGTCTTCCTCATGAAGGTTACACTTTTTATGTGCCATCTTACCTTTTTTAGCTTGGGTCCTTTCCATTAGCATAGGAATTATTAAGATTATCGTATGTCATTGCTCTTTTCTCATTAAATTTTCATCATTATTGAGTATGTATTTTCATGTTGTCATGTTTTTCAACCACTTATCAAGGGGTGGATCATTATATTTCACATTTTCTTTATTATACAGGGAGTATCCCCCCTTAATTTCTTCATAATTCATAAATATTTGTATATTAAAACTTCCTTACTCACATAGGTTGATCTGAGTTTAACTCAAATTCCAATTTATTCATCTATCATTGTTCTTATTCATCTTCTCATATCACATATATTTCAGGACTTCTCTTCCCCTTACATAGATTTTATACCTTGAAACATTTTGTTATGACATATTTATTTCTCTTTAATTTCATTATCTTCTGAAATTACAGCTTCAAGAACTCCTCTTTAGCTTATTTGTTTTCAGATTTAGGTTTCAAGGAATCATATCTTTCTCTTATAGTTATCAAACATTCAAGTTATGATGGATTATGATGAAATTCTCATCTTCCTTAGGGTAAGATTGAGATATTAGTATCATGAGTTATGATTCATTATGCTCTTAAGATTGTTTCAAAATGACTACTTGATCAGAGTAAATAGAAAGATCACAATCTAAGATTTCCACACTTACCCTTTTTTCAAATATTGAATACATGTCTCGGGCATCCAAACACTTATATTAGGTAGTATGCATCATATTTTCATATTATGTTCCTTATTTAGACACCATCCTGGTCCAAAGTTCTAATGTCTCTATAGAATCAGTGAACCTAAATCTCTTATATGAACTTGTGAGAACCCTTTACAAAAAATGAGATTACCCAAAGCAAAAAACATGATTATTCACTAATTAAACACAAACCCAGAAATGAGGGTAAACTAAAACCAATTAAACATCGCCACCGTGATCAGAAACATTTACATAAGAGCCCAATATCTTGCTGTATTTAATATAATGCCAATAATCTTTTACAACTATTCTGAGGCCTCTTCCGCAACATATACTTATAGGGGAACACTATCCATATATACAAGAATCAACATGTTATCAAAATCTCAGTTCAATCAATATATTGTATACACACTTTCCATCTCGGACCTAAGAGTACTGAGATGACTTTAGGACACACTACACAACTAAACTACCATTTCTAGGTTTCATCACCTCAAGTTCTCCTCATTGCCACGTGTCTGTAGTCACTGTTTTCGATCACCTAAAAGGATGTGGTGACCCACAAGGTGAGACCCAGTTCTAGTGAGAGATATAACTCTCTCCAACAGATATTGATTACAATAGATTATTCTAATAGTAAATAAATTGAGTAGTTGGGAGTATTTATTAGACAATTGAGCATATTGAACTCATACTAAACAAGTTAAGAAAATAAGTCTAGCAACAAGTATGATTTACAAAGTATATACAGACTATCAATAATTTCTTGAATTTCATAAGATTGCATCACATAAGAATTGTAGTTATTATCCTAACTATCATCATATACCTTGCTAATAGTATAAGAAGTTGACACAGTTTTACCATGCGTATAACGCGAGTGCACGCGTCAATGTAGTATAGGCCCTTGCGAGGCCCGAGTCGAACTCAGGGACACTAAATTATCGGTAGACTACTACTAACTACTCGCAATCAGCTAGACCAATAAAAAGTTTATGAGAGTTGTTTAAAAAGAAAAAGAAAATAAAAATAAAACAAAGCAATCGATTAAGTGTTTAGTTTAATCAATTCAAATGAAGATCTTTAGGATTGCAGTTTCACCGCGGGTTTTAATTGTATGAATTTCCATATAGTTACTCAGGTTCATCTCTCAATCCGGGTAGTGTCCTGTAGCCAAAATTGTCCACTGTCGTGGTACAATTCACTAACTAAGTCTAGGTTGGTTCCACCGTCATAGTAACCTATACCCTAAACTAGGTGCATTAGAATCGACCTCTGGGTTTCCACCATTAACCTTACATCACCTTGTTCAAGGGATTTGTTAATTAATGTGAATTTCGTCTCTTTTCAACCATTAATTCTTCTTTCAAAGTAATTAAAGTCATTAGATTATCATTATGATGAACAAGCATAATAATATAATTGAGAAAATGAAATCATACCACAGATTTAAGAGACAAATGATGAATTACTATGATAAAAACGTCATACAATGCTTCCCCGGGCTACTCCCAATTCTAAAGATAAAGGGGATTAGCCCCGCATGTTCATCTCAGAGCAAGACATGGTTGAAGAAAGGGGAAACATGGAGAAAAATGTAGATAAAGTAATTAAACCCCTGAACGGAGAAGATCCAATCGTTCCTCGACGTAGAGTACGCAATCTACAACCTTTCAGCGATGGAAAACATCTTCTTCAGCTTCCGGAATGGTCGGGGCGTGCTTCTAGGCTCCGTTCTTCTCTCCACACCTTCTCGGGACGTGTGTAGTGGCTAATGATGTGATACCCTACTCTTGGCCACCGTCATTAGGTATAATCACTGAGTTAGGTTGCAAAAATATCACAACCATTGGATTAGAACCGATTTGAAGCAAACTCTGATCTGACGGTGTCGATACCATCGACGTGGGTCGATGGTATCAACCCCTCACGATATCGGCATACCTTCTTTCTTTTCCATCATTGTGCCTGATCCTGGCTCGATACCATCGACGCGTGTCGATGGTATCGACACCCTTAGGCATCGGTTTTATCCCTTTTTCGTCGCTGAAGCTGAAAGCGTCGATAGTATCGACTGTGGTGTCAATAATATCGACTGACTGGTCGCCAACAACCTGATGGTACGTCGCTACCATCGACTTCCCAGTCGATGGTATCGACTCTGCGCTGCTGCTTGCGGCTGCCTGCCTGTGGCTGTGTCGATAGTATCGACTGATGTCGATGGTATCGACAACTATAGATATGTGTTTTTCCTGGAATTGCAAAACAAAACCACATCAGCCGAGATAAAACCTATTATTGTAATCATTTATGCTCAAAACAATAAAATAAGAGAGATTTGACACTGAGAAGGATCATAGACTAAAGTAAGTGAATTATGCAATATTAACCACCAAAATGACCAATAAACGCATAAATCACAAGTAAAACAAGTCTATAAATGCGACACAAAATCATCACATCAAACTCCCCTAAGCTTGAACATTGCTCGTCCTCGAGCAACAAAACCCTAGAATAGAATTGCGAGGATCAACTAAAGAACAAATTATCACAACAGACTGCGCCATATGATCCCCGCCAGACATTCACATTCCGGCCCTCACTAACCACAAAATGATAATTACCCTAAAGGCGACAATAATCATCCATAAAAGATATCTACCTCAAAATTTATGAACACTATCACATAAGGCACTTAACATAATAAAATCCATCGGTCCAGACTCGGTGCATCTTGTGATCTCCTATCTACGTTGCTCGCCCTAACTACCATCTACATGGAAGCATCTCTCATGGTATTAACAAGTGAGGAGAAAATCACAGTGGCTTACCAATTCGAGCAATGGGTGGATGGAATGGGTGGCTTGTGGAAAAAATGGAAGCATTATACGGTTTTAAAATGCACAAAAACAATAATGACCTAAATGATGCATATGCAAATGAAAATGCCCTAATGCCTACATTTGGGTGGAATGATGTATGCACTATCATTCCGTCTCAAGGTGAGATGGAATATCTAGGAGAACTACATCATGTACTTATTCTTCTTAAAATGCAGTGAGAACATGTTCCTTTCTCCCTCTCATTCCTACTTACTTATCAATTTTTTCTTTTTTTTCAATTTTTTTTTCAAGCCCTTATTTTCATAGCTGACAAGGAATTATTAGTCAAGCTCACTAATTGCTGCATAACTTATACATTTGAAGCATTCAGAAGGTATGGAACAAGTTCATCACCCTTAATGTTTCAGAAGACATAAGATGCATGATGTACTATATGCACAAAAATGTGAATGCAACTACAAAATGATAGCTATGCAACTAAATGACACACACCTAAAGATAATGTGCATGTATAACTATTCTATCTTCTTTTTTCTTTTCATGCAAAAATATGTGAAAATAGTTGCAATGCAAGACCTATCTACGTGGGATGCAATCAAAGAGATGAAAACCGTAATGTACTTCCAGTTCTTATGGTGGGGTATGAAAACAATGGGGTGGATAGATCACAAGATTAATTGATTGAAACTTTGGAAATTATTATGTGTCCCTCCTTACTGACCTGTGTAGTGATTAATAGGTTTCTCTCTCTTATTTCAAATTAAGGTCTCATTATCATTTGGTCAGTTTGGGCTCAAACAACCAATTCCGTCCACTTTCATGAATCACAGGAGTGTACAATTGTGGTTTCCTATTTTAGAGTTGACAACCCCAATTATTTCCTTAAGTTATTTGCTCAAAGTTAAACAACACAATCTTGTAAAAGCATTAAAAATTTTCAAAATTGCCCCTGATTCCCATGTACAACAACGAGATGACATATGACATTAGACATCCACAATTACACTAGATAGAGTGTGGATCCTAAAAACAAACTAATAACTACGAGAAATAAATGACAAAAGACAAAGCACTAAAAACTAGGAAAAATAAAGGATAGAAATTGTTCCAACTCCCCGCTCAAGCTTGAATTCGACTATGGCCTCATAGTAAAAAACAACCTTAAAGGGTGGAACAATGATACTGATCATTCTGCATGTGGAGGCAGGTACTATGGGGTTGTGGGGTCCCATGATGGGTACTGCCCCTGGAAGCTCGGATCATACTGGGGCATTCGTGGAGGTTGTGGATACCCCCCAAAATAGTTCTGGCTCCAGTAGTTGTCGTAGAAGGGTTGTTGCTGCATCTCCATCCTATGCAACCTGTCATGGATGTTCTGTTGGTTGTCGAGGAGGAGGCACTCATTCTCCTAAATAGCCCTCTAGTTCTCTAACAGCCGATTCGTGGTATCCGGAATACATGTGAATGAAGCTGTATGCTGCTACTGCGTCTGACGAATCTCCTACAGCATCGAGTACATCCCTTGCATGGAGTAGGCATCCTCTCCTTGATGAGAGGGCTGAGGTGGCGGAGGCTGCGAAGATGAAGATTCACCCAGATGCATGCGGGGATGCTTCCGGGGTGCTACTCGTGCCCGAAGAGGAGTGAAAGCCTCCTCTTCCTCTTCATGCTCGTCGCCTTCATCATTGTTGTCATCATCACCGCCGTCTTCATCAGAGTCGTCGATGGCAATGATAGGCCATCGGAAATGCTGAGCGCCCTCAATGTTGAAGATGGGGTCGGGAAGCGCACATTCTTGATATGCGTGATTGATGTGGCAATGTGCATAAGCCAAGCCATCACAGAGCAGGAGGAGGTTGGAGCGGTGCAGATGATGGAGGTTGACCTTATGCCTGTTGGAAAGTGGAGTAAGCTGGGAAAAATCCAAACCAAGGTAGAGGGCCAATGGTGTGATCAGCCCCCCAAAATGGATAGGAGCCTTCCGCGTACTCCTTCTCACGGCCAGCACGCGCGTCAAGAAGAACACACCCCAGTGGCACTCCTCACGCTTCAGCAGTTTGTGCAGAAAGAACAGATCCATCTCTTAGAATTTGCTAAGAGACAAGTCGCCACAAGCGAAGAGCGTGGTGCAGAGCATGCGGTGCAGAATCCGCACAAACGGATGCTCGAAGTCAGCAACTACAACGTTGTGGTAGCTGACAGATTTGCCCGGAGGCACAGTCACAAGCTGGGCAAAGATGGCGTCGTAGTCCGTCCAGTTGTCTGGCCTCTGGTGCTGGTAATCGTCATGAAACCAATTGTACACAGAATTAAACTGGGCGAGAGTGAGGGTGTAATTGTTGTTGTAGAGTCTGAACGAAACCCGCCCTTTCCTCCACTCTCTGTCGGTGGTGATTAAGTCATTGGGCACCACATTGATATCCAATGACGCCATGAACTCCACCATGAGTTCCTTGTAAGTCGGCCACTCGCCCAAGAATGGTTGGCCGTCACCATGAGTTCCTTGTACTCCAACTCGTCGGGCCTCCTGGTCGTGTGTCTCGCCTGCCCCTTCAGGACGTAGGCAAGATTGGGCTCGAACCCAAGGTAACGAACCATGTCCCGGTCGACGTAGCGAGTGACCTCAATCTTTCTCTTCATCATCTTCTCGTATACCTTTTGGATCTCCGTGGAAGGGACGACAATCCTCGGATGAGGAATCGACATGGGTGGTGGAGGAATGAATTCAGGGATCTCCATTGGGGCCGCACGTGAAGAAGATGCACCGGCTATACGCACCATTGTCACTGAGAAAAAAAAGGATAGGAGATGGAGCTCAGTGAAGACGATCTCAGAGAAGACAATCTCCGCTCGGTGAAGACTCAGTGAAGATCGCACTCCTTGGATGCTCGTAGTCGGGCTTCAGTCACACAACAATGCGCAAAGCACAAGTGGATGAAAAAGGCTCTAAAGGTGTGAATCAATTTGACAACAAAACCTCTCTTTTATAACTGCGACTTTCACTGTTCTGGACCCGTCGATACCATTGACATGGCTCGATGGTATCGACACCTGTATCACAATCCGGTCTTCCGCTAGTATCGACGGTTGTCGATAGCCTGATGTGGGGGCCCGGATCAATGACGTGTCGATACCATCGACGGGTGTCGATGGTATCGACCCATCCCACAGATCGATTCTCTTAATATAGCGATCGCCGTTTATTCCTTCTCGCGGATCGGTGACATGCCGCGTCGATACCATCGACGCAAGTCGATAGTATCGACTCTTCTTAGGGCAAACACCCTCGCGAGGCCCGGCTGCCGCTTTCTGCCTGTAACTGGGTCGATACCATCGACAGGCCCGTCGATGGTATCGACTTCACTGAGACAAATTTCGTCTAAAAATCTTCAGGGATCTCACGAGTATCGACACCCATGTCGATACTATCGACCCTGTTGTGGCGATTCACTGATGGTAGGTCGATACCATCAACAAGTCCGTCGATAGTATCAACTCAGAGAAATTTTGCAGCCGCCTAACTGTACCCATGTCGATACCATCGACACAATGGTCGATGGTATCGACCCTGCCTCAGGCCTGCACACTGAACAAACGATCACGGTATCATTTTTACACTAAAAACAAAATCAAATAAAACTAACTTACAAATGTGAAAGAAACTAAACAAAACTACCAATGGCTGGGTTGCCTCCCAACAAGCACCCTTATTTAACGTCTTAGGCTAGACAAAATCAAGCTCCTCACGCATCTGTAAGTGTAATGAGTTGGACCTCATTCACTTTCCGTGTGTAATCCTCACTGAAGTACAACTTCAATCGTTGTCCATTAACCAAAAATGTTGTCTCACCATCACACACCATGATTGCTCCATGTGGCCTGACCTCCTCTACAGTGAAAGGTCTACTCCATCGGGATTTCAATTTCCCGGGATGCATCTTCAACCTTGAGTTGAACAAGAGCACATGATCTCCCTTCTTGAAGACATGCATCTGAATGTGTCGATCGTGAATCAGCTTTGTTCGCTCTTTGTAAATCCACGAGCTTTCATATGCATTCATCCTCAGCTCGTCAAGTTCATTCAGCTCTAGCAAGTGTTTCTTTCCTGCTTCATCATAATTCAAGTTCAGCTTCCGTAGCGCCCAGTGCGCCTTATGCACCAACTCTACCGGAAAATGGCAGGCCCACCCATAAGCCAACCGAAAAGGTGTAGTATCTATAGGTGTCTTAAACGCCGTCCTATACGCCCATAAAGCGTCCAGTAGCAAGGTGCTTCAGTTCTTCCGTGTCGAAGCTACTGTACACTCCAGGATTTTCTTAATTTCCCTATTGGAGACTTCGACTTGCCCCTGTGTTTGTGGGTGGTACGGGGTGCCAATGTTGTGCTTTACCCCATACTTTCTCAACAATGCAGCGAACTTTTGATTTCGGAAGTGCGTACCTCCATCGCTGATAATCATCCTTGGTACACCAAACTTGTAGAAAATATAGTCTTTTACGAACCTGCACACTATAGTAGCATCATTAGTCCTAGTGGGTATTGCCTCTACCCACTTCGAAACATAGTCAACAACTAATAAAATGTACAAGTTAGAGTTTGAGGACACAAAGGGTCCCATGAAATCAATACCCCACAAATCAAACACCTCGACCTCTTGAAATATATTGAGGGGCATCTCCTGTCACTTTGAAATGTTACCTGCCCGTTGGCAGGAATCGCATCGCCGCACATAATCATATGCATCCCGGAACAATGTAGGCCAGTAAAGGCCACTATCAAGTACCTTGGCCACGGTTCTAGAAAAGGCATGATGACCTCCCGTGGGTAGAGTATGACAATGATGAAGTACACTATCATACTCAACCTCTGGTATGCACCTACGCAAAACTCCATCCCTGCATTGCTTCAACAAAATGGGGTCATCCCAGAAATAATATCACAAAGAATGGAAAATTTTATTTTTCTTTTGATATGTCCAATCATCTGGGATAATTTTGCATGCAAGATAGTTGACAATATAAGAAAACCATGGATCTTTAGATTTTACAGAAAGAAGTTGTTCATCAGGGAACATCTCGATAATGGGTATATTTATGTCCTTCTCATCTACCCGTTCCAACCTAGACAAATGGTCTACAACCCCATTTTCTATTCCCGCCTTATCTTTGATTTCAAGGTCAAATTCTTGTAACAGTAAGATCCACCTAATCAATCTAGGTTTGACATCTTTCTTTTCCATCAAATACTTTATGGCGGCGTGGTCTGTCCATACCAAGACTTTAGATCCTACAAGATATTGCCGGAATTTTTCAAAAGCAAAAACATCAGCAAGAAGCTCTTTTTCAGTAGTCGTGTAATTGAGTTGTGCTTCATTTGAAGTTTTGGATGCATAGAAAATCACAGCGGGTTTGTTGTCCACACGTTATCCTAAAACTGCCCCAACTGCAAAATCCGAAGCATCACACATCAATTCAAACGGCTTTGTCTAGTCCGGTGTTTGCACAACCGGTGCAGAAATTAATTTCTTTTTAAGCACATTAAATGCATGTAAACATTTTTCATTAAAATAAAAAACCGCATCTTTCTCCAGCAGCTCAGATAATGGTTTAGTGATTTTTGAAAAATATTTGATAAAGCGACGGTAAAATCCTGCGTGAGCGAGAAAACTCCGTACCCCTTTTACCGAGTTCGGTGGGGGTAATTTGGAAATAACCTCAATTTTAACCGGATCTACCTCCAACCCTTTGCTAGACACTTTATGTCCAAGCACAATCCCTTCACTAACCATCATATGACATTTATCCCAATTGAGAACTAAGTGTGTGTCCTCACATCGTTGTAAAACTTTATCCAGATTATACAAACATTCATCGAATGACGCACCATAGACAGAGAAATCGTCCATAAAGACTTCCAAACAGTGCTCAACCATATCAGAGAAAATGGCAAGCATGCAACGCTGAAAGGTTGCTGGTGCGTTACACAAACCAAAGGGCATACGGAGGTATGCAAATGTTCCATAAGGACAAGTGAAGGTGGACTTATCTTGGTCCTTATGATCAATGGAAATTTGATTGTAGCCCGAATAACCATCTAAAAAACAAAAATGAGATCGACCTGCTAATCGCTCCAAAATCTGATCAATGAATGGAAGCGGAAAATGATCCTTCAACGTAGAAACATTCAATCTACGGTAATCGATACACACACGCCACCCGATTACCAGACGGGTCGTGACCGGCTCATTTAATAGATTATGAGTAACAGTAATTCCCCCCTTTTTAGGGACTACCTGTGTGGGGCTTACCCACGTCGAGTCAGAGATAGCGTAGATGATGCCTGCAGAAAGGAGCTTGATCACCTCCTTCTTGACGACCTCCATCATGCTTGGATTTAGTCGGTGTTGTGGCTGAATTACAGGTTTGGCTCCCTCCTCGAGCCGGATCTTGTGCTGGCACAGTGTAGGGGATATCCCCTTGATGTCCGCAACCGACCATCCGAATGCACCTCGGTGGTTCTTCAACACGATCAGCAGTTGATCCTCCTCCTCGGCACTCAGATATGCTGAGATAATCACTGGTAACTTTTCACCCTCGGCTAGAAATGTATATTTCAAGTGAGGAGACAGTGGCTTCAAGTCTAACTCTAGAGGACTGATCAAGGATGACTGAAGCAGTGGTGGGAGTTCTCCAAGATCTTCATAGTACCTAGCATAAAAGCAAGGAAGCACTTGAAACATCTTGACGCATTCTTGTAGTGATTTGCTTCTCATCCAATCGTGTGTTATATTGACCAGACAAGCTTCAAGAGGAAATTCTAGATATGCATCGAGAATAGAACTTGATATAGCATCATCTTTAGTAGAAGGAGGGATATCCTCCTCTTCATCATTCGGAAAACCCACAGCCTTGCTAAGAGAAACAACTTTGGTCTGCTCCATAATGTCTACAGCCAGTGTTCCCTTATCCACCTTAGTCATTACATGAGCCATATCTAGAAACGACTTCCCTAGACAGAGAGAAATATTCTGATCAAAGTGCTTCACCATGCAGCATTGCTCCTTTGTTTTTGATTGCGTTGTGCTTGAGGGCATAACCATTTCAAACCGATCATCAGCGATACCCAAGGTCAAACAGCCTCTTCCCATATCAAGTATCATATCTACAGTGGCTTGGAAGGGTCGTCCAAGGAGTAACTCATTTCCTTGCTCGTCCTGCATTTCCATTACAACAAAGTGTGTTGGAAATACAAATCGATCAACTTTCACCAACACGTCCTCAAAAATGTCGTATGGATTCACCACGGAATTGTCCGCTAACTAAATTGTCATATTGCTCGGCCTTGATTCCTTCAGTACCAGCTTCTTGAACGTAGAGAGAGGCATCATATTTATAGTTGCCCCGGAATCACACAGTGCTTCACCAAATTTCACTTTACCAATGTAACATGAAATGTTGAAGTAGCCTGGATCCTGCCTTTTAGGTGGCAATGTGCCCATGATGAAAGCACTCACTTGTTTCTTAAGAACCACGACCTCGGTATCTGGGATTTTCCTCTTCTTTGTGATTATGTATTTCAGAAACTTGCCGTAAGAGGGAATCTGCTCTATTGCCTCTAACAATGGAATGTTGACAGAAAGCTTTCTAAAGCTATCTAGAAACTTCTTGAACTGAGCATCCACTTTCTTGGCTTTCACGCTATTTGGATATGGGACCGGGACAGTCTGTACCCTTTGATGTGGCGGCAGATATGGTGTCTTCTTCAATGTCTCCTCCTCAGTAATGATGGGTTCTATTGTGACATCCTCTGCCACATCCTCTATCAGCTCTGTGATTGGATTCGGAACCTCCTCTGTGGCCTCACCTGTGGTTTCTGACTGGGGTTTGCTTGGTTCATCGGCCCTGGGGTTTAAAATCTTCTTACCGCTCAGTAGCAGAATTGACTTAGCTTGTTGGTTTCCTCCTAGAATGTTTGTATTTCCTGGAAAACCTTGCTGCACTGGCTTTTTCAAATTTTCTATTTCAGCTGCCATCTACGCCAAAGATGTCTCTATAGTCCTCATCTGAGCCCCATGACTTTGTAAGGTCTGTCCAAATTGATTCATAAATTCCCCTTGTTGCTTAATCTACTGGCCAAACGTGCTCATGAGTTCTTGATTCTTCTTGATTACTTGGTTGAGCAACTCATTGCTCTTATCCTTCGCCGCCGGTTGGATTTTGCGTCAGGGTCCTGTAAGAAATTATTTGGGTCCTTCCATGAAAATTTCTTGTCTTTCCTCCAAGAATAGTCGTTGTTTCTGTACCCCTGCTGCTGGCGCATGAATTTTACTTGAGCTTCGTCATCAGATTCCGCGTCTTCTTTTGCAAGCAGTTTCTTTGCTAGAAGGTCCATCTTCTCATTTAGCTCTTTGATGGCCTTTGACTCTCCTGCAGCCCGAACATGCTTTACGGCGTCTCTGTCGCCCCAAGATTGCTTTTTGGCCATATTCTTTAAAATTTCCCAACACCTTGTGCATGTGTTGTTTAAGAAGAAACCTGAACCTGCTGAATCCAGATTACTTCTATCATGCTTGGAAAGAGTAAAATAGAAGATTTTAACTTGTTTCTTGTAACATCCCAAGATTTGAGGCCTTGGATAATATTATCTTAAAAGGAATGATTGGACTACCCATATCACCAAGGTTCACCTCTTTTTCCGGGAGCCCATCTCTAACGAACTCCATAGTTAAGCATGCTCAGCTTGGAGTAGTACTAGGATGGGTGACCAGTCGGAAAGTTGACCCCGGCTTGCACATGCATGAGGACAAAGCACGCAGTTAAGGCTAGTGGTGGTCTGTGGGGCCAGTCGTCATTCCTGAAACTCTACTAGAGCCTTGGGCAATGGACCCAGGCGTTACATTTCTCCTTGTCAAGTCCATGATGTGGGAACCTCCTCAACATGATCTGAAACCATTCCCAAGTCTCAGAATAAATCTCCCCTGCCTTCTGGCTGAAATTATGGATCTTCCGGACCAAATTGTTAGTCTTCTTGAGTGGAAAGAATCTCTCGAAGAACACCTCGACCATATGATCCCACGATTCCACATACTCATCATCAAGATTATGTAGCCATTCTCGTGCATTTCCCACTAGAGAGCTGGGGAACAGCTTCAAGTACAATGTCTCCTGTGGAAACCTGTCTATCTTGATCATGTCACAGTTCTCCACGAATTGGCTAATGTGAGTCACCGGGTCTTCATTTTTAAGCCCGTGAAATGCATTTGATTTGAACAAATTTATTAGGCCTGGATCGATCTTATAGTTGGGAATGTTGATAGCCTGCCTCTTGATCGACCCTTTAGATGCAGATGCAGAAGACGCCTTTATCTTCTCCCAGATTGTCTATTCCTCAGTCATAGCTTCTGGTTCAAAGTATGAATCTATATCTTTAGGTTGGTTTTGAATGTTGTTCTCTCTGTCGTCTGATCCCAATAGTGGAACCTCTGGTGATATCTGTGTGTAGTTTGTGCTACGCGTCCTCACCATGCACTAGTACCTGCAATATATTAATTTAGGTTCAGTATCGTGCAAGACGATTTCTAAATATGAATAAAAATGTTGAATTTAAAATTAATAATAAAATAAAAAGTGGCCTAGAGTGGTCACTTGCAGCACTCGTAGTGCCGACAATTGTCGTGTCTCCGGCAAGGGCGCCAAAAACTTGACACGATTTTACCGTGTGTATAACGCAAGTGCACGCGTCAATGTAGTATAGGCCCTTGTGAGGCCCGAATCGAACTCAGGGACACTAAATTATCAGTACACTACTACTAACTACTCGCAATCATCTAGACCAATAAAAAGGTTATGAGAGTTGTTTAAAAAGAAAAAGAAAATAAAAATAAAAAAAGCAATCAATTAAGTGTTTAGTTTAATCAATTCAAATGGAGATCTTTAGGATTGCGGTTTCACCACGGGGATTCATTGTATGAATTTCCATATAGTTACTCAGGTTCATCTCTCAATCCGGGTAGTGGCCTGTAGCCAGAATTGTCCACTGTCGTGGTACAATTCACTACTTAAGTCTAGGTCGGTTCCACCGTCGTAGTAACCTATACCCTAAACTAGGTGCATTAGAATCGACTTCTGGGTTTCCACCATTAACCTTACATCACCTTGTTCAAGGGATTTGTTAATTAATGTGAATTTCATCTCTTTTCAACCGTTAATTCTTCTTTCAAAGTAATTAAAGGCATTAGATTATCATTATGATGATCAAGCATAATAATATAATTGAGAAAACGAAATCATACCATGGATTTAAGAGACAAATGATGAATTACTATGATAAAAACGTCATACAATGCTTCCCCGGGCTACTTCCGGTCCTACAGATAAAGGGGATTAGCCCCGCATGTTCATCTCAGAGCAAGACATGGTTGAAGAAAGGGGAAACATAGAGAAAAATGTGGATAAAGTAATGAAACCCCTAAACGGAGAAGATCCAATCGTTCCTCGGTGTAGAGTGCGCGATCTACAACCTTTTGGCGGTGGAAAATGTCTTCTTCGGCTTCCGGAACGGTCGGGGCGTGCTTCTAGGCTTCGTTCTTCTCTCCACACCTTCTCGGGACGTGTGCAATGGCTAATGATGTGATACCTTGCTCTTGGCCACCGTCATTAGGTATAATCACTGAGTTAGGTTGCAAAAACATCACAACCGTTGGATTAGAGCCGATCTGAAGCAAACTCTGATCTGACAGTGTTGATACCATCGACGTGGGTCGATGGTATCGACCCCTCACGATATCGGAAGACCTTCTTTCTTTTCCATCATTGCGCCTGATCCTGGCTCGATACCATCGACATGGATCGATGATATCGACACCCTTAGGCGTCGATTTTATCCCTTTTCCGTCGCTGAAGCTGAAAGCATCGATAGTATCGACTGTGGTATCGATAGTATCGACTGACTGGTCACCAGCAACCTGATGGTACGTCGCTACCATCGACTTCCCAGTCGATGGTATCGACTTTGTGCTGCTCCTTGCGGCTGCCTGCCTGTGGCTGTGTCGATAGTATTGACTGATGTCGATGGTATCGACAGCTGCAGATATGTGTTTTTCCTAAAATTGTAAAACAAAACCACATCAGCCGAGATAAAACCTATTATTGTAATCATTTATGCTCAAAACAATAAAATAAGAGAGATTTGACACTAAGAAGGATCATAAACTAAAGTAAGTGAATTATGCAATATTAACCACCAAAATGACCAATAAACACATAAATCACAAGTAAAACAAGTCTATAAATGCGACTCAAAATCATCGCATCAGTAGTCTAGTAACATAAGCATCTCTAACATCATGAATACATCTAGCAGCATAAGCATAGCTAACAATATTATCATGTCTAGCAAGATGAGCAAATCTACATTATAGGTAGAGTTGACAACAAAAGTGCAACTATCTACATAAGCATGATTAGCAGTATAGGCATCTCTAACTATAGAAGCATGGCTAGCAGTTTAAGCACGGATAACAACTTGTGATAACTATCATCATGAGAATAATCAATAGTAGAAGTATATTTATCAACATAAGCATGGACATTTCTCTTATTTCATTATACTTTATCTATATGTGAATAAAAGCCAACAAGGTTTATCATCCAATGTGAAGTGATACGTATAACCCTATATAAATATACTACATGGCTATATTACATCTTTTATTAATCCCTAGAGAGTTTGAGTCATACCACTCAAAGTCCAACTGACTACCACAAAGTTCTATTCAGTTCTGTACAAGATCTAGGAGAAATGACATCCTAATATCTCTCCTCTGCCCGGTTAGTACGGGTCAAAAAGCAGTGACATAACAATCAAGCTACCACTACTGTGATGTATAGTCAAGCTTCCAACAACTCGTCTTCCCCTAGTACAGGTCACGACACTAGACACTGGGGTATGCAAAGTAAAACCCAGCCACTGAGGTGCAATTAATGATGTCCTCTAAAAATAGGGTTAGGTATGACCACAACCATCCTCCCTAAACACTTGAGATCAGGGTGACAAGCACCCCGTATATTCACAATATGCGCTCTGAGTTTCCCTTAGGAATACTCATTTCACCATCTAGAAAGTTCTGACACTAAAGATGGTTCTACGACAAAGGGCACTACATGATTAGGATTTCACTTGATAAATTATACCAATTGGATGAATTAAGGTTGCATCATACAAAGGGACTTACAAACCCTGAATCATTTCTAGCAAGCATATAAGCATAACAACTTCAGAAGATATAAAACATATGAAATATAATTCTTGATCACAATTAGCACATGGACATATTCATTTCCATTCATGAAATCATACCTTTCACCATCTCTCTATAGTACACAATTCCTTATCACATTAATCTAAGTTTCCAACCCTTGTCACATCATGGAGAGGATCACACCTCCATTAGGGCTCAACCATGCCCAAACTTCATTATGACCATCACATTGAGCCAGGCTTGTGGGCCCATTTTAATCCCATAACTTGGTGTAGGAATGTCTTTTTAATACCAAATTTGGGCCATGAGCTTAGAATAAGAATTTATAATAAGTTTGCAAAGTATTAAATCAATATGAGAAATTATGATCAAGATATTAATTAAAAGTTTAGACAATATATGTAAGGTAGGGTTTCATGTAATTATGTGCATTTAAGTGATTCAAAATGTTTATTTTTCTCTACATCGGCCATCATAGAGTCATGGAATCATGAGAATCACTAGGAGTGAGAAATTTAAGTCAATTTAGGGGTAATTGTGTAATTTTATCATAGTTGTACCATAATTCACATTGTCACATATCATTCTTTACCTATACATTATTTAATTTCTATTACTTGTAAGATATGAATGTAACATATATTTAATAGTGTCACAAACATATTACCTACCTCTATGGTTGAACAAATGTAATATAACCCTACTGGTTGCTTAATCAGGTTACTATACTTGTATATACTTGCATATTCCTTTTTCACCCTTAGTGTAGATAATTTTTCCTAGAAGAAAATATGTTATGATAAGCATGAATTGTTATCAGATACACCAAACAATAATCATAATGCTGATTGATCCATTATACTTGTTACAACTAGTGAGTTGGCTCAAAAAGGTTTCACATTTTGTTGTAAAATAGTAGTAAAAAACATATAAGTAAGAACAAACCATTCTCTACTATTGTATCCCTCTTCCTAATTGGATATACAACTATTGATTGGGAAGTGAAGTCATTCATACAGATGTTATATCTTATCCTATATTAAGTTCTAATATGATCCTATTTCTATTTGCTTTCATAGCTGATATGTAGTCACAATTGACTGGCCATTATTTGCGCTCACTTCTTGCATACTTGTCATGTCATTGCATCCCTCATTGCAACCAATGTGGTCATGTTATATTTTATCTAGTGCATTCATTACGTCATACAACAAATGCTTGTAATGACTCTCATTTGCATGTTTAGTATGGTCAAGATAAGTTTTTTTGTCTTTGAAGTGGTCATTAATGCCATCACTGACATTCATATACACTCTAACTGTGGAAGAAAGACCACATTGACATACATACGTCATGTTATGATTTCCTGGAAGTTATTTTTATAAGTGAATTGGTATCAAAAATACTTTTTTTTATAAAATTGCTACTAATATTGGAATCATACTACTCATACTTATTGTCAATTATAGTTTTTTAAACACGTCTACATCAGCCTCAAAGGGTATGAGGAATTAGGATAGGCATACTTAATTTCATTTTATATATTTTACTTAATTATATTTCTTAGGTTCATGTTGAATTTTAAAAAGAATGTAGAAAATTATACATTGATATACATGTTGATAGTTGACCTTATATCATTGATAATAATTTAAACAATCAAATTAAACTAATGTTGCTCCACTAGTAGTCATTTGTAAAATGACAATTTAAAGCATTCATAAAGAAGAAAACTATTTCACCTCAATCTATAGTACATACATTATTGATAGCATGGGTAAAATATAAATAATACTTGCATGAATACCTATTAATAAAACATAGAAAAGAAAAAATATTTAGGTTTATGAATATATGAAATATTTTTTGTATTTCGTTACAAGAAAATTTATCATCTTAACGGAAACTAGTGACAGCGGAAACAACAACAAAAGTACAACCTTCACAACAAGTAGGAAAATACAATGAAGGAAACATGCATGTAGGAGGATACAATGAAGGTAATAGTGAGAGATTGTAGTATCAACCAACTACTTGATAGTTGTGACCACTTTATACTTTGAAAATGAATTCAGATATGGAAAAAGAAATTGTTACCATCTTATGAAGGCAATAGAGGAAAGTGCAGCTCACATCAATGGTGAATGGTGGTTGAGATAAATTTCCATACATGAAAAACTACTTTCTCTTGATAGAATGAAACTCAAATAGAAATATGCGCTTTGCAATATTACAAAATGTACAAGTTTAAACCACTCTATTTAACTTTAAACATGACATCTATGTATTTAAAAACCATTGTCGTATTGATGCACTTAAGTGAATCCCGAGTCGCAAATTAGTTGATAAGTTTACTACAATACTCGATTGTGGATCTGATGTCAATGAATTTTTCTATTAACCTTCAAAACATATGTATCACAAGAGGTGATCTTTGTGATAGTTCCTTCATATCTCACCCTCTACATCTAAATTTATAATTAGATTGTACAACCTCATTCTTCCTTAACAATGCTTTAGTAATATGTATCTCTTGGCTACTCATATTCTAGATTTTACAATCTATTACTAGTAATGGACCTTCTTTGTAAGTAACATCTTCTATAGTTTGTTAACCTATTGGCTAGAACACTTTCTTGGTATTGGAATGACAATTCCTTAGAATCAACATCTCAAAAGCATCACAAAGATTTTCCAACTCTAGTAGTATTCCAATCGATAAGTTAATTTTTTTTAGCTCTTTCCATAATTTGGTAAGGTCCCATGTATCTAGATATCAAATTAATCATCTTGTTGAACATGATAACTTCCTTCTAGAGTGATAGTTCAAGTAAACACATTCACCAACTTGGAATAATAAAGGTCTATGACTTATTCAACAAAAATTACCTCTTTGTCTTGTGTCTCTTTCAACTATTATCTAATAACTACAATCTTCTCATTAGTTTGTTCAAAAATATCAAGGCCTAGCAACTACTTCTCACATGTCTCATACTAAAATATAGGTGATCCACACTTCCTTCCATTATTTTTTATATTGTTCCATTAGTAAACTTGATTGATACCTATTATCATATGTGATTCCATGCAGACCAAGGTGTACATCCCAACTTCTAGTAAAATGTAGCATTCATTGTAAAAACCTACATTATAGTATATATATCATTCATTTATCTTCTATATATATCTAAGATTGAGCATTAGTAATAAATTTTTATTGGTTTCAACAACATCATGACATACACCCCAAAATCTAGATGTGAATTGGGGTCTATGATCTAATATAAGAGATATTTAAACACCATGTAGCCTCATTATCTCATTCCCATCTATCAGTGCTAGAAGTTTAAATGAATAAGTCATCACTATAAGTAAGAAGTCTAGGGACATAGTCAGAATATCCATGGAAACCAAATGTTTTGTGTCCTCAATATGATCTAGTAATATGAACATCATAATTCATTGTCACATGTTCCCATTTTTATTCAGGCAGTGAACACGTTTTTGTATTTCAGAAAACTTGTGATGCCTTACTTTCACTAGTTGGGATAGTCCACGCCTGGCTACATACTCGACTATGTCTCTTTTCAACATGGCAACCACTAGATTTATTTCAAGTTTTAGTATATTTTTCTATTTCCTAGATGCATAGAATACATGATTTTGTGTGCTTATTTAAGATAATTTGTCTTAGATCCTTGTAGTTAGATAGAGAGACTCTCCCTTTAAAACAAGGAAATTTTGTTTTCAAAGTAGTGGTATCCTTCACTCTTGTCTTCTACATATCTTTTTTGATCTTTTGTATTTCAAGATCTACACCTTGTTCTTGCAATATTTGTTGTTATGGCCTAAGCTTTACTTGTAATTAGTCTAGGAGTCCTTCTTCTTGTGCTACAATCAAATGTGTTTATCTCCATGAAATTTAACAACATGTCTCTTTTTCAATAGGCAAGGTGATACAACTAAGCCTTTATTGTAGAGAATTTCTTCCAGCTTAATGCAACTAGTTATATTGACTTTCCCTTAGTGGTAATCTATCTTACAATCATAATTCTAGATCAATTCCAGCCATGTTTGCTGCCTTGGGTTCATCTCACTATGACAATATATGTATTTTAGGCTCCCTTATATGTAAACACTTAGTATAACTCACCATATAGGTAGTGTCACCAAGTGAAATAGTTTGCTATGTACATCTTTGGATGTCTATGTATAAGAAATAACCTTACCTCATTGAATAAACACACAACCCATAACTTCCCTTGAAGAATCATAGAAGATCATATCTTCATTTTCATTATCTATACATAAAAAATTGGAGTCGTTGTCAACTTCTCATATAAGGTCTGGAAACAATCTTTGCATTATGAAAAGTTCTCTATTATGTAGTCAATCTTGTTATACGCGTGACAACAATACATAAGTCTTAAATAAGCTTCTTGTAGTAGCCTTCAAACCTTACATCATGGAAAGCATCTATAGAAATCTTGAGTTGTTACCAATGAACTATGATTCTAGTTTCTTGGGATCAAGTCAAATCTATTGAATAGATATGATGTTTCTTGGAAAAGAAAATTCTCTTAATTGTAACTTACACGTACTAAACCTAGTGTCCATTCGATGTTGATGCAGCAGCTTTCACGATAGTCATAAGTGATTCTCATGTTGTTTTGCATCTATTAAACATATTAGGATATCATATATGAATACTTCCAAACATCTACAAATTGATTGCATGTCTATTCATTAGGTCTGTCAAAGTTGTAGTATGATTGGTTAGTTCAAAAGGAGTAACCTAGAATTCATAAACTATAGTAGAAACTTTTACAACACTGTATTTGATAAATGTCTAGCCTTCAATCTCAATTTTAATAGCCTAACCATAGATCAATCTTTGAAAATCCAAACACTCACCTTAGTTAGTCAAAAAAATTATGCATCCTAAAAATAGGTATGTATTCCTAATAGTAACTTTATGAATTCTCCAATAGTTGATATAGAATCTCATTGCTCCTTCTTTCTTCTTAACAAACAACACATGTATTTCTCCCTAAGGTTATTCACTAGGTTGTATGATGACTTCATCCACTATTTCGTGTAGTTTTTTCTATGACTCCCGAGTTTAGCCATCACCATTCGATATGTTAAGAATTTTATTGGAAGATCCACACTTTTTGGTTCCCAGACCTCTGTCTTAGAGATTCAAGGCCCAAGATGGTTCTAAAGCTCAAGCTAGATATAATATGCAACACACCCATAATCATATTTCTAAATGTTTTTTATTAAGTCCAAAAGTAATACTTAATTGATGTTAAGACAGTACCAACAGTTGTAAACATTAGACTCATAATAATCTAGAACAATGCATATAGTCAGACTGGGCATTAGTTTGTTATTTTTGTATAATAAATTAATTTTTTATGTCATCACATCCTTTAATATACTTCCAATATAGTACTATTAATGAGCATTATTTATTTGTAAAATAGACCTTGTATTTATAGTATTTATTTATGAGCACTATTTTAATTAAAAAATATGCACTATACAATATATAAATATATAGTGGATGGAGTGAGCGAAATGAAAAAAAGGACACAGTAGATGGAGTGAGAGTGTAATAAACATAAAAAAGGAGATAGTGGATGGAGGAAAAAATGTAATAAATAATGAAATAGTGGATGGAGAAAGAAGATGTAATAAATACAATGAAAGAGGGGGTGGATGGAGAGAGAGATGCCCAATAAATCGCACATGTATTTTTAATATTATTCAAGTTTAAAATAGATATTTTAAAAAAATTGGTAATTTTATTCATGGCGTCGTTGGGGATTGAATCTGATACCTCTTGGTAACAAACCAAGGATCAAACCAATGGGTGCCCATCTTGGACATAGGATTCCTTATTAGTGAGCATTGTTTATTTGTAAAACACACATTATATGTACAATACTTATTTATGAGCACTTTTTAATGTTAAAGTACGCACTATACAATAAATACATATGTATATGTATATATATAATTATAAATAAATGATATATCAATGTATATATGTCCAAGATAGGCACTCTAGTAGTTAGATCCTTGGTTTGTTACCAAGAAGTCTCTAGCTCAAACCTAGAAGATGACATAAATAGAATCCCCATTTTAGAAAAGAAATATCAATGTCTATATATAAAACCTTGTTTAACACATATATTGATACAATTTTAATTTAAAAAGTTTTTAATGACTTTTATCACTACTAACATAAATATGTATTCTATCGTTCTCTCACTCCGTTGAAAAATCTTTCAACCTATAGCACTGTGAGAAAATCATCTTTGCGCCATGCTAGAAAGCCGCTTCCTACTTTGTGTTTGTGTAACTCAAGGTCTAAGTGTAAGACTTGATGGAAAAAAATGTACTTGTACCAGTACTCATCACCGATATAGCCAAGCTCCTAAAGTTAGTGCCTTCTTAGAATCACGACAAGTGGGTGGTTAATACCATTTTTCTAAGAGTTTTTTTTCTTCCAAAATCTCCTCTCACTTTTAAGGAAATTCTAAGAAAATCCCTCATGTTTCAGAAATCCTAACAACCCCCTCCACTAACCCCAAAATATTATTAACCCCCCTCCACTCACCACACCGTCATTCCACCAGTTAGATTTGACGGTCAGGTTCTTATTTTTGTTCTAAAATCCATTCTTTACATCTCCTTAGTTTAAAAGTTACTTAATTAAGTTAGGGGTATTAATCTAATGTTTTATATCCTTGCAACTATATGGACATAGAAAAATAATAATATTGAACCAATTTTTTTGAGAGATGTATCTGAATTTACTCCTACCAGTGCAACACAACAACATGCTTAATTTTTTTTGGTAAATGCTTAATACAAAATTGATCAAAATTGATTTTGTGTAATTTATAAAGTACCTTGGTGTCAGACTTAGTAGCGTAAAATGTAGTCACAAAGATAGACATAGCCAAAAGAAAATTATACATTTCTTTCGAGAATGGTAATAACTCAACAAATATCTTGCCAGTTCTGACGACAGTTGATTGTTATGTCTTTATATTGCCGTGGGTCGCTTTGTTGGCTCCATTTGCTTCGTGTGTTGTTGTAGAAAGAGGTAGCGCTTGCTTAGAAAATGTCCAAAATATGTATTTATTGGTCAGTGGTTATTCATGTATTAAGGCTTAATTATAAAGTGTTCAAGAAAATGTATTTGTATGGTTGTATATACTTCTATTCATGTATCTCGTGGCATATTACTAATCATTTCACTGAGGCCTCGTTTGATTTGTGGGAATCTAGTCAGGATAGGAGTTTTATACCACCAATATTGCCCATCCCACGTTTGTTTAACTCAAATAAGCATTCGGATTTTAATCCAGTCATAGCGGAAGTCCTGGGTGGCTGGGACTTTCGACTCTCGCGTCCCCCGTAAGGTACTGAGATGGTATAGCCGATTCACGACCCCCAACCCTCCCGACGCGTAATCTGACTCCAGGCTAGTAACCTTTTATTCCGTCTTCCACTTCTAGCCTCTCCAATCAAACATATTCTTCTCTCGGCCATTCTTCTTCTTCCAACTTCAATGCATATGGCATCTTCTAATCATCTGTAGCCTTTATCGTTTCCAGATTGCGTTGTTGTTTACCTCCAGAGCTATATCAAAGAAGTGGCCCGCTGCAAAAGCTAGCTGAAAAGGAGTAAGTTGATGCTTTAGGAGGCTTGTGCGGAGCATTTTTTGTAGAATTATAGTTGCTGCCTCCAGATTTGTTATCTGAACAAGCAAGTATAATCGCTATGTTCCACGCCGTCCATGGTTCCAGTACTAGCGCTTCATGCATGCCCTCCATGTTGTTTATTGTAGCAAGCAAAAAGAAAATTATCCTCTAAATCAAGACAAGGAGGAGCCAGGAAGCACGCTGTCCAGACTATAAATCTTGCCATTAACTTTGACTTGCCTGAACCAGGAACATCAGCGAGTTAGGGAAGGAACAATTTTTCAATTGAGGAATGGAAGCACAAGTTGTTATTTTGGCTTTCCCTTCCTTTCTGTGTACTGGCCAATCCCCTACCTCCTTGTATCCAATTCATTTCCCATCCCACAAACCAAAGATAAAGTGACCAATCCAACTCCTCTTTTTGGAAACCCCACAACATCTATACATAAATACATACACACCATACACGGATAAATATAAGTAAACACTTCATTCTAATTATTGATATACAAGTTAATTCTGACTTTTTTGTCTAATATGTTAAACAAGAAGTCTTGGATTTGAATTCTTTCTTCGATGAATCTTAGATAATAATCAATTGGCAGGTGCATTGGCCAAGGACAAGTGTCACAACAACATTTCATATTATTAGGCACGGTGCAAGATGACTTGTTGTCATGTATGTAGTCTTTGGATTTACTATGTTGGAGTGGGTCCAATGTGTCCATGTCCAGAAGAGGTGATAATTAATAGCACGTTTAATATTTTAAATTTTAACAAATATATTTATATGTACAATAATAATAATATAATGAAATAATTTAATATTTATTTTTTGAAATGGAATAATTGTAGACAAAGAAATAATTTAAATTCAAGTTAAAGTTATATGTTGTAGAACTTGATCGATGGAAAAAGAATTCAGATTTAGTTCGAGTTGTAGCAGTTTGCTTAAACCCAAACACGTATGTCACACGAATAGACTTAATCTAATGTTTTTTTTCTTTGTAAATTTAATAAGAGAAATATACTGCTAAACCGGAAGTTTGGTTAAATGATCCTTAAATAAACGCAGTGCATGGATATTACCACGCGAAGAGTAAAAAAAATTGCCTAACCGTCAAGCTTAACGGTGGAAGTGGAATGATGGGTGGATTGAGAGGTGGGGGGTGCTATTAGGTGTTGTTTGATTCACGACCTAGTCTGGATTAGAAGCTGTCTTTTTGTGCCACGTAAATGCTAATCCCGACTAATCCAATCAGAATCCAGTCTTATTTTGTTTTGGAATCGGTAATCTTCTAATTCAGACTAAGTCAGTCCTGCTATTAGCAGGATTTCAGGATACCAGTCTGGATTTGGCTCTGTCTTTGGTGTTATTTTGTTTTATGTGTCAGACTGAAAAATACAAGTTACGAGGTCAGTCTAATTTAATGAGTGTTTGCAATGGGATTAGATTGCCAAACAAAAACAAGATCCAAATTTATCGATTAACCCGGTCCATATTTTGTAATCTCAATCTCGAACTAAACAGAGGCTTAGAATTTCTGAAACACGAGGGTGTTTTCTGGAATTTCCTGATAAGTGAGAGGGGTATTCGGAAAAAACTCTTTTTCTAAACCATGCTCCTCCGCTCTAATGATATCGAATTGTGGTGTGTATAAAGAAATGCAGGGATGGTACCTTACACAAGATATTCTTCACAAATGCAGATTTTTCCTCCAGATTTTTGCCGAGTTAACTTTTAATTTCTATGTTTATCCTTATAAATGTGGTGGTCATTCATTTTATTCTAATTGTTAATGCTCATCGAAGCCCTCTTTTCCTGTCTCGTGAATAGATATGCATCACGTCATACATGTTATGTGTAATTGGGTAGACAAAACTTTTTGCTTCTGCTTTCAATTGAGGCTAAAACACCAGTTTCTAATGCATAAGATTTGACTCAATTCGAGTGCAAGAGCAATCTAGGGGCTATGATCTAATCGAATACTTTTATTACTAGATAGTATTAATCTTTTATTTCTATTAATAACGGAATTAGTCCGAAATTAGATTGGGTTTCCATACAACATCTGACCAGATCTGAACTCTCCATTCCCAAGTTTGTATAGTCCCAACAAACCAAGTTCGGTGCCAACTAGAGGCTTGTAATTACTTTGACCTCACTTGCACTTGAAGCCTGAATCTCCCGCAGCAGAATCAGGGACAGGGAGGCTACGTTATGTTGAAGTACCAGAGTAGGTACAACCGTCAGCCTTAACTCTTTCCAGATGTCAATTTTGGTCACGTGACTAGCCTATGACATTCACCAACCGAAGTGTTTTAGTTGTTACTTCATGTCCAGATGTAAATATAAAGTTTGGCTACAGAAGGAACATGTAAGAACCAGCACATGTCCGGTGAAATCTCGTACCGGACCAGATCTGATGAGCAAAAAGCGTTCTAGAAAAGGTTGTGGAGGCAAGCTGTAGGAAAAGGAGGTCCACATGCGCCCCCTGCTCTCAAGTGCTTATTAACCACTTTCTTCACATTCTCTCAACCACCGCTCGAAAAGTAAGAAAACTGAAGACAACTTTCAGATTTAAAATTCTTAAGAAGATCTGGGTTTATTTTACCAACTCTGGATGGATCAGACCCGATCTAGAAGACAAGGGCTTCCGGTTGAGGAAATCAACGTACTTACCAAGTGCCGATCATCATGTATGTTTTATTTTACCAAGTGCTGTGAAGCAAAAGGCCTTGGGAATTTGATTATGCCAAAAAAGGACTATGGTTGCTGTTATGCCGGCCAAACAGTGCGACGGCAAGTAATTTTGTAACGGTAAATTAACTTTTGTTTATTGTGTCATTTAGAATACAAATAAAATGTCACACAGATTAATTAATAAGATGTCACACGGATTAATTAATTAAAAAAATTTCAGATAACGTGCTGCTTGAAATTCTCGTGGCAGATATCAAATTTATTTGTCACGGATATCCATTTACTATTAAACCCTTTTAAACGACTCTTTAACATATACATCGTTATTTGCATGCACGGCATTATAAACTTTGTCTAAAAACTAAGGTTGCTTACATACATACCAAACGACGAACATCTTGTCATCAAATTTATTTGTCATTGTTCCAAACAACTAAAATAAGGTACATATCATTAGTTAACTTAATCACGACAATTAAACTCATAACAGCTGCATACCAAACACAAGCTATATCATTGTTCTTATTCCTTTTTATAGAACTTGTAATTTCAGGTTTCAGTAAGGTTACATTATTTTTGTTAAGTGTAAAAGGTTGAATGTCTGAGAGTTGTTGCCGTTGTCAAATATTTCCAAATTTAGTTCATTAACAGAACAATACTGGAATCACACACTTGTGTGGTGGCTGCAAACAATATGACGTAAATCTATTTATTAGCTGAAACTGAGAAATCAGAAATGTATTCTTCCATTCCCAGCAAGGCCAAACCCTAACAACATGAGCCCGTGCTGCTCGTCGTACTTTCAAAAAATAGATCAAACACCTGTTTCTATAAAATATCTTGGGATCTGTTATAAGGTACCACTTAGAGTTCATGTGCAACTCACTTTAGATAGAGAACGTGGGAGTGTTAATGAAAAGTCATGTGACGTAACTTTGAAAAACAGAGTACTCTGTGTCATTGAATATTACTACTTATTAATCTGTATTATGGTCCGCAAGTTCATTACATTTTAAATTGTTTAATATGCCCGATAAAAATTGAATTATTCTCATAGACAGTGATATAAATAATATTCTAGCTTTATAGAAATATACTATTTGTTTATCATGAATTTGGATTCGTTTATGTTGAATTGTAAGATGCTGATTGTGCAATTCATTACAAATAGAGAATGTATAGTTGTTTATAAAAAAGAGATATAGTTTTTGAAAATATTTATGTCATTGCATAATACTATTTGTTAGATTTTGGATCTGCTAAAATTCAGTTAAAAAAATTATAGCAATTTTCTATGTTTCCATGATTCAGAATAGGGTAAATCAACATCAAATCATATGTAAATCGACATCTTTATGATTCAAAATCATTATAATTATATGTTTGATTGTAAACTTTAATTTTCTTATTCATCCTAATGTGTGTGACCCAATTGGTTCCTAACTACGTTGATAGTGACGTTCAAAAAAATACAAGTAAAGAGCAGTGTGTAGCCACACTTCATTGCCACCCAAGTAAAAGGAATGAGTTGGAGAACAACTACAACCTGTAAAGGTGATCAATCTTTCCATGATTGTATATTCCTTTTATCATAGATATCTAAATTGAAACAGGAGCATGGAATGTCATTCTCTTAATTCTCAATCTATGTTCCCTGAACTAGAGTAGACTATTGGAGATATTATTGTAAGCTCAATATCATATGTTGACTTGCATGAGTGTGACCGTGCATTTCATTGCCTTGCTTACCAAGTGGCTAGAATATCATTCCTAAAAGAGGGACAAATCCCATCTACATCAGTCCTAGACATCCCCAAATGTCACAATATACCCAATCAATACCTTTTTGAAAACTAATATTTCAGAGCATGTTGGGCTAGTGGTCAAAGCACACAGAACAACTTGTGACTACAATAGAAACTTCAAGTTTAAGGATCACAATCACCACCGTCACATTGAGATATGACTCTGACATGTCACTACATGACATCCATGTATCAATCTCAAGGTAGGTGTATTCATTACAACATTTTCTCTAATAAATACCCATGCATTTAAGTTGATATCAAATATCATGACTGAAGAGACATAGTCATCACTCACTATACATGCTAGTCTTGTGTATTATTGTTGTCCTATAGTATGCATAATGATAACCAACTAGGAACATAACAACAATGAATACTCTTATTATACATATGATTTCATATCCGGGTCCTGAACTCAAACCATATGTCATCAAGTCATATAATTCTAATACATTATTAGTTTTATCATTATCTCAATATTGAAACAAACATAATAAGTACAATTTCTTGTTAATTAATAATCAAATCAAGTAAAAAAGTATCCCTATTACAATCATCACATGATGGCTCTAAGGGCATACAACCAACAGTCTCCCTTGTGGACTATAGACAATCACTCATGAATCTAATTCTATGTGACTAAGATGACTATCATGCTTTTGCTATGAAAGTTGTTTTTAGGGGATCATCAATGTTTCCTTTAGTTGGTACGCTGTGAATCTTAATATCTCCTTGTTGTACAATCTCACATATGAGATTGTAATGCTTGAGTATGTGGTTAGAACACTGATGCGATTTGAGTTCCTTAGCTTGTACCATAGCTCCGTTATTTTCATAGTAAATCTCTACCACACCTTCGATGGTTGAAACCACCCCAAGTTCGCTAATAAACTTATTGATCCATATTCTGCATTGGATGCGACAATATATCCAACCTCTATTGTAAAATAAGCCACTATCTCTTACTTTGAACTCTTCCAGCTTACAGTTACTCCTTTTAGGCAAAACACAAATCATAATCCTGATAAATAATCATCCTTGTTAGTTTGGAAGATAGTAGCAGTATAACCCTACAACTAACTCTTCCTCACCTCCACAGGTTAGGAATTGATCCTTAGTTATTCTCAAGTACTTAAAGATATTCTTCATATTAAAGCATACAAAACATCGGGGCATTTACATATTAATGCATACATGATAGATCCAATTATCGGTGCATATGGAATCTTACTCATGCGTATCCATTCATCCAAAGAGTTCAGACATTAAAATTTAGAGAGACTTATTCCATGTAACATGGGTAACTTTCCTATCTTATAATAATGTATGCTAAACCTCTTTAGCACTTTGTCAGTGTATGTACTTTGACTTAGACCAAGAATCCTTCTAGATCTATCTTTATAGATCTTGATTCCTAGAATATAGGATGCTTCTCCTAAGTCTTTCATAGAGAAGTTATTTCCCAACCATGTTATGACAATTGTAGAGTAGGGATATAATTTCCCATTAAAAGTATGTCATTTACATACAATATGAGAAATACAATTATGCTCCCAATAACATTCTTATAAACTCAAGGTTCATCTTCATTTTGAATAAAGCCAAACTATTTGAATGTTTCATTATAGATTTCATCTTCTAGATGCTTGCATCAATCCATAGATTGACATTTGTAGCTTACAAACTTTATTGGTTTCATTTGGAGAGATAAAATCCTCAGGTTGTGTCATGTGCACATCCTCAAGAAAATTCATGTTAAGGAATGCACTTTTAGCGTCCATTTTCTCAATCTCATAGTCATGATTAGTTGCAATGGCAAGAATGATCATGATGAACTTAACCATGGAAAGCAGTGAAAAAGTTTTATCATAATCAACAACTTGAACTTGTATGAAATCTTTTGAAACCAATTTACCTTTGTATGTTTGTACATTACCATCCATGTTGGTCTTCTTCTTGAAGACCAATCTGCACACTATGGGGTTTAACCCTTCGGGTGGATCCACTAAGCTCCATACTTTGTTGGTATACACAGAGTCCATCTCACTTCTCATGGCCTCAAGCCATTTACTAGATTTTGGTCCCTCAATAACATCCTTGTCTATTATTGTCTCATCATTTATGACCATCAAATCGTCTTTTTAAGACATGAGAAATCCATATCTCCCTGGCTCAAGATGTGCCCTACTGGATCTTTGAGGTTCTTATTCTACAATAGGGAACTGAGGTTCCACAATAATTTGTCGTTCCTCTAGTTACTTATCAATTTTCATAGGTTCAAAGAATTCTTGTTGGTCATGAACTTCTTCTAGTTCTATTTTCCTCCCATTGGTTCCTTTGGAAACAAATTCACTTTCAAGGAATATAGCATCTCTAGCAATAAACACTTTGTTATCAAATGGAATATAGAAGTAGTAACCCTTTCCTTAGGGTTCCCAACAAAAATATATATATTCGATTTGGGTCCAAATTTTCATGGAACTTTTTCTTGACATAAGCTTCACATCCCCAAACTTTCATAAAAGACATATTGGAACATTTCTCTCTCCATGTCTCATATGGTTTCTTTTCAATGGATTTGGAAGGAACTCAGTTAAGTGTATACATGAAGGTTTATAGAGAATTCTCCAAAAGGAAATTGGAAGTCCAATTAAACTCATCATAGATCATGCCTTATGCAACAAGGTCTGTTTCTTTCTTTCTGATACACCATTATGTTGTGGTGTTCCATGAGAAGTCCATTGTGATACAATATCTTAATCACTCAGAAGGACCTCAAACTCTTGCCTTATGTATTCACCACCTCAAATTGATCAAAGTGCTTTGATTGCTTTCCCAAGTTGTTGTACTTTTTCAAGAACTCCTTGAACTTTGTAAAGGATACTGATTTGTATTTCATTAAGATAATCATAGCCAAACCTACTGAAGTCATAAGTAAAAGTAAAGAACTACTGGTATCCACCTCTAGCACTTGTGCTAAAAGGTCCACATACATCAATATGTATGGGTCTTAATAAATCACTCACTCTCTTACTATTTCCTATGAAACATTCTTTTTTTTATATTGCCCAATAAACAAGACTCACATGTCATTATTGATTCAAAATCAAAAGAGTTTAGATAACCATCTTTATGGAGTTTAGATATGTGCTTCTCATTTATATGCCCTAGACGATAATACTAAGCTATGTTTTGTTAAAGTCATTCAATTTTAACTTCTTAGTATTTATGTTGTATACATTAATATCAAGATCTAATAAAAAGACCATAAGACATAGGGTCACTTCCATAAAAGTCTCATCTTTAGAAATGGAAATACAATCCTTTATTATTAGAAACTCAAAACTATTCTTGTCCAAACAAGATATAGAAATAATGTTTCTATTAATGCCATGAACATTATAATAGTTGTTTAACCGTATTACAATCCCATTAGACAAAGATAGATAGTATGTGCCTACAATAACAACAACAACTCTTGCTATAGTTGTAACTCATAGTTTCACCTCTCCTTTCTTCAAGGGTCTACTTCTTTTTAGACCTGCATATTTGAACACATGTAAGATCCACATCTAATATCCATTATCCATGATGAATAAGTAGATAATTTTATAAATAACATATACCCCTAACGTGGAGATATCTATCCCCTAATTCTTGTTCTTAAGTTCCTCAAGGTTGAGAGGAAAATTTCTTTTCTAGTGTCCAGACTGGTGACAATTGCTTCCCATACCCAGTCCTCCTTTATCCTTAAGTGCAGAAGAATTTGGGTTATCATTAGAACCTTTATTATATTTTCCCTTACCCTTGTACTTTCCTTTTCCTTTGATGACCATCAATATGGATTTTAGATTGTCTTTCCTTTTCCCATTAGCAATTCTCAACATGCCAAGTAGCTTAGTTAACGGCTCATTAAAATTGTTCATGTTATAGTTCATGACACATTTCTTGTATGAATCCAACAATGATTTTAAGATTACATATGTCTCCAACTCTTGACCCAAAGAAAATACCAATATTATAAGAATTTCCACATATCTAATTAACTTGAGTACATGGGGTCTAATTGGACCAGCTTCTGCCATTTTACACTACAGTGCCTTGGAGGCATCATAACTCTCCCTCCTTGCTTGTTCTTGATATATGTTCCAAGGATGTGCTATCATATCAATAAAATCCATGTTCTCAAGCTGGTTCTATAGCTTATGATTCATGGAGTAAAACATAAGAAATTTTATGTCCATAACTGATGCATGTCATCACACTCCAAATCACCAGGAGGGGAAATCACGGGGTTTAACCTTTAATTGCTAACAACTTGTGAGAGAGTTTTTATGAGTATAGAAAGGTATTGGTCCTAAAGTATGGTGTTATTAAGCATTGCTTTAAACCAATTGTGTGGATTGATGTCCTTCTAGAGCACTAATCTCATAAGGATCATACTTGTCTAAACCCCGTGGTCTCGATGATTGAGAATCCCCATCCAACCTCCAACAAGTTCTCGCCCATCGTCTCATCAAGGAACATGTTATTTCCATTCCGATGTTCGAACTTATGGGTCAGATGGTCACATGACCAAAAGCTATAACAAACTAGATAAACTGAATTGAAGATCATCATTTCCTGTTTGTGCTCTCATCAAAGATGTTAAGGGTTCATTCTTGTTGGGATTCGTGATCTCATCACCCTTCAAGAACATAATCTAAATAAACTAAAAATGATTGCAAGATCAAATGGATAAAAATATAATAATCATGATTAAGGTATTATGGGTGCATTCTTGTGGGGATCTATGGTGTCATCACCCCACAAGAGTATATCTATCTATACATAGATCAAGGTGAAAATGGTAGGAAAACATTCATTCACTAAAATATTGGAGTCAAATTCAATAGGTGAAGAACATGCTATGGGGATACTCTCCATGCCCCAGTAGGGGAACTACTCATACATAATGAAAGTGGAAGTTGTTGGGTTTTAGGGGAGACAGATAAGGCAGCGGAAACAAAAAAATTTCTCCCCCAACCCATACCGAGGAAACGTGTCAACGTCTATATAATATGAAAGGATGGTTTGCGGAATCATACCTTGTCCCGAGGCTTGCTCGACGACAATACCTCGCGCAATGCGCGGTCTTCAACTCCGGTCTTAGACGGCATCTGTGCAGCTCCTGGTCGCACCGGGACTGACGACTCCTCCTCCTACCGGACTGTCGGATGACAGTTGTCCTCCTAAGTGGCAGTGTCCTCCCACCTCTGTAGTAGTCCACACGGACCACCTGGAACTCCACTCTCCTTGTCCCACAAGGAAGTGGAAGGAGTCGCACCCTCCTGTTGACGTACTAGTCGCCAACACACTCTCCTGCCTCCTGTTGCAACTGCAATTGTCCTTCCCTTGCTGCACCTCCCTTTTGCGGGAAGCACTTGCTCGGGCTCTCTCACGGTTACCAAAACCAGAGAGAACGACAACTTGCAGAGCAAATGGTTGCACTGAGCTGTACTTTGAGAAGCCCCCAATACCCCTATATATAGGCGGGTCATGGGACATGGTTCTCTGTGTTTGGCAATATGGGACTAAAGCAGGAGTAGAAGGGTTCGAGATTTTTCCACAAAAAGCAACCGGTTCGCAACTTGAAATGATCGGTTCACAACTGAACCGATCGGTTTGGCCATTGAGCCGATCAGTTGGACCTGAGCCGATCGTTTGGGGCACTCCAACCGATCGGTTGGTGCCCTGAACGATCGGTTCATAGTCCTAATCCGACTCAAAAAGACTTTCCTTGTTTCGTTCCCAATTGGTATCGAATACCAATGTTATTCCCAATCGAATTGGGAAATTTGAAACCAAAGGAAAATTCTTACCGACATGACTTTTCCCAACTGGTCGGTTGCACCAGTTGAGCTGATCGGTTCAACCCTTGAACCGGTCATTTCAACCTGGGCATGAGCCGATCGGCCTGGACACTCCAGCCGACCGGTTCAGCAACCTCAGCTGACCGGTTCATCACATGAACCGATCGGTTGGGAGCACAGGTTGGGCAAAATCAGTCAATTGTGATTTCAATCAATCCGATACTCCAATCAATGCGTCCAACACCTTGAACCATACGATATTGAGCCATCGACTGATTGAGTGTTTAATTGATCTACTAAAATCCTTTAGTAATCAATCTAAACATTGCTTGTGGACAAAACTCCTCTTCCAGGTTAAATCCTATGTGTGTGACCCTGCAGGTCCATTTCACATTGGCAGTGAAAGTCCATAACACTTATGACTTCACAAGCAAAGAGCGGTGCCTAGTCACACATCAGTGCTACCCAAGTGAAAGTAGAAAGTTGGAGAACATCTTTCATCCTACAATCCGTGAATGGTGTTACAGTGAATGTATAATTCCTTTGTCACTGATATCCCGAATGAACTCAAGGCATGGAACAATCATCCTGTCAACGTTCATTCACTTTCTTGATCTCAGAGTAGATTGAAGGAGATATGTATGTTATCAATATCACATACTGATTCACACATGCGTGCACACGCCTATCTCAATCCTACTCATCAAGTGGCCTTGGATATCAAACTCCCTCAGGAGGGACAAATCCCATATCTATCACTCACCCCTCAAAAGCCCCATGTGTCAAAGCCACCCAATCATCACCTTTATAACAACCCATGTTTCAGGATTGCGTTTGATGATGTCAAAGTGTGCCCAACGACATGTGTTGAGTGCAATGATTTCAGGTCTAAGAATCACACTCACCACCATCACTGTGAGTACTGACTGTGACTACCATCTCATGGTTCCATGTGTCAAACTCACGGTGGGTCTGTCCGGTACCTTGTTCTCTAACAAGTACCTATGTGTTTGGTTTGATATCTCTATATCATGACTAATGAGATTCTGTCATCAACCAACACCACAATCTAGTCTTGTGTGTCATTGTTGTCTATCTACCGTCCACAATGACATCCGACTAGGGACATATCAAGAATGTACAAACTCTTAGCATCTGTATGATCTCATCGTTTAGGTCATGTACCTGAAGGCATACGTCATTGAGTACTGTCATTCTCTAGACATTCAATCTGTTCTATCACTGTCTCATATGACTGAACCAGAATGAATTGGAAGCTTTTCTTTGATGTTTATCAAATCAATCTTAATGTATCCCACCAATCATCCCATGATTGGCTCTCAGGGCATACATACCAACAGACTCCCACTTGCACTGCGAGCCAATCACTCTTGAATCATATTCATAGTGATATTGAAACATGTCCCATATGTTACTGTGCTCTATTGCCAACATAGTGAGTAATGGCAACACCTTGCCAAAGTCTGTATAAATTGCATGTCTCACATCTCTTCGCTGTACGTCACACGTATGAGATGGAGTTGCCGTAATATGCGATCTAGTATTCCTTTGCTAACCTTTAGCCACATTGCATGATCAAGGATTCCAGACTTGTCATCAATGAGTGGAATATCTATAAGTTCATCTCATGAACTTCCAGATCTATATAGTATCTACTGCTGTTCTCTAACACATAGATACTCGGCATTTCCTTTTAAATAGTTTTATTGGAACAGTTCCAATTATCAACCAACTTTTACTTTTATACATCCTATGTATATTTTGCAATTAGTTTTCTGTCCTTTCGGAAGTTCGCATCAATGTAACTCTTTACATCAAACTCTTCCTTATCTCCATGGAACTAGTACTTCATAAGTACTTATCAAGTTCTCATGGTATTCCAATAACCCTTACTGGAAGTAGACAGACATCCACTCGTCATGTCCCACATACGAGTTAACAGGATGAGCACATCATATTGTCATGTCATACATACAAAATGATGAATGCATTTTATTCTTGCCATGTCATACATACAAAACAATGGGATGATTACATACATGATAGATCCATATCTATTCTTAGTGTTCCCATTCTTCATAAGAATTGGACACTTGGTCTTGGGATACTAATATCCATATAACATGGACAAGTTTTCTCCCACTGAATCTGTGCATACTGAACCCTTCAGTACAGATTGCCAATGTATGCTCTCTCTTTTCCAGGTCAAGAGATTTGTCGAGAACTATCTCTATAGATCTCTATTCCTATCATATAGGAAACATCTCTATCTTCCTTAAAGATAATTTCCACTTTTGGATTTCCATTCTAGAACAATTCCATTTCACATCAACATGTGAAATGTGAATACGCTCCCACTAAATCACAGATCCCTTCTTTATCTTTGACATGTCAGTCAAACCCTTTGACTATATCATCAAAGTAAAGATCCAATTCTGAGTTGCTTGTACTCAATCAATCACATTGATTAGTCCATTGTAACTTATAGACTTCATTTGCATTAGTGGATTCATAAACCTTATAGGTTGTGTCACGTACACATCCTTGTTTTATTCCTCATAAGAATGCGGTTTTAGTATCCATATGCCAAATGTCTTAGTCATTAAGTTGCAATCAACAAGCATCATCCTTCTCAAAATGTTATCCATGTGTCTTAACACTTAAGACTCATTTGCACTTATGGATATGATCCAATGAGTGCTACCATCAAGGTCATACCTTATGGTTCACATGGATGTCATTTAGGATGTAATGGTCATAAACCATAACTCAAGATTCAGTTCCTCATATTCATCTTGATAGTTGACTCATCACATGAACAACTCATCACATAGATAATTGAGGTGTATCTGTTAAGGATATAAGAACTCACAACCCTTGTGATTCTTAATTTCCTTTATTAGTGTGGGGTATTCTTTTATTAAGAAGAATTCAGTTTTTCGATAATCATTCTCTAACTCCTTAGAGTATGATTCCTTCTTGATTTAGACATAACCATGCCTTAATCATGAGTTCACTATGATACACTATCATAATCACTCATAAGGATCTCAAACATTTGGTCCAAGTATTTCATTCTTTGATCTCATCAAGAATTAATACTTTACCGAATTTGTACTTCATCTACGATAATCTTGAACACTTCAAGATATTCATATTGGTATTTCTCTAAACACCATTTGAAGTATTAGCATTTGTCCCAATAGGTATGTGAATACATCACATGTATTATACCTAATAGGATAATCATTCTCCCACTACCATTAGTGAAGATTGATTAATCATGTCCAAGATATTCATGTCTCTTACTGGTTCTCTAACCAAAAGAGTCTAGATTTATCCATCATATGGAATCTAGAAATGAATTTCTTATGATATATGCTAATTTAATTGTTTGAGTTATCAATAACTTTAGGTATCATTTTATCTTATACATACCATGTATTACAAGATAAACAAGGCATTGCCACAAAGATCATATCTTTAAGATTGAAACATCAACTTTATTAATTGCCATCATTGTCATACAATATGCAAAAATAAAGTGTTTCTATCTATTGGCAATATATGAAATAGCACTTCTCAACTCTATTTCGTGCCCTTTAGGCTGAAATAAACTAAAAGATACTCCAATCTATGGCAGCAACACTTGCTCCTATGATGGGTACTTCTTTCTTGGTTCTTTCACAAAGGCCATCACTTCTTTGTGGATATTGCATATCATATATGACATATCCATATCTTGGTATCATATACCTCATATAAAGAAGCGGTTCATTTCCTGATACCTTAGGTGGAGGTCTCCATCCCCTCCTTCATCTTCTTTTGTTCTTCCAGATATAGAGGGCAATCCGTCATACACCCTTTCCCCATGTGCCTTGAGGCTGAAGACGGCTTGGATTTCTGGCTAACATCAGAACACTTCTTAGCTTTGCCCTTGTCCTTGCCCTTAAGATTACCTTTTCTTTGATCATATCAAAGATTGTGGTTTGTCTTTCTTCATCTTTGCCTCTACTATCCTCAACATGTCCAACAACTCTGTCAACGCTTGTCAAAGTTGTTCATGTTGTAGCTTATCATGAATTGTATGATTCTCACAACATTTGCAGTATCATACCAATAGCCAACTCTTGGCTCAGAGGGAATCCTTCTTAATCAGGTTTTCCACATACCCAATCACATTGAGTGTGTGAATACCTTACTGGATCTCCTTCTGTCATGACATACTAGGACAGTATCTTGGAGACATCATATGTCTCATGTTTTCTCTGCAACTCACAGTTCAGAGAACACAACATCAAGCACTCCTCATCAATGTCATCCTTGGTATGCTTCCATAAGCATACTTTCAGCCATTGATGTGGTGGGATCGAGTTCATCTGGTTCTGGTATAACTAGGACTTAGAGCTTTCACTCTTTGATTGAGAACACTTCTCATCGTCCTAACCAATCATGGAATTATTCCCATTTAATTTGTTGGTCTCAAAGACCCATCGCAAATAAAGTGATTTGTTGATTAACCATTTATTTTAACAAAAGGAAATATATGCAGTTTTAGTCCAAAAACTCATTTTTGACTTGTTTGATTGATTTGAAAAGTTGACGATAAAACTAGGCCTTTAATTAATTATCGCTCCCACTATTTTAGTTCAAATTGATAGCCCTCACCATCAATTCGGAAGATTGCAGCGTACAACCTTCTAGTGGGCAAGATCCTGAAATCCTCTAAGCCATGGACCAGCTAGGGCTGTCACCCACAACATAGATCTCTCAAGTAGGCAACTTTTGCCAATTGCATCATATGCAACTCTTGATAAGATGTCATATACAACTCCTTGCAATGATCATCTCCATGCCTCAAGGCGCTAGATCCTATCTAGGTCACCTTGTTAAGTCCGACCCAAAGCAAACACGATGAATATGCACCCTGCTTGGGCAGACCCACACATTCATCCTTCACGCTTCCACGAGGTAGACGGTGCACCACGCTAGGGCGTGCCCACACTTGGTCGAACAAGCTTTTCACGTGTGTCGCATTTGGAAGGCATCTAAAACTTAATATTTTAATGAGGGATTTGGTTTTATATACATATACATATCCAATCACCACAATACATAGTACGTATCATATACATACTATATCCCATAGAAAACATGCACAAACGATAAAAAAGCGATGATTATGACCATCCTAATGTGATTCCTCGAGCCAAGAGGAATCATGGTCATCTAGGTCTACATCACATGCAACCTGTACAAGATGAACTTCTGTGCCTTGCCATCCGAGTTGATCAACTCATCACATGAATGATATGTACTCTCCAGCCGGTCGTCTGGGTGCCACCAGCCGATCGGTTGGCTCCTCCAACCGATCGGTTCGCCTGGTCATCGTGCATCTCGTCATGTCCGCCACCCGCTCGTCTCGCTCCTCGAAGCGGTCATCAACCGATCGGTTCACTCCTTGAACTGACCATCTGGAACGTCAACCGATCGGTTCACGCCTTGAACCGATCGTCTGAGAAGTCGTCTTGATGTCTGCCGGTCTTTGACATAACAGGAAATAAAATCTATCCTTTTTATTACATTGCTTTAAAAAGGGAAACCCCGAGTTACATTCGGGGGGAGCAAAGGTAGGAAAGAATCTCGAATTATTTTGAGTTACATCAGGAATAAGAGAGGGAAGATCGGTGCGCAGACTGAGATGCAAGCAACCACAAACAACCACACACAGATAGGGGTTTATAGGCCATAATCATGCTACACACATCCACCACAAAACTCGTTTAAGGGCGACGCGTATTGAGTGCATTAATAATACATATCGTATATGTAATTAGGGATTTGTGGATTTAGGATTGGACATGCATAAAGCCGATATTATTCGCATCGTATGCAATAAATAAAGGCGACAAACCAAAATCGATCATATCGATATTCCTAAAATATAGAGCAGTTGACGTGGCTCTGATACCACTGTTGGGTTTTAGGGGAGACAGATAAGGCAGCGGAAACAAAAAAAATTTCTCCCCCAACCCATACTGAGGAAACGCGTCAACGTCTATATAATAGGAAAGGATGGTTAGCAGAATCATACCTTGTCCCGAGGCTTGCTCGGCGACAATACCTCGCGCAATGCGCGGTCTTCAACTCCGGTCTTAGACGGCGTCTGTGCAGCTCCTGGTCGCACTGGGACTGACTCCTCCTCCTCCTACCGGACTGTCGGATGACAGTTGTCCTCCTAAGCGGCAGTGTCCTCCCGCCTCTATAGTAGTCCACACGGACCACCTAGAACTCCACTCTCCTTGTCCCACAAGGAAGTGGAAGGAGTCGCACCCTCCTATTGACGTACTAGTCGCCAACACACTCTCCTGCCTCCTGTTGCAACTGCAATTGTCCTTCCCTTGCTGCACCTCCCATTTGCGGGAAGCACTTGCTCGGGCTCTCTCACGGTTACCAAAACCAGAGAGAACGACAACTTGCAGAGCAACTGGTTGCACTGAGCTGTACTTTGAGAAGCCCCCAATACCCCTATATATAGGCGGGTCATGGGACAGGGTTCTCTGTGTCCGGCAATATGGGACTAAAGCAGGATTAGAAGGGTTCGAGATTTTTCCACAAAAAGCAACCGGTTCGCAACTTGAAATGATCGGTTCACAACTGAACCGATCGGTTCGGCCATTGAGCCGATCGGTTGGACCTGAGCTGATCGTTTGGGGCACTCCAACCAATCGGTTGGTGCCCTGAACCGATTGGTTCATAGTCCTAATCCGGCTAAAAAAGACTTTCCTTGTTTCGTTCCCAATTGGTATCGAATACCAATGTTATTCCCAATCGAATTGGGCAATTTGAAACCAAAGGAAAATTCTTGCCGACATGACTTTTCCCAACTGGTCGGTTGCACCAGTTGAGCCGATCGGTTCAACCCTTGAACCGGTCGTTTCAACCTGGGCATGAGCCGATCGGCCTGGACACTCCAGCCGACCGGTTCAGCAACCTCAGCCGACCGGTTCATCACATGAACCGATCGGTTGGGAGCACAGGTTGGGCAAAATCAGTCAATTGCGATTTCAATCAATCCGATACTCCAATCAATGCGTCCAACACCTTGAACCATACGATATTGAGCCATCGACTGATTGAGTGTTTAATTGAACTACTAAACTCCTTTAGTAATCAATCTAAACATTGCTTGTGGACAAAACTCCTCTTCCAGGTTAAATCCTATGTGTGTGACCCTGCAGGTCCATTTCACGTTGGCAGTGAAAGTCCATAACACTTATGACTTCACAAGCAAAGAGCGGTGCCTAGTCACACATCAGTGCTACCCAAGTGAAAGTAGAAAGTTGGAGAACAACTTTCATCCTACAATCCGTGAATGGTGTTACAGTGAATGTATAATTCCTTTGTCACTGATATCCCGAATGAACTCAAGGCATGGAACAGTCATCCTGTCAACGTTCATTCACTTTCTTGATCTCAGAGTAGATTGAAGGAGATATGTATGACATCAATATCACATACTGATTCACACATGCGTGCGCACGCCTATCTCAATCCTACTCATCAAGTGGCCTTGGATATCAAACTCCCTCAGGAGGGACAAATCCCATATCTATCACTCACCCCTCAAAAGCCCCATGTGTCAAAGCCACCCAATCATCACCTTTATAACAACCCATGTTTCAGGACTGCGTTTGATGATGTCAAAGTGTGCCCAACGACATGTGTTGAGTGCAGTGATTTCAGGTCTAAGAATCACACTCACCACCATCACTGTGAGTACTGACTGTGACTACCATCTCATGGTTCCATGTGTCAAACTCACGGTGGTTCTGTCCGGTACCTTGTTCTCTTAGAAGTACCTATGAGTTTGGTTTGATATCTCTATATCATGACTAATGAGATTCTGTCATCAACCAACACCACAATCTAGTCTTGTGTGTCATTGCTGTCTATCTACCTTCCACAATGACATCCGACTAGGGACATATCAAGAATGTACAAACTCTTAGCATCCGTATGATCTCATTGTTCAGGTCATGAACCTGAAGGCATACGTCATTGAGTACTGTCATTCTCTAGACATTCAATCTGTTCTATCACTATCTCATATGACTGAACCAGAATGAATTGGAAGCTTGCCTTTTATGTTTATCAAATCAATCTTAATGTATCCCACCAATCATCCCATGATTGGCTCTCATGGCATACATACCAACAGAAGTAAATGTAAAAGATGCACTACAAGATGTGATCCTCTTTTGTCTAAACTCCCCCCTCCTTTCATAGAGGAAAAAGAGGGGGGACCCTTAAAAAAGGTCATTGGCAATGTCTAGACTGTGAGTTGTTTGCTTTAGCCCAAAGGCAAGTTGGTCAAATTTTGACTTCTATAATGGCCTTCTTGTTTTGGGGTTTGATTGGGACATTACTGGAAAGTCGGTCGATCGGGGATGCTAGTCAATCAATTGGTCTTTAAATGTTTGCTTTGACCTACCATTTCATTGTAATTAATGGGATTTCTCAAATATGAGTTGTCTTTATTTACATATTTCCTACACACAAAAGCATATGGCATTTTTCAACTTTTTTCCTTTGTGCCTAGCTAAAGGAGTAAACTTTCAAAACATTAATTGCTTGCCCCAAGTGGAGAAATTTATTGAATTTCCTTCTTTTAACATTTTGACCATTTTACACTCTTTGTTGTAGATATCCACTACAGACGAGTCAAATTCGGCTGGAAAGCTAGTAGATAGACTGTCAAAGTCATCCAAAAATATATTTTTCTTGTAGGTTATAAAATTCCCTTTCAAAATAATATCTGAACATGAACTTTTTGTCTTGGTATATAAAACATATGATGATTTTGGTGTGGGATATATTAGGCAACATCAAAAAATCTATAGCTGAGTCAATCAGCTAGAAAGCTAGTCAATCTACAAGCAAAGCCGCTCCAAAAACATTTTTCAAGTAGAATATTAAATTTAATTTCCAAATCATACTTGACCATTAAATTCAGCCTTGGTATGCAAAATATATGACCATTTGGTGTGGGGTAGATATATCAAGATTGTGGGATGTTGTGAAAAAATCTTCTTAGAGTATTTTGAAAAATCTAGATCTTTGGAATGATTGGGCCATTTTTCTATGAAATCCAAGAAAATGTAGCAAAAAATACAATTAAAGAAAGAAAAGATAAACTAAGACAATTAATTATAAAAATAGGGAATAATTAACATAACATTTCTAAGAATTGATCCAAAACATGCAAATAAAATCGATTAATATGAATTTATCAAATACCCCAAACTTGAACGTTGCTCGTCCTCAAGCAATATCAAATACAGAATAGTGTCAAATAATACTCTAATTAAGTCTTCCTCATTTTCCTAACTCTGTGTGAATCCTTACCTCCTTTCATGGCCAAGCAACCCCAATATCCTTGAATCACGGAACTCAATTTTATAATTCCCTACTCGAAGTTGCTCACAACTTGCTTCTATTTCAAGACCCACAAAGAAATAGACTTCCTATCCTTTTCATCTTTTGTACTTTCACAAATTCTCACAAGAGATGCACAATAAAAGGTTTCATGGATTTGATGGGCTGGGGTTATGTAGATTCCCCTAGGTGTAAAAGTAGAGTGAAGGGAGGTATGGAAGGAAGTGGTCTCTCCTCTATTCAACTTGAGACCTTTTATTTCTTTGTTTGTAATTACATTTATTCCACTTTTTGGTGTGCGCTTTGGAATCTTTTCATAGTGGTATGCCCATATCATATTTATGAGGGGTATGAAAGAAGCAATAGATAAGGAAGGGGGTGCCACCCCGAACTTGGAGTTTGGCATATTTCTTTGAATTTTGAATATTTTTGCAGATGGAGAGATAAGAAGGTGGTAGAAGAAGTATAGAAAAAGGCTAAACTTGTGCAACTTGTGTTTTGGAATTCAATGCACTAGGGAGTAACATGGAATCAATTCAATTCTCTCTATAACTTGCCAAAATTAGGAAAATTTACAAGTCACATAAAATATTTAAGTAGGTACACATTGTGTTTGGTTCCTACAATGGCTTGCCAAATTTCCCAAGGGTCATGTTATTAGAGGTCATAGGGAACCAAATGATTTCTAGTAATCATTTGTTTTTTAAAATAATGCAAGGAGGTCCACTATTTCAAGGGTTTTCTTGAATAACATGTATTAATGGCTGACTAGATAAAGGCCAAAACTAAAGTAAGAAAGAGAAATTTTGAAATTTTTTAAATAAAAAATACGTAACTTAAAAAGTATGAAAAAGAAAATAGAGTGGATGGAATTGAAACGTACCTCCCACCTCCACCCCAAACTTTAAATTTTGCTCATCCCAAGAAAAACTTAAATTCAAAATGGAGGGAAGAATTTCACAGAGATCACCATGTGGCCCTGGTAGCTCAAGAAATGTCCAGCTTAAGGGGATGTTGATGAGGGATAAAGCTTTGAATAATGGAGCTTCATGGTATACCCAATGATTGGGCGGTCTTGGAATCTCTAAGGGATTCTCTAGTTGATTAAGGTGATGTGCATTTTGCCTCATAGTCCCTCCATTAGGATCTACGGATCTTCCTTCATCAACAGAGGAAGTGTTTTTGATGTGTGTGTATGGGGGACAATATTACTCATTGGTTGTCTTTGGGGTTAATACATCCCCAAAGACCTGAGGTGGGTCATCTTTTTCAAAGGAGAAGATGGTATAAGATGAATTCCCCATGTGTAGTGCCAACAGTGGTAGATCATGTGGAGGATCCGGCTAAGGTTTTTTGACATCACCCAAATTTACATGTAGTAGACATGGTGCCGGCATGGGAGGAACTGTCATGTCATCCTGGTGTAGCTTTGTATGTGGCTATGTGTCCTAATCATCTAACACTTCATCAATATGAAGGTAGATGGAGGTATTGAGGTCCTTTAATATGTTGAAGGGGAAATCTAGTTCCTTCATGGAACATATGACCAACACGATCGGCTCATAAAGAACCATATCACAATCTAATGACCGAGGCACATAAACTTCTTGCATAGGTGTTGGGTTCAACCAGATACAGAATAAAAGGTAGTTGAGGTGGAATTTAGGACTCTTAATGAGAAAGCCCTTATTCAAAGGGATCCACCAATTTATCAGGGGAAGGTGATGGTACATTATCCATAATAGGCTAAAAAAAACTTCAGTTGTGATTGATAATGTCTGGATCAATGTCTACATCTTGGGTGGTTGGGAGAGTTTCAGGTGTTGCAGCCTTACAAGGATGAATCTCTTGTATTGAATTTTCATATTGTAGTAGTAAATCCCTAACAGAGAGGTGGGGTACTCATCACATTATGGATGAAACTTATGTGCTATTTTTACTGGATCTATAATAAATGACATGAAGATGGTATTGTTACAACCCCAATTTTTTGGTTCATTTGGTGAGAAATGTAATTTCTCATATTAAATATATTTGAACAAATAATGATATAATTTGTTTTGAAGACATGTATATCGTTTACAATAGCCTTAATGATTGTTTTGTGGGCTTTATTGGCTATTGGGCCCAAATAACAAGAAAATTCAATTAGTGAATGAATAATTGAATAGTTGAGAAAAGAAAAATGTGAAAACCTCTAGAAGGAAAATCCAAAGAGGGATTTCGTGCCTCTTGGGTTCCTTGGGTTACAAGGAGTCCAAAGTTGCATAGAGAGTGCAATAAGAAAAGAAAAGATCAATTAAGTATTTCTTTATGAAGAAAGAAATAGAAAATAATGGTAAAAAGTGGAAAACAAGTGAAAAGAGGTATAATTGAATTATCCTTGGTGGAATTTCGTATCCCAAGGATTCCTAATGTTAAAAAGAATACCAATGAGGAAAATGAAAGAGAAATAAAGAGAAATCCTCAAAAAGAGATATTTTAATAAGAATAAAACATGATAATGAAGAATAATGCATATAGATGCATTTAGAAGGATAATGAGTATCCTTAAAAAGTAATTTCAAAATCTTGGAGTTTCTTGGGATCCAAGGAGTCCCAATGAAGAAGAAGAAAGAGAAAAAGCAAATAAAACAAAATAAGAGGATAATGTGACAAATCATTAATGACTTTTTGTTATTATCAAAAAGAGAGATTATTTGCTTTAAGAAATAAGAATTTTGTGCCAATGGATTAAAGGGCAAGTATTAAGTGAATAAAAAAAGTGATTTTTGAAATCCTAATATCTAAAGAATAAAGAATATTAAAAGGATGTTGAAGAGAGAGAAGTTTGCTTCTTATTTAAGGGAAATTGCTTCCTATTAGGAAAGGGGCTAGTTTCCCCTTGTATGAACATCTTGGGGGCGTGGATACCCTCCCCTATATAAGGGGTAGAGTTCAGGGTCGAGTTCGAATGAAGTTCCACGCAGCCATCCCTCTCTTCTTCTTCTTCCTCTTCATGTTCTTTGTCAAAACCCTAACGCGAGATGGTAGAGAGATCCTGGAGTGAACCAGGGAACATGGAGCGGTCTTGGTGGAAGTACGATGCCCCCACACTGCCAGAGTAAAGCTCGGCGGTCATCCCTTTGCCTTTACCCTGATACAGCAGCAGTAAGGCGGCTGCAAGCTGGCCGTAAAGTGCAGGCATGGCCGCGTGAATCTGCCATCCTGTTCACGAGCTGGGAGCGGTTATGGGGGCGTGATGGCTTGCCAGAGGTGAGGGGGGTAGTTGTTGGTGGCTGACGGGCCCTAAGGAGGAGAGGCCCAGCCGCACCGGCACCCTACAACAGTAGGAGCGGAGGGTTCCGCGAAGAAGACGATGACCAAGCCACACTGGACGATTTTACCCCTCTGGACATTGTAAGTCCCAGGAACCGCGTGGGGGTAAAATCGGTAGATCGTTATGTTTTTAAAACAGCCGAGATGCGTTGCATGGATGCAGTGACGTGGCGCCTCCCTATTGGCCAAAGATTCTTGATGATGTGGTTGAATTACTTGCTTGGATTGCTTTCTTGGTTGGAATTGATTTTATCTTGAGAAATCTACTGGACAGGTATGTGGTTACGTCTATGAATAATCTCTTTAGTTTCACGGTGATTCCCGAACGATTCTATTGGTTGCTTGAAAATAACTGTTGGATGACTTTTATTTCCTGCAACTATAAAGTGACTATGATTATCATTATGAATGTATATATAACTGGCTTAGATCTGAATCCACCTCTATGGCTTGTAAAGGCTAAAAAGGGGTAACCTAGAGTAAGGTCTAGGTTATTGTGGGTTAGAAATTGGGCTATCAAGTGTAGTGCCATGAGACCCTTTAGCATGCCATGAGTTAAGGAGTGGGCTACTTACGGGTAGTGCCATGTGACTCAACCCTAGAAATTGGTTCACCTATAGGTGGGACCATGAGGGATTTAATGGGGATCTACTATAAGGAAAGTAGCATCTAGGTCCACTGTAGGGACAACGCAGAGGATAGGGAATGCATAGATCGCGTAGTTATATTTAAAACGTAAAATTGTTCGTTAAATGGTAATTTGCTGCAATACATTGTTATAAAAAATTGCACGATTATTGTTTCCCCCACATACCAGCTTCGGCTGACCGACGTTTTGTTTGTCAGCATTTTAGGTACAAAGGCAAAAGGACAAATAGTAAATCATCACATTAAGAAATACATGAATTGAAATACAAGGATGATTATTTAGAGTAGAAATTCATATGTGGATAGAAGTTTAGAGATCCAAATTTTCAAAAGATATGCAAAAGTTTATTTTCTTACAGCTTTCCAGTATAGTATGTTAAAATTTAATAATTGTTCTTGGTTAAATGCCGAACCTTTGATCCGAAAATTATGTGTGCGGATTTGACCTCTCGGTCTCCCTTAATTGGGGGTTATCGGGAGGAGGGGTCGTAACAATTGGTATCATAGCGTAGGTTCCTCACTTAACCATTAATAATTATTAAATTTTACAAACTCCATAGAACCCAAGGGAGTTATTAGAGGATTATTCGAAGGACGGAGGTGTCTAGAAAAGGATCACGGCCGGGGGCTGGCAATATTTTCCTCCACACCACTAGTCAGAATATGAGGACTCCCGGATCCGTGTGACTGCCTGGCCAAAGTCTTAGGGTATGATTCAAAATAAGATACCTTTAGGACTCTCTCATCTTGTTCATCCCCTCTCAACTCAAATTCTATTAAGGACCTTAAGGATTAGGGTTTTCTCTCTTCTCCTCACCCTCTTGAGGTATGAGTAAGGTTAATAAGGTCTAAGGAATCCTCCACCAAATTAATGAAAAAGTATGTAAATAAGATGTCATGGACATAAGCTTAATAGATTAAGCGCAAACTAAAGGATAGATACATGCTTAGGTCATATGACATAAGTTGTCATGCCCTCAGAAGAGACCTGAGGCTAGACCTTCTTATAAGGAGTATAGATAAAGAGAGTTAGTCTTGGAGATAGAGATCTCCATTGCAAGTGGAGACCTGACACATCCTATGAGGATGATGTTAAACTAACCCTAAGTGAAGGTTAGAGAGAGAGATGGCATGATGAGTTAGACCAGGTGTTTGGATGGACATGCCTTGGATGACTTATTAGCCATGAGAGGTTGGATGACCTAGTACCACTGGCGACCCAACCCTGGGAAGGGTCGTGCATGTTAGAGTGAAGGATAGCTCCTTCATTGATGAGGTTAGAGAAGAACCTATGGAAACCCCATGAGCTTTTATGGGCATAATAGGCACCCAGAATGTATCAGTAGTGCGAGCAATAGGTTGAAACCCTGGCTGGGAGAGTTTGATGGATGGCTTATGTGATAAGCCTAAGGGGATATGGATTACCTTGAGTGAACATGAGTTGAACATAGGCTTCATCCAGGTAGGGGCATGCTTTTGAGGTTGACCCTTCATGAAAAGAGGACCTCTAATGGTGAGGTTGGTTGTAGGGTTAGCTCTAAAGAGAGAGCAGGAAACCAATCAAGAAGGTTGGAATCCTAGACTCTGAGATATGAGTAAAAGTAGGGAGTTGAGGATGATGCAACCTAAGTGGATGATAGTGGTCGCCACATGCTTGATCCCTAGAGGTTGACGATGTCTTGGTTTCCATGAGAAGAACCAAACCCTAGAGAAAGGATGAATCTGCTGATACCTCTATGCCTTTGGTATAGGTGTTTCCCTCCTGAGATAGGGAGAAGAGTTCCTTAGACCTGGAGAGGTTTAGTAACAAGTTATGAGGCCTTATGCCTTGTTGATTGTCCTTGAGGAGGACTCAACTTTAAAGTGTTGATCGAGGAGAAGGATGACAAGAAGTGTATGTCATACCCGTTACATGTTTGGTTTGTGGTTAAGAGATTGAGTAGATAGTTGGACATCAGGAAAGTGAACCTATGGTTCCTAGACCTAAGAGGGGAAGTGGTATACCTAATGCTCAGGATGAGAATTAAGTTGCTATAGTTTCGAGCATGGTACTCCTCATGTATAGAGGAAAATGGAAGCCCCTTAAGTTTAAGATATGTTTGATAAACCCCTCACAGCTAAGTTGATGACAAGGGAAGGTATGATCCTGATCTAATGTTGAATGACCTATCCTGGTTTAGTGGTTTTCTTGTGCCTTAATAGCTTACTAGGGTTAAACATATGGATGTAAACCCTAGACCTATGGGCGGTTGTGACCTTGTTGTCAAGAGACAGTTTCCTCCCATCCTGGGAGAGGGACCCTTTTAAAGGGGGTACACTAGTTTTTTTTGGAAACCTAAAGAGGTCTCATTGGATCTTGAGAAGCTAAGTGAAAAGTACATGGTATAAGAATGAACATGTAGACCCATAGATATCCATATCTAAGTGCATGTGGATGTGTTACCATGGAGGTGTTGGGTTTTAGGGGAGGCAGAGAAGGCAACAGAAACAAAAATTTCTCCCCCAAACCCAGCACGAGGAAACGCGTCAACGTCTATATAATAGGAAAGGATGGTTTGTGGAATCATACCTTGTCCCGAGGCTTGCTCGGCGACAATACCTCACTCCTTGCGTGGTCTTCACCTCCGGTCTTGGACAGTGTCTATGCAGCTCCTGGTCACACCGGGACTGATGACTCCTCCTCCTACCAGACTGTCGGATGACAGTTGTCCTCCTGAGCGGCAGTGACCTCCCGCCTTTGTAGTAGTCCACACGGACCACCTGGAACTCCACACTCCTTGTCCCACAAGGAAGTGGAAGGAGTCGCACCCTCCTGTTGGCATACTAGTCGCCAACACACTCTCCTGCCTCCAGTTGCAACTGCAGTTGTCCTTCCCTTGCTGCACCTCCCTTTGCGGGAAGCACTTGCTCGGGCTCTCTCTCGGTTACCAAAACCAGAGAGAACGACAAATTTACAGAGCAACTGGTTGCACTGAGTTGTACTTTGAGAAGCCCCCAATACCCCTATATATAGGAGGGTCATGGGACAGGGTTCTCCATCTAGGGCAATGCGGGACTAAAAGTAGGAGTAGAAGGGTTCAAGATTTTCCACAAAACAACCAACTCGCAACCTGAACCGATCGTTTCATTTCTGAAATGATCGGTTGGGGATCTGAGCCGGTCGGTTGACACTCAACTGATCGGTTGGGACCCATGAGCCGGTCGGTTCACTTTCTGAATCGGTCGGTTCATGGTCCTGACCAATTCCCGATTGACTTTCCAACTTTTGTTTCTAATTGGTATCAAATACCAATCCTTGTTCCAATCAAATTGGGCAAGTGAAACGAAAGGAAAATTCTCACCAATCTGACTTTCCCAACTTGCTCAGTTGCACCAGTTGAATCGATCGTTTCAACACTTGAAGCAATCGGTTCACCCTGATCTTGAGCCGATCGGCTCAACACTTGAGCCGACCGGTTCACCAAGCTCAGCCGACCGGTTCATCACATGAGCCGATCGGTTGGGAGTGCAGATTGTGCAGAATCAGTCAATTGCGATTTCAATCAATCCGATACTCCAATCAATGTGTCCAACACCTTGAACATTATGACATTGAGCTATCAATCGATTGAGCGTTTAATTGAACTACTAAACTCCTTTAGTAATCAATCTAAACATTGTTTGTGGACAAAACTCCTCTTCCAGGTTAAATCCTATGTGTGTGACCCTGCAGGTCCATTTCACGTTGGCAGTGAAAGTCCATAACACTTATGACTTCACAAGCAAAGAGCGGTGCCTAGTCACACATCAGTGCTACCCAAGTGAAAGTAGAAAGTTGGAGAACAACTTTCAATCCTATAATCCATGAATGGTGTTACAGCGAATGTATAATTCTTTTGTCACTGATATCCCGAATGAACTCGAGGCATGGAATAGTCATCCTGTCAACGTTCATTCACTTTCTTGATCTCAGAGCAGATTGAACGAGATATGTATGACATCAATATCACATACTGATTCAGACATGCGTGTGCATGCCTATCTCAATCCTACTCATCAAGTGGCCTTGGATATCAAACTCCCTCAGGAGGGACAAATCCCATATCTATCACTCACCCCTCAAAAGCCCCATGTGTCAAAGCCACCCAATCATCACCTTTATAACAACCCATGTTTCAGGACTGCGTTTGATGATGTCAAAGTGTGCCCAACGACATGTGTTGAGTGTAGTGATTTCAGGTCTAAGAATCACACTCACCACCATCACTGTGGGTACTGTCTGTGACTACCATGTCATGGTTTATGTGTCAAACTCACGGTGGGTCTGTTCGGTACACTTGTTCTCTAACAAGTACCTATGTGTTTGGTTTGATATCTCTATATCATGACTAATGAGATTCTGTCATCAACCAACACCACAATCTAGTCTTGTGTGTCATTGATGTCTATCTACCTTCCACAATGACATCCGACTAGTGACATAACAAGAATGTACAAACTCTTACCATCCGTATGATCTCATCGTTCAGGTCATGAACCTGAAGGCATACATCATTGAGTACTATCATTCTCTAGACATTCAATCTGTTCTATCACTATCTCATATGACTGAACCAGAAAGAATTGGAAGCTTGCCTTTGATGTTTATCAAATCAATCTTAATGTATCCCACCAATCATCCCATGATTGGCTCTCAGGGCATACATACCAACAGACTCCCACTTGCACTGCGAGCCAATCACCATTGAATCATATTCATAGTGATCTTCAAACATGTCCCACATGTTACTGTGCCCTAGTGCCAACATAGTGAGTAATGGCAACACCTTTCCAAAGTCAATATGAATTGCATGTCTCTCATCTCTTCGTTGTACGTCACACGTATGAGATGGAGTTGTCGTAATATGCGATCTAGTATTCCTTTGCTAACATTTAGCCACATTGCATTATCAAGGATTCCATACTTGTCATCAATGAGTGGAATATCTATAAGTTCATCTCATGAACTTCCAGATCCATATAGTATCTACTACTGTTATCTAACTCATAGATACTCGACATTTCCTTTTAAATGGTTTAATTGGAACACTTCCAATTATCAACAAACTTTCACTTTTATACATCCTATGTATAATTTGCGATTAATTTTCTGTCCTTTCGGAAGTTCGCATCAATGTAACTCTTTACATCAAACTCTTCCTTATCTCCATAGAACTAGTAATTCACAAGTACTTATCAAGTTCTTATGGTATTCCAGTAACCCTTACTGGAAGCAGTCAGACATCCACTCGTCATGTCCCACATACGAGTTATCAGGATGATCACATCATATTGTCATGTCGTACATACAAAATGATGAATGCATTTTATTCTTGCCATGTCCATACATGCAAGATATTGGGATGATTACATACATGATAGATCCATATCTATTTTTAGTGTTCCCATTCTTCATAAGAATTGGACACTTGGCCTTGGGATACTGACTCCATGTAACATGGACAAGTTTTCTCCCACAGAATCTGTGCATACTGAACCCTTCAGTACATATTTCCAATGTATGCTTTCTCTTTTTCAGGTCAAGAGGTTTTCGAGAACTATCTCTATAGATCTCTATTACTATCACATAGGAAACATCTCTTTCTTCCTTAAAGATAATTTCCACTTTTGGATTTCCATTTTAGAACATTTCCATTTCACATCGATATGTGGAATGTGAATACACTCCCACTAAATCACAGATCCCTTCTTTATCTTTGACATATCAATCAAACCCTTTGACTATATCATCAAAGCAAAGATCCAATTCTGAGTTGCTTATACTCAATCAATCAGATTGATTAGTCCATTATAACTTATAGACTTCATTTTCATTAGTGGATTTATAAACCTTATAGGTTGTGTCACGTACACATCCTTGTTTTATTCCTCATAGGAATGCGGTTTTAGTATCCATATGCCAAATTTCTTAGTCTTTAAGTTGCAATCAACAAGCATCATCCTTCTCAAAATGTTATCCATGTATATTAACACTTAAGATTCATTTGCACTTATGGATTTTATCCAATGGGTGCTACCATCAAGGTCATACCTTATGGTTCACATGGATGTCATTTAGGATGTAATGGTCATAAACCATAACCCAAAATTTGATTCCTCATATTTATCTAGATAGTTGACTCATCACATGAACAACTCATCACATAGATAATTGAGGTGTATCTGTTAAGGATATAAGAACTCACAACCCTTGTGATTCTTAATTTCTTTTATTAGTGTGGGGTATTCTTTTATTAAGAAGAATTTAGTTATTTGATAATCATTCTCTAACTCCTTAGAGTATGATTCCTTCTTGATTTAGACATCATCATGCCTTAATCATGAGTTCACTATGATACACTATCATAATCACTCATAAGGATCTCAAACATTTGGTCCAAGTATTTCATTCATTGATCTCATCAACAATTAACACTTTACCAAATTTGCACTTCATCTATGATAATCTTGAACACTTCAAGATATTCATATTGGTATTTCTCTAAATACCATTTGAAGTATTAGCATTCGCTCCAATAGGTATGTAAATACATCACATGTATTATATCTAATAGGATAATCATTCTTCCACTACCATTAGTGAAGATTGATTAATCATGTCCAAGAGATTCATGTCTCTTACTGGTTCTCTAACCAAAAGAGTCTAAATTTATCCATCACATGGAAACTAGAAATGAATTTATCATGATTGATGCTAATTTGATTGTTTGAGTTATCAATAACTTTAGGTATCATTTTATCTTATGCATACCATGTATCACAAGATACACAAGGCATTGCCACAAAGATCATATCTTTAAGATTGAAACATCAACTTTATTAATTACCATCATTGTCATACAATATGCAATAATAAAGTATTTCTATCTATTGACAATATATGAAATAGCAGTTCTCAACTGTATTTCATACCCTTTAGGCTGAAATAAACTGAAAGATACTCCTATCTATGGTAGCAAGACTTGCTCCAATGATGGGTACTTCTTTCTTGGTCCTTTCACAAAGGCCATCACTTCTTTGCGGATCTTGCATATCATATATGATAGATCCATATCTTGGTATCATATACCTCAGATAAAGAAGCGGTTCATTTCATGATACCTTAGGTGGAGATCTCCATCCCCTCCTTCATCTTCTTTTGTTCTTCCAGATATAGAGGGAAATCCCTCATACACCCTTTTCCCATGTGCCTTGAGGCTGAAGATGGCTTGGATTGCTGGCTAGCATCAGAACACTTCTTTTCTTTGCCCTTATCCTTACCCTTAAGATCTACCCTTCATTGATCATATCAAACATTAGGGTTTGTCTTTCTTCATAATAGCCTCTACTGTCCTCAACATGTCCAACAACTTTGTCAACGCTTGTCAAAGTTGTTCATGTTGTAGTTTATCATGAACTGTATGATTCTCACAACATTTGCAGTATCATACCAATAGCCAACCCTTGGCTCAGAGGGAATCCTTCTTAGTCAGGTTTTCCACATACCCAATCATATTGAGTGCGTGAATACCTTACTGGATCTCCTTCTGTAATGACATACTAGGACAGTGTCCTTGAGACATCACATGTCTCATGTTGTCTCTGCAACTCATAGTTCAGAGAATACAACATCAAGCACTCCTCATCAATGTCATCCTCGGTATGCTTCCATAAGCATACTTTCAGCCATTGATGTGGTGGGATTGAGTTCATCTGGTCTTGGTATAACTAGGACTTGGAGCTTTCGCTCCTTGAGAACATTTCTCATCATCCTAACCAGTCGTGGAATTATTCCCATTTAATTTGTTGGTCTCAAAGACCGATCACAAATAAAGTGATTTTTTGATTAACCATTTATTTTAACAAAAGGAAATATATGCAATTTTAGTCCAAAACTCTTTTGACTTGTTTGATTGATTTGAAAAGTTGACGATAAAATTAGGCCTTTAATTAATTATCGCTCCCACTATTTTACTTCAAATTGATAGCCCTCACCATCAATTCGGAAGATTGCAGCGTACAACCTTCTAGTGGGCAAGATCCTGAAATCCTCTAAGCCATGGACCAGCTAGGGCTGTCACCCACAACATAGATCTCTCAGGTAGGCAACTTTTGCCAATTGCATCATATGGAACTCTTGATAAGATGTCATATGCAACTCCTTGTAATGATCATCTCCATGCCTCAAGGTGCTAGATCCTATCTAGGTCACCTTGTTAAGTCCGACCCAAAGCAAACACGATGAATATGCACCCTGCTAGGGCAGACCCACACATTCATCCTTCACGCTTCCACGAGATAGACGGTGCACCACGCTAGGGCGTGCCCACACTTGGTCGATGAAGCTTTTCACGTGTGTCACATTTGGAAGGCATTTAAAACTTAATATTTTAATGAGGGATTTGGTTTTTATATACATATACATATCCAATCACCACAATACATAGTACGTATCATATACATGCTATATCCCACAGAAAACATGCAAAACGATAAAAGCGATCATTATGACCATCGTAATGTCATTCCTCGAGCCAAGAGGAATCATGGTCATCTAGGTCTACATCACATGCAACCTGTACAAGATGATCTCTGTGCTTTTCCTTCTGAGTTGATCAACTCATCATATGAATGATCTGCTCTCTCTGGCCGGTCGTCTGGGTGCCACCAATCGATCGGTTGGATCCTCCAACCAATCGGTTCACCTGGTCATCGTGCATCTCCTTCTGGCCGCCACCTGCTCGTCTCACTCCTCGAACCGGCCACCAACCGATCGGCTCACACCTTGAACCGATCGTCTCAAATGTCAACCGATCGGTTTACACCTTGAACCGATCGTCTCAGCTATCGCCAAGATGTCCACCGTTCTTCAACATAACAGGAAATAAAATCTATCCTATTTATTACATTGCATTATAAAAGAGAAACCCCGAGTTACATTCGGGGGGGGGAGCAAAGGTAGGAAAGAATCTCGAATTATTTCGAGTTACATAAGGAATAAGAGAGGGAAGATCGGTGCGCAGACCGAGATGCAAGCAACCACAAACAACCACACACAGATAGGGGTTTATAGGCCATAATCACGCTACACACATCCACCACAAAACACGTTTAAGGGAGACACGTATCATGTGCATTAATAATACATATCATATATGTAATTTTGAGATTTGTGGATTTAGGATTGGACATGCATAAAGCCAATTTTATTCACATTGCATGCAAAAAATAAAGGCAACAAACCAAAATCGATCATATCGATATTCCTAAAATATAGAATAGTTGACGTGGCTCTGATACCACTGTTGGGTTTTAGGGGAGGCAGAGAAGGCAGCAGAAACAAAAATTTCTCCCCCAAACCCAGCACGAGGAAACACGTCAACGTCTATATAATAGGAATGGATGGTTTTTGGAATCATACCTTGTCCCGAGGCTTGCTCGGCGACAATACCTCGCGCCTTGTGCGGTCTTCACCTCTGGTCTTGGACGGTGTCTGTGCAGCTCCTGGTCGCACCGGGACTGACGACTCCTCCTCCTACCGGACTGTCGAATGACAGTTGTCCTCCTGAGCGGCAGTGACCTCCCTCCTCTGTAGTAGTCCACACGGACCACCTGGAACTCCACACTCCTTGTCCCACAAGGAAGTGGAAGGAGTCGCACCCTCCTGTTGGCGTACTAGTCGCCAACACACTCTCCTACCTCCAGTTGCAACTACAGTTGTCCTTCCCTTGCTACACCTCCCTTTGCGGGAAGCACTTGCTCGGGCTCTCTCTCAGTTACCAAAACCAGAGAGAACGACAACTTTACAGAGCAACTGGTTGCACTGAGTTGTACTTTGAGAAGTCCCCAATACCCCTATATATATAGGAGGGTCATGGGACAAGGTTCTCCATCCCGGGCAATGCGGGACTAAAAGCAGGAGGAGAAGGGTTTGAGATTTTCCACAAAACAACCAACTCGCAACCTGAACCGATCGTTTCATTTCTGAAATGGTCGGTTGGGGATCTGAGCCGGTCGGTTGACACTCAACTGATCGGTTGGGACCCATGAGCCGGTCGGTTCACTTTCTGAACCAGTCGGTTCGTGGTCCTGACCAATTCCCGATTGACTTTCCAACTTTTGTTTCTAATTGATATCAAATACCAATCCTTGTTCCAATTAAATTGGGCAAGTGAAACGAAAGGAAAATTCTCACCAATCCGACTTTCCCAACTTGCTCAGTTGCACTAGTTGAATCGATCGTTTCAACACTTGAAGCAATCGGTTCACCCTGATCTTGAGCCGATCGGCTCAACACTTGAGCCGACCGGTTCACCAAGCTTAGCCGACCGGTTCATCACATGAGCCGATCGGTTGGGAGTGTAGATTGTGCAGAATCAGTCAATTGTGATTTCAATCAATCCGATACTCCAATCAATGTGTCCAACACCTTGAACATTATGACATTGAGCTATCAATCGATTGAGCGTTTAATTGAACTACTAAACTCCTTTAGTAATCAATCTAAACATTGTTTGTGGACAAAACTCCTCTTCCAGGTTAAATCCTATGTGTGTGACCCTGCAAGTCCATTTCACATTGGTAGTGAAAGTCCATAACACTTATGACTTCACAAGCAAAGATCGGTGCCTAGTCACACATCAGTGCTACCCAAGTGAAAGTAGAAAGTTGGAGAACAACTTTCAATCCTATAATCCGTGAATGGTGTTACAGCGAATGTATAATTCCTTTGTCACTGATATCCCGAATGAACTCGAGGCATGGAATAGTCATCCTGTCAACGTTCATTCACTTTCTTGATCTCAGAGCAGATCTTAGAGCAGATTGAAAGTCCATAACACTTATGACTTCACAAGCAAAGATCGGTGCCTAGTCACACATCAGTGCTACCCAAGTGAAAGTAGAAAGTTGGAGAACAACTTTCAATCCTATAATCTGTGAATGGTGTTAGAGCGAATGTATAATTCCTTTGTCACTGATATCCCGAATGAACTCGAGGCATGGAATAGTCATCCTGTCAACGTTCATTCACTTTCTTGATCTCAGAGCAGATTGAACGAGATATGTATGACATCAATATCACATACTTATTCACACATGCATGCGCACGCCTATCTCAATCCTACTCATCAAGTGGCCTTGGATATCAAACTCCCTCAGGAGGGACAAATCCCATATATATCACTCACCCCTCAAAAGCCCCATGTGTCAAAGCCACCCAATCATCACCTTTATAACAACCCATGTTTCAGGACTGCGTTTGATGATGTCAAAGTGTGCCCAACGACATGTGTTGAGTGCAGTGATTTCAGGTCTAAGAATCACACTCACCACCATCACTGTGGGTACTGTCTGTGACTACCATGTCATGGTTCCATGTGTCAAACTCATGGTTGGTCTGTCCGGTACACTTGTTCTCTAACAAGTACCTATGTGTTTGGTTTGATATCTCTATATCATGACTAATGAGATTCTGTCATCAACCAACACCACAATCTAGTCTTGTGTGTCATTGATGTCTATCTACCTTCCACAATGACATACGACTAGGGACATAACAAGAATGTACAAACTCTTAGCATCCGTATGATCTCATCATTCAGGTCATGAACCTGAAGGCATACGTCATTGAGTACTGTCATTCTCTAGACATTCAATCTGTTCTATCACTATCTCATATGACTGAACCAGAAAGAATTGGAAGCTTGCCTTTGATGTTTATCAAATCAATCTTAATGTATCCCACCAATCATCCCATGATTGGCTCTCAGGGCATACATACCAACAGGAGGTAACTGGTAAGGGGCCTGACTAAGGTAGGCAGGTCACCATGACCCCTATGAAAGGATGAATGTCAGCCCATGTATACAAAGCTTGGGTAAGGTTCTAAGTTGGACATGTACTATAAATGGAATCCTAAGTCTATCCTAGGGTCAGGTGGGGATAAGACCAACGAAAGTGGAAGTTGCCTAATTCCCTAGTTGCACATGACCATAGGGTCAGGAGGTAACAACTATCATTGTCTGAGGGCCATGGGTTAGGAGATTGATCACCTTCATGAACTCATGGGACCTAAAGGGTAGATGAATAGGGAAATCTCTGGATGCATAAGGGAAGAGGGATGACCCCGAAAGTGTCGGTACCCCCATGGACCTAGAGGAGATGACCAAGGGATGTGTATAGGTTCGAGACCAGCTTTTCATAGAAGTAACTTTGATATCGAGATGATTGTGATGTATAGACATATGTTGCGCGTTTCAACTTAGATTTGAAGGTGTACTGGCAATGTGGGATGTACCATCTCTACTCGTGGAACAAGTAGAACTTTGTATTTGGATGGCCGCCAAATGCTTATTTCCTCTTGTTATGGGAGTGAGAGATAGGACAGTACGCATGCCATACACCAAGGATAAAAGATGATGTGAGTTGGAACATTGCTATGAGGTATGAGGACAGAGACGATAACATATCCTTGTGGAGTGAATAATACATGAATGGTTTACAAACAGTAAGAGTATTAAGGTAATCATCTTGTGAAGATGTTTTAAACATGAGCTATGAGGAATTTCCAAGTGATACAAGGTTTCATTAATAAACCAAGAGAATGAGCTCAGAGTTTTCTCAATGAAGATAGACTTAGAGCTGAGATGAGATAATAAGTCTAATACATGGAGGTGTATGTCATCAACATTACCTAATGCCTATGGATGTGAAGTGGTAATGAATGCTTTGGTTGAGAAATAGCTGCCTAGTACGGCTAGAGGTTAGGACAGGTTGTTAGGCTAACCCTAAGTTTGAAAAAGAAGATATGTTCGGTTAACACTCAGATGTAACGAGATCTGTTGAACAAGTTAGTGGTTGTTTGGTTAGTTAGCCTTGGTGCAATAAAAGGATGGTTGTAGAACCTCAAATTCACTTCTTTGGAAAGGAAGGTGATGAAATCCCGACTAGAGTGGTTTAGGGTTTCTGAGGGATCGATCTTAAGGAATCGTGACATACAGGAGATTATGATTTTAAGATCACCATACACCGTACCACCAAGATAATAAGTGACAGTAGGACTTTGGATGCCTAAGATGAAGTTGCATGTGGCATGTGGCATGTGGCTATGCAAGCTTAAGGAGAAGGATGAAAACTAGTAACCCAGTGCATTGATATAAAGGATAAAGAGTCCCCAAAGGAGAAAGGGAGTTCATCACTATGGATGTTGTAAGTCTCCCCTGGACCAAGGAAGGTCGAGATGCAATATGAATTATGATAGATAGCCTTACCTAGATGACATGAGAAAGAAAGAGTTCTGTTAAGGGACAGATCTAGTTGAACTACCCATGAGAGAAATGGTTCAACTACACCATGAAGCAAGTTCAAAGGTACTTGAGTTTGACCTAAAGGTTCCCTTCCAAAAGGTGGAAACAGGTACATGAAGTACTCTATGTTAGTATAGTTCATCACCCCTAACTAATGGTTAGTATAATCCAGACTAAAGGGTCTGATGAGAGCATGTGTGCTCATTTAGGGTGACATCTAGAGACAGTTCTTGTCCTATGAAAGATGTGATGATGACCACCATATCCAGTATCAGGATTTAAATAAGCTCTGTAAGGGAGGTTTTGTCGGTCACCACTTCAGTAAGGTGATGTTGGTGAAAGGACCACATGATGGTTAGAAAAGGACCACAGTGCGTGTAGATGAAGTCACTTTGATTGTGCAATGGCTGAAAGGAGCCTAGAGATGATGAGAGTCGTGAGTAGATGCAAAGCAGACTGACATGCAGTTCACTGTGGGAGAATATGTGACATGAAAATCCGACCCCTTTAAGCTATAGCTAAGAAAGCTGAGTCCCTGATACATGGGTCCATTGAGATGGATTGGTGGAGAAGGTTAACCTTACCCCTCAGGATAGAGAAATGTGTGGTGAGTTCCAGGTGTCCAATTTAAAGCAATATGTGAGGTACCCTGACCATGTGTTGAGCAATGAACCTAGTGAGCCCCAAGGGAGGCTGAAATGGCCTGAGTCCCCTGTGCAGTTTATAGATGCCAGGATGAAAGGACTCGGAGAAAAGAACATGTGATGATAAAGGTTCTTTGGAAGCGCCATGGGTAAGGTAAAGCCGCGTAGGGGCCAATGATGGACATGGAATAGTCTTACCCTGAATTGTTTGTTTGCTTGATTGAATTTTGAGGACAAAATTCTTGTAAGAGGGGAAGGATGTTACAACCCCAATTTTTGGGTTCATTTGGTGAGAAATGTAATTTCTCATATTAAAGATATTTGAACAAATAATGATATAATTTTTTTTGAAGACATGGATTTCATTTACAATAGCCTTGATGATTGTTTTGTGGGCTTTATTGGCTATTGGGTCCAAATAACAAGAAAATTCAATTAGTGAATGAATAATTGAATAGTTGAGAAAAGAAAAATGTGGAAACCTCTAGAAGGCAAATCCAAAGAGGGATTTCATGATTCTTGGGTTCCTTAGGTTCCAAGGATTCCAAAGTTGCATACAAAGTGCAATAAGAAAAGAAAAGATCAATTAAGTATTTCTTTATGAAGAAATAAATTGAAAATAATGGTAAAATGTGGAAAACAAGTGAAAAGAGGTATACTTGAATTATCCTTGGTGGAATTTCATATCCCAAGGATTCCTAATGATAAAAGGAATACCAATGAGGAAAATGAAAGAGAAATAAAGAGAAATCCTCAAAAGGAGATATTTTAATAAGAATAAAACAAGATAATGAAGAATAATGCATATAGATGCATCTAGAAGGATAATGAGTATCCTTAAAAAGTAATTTCGAAATCTTGGAGTTTCTTGGGATCCAAGGAGTCCCAATGAAGAAGAAGAAAGAGAAAAAGCAAATAAAACAAAATAAGAGGATAATGTGACAAATCATTAATGACTTTTTGTTATTATCGAAAAGAGAGATTATTTGCTTTAAGAAATAAGAATTTTGTGCCAATGGATTAAAGGGCAAGTACTAAGTGAATAAAAGAAGTGATTTTCAAAATCCTAATATCTAAAGAATAAAGAATATTAAAAGGATGTTGAAGAGACAGAAGTTTTCTTCTTATTTAAGGGAAATTGCTTCCTATTAGGAAAGGGGCTTGTTTCCCCTCTATGAACGTCTTGGGGATGTGGATACCCTCCCCTATATAAGGGGTAGAGTTCAGGGTCGAGTTCGAAGGGAGTTCCACGCAGCCATCCCTCTCTTCTTATTCTTCCTCTTCATCTTCTTCATCAAAACCCTAACTGCGTGATGGTAGAGAGATCCTGGAGTGAACCAGGGAACATGGAGCGGTCTTGGTGGAAGAACGATGCCCCCACACCGCCAGAGTAAAGCTCGGTGGTCATCCCTTTGCCTTCACCCTTACACAGCAGCAGCAAGGTGGCTGCAAGCTGGCCACGAAGTGCTGGCCTGGCCACGTGAATCCGCCATCCTGGTCATGAGATGGGAGTGGTTACGGGGGCGCGATGGCTTGCCGAAGGTGAGGGGGGTAGTTGCTGGTGACTGACGGGGCCTAAGGAGGAGAGGCCCAGCCGCACCGGCACCCTACAGTAGTAGGAGAAGAGGGTTCCGTGAAGAAGACGATGACCAAGCCACGCTGGATGATTTTACCCCTCCAGACATTGCAAGTCCCAGGAACCGCGCGTGGGTAAAATTGGTAGATTGTTATGTTTTTAAAACAACCGAGATGTGTTGCATGGATGCAGTGACGTGGCGCCTCCCTATTGGCCAAAGATTCTTGATGATGTGGTTGAATTACTTGCTTGGATTGCTTTCTTGGTTGGAATTGATATTAGTTTGAGAAATCTACTGAATTGGTATGTCGTTACATCTGTGAATAATCACTTTAGTTTCATGGTGATTCCCGAATGATTCTATCGGTTGCTTGAAAATAACTATTGGATGCCTTTTATTTCATGCAACTATAAAGTGACTATGATTATAACTATGAATGTATATATAACTCACTTAGATCCGAATCCACCTCTGTGGCTTGTAAAGGCTAAAAAGGGGTAACCTAGAGTAAGGTCTAGGTTATCGTGGGTTAGAAACTAGGCTACCAAGTGTAGTTCCATGAGACCCTTTAGCATGCCATGAGTTAAGGAGTGGGCTACTTACGTGTAGTGACATGTGACTCAACCCTAGAAACTGGTTCATGTAACACCCCTGACCTGGGTTATGACCTAACCCTGGAAGTTTTGCCTAAATATGTAATTATTATACTTGTGAACACTCCCTGGCATGTAATTAAGTCCCTCAGGGACATTCACTTTCATATCTTGCTCCTTTTGCATAAAGTTGTAGCATTATGTTGTATGCAGGGACCTATGTGCAAATTACCCAGTTTAAGGGTTGAACTTGCAAAATTCACAAGATAAGATGTTCCTTTGATGTTAAGACATCATGGGGATGTCTATGATGAGGTTTGAGGGATTTCCCAAGCTTGGGCACCAAGGTGCAGCTGTGGAAGCAATCCCCAAGCTCAGAAACCCTAATTTGGGATAAATTGCAATTTACCCAAATTGAGGGGTCCAACTTGTAATTTCACCATCTAGAACATCTTTTATGACTCTTGTCATCATTTAGAGTAGAAATGATGAAAGAGTTACATCATTCCCTAATCAGATAAGAAAAATGATCTTTGTGGTAGAAATCACCTAAAATGGGTACAAGACCCTAACATGTATGTACCCTAGTTGAAGGTTGGATTCCTATACCCTTAGATCTTGAGTTTTTCTAAGATTTGCATAAGGTTAGATGGGCTTGGACGTGCCCTTGAGCAAGGAGGGACCTAGATGCGAATTTTGGCTTTAAAAGGTCATTATGTTAGAAAATAGCCTAAAACTATAAAAGCCTTTCTTTTGCAAACGAGCAAACGATCCTTCCCTGTTCCATTCACTTCCTTTCTTTCTTAAACGGCCAAGGACTTGCTCTGGAGAACAGGGAGACGAAGTAGCTTGCTCTAGGTAAGAAACCTCATGTCTAGCTCGAATTCATGGTGGTTTTCACTTTCTAGGGTTGGTTTCATGGTTAGCTTAACTAGTCTTCTTGTTCTAGCCAACCAAAGCTTCGATTCCTTGGAGTTTTCATCCCTGATCGAGTTGTGGAAGCTCAAGGACGCCATTAGAGCTTGGACCTCAGAGTCTTGGAGCTTTAGGATCAAACTTGAGGCGGGTTTTATAACTCTGAACTTGTGCTTTATAATCATGCTTTGTTTCTTGCAAATTTGCTAGTATATCTCCTTCTATCTCCCTTCTTCTTTGCACGATTTCAATTGAACCAGTGGAGAAACCGAACTTGCAAGAGGTTGAAGATGAGGGGCGTGATTCCCTATGTTGCTTTTCCAAACGGTCTTGGATCCTTTTGGTCCAAACGGTTGCAAACCGTTTGGGTTCAAACGGTTTCAAACCGTTTGCTCTCAAACGGTCTTGCAAGACCATTTGGATTGAAACGGTCTCAAGACCGTTTGAGGGCGTTGACCAAGGGACGACCGTTTGGGGGTCTGTTCCCAACAGGTTGAATCTCATCCCTGCAAAGAATCAAAGCCTAATTCTTAACCAATTGGGAGTTGAAGGCACTTCAACATGGAACCCTAATCGGGTGAAAAAGTGCTGATTTAACACATAGATCTTGTTGAGTTTTGGGTTGAAGGACCCAAACGGTCTCAAGACTGTTTGGGGATTCCTCCAAACGGTCTTAAGACCGTTTGGGCACAATCCAAGACCGTTTGAAGGTTTAGGGTTGAGTTAATCTAGTGGTTTGAGGGTCCAATTGTAGGAAATTGATGCATTGATTGAAAAGTGCTGATTTTGACCTAATTGGACTTCAACCTGAGTCAAAACGGTTTGGATCTTGGTCAAACTTTGGGAAAACGGTCTCAAGACCGTTTGGGTGATGTCCAAACGACCTCAAGACCGTTTGGGCCAAGTTTGAGCCCAATTGGAGGTCAATTGATAGGTTCAACCTTGAATTGATTCACACTGTTGAACATTGATGACCAATCAATTTGAAACCCTAATTGAGAACGATTGAACCCTAATTGGTTTGCAATTGAGGGTCAATTTGATGACTAAGTGGCTAAGGCTAACCCTAATTGACTCAATTTATAAGTGGTTAGCATAGCTTTAACCAATTGAGGGCTTCAATACACTTATCTATAAATATTGGTGATCTTTGAACCCTTTTGGAGGTCCAAACGGTTTGAGCTCATTTGGGCCAAACGGTCTCAAGACCGTTTGAGACCAAACGGTCTCAAGACCGTTTGGGCTCAAACGACCTCAAGACCGTTTGGGCTCAAACGACCTCAAGACCGTTTGGGCTCAAACGACCTCAAGGTCGTTTGGTCCAAACGACCTCAAACCGTTTGAGGCTCCAAACGGTTTGGAAGTCAAACTTCCCAAACGGTCCTCACCTCCAAACGGTCTCAAGACCGTTTGAGGATCAAACGGTCTCAAGACCGTTTGGATGGTTGAGATCGTTTGAAAGTTGGAAACCACTTGGAGATTTGTGGGGATTTATGCTTAACCATTTGATGGTGCCAATGGCTTAATGATGACTCCATCTAAACCCTAATGGTAACCTAGGTCATTAAGGGACTATGTGATTAGTGAGTTAACCCATGATGGTGATCATGTGGAAAATTACCAAAATACCCTCGAGGGGTCTAAAGGGGTAAAACCCTAATCTAATCAAACCCTAATCACATGATGTTGATGCTTTGGCTCATATCAGTCAATGGAGACTTGTCTCAACCTAATCTAGAGTGGTGTTGCCACCATCTACTAGAGAGAGGAAAGAGAAAGTGTTTCTAGAGAGAGAAAGTATCCTAGAGAGAGAAAGTGCCCTTTTTAGGAGGAATCTCTAGTAAGATACTTCTTTTACACATGAAGGTGCATGATTAGGGAATGACCCACCTATGTGAGGTCATGGAAACCCTAATGATGATATCTAATGGATCTTAATGATAATTAAGAGTCTTAATGATGATGTTTCTCTTACATGATGATGTAATGAGTACAATTCACCATGGAGTGAATAGTAAACCCTAATTTTAGGGCGATGACATGAAAGATGAATAGTAAACCCTGATTGTAAGGGTTATTAAGTGGAACCCTAATGGAAGGTGATTCCATGTGGAACCCTAGTTGTGGGTGATCCCATGTGGAACCCTATTTGAGGGTGATTCCATGTGAAACACTAGTTGAGGGTGAATCCAAGTGAAACCCTAATTGGGAATGTATCCCTATTTACTAAATTATTTACAATTATCTGTTGAATTAACTATGCAGGTTGTTATGAGATGATGGTCACACCCAGGTATGGAATACCATGTTATATTCATTGAAAGCATGTCTTATGCTTTATGAATAGTGAACCATCTTGATGCACTATTAAGTGACATCCTTTGCGATTTATGGGCTGTAAGAGCCATAAATGTTATCAAGGTCATGCTTGACAGATGACTTGAAGATGAATATCTGATAGTTGTGATAAGTTAGGCCTGCTACATTTTGTATTCTCATATATAGCTGTGTTACTGTATGATGATTGGAATACTGAATGTACCTAACTAATCAAGTGAAATGTAGAGCCCTGATCATAGATCCATCATTGTCAGTTGTCTAAATGATGGTGAAACAGGTTTTCCTAAGGGAACTCCTGGAGCACATACTGTTGAGTATGTGGGGTACATGGATGTGTAGAACCTGACATCCTAGTGTAGGTATTTGATGTAGATTCTCGTAGTCCGTCATACCTTCACTATAACAGAAAGGGTGAGTGGATGATGTAGATTCTAGTAGTCCATCAAACCCCACCCCAAAGTTTTAAAGGTGAGCTGTATCTCTACACTCCCTTAAAGACATAAACCCCGTATCGGTGAAAGATAAACAAGAAATCTTCCGATAGCGAAGAGAGTACAGAATGCCACTGTAACTCTAAAAATAGCGAAGGACCAGAGTACCCTGGTGAGCTATTACATAGACATCCCGCCAGATGTCAAACAATCAATCCTCTAACTGACTGAGGAAGGTGAGGTCATAAGAATCTGGCTCTCTTAATGACCTATGTATGATACTGATGCGACTTCTCAGTGATCAGTTGGAGTATGAGTGGTATACCTCATCTCCACAGGGCATAACAATAATGTTTGAAAAACGTAATCAATAGCATAGCATATCTGTTAAAGTTAGCTACGAGTTATTTGATTGATGTTATCATTGAATAGCATGGAGGTTCTCATATTGTTAATATTGATTGAACTCTGCTTATCATAGAACTGCTAGTGAATATCTTGAAGGCTCTTAATGCTTTAGTTATTCCTGCCTTGCTTATAAAGCCTAATGGAGAGTTATAACTCTCGCTGGGGCAATTGTGTATAATTGTCTCACCCCGTAGACTTCTACTTTTTAGGTGGTCGTCGAAGACGGAGGAATAAGAACTCAGGTGAACAATCCCAGCAGCAGCAGCATCAGGAGCAGTAACTATCTCAGGTGGAGATCTAGTCTGCTTCATGGTGTAGTTAGAGTAAAGTCCTAGATGTCCTCTGTACTCTCAGGTCCTGAAATGTTTTGTGGTTCATTCTTGAGAAAATTTTGTAAGCATGTTGCATGTAATTACTCAAGAAGTAATTGGTCTGAGTTGTAAACAGTTAAATCCTTTTTCTATGGAAAAGGTTTGTGGTTTCAAGCTCTAATCTCGAAAAGTTTTATTTTCCCGTGATTTTCGTCTTCCGCTGTTTACTGAATGCTTCCGCATGTGTTTAAATCGGGATTAATCCATGGTTTGGAGATCGGAGCCCACAATTAAGTGGTATCAGAGCTTTAGGTTCGCTGAGTCTACAGAGGCATAGGACATAGGAAGTCGAGTCTATCTTTAGTATTCCTTCCTTATCTAATAGAATCTTCTACTCCTCAGGAGAAGAAGATACTTAAGATGTCTGAGCCACATGATGAGTATGTGGAAGAGAGCAGTGCCAGTGCACCTCAAGGTGGTGCAAGAGTACCAGAGGTGGAGCAACCTGTACCAGAACAACCCAGAGAGCCACCCCAGTTTGACCCAGCTGACATGGGTAATCCAGCAGCCCAGATGATGTTCGGGCAGTTCATGACTGCCATGACACATATAACCGACAGGTTGCCTATGCCTGCACCTAGGGCACCTGTCCAGCCAGAAGGGCAAGGTATCGGGAAGACGTTCGAGCGACTACGTCGTGTCGGAGCTACCGAGTACCACGGGACTGCTGACCCCGCAGATGCAGATCTGTGGTTGACTGAGTTAGAGAAGGCTTTCCGAATCCTCAACATCCCTGAAGTTGAGAAGGTTAGACATGCTGTCTATCTTCTCAAAGGAAGTGCTGGTCACTGGTGGAACATGGAAGAGCAGAAGAGGCCTGGAGTAGAGATCTCGTGGGAAGATTTTCGGCGGGAGTTTGTTAATAGATACTTCCCAAAGACTTTCCTAGACGAGAAGATCTCTCAGTTTGAGAGACTGAGACAAGGAATGATGAACATTAGCGAGTATGAAGCTAAGTTCATGGAGCTATTGCGGTTTTGTCCGCATATGGCTGCCACAGAGGAAGAGAGAATCAGAAGGTTTGAGAAGGGGTTGAATGCTGACATGTCTACCCCTGTGTCTACCTTATAGAACCGCGAAAGATTCTCTACCTTCGTTGAGTCAGTCCGAAGGATAGAGAGATCTGTGGTTGAGAAGAGGCAGACTCAGAAAAGATATCCACAGTTCCAGGGTTCTTCATCTAGGGACTCTAAGCAGCCTAGATCCTCTGCACCTAACCCTCCACCATCTAGATTTAGTTCTCAGACTCCGTGGTCTCCTAGTAGAGGTAGAGGAAGAAGACAACCGCCTCGGGAGACACAGAGTTCTGCCTCAATGTCTGTCACCGGACCACAAGAGAGAAGATGTTACAACTGTGGAAAGGTGGGACATTTGAGGAAGGACTGCCGATCTAGACCCGTCAGTGTGACACAGCCTCCAAGACAAGGACAACAGGGATCACAAGGAGGACAATCTCAAGGGACAGGACGAGGACGCGGGCAAGCGTCTCAAGCTGGATCATCAGCACCACCTCAGCAACAGGCTATGGCGAGGTTCTATGCTATGAACCCACCAGAGGCAGTGGTCAACCCACAAGTGGTGACAGGTCAGATGGAACTTTTATATTCTGATATGTCTAAATCTTGTGTAGTATCTGTTTTGATTGACCCGGGTGCTACGCACTCTTTCATCACTCGAAGAGTGATTCGTAACTGCAATTTGACAACTAGTCATAGGGCAGATAAGTTGTTGTTGGAAACCCCGTTGAGTGGGTCTGCTGTTCTGCAGGAAGTATGCTCTCCTTGCGTACTTTCCTTTTATAAGCATCGCATTCAGGTGGATCTTATACCGCTTGACATGCAAGGATTTGATATAATCCTAGGGATGGATACCTTGGAAAGGTATCGAGTTGTCTTGGATTGTGAATCCAAGCTGGCAGTGTTTGCTGATGAAAGCAACACATGGATCTTTCAAGGTGAAAGAAAGATTCTGCCCACTTGTCTTGTATCAGCTATGGTTGTTGATAAGTTGATGAGGCAAGGATGCTACACATTCTTAGCCCATGTGGTAGATGTTACCAAGGAGAGTTCCAACCCTGCTGAAGTTCCGATAGTCGGGGAATTCGAGGATGTGTTTCCCGAAGAACTTCCTGGTATACCACCACCCCGGGAAATTGATTTTGAGATCAATTTGGTCCCAGATACGAAACCCATAGCCCAGACTCCGTATAGGATGGCGCCTGCTGAGATGGCAGAACTCAAGAAACAGCTTCAAGAGTTACTTGAGAAGGGTTTCATCCGACCGAGTACCTCACCCTGGGGTGCTCCGGTTTTGTTTGTTAAAAAGAAAGATGGATCGATGCGGTTGTGCATTGATTATAGACAACTCAATAAAGTAACGATAAAGAATAAATATCCTTTGCCGAGGATTGATGATCTTTTCGACCAGTTGCGTGGTGCAACAGTCTTTTCTAAGATAGACTTAAGGTCTGGATATCATCAACTCTGCATTAAGGACAGTGACATATCTAAGTCTGCCTTTAGGACAAGATATGGTCACTATGAGTTCACGGTCATGTCGTTTGGACTAACCAATGCACCGGCTGCATTCATGGAACTCATGAATAGAGTCTTTTGACCTTTCCTCGATCAGTGTGTTGTCGTCTTCATAGATGATATACTGATTTATAGTAAGGATGCTCAGCAGCATGAGCAACACCTTCGCCAGACTTTGACCTTGCTAAGAGAGCATAAGCTATACGCTAAGTTTAGCAAGTGTGAGTTTTGGTTATCTGAAGTATCCTTCCTTGGACATGTGGTATCTGCCTCGGGAATTCGTGTTGACCCTACAAAGATAGAGTCTGTATTGCAATGGGAACAACCGAAGACACCGACGGAGATTAGAAGTTTCTTGGGGTTAGCTGGTTATTATCGAAGGTTTATTAAGAATTTCAGTTCTATAGCCTTACCTTTGACCAAGTTAACCCGGAAGGATGTTCCTTTTACTTGGAGTGATAAGTGTCAACAGTCTTTTCAGCTGTTGAAGGACAGGTTGACAAGTGCACCTGTGCTTGTGTTGCCTGAGCAAGGAAAGGAATACGTAATCTTTTGTGATGCCTCCAAGAATGGACTTGGATGTGTCTTGATGCAGGATAACCAAGTGATTTCTTTTGCTTCCCGACAGCTTAAGAAACATGAGGAAAATTATCCAACACACGATCTAGAGTTAGCTGCTGTGGTTCATGCTTTGAAAATCTGGAGACATTATCTCTACGGAGAAACGTTTCAGATTTTCACAGACCACAAAAACCTTAAGTATATCTTCACTCAGCATGAGCTCAATATGAGGCAACGTCGTTGGATGGAGTTAATCAAGGACTACGATTGTACAATTGAGTACCATCCAGGCAAAGCCAATGTGGTTGCGGATGCCTTGAGTAGGAAATCAGCAACATCAACCATGAATAGGGCACAACTAAGTTCTTTAGTATGCTCTAGAAGAGATATGCTTATCTCTTTAAGACAAGACAATGTGCAGTTGAAGGCATCATTGTTAGCTGGTCTGTTAGCTGAGATGCAGATTAAACCTACCCTGAGAGAGCAGATAAAGGAGGCTCAACAAGTAGATGCTTTTGTACAGCAGATTAGATCTGAGTTTGGTGATGAGAAACGAGAAGGTTTTCATGAGTCAGATGACCAGGTGGCATGCTATCATGGAAGAATGATAGTGCCAGATGTGGATAACCTGAGGAAGTTAGTCCTGGAAGAAGCTCATTCTTCAATGTATGCTATGCATCCAGGGAGCACCAAGATGTATCGGAACTTGAAGGATATGTATTGGTGGCCTGGGATGAAGAAGAATGTAGCTGAGTTTGTTCTGAGGTGTCCTGTGTGTCAGCAGGTTAAGGCTGAACACCAGAAACCTGCAGGAACAATGCAACCCTTACCCATACCACAGTGGAAGTGGGATCATGTGACCATGGACTTTGTTGTTGGCCTACCCAGGACAAACAAAGGACATGATTCCATTTGGGTAGTTGTTGATAGGTTGACAAAGACAGCCCATTTCTTGCCTGTCAAAACAACCTTTTCTGCTGAGAGGTTATCCCAGATATATGTTCAAGAAATAGTACGTTTGCACGGAGTTCCTGTCACTATAGTTTCTGACAGAGGTCCCCAGTTTACAAGTCACTTTTGGGAACAGTTACACAGAGCCCTAGGCACCAAGCTAAGGTTTAGTACAGCCTTTCATCCTCAGACTGATGGACAGTCAGAAAGGACTATACAGACCTTAGAAGATCTGTTGAGAGCATGTGCTCTCCAGTTTACCGGGAGTTGGGATCTACACCTAAGCTTGATAGAGTTTGCCTATAACAATAGCTATCAGCATAGCATTGATATGGCACCATATGAAGCCTTATATGGTAGACGTTGTAGATCACCCTTGTGTTGGTATGAAACTGGTGAACACCAGTTGTTAGGCCCTGATCTTGTGCAGCAAACTACAGAAAAGATTAAAGTTATACAACAACAGCTGAAGACTGCACAAGATAGACAGAAGTCGTATGCCGATAAACGTCGTAGACCCTTAGAATTCCAAGTTGGAGACAGAGTGTATCTCAAGGTCTCACCTTGGAAAGGAGTCCTTCGTTTTGGGAAGAAAGGGAAGTTAGCTCCTAGATTTATGGGACCTTATCCAATTGTTGAAAGAGTTGGAAAGGTAGCCTATAGACTAGAGTTACCCCAGGAGTTAGAGAAGCTGCACCCTGTGTTCCACATTTCCATGCTGAGAAAATGTCACCCAGATACTGAATCAGTTCTACGGCCTATGGAAGTAGAGTTGAATGAAGATGTAACATATGAGGAGGGACCAGTATCAATCCTCGATAACAGAACCAAAAAGTTAAAAAAGAAGGATATAAGCCTTGTAAAAGTCCTCTGGAACCATCGTGGTGTTGAAGAAGCCACTTGGGAACTAGAAGATGAGATGAGAAGAAAATATCCTACTCTTTTCTTATAATATGCTTTATCGATTTCGGGGACGAAATCCTTTTGAGGGGTAAAGAATTTGTAACACCCCTGACCTGGGTTATGACCTAACCCTGGAAGTTTTGCCTAAATATGTAATTATTATACTTGTGAACACTCCCTGGCATGTAATTAAGTCCCTCAGGGACATTCACTTTCATATCTTGCTCCTTTTGCATAAAGTTGTAGCATTATGTTGTATGCAGGGACCTATGTGCAAATTACCCAGTTTAAGGGTTGAACTTGCAAAAGTCACAAGATAAGATGTTCCTTTGATGTTAAGACATCATGGGGATGTCTATGATGAGGTTTGAGGGATTTCCCAAGCTTGGGCACCAAGGTGCAGCTGTGGAAGCAATCCCCAAGCTCAGAAACCCTAATTTGGGATAAATTGCAATTTACCCAAATTGAGGGGTCCAACTTGTAATTTCACCATCTAGAACATCTTTTATGACTCTTGTCATCATTTAGAGTAGAAATGATGAAAGAGTTACATCATTCCCTAATCAGATAAGAAAAATGATCTTTGTGGTAGAAATCACCTAAAATGGGTACAAGACCCTAACATGTATGTACCCTAGTTGAAGGTTGGATTCCTATACCCTTAGATCTTGAGTTTTTCTAAGATTTGCATAAGGTTAGATGGGCTTGGACGTGCCCTTGAGCAAGGAGGGACCTAGATGCGAATTTTGGCTTTAAAAGGTCATTATGTTAGAAAATAGCCTAAAACTATAAAAGACTTTCTTTTGCAAACGAGCAAACGATCCTTCCCTGTTCCATTCACTTCCTTTCTTTCTTAAACGGCCAAGGACTTGCTCTGGAGAACAGGGAGACGAAGTAGCTTGCTCTAGGTAAGAAACCTCATGTCTAGCTCGAATTCATGGTGGTTTTCACTTTCTAGGGTTGGTTTCATGGTTAGCTTAACTAGTCTTCTTGTTCTAGCCAACCAAAGCTTCGATTCCTTGGAGTTTTCATCCCTGATCGAGTTGTGGAAGCTCAAGGACGCCATTAGAGCTTGGACCTCAGAGTCTTGGAGCTTTAGGATCAAACTTGAGGCGGGTTTTATAACTCTGAACTTGTGCTTTATAATCATGCTTTGTTTCTTGCAAATTTGCTAGTATATCTCCTTCTATCTCCCTTCTTCTTTGCACGATTTCAATTGAACCAGTGGAGAAACCGACCTTGCAAGAGGTTGAAGATGAGGGGCGTGATTCCCTATGTTGCTTTTCCAAACGGTCTTGGATCCTTTTGGTCCAAACGGTTGCAAACCGTTTGGGTTCAAACGGTTTCAAACCGTTTGCTCTCAAACGGTCTTGCAAGACCGTTTGGATTGAAACGGTCTCAAGACCGTTTGAGGGCGTTGACCAAGGGACGACCGTTTGAGGGTCTGTTCCCAACAGGTTGAATCTCATCCCTGCAAAGAATCAAAGCCTAATTCTTAACCAATTGGGAGTTGAAGGCACTTCAACATGGAACCCTAATCCGGTGAAAAAGTGCTGATTTAACACATAGATCTTGTTGAGTTTTGGGTTGAAGGACCCAAACGGTCTCAAGACCGTTTGGGGATTCCTCCAAACGGTCTTAAGACCGTTTGGGCACAATCCAAGACCGTTTGAAGGTTTAGGGTTGAGTTAATCTAGTGGTTTGAGGGTCCAATTGTAGGAAATTGATGCATTGATTGAAAAGTGCTGATTTTGACCTAATTGGACTTCAACCTGAGTCAAAACGGTTTGGATCTTGGTCAAACTTTGGGCAAACAGTCTCAAGACCGTTTGGGTGATGTCCAAACGACCTCAAGACCGTTTGGGCCAAGTTTGAGCCCAATTGGAGGTCAATTGATAGGTTCAACCTTGAATTGATTCACACTGTTGAACATTGATGACCAATCAATTTGAAACCCTAATTGAGAACGATTGAACCCTAATTGGTTTGCAATTGAGGGTCAATTTGATGACTAAGTGGCTAAGGCTAACCCTAATTGACTCAATTTATAAGTGGTTAGCATACCTTTAACCAATTGAGGGCTTCAATACACTTATCTATAAATATTGGTGATCTTTGAACCCTTTTGGAGGTCCAAACGGTTTGAGCTCATTTGGGCCAAACGGTCTCAAGACCGTTTGGACCCAAATGGTCTCAAGACCGTTTGAGACCAAACGGTCTCAAGACCGTTTGGGCTCAAACGACCTCAAGACCGTTTGGGCTCAAACGACCTCAAGGTCGTTTGGTCCAAACGACCTCAAACCGTTTGAGGCTCCAAACGGTTTGGAAGTCAAACTTCCCAAACGGTCCTCACCTCCAAACGGTCTCAAGACCGTTTGAGACCAAACGGTCTCAAGACCGTTTGAGGATCAAACGGTCTCAAGACCGTTTGGATGGTTGAGATCGTTTGAAAGTTGGAAACCACTTGGAGATTTGTGGGGATTTATGCTTAACCATTTGATGGTGCCAATGGCTTAATGATGACTCCATCTAAACCCTAATGGTAACCTAGGTCATTAAGGGACTATGTGATTAGTGAGTTAACCCATGATGGTGATCATGTGGCAAATTACCAAAATACCCTCGAGGGGTCTAAAGGGGTAAAACCCTAATCTAATCAAACCCTAATCACATGATGTTGATGCTTTGGCTCATATCAGTCAATGGAGACTTGTCTCAACCTAATCTAGAGTGGTGTTGCCACCATCTACTAGAGAGAGGAAAGAGAAAGTGTTTCTAGAGAGAGAAAGTATCCTAGAGAGAGAAAGTGCCCTTTTTAGGAGGAATCTCTAGTAAGATACTTCTTTTACACATGAAGGTGCATGATTAGGGAATGACCCACCTATGTGAGGTCATGGAAACCCTAATGATGATATCTAATGGATCTTACTGATAATTAAGAGTCTTAATGATGATGTTTCTCTTACATGATGATGTAATGAGTACAATTCACCATGGAGTGAATAGTAAACCCTAATTTTAGGGCGATGACATGAAAGATGAATAGTAAACCCTGATTGTAAGGGTTATTAAGTGGAACCCTAATGGAAGGTGATTCCATGTGGAACCCTAGTTGTGGGTGATCCCATGTGGAACCCTATTTGAGGGTGATTCCATGTGAAACACTAGTTGAGGGTGAATCCAAGTGAAACCCTAATTGGGAATGTATCCCTATTTACTAAATTATTTACAATTATCTGTTGAATTAACTATGCAGGTTGTTATGAGATGATGGTCACACCCAGGTATGGAATACCATGTTATATTCATTGAAAGCATGTCTTATGCTTTATGAATAGTGAACCATCTTGATGCACTATTAAGTGACATCCTTTGCGATTTATGGGCTGTAAGAGCCATAAATGTTATCAAGGTCATGCTTGACAGATGACTTGAAGATGAATATCTGATAGTTGTGATAAGTTAGGCCTGCTACATTTTGTATTCTCATATATAGCTGTGTTACTGTATGATGATTGGAATACTGAATGTACCTAACTAATCAAGTGAAATGTAGAGCCCTGATCATAGATCCATCATTGTCAGTTGTCTAAATGATGGTGAAACAGGTTTTCCTAAGGGAACTCCTGGAGCACATACTGTTGAGTATGTGGGGTACATGGATGTGTAGAACCTGACATCCTAGTGTAGGTATTTGATGTAGATTCTCGTAGTCCGTCATACCTTCACTATAACAGAAAGGGTGAGTGGATGATGTAGATTCTAGTAGTCCATCAGACCCCACCCCAAAGTTTTAAAGGTGAGCTGTATCTCTACACTCCCTTAAAGACATAAACCCCGTATCGGTGAAAGATAAACAAGAAATCTTCCGATAGCGAAGAGAGTACAGAATGCCACTGTAACTCTAAAAATAGCGAAGGACCAGAGTACCCTGGTGAGCTATTACATAGACATCCCGCCAGATGTCAAATAATCAATCCTCTAACTGACTGAGGAAGGTGAGGTCATAAGAATCCGGCTCTCTTAATGACCTATGTATGATACTGATGCGACTTCTCAGTGATCAGTTGGAGTATGAGTGGTATACCTCATCTCCACAGGGCATAACAATAATGTTTGAAAAACGTAATCAATAGCATAGCATATCTGTTAAAGTTAGCTACGAGTTATTTGATTGATGTTATCATTGAATAGCATGGAGGTTCTCATATTGTTAATATTGATTGAACTCTGCTTATCATAGAACTGCTAGTGAATATCTTGAAGGCTCTTAATGCTTTAGTTATTCCTGCCTTGCTTATAAAGCCTAATGGAGAGTTATAACTCTCGCTGGGGCAATTGTGTATAATTGTCTCACCCCGTAGACTTCTACTTTTTAGGTGGTCGTCGAAGACGGAGGAATAAGAACTCAGGTGAAAAATCCCAGCAGCAGCAGCATCAGGAGCAGTAACTATCTCAGGTGGAGATCTAGTCTGCTTCATGGTGTAGTTAGAGTAAAGTCCTAGATGTCCTCTGTACTCTCAGGTCCTGAAATGTTTTGTGGTTCATTCTTGAGAAAATTTTGTAAGCATGTTGCATGTAATTACTCAAGAAGTAATTGGTCTGAGTTGTAAACAGTTAAATCCTTTTTCTATGGAAAAGGTTTGTGGTTTCAAGCTCTAATCTCGAAAAGTTTTATTTTCCCGTGATTTTCGTCTTCCGCTGTTTACTGAATGCTTCCGCATGTGTTTAAATCGGGATTAATCCATGGTTTGGAGATCGGAGCCCACAGTTCACCTATAGGTGGGACCATGAGGGGTTTAATGGGGATCTACTATAAGGAAAGTAGCATCCAGGTCCACTCCAGAGACAACGTAGAGGATAGGGAATGCATGGATCACATAGTTATATTTAAAACATAAAATTGTTTGTTAAATGGTAATTGGATGCAATACATTGTTATAAATAATTGCACGATTATTGTTTCCCCCAAATACCAACTTCGGCTAACCGACGTTTTGTTTGTCGGTGTTTTAGGTACAAAGCCAAAAGGACAAATAGTAAAGCGTCACATTGAGAAATACATGAATTGAAATACAAGGAGGATTAGTTAGAGTAGAAATTCATATGTGGATAGAAGTTTAGAGATCCAAATTTTCAAAAGGTATGCAAAAGTTTATTTTCTTACAGCTTTCCAGTATAGTCTGTTAAAATTTAATAATTGTTCTTGGTTAAATGCCAAACCTTTGATCCAGAAATTATGTGTGCGGCTTCGACCTCTCGGTCTCCCTTAATTGGGGGTTATCAGGAGGTGGGGTCGTAACAGTATCATCATCATCATCATTGTCATAAGAAACCACCCTTGGCTACTCCAAGTTCCTTGGGGATGTCTTTATTTGACTCTTAAGAGGTGTGATTAGGAGGATGAGTTGTGCTTTCAGTTGATCTACTAGCGCATCAATTTGTTTGTTCTTGGATGTCATCTCAGTTAGTATCATCTTTAGTTCATTCAATCACTCTTGTTCTTGAGGTATAGGTTGGTTTTAATGATAAGGTTCTTCACGGTACTCATCATAATTTTTTTGTTCATAATCTTCCTTTTAGGATATTGATATGTGTAGCAAGATTCCTCATAATAGACTTCAAAAAATTATGGTTATAACTTGAGTCATACCCACCATGATAGGAAGATTCGATATTACAAGGTGATAGCATAACCAGAGTGGACACATTTAGATAGTTTAGAGATGTATGACCGTAGTAACCATGACATTGATACTGAAAAGAATATTATGTCAATCACTCAATTTTAATTGGTTTATGAAAGTAATCATGATATATAAAAACGAAGTGTGATTTGCAAAAAGGAAAAAATACAATACTACTGGAATGGAAGCTCTATAGAAAGAGAGTTAACTATCAGAATGAGTCTCACTAGGAAAAGAAAAGATCTATATTTTTCAAAAAAAAAATAACAAATACAAAATGAGTAGAAATCTAAGAACAAAATCTAAAGGGAAACCAAATTACGAAACAAAACTAAAAATTACAAAAATATACTAAGAAATTATAAAACAAAGAAAAAATTACAAAACAATCCAAAATTACAAAAAAAAACTAGAAAGAACAAATCAATAAAAGCAAATTGGATTGAATAATATCACCATCCCCGACAAAAACACCATATTTGATGAGTGTCATTACACACAAAATCACTAGGAGGGGAAATCCTAGAGTTTAACCTTTAAATGGTTAACAACTCACGAGCAAGTTGTTATAAGTATAGAAATGTATGGTCCCAGAGGACAATGCTGTTAAGCATTGATCTAAACCAATTGTTATGGATAGAAAGTAAATTCTACCTTGAGAGTGGTTGGTTGAAACTAAAATGAAAATGAAAAGTTCAAAAATAAAACTAGATGATTGTATGATAATATATATTGGGGGTCTGGGGGATCTTCACCAAAAACCATGTCTTAACTTTATCGATTCAACTCCTAAGATTCTGATGATTAAATCAAGACCATGTAGAATGATGTCCTTCCAGAGAATCAATCTCAAAAGGGTTAGACTTCTCTCAACCCTATGGTCTTGGTGATTGAGGATCCTCATCCAACCTCCAACAAGTTCCTTTCCATGTTCTCATCAAGGAACACATGATTTCCATTACGATGTTTGAACTTATGAGTCATATGGTAAAATCACCTCAAGCTATAACAAATTAGATAAACTTAATAGAAGATTGTAATTTCCTATCTTTGGTCTCATGAAAGTTATGGGTTCATTCTTTATGGGATCCATGGTGTCAATACCCTTTAAGAACATAATCTAACTAAACTAAAAATGAGTGTAAGATCGAATGGATAAAAAGATAGTAACCGTGATTAGGGTATTATGGGTTCATTTTGTGGGGATTAATGGTCTCATTACCCCACAAAAATATATCTATATGTACATATATCAATTCAAAAATGGTTGGAAAACATTCATTGTAAAACATTAGAGTCGAAAACAATAGAGTAAAGAACATGATATGGAGCTACTCCCCACACCCTAGTAGAGAATCTACTTAGACATATTGAAAGTGAAAGAAAATGTAAAAGATGTGTCACAAGATTGGATCTACTTTTTCTTGAACTCCCCCCTACTTCTATAGGGGGAAAGGAGGGGGGCATTAAAAAGGTTGCTGGTAAGGGTCAGCCTTCAGGGTTGTCATATTTTTTTGTACTTTTTGTATTAGAGTATTTTTTATGATTTTCGGATTCAGTCGGGTCCAGTTGATTTCAGGTTGGGTATGTTCAGGTCCAGGTCCAAGTCCATTCTGGGTCTGGTTTATTTGAATTTGGGTGCAATCAGGTCGGGTCCAATTCGAGTCGGGTCCAATAATACCTGACTCATTGCCAGCCATAACTATTGGCGGCAGTTGGGCTATGATTTGTTTGCTTCAGCCCAAAGGCAAGTTGGTCACACTTTGGCTACAATAATAGACCTCTTGTTTTGGGGTTTGACTAAGTCTTTATTGGTTATTTAGTCGACTGGGCATGCCAGTCGATCGATTGGTCTATAAATGTTTACTTTGACCCAGCCATTTCATCTGAAGTAATGAGTTTTCTCAAATTTGAGTCTGATTCAATCTTTACTTACATTCTATCCTCCACAAAAAAGTAAATGGCATTGAAAAACTTTTTTTATTTCTAGTCAAAGGAGCAAACTTTTAAAACATTAATTACTTGCCCCAACTTGAGAAAATAATTGAATTGTCTTCTTTTAACATTCTAACCATTTAACTCTCTTTGCTTCAAAATTTCCACTAAAATGATTCGATCAGATGGAAAGACACACGATCATTTGGCAAGGCCATTAAAAAATGTATAGTTTTCTTGTAGGTGATAAAGTTCCCTTTCTAAGTCATATTGGGGCATTAATTTCCACCTTGGGATGAAAAACTGTGATGATTTTGGTATGCGATAGATCAGGCAGTGTCAAAAATCTACATGGGAGCTGACTGGATGGAAAACTAGTCTGTCATCCAATAGATCAACAGGAAAAGCCACTCCAAAGTACAATTTTCATATATAAAATTTAATTCCCCTTCCAAAGAATACTTGATCACTAAATTCTGCCTTGGGATGCAAACAATGTGACCATTTTGGTGTGGAGTATATATATCAGGATTGTGGGAAGTTGTGCACATATCTTGTTAGAGTATTTTTGGAAGATCTTGACCTTTGGAATGATTGGGCCATTTTCCTAAAAAATCCAAGTAAATATAATAAAAACTCTAATGAAAGAGAGGTAAGCTGAATTAGGACAATGAATTCTAAAAATAGGGAATAATCAAAAAAATATTCATAAGAATTGAGCTAAACATGCAAAAACATATACCAATAGAAAACATGAAAATAAAATGGATAAATATGCATTTATTAATAACATCATAAAAATGCTTCTTACAAGCCTCCCTTTTCAACCTAGACACATTTAGAATTTGTTTGCATGGTACTGGCATGTCCAAGACATAGAACTTACACTCATATGTGAGAGCAATTCTCTTCATTACAGTCTTTGTAGTTATTTATGTTAAGTTTTTCAATGTCAAGGACAGATCGCAATGAAAATGGGTTATGGGTTGTGTTTTTGTTGATCTACAATAGAAGACAATTTTAAACAAGTCAATAAAAATGATTTGAAACTTCATTTGATTTCAAAGATCTGATTTGATGGAATTGATTTGGACTTTAGTTAATTAGGCTCCCATTATTTTATTCAAATCAGTATCCCTTTTGAAGATTATAATGAGCAATCTTCTAGTGAGACAAGATTCAAAATACATGAAGTTGTTACCCAACAATGTTGATGTGTATAACTCAATTTATGTAGGCAACATTTACCAATTGCATCATATGCAATTCTTGGATAGATGGTTGCAAAACTCCTTGTCAATAATTCATCATATGAATTATATGCCATCTTTATGCCTCTAAGTTCTTAATATCATTAGATCATCTAGTCAAGTCCAACCTAAGGCCAAAAAGATATGCACCGTTCTTGGCAGCCCCACATACTTGTTATCACACTTTCCCAAGGTAGATAGTGCGCCACACTTGGTGTGCCCACACTTAATCAAAAAAGGTTTTTATGTGTGTTGCACCTGGAATGCATCTTCGATATTGATATTGTATTGAGGGATATATATATATACATACATACACACACACACACACACACACACACACACATATATATATATATATATATATATATATATATATATATATATATATATATATTCCCATATGTATTCAATCACCATTACATATACATTATTATATGTATCATATACCATGACAATCACTGCATGTAATAAAAAAGTATATGCAACTAGTACAATAACTTGAGCCAATGAGAAACCAACCAAACATTCACATCCAATGTAGAAATTCTTATTCTTTTTAGGGTATTGTATTTGCTCGACCAGGCAAGGTGATCAGCTGACCAGAATTCTAAAATCTACCCCTTCAAGGTTTTTAGATCACTTGGTCAAGCAAGTTGATCGGTCAATCTAGATTTTCCGATCAATGGGCCAGATCCTTACCAGGGTTCCTGATCAACTAGTCATAAGTTCTTGATAAGGTAGATCTTGTGTTGTTGATCCATCACCTCGTCTTATTTAAAATTGTACAAGGACCTTCCTCTTTGGTGTGGTCATCTGGTCCTCTCCTCCTTTCCACCATGGTCCATCGGTGATGATATACATCATTGTATAACTAAAAATTATTACATGGAGAATGATAGAGAGAGATATAGAATTCAACTCATATACATGTTGCATGATGTTTCATCAAGACCACAATATTACATATTTCAGATCACACCACAAGTGACCTTGTTTTGATATCCACACACCCACTAAACAAAATGAATGGTCTATCTAATATATATATATATATATACATATATATATCATTCATGATATTAGGTGATTATGTCAATACAATTTACACACTATTCATCCAACAAGTTGATGTTGTTCAAAACCCAAACCATCATAGAAAGCATATGATATCAGCTCTGATACCACTATAGGATTTTCAAGGTAGGAGGTACAAAAGAAAATTATTTTTTTCTACCCAAAATTCCCATACAAATGATACCATCATATCTATAAAACTCTAGTACATAAAATAAAAAATAGATACAATGGTGATACCTTTGCATTCTTGTTGCCCAACAACAAGATGTGTGTTTTAGAAATGAATATCTCTATCTACTAGATTCAAATCCAAGTTGGTGACTGAGAGATCTGGATGGAAGATAAAGGATCTAAATTATCCTCTTTACATCAACCTTTTTCATCTTGTTGTAGATTCCAATCCTCCACTCAGATGAGGGACGACGTGGTGCACCAACTTTGTCACCCCTTTGAAGAGGTACAAAGTTGTGCATGTGCTAATCATCCTAAAACATCATTTCTTCTCCTATATTAGGCGATGACTTTAGCATTTCTCTTTCCATTAGAGAGAGAGGTAGGATGGACTTGTCTCACAAGTTGTATCTCAAAGACATGTCTCACCCTTTGGGATGCACCCCCTTTATATAGGAGAGACATGGGCTTGGAAAAACCTAATTCCAATACATTTCCTATTCATAATCCCAAAAACTATAAAATGTTGAATAACTCAAATTGGATTGTGATCGATGGATCACATTTTGTAATCACCCAATCATAGCCCCTGATTGCCCAATCACGTTATATGTTCAAATGAACATGATAGCCGAGATCTAGATCTGACTTGTCTCCCAATGCCCTATAACATGGTGATCACTCAATTAGTTAGCTTGATCGATCGATTACATGTATCTAGTGAAAGAATCAAATGATCATTTGATGATCAATTGATTTGTTGACCCAATCAATATGATGGGCTGATCATATAATTTGATCACCTGATCATCGGGTAAATCATCATGTTTATGATCAACTCATTCTAATTATATGTTTGATTGTGAATCTCTATTCCCTTATGCATCATAATGTGCATGACCTAGTAAATTCTTAATTACGTTAGTAATGACTTTCAAAACAACACAAGAAAAGAGTGGTGTGTAGTTACACTTCATTTTCACTCAAGTATAAGGAATTAGTTGGAGAACAACTACAACTTGTACAAAAGATCAGTGTTTCCACAGTTTCATATTCCTTTTGTCACAGATATCCAAATTGAAACTGAGGCTTGGAGTGTCATCCTATTTAACTATCAATTTATGTTCTTGAACTAAATTAGACTATTCAAGATATTGTGAGCTCAATATCATATATTGACTCACATAAGAATGACCATGCATTTCATAGTCTCGCTTATCAAGTGGCCATGAAATCACTCCAGTCATGAAGGGACAAATTCCATCTACATCACTCCCAGTCATCCCCAAGTAGTACAACACATCCAATCACTACCTTTTTGGAAACACTTATTACATATCACATTGGGCTAGTGGTCAATGCACACCAAATGATTTGTGACTATTGTAGTGGCTTTAGGTGAAAGGAACATTGTCACCACTATCACAATGAGATATGACTCTGACATGTCACTACATGAATTACATGTGTTAGCCTCAAGGTTGGTTTGTTCAGTACAACTTTTTATCTAACAAGTACCCATGCATATGAATTGATACCCAATATCACAACTAAAGACATATAGTCATCACTTACCATACATGTTAGTCTTGTTTATTATTGTTGTTCTATGGCATACTCAATAAAAACCGACTAGGAGCATAACAAGAATGAGTACTCTTGTCATACATATGATTTCATTTTTAGGTCCTCAAACCACACCATATGTCATCAAGTCATATCATTCTTATGACATTATTAGGTTTATTCATTATCTCAATATTGAAACAAACATAATAAGTAGAATTGCCTTTTATTAATAATCATAACAAGTACAAAGTATCCCTAATACAATCACAACATGATTGCTCTTAGGAACACAACTAATACTTGTAGCCTCCATGATTCCCAATAGTGATTGCAATTCATTTACTCAAATCTGGTCCCTCAATGACCTCTTTGTAGGTTGTTCGCTCATGACCATCATGACCAACAAATTGTATGGTTGAGTCACAACAAATTCAAATCTCTTAGTGTAAGACTCCAAACCTTGCCCTTTTGGTTGAACATGCTTTCTTATCACAATTATATTCTTAAAACCTTAATCTAACCCCGTGATGTGTTGAACATCATGTGTAAATCTTATGTTTCAAGTTTGGTCTAGTTTGGACATTGTTTGAGCTAGTTATGCTCTTATATGCTTGTTCTGGACCTATTGAAATTTACCCACATCTGAGGTTTATCTTGTAAATTTTCACATGCTTGATGTGACTCACATGTTTTCACATCATGGTTGGATGTAATTGAGCTTTGGGGCACCTTGTAACACCTTGGTTTGAGTGGTGACATGTTATGTTGAGATTAGGGTTTGGATGAGTACCTTAAGTGGATGGTTGACCTCGATGCATTTTTTATCAATGCGACCCTATTTTGGCAAATGCCAAGGTTCTTGTGATCTATATTTTGGATGGCCAAAGAGGTGTTGTGTGTGCCCTCTATTCTTGGTGGTCGATGATGCTCATACCCCCTCTAGGTCACCAAGAACCCTAGGGTTAGCAATCGTTGAGTTTTGATCACGTTTGGTCGTTGAAGTTTCCCTTCGGTTGTTTGCTTTTCTAGGGTAGTGAGTTCGATGACTTTTCTTGTTTCTAATGCCCTATTTGGATGTGTTTGTGAGTGGTTCTTGTATGGATGAGATTCTTTGGACACTGGACATGTTTATCTTGACACCTGACCCTCTTTCTCTCTCTCCAACCCTATGTTATATAAACCCCTCTCTTTGCATGCAAATAAGCTCTTTACACACCTAGCTATCTGTCTTATTCTTTCCTTGTTCTTGAGCTCGTCCCCTTGATGTTTGGAAGATAAGGAGGTTCCAAAGAAGGAGAAGAAGGCCGATCTACCTTGCATGTTGAGCTAGGGTTTGGATCTACCCTTCTTATGGATCGTTTGGTGTTACCATTCTCTTCTTCTTGGTCTTGGTAAGTGAGATCTTCCTCTTTACCTATGTTTTTCTTGCCCTACCTTTCTTATTTATCTTCTTGGATGAACCCATGGTATTCCATGGTAGTTCTTGAGTTAGAGATTGAAGAACTTCTCTTCTTTGCCTTTCCACCTAGGGTTTGCTCTCTTTCTTGCTCCTTGACCTAGGGTTTGTTTCTTTCTTGAAGGTGGAGCTATCTTGGCAATGAATAATGCTTGATCTAGGGCATGTTTACCCTTTCCTTCAAGATATCTTGTTGTTTGGAGTTTTCTACATCCACTCTAAGGTGATTTATATAACTTTCTCCACTATTATTGTGTATATCTACCTTGCATACACCTAATCTTGCTCTAAAAACGTAGTTACAAGAAGAATGATGATATCTTGTATCTAGGGTTTAAGCTTACATGGTGATTCTTGAGTAGAAACACCTCTTTGGATGGACCTTAATCCTTGTGCATGAATCTTGTTTGGTGATGGAGGTTTTGGTGCATGCATGCATGTGCAAATCGTTGGTTTTGTTCTTGGATTTCTAGGGTTTTATGTTGGTTTTCCTCCTTGTTATAGTACTCGATGGTTTGATCCTTGTTGTTGCAATGCTTAACTTCCATGTTCCAACTCATGACTTGACCTTGTGGTCACCAAGTTTACATGTTTTGGTTGCTAAGATGGTTGAAACCCTAAGTGTTCAATGAGATCTTGATGTTGAATGGTCGATAGAATCACTTTTATGGTCACTAGGTTTGATTTCTTTCTATACGGCTGATGAGATTGGTATCTTTAGATGGTCACCATAGTTAATGTTCTCTTTGGTCATCATTATCCCATGTTGTCTTCGGTCACCTATGCTCATGCTGTTTTTGGTCGATGATGTCATATACCCTAGATGTCATTGAAGATGGTCTTTCAACGGTCGATGAAAACAATGACCCTAGTTTTTGGCGGTCATCAACCTTACTCATATTAAGTGGTTGATGAGGAATTCTGATCTATATGGATTTATGTTTTGGTGATTCTACGATGATGATGGTTAACCTAGTTGCTTCCATGATTGTTGGATATGATAAGAATTAGGGTTTACCTTTGAGGGTTGTTTTGTGACCATAATTTGTTGGTGTTGGATTACACCTAATTTGATAGTCTTACCTTTTCCCGTGAATGAGTTCAAACTTAAGGCTTTGAGTAAAGTGTTGTTTGGCAATGTTAATCCAACTATTATCAATGCACCTAACTCTAATGCTAGTAAGGAATGATGACACATAACTTCTGGCGGGATTAGCATATTGATGAAGTACTTCTCTCCCTATGTTGTTGCAACCCAAATTTACTATCTTATGAACATGTTGTCTCTTGAATATAATGTTGTACCAGATTATGTATCACATATGTGGTAATAGAATGATGAGCCTTGATGAGGCATTGGAAAGATAATGATGTTCTTGTAGGGAATAATGTGAATGGTCTTATGACCTTAGACATGGTTTTGTGCTTTGTGTGAGGTGTTATCATCTGTATAATGTGACCAAGGATTTGAAATTTTGTGATGGTAAGATGATGAGTATAGCTACATGTATGCCAGTATAACGTTACCATGTGGTAATCTGATAAACTTTATACTTCATCCGTTTTATATTTTCTGAGGCTGTAATCTACCCATGCTTTTGTAGATATCTTTTAGGGTTTGTACGTAACTTGATTGATGTAGCCTTAAATGTGACAACACATCCCACTATCACACAGACAGCGAGGTGTTACGCGAAAATGTGTGGAAAACACCATAATCCACAAATTACAAAAAATACAGATTAATTAAAACTAATTTCGGACAATAGATAAACCAAGAAACTATTACATTCCGGTCCTCATCCTGCAAGAAAATAGGTTATATAAACATTTACAAGCCTTGATATGTGTCTACAACTTAGTAGATCATCTGTCTAGTCATCACATGAGTTCATCACCTATTTTATATACATAACGGCCCACATCCGGCCAGCAACAGGATATACAAACCATCAACAGCTATACATCATGAAACAACGTCAAAATGCTCCCAAGGACCTGAGAGTACAGGGATGACTCTAGACTCTACTACAAAACAACCAAAACAGTAGCATGTCCATCTCTTGCCTTCTACTGCTCTTCTTGCTGCTCGGATGCAACTCTACGACCACCACCACGTCTAGCTCGAACACCTAAAAAGGGTACAAACCAGCGGGGTGAGACACACAGTCCCAGAGAGAAACATAACTCCCCGCCGAAACCATAAAACCAAAGGAAGATGAAAGAAGTAACAACAGATAACTGATAAAAGGTATAACAAGAGAAGTTTATAAAGTAAAGCTATTCATACCATCAAGCTTACCAGAAAGTACGGAAGGCATATACCCAAGTATTTCTTTATGGAACATGATTGACAAGATAAGATTTATAACATCTTACCGCATAACATAAGGAACGTATAAGCAACTACAAGTATAACAAGATTAACTATACAGGCAAGGCCTCAATCAATGTTTCGTGTTTTGCCTTAAGCAATAAATACTATTCGGCTGGATTACGTATTATTATGCCCTGAGGAACTGAGCCGTGCCACTCAAATCCAACCTTCGATTGTGAAACCCAAGCCAGTGCCATACAAGGTCAATGGAAGAGCCGGACTCCAACGACCTCCCACCTCATGGTCAGTGCACAAGTACAACACAAGCAGGACCGCAGTCTCATGCTTAAGTGGCCTCAGCCACAGGGTCAGCTCCCGCAGGCTACCCTCTGCCTATCCCGCCTCGGTACAGGTCTTGGCGCTTGTGAAACTGAGCCACGGGCCTGTTCACTGTGCTCTGATCCATGAACGCATTCACGCTCCCATATCACATATCCTGAGCCATGGGCCTATTCACCATGCTCTATACATATCCTGAGTGTACAACCACAACTGCACTCGAATCCTCACTATTTTAGGGTAGGAGAAACCTCACATATTCAACAATATGTGCTCCATGTTAACCCACAGGAGAACCCATTTCACCATCACCAGCTCCTGACGATGATGGATCTATGGCCCGGGAAAACTACATGATATGTTCCACTGTGATTAGTTAGTATATTTTAAGTGGATTATTGAGGAAACCAGGTTGTAACACATGCATAACATAAAGTTACATTATTGTTACCACCTTCACAATATCCTGGGATCTCAATCCCTCATTACAAGAAACCACTGTCTCATAGGGCATTCTCATTTCCTGGGATAACAATCACAGATCATCATCAGAGGATAACACCTCAATCTTAGGCACTTTAGCCATCTCAGGTCCTCAGACCAAAACACATCATGCATGTTATCTCATCATCAAGAGTAACCATCAAAGAAGTGTTAGTCAAACATATATACCTCATAGCCCTTTTTCCTGGCTATGCATCTGTATAGAACACTTGCATGGTTAGTATGCATGATCATCAGGTATTAACAGAAGAATCGACATAGGGCAACATTGATGATTATAGGCTTTATCATTCATACCTCAACCTGTGATCAAGGAGGGAGAGGGGTATTGCTCAACAAGAAACCCTAGAACATAGTTCGGCCAACAAGAAGCATCTAAGCAAGAAACCAAACTAGCAACATACATAGCCGATCATAAGAAACATACAAACAAGAACATAGAAGATGGTAATGTAGTTAGGGTTAGGAGTTATGTAACCCACCTTAAGCAAGCTCCAAGCTCCTAGCACCAAGTTCCAAGCACCACCAAGGAAGAAGAGCAAGGCACTCGAGGGTTCAGCCACCACTAGAGGAAGAAGGAGACTCCAAGGCAAGGATCAACCACCAAGCTTGCAAAGGAAGAGGGTGTCGTGCACCAAGGGAGAGGGGAAACAAAGGAAATAAAGGGATCCTTAGCAAGAGAAAGGGAACACATATATAGGAGAGGATGGAGGAGAAACCAAGGAAAGACAAGGCAAGGTGTCTCCCACCTAGGGACACTTGTCCATGGGCAATGCCACCACTCTAACATGCCTTAAACACATGTCCAAGGCCATTGCCACATGCAAGCATCAAGAACCAAGTGTCCACTAGTGGTGACACAAATGAGGTCAAAGAGGGTCAAAGGGTCCATGGGTGACACACCTCCACTCCACCATGACCGACACACACCCTAGGCCGACACACCACATGCCGACACAGCACATGCCGACACACCATAGGCTGACACGCCACAGGAAGACACACCTAGGTCGACACAAGCACACTTGCCTGACACAAGGTCTAAAGAGGCAAAGGCAATGCACCATAAGGCCCAACAAGCTCAACCAAGCCCAAAGGAACTCAAGCAATGAGCCCAACCCTTCCTCTCAACACTAGAGGAATCAAGGAGAGGGAGGAACACCTCAAAAGATGACAAACTTGCCCACAAACCCTAGACTTGGGCTTATTGCAAGTAACACCTACATCTCTCAACAAAGCACAAACAAACCCTAATCACCACTAAAGGTGATTAGCAAGAAACTAAGCATCAGGGTTAAGCAAAGCAAACAGGATAAACCCAAAACGGAGGTCAGGGTTCTTACAAACTAACCCTCTACAAAGGGATTTTGTCCTCGAAATACGAAGAGAAAAGTGAGGGATACTTCCTCCTCATCTCTTCCTCAAGCTCCCACATGGCTTCCTCAATGCCACGATGATGCCAAAGAACTTTCACAAGAACCAGGTCCTTTCTCTTCAGCTTCTTAACTCTTCTGTCAAGGATCATCACATGACCTTCCTCGTAGGTCACATCTTCATCAAGCTCAACTTCGACTGGCTATATCACTGTCCCTGTATCTGGATGACTTTTCTTCAGCATACTGACATGGAACACTGGATGCAACTTGTGCAACTCTGGAGGCAGCTCCAACTCGTAAGCTACCTTGCCCATACGTGCCATGAATGAGTATGGCCCCATATATCTGGGTGCCAGCTTACCCTTCCGGCCAAACCTTAGCACACCTTTCCATGGTGAGACTTTAAAATACACTTTGTCTCCTACCTGGAACTCCAAAGGTCGTCGTCGATTGTCTGCGTAAGACTTCTGCCTGTCCTGTGCCGCTTTCAACTGATGCTGTATCACTTTGATCTTTTCTATTGTCTGCTGTACTAACTCAGGACCCAAAAACTGATATTCACCAGACTCATACCAACACAACGAAGATCTTCACTTCCTGCCATATAAGACCTCATAAGGAGCCATGTCAATGCTCCGCTGATAACAATTGTTGTAGGCAAACTCTATCAGACTGATATGTATGTCCCAACTGCCTAGGAACTGCAAAACACAAGCCCAAAGGAGATCTTCGAAAGTCTGAATAGTTCTCTCACACTATCCATCTGTCTGCGGATGGAAAGTGGTGCTGAACCTCAACTGTGTTCCCAACACTTTGTGCAACTGTTCCCAGAAACGACTCGTGAAATGAGTACCTATGTTAGAAACTATCGTCGTAGGCACACCGTGCAACTGCACTATCTCATCTACATATACTCGAGCAAGCTTCTCGGCTGTATATGTTGTCTTTACAGGTATGAAATGGGCAGACTTCGTTAATCTGTCCACTATTACCCAAATGGAATCATGATTCCTAGTTGTCTTGGGTAGACCCACTACAAAATCCATGGTTATATGATCCCATTTCCATTGCAGTATCGGCAGGGGTTGCAACGTACTTGCCAGCTTCTGATGCTCAGCCTTGACTTGATGACATACCGCACACTTAGCCACAAACTCGGCTACATCTTTCTTCAAACCGGGCCACCAATATAAGTCCCTTAGATTATGATACATCTTGGTGACTCCTGGATGCATAGCATACATCGACGTGTGCTTCCTCGAGCACTAGCTTCCTCAGATTATCAGCATCGAGGACCACCATCCTATGATGATAGCAGACTAGTCCATCCTCGAACTCATGGAACCCATCACGCTTTTCGATGCCAAACTCTGATCTGATCAATTACACTGTATCGTCTGTTTTCTGTGCATCTTTGATCTATTGTCTCAACGTAGGCTTGACTTGCATATGTGCTAAAAGTCCAACTAACAAGGAAACTTCTATCTGCACATTCATCTGTTGTAAGGAAACAAACATATCTCGCCTTTGGCATACCAAGGAACTCAACTGTGCCTTCTTTGTAGGAAAAGAAGAAGTCTTTTGGCTAAGTGCATCAAATACCACATTCTCCTTACCAGGATGATACTCGATGGTACATTCGTAATCATTGATTAGCTCCATCCATCGACGTTGTCGCATGTTTAGCTCATTCTGCGAAAAGATGTACTTCAGATTCTTATGATCTGTGAAGATCTGGCATACTTCCCCGTAAAGATAGTGTCTCCAAATCATTAACGCATGAACCACTGCTGCCAACTTCAAGTCATGAGTCGGATAGTTCTCCTCGTGTTTCTTAAGCTATCATGAAGCAAAAGAAACCACATGGTCTTCCTGCATCAGCACACAACCTAAACCTTTCTTGGAAGCATTGTAGAAAACAACATAGCCCTTTCCAGGCTCTGGCAGCAGTAACACTGGTGCACTAGTCAGCTTTTCCTTCAAACTTTGGAAAGCTTGCTGACAATGATCATCCCAGACAAAAGGTACATCCTTTCTAGTCAACTTCGTCATTGGCAACACAATCGCACTGAAGTCCTTGATAAACCTATGGTAGTATCCTACTAAACCTAGGAAACTATGAACTTATGTCGACGTCTTCGGTTGTTCCCATTCTACAACAGACTCCACCTTCATCGGGTCCACGTTGACTCCTTTTGCAGATATCACATGACCCAAGAAAGTTACTTCTTCCAACTAGAACTCACACTTACTGAACTTGGCATACAACTGATTTTGGCAAAGAAGAGTCAACGCTAGTCGAAGATGTTGCTCATGCTCTTTCCTATCCCGACTATAGATCAAGATGTCATCTATAAAGACTACAACAAACTAATCTAGAAATGGACGAAACACTCTGTTCATCAAATCCATGAAAGTAGTAGGTGCATTGGTTGGCCCGAAAGACATAACCACAAACTCAAAGTGACCATACCTCGTCCTAAAAGCTGACTTTGGTATGTCATCCGCCCTTATCCTCAACTGATGATATCCAGACCGTAGATCGATCTTTGAAAACACTATAGCACCACACAACTGATCAAACAAATCGTCTATCCTCAACAATGGGTACTTGTTCTTGATCGTGACCTTGTTCAACTGCCGGTAATCTATACATAACCGCATCGATCCATCCTTCTTCTTAACGAACAACACTGGAGCACCCCAAGGTGACGTACTTGGTCGGATGAAACCCTTCTCCAGCAACTCTTGTAACTGTTTCTTAAGTTCTACCATCTCTACTGGAGCCATCCTATACGGTGTCTGCGCAACTGGTTGCGTTCCTGGAACCAGATTGATCTCAAAATCAATCTCTCGGGGTGGAGGTACACCGGGGAACTCATCAGGAGACACATCCGTAAACTCTCGGACAACCGACACCTCCTCAAGGCTAGGAGCTTTCGCCTTGGTATCCACCATGTTAGCTAAGAACGCCTTACATCCTTGTCGTAGCAACTTTTCTGCCACCATAGCTGACACTAGACATGTCGGAAGAATCTTCCTATCTCCTTGGAAGATCCACTTCTCTCCATCATCCTCAAACACAGCCTGCTTGGAACCACAGTCCAAAACAACCTTATACTTCTCTAAGGTATCCATCCCAAGGATCACATCGAAACCATGCATATCAAGTGGTATAAGATCCACTCGTATACTATGTCCCGAAAAAGATAAGACACAAGATGGACACTCCTCTCGAAGCATCGAGGAACCATCAAGAAGGGTTTCTAACAACAAGCTATCCTTCTTACAACTAATACGTAAATGACAATTCTCAAGCATACTATAGGCGATAAAAGAGTGTGTAGCACCCGGGTCAACCAGAACAAATATAAAGCAATAAGAAGACATATCAGAATGAAATAACTCCATCTGACCTACCACCACTTGCGGGTTGACTATCGCCTCCGGCTGATTCATAGCATATAATCGAGTTGTTGCTTGCTGTCCACGTCCTCTGCTTCCTTGAGCAGACGATCTCGCTTACGATGCTTGACTGTGTCCTCTCCCTCTGCTACTACTGGGCTGCTGTCTATCTGACCCTCGTTGATTTTGCTTTGGCTGCTGTGTCACTTCAACATCTCTATTCGGGCAGTTGAACCTCAAATGCCCGATCTGACCACAAAGATGGCATGACCTATCTTCAAACCGTGGCCTAGCTGGCCCTGTCACTGCCACAGAAGCTGTACTATGTGCCTTTGACGATGAAGCAACATAACCTCTTCCCTTACTCGGAGACCACTGTGACGGTACACTGGAACCTCTCATCACGGAAGGTGTTGAAAACCTTGTCTTCTTGAAGCCACCAAACCTTTGTCCCTAGAACTGAGCAGGCCTCTTCTTAGACATAGATTCTATTTTCTCCTTTACTGACCGTTTGATCTTCCGGATAGATTCTACAAACGTAGCAAACCGCTCACGATTCTCCAATGTAGAAGCAGGTGTTGTCAGCTCAACACTCAGACCCTTCTCAAAATGTCTGATCTGCTCGTCATCTGTTGTTGCCATGTGAGGACAAAACCTCAACAAGTCCATGAACTTGGCTTCGTACTCAGTGATGTTCATCGTTCCTTGGCGCAAGTGCTCAAACTGACTGATCTTCTCATCCAGATACGTCTTTGGAAAGTATCTACTGACGAACTCACGCCGGAAAACCTCCCAACCGATCACCTCACTGGGTCGCTTCTCCTCCTCGATGGTCCACCAGTGACCAACACTACCTTTCAAAAGGTAGACAACATGCTTTACTTTGTCTGCTTCGGGGATGTCGAGGATCCGGAAGGCCTTCTCAAGACCTATCAGCCACAGATCTACATCTGCTGGATCAACCGTTCTAGCATAATCCGAAGCTCTGACTCGGCAAAGTCGCTCAAAGGTCTTCCCAATACCCGATGTTTCACCATGGGGAGCCTGTACTCTCGGCGGAGGCACTGGAAATCTTTCTACCATGAGATTCATCGTAGCCATCATCTGCCCCATAAGCTGTTAATAGGCAGGGTGTTCAAGAATGGCTGGGTCAGGTTGGGGGACCTCAGGCACCCGATCTTCATGTGCCTGCCCAATAGCTCCATCAACTGATGCAACATCACTGTTCTCGGTAGCACGTTCTTCATGGTTTCCAGACATCTTGGCTTTTATTCCGCTGAGGGTAGAAGATGATTGTAAGAAAATCTGGAAAACTCACAAGAACAGACACAACCTAGTCCTAAATCCATGTAGACTCAACGAACCTAGAGCTCTAATACCAAAACTTGTGACAAAACATCCCACTATCACACAGACATCGAGGTGTTACACGAAAATGTGCGGAAAACACCATAATCCACAAATTACCAAAAACATCAGTTAATTAAAACTGACTTTGAACAGTGGATAAACCAAGAAACTATTACATTCCGGTCCTCATCCTGCAAGGAAACAAGTTATATAAACATTTACAAGCCTTGATACGTGTCTACAGCTTAGGAGATAAGCAGTCTAGTCATCACATGAGTTCATCACCTATTTTATATACATAACGGCTCACATCCGGCCAGCAGCAGGATATACAAACCATCAACAGCTATACATCGTGAAACAACGTCAAAATGCTCCCAAGGACCTAAGAGTACAGGGATGACTCTAGACTCTACTACAAAACAACCAAAACAACAACATGCCCATATATTACCTTCTACTGCTCTTCTTGCTGCTAGGTCGCAACTCTGCGACCACCACCACGTCTAGCTTGAACACCTAAAAAGGTTACAAACCAGCGGGGTGAGACACACAGTCCCAGTGAGAAACATAACTCCCCGCTGAAACCATAAAACCAAAGGAAGATGAAAGCAGTAACAACAGATAACTGATAAAAGGTATAACAAGAGTAGTTTATATAGTAAAGTTGTTCATACCATCAAGCTTACCAGAAAGTACATAAGGTATATACCCAATTATTTCTTTATGGAACATGATTGACAAGATAAGATTTATAAGATCTTACCGCATAACATAAGGAACATATAAGCAACTACAAGTATAACAAGATTAACTATACAGGGAAGGCCTCAATCAATGTTTCGTGTTTTGCCTTAAGCAATAAATACTATTCGGCTGAATTACGTATTATTATGCCCTGAGGAAGTGAGTCGTACCGCTCAAATCCAACCTTCGGTTGCGAAACCCAAGTCGGTGCCATAGAAGGTCAATGGAAGAGCCGGACTCCATGACCTCCCACCTCGTGGTTAGTGCACGAGTACAACACAAATAGGACCGCAGTCTCATGCTTAAGTGGCATCAGCCACAGGGTCAGCTCCCATAGGCTACCCTCTGCCTAGCCTGCCTCGGTACAGGTCTCGACGCTAGTGAAACTGAGCCACGGGCTTGTTCACCGTGCTCTGAGCCATGAACGCATTCATGCTCCCATATCACATATCCTGAGCGATGGGCTTGTTCACCATGCTCTATACATATCCCGAGTCTGCAACCGCAGCTGCACTCGAATCCTCACTATTTTAGGCTAGGAGAAACCTCACATATTCAACAATATGCGCTCCGGGTTAACCCACAGGAGAACCCGTTTCACCATCACCAGCTCCTGACAATGATGGATCTATGGCCAGGGCAAACTACATGATATGTTCCATTGTGATTAGTTAGTATATTTTAAGTGGATTATTGAGGCAACCAGGTTGTAACACATGCATAACATAAAGTTACATTATTGTTACCACCATCACAATATCCTGGGATCCCAATCCCTCATTACAAGAAACCACTGTCTCATAGGGCATTCTCATTTCCTGGGATAACAATCACGGATCATCATCAGAGGATAACACCTCAATCTTAGGCACTTTAGCCATCTCAGGTCCTCATACCAAAACACATCATGCATGTTATCTCATCATCAAGAGTAACCATCAAAGCAGTGTTACTCAAACATATATACCTCATAGCCCCTTTTCCTGGCTATGTATCTGTATGGAACACATGCATGGTTAGTATGAATGATCATCAGGTATTAACAGAAGATTTGACATAGGGAAACATTGATGATTATAGGCTTTATCATTCATACCTCAACCTGTGATCATAAGCATATGTCATAACATCATGCAAGGCATCTTATATGCTTATCTTTTACTCCATTCTATTTATCATTCAAGATGATCATAACCATATGAAATGTCATGTCAAGGTACATAGGTGTGATCAACCATATTAATTACCTTACTACCATTAAGCATATCAAGGGTCATCATCATAAAAAAAAAGTGATAGCAAGAAACAAGAGCTTAGCATATCGGTTTCGTAGAAGTGCCCACTACCCTCACCAAAAGGTGTGACGGGTAGGGAACCCTCACCAAAGGTAGTATCGGGTAGGGGACTCTCCCATATCGCCCAACACTCCCACCACATAACGGTCAAGCAACCAACTACATATCGGCCAAGCATAACAGCAAGGGTGTCGGGCTACCTTAGGGTGTATCATGCAACGCTGTGTCGTGCACCCCCAAGTGTAACGTGCAACAAGGTCTATCGTGCAACTGAGCCCAAGGGGCGTGTCGTGAAATAAGAGTAACATGCAACACCATGATGCCCAGCACAAGGCTAACCACTGAACATCATACGTCCAGGATATAACAGGCTCTAGGATACCATATCAGGTTAGGTGTATCGGGCAACACCACTCATCAAGAAGCAATGCCCAAAGGTGCAACTCAAACAGGCAGCAAGGAACCTATCGTTCAACCAGCCTATCCATGACCTATTGGCCGAAACAAGGCAAGGACAGAGGTGTGACGCCCGTCACGAGGTCAGCCCACAATGCCCCCTATCGTTTAAGGTGTAACAACACTAAGCAACCACCTGAGCTAGGCGTGCCAGGCAGGATACTCAACCGGGTGTAACGCCTACCACCAAATGAGGCTAAACATGTCGGGCAGGGTAGTCAGTATAGTGTGACGCCTGACCCACAAAAGGTCAAGGACCAGGGTGCATCACCTAACACAGCCACAAAAACATGTCGTCCAAGGCTCTAGGTCTAGAGGGGTATCGGGCAATGCCAACCCCAAACCATATCGGCCAAGAAGCAACTCCATAAGGTCGTCACCAACCTCAAGCACAAGGGCACCAAAACCCTAATGGATCGAGAAGAAGGCTCACCTCTCAAAAACCGAGAGAGGGGTCTTGCCTAGCTTCTTATCACCAATCAGGCAACACATGGATCAACCCTAACAAAGGTCCACTACCACCACCAAGCTCACCTCTCAGATCCATGGTGAGAGAAGGGTGTTGCTCAAGCAACTAGAACACAAGCTCACCTCTCAACTTAAATAAGAGAGGGGTATTGCCCATGATACTAGAGTTCAAGCTCACTTCTCTAGACCAAGGAGGGAGAGGGGTATTGCTAAAAAAGAAACCCTAGAACATAGTTCGACCAACAAGAAGCATCTAAGCAAGTAACTAAACTAGCAACATACATAGCCGATCATAAGAAACATACAAATAAGAACATAGAAGATGGTAATGTTGTTAGGGTTAGGAGTTATGTAACCCGCCTTAAGCAAGCTCCAAGCTCCTAGCACCAAGCTCCAAGCACCACCAAGGAAGAAGAGCAAGGCACTCTAGGGTTCGGCCACCACTAGAGGAAGAAGGAGACTCCAAGGCAAGGATCAACCACCAAGCTTGCAAAGGAAGAGGGTGTCATGCACCAAGGGAGAGGGGAAACAAAGGAACTAAAGGGATCCTTAGTAAGAGAAAGGGAACACATATATAGGATAGGATGGAGGAGAAAGTAAGGAAAGACAAGCCAAAGTGTCGCCCACCTAGGGACACTTGTCCATGGGCAATGCCACCACTGTAACATGCCTTAAATACATGTCCAAGGCCATTGCCACATGCAAGAATCAAGCACCAAGTGTCCACTAGTGGTGACACAAACGAGGTCAAAGAGGGTCAAAGGGTCCATGGGCAACACACCTCCACTCCACCATGGCCGACACACACCCTAGGCCGACACACCACAGGCTGACACGCCACAGGCTGACACACCTAGGTCGACACAAGCACACTTGCCTGACACAAGGTCCAAAGAGGCAAAGGCAACACACCACAAGGCCCAACAAGCTCAACCAAGTCCAAAGGAACTCAAGCAACGAGCCCAACCCTTCCTCTCAACACTAGAGGAAGCAAGGAGAGGGAGGAACACCTCACAAGATGACAAACTTGCCCACAAACCCTAGACTTGGGTTTATTGCAAGTAACACCTCCAGCTCTCAACAAAGCACAAACAAACCCTAATCACCACTAAAGGTGATTAGCAAGCAACTAAGCATCAGGGTTAAGAAAAGCAAACAGGATAAACCCAAAATGGAGGTCATGGTCCTTACATTAAATCACCTAAATGAACTTAACTAATCAAGTGAAACCCTAATCATGTAGTGTCTTATTCCATAGATCCATTCTAGTGCTAGGATTTGTAGGATGGTAAAATGAGTTCTCCTTTAGTGGAAGCTCAGACTCGTATACTATTGAGTATATACATGTTTACAAGGATGGATGTGATCATACCTTGGTAGGAGAATGATTGCGGTCGTATGTCAGGTTTTATATATATGATGAGATTGAGGACAACTGTAGTCATACCTCATATGTTTGGGTTTTGTATACCCTGGTTTCACTAGTATCTTGACCTTTTAAGGGCGGACTAGGTTGTTCACTAGTGCCACAACCTATATACTAAGGGTGGACTAGGCTATTTTGTAGCTTGACCTTATGTATGACTGTGACAGACTCATATTGGTTGAGGGGGGAAAAGATATGGGGATTCCAACTCACCTACAGTTCATGTTGGAGTTGAGTGGTATACCTCAACTCCTCAGGGCTTAATAAAAGACATAATCCAGCCGTGTAGTATAATTGTTTATGGTTAAGCACACTTTACATTGGATGTTAACCTTGCCTTGCTTTCTTATAATGTTTAGTTGTTATATAATGCAGTAAGAGAAATCAATTGTATAGTAAATGATAGCTTTACCTATTTCTTGGGATATTCATGATTAACATGTTTAGTTTGCTTAATCTATTTTAGTTACTTAATTTGTTTAACTTGTTCAGTTAGCTAAACCTCCTCTTCCTATTTAATAATGATACTTGATGTAATGAATAACCCTTGGTTGAGATTTATGTTTCTCGTTGGGACATGGGTCTCACCTCTTGGGTCACCACATCTTGTTAGGTGGTCGTTAATGGTGTGGTCAGGGTTGTGGTGTTGAAGAGGAGAAACTTAGAGAGAAGTAGTGGCAGAAGGTTGGATAGTGTTGTTAGGCATAGAGTCCTAGAGTTGTCCATGTACCCTTAGGTCTGGGCAAGGTATGTTTGTAGATGTTATGTACAATGACACATGGTTTTTGACATTATGCCTACAATTTTATATATGGCATGTATATGTGGAACATGATCTTTTATATACAGGTTGTTGAACATCTAGGTTTGCTGAGTTTATAGGGACATAGGACTTAGGTTTATGTCTATTCTTACGTAATACAACATATCTGATTATATGCTTATGAAAATATGTCTAGAGAACGTGAAGAAGATGTTGGGAGTAGTTATGTTGTTCCGGGAGGTGCCAAAAGGAAGCAAGCACATGAAGATTGAGTGCCAAAGTCGGGGGTCGGAACATCCCGTGGTGCCTCAGTTTGACCCTGTAGCCATGGAAAATCCTACTTTCAAGCCCATATTTATACATCTCATAGTGATGATTATGCACATAGAGGATAGAGCACCTTACCTCAAGCTAGGGTTGTTGTGCCTAATGCGGAATCTCAAGGTTCTGGGAAGACGTTTGAGTGACTGAGACGTGTTGGAGCAATCAAGTATGCGGGTACCACATATTCTACAAACGTTGATATGTGGTTGATGGAAGCTGAGAAGGATTTCAAAATTCTCAATATCTCAAAAGAGGACAAGGTGAAGCATGTAGCTTATGTGTTGAAGGATAGTGTTGGCCACTGGTGGGCCATAGAAGAGGAGAAGAGACCTGGAGTTGTGGTTGGTTTGAAAGAGTTTTGGCATGAGTTTGTGGGCCGATACATCCCATAGACATATTTGGATGAGAAGATAGCTCAGTTTGAGAAGATTCAATAGGGTTTGATGTGGATCAATGAGTATGAGGCCAAATTTATGATGCTTTTGAGGTTTTATCCTCATATGGAGGCAAGAGAAGAGGAGAGGATTTAGAGGTTTGATAAGGGTTTTAACATGGAGTTTTTGACGACAATGTCTACTTTGGAGAACATGGAGAGGTTCTCTACTTTTGTGGAGTCAGTAAGGAGGATAGAGAGGTTTGCTATTGAGAAGCATAAAACCAACACTAAGAAGAGGCCATCTCAGTTTTAGGGGCAAACATCTGGAGGCTTTAAGAAGTCAATGTTTTCTCCACTACATACCCAGGACAGACCATCTTTTTTTGAGTCGAGATCAGTTATTCCGTCATAGTGGTCACAGAGTAATGACAGAGGTCATAATTTTCCACAACATGATGTTTGTGTCAATGATGAGCTGTCTAGGCCACAGTATGATTCAAGGACATGTCACAAGTGTGGGCAAGTAGGTCATATTAGGTGGCCTTGCCCTATGAAGGATGAAGAAGTGACACAGTAGTTGAGGCAAAGTTAGTGAGGTTCTTATCAACAACAGTTCAATAGTGGTGGTTGTAGAGGACGAAGTTAGATGTCGCAGGTGGGTTCTTCTTGGCTAGCTAGTAGAGGATGAGTATGACAATAGGAAATAACTCGATTCTATGCTATGAGTCAGCCAGAGGGAGTGGTCAACCCACGAGTCATGATTAGGCAGATGGAAAATTTTCATTCTCACTTATCTGATTCTTGTTTCATATCTATTTTAGTTGACCTAGGTGTGATACACTCTTTTATCACTAGAGAGGTGATAAGTAGTTGTTATCTATTTGTTCATAGTAGATCTAATAGTCTTAGGCTAGAAACCCCTCTTGTTGATTCCTCCGAGTTGCGAGAGGTGTGTCCATCTTGCGTTCTTTCTTTCTCAAGACACATCATTCAAGTGGACCTTATGCCAATTTATATGCATGGTTTTGATGTGATCCTAAGAATGGATACCTTGGAGTATTACAAGGTTATTTTGGAATGTAGTTTCAAGGTGGTGACATTTCATGATGGATATGTTTTGTTGATCTTCCAAGGATATAGGAGAATTCTTCCTATGTGTTTGGCATCAGCTATGATAGTGAAGAAGTTGATGAGACAAGGGTGTGAGGCTTTCTTGGCTCATGTTGTAGATACCAAGGTGAGGAGCCCTAGTATCCATGAGGTTCATGCATTGTGTGAGTTTGAGGATATATTACCTAAAGAGTTTCCAGGTGTTCCCCCTCCTAGAGAAATTTAGTTTGAGACTAGTCTTATTCCTAGAGCACAACCCACAACATTGTCACCCTACATGATGGCACCAGTAGAGATGCAAGAGTTGAAGAAATAATTACAGGAGCTATTAGACAAGTGTTTCATCAGACCAAGCACTTCCCTGTGGGGTGCTCCCGTGTCGTTGTCGAGGATAGATGACCTGTTTGATCAACTGAAAGATACCATAGTGTTCTCCAAGATAGATCTGAGGTCAATATACCACCAACTAAGGATTAAGGAAAATGTGGTGGCTGATGCGTTGAGTAGGAAGTCATGTTTGTCATCGTCTATAGATAAGGCAAAGTTACATGCCTTGGTGTGTTACAAGAGGGACATGTTAGTATTACTTCATCTAATGAATGTACATTTGGAGGTTTCTTTTTTTGTAGACTTGTTAAGACAATTGCAAGTGAAGCTGGCGTTGATGCAACATGTCAAAGATGTGCAGTGGGATGACACCATGATACATAACATCTGAGCAGAGTTTGGAATCAAGAAGTATGATGGTTTTCATGAATCAAAGGACATGATATTTTTCTTTCATAGCAGGACAGTGGTTCCATATGTTGATGGTATTAGGAAGATGGTACTTGAGTAGGATCATTCCCCAATGTACATGATGCACCCTAGCAGTATAAATATGTACCATAACCTGAAGGATCTATATTGGTGTCCTTGTCTGAAGCTTGATGTGGTAGAGTTTGTTGCTAAGTGTCTAGTTTGTCAGTAGGTTAAGGCTAAGCATCAGAAACCTATAAGAACTTTGTAACCCATGATGATACGTAGTGGAAATGGGATCATATTACTATGGACTTTGTGGTTGGTCTTCCTAGAACAACCAATTCATGATTCCATTTGGGTGATAGTTGGCCAGTTGACCAAGTCAACTCACTTCTTGCCAGTCAATATGATGTATACAATAGAGAAGTTGGCATAGATCTACATGGATGAGATAGTCTATATGCATGGTATTCTAGTGACCATAGTATGTTATAGAGGTCCACAGTTCACCAGTTATTTTTGGGAGTGTTTGCATGCAGATATGGCGACACTGAAGAAGTTTAATACAACTTTCCACCCATAGACAGATGGTCGTTTGAAAGGACCATTTAAACATTGGAGGATTTGTTTAGAGCTTGCGTCTTATAGTTTCTTGGTAGTTGGGATGTGCATATGAGTTTGATAGACTTTTCCTGCAACAATTTCTATCAGAGGAGCATAGACATGGCACTGTATGAAGTGTTGTATGAGAGACATTGTCAGTCACCACTTTGTTGGTATGAGGCAAGTAAGTATCATCTTTTGGGTCCTGAGCTATTACAACAGACTGTAGAGAAGATCAAAGTGATACAACATTATTTGAAAGCAACCTAGGACAAATATAAGTCTTATGCTAATAACCCCCCATTTTCCACTTGAGTTCCAAGTTGGAGACCGTGTGTATCTTAAGGTTTCTCCTTGGAAAGGTGCAATGAGTTTGGTAAGAAGGGTAAGTTGGATCCTAGGTATATGGAAGCATATAGTGTTGTGGCACATATGTTGGGAAGGTGGCTTATAGGTTGGAGTTACCATCAGAAATGCACAGGTTGCACCCTGTCTTCCATGTTTCCATGTTGAGGAAGTGTCACCCTGATTCAAAGCTAATTCTATAGCTAGTGGAGGTTGAGTTGGGGGAGGATGTGTCATACACTGAGGATCCCGTGTTGATCTTGGATAGGAGGGTGAAGAAGTTGTAGAATAAGGATATAGTTCTAGTTAATGTTTTGTGGCATCACTATGGTGTGGAAGAAGCCATGTGGGAGTTAGAGGATGAGATGCGTAGGAAGTACCCACCTTTATTTGTGTAGGATTTCGGGGCTGAAATCTGTGTTAGGGGTTTATGGTTGTAAGACCCAAACCTTGCCTTTTTGGTTAAACATACTTTCTTATCATAATTAGATACTTTAAACCTTAATATAACCCCATGATGTGTTTTGATATCAATTTACAAGCTTATGTTTCAAGTTTGGTCCAATTTGGATACTATTTGATCTAGTTATGATCTTATATGCTTGTTTCAGACCTAATTGCAACTTACCCACATCTAAGGTTTTTTTGGTAATTTGTCACATTCTTGTTGTGCCTCACATATTTTCACATCATGATTGTATATAATTGAGCTTTGGATTGCCTTGTCACACATTGGTTTTGAGTGGTGACATGTTATGTTGAGATTAGGGTTTGCATGGATGCCTTAAGTGGATGGTTGACCTTGATGAGTGTTTGATCAATGAGACCTTGTTTTGATGGTCTACAAGGTTCTTGTTATCTATGTTTTTGAGGGTAGAAGAGGTGTTATGTGTTCTCTCTAGGCTTTGCGGTCGATGAGGCTCATGACCCCCTCTAGGTCACCAAGAACATTCGGGTTAGTGATCGTTGAGTTTTGATCAGGTTTGGTTGCTAAAGTTTCCTATCGGTCATTTTCTTTTCTGGATAGTGAGGTCAAAGTATTTTCTTGATTCTAACTCCCTATGTTCATGTTTATGTGAGTTGGGATTGCATGGACAAGATTCTTTGGAAACATGGCATATTTAGCTTGACATCTAACCCTCTTTCTCTCTCTCCAACCCTATGTTATATAAACCCCTCTCTTTGCAAGAAAATAAGCTCTTTAAACACATAGTTATCTCTCTCTACTTCTATACTTATTATTGAGATCGTCCCCTTTATGCTTGAAGGAGAAGGAGGTGCCAAAGAAGTAGAAGAAGACTGATCTACCTTGTGTGTTGAGCTAGGGTTTGGATCTAACCCTCTTGTGATTGTTTGGTGTTACCTTTACCCCATGGTATTCAATGGTAGTTCTTGAATTAGAGCTTGAAGAACTTCCTTTATTTGCCTTTACACCTAGGGTTTTCTCTCTTTCTTTCTCCTTGACCTAGGGTTTCTTTCTTTCTTGGAGGTGGAGCTAGCTTGGCTGTGAAGAGTGCTCGAGATAGGGTATCCTTCAACTTTTCTTCAAGCTATATTACTATTTGGGGTTTTCTACATCAACTACAAAGCAAGTTGTATAACTTTCTCCACTATTATTGCTTACATCTACCTTGCATACACCTAATCTTTCTCTAAAAAGTGGTTACAAGTAGAATGATGATGTCTTGTATCTAGGGTTTAAGCTTACATGGTGATTCTTGAGTAGAAACTCCTCTTAGATGGACCTTAATCCTTGTTCATGAATGTTTTTTTGGTGGTGGAGGTTTTGTCTCTTGCATACATGTGCAAATCGTTGGTTTTGCTCTTTGATTTCTAGGGTTTTACGTTGGCTTTACTCCGTGTTATGGTACTCGATGGTTTGACCCTTGTTGCTGTTTTTCTTAACTTCCTTGTGCCAACTCATGGTATGACCTTGAGGCTATTTTCATCTTTTGTGGTCACCAAGTTTAAACTCATGTTTTTGTCACTAAGAGGGTTGACACCCTAAGTGGTCAATGAGATCTTGATGTTGAGTGGTCACTAAGAGTCACTTTTATGTCCACTAGGTCTGATTTCTTTCTATACAGCTGATTAGATTGGTATATGTGGATGGTTTCTATGGTTGATGTTCTCTTCAGTTGTCATTGCCCCATGTTGTCTTAGATCACCATTTCTCATGCCTTTTTCAGTTGATGACGTCACCTACCCTAGAGGTTGCTGAAGATGGTCTTTCATCGTTCAATGAAAATGGTGACCCTAGTTTTTAGTGGTCTCCAACCTTACTCATCTTAATCAGTCGATGAGGAGTTCTGGTCTATATTGCTTTATGTTTTGTTGACTCTATGTTGATGATGGTTAACCTAGTTACTTTCATGATTGTTGGAGATGATAAGAATTAGGGTTTACCTTTTAGGGTTGTTTTATAACCCTAATTTGTTGGTTATGGATTACTCAAATTTGATAGTCTTACCTTTGTCCTCAAATGAGTACAAACTTAAGGTTTTGAATAAAGTGTTGTTTGGCAATGTTAATGCAACTATTATCAATGCACCTAACTCGAATGCAAGTAAGTAATGATGATGAATAACTTTTTGTGAAATTAGCTTACTAATGAAGTTCTTCTCCCTCTATGTTGTTGTAACCCTAATTTGATATATTATGAACATCGCCTCTCTCAAATATAATGTTGTACCAGCTTATGTATCACATGTGTCGTGATGGAATGATGATCCTTGAGGAGGCAATGGAAAGATAATTATGTTCTTGTAGGGAATAATGTGAATGGTCTTATGACCTTGAACATGGTTTTGTGCTCTATGTGAGGTGTTATCTCTGTATAATGTGACAAGGATTTGAAATCCTATGACTATAAGATGTTGAGTATGGCTACATGTATGGCAGTGAAATAGTACATGTGGTGATGTGATAAACTTTATACTTCATACATTTTATATTTTCTGAGGTTGTAATCTACCCATGCTTTTTTAGAATTCTTTTAGAGTTTGTACGTAACTTGATTGATGCAGCCTTAAATGACCTAAATGAACTTAACTAATCAAGTAAAAGCCTAATCATGTAATTCCATGTGCCATAGATCCATTCTAGTGCCAACACTGGCTAGATGGTGGAATGAATTCTCCTTTAGAGGAAGCTTAGAGTCGTATACTATTGAGTATATGCATGTTCACAATGATAGTTGTTGTCATACCTTGGAAGGAGAACGACTTTGGTTGTATGTCAGGTTTTGTATATATGATGACATTGATGACAACTACAGTTGTACCTCAGATGTTTGGGTTTTTTATAGCCTGGTTTCACTAGTACCATGACCTTTTAAGGGTGGACTAGGTTGTTCACTAGTGTCACAACCTATATACCATGGACGGACTAGGCTATTTTGCATCTTGACTTTATGTGTCGTTGCAGAGGACTCATTTTGGCTAAGGGTAGATGAGATCTGGGGATTCTGGCTCTCCTATAGATCTTGTATGGAACTGATTTTGACTTAGTAATGGTCAATTGGAGTTGAATGGTATACCTCAACTCCTCAGGGCTTAATAAAAGACATAATCCAATTGTGTAGTATATCTATTTAGGGTTAAACATGCTTCACATTGGATTTAAACCTTTTTTGTCTTTCTTATAATTTTAAATTGTAATATAATGCGGTAAGAGAAATCAACTATATAGAAAATGGTAGCTTTACCTATTTCCTGTGCTAGTCATGATTAACCTATTTAGCCAGCTTAATTTGTTTTAGTTACTTAATATGTTTAACCTGTTCATTTACATGAATATGCTCATCCTATTTAATATTGATATTTGATGTAATCAATAACTATTTGTTGAGAGTTATATCTCACGTTGGGACATGAGTCTCACCTCATGGGTCACCTCATCTTCTTAGGTGGTCGTCAACGGTGTGGTCGGGGTTGTGGTGCTAAAGAGGAGCATTTTGGAGAGAAGTAGAGGTAAACAGTTGGATAGTGTTGTTAGTCATAGAGTCCTAGAGTTGTCCTTATACTCTCAGATTTGGGCAGGGGATGTTTGTATATGTTATGTATTATGACACATGGTTTTGGTAGTATGCATATGTTTGTATATAAGATGTGTATATGTGGAACAAAATCTTTTGAATACAAGTTGTTGGATCTTTATGTAATATTTTTTTGGACACGATAGCAATGTTTAAATCAGTCTTAGTTTACCATGTTCCTAGATATGTGGTTGATTAGTATTTGATCGTGTGTTTTGGTTTTGAGTAATCTCGTTCAGTGTGGCAGGGTGTCATACTTAGGTTGTAGATGTGTCCTACATGACCTTCAAGTTTCATGTGCTACATAATGAATTTAGAATTCCATAATGACTTGTGATTATCTTTGTTGCTCATCAACCTCCATAGGTTTTGTGCTCATTGAGATTTATCTTATCCCCAATACTTCCTTTGAGAATGGATTCCTTTTTAAGGAACACAATAACTTACCAAAAAAAACTTTTTTATAGGTGGAAATAGAAGTAACAATCCTTAGTTTCCTTAGATAATCCAAAAGAGAAACAAGTATTAAATTTGGGCACAAGATTTTTAGAGAACTATTTATTGATATAAGCTTCACATCCCAACTTTATAAGAAGTTGGGTACATAGATAAAATAGACTTGCAAAAAAGATTTTAGAATTGACCCTAGCTTCAATTGATCTGATCATGTTGACCTTAAAAGTCAAGTTGACTTCCTAGAAGGTCGGAATTGTATTTTTGGTACAATTACACACACAAATGTTTATAAATTATAATATATGATATGTATAAATCTCAAGAAGATTCCTTTAAACCCCAGGACATTGTTATCTTTGTTCCTCACCACTTAATACCCTCTCCCATGATTTTCAACCTTGAAAAAGGACTCAATGTAAAGAGAAAGTTGGAGGTTCCAACTCAAGAATAGCTTTAGAAAATGTAGTTGTTGACCATCTGTCAGGGATAATAGTGATTGAAGGAGACCCATTGTTTCTAAATGACAACACTCATGATGGCCAAAGTTGTTGAACCAAATGTACCATGGTTTTCTGACATATGCAACTATCTAGCTTGTTGCCAATTAGAACCATAGATCACTTACAATGAAAAGAAGAAGCTATTTTCTGATCTGAAGAATTATTATCAGGATGACCCATTCTTATCTAAAAAGTGTGCCAAAAATATATATCAACGTTGTGTATTGGAGGAAGAAGTGCCTCAAATCCTTGAGGAATTCCAATCATCATCATACGGAGGGCATCTAGGTGGAGATAGAATTGTAGAAAATTCTGCAATCTGGTTTCTACTAGCCAACTTTTTTAAGGATGTTCAAGCTTATGTAAAAACCTACAAGGAAAGCCAACTCATGGGAAACATATGAAATTGGAATATCTAGTACATTTTTTAATTTTATATCTCTTATCTCTTCCTTCCCTTCCTAAATTTACAAATTTTCTCCATCCTAAACATTAACTCATAATATTTCCTTCTTTTTCACCCTAACAGGAAATTTCAGAGACCCAAATCTAGAATCCACAAAAAATTTGGTGGATTAGAAGTTCATTTTGATCATGAAGAAAGGAGAAAGGAATTTCCTCTTGCTACTAACAACATAGTGCTTACATTATCACATATGAAATCAATTAAACAACCAACTCACCTTCCAACACCTTAATCCATGCAATTGAGAATTGTATATTTTTAAGTAAAATTGAAAGTTAAGTTTCATGATTTTTTTACTTTGAAATATACCATTCTCAATGAATAGATAGTTTTGAAAGTGAGCTTTGCCACATATATATTCATTTTTATTACGTTCTAGTTGTTAAGTTTTTCCTAAATTTATCGTACTTACTAAACATTATATATAATTGCATCATGAATGTGAATCAACCTAAAAAATGGAATCATATATGATTCTTGGATATATATTATAGGAAAAACGTATGATGGATATTGCATCAACATATTCACTATTACTATTGAACCACACCTAATGAGTATTTTTTATGATGCTTATATAGTTCAGTAAGCTCTAAAATTTCAGATACAACTAATTCTTTTGTATTATTTCATGAGATTATATTATATAAAATTCTTAAGATAAATATGATACTTAATATTATAAGGAGATAGCTTCATAAAAATTATATAGAATTGCATCACTATTCATTTCCCTAAACTTATTGTACTTGATAAACATTATATATAATTGCATCATGAATGTAAATTAACCTAAAAAATGGAATCAAATATGATTCTTGGATATATAATATAGGAAAAACATATGATGGATATTGCATCAAAATATTCATTGTTACTATTGAATCACACTTGAAGAGTTAACTTTATGATGCTTAGCTAGATTAGTAAGCCCTAAAATTTTAGATAAAGGTAATTCTTTTGAATTATTTCATGACATTATATTATATAGATATTCTTAAGATAAATATGATACTTAAATATTATGGGTTCCCTAAACACCATGAAACTTCCTTGATGTTTATCTTAAGAGGGGTAAGTAAGTTTTTCTTGTAGTGGGATTGTATCCATGATAAGAACAACTAGAGTACATTAGATCATGATGACCAATGGCAAGTAGGTCTTTCTTATAGTGGAATTGTGTCTATGAGAAGGAGAGCCAGAGTATATTGTAATATGATGGCCAATTTAAAGGAAGTTATGGGGACCCACACAGGTGGGAGTGAGGCTCCGACTCTCATAATGTGAAATGAGAAAGAAATGATAAGGGGATAGATACCCCAATACTAATACATGTAAAAAGGAATTGTGAATGATGTGAATGTGACATAAGATTTGAAATGAGATATGGACCAATCATGTACCAACGTAATTGAATAAGAAGGTAGAGATGTTCTAGGCTCCTACCCTTCACTACGGCTAACATGTGAAGAACTTTTGGGTGATTGCCTAACCTAAATGCATGGATGGTGAGTCATGCAAGTGAGCACACAATGACATATTATACTTGGTTAGGTACAAGACAAGTAGTATCATGGAAATAGTTAAAATGGAAAAATTGTTAATCATTTATAAGAATTGTCATTCTTGTTCTTTCCTAACTTTATGCATTCTATACCACCTAATACATTCATATATCTACAAAAACACATGTAAAATAATATTTTGAATCATATCATCTCTAATTGTTAAAGTTTACGAACAAATTTTATTTATTAGAAACCTAAATCTAGAATTTGGAAGTGCACACCCCAGGAAAGTGGGGTAAACTCTAGAGTCTGCATCTACAGGAGCACATTAAAACCTTTCTCTGGCTTCTTCAACATGAGGCGCTCATGACAAACATGGAGAAAATATAGACACTTGGATGTCTCGGAGTTATGCCCTCTTTGTCAAAATAGTCAGGATACCATTGTTCATGCTCTTCGGGACTGTGCAGCCAGCCATTCAGTCTGGCTACTCACTGTGCCAGAAGATACTCACTTTACATTAGGTGATAGCAACTGGATTCACTGGTGCATTGGAGATGACAGATGTAGCTGTAGAGACCTCACCCTACGAGCTGCCACCTACTGGCATCTCTGGACATGTCAGAATAAGCAAATACATCAGCATGTTGTCATTCCAGCCAGGACAATGGTCGAGTTCGTCAAAGCTCACGTGGACACCATCCTCAGAATCCAAGCTGCTAGTATTCAATACCTAGCCCCAACATGGTGCCCACTTCACAGATCCAGGAAAGGAGTTTGTACATCTTCACTGATGCAGCCTTTAAACAGGCACATCCTCATGCTTCCATTGGCTTCCATGTGGTTAGCTCGCAGGGCATTCACGTCCTTGGTACCTGTCAGATTACTCTCTCTTCCTCGCCTCTGGGTGCTGAGATTGATGCTATTCTTCAGGCCTTGCTTCTTTATCAAATTAAGGGCTGGCATGACTACTACATCTTCACAGACTCTGCTGAAGCTGTTAACATCTTAAAAAAACCAAACCCCATTCCCAGGTATACTCCGTATGCGAGGGAGGCTATGAAGCTTCATGGTGGACCGTTGCAGGGCACCATCCACATGTCCCAAGGGCCTACAATGGAGCGGCTGATAGCTTAGCCAAACATTCTCTAAATAACTTAGATTATATCTCCTTCTCTTCTATTGTACCTCATTGGTTTACCTTTGCAAACCAAGTTGACATTCACACTATTTTATCCGTTATTGGGCATGGAATGAATAATAGTTAGCCCCTTTTATGCTTAAACAAAATGTAGAATCTACCAAAATGCTTATGGGTTGAGGAGTTCTTTCTGATCTCTAAGAGATGATAAATAATTTCCCTACTTACATCTACAAAAAGGTGAGTGTGTATTAACATTTAAAAATTAATGAAGAACAAATTTACCTTCTCGCACCTTTATCTGTGAAATTGACAATTCTGGAAATAAAAATAATTAATGAAGAATTTGATAATTGTTTTTACTCTAAAATCTATTGATCTAACATAATGTAGGCATAGCAATATATGGGTAACTATTGTCTACATATATATTTATTTTAGTTACATGCTAAATGTTGACTTTTCCTAAATTGATGGGAATCAACAAAAAATGCTTAGTGTTTGAACTATATTTGAGAGTTGATAAAGAAATGGAGTTAAATGGGATTATTTGATATTTTTTACTAAACTGAGGCTTGAGTAACTTCTACATGAACATCTGTGTCATTGCTAATGACTCACATATAACATCATATTTCTTATGACACTTTTCTAGTTCAGTCAAATTGCAAAATTTATGATAATGGAAATTTGTATGGACTATTCCATAACATCATGCGATCTTAATTATTGACATGAGTAAGATAATCATATAAATATATAATATGACCTCATGTTGTTAGGTGCCTTGGACATTGTTAATGTTCCACAATGTCTATCTTGGGAAGAGTAAATACATCTTTTTTGTATTAGAATTCCATCCATGAGAAGAAGAACTAAGTATATTAGATCCCAAGGACTAATCTAAAAGAAGTCAGGGGGACACATGTCTAAGCAATTCCCCCATTCTCTTAACATCAAATGAGAAGGAAAGGAGTGTGGGATATAGACCCCAAGTTTAGGATATGTGAAATGAACGAAAATGATGAAATACGTGACATAAGACATGATATATGGTATGATTCAAACTTGTTCCAAGATGTGGGAATAAGAAGGTAGATATGTTATAGGATCCTACCTATCCCTACAAATGTGTGTAAAAGTAGATGTCTTAGGGTGGTTGGCTAAACCCTATGGTGTGGATGGTGAGTCATGCATGTGAGAAGACCATGGGCACTTCTACTTAGTTATGTATAAGGCAAGTAGTTATAGGGAAATAGTAGGTACAAAATATATGTAGCATATCAAAACCTACCTTCCTAAATCCCCAAAATCCTAATTTTGTCAATTAGGTACCTCTGGGCATAGACCTACTACAACCCCAAACAAGGAATAATATATACCCTAGAATGTGAATGTAATGGATGTAGATGACCATAGATACCTTGTTTAAATTAATTGATACATTAGGAATCACATTATGTGCAAGATAGGTCGTTTTAAACCCTTAACATTACTAGGAAGGAAATAACAAGTAGTTAGTTCTAAGATGGTTAATCTCAATAAGTAATAAATAATTGGACTTTTTTGGAATCCTTGGTCATATACTATATAAAGATCTATATATTTAAAAATAACTAATAAAGTATAACTAAAAAATCCATGTAATAATATATGACCAATTATATGTGCTGAATAATATATGCATGTAAAATGTTAATGTGTCCCTAACCCTCAATATGGTAACTAACTTTAGTGATGGGAAATGAGTTTGAACATATACAATCCATCATAATAATAATAGGGAAGGATCCTAATCGACATGAAATAGATATATGGAATTGTGAGTAGTTGATTTGTTTTTAATTAGATAGATAAAATCACCAAATATCTTTAAAAAGGAGAATTCACTTGAGTAATATATGTGGTAGTATATAAGAGTTAAGAAACGTCAATCATGCAAAGATAAACCTAAACCAAATTTATGTCAATATAACACACACACACACACACACAGATATATATATATATATATATATATATATATATATATATATATATATATATATATATATGGTGAATAAATATATAAATAACATCTTCCATCCCTAATCTGTTGCATAAATTAATTAAGTGATAATTGGTTCCTAATGTTTTAGTTGTCTTATGGGCTAAGTCTATGATGCCTTAATTTCATTAAGAAAAGAAAAATGTAAGGTAAACTCTAAAACTTCGAATAAAATGATGGCTTAGTCCAAAACTAGATATTGATGGAGAAATTGGATTTTACATGACAAAATAGGTTTAGGTGTCAAGTTTGAGATCAAATTGGCAATATTAGATATGTAAAATTGTTTTGGAAAGTAATATATGTTTCAATAATGAATTATGTTAGATAATTAATCAATGCAACTAATTTTCTTGAAGCCGACATTTTATATTTTACTCCTAGTTTTCTATATTTGATAAAATGCAGAACCATTGAGGAACACTGTATTTGGATTGTATGGTTATGGATTTTTTGATTCCTAATTTCCCTCTGATTTCTTTTCTCACACCTACAAAAACTTATGCTAAACACATTGACCCTATGTTTTCCTAGGATTGGTGGTTTGCCTCTCACTAATGACTCACGACTGGCTCCTTTCCTCTACAGTTAACTCCCAAACCTTCCATCATAAATCTATACACCCAAGTTTATAAATAATTTCTTATCTATCTTCTAACAATCCTTTGTGATCACCCACTCTACTTCGTTTTTCATTTCCAACCCTACTTAATGTTACCCTAGCCCCACTTGTTGTTGTTGATGATGTAGAGGATGTAAATGTTTTTTGGCTTTCAGTGAGGTCTAATATTAGACTTAACACTTAGCACATCCCTTCCGAGGATCTCTGTGTTGCCAATTTGTTTGGAGATAAGGTAAACTCCACTTCCCTCTTTCCCTATTAACTTTTTTTTTTAAAATTGGGAGTTTGAAGTGGTGAAAGCAAACTCTATTTTCCGTTATTTACCCATAGTCTAGGAGTTAGTTCCCTTGAGGACTCATTGAACATGATCTTGGGTACTGGTTTGACAGCTCATAGGATTTTGGTGTTCCTTCTCCTGTATAGAAATCATGAAGGTGGTTGGTAGGATCATGCCCCTCTCACTACTAGTTTTTTGGTGCCATTAAGTGTGGGAGGGGATGGAAAATCCATGGGGGACGACTCCTATACTTGATGAAGCCTTGATCTCCAACTTTGATCCTTTGTTTCAATCTTTCTCTATTGTTTTTTATGCTTGCAATCAACTAGTATGTCGAGTTTTAAAGAACAACAATGGTTGTGGTGAGTTCTCAGTTTTACATGGGAATATCTCTATTTTGTAACACCTACCATGGACATTAAAACCTTCTTTCCCCATTTGATGAAGTAGCATTGTGCGTTGGATTTCCATCAAAGAGACCAATATGATTTGCCACACATCAAGTTTATGATGTTTGATGAAAGGGTATTGTGGTCTTTATATGTAGTTTTAGTTTCATTATTTTAGTAAATTGTGTTCTCTTAAAAAATGCATAGTAATCAATATATGTATTAAACAAATACAAATAAGTAGTCACTTGAATTTGAAAATTATTTTCCAACTAATGGTATAGGTGTCATTGTCTAATTTTAATATAATAATTATGTGATCTTTAAGGATTTTTCTAATTGAATGGAATCTATAAAATCCATAACTAATAATGTCGAAGTCATATTAATAAAGTAAAACATGCTATGTACTCAGTACAATGTAATCTACAAGATGTTGTGGTTATCATAACCTAACTAATTGATAATACATACACAATATTTAGGGTTCATGTAATTAATGATATATTAACTCTAATTTCATGTATATGCTTAATTGGTTGGTTGAATCTATGTTGATAATCTAGGGTTGACTTTGGATAATATAGACTTCATTTAAGTTATGTTGCATTCCCTTATTAATCATATTTATAAATTGATATAGTTTATTGTTCTCTTGATGTAAGTTACATTCTACTATTCCACATTGGATGAAGACCTATATTTCTCACTCTCATGGTCCTTTTGAGACATTTTATCATATACAACTTCTCTCTCTATTGATTCTTTGACTCACATGAGGACTATATTTTGAAATTGATCTTCTGATCTTCTTAAACTATTGGATATGCTTGTTTTACTATAACATTGTATCTTGTTCATCCTATTTCATGATGTAACCATAATTTGTGGATTTGAACTATATTGTTTGTGTTTGTGAAATGGAACCCTATTTTCCCACTTTTTTGGTGGATCTCTTGTATGTTCTAATTTGGTGACAAAAATTCCTTTTATGACTAAACTTTCACTTGACTTTACATTGATGCATTGTTGCTAATAAGTAGTGCTAGAGGTGTATAATGCCTTGTTTTTGGGTTTTATTCCCCTAGGGATTTATTCCCCTTACTATTTGGCACACAATTTTATTTCCTTTCCATGAACTGATGTTTTATTCCCCTACCACGTGTATTATTTTTATGCTTAGGGTTTTGTTCCCCTACCATGCACTTACTTTTTAGTCCTCCAACAATTATATATATATATATATATATATATATATATATGGAAGATTGGTTGTGTGTTGTTCTCTATCAAGTTTTGGGTTTTCTTCCCTAACTGCCACAAACTTTATATTTACACTAGCTTTGTGTTTGTCTCACTTTCATGTTAAACTATTTGATGGTACACTAGTACAGAACCAACCTTTAGTGTTGGTTATTTAAGGCCTTTGGTGTCGGTTTCAAAGTGACACCCAAGTGGGCACCGCTAAAAGTCGAAACCTTCAGCGTTAGTTTTAACACCAACGCCACAACCCTTCTTGCCACCAAAAATGTGCCAGTAAGGGCACTATAGGCGTCAGTTATTTAATAAAACTGACACTATATCCAGGTCAAAGATGTCCGTGTTTCACAAAAACCGACGTCATAACCCTTCCCACCACCAATAAAATGCTCCAGCAAGGGCACCATCGGCGTCAGTTTTTATATATAACTGACACGACCTAGCCACATAGATGTCCATTTTTTGCTACTAACCGACGTTGTATGTCTTTGTTGTTAGTTTTATACTAATAACCGACGCCTATGTTATGATTTTTTTTTCTTATCAGTTTGTAGGCCTACTTTATGGCCGATCAGTAGGATGCAAAACCTGTAGTTCAGTTCTGAACTGCAGGTTTCCAACATCCATTGATATCATCCAACAACAGGCCACAAACCTGCAAAATTAACAAGATGGACAATATTATATATGGATCATGTGATTCACACACATGTATAAACACATTTAATCATATGATTCATCACACACATGTATAAGCACATTTAATCACATGATTCGTCACACACATGTAGAAACCTGTAGTTCCATCATCATCATCATAATAGTTATGAACATGCAGCGGTGTTGTTGCCCAAAATAGTAACTAAACAAGGGGGTTGTTGTACCCCTAAACATGTGCATACGTAAAATAACTGAGAAGAGAGAGACACTGGACTAGATACACAACTTAAAAAACATCAACATGGTCTGAAATCAGCAATCATCATCATCATCATCATCGCTATCCTCTATGGAGTACTCAAATCGAACCAGATGATCGGGCGTCTCGTTGTTGATGTTGGTTATCCAAACCTTGATGATATTATGGCCAACCAGACGAAGAAAAATCTTGTCACTAAGGCCCAATAGCATATTCTGAACCCACTCATGCCAACTGGATGTGGATATATGATTCCCGTCAACATCGTACTTAACCTCGATAACAGAAGTTGAAATTCCAAAATTTAGGGTCACTTCACCAGCCGTGTAGCGTCTTCCATTTAGATAACGCCAATGTTTAGGTATAGTGAGTTGTTCTAATGAACGATCATCTAGAATGATGTCCAACTGTTCTTCAACAATGAATAGTAACATTGGGTTAGAGGCCCAAGCCTTTATGCCTACAACAATGTAAAATGTTGAGAAAAAGTAACATAAATGTAAGTACTAGCAGCACACAACAATGATGGGTTATTTCATATTCATGTCGAAGAAATAAATGATGATGATGAGTATGATGATGATGGTGATTACTAAGTTATTCATTGCACTAAGTTATTCATTGTATCTATTAAACTATCTATCCCACCCCTACCCTCCTCCCCTGGCCCTCCCTCTTCCCACCTATCCCACTCCTACCCTCCTCACATCACCCTCCCTCCTCCCCCTCCCCCTCCCCTGGCCCTCCACCCTACCCCACCCCTACCCTCCTCCAACCCTACCACACCCCTCACCCTCCCCTAGCCCTCCACCCTACCCCACCCCTACCATCCTCCCACCATACCACTCACCCTAGGGACCTAGACATGACAAGTCCTATTAGAATACATCAGGCCTTCACCCAGTCACATCCTCTGTCTCTCTAGCCCTTTCCACTTCTCCCTACTTAGTTAATTCTAGTATACCTTAGTTGCTTTTACTTCCTTTAATTGAATTGCCTAGTCTTGCTAGTTAGGGTTAATTTAGGTTTTTCTTGCCTTAGTGCTTAGCTTAGTTTTTAGTTGTTAATTGTTTTGCTAAAATAGTGTAATTAAATTCGTTCATGCATAATTAAGGAGCTCAAGCCTAAGGTCGTCGGAGCTAGTCTCTACTTCCCCTACTGCTAGGTAGGTTATATATCCACTAATTTGTATTTGTGTATCTACTGATTTGTATTTACTTATCTACTGATTTGTATTTACTTATCTACTGATTTGTATTTACTTATGTGCTAATTTATATTTACTTATCTACGGATTTGTATATATATACTAATCTACTAATTTTTTCATCTAATGATTTTTGATTCATCACATTATTTAAATTCAGGCCTTTGTATTTGTTCATCTACTTTTTCAAATTATTTAATCATCTACTAATTTTTCAAATTACTTATCTACTGATTAGTATTTACTTATCTACTGATTTGTATTTATTATCTACTACTTTTTATTCATTTATCTACTAATTAGTATTAATGTACTATTTTAACTTGTCTAATCCTCATGCTTGGCCTAATTTAGTAAATTTTGATGCATGTTGAAATAAGATTCGAACTTGTCCATTCTAGCATCCTAATTTGATTTGAGTATGTGCTTCGAACCTTGAAGCATGCGTTCTAAAGATACATTGATGTTGAATCTCAAACTTAACTCACATGTGAGTCTTCTATTTCTAAAATGATTATGTAAACTCCTAAATTAGTAACATATATTATTCTTTGTGCACCCAAGTATTTTGATTCAAATCATTGATATATGGAATCATGGTTTATTTACTATTTAGTATTTACTGACAAGCATGATTAAATGATGTTACACAAAACTTAGGATATGAATGATGAAACTAAGATTGTAGGTATAAGAATGACAACATACATGTATTTTTTGGCCTAGAAACCCATACCAGATTTACTATTGAATAATTAGGGTTAATGATGCATTAATGAACTTAATTAATTAGATTTGTACTTAGTTTCTCTAAGATTGTGTAGTTTATTAATATTGATTCATCACAGTTAATTATACTTGAATGAATTTAATTAATTGATAGTGCTTTCTTTATTTCTTTTTGATGATGGATGATGATGATGATGATGCTCCAGTCACAGCCATTGGCCACCACCCGCACCTCCTCTGCTTCACATCCAACGCCGACCACCTTCACCTCCAGCTCAACCACCTCCGCCTCTGGCCGCCGCCACCACAACCTGCTCGATCCACCAGTGTGGTCAGTGGTTAATTAATCTGTACTAGATTTGAACTTAGGATTAATGATGCCACCATATAGTTGATTACTATTGAATAATTAGGGTTAATGATGCATTAATGAACTTAATTAATTAGATGTGTACTTATTTTCTCTAAGATTATGTAGTTGATTAATATTGATTAATCAGGGTTAATTATGCATGAATGAATTTAATTAATCGATAGTGCTTTCTTTATTTCTTTTTGATGATGATGATGCTCTAGTCGCCACCACTGGCCACCACCTGCACCTCCTCTGCTTCACCTCCAGTGTCGACCACCTTCACCTCCATCCCGGCCACCTCCACCTCCGGTCGATGCCACCACAGCCTGCTCGATCAACCAGTGCGGTGAGTGGTTAATTAATCCATACTAGATTTGAACTTAGGATTAATGATGCCACCATATAGTTGATTACTATTGAATCATTAGGGTTAATGATGCATTAATGAACTTAATTAATTAGATTTGTACTTAGTTTCTCTAAGATTGTGTAGTTGATTAGTATTGATTAATTAGGGTTAATTATGCATGAATGAATTTAATTAATTGATAGTGTTTTCTTTATTTCTTTTTTATGATGATGATGATGATGCTCCAATTGCCACCACTGGCCACCGCCTGCACCTCCTCTACTTCACCTCCAGTGCCAGCCACCTCCACCTCCGGCCGCCGCCACCACAGCCTTCTCGATCCACCTGTGTGGTGAGTGGTTAATTAGTCCTTACTAGATTCGAACTTAGGATTAATGATGCCACCATATAGTTGATTACTATTGAATAATTAGGGTTAATGATGCATTAATGAACTTAATTAATTAGATTTGTACTTAGTTTCTCTATGATTGTATAGTTGATTAATATTGATTAATCAGTGTTAATTATGCATTAATGAACTTAATTAATTAGATTTGTACTTAGTTTCTCTAAGATTGTGTAGTTGATTAATATTGATTACCGACGGTTGAGCAGCTCCTTAAGCGGCCTTTACAGCTGCGACGTCCTTCAGAGTGGCAACGGATGGCGGATGGAGGAAGAGGCACAGATGGTAGCTGGAGGAAGAGGACTGACAATGGGGAAGGCAGACTGGCGACAACGACCAGCAAGTGGCAAAGGATGGTTAGCAGGAAGCGAAGGAGTAGTAGGCGGCAGAGTATGGCCAGTAGGCGGCGAAGGGTAGGGCCGTCCGGCGGAGGAGCAGTAGGGACAGAGGATTAGTAGACAGCGGAAGGGCAGTAGGCGGCAGGTGGCAAAATCACTACAATCTCCAGAGACCTAGTGAAATTGCGATGAAACAGAGAATAAGAAACAGTATGTTTCACGGGTGCTATTAAGTTAACCATCATCATCGGTTGTTTTAAAAACTGACACCTAAGATCCAATAACGTCGGTTGCCATCAAACACCGACGCCAATTGGAATATTTTGGGGATAAAATTTTTCGCAGGGACAGCGCGTGAACTCACATCGACGTTGGTTATTGTATGAAAATCGATGACAAAAATGGACCCAATTTCTGTCTCGTGAAAAAGCTTTAGTCATCGGTTTCTTGGTCAACAACCGACACCGTATGAGAAATTTTGGAGGTAATTTTTTTGTAATGGAAAAATTGGATTTGGCGGGTGATTTTAGGCGTCAGTTTCTTATTGCGCAACCAATGCTAAATAAAAAGTGATACCAGTGTCTGGCTGGTCTTCACATATAGATGTCGGTTTGTGTATTCAGCTGACGTTGTAGGGTTTAGGCGTCAGTTTGTTGTATATAACCAATGCCTATAATTGTGACGTTATGAGCCATTTCTGTACCAGTGGTATCTTTTCACAGGTTGTGTACCCTAAATATTATGTATATGCTTTTTTGACATATTGTAGATTTTTTAAATGGAAAGTGTGTATTCTGACGATCTAATATTTGTTCTCTTTGATATCGACTTGGATGTTATCTTTCCCTCTTTGTTGCAAAACTTGATAAGTATATTGTGTTTTCATTTCCCATAATATTTCCCACTATCTTTTTACATGCACATATTGGATATTATGCTAACAACTTCCACCTTTTCTTCTTTTGTGGGGGTGTACTTCCAACCCCTTACGTGAAGGACATGGAGGTCTTGACTTGGTGACATGGATTTTGATTAGTGGAGTTGAATATTGAGAGATATACTTGAAGAGTACCCTAGTTTATAAAGTTATTGATTGCATGCATCACCATGTGGGTGACCAATCATGTACCTTATAACTTGCAAATAATGAATATATTTGACTTTCATACTATATTGGGTCTTTATGATATTCATTTATGAAATACTAAACAAAAGGTATTGATCCATATCAAAACATTTGTGTGTTTGTTATGGATGATGAATCTTTCTAATTTAATAATGAGGTAATCCAATCTAGGTTCTCACCACTTACCAGATGGTATAATTGCCTTAGTAGTCAAACTCTGACTATTTTAATTTTATCTCCCCAAAGTGGAAACCTTAACCTATTTGAATACCCTATATGAGGTGTTTACCCGATAATTTATCAATGTTGTTCATGAGATTATGTAAGGGAGATGTAGAATCATATTAATTACATATGAGGATCTTAAATCGTTAAATTTTGATGTGACATGACCTTATGTGCTCATACCCTATAATGTATATTAGTTGTGATACAAATGTGGTTTTACATGGAATGACTTTAGGGTAAAATTAAATGATGAGGATGATGGAATAGTGGAGTATGTTGACATTGTTATGGAAAAGTTGTGGTTTGGTTCTTTGATTTTAGGCCCTATCTTTGGTTTTATATGGCAAGGTTTTTGCATAAAAATTGTTCTATTTATTATTATTTATGTATAAAAAACTTTTCTACATTTTATCAATGGATTATTGAACTAGTTATTATAGAACTATAAAACCCTAGTTTTGACAATGGAGTGGTGACTAGGAAGATGTGATTTGTAATAAAGGTTTAGTGGACCTACCCTATTTAATCCATTAGGTTATGGGTAGTTGCACCCAATGGTTGACTAGATGCTAATGTGAACCTTAGGGTATTTATGTGACATGATGATTTGGTTAGTTTTCATTGACTAGTTGATGCATGACCTATAAACATCATATACACACAAAGTAAACACAATTAAAATATGTATGCATTTGTAACCCTGATACCTTTTAAGTTGATTAGTTTGACTTATTAGGTTATCCCTCTTTCAGGGGTGGAAAGTAGTGAGTTGGTAGTTTAAGGATGGTCATATTTCGAGGATGGAATACTCTATGAAGGGTGGAGTGTCGTAACATACCAAAACTTGCCTTCCCTATTCCTTATATCCGAATTCCATGAATTAGGTGCCTATGGGCATATATATTCCTTCAACCCTAGACAAGGTATAGTATACACCCAAGAATGTTAACATAATGGATTTAGATGACCTTGGGCACCTTGTTTGTCTTAATAAAAATATTAAGAATCAAATAATGTGTGACATAAGGGGTGAGATTTGACTTTTGTTTAAATCCTAGACCATATAATGAAAATGCATGCATATAATGAAATAATAAAGTATACTTCAAAAATACATGTAATAATATTTGAAAATTTTATATTATGAATAATAAATGCATGTAAATATGTTAGTACGTCCCTAATTCACTATATGGTAACTAATTCAATTAATATGTTTAATAATGATGGAAACGAGTTTGAATATATCCAAATCCATATTAATGATGATGAAACGACCTAATTAGCATTAAAAAATATATGGGACGATGAAGAGTTGGTTTGTTTATAATTGGAAAGATTATATCACTAAATAACATAAAAAATGAAACTTGAATTGAATAATGGATGTGGTTTCTTATAAGAGTTTAGAAATTCATCGATGACAAGGTAATCCTAAAATGAACATAATGTCAACATATTATCCATAAATATATAAATTTGGTGAATTCATATGGAAATAATCTCCTCCAACCTTAAATTATTGGATAACTAAATAACTGATGCCAAAAGTGGAAATTAATGTGAAAATCAGACCATTCATATTTTAGTTGGCTTATGAGCCAAATATCAAATTAATTGAATAATATTAGATTCCTTCATTTCATTAGGTAACTAAAAATATATTTAAACTTGGAAACACTAAATCACGTCATGGATTTAATCAAAAAGAGGAAACTAATGGCAAAATCATATTATACATGCAAAAAATATCTAGGTGTCAACTTTGAGATTTACAAGATAATCCTAGATATATAAACTAATTTTGGATGTAGATGTATATTAATGACTATGTATATCAGATATTTAATTAACAAAACTAATTCTACTAAAGTTGATGCTTCATATCAATCAATCATGGTTTCCTATTCCATCATGGTTTCCTATTTTTGTTGAAATTCAGACACATTTAGGACCGGTGGATTTAGATCATATGGTTCTGAATTTTTCTCCTACCTCTCATGTCCCCATTTCCTTCTTCTCATAGTTATCAGTTGTTTCCCAACTTATTATCTCCCTCTCCCTTACCTTATCCCTATAAATTCGTTTCCCTCACCTATGAAACCTCATCCCAAATCCATTTGCCCTACGTTACCCTAGTTTTGGCATTATGCCTTGCCCTAATGACTCATGACTTCCTTCCTTCCCTCTATTCTTAATTCCAAAACCTTTCATCACCAATTCATACACCCAAGTATATTAATAATGCCTCAACTACATTTGAACAATCCTTTGTGATTTCCCTCTCCACTTCTTTTGTCATTTCCAACCGTCATTCATGTTACCCCAACCCAGCTTGTTATATGTGAGACCTCAAGGTTGGAGATGCTTTCAAGATTTGGTGAGGCATAGGAGTATCCGATACAATACAAACATACCTTCTTAGTAGGTAAGTTATATTTAACTCCCTCTCTCCCTACAAACTGGTTCTAGATTAAAATTAAGAGTTGGAGGTGGCCGAAGAAAACTCTATTTTCCCTTGTTCAGTCTCAATCCTTGAGTTTCCTTTGAGGACTCATTGAGCATGTATTTGGATGTTAGTTTTGTGGTTCTCTACTATCTAGCAATGGTGGATGTGGTTTCTGGGTTCTTTCTCTTCTCTCTGCCAATCTTCATGTGCCCCTTAGTCGATGAGCATGACTCACCCTAAGAATGTGAATCATAGGGAGAGAGACAAGAAGATAGATTATGTTGTTATCTTGTCCTCACCATTGTGAACAACGTTGAGCTTGAAGGATGGGGCCAAATCTCTAGAGTCTAAGCGGTGACCCAGGAAGCCTGGATGTGACTAATATCTTTCTAGGGGAAGGTTGTCTAGGGGCAGCCATTTCGGAAAGCCATCAACAATGAGCTTGAGGATCCAAAAGGATGGTAGATGGTTCACCAGAGCTCTCAGGCATAGTAGGTCCTGACTAGGAGGTGGGACTGGAGATTGACCACTCACCAGAAATCCACCTTGCTACGATAGCTTCAAGTGCTGAGAGTCTCTCGTATGGACTCACATGTAGAACCAAAGATGTGAGATGGGAACCGACTTGTGGAGGAAGACCACACAAACCAAAGAAACATGGAGAGATTGGACTGACTCAATAAAGGGGACCAAAGAGCCATATGGAAGTATCTGGTAAGTCCAAAAATGTAAATAACTTCATATATTTATAAATTACATCAATCTTAGAAAGAGCGTATTAAATAGATCCTGTATCCAAAAAATACAAATAAGCTACAAAATTTTATAAAAAAGCATGTAGAACATCATGAAATCATAATATAATTACTTTTATGCATAAAAATAAATGATATCATGTGAGGCGCATAATGCTAATTTCATGCATAATAATATACTAATGATCATCAAATATGATGGAACTACATCAGAAACTCTATAATTATATTTAGGACTTATATGAAGTCTGAGATAATGGGTTTGATGGAGAAAATCACGTGAAATGCTTAATGTACTCGACAAGATAAAATAACTCTAATTTATGTGCAATAGTTAAAAATATGCTCAAGAAATCCTAAAATTCACAAAATGTCTTCATGTCAGTATCTGGAAGCAACATGCATCTCTAATATTAATGAAATACACACATGACATTAATATGATGATGAGTCATAATACATTGTATGAAACCCTAAGTTTATTAATACATCTAACAAAAATAGGGTTTCATATAAAATATAAAGGACATGGAACCTAACATTAAAATAATTTATATCATTTGATAATATGATATCAATAACCTATATCTAGGACAAGAACACAAGTGGAGATGACTATATATATAATAATGAAGGTAAACCCTAAAATTAATCATGATTAGGTTAAACGTTGATGAGACCTAATGGTGATATGTGATCTTGTCTTTATTACAAGTTGACCAAGGTTTTAGGTGACCTAATGGATATGTGGATTAGGCTTATCTTTCTTCAAGGTACATGCCAACCCGCCATGCTAAACAAGATTATTGAAAACAAATGTTGATTTAATCACTAATATTAAAGCATATCACTAAAAATACATAGAATTAAAATTGAACCAACTTTCAAAACATACCATAGAACATTTATAAAAAATTCCAACATCTTATAAGTATATATATAGAACCATACCAGTAGTTGTACATTTGTTTCGTGGCCTTAGACACAATCTATTACAAAAGTTATTGTCCACATAATTACATCATTTACATTGCTCAAGGCATACAAGAAAAATCTCGAGTCAATATACATGATATACAAAAATCTCTGCCCATACATGAGAGTACAAGGATGACTCTAGGACACTATACTAGAAACACCAACCGTCTACCACTAATGATCTTCAAACTATGCCTCCACGTCACACTGCCTCTGATGGCATTGTCGATCACATAAAATGATGTGGTGACCCATAAAATGAGACCCATGTCCCAACAAGAGAAATAACTCCAAAGGCATCTACTTCTTACCAAAACTATATATATAAATAGATTAAGCATATAGTAATAGAGAGCTGAAAGACTATATAATTTTCATAAAGGTAAGACACAGCTATAGTCATAAGTATGATTTGATTTCTCTTACCACATTATAAATTATCTAGAAATTATAATCAACAAAGTAACGATCATCATCCAATGTGATTTCCCAAGTAACCCTTATAGATGTGCTACACAATTGGATTATATATTTAATTAAGTCATGGGTGTTTTGAGGAATACCACTCAAACTACTAACTAATGACTATGAAGTTGAAATCAATACCGTATAAGATCTAGGATGTCCAAAATCCTAAGGTCTCTTCCTCTGGTCATTACAAGTAACAACCATAGTGGTGCATCAACCCAACTACTAAAACAACCTAGTTCCCCCTGGGTACATAAGCCACGAAACTATAAACTAGGGTATAAATCCTCATATATGAGTTACGACTGTAGTCACTCTCAATCACATCCTCATCCCAAACACAGCCTTGAACACTCTCCAAACCTTGGGATAAAGATGACATGGATGTATCCTCTTTGCACTCACATATAATCAACAATATAGAACTACAAGATCCTTTCAAATCACTCATTTCACTATCTAGCGGGTCCTAACACTAGAATAGGTCTACAGACTCAGGGCACTAATTGCCTAGGGTTGTCCTTGATTACTTAAGTGAATTTAACATTTTTGGACTGCATTAATCTAGTTACATACAAGCTCCTAATTAATATTTATCAAATAAATTGTAGATTGCAACTTTAGAAGATATAAAAAGTATGTAACATGTTTCTAAGTGGGCACCAAAAATTTAAATCTAAGCGGGCACCACATATTCAAATCTAAGTGATCACCGGCACTGATGGAAACACTACACTACTGCCTCATAATGATTGAAAACCCCAAGAAAGAAAGGCTTCAAGCACCAAATGAGATGTAAAATTATACTATAAGAACACTATAAGGCTATTAAGAAAGTATAAAATTAATATTTACCTCAAAAAATTGGTAAATTGCACATAAGTCCACAAAATGTATAAATTGCCTAAATTGAGAAAACAAAGTCAGAATTGAACCAAATTTTAAAGATAGCTTTATCAAAGGATATTGAACCATAATTCATAGTTTATTTTTGAAAATAAGCATCCAATTAATCCAAATAATTACGTTCATGTATTAAGCAAGGTTAGGGGTTTTACAACCATATATTCCTAACATGGATTCACCCCCCAAAATTATAAGCAAAGAAGAATGGGTACTTCATGCGCATCTCATCTTCTAACTCCCACTTGGCCTCCTCTACACCATGATGATTTAACAAAACCTTAAATAAGGATATATCCTTCTTCCTATGCTTCTGCACACACCTATCTAAGATCAACAATGGACCCTTAACATATGAAACATCATCATGCAACCCCACCTCTATGCTTCAACATCTTCTTTGTATCAGGATGACACTTTCTCAACATCAAAACCTAGAACACATTGTGTAACCGGTGAAACTCTGGTGGAGATTCCAATCTACATGACACCTTCTCAACTCCCTCTAAGATAGGGTAAGGTCCCAGAAACCTAGGAGCCAACTTACCCTTCTTCCCAAACCTCATGACACCCTTACACGGGGAGACTTTAAGATACATGCAGTCTCCAACCTGAAACTCCAATAGTCTATGGTGGCTTCCTACATATGACTTTTGTCTCTCTCATGTTGCCTTCAAATATTGTTGGATCACCTTGATCTTCTCTATAGTTTGTTGAACCAACTTAGGACCCTACAACTGATATTTACCTACCTCATACCAATAAATATGTGACCTAAAGTGTCTTCGTACCTCATGTGGTGCCATGTCTATGTTCGTTTGGCAACTATTTTTGTACGAAATCCCAATCAAACTCAGGTTAATATCCCAACTTCCAAGAAACTAAAGTACACATGCCCTCAAAAGATCCTCCAATATCTGAATGGTCATTTCTGACTGACCACCTATTCACGAATGAAAAGTTGTAGTGAACCTCAATAGTGTCCCCAACACTGTATGTAGACACTCCAAAACTTGCTTGTAAACTAAGTACATCTATCAGACACTATGGTAACTTATATCCATGCAAATAAAATATCTCATCCACATAGGATTTTGATGCTCTTTCTTGACTTGTTGACAAGCTAGAAACTTGGCCACATATTTTGCCACATCACATTTCATACCTAGCCACCATTACAAGTCATTGAGGTTATGATACATCTTTGTACTTATAGGATGCATAGTGTATATTGTAATGATCTTCCTAACGTACCATCTCTCCCAAGATGCCTACATTAGAAACAACTATTATGGTATGAAAACACACTATCCCCTTTTTTGTCTCATGAGAGCCATCATGCTTCTTACCAAAAAACTTTAATCTAATGTTTTGTATCTTGGTATCATCCTTTTGCACATCTTTAATTTATAGTATCAACATCAGATTCACATGTAGATATGTCAACAAACTTGCCAATAAAGATAATTCCAACTGTACATTCATCTATCGAAGTGACACTAGCATATCCCGCTTGTGACACACGATGGAGTGCAACTGTGTTTTATCAACAAATGATGTTGAAAATGACTTTCTGCTCAATGAATCCGGCACTACATTTGACTTTCATAGATTATAGTCAGTCATAAAACCATAGTCCTTTATTAGATTCATCCATCTCCTTTGCCTCATATTCAACTCTTGCTTAGAAAATATGAACATATGATTCTTATGATCAATGAAGAGTCAACACTTATCCCCATACAAATAATGTCTCTAAATATTCAAGGACAGAATCACAACTCCTAACTCTAGGTCATGAGTTGGGTAGTTCTCCTCGTGTTTCTTAAGCTATCAAGAAGCAAAGACAATCACATTCTTGTCCTACATTAGCACACATCCTGACCCATTCTTTGAAGCATCAAAGAAAATGATGTAGCCTTTACCAAGTTTAATAATACCAACACTGGAGCACTCCTCAACTTCTCCTTCAATGGTTGGAAAGAACACTAACACTTCTCATCCCAAACAAAAGGAACACCCTTCCTAGTTAGTTTAGTCAAAGGTAAAACTATGACAAGAAAGTTCTTGATGAACCTTTTGTGGTAACTAGCTATACCTAGGAAGCTTTAAACCTCAATTGGTGTCTTGGGTTTCTCCCCCACCTTCTTAGGATCCACACAAATGCCTCTTCAAGATATGAAATGACCTAGAAAGACACCTCAGTCAGCCAAAACTCACATTTACTAAACTTAGTATACAACCTATATTGTCTCAACAAATCCAAAGCTTAAAAGGGAAGATGTTGCTCATGTCGTTGGATGTCCCTGGAACACCACCACAAACTGATCAAGTATGGTATGAAAACTCTATTCATTAGGTATATAAATGATAACGGTGCATTAGTTATCCCAGACGACATAAAAACAAACTCATGATGAACATATATAGTCCTAAAAGTAGTCTTAGGTATGTCATCTGCCTTGATCCTTAATTGGTGATATTTGGATCTCAGATCTATCTTGGAAAACATTGTAGCACCTCTGAACTAGTCAAGCAAATCATCCATCTTTGGGAATGAGTACTTGTTCTTCACTGTAACCTTGTTCAACTGCTAGTAGTCTATATAAAAGCCTTATAGAACCATTCTTCTTCTTCACAAACAACACCAGAGCACGCCATGGGGAAATTCTTTCTCATATGAAACCCTTCTCTAACAACTCCTACAACTGCTTATTCAACTCCTTCATCTCTACTGGAGCCATCCTATGGGGTGCTTGCGCTAAGGGTTTTGTTCCAGGAATGAGATTGATTTTAAAATCCATTTCTCTTGGAAGTGGAACACGTGCAAACTCTTTTGGGAAAACATTTTCAATATCACACACTACATGTACATCATGGACACTAGGGCTCCTGGCCTTGGTATCCACCACATGTGCCAAAAAAGTTTCACACCCTTGTCTCATCAGCTTCTTGATTATCATATCCGACACCAATCATGTATGAAAGATCTTCCTATCTCCTTGGAAAATCCAAGAGACATCACCTTCACAGAACATTACAACTCTAGATCTACAGTTCAATAAAACCTTATACTTCTCTAGGGTATTCATCCTTAGGATCAAATCGAATCCATGCATATCAAGTGGCATGGGATCCACTTGAATATTGCATTCCAATAAAGAAAGAGCACAAGATGGACACACCTCACGTAATACCGTAGAACCAAACAAAGGAATTTCTAACAAAATATTAACAACTCTACTACAAACAGGCAAGTTACAACTATTTATCACCTCTCTAGTGATAAATGAGTGTGTTGCACTTGGGTCAACTAAAACACATACAAAGGTAGAACTAGATAAGTCAGAATGAAAAAGTTCTATCTGACCTGATACAACCCATGGGTTGACCACTCCTTTTGGCTGACTCATAGCATAGAATCTATCTATTACTTATTGTCATCCTCGACCCCTACTACTTGGTTCTGAAGACCCTACCTATGATATCTTTTCATGACCTCTACTGCCACCACCATTTTACTACTTTTGTAGTTGATGTTAGCCCTACTAGCTCTGCCTCAACTATTGTGAAACCTCCTGGTTCTTTAGAGGACAAGACCATCTCACATGGCCAACCTAGCCACACTTGATGTAGGTCCTTGTGTCATACTATGGACTAGACGACCCTATCACATACTGACCCAAACTGCTCACCCCGGCTGGTAGAAAATTGTGACCTCTCCCCTTTCTAGGAGACCACTTTGACTGAACATGCATCCTTGGCCCAGAAGAGGTCAACCTTTGTTGTAACTGTTGGTACTATGGTGTAGAAAACCTTAACTTCTTCAAACTGCCTGATTGTTTTCCTTGGAACTGAGTTGACCTCTTTCTTATACTAGCTTCTTGCTTCTCCACAATTTTCCTCTCATCCAATCACAAACTCCATAAAGGTGGAAAACTTTTCACACGACTCTAGAGATGACACCGTCTGTGCCAACTCAACATTCAATCCCTTCTCAAACCTTCGGGTCCTCTCCTTATTAGTGGCTTTCATATGAGGATGGAAACTCAACAACTCCATAGACATAGCCTCATAGTCATTAACAAACCATGTGTAAATCCCCTCCAAGTACATACATTATAGAGGAAGCAAACCCTATGTTCTCCATGACATGGGTCACTTGGGTTGGAGAAACATTACAAAACACGATATTCAATAGTAATAAGATAAATGAAACACAATGCATTAACTCAAAATATAGATTCATACATTATTCTTGAAAGGATAACATAAACTATCACATCTTGATTTCAAATATAATATATGTAAACTATGTAAATCTAAAACATGAGATAATAAACTAGGCTAGATAATCTATTGAATGGTAGATGGCACCCCACCAAGCTAAAGTCTTCCTTGATATCAGCTATGTTGAAGGGCTTGCTTCAACTTTGCTTTGCTCCTTAATATAGGGACATCTCGTCCCACAACCATGTGAAAACAAAGACACACATCAGTAAGCGACACTATACATTTTATAATAACTGAAAATAAGCATTTATACTTGACTTGAAAGAAACCCTTGACATTAATTTAACTTAAGCATTCTTGATTACATGAATCTTATAACATGAATAATTGAGCAGTAAATATATGCATCTCTCTAGGATGCCCACTTAAGAGCACATGATTGCTAGGAAAGCCCATAATTGGCACGAATGCCATGGCTTGGCCAAAAGGCCCATAATGACCCCTTTAGGTCCATGATTGGCTATGAAAGTCCGTAATCAGAACGAATGCCCATAATTTGTCCAAAAGTCCCATAACGACCCGTTGAGGTCCATGATTGTCTATGAAATCCCATAATTGGCATGAATGCCCATAACGATCATAAAGATCCATGATTCGAGAAGCATATAAAAACATATTCAATTCTAATTATCTTAATATTATCATCACCATGAACATGAATCTAATCTTGGAACTTTAATCTTTAACATGATGAGATTTCTCCCTCTTGAAGCTTGAAATTTAAATCCATTAATCATTAATCTAAATCTCTAATCTTAGTGAATGTGCTAACCATTAGACATAGGATATAACAATCATCAAGCAATTTATATGATGAACATGATTTGAGCACTGAACTTGAAATTGAAAACATAATTCCTAAATGATACATAGAATGCAAATCAACCAATGAACATATGTATAGTGGCATGACCCTCTTACCTGGAGAAAAGTAGATCCCAACTTAGTACTCTGATCTTGATGAAAATCCTCAATTTCCTGAAAATAACATGATTCTTATTAATTATCACTTTACTTAACATCCTAAACCCTAAATTGTCCTTTGGGAAATTTTGATGTGATTTATTCAATTTAGTATGTGAAATCAATAAAATCATTTTCTTGGTTTTAGCATCTTTCCACTGACTACTTATTCATAATTTTCTAAAATTGTATGTGATTTCTATGAACTTTGAAAGTAAGAAATAATCGACAACTTTCAACTAGATTAAACACACCTTTTTGTCTTCTTTGTTTAGACTAGCCATGCTCTTAGCAGGCCCACTAGCCCCTATGGTCCAGCAAATAGGCTCAAACCCCGCCGTCCTCCTCATCACCTGCAGTGTGAGAAGGGAGTCTGTCGCTCCCCTATTGGTGTGACCTGAGTAGGGAACCACTTGGAAATGTCCATCCAGGACAGTGAGCAGGTCAACTAGGCCTCAGAGTAGGTAAAGAGGCCTTGCAACTGAATTCTCAAAAACATGATTAAACGCCCTATCATCCTTGTCACCCGCACCGCTAGAGGAGGTCTTGTCTCCCATATCCTACTAATTGATGCTCCCTTATTTCCCCTACCTCAAACATAGCAGCATGGGGGGTAGCCTCTAGCTAGCTGGAGCAGCAGTCGGCCACCCTAGGTGTAGGATCAAGGACACCCAACCCTAAGGCATCCTTCAGATCATGATCATCTTCGTAAGTGTTGGTTTCTTTCTATCCAAAGCAATGAGGAGAAAGGGTGGCTACATCACCATCTTGAACAGACAAGGATGAGAATAGGGCACTACCTGGGTGTGATTTGTAGTACGATTTCTATCCATTCTCTTCATGTGTCGTCGGTGCTGGGATGAGAATCAAGTTAGACTTTAGGAGACTGGGCTCGCCTCCAGAAGGGTCATGATCACTAGTATCACCGTGACTATGACCAGGTTATAGGGAAATTGGGGCAAACCTGAGGGGTTCTTCCCATTTGCAGCCTCATCTTAAGGGTTTAGGGTCTTAGACTTATATAAAGGGTGGGTCAGGAGGCTATCTAAATCGAGACTTATGGAAGCTGACTCTCTATCTATGTGGAAGATACCAAAGGGTTCAATAGAGATCACGAATTCATAGAGAGGAGGAAAGAAAGGAACCAGACAGATTAGATTCATACCTCAACTAGTCCATGAGAAGTAGTCTGAGAATCCTACTAGGATCATGACTCTATAACAAGGTCCTCATGTGACAATGAGTTTCAATATTAAACTGGTCCAAAACAATAAGGGTCAAACTTAAGTCGTTTAAACTTCCATATTTATCCAAATCAAACCCATTTTGGTATGCTACTTAAATCAACCACGACCAATATAAAACATTAGTTATTTTCTTAATTTGAAAATCAATACTAACACTATTTTCCCTTTTTAGGATGACCATGCATTACTTGTATATGTTTACTTGGGGATAATTTCGGACTCACATTTAGAGGGAAACCAAATATTATTGAAAAGAGATTGTATCATTTTTATTGGACATAAATATGTACACTGAATGGGTCAAATTTTATTGCATCCTTGATGTGACATTATTCACAACTTTGGGCTATGTTTGTCGTAAATTAATTATAATTGGAGTTGGTATATAAAAAATTGTCTTAAATTTGTTGAAGTATGATTTTCTTAACATATTTGAGTTTCATTATCTCATTAGAGTATAATTGAAGCATCACATGCTAAACTTTGAAAATTAGAATTTATTATGACGTACTAATTTCATTAGGATCTAACATTTAAAATTTATTTAAGGAAAAAATTTCTATTGAGTGACTTTCAATTATTTTAATTAAAATTTAGTATGATACACCATGACCCTTGGCACAACCGCTCAAATTGATCCATATTCTCTTCCAGATACGTCTTGGGAAAGTAACGTCTCACAAACTCCCACCAAAACTCCTCCCAATTGACCAACTAACATGGTCTCTTATCCTCTTATATGACCCACCAATGGCTAACACTGCCCTTAAAGAGGATGATCACATGCTTCACTTTATCCTCCTCAAAGATATTTAGAATCTTGAACACCTCCTCCAACTACGTCAACCACATGTCATCATTTGTCAGGTCTGCCATACCTACATACTCTATTGATTCCAAACCCTTTAAACTATCAAAGGTCTACCCCGGACCCTGAGATTCACCATTTGGAATAGGAACCCTAGGTTTGGATGTAGGCACTCTGTCATTCTAATGTGTGATCATCACCATAACTTGTACAAAAATAGACTGGAAAGATGAATCACCTATGGTTGAAAGGTCAAATAGAGGCATGACAAGATGTTGTGGTCCCATCTTAGGTACTCGTCCACCTTATACCCATCTCCTATCACCTCCTCTGGGTACCACAAAACTACCCTCAGCATGTTCTTCAGCACAACCATAAACCATGGTTAGATATGTTGGATACATAAGAACAAACACATCCTAAGTCATATGTCCTTGTAGACTCAGTAAACCTGTGACTCTGATACAACCAAATGTGGAAACCCTTCATGCTAAATGAGATTACTTAAAACAAAGAACAAATATAATCACTAATAAATCATATTGCCAAAAAGGTATAGAATTAAAATTGAATGAATTTTCTAAATGTGTACAGGACATTTACGCAAAAGTCTAACATCTTGTAGATATATCCATACCAGCTATTTGTACATTTGTTTTGTGTCCTCAACTACAACCTATTATAAAAGATATTGTCCACATAATCACATCATTTACATTTCTTAGGTCATACAAGCTAAATCTCTAGTCGATATACATTATATATAAAACTCTTTGCTCAGACTTGAGAGTACATGGACGACTCTAGGACCCTATACTAACCACACCAAACATTTATCACTACTGATCTTCAAACTGTGCCTTCTCATCACACTTCATATGATAGTGTTGTCGATCACCTAAAAATATGTAGTGACCCACGAGGTGAGACCTATATCCCAAGAGAGATATAACTCCAAAGGCATATATTGCTTACCAAAATTATTTACCTAAGCAGATAGTATGTAAGGGTTTAAAGACTCTATATCTTGCATAAGGATTTCTTATAAATATAGTCATAACTATGATTTGATTCTCTTAGAGTATTATAAATCATGTACAAATTAAAAGCAACAAAGTAAGGATCATCATCCAATGTGATTAGTCAAGTAACTCTAACATATATTCTACATGACTGGATTACATATTTATTTAAGCCTTGGGTAGTTTGAGGTGTACCACTCAAACAACTACTTGACAACTACAAAGTTGAAATGAGCCCCATATAAGATCTAGCACGTATGAAATCCTAAGATCTCTTCCCCTCGGTCAGTATGAATAACAACCGTAGTGGTCCATCAGCCCATCTACTAGGATAGCCTACTCCACCCTAGGTACACTGGCCATGACACTAGAAACTAGGGTATAAAACCTCATATCTGAGTTACAAAAGCAGTCACTCTCAATCTCATCCTCATCCGAGACATGATCTCTTGATCTCTCTGCAAACCTTGGGATCAAGATGAATGGGATATACCCTCCCTGTACCCACATATATTCAACAATATACCCCGCAAGCTCCTTTTGGATTTACTTGTTTTACTAACTAGTAGGTCCTAACAATAGAATAGTTATACATACATAGAACACTACTTGCTTAAGGTTATACTTGATTACTTAAGTGAATTTAACATTTTTAGACTACATCAACCAAGTTATATACAAGATCCTAAATAATATTTGTAAAATATATTGTATATTATGACTTTATAAGATATAGAAGGTATGAAACATGCTTCTTGCTACTCCATCTTGGTACACTGATCCATCATTATCCATAAAGAGACTAAACCTACAACTAGGTCACAAAATAGCTCAAAAAGCCATTTATATAAAAAATAGTAGTAACTTCCTGTAAGAATATCAATATCCTCTCACATTTTGCAGAGAGTCTAACAAGTCATAGAAACAATTTCACCCAAAATTTCAGCATAAATATCCATAGTACGTAAAAGTTATGGCATATACAAGAACTAGGCTTTTGTATGTCTGAATACTAACTTGGATGGGCTAGTTTCAGTACTATGTTTTCATCTGATTGTCATAACAGTAACGTAATAGTATATAAAGGAATTATAATCTCCATAGGTTAACAACTATATAACAAAGTTTAAAGTGTGGGTTGTATTTCTAAGCATTTGGTGCCAAAACCGCACCTATATGACATTTAGAGGAGTTATTACACCTATATTTTGAATTTTAGATCTTGCATGTTCAAAGTAAAAGCTCATTTTGTAGAATAGAAATGTTCATAAGGTCTAGAGAAGGCTTAAGAACTCACATTATCACAATTGTCATGTCAAATAGTACTCACAAAGGACATCTTTTCTCATACAAATTCTAAATTAAGAATAATGACATACATGTAGAAGGTAGTCAAGAAATGCATTCAGAGTTATATGATGCGCTAGGTAGAGAGAGAAAATCTGATATCCAAGATGTAAAACTTTGAAATCAACTCTTAAATGTCAAGCTCAACCTAGCAAAGCTCCAAGAATGTCTCCACTTTCTATAGAAAGGGTGGAACTAGAGTAGAGAAGAAGAAAAAGAGAGTTCTCAACCCTTATGTGTAGGCTTCCAGCAAGAACACTAAGAAACTCAGCCATAGGAGGATGGAGGGTGAAGAACAACAAAAAAGAAGAGTAAATGAGTAAAAATCTTATCCAGAGATGAGGAAATGAAAATAATTGAAGATTCTAATCAGTCCAAGGAGCATCAATTCTCACACATGCATCCACAAAAAGACTGTGATCACCGACCTCGATGGGTTCTTGTCGACCTATGGAAAGCAACACCAAGATCTCTAAAGGTGAGAAGAGAAAAAGAAAGAGAGAAAGACGGGGGTATTTATAGGTGGATGGAAGTTTGGTGCTGCAAAGAAATCCAAACAGGGACCAAAAATCTAAGCGGTCACCAGATCTCCAAGTGGTCACTTAACTCCAAGCGGTCACCAAGAATCCAAGTGGACACCAAGAATCCAAGCGGTCACCGAATATCCAAGTGGTCACTGAAGTTTCATCGATCATCAAGAATATAAGTGGACACCAAATTCCAAGTGGTCACCAAATATCCAAGGGGTTACAAAAGTCTCATCAGGAACTGAGAATTGGTCACCAAAAATACAAGTTGTTGCCAAAAATTCAAGTGGTCACCAAAGTCTCATTGGGCACTGAGAATCCAAGCAGTCAACAAAATCTCAACGAGCAACAACAATACAAGTAGTCGCTAAAAATTCAAATCTAAGAGGGAACAAAAGATTCAAATCTAAGTGGGCACTAAAGATTCATATCTAAGCTGGCACAAAAAGATTCAAAACTAAGCGTTCACTGAGAATCTCATTAGGCACCGATGGAAACACTACACTAATACTTCATAAAGCTCATGTAAACCCCATGAAAGAAAGGCTCAAAAGCATCCAAAGGAGATGTAAATTTTTAATATAATTAAGAACATTATAGACATATTAATAAATTACTAAAAATCATATTTACACTCCCAAAATGGGTAAATTTCACAAGACTCCACAAAATGCAAAAAATTGCATAACTTGAGCAAAAAAAGTCAGAATTGAACAAATTGTAAACATAGTATTGTCAAATGATATTAAAACATAATCCTAAGTTTATTTTTTAGACTAAGCATCCAATTAAGTCAAATAATTATGTCTATGTATTAAGCAAGACTAGGGGTCTTACATTATGCTTTAGCTCTTACTTGTCCTACTATACAGTATGGTTGTATTATATCTGTAAAAAATAATTGGAATATGATATTGGTTGAAATAAATGGTCTTGTATGTTATCTTGCTTGATTATCTATATATATATATATATATATATATATATTTTAAAACATGAAATATAAGATATTTGATCCATTGCTTGATGTCACTAAATCTCTTTGGTAGGATAGTGCATTGATGAAAGAATTAAAACTCTTAGTAGGATAGTACATGGGAGCACTAAATCTCTTTTGCAGAATAGTGCATTTATGGAAGTGCTAAATCTCATTTGCAGAATAGAACACATGAGAACTAAATCTCTTTGGTAGAATATGGCATGTGGCTGAACAACTTTACATATAATGGAAATTCATGATAAAATATGTGTTCTTTTTCATAGATAAATATGTTCAGTTCTTATTTGATTTATCATACATATTTCTATTAAGTACTATATTTATCTTATAGCAAAGTCATAGTATAAAGAGGTATGTGAAATTATTAGTGTACTATGTACAATATTCTTTTACATTGTGTTGACGTGTATGACTTGTAATGTCTTCTTTAGGTTGTGGATATGTAATCCTGAAGACACTTGATAGTTGGAAGTCGTATGACGAGCATATTTATAGGTGGAAATTTTGTCTAGAAGATCTTGTTGTAGATGTAGTATGTGCATATATAAAAGTTTACTATTCAATATGTAATATCCACTTATAACAATTCATTTTATAATTATATTTTGAATGGTGAGCTTGTTGTATGGTTTGTTCTTGTTCATTTGCATATGCTACTTTGATTTCCTTTGACTACCTATTATTTTCTTCTTCTTGGCATAGTGTGTGGTGTTTAAGATGCAATATCCACTGAGGTGAGGGTTTCAATTTAAATGTCACATATGTGGTAAATAGTTGAAAATACGGGGACGTCACAGGGGAAGCATTCCAGGCTTGGGGAAAGGCATGGATCTCCAACTTTGATCCTTATTTTCAAGCATTGTCCATGGTTTTTGAAGCTTATACGTGGTTGGTTTTTTGAGTTTGAGGAAGATAAATGGTTATAGAAAGTTCTCAATTTTATCCTTGCATATCATTCTTTTGTGACACCTACAATGGACATTAATGCATTTTCCCATTTATTTCAATATCCACATGTGAGTTTGGATTTCTACCAAATAGAATAATATTCCATGTCACCCATCAAGTTTCTAATGCATGATGTGGGGGTATTGTGGTCCTTACATGTGAGTTTGACGCTATCATAATAGTGGATACCATTGTATATAGAATCAAAGAGGACATTAGTTCAAGATACATAGTAAGGGTTAGGCATGGCAGATGGATCCAAGATAGAGCAAGGAAGTTTATAGGTATTGACCCTCTTGAAGGAGAACTGAGTGTCATCCTACATGGTTGTAAGAGGGCCATCAAACTAAAAGGGAGACAATCTGTGATTCCAACTGATTCAAGAATCATAGTAGATTATATCAAGGGAAAACTCATATGTTCGATGTTGTTAAGAACTTTGGTGGGAGATGTAAAAACATATATTTTAGACCAACAGAGGAAATCACTGGTTTTCAGGTCAAGGGATACCAATACCTTAGAAGAGAAAGTCATAAAGATGAACTTAATGGGAGACCGACTAGAAGTAGTGTTCATCACATGTCCTAGTTGGCTGATGGATCTCTAACTTAAGGAACTTGATGAGGATAAAATAGGATATAGAAGTACATGTACTTAAGTATAGTAGTTATCAGAGTGGTTTGGTTTATAAAATATAACTCAGAACTTATTCTCCAACCAATGTTATTAGCTTCATCACCTAATTCCAATATAATTAATATGTAATTTTATAGATTTTCTAATTGGAAAAATAATATAAAATTCATAACTAATAATATATAAGTCAAAGAAATAAAGTAAAATACCCCATCGACTCAGTAAAACATAATCTACAATATGATATGGATCAGATAACCTAAAATGACAATTTTTAGGGTTTATATGATTAAAAATATCAAACCCATATTCATATATACGCTTAATAGGTTGGTTGAAGATTTGTTGAAGATTTAAGGTTGAGTTTGGATAATCTAGACTTCATATAAGGTATGTTGCATCCCCCTATTAATCATAGCAATTGATTGAATTTTTCTATCTCTTGAACTATGGTGCTTTATACCATTCCATATTGGGGAACTACCTATCTTTTATCATTTTTGGTACTTTTGAGACATTTTACCCTAAAAACTTCTCTCTCTTCTAATATGTTGACTCAATTGAGTGGCTATATTCTGAAATTGATCATTTCATTTCTAAAACTCTTGGATATGCTTCTTGGAATCTAAAGTTGTATATTGATCATACTATTTTATGATGCAACCCTAATTTGTGGACTTGAACTAGATTGTTCTTTTTGTGAAATGAACCCCATTTTACCCCCTTTTGTGGTGGATGTTTATATGTTCCATGTTGGTGATGGAAAATCTTGTTATGACTAACTTTTACTTTCCCTGATACATGCTTATTGATTCAGTAGTATTAGAGTTATATAATATTTGGTTTTTCCCAAGGGTACTTAACCCTCCTTTGTTATATTATTTTTCACTTGGCAATATTCCATTTCAAGGAATTGAGTTTTATCCCCTTCCACATGTAATATTTTAGGCATTGGGATTTATTCCCCTACCATGCACCGAGATTTTAGTCCTCCTACAATTTTATATGTATAATTGGAAGTTTGGTTGTGTGCCATTTGCTATCATGTTTTGATTTTTGTATTGGTTATATGCCTTGAGAGACATCATCAGATGATTGTAAAATTAATATGTTGTATTTTATTTGGTAATTGATAAAAGGAAATTCTATGTATTATGTTTGTTTCATATTGAGATAATGAATAAACGTCATAGTCCCGAGATTGTTTTGACTCGATGACATATTCTTCAGGTTAAGGACTCGAAACATGAGATCATATGCATGATAATAGTGATCATTCTTACTATGTTACTAGTTTGTTATTATTGGGAATAGTATAGGACAACAATAATATACAAGACTAGAATTTATGGTGAGTGATTATATGTATCTTTAGTCAAGTCATATCTCAATATGACAGTGGTGACTATGATCCTTAGACTTACACTCACTACAATAATCACATGTTTTTATATGTGCTTTGATCACTACCCCAACATGCTCTGAATAAGGGTTTCCAAAAAGGGAAGTGATTGGGTTCATTGCGAAACATCAAGATGATTTTGAGTGATGCAAATTAAATTTGTCCCTCGTTTGGAGTGATATCCTGACCATTTGATAAGAAAGACTATGAAATGTGTGGTTATGCTCATTTGAGTCAATATATAATATTGAGATCACAATATCTCAAATAGTTTTCTCTAGTTCAAGAAACATTGATTGAATGTTAAGAGTATGCCATTCCATGCCCCAGTTTCTATCTGAATATCTGAGATAAAGGGATTACACAATCATGGTAATGTTGATCACTTTATAGGTTGTAGTTGTTCTCCAACTAGTTCCAGTTACTTGGGTGTCAATTATGTGTGGATAGACACTAATATTTTCTTGTGATTTTTTATCATTACAACCAACATAATTAGAAACCTACCCAATCAGTCACATAAGGGATGTATTAGGGAATCAAAGTTTGCAATAAAACAAACAGTTAGAATGGTTCTTAATCATAAAAGGCTGATTTCCTATCTGATCGGGTTACTACAATGTCCTTTTGGCTGATCCATTGACTGGAATGAAATTTTGGTTGGATTAATGAATCAATTGATTGTTAATTGGTCGACTAAATTTTGCACTAGACTAGCCATTCAGCTGATCATAATTCAACATGGAAGGTCTCAAATTGGAAAGAAATTTAGATATGGATCTAAACTAACCCTATAGGTTGATAAAGTAACCTGATCAGATGATAAGAATGCCTTTTGAGTCACATTAGGAACCTGATCGGTCAATCAGGTAACCAGATCGACCAATCAGAATTCTAGTTTGAGTGTTCAACATTAAGGTTGTTTCAAGATTGTGATTAGGAAAATGTATTGGAATGAGGATTTCCCAAGCCCATGTCTCCCCTATATAAACGAGGCACGTCCCAAAGGGTCTGATACATATTTTGAGAAAACTTTTGAAACAAATTGGTCATCATATCTCTCTTGGATAGAGAGAGAGGAAGAAACCCAAAGAACTAATGCCCAAGATAGGAGATGAAAGGGAGTTCTGAGATGACTATTATGTCAACAACTCTTGTTCCTGTTTGACTGGTGACAAGGAAGTATACCATATTCTCCCTCATCTATGTAGACAAAGTAGAGGCTGAGACCACACATGTGGAGGCTTGGAGAAGCTATTTCACAAAATGAAAGTAAGATGTTGTGAAGAAGACAACGATACAAGATCTTGGAAGCCAATCCAGATCTCTTATTGATCTATTTAGATTTGTTTGTAGCCCATTTGGATGTAGATACAAAAGATTGAATTCTTCACTAACAACATATGTGTCTAGTTGTTGGAAAACTAGTGTGAGTAAAGGTATCACCTTTATCTCTTCTTATGTGTTTTGTTCACCATTATTTTATTTCAACTACATATCCAATTATTAGGGTATTATGGGAAGATCTTTTTTATTATTCCATTGCACCCCCTTCCCCAAAACCCAATAGTTGTATCAGAACTGAGTTGTACACTTTTACATTGGTTTGGATTTTGAACTATAAATGATCTGTTGAACAAATTATGTGCAAAATTCTATCCACATTGATTACCTGATATCATATATAATATGATATAAATAAGTACTACATATACCTATTTGACACCTTGAAAGTTGTTTTGTTTGGTGGATGTGGATATGGCAATTAGGTAGTTGTGGTGTGATCTAAAACATGTAATGTCTCCATTTTTATTTTGATCAAAATATATGTAACATGAATATCACTTGCATGCCATGTCTCTCTCTATTCATTCTTCATGTAACTTTTAATTATGCAATTAGAATAGGATGATGTGAAGGCATCATGATTTGGACCATGGTGGATAGGAGGGGATGATTAGAAGTCCACATCAAGGAGGATGGTCCTTTGAGGGTTTGTGATCAAGACAAGATGACGAATCAATAAGAACACAAGAACTACCCATGCCAGGGACTACCAATCACCCAAACAGGTTACCTAATTGGTTGACCAAAATGTTGAAAAGGAAACATTAAGGTTACATCAGATGTGAATCTCATGGTTGTTTTTCTACAATAGTTGTTGCCTCAACTTGTTGTACTATTTTCCATATCTTGTTTTTATCGCATGTGGTGATTGTTATAATATATTATATGTATAATAAATGTATATGCAATGGTGATTGGATACACAAGTATATATATATATATATATATAAATATATATATATATATATATATATATATCCCATAACATAATAACAAAGTTGAATATGCCTTCCAAGTGAAAAACACATGAAAACCTTTTTTGACTAAGTGTGGGAATGCCAAGCGTGTTGAATTATCTACCTTGACAAAGTGTGCTAATAAGTATGTGGGATTTCGAAGAAGGTGCATATGTATTGGCCTTTGGTTGGACTTGAATAGGTGGTCTTAATGATATTAAACATCTAGAGCATAAATAGGAAATTAATTCATATGATGGTTTATTGACATGAAGTTGTGCAACCATCTATCCAGGAATTACATATGATGCAATTGTAATTTGTTACTTGCCTTAATAGCTAAATTGTGATCGTCAGCCATACTTGATTCATGACTTAATGTATTTTGGATCTTGACTAACTAGAAGATTTCTCATTGTTATCTTTTGAATTAATATTTAGGGCTATTAATTGAATAAAATAGTGGGAGATTAATTAACTAAAGTCCAAATTAATTTGGTCAAATCCGAATGCTCAAATTGTTTTGTTGTATGCAGATCAGCAGAAAACACAAACAATCCTTTTTCACTAAGGTCGGTCCTTGAGAAAGAAAAATTGAATGAGAATAACTTTAAGGACTGGTTTAGGATGTTGAGAACCATTCTCACACATTCACATAAGATCTATGTCAGGGACACACAAGTACCTAATGAACCAACTCCTAATGCACCTAGAACAAAAAGGAAGCTCATACAAAGCATTTTGATGACACTATGGAGATCAAATGCCTCATGATATGATGCATGAGTCATCATCTGATTCTGAAGCAACATGAAATGTGGATGTTATTGAGATGATAACTCATCTCAAGAACATGTATCAACAAAAAGAAAGTAAAGAGAGGTATGATGTATCAAATGCTCTATTTAAGTGCAAAATGACAGAAGATAATCCAGTGGGACTCCATATACTCAAGTTAATTGGGTATGTGGAATGTCTTGCAAAAGTGGACTTTCCTTTAGATACAGAGTTTGCTATAGATGTGATCATGTAGTCATTTTCATATTGATATAAGCAATTTATCACAAACTAGAACTTGAAATTTTTTATAAGCCATTTATAGAGCTACTTGGCAAATTGAGAATTGTATAGGGGTAAATGAAAGCAAGCCCATATTTGTGTTGATGGTCTGTAAAGGAAAAGGTAACTCCTAGAGAAAATGCAAATATAAGAAAGGTTCTAAATCTAGCCAAAAGTCTTCTAATACGTTAGGTAAAAGGATACTTGTTGGTATATGTCATGTGAGTCATCATATGCAATTGCCTAGGCTCTGGGATTTCATGTCATAGTATAAATACCATCCTTTGGGGCTTGTCCTATGCAGTTGAATATGTAATATGAATTTTTAGTTTTCCTTCTTGGTATTCTTATTACTTGATGGGAACCCCATTTTAGTGGTATCAAAACCAAACCCTAACCTTTCGGGTTATAAACAACAACATACAAATGACCCAAGAAGTCATACATACTACGAAGAAGAAGAAGGGGGAAAAGTGCATGGCAATTAAAATCGATTTATCGAAAGTCTACGATAGGCTGTCATGGGAATTCATAGATGATACCTTATAAAAACTTGCGCTTCCCCTGAATATTGTGAGGTATATAATGAATTCGATTACAATAGGTGAATGCTCGGTCATATGGAATGGCAATCTTACTAAGGCCTTCAAAGCTAGTAGGGGCCTACGCCAGGGAGATCCCCTCTTGCCATATATCTTTGTGTTGTGCATTGAATTCTTGGGCCAGATGAACAATGCTTCAAAAGCTTTATGGAGGCATTGGGCCAATCTATTTCTATCAAGAAGACAGAAATTTTCTTCTCTGCTAGTGTACCCAGAAACACAAGGCAAAAGGTGACCAAAATCGGTGCATTCAAGGAAACATCTGATCTTGAAAGATATCTTGGCATTCCTATAATCCATTCAAGAGTCAATAAGAGAACGTACGCTGACATCCTGCATCGAGTAGACAGTCGAATCAATAGTTGGGCAGCGAGAAGCCTCTCATTTGTTGGTCATTGTTGTCTGGTGAAGGCCACGCTTACTGCTATTCCCACTTATGCCATGCAGACTGCTTATCTCCCTCTAGGACTCTGCGACCGGATAGACAACAACATTAGGAAGTTCTTATGGGGTGGCGGCTAGAATGCTCACCCCATACCACTTGTAGCCTGGAATAAAGTGACTTGCAGAAAGGAAGATGGAGGCCTGGGCATACGATCCATGAGATAATGGAATTTAGCCCTCATTATGAAGAATGCTTGGGAAGTGTCTGTGGGTAGAGACACTATGTGGTGTCGGTATATTATACCCAAGTACAAGTAATATTCAGGGGGTAACCTCCCTAATGTTTCCAGGTTAGCGAAGGTTGTCCTCAAAGGAAAAAGTTTATTGAGGAAAACACTTTCAAGGAAGTGTTGAATGGTACCGGTACTAATTTCTGGACTGATTACTGGTGTTCTGAGGAGATAAAACTATCTGAGCTGGTTGTCCATCCTATACCAGAGGAGATCCCTGATTTGCAAGTCGCAAGTGTCGGTATAGGTAATGGAGGTTGGGATATAAAATTTCTATAGGACTGGCTTCCCAAAGAGGGAGTCGATCTGGTCTTGGCCATTCCAGCACCCTCCCCCAGGCTGACAACGATGTGTCAGTTTGGAAAGCCACCACGGATGGGCTATATTCTACAAAATCTGCTTATACAACTCTGAGAAATTCATGTGATCTGCGAGTAGATGGAGATTGGGATGTTGTGTGGAAATCCAAAGTGGTGGCAAAGGTTAAATATTTCATGTGGCTGTTTATGCATGGAGCCCTCCTAACTAATCACAAGCATGTACAACGTCATATGGCAATAGATGCAAGATGTGTAAGGTGTTAGGAGAAGGAGGAGACTAATATCCATGCCATACAAGACTATAAGATAGTCAGACCGATATGGGAACAATTGCTTAGAGGGGCTCAACCTAGATCCTTCTTCACGGTTGAAGCTCGCACGTGAATCAAGCAAGGTTTACGGTTAACAGGAGACAAAAAGATCTCATTCATGCTCTCATGTTGGCACATTTGGAACTGGAGGAATCAACAAGTCTTTGAGAAGGTTATCAAACCCACTGAGCACGTGTGCAGGTTTATAAGATCTGAGGTGAATGCGACAGAGAAGGTATGGTGGAAAAGTGATGAGAATTGGGTAGGAAACTCGGTTCAGACATCTAAAGCTCACTGGAGGAAGCCGTATGCGGGAAGACTCAAAATGAATGTCGACGCCGCCATCCTCAGGCGGAAGAGTGCAGCAGCATTGATAATCAGGGACGCCACGGGTGACTGGAAGGGGGGATTTGGCACTCTTTATTCTAACATTCGTTCTGCATTCCACGGAGAGCTTCTGGCCTTACTTTGTGCCTTACAGAAGGCAAAGGAGTTGGTATCGGACGAACTCTATATAGAATCTAATTGCAAGTTGGCGATCGACGCAGTGCAACAACAAGTTGTTAATCACCCACAGCACACGAGACTCATACATGGGTGTCGACGGATTCTGGTTAGACACAGTCAATGGACCCTATCCCATACTCACCGAATGCGCAATGCAGTTGCGGATGGCCTAGCAAAGTATCACATTAGAAACAAGCAAGGAGCTTTTCACTACATTAGGCCGCCAGAGGCAATTCAAAAGTGGTTAGACAAGGATCAGTGTAATGGTAGTAGTACTACTACTTTCCCTTCGTTCTTAAATCCTAGTATGTATAATTTGATAAGTCTGCATGCACAAGAAGAGCGGGATGAATAAGAAGTTCTTCCATATTCCTAAAAAAATTCAACATATGATCATGAGTGATTGGCTCTAGTGCAAGTGGGAGACTATTGGTTGTATGTCCTGTGACCTATCATGTGATGATTGTAAATGGGATATTTTGTATTTGATTTGATTATTCGTAAAAGAAAATTCCACTTATTATGTGTGTTTCATACTGAGATAATGAATAAATCTAATAATCCCCTGAGTGTTTTGACTTGATCACATATGGTTTTGGTTAAGGACCCCAACATGATATCATATATATAATAATAGTAGTCGTTCTTGTTATGTCCCTAGTCTATTAGTCTAAAGGATAGTACATGACAACAATAATACATAATACTAGCATGTATGGTGACCTATGATTATGTCTCTTTAGAAATGATATGGGATATCAATCAAGATGTGTAGTAACTTGTTGAAGAACAACTTAGAGTGGATATACGATCATGAGATCAACACATGGAATTCATGTAATGACTTGCTAGAGTCATACCTCAACGTGATAGTGGTAATTGTGATCCTTAGACCTAAAGTCACTACAGTAATCACATGTTAATCTGTGTTCTTTGACCACTAGCCCAATGTTCTCTAAAGATATTTTACCAAAAAGGTAGTCATTGGGTGCACTATGACACATGGGAATCACTATGAGTGATGTAGATGGAATTCATCCCTTCTTTAAAGTGATATCCCAACTATTAGATAAGAAAGACTATGAAGTGCATGGACATCTCATGTCAGTCGATATATGATATTGAGCTCACATTATCTCAAATAGTCTACTCCTGGTCATGGAACATAGATTGAATGTCAAGAGGATGATATTCCATCCATCAATTTCAAAAAGAATATCTAATACAAAGGGATTATAAGATCATAGTAACAATGGTCACTTTATATGTTGTAGTTGTTCTCCAACTCATTCCTATTACTTGGGTGGCAATGATGTGTGGCTAGACATCAATCTTTGTGTGAGAGTTTATTAACATCACAACCAACTTAACCAGGAACCTACCTTGTCACACACATAAGGATGCATAAGGAAATTGAAACTTGTAATAGAAACAATTATTAGAATAGTTCTAAATCATAAACAGGATGACTTCCTATCTAATCAGGAAACTTGAATGTCCAATTCAGTCATCTGGATTGGTTGAATTAATGGATCAATTGATTTTCAATTGGCCAACTAAAGTTTGCCCTGGATTGGCCCAGTATGCCATTCAGGTATCCTAATTGGCCAATCATATATCCTGGTTAGCCAATCAGAATTCAGTAGGGAAGGTCTCTAATTGGAAAGCAGTTTAGATCAAGATATGAACTGACTTGATCGGTAGGTCAGAATGGCTTTTGAGTCCTAATAGATCTTGATTGGATAATCAGGTAGCATGGCTAGCTAGATAAAATTCCAATGTGAGTTTTCAATATTAAGGTTATTTTAAGATTGTGATTGGGAAATGCATTGCAATCAATTTGTCCATACCCATGACTCTCCTACATAAAGGGGGCACATCCCGAAGGGTTTGACACATCTTTTGAGACAACTTGTGAGACAAGTTGGCCATCATATCTCTCTTGGAGAAAGAGGAAGAAACCCATAGGATTGCTACCCAAGATACAAGAAGAACAGGAGTTTCAGGTCAACTAACATGTCAACAACTCATGTTCCTCTTTGGTGTGATGGATAAGGTTGTGCACCACGTTCTCCCTCATTTGATTGAACAAAGTAGAGGCTAAAGAACACGTTAAGAGGCTTGGAGAGGTTGTTCCTTGACACAAAAATAAGATGATTGATTTTGAATTGACAACTATGTGTTAGCCTGATGCCAATCTGGATCTCTTGTTGATCTATATAGATTTTTTAGTGGACAATTCAGATCTAGATCTGAGATCAAGTTCATCACTGACAAACCACACATCTAGTTGTTGGAGAACAAGTGTGCACAAAGGTATACCCTTGTCCCCTCTTATGTCTTTTGTTCACAGTCATTTTATTGCTACAATGGATCCAATGGATAGGGTATAAAGGGAAGTTTTATTTTATTATTCAGTTGCAACTCCTTCTCAAAAACATAATATTTTTTGTTGTAACTTCCACTAATTTTATAAATACACTTGCGTTGCATCTATCTCACTAGCATTTTATACTACTTATTAGACATTACTGATGGGTTGTTTGCCATAAATATTATGTGCCTGCTTTTATGGCATACTTTATAATTGTTAGATGGAAAGTGTATCATTTAAATATATTAAATTTATTGTATTTGACATCCATTTGGATGTTTTCTTTCCCTTTTTGTTGCAGGCCTTTATAAGTATATTGTTGTCCTTTTCCCCTAAAATTTCCAAATATCTATTTACATACACATACATGCTTTTATGCCAACAACTTACACTTTTTTTTTTCTTTTGTGGGGTGTGCTTCTAACCCCTTAGGTGAAGGATGTGGAGGTCTTGACTTTGTGACCAGGACTTTCCTTAGTGGAGTTGACTCTTGGGAGATAGACTTGAAGTAGCCCAGACTACCCTCTACCTAGTTGATAAAGTTTTGAAATGCATGTATCCCCATTTGTGTGAAACACCAGTCACACCAAACGAGATAACTCAAACCAAAGTGTGAAGTTACTAACTAATAAAGCACATTACCAAAAAATAGGGTAAATTATAACTGATCTTATATAATCAACAAAAGCAGAACATATTACAACCAAGTCCACAAACTTTACCATGTTACACACCATATCAGGTATTTACAACTATTCACTTGGCACATAGCCATGTCCTGTTATAAAAGAACCTATCCACATATAAGGACCACATATATGAGGCACATGTACAACAAATGTGTACTGTCAAAATCATGTAACGATGTACAACATCTACAATATATAACTCTCTTGGGACCTGAGAGTATATGGATGACACATATGACTTTTCTACAAAACACAACAACTTATCCAACCTTCTTCGATTACTGATCTCCAAGATGCTCCTCCTCAACTGCAATATCTACCCCGCTACTGAAGGGCACCTAAAAAGATTTGGAAACCCATGAGTTGAGACCAACGTCCCAGAAAAGATATAAATTTCTACCAAAAACTATTGTTAACACAAATTATACTTAAACATGAAAGTAATATCATCAACAGTATGAGAAAATTTAGTTAAATAATCAACTGAGACTAATTACACATTTAAGTAGATGGATTTGATAAGTAGAACATCATATCTTTTCAGGAGGAATATGGAGAACATGTATATCTGTTATCAACTAAATAGTTAAGAAATAAGGAAAGGGTAACATCTAATGTAAGTCATGTTTAACCCTAAACAGATATACTACACAACTGTGTTACATCTTTTATTATGCCCAGGGGAGAGTGAGGTATGCCACTCAAACTCCAATTGACCATTGCTAAGTTGAAATTATTTTTGTACAAGATCTAGAAGTACTCGTGTCCTAATATCTCATCCGCCCTTAGTCATTATGAGTTAGCCTTAGTGACACTTAAGGTCAAGATGCAAAACAACTTAGTCCACCCTTGGTATATAGGTCATGGCACTAGTGAAGCTAAGATACGACTGCAACTGTTCTCTTACTGAGGTATGACTGCAACCATACTCAAATTATATCACAAATACTGGATCACATCATCTGAGGTATGGACTCAACCATTTGATAGCCAGGGTATGACAATAATCATCCCTCGTAAATGCATATAATCAACAATGTATGACTCTGAGCTTCCATGAAAGGAGGAATGCTTATTTTACCATCCAACATATCCTAACACTCTAATGGATCTACGACACAGGACACTACATGATTAGGGGTTCACTTGATTAGTTAAGCCAATTGGATATCTTTTATTGCATCAATCAAGTTACAATGTACAAACCCTAAACATATACTATTAAGATAAGGGTAGAGTGCAACTCTATAAGATATAAAATATACTAAGCAAAAAGCTGATCACATCACCACATAATGTTGTCTTGCTGCCATGCACAAGGGCATCACCATTATATCATCACTATGGTAACAAATCTATCATCACATCACTAGAGGAAATCACCTCACTATTAGGCACTAAGCCTCTGCAGAGGTCATAAGACCTAATTACATAGTTCATGCATACATCATTATCTCATCATGCCTCATTAAGGTTCATAATCACCATGCACATGTCACACATATACACCACATCGATCATTTGGATATGATGTTCATTCAACCTACAAGTTATGTTACAACAAGTAGGAGAGTGAAAATACTTCATCACCATATTATTTACTCAACCAAATAAGTATTTATTACCAAGTATTCGATTAGGGTTAGGGTTTCAACATAGTCAACCGAATTAGGGTTTCCAAAAGGTAGTAACTTTAAACCGTAATATCATGATTTTCCACATTGTTGGGACCTATTAAGTCAACCATTATCTTCATGAGATAACCATACCAAGAAATAAGTAACCAAGGATCATCATCGACTGAAGAGGATCTAAATCCCAAATCTATGTGATCAAAGAGAACAAACTATTATGGTCAAAGACCATCACAAATCAAAGAGACTGAAAAGAAGGCCTACTTCATCATCGACCGAAGGAAATATGGATCCCTTAGTGACCAAAGGGAAACACTAGGCCTTCACTGATCAAAGAAGGAGTTCAACCATCAACGACCCATGAATCCAAAACTCTGTGACCAAATGAAAATAAGAGGGAAACCTCATCGACTGAAGGACATATGGTCATCTCTTCGACCAATCAAGGAAACCACACATAGTGACCAAAAACTATCACCAAACCTTTGACCACTTGGACCATAACATGAAGAACATTAGGAGAGAGAAAACCACTACCAAAACATGATTAAAAAAGCCAGTTTACTAACATGAAACTAAAACCTCAAGGAGTGAGGTACTTCAAGGAAAACATCATCCAAACCCTAGAATCCGATCCTCATCATGAGTGGAAAAATAAACCAAAACCCTAATATTTGACTAACATTCAAGAAAAGTGTGAAACCAAGATCAAGAGAGAAAGAAAACTAAATATGTAGTACACTATGCATGTATAAAAAACCTTTCTTATCAAACAAGAACAAATGCACGATTAAGGGGGTCAAATCAAAACTAAGCACATGCATGAAGGATCACCACTTCCATCATCAACAAGAGTTTAGCCACATGGATTAGGTTTAACAAGGAGATCATTTACACTAGGATCATCATCACTATAATACCTATAATCATGTCTTAAAGAGAGTTCATTAACATGCAAGATGAGTGCAACAATAATTTTGGGGAAAGTTATATAACTCGCCTTCATTTTGATGAAACAACCTCCAAGAAAAGAAGCTCCAAAGGAGAGAGAGAAACCTAGTTTGTTAAACTCCACCCCAACCTAGAATCATGCATAATCATAGGTTAAAGATGGCTCAAAAGAGAGGCAGATCCCTAGGCCAAGAAAGAAAGAAAAGAGAGAGGAGGTCTTCATCACACTAGGTACTACCTTGGAAGACAATGGATTCAACCTTTATTAAGGAGAAGTTCCTCAATAAGACCACCATGGAAAACCATGGTTCAATGAAGATAAGAAAAGAGAGCGGTAGGGTTGCAAGAAAATGAAACCAAAGAGAGTAGATCGCTTACCAAGGTTAAGGAAAACTAAGGATCACCAAAAGAGAGTAGCTCCAACTCTAGATCCACACATACAAGCTTCGGCCGCCTTGCTCCTGGGTGGAGCTCCTTCTCTTACAAGAACCAAGGGGGATGAGCTCCAAGGAAGAGATAAGAAATAGAGGGTGCTAAAGGATCATATGCATGGGAAAAGAGGAGTACATATACCCAAGGGTAGGAGAGAGGTGAAGGAGACTAGGTTACTAACTAAACATGCCATTTGTCTATCATAAAACATTCATACAAGAACTAAACATGCACATGAAACTATGATCATTAAAACCAAGGAAGTTCAGTGACCTCACTTGGTCAAAGGACCATGGTCTAAGATAACACATCCTACAAGGCTCATCAGTCAAAGAGAAATAAGAAGGGATCATCGATCACATAGAAAGCATCCTAGGGTTTCTTGGTTCTTTAATCGCCAAGGCCACTAAGTGCACTCAAAACCTCATCAAATGAAGACACCAAAGTCAAAGACACAACAAGGTGGGTTGTTGAAAACCAACTCAAAGGGTCAACACTCAAGAAAGGACAACCATCTACATAAGGCACCAAGGCAAACCCTAAACATCCACTCATGATGCCACCTCAACATCCAAGGTACAACAAGAAGCCCCTAAGCATCATTCTATCTCTCTCATTATGCTAAAACATAGGAGGCACATCCAACGGGTGCAAATTGCAAGATAAACCCTCAACATGGGTAAATTGCAACTTGGTCTAAAACAAGCTTACATATAGGATAACTAAATTAAACATTATTCAAACTGGACCAAACTAAAAAATGAGCATGTCACATGTTATTAAATCACATCACATGATTAGATTAAGGTTTTAAGAATCTTATTATGTTAAGAAAACAAGGTTAGACAAAAATCTGGGTTAGGGGTCTTATAACCATAAACCCCTAATAAGGATTTCATCCCAGAAATCCTACAAAAAAAGAGATGGGTACTTCTTGTGCATCTCTTCCTCTAAATCCCACATGGCTTCCTTCATGCCATGATGATGCCACAAAACCTTAACCAACATGATAACCTTCTTTTTGAACTTCTTCACCCTTCTATCCAAGGTCAACACAAGGCCCTCCACATACGCCATATCCTCTACCAACTAAACCTCTACAGGATACAACACCAACTCAATATCTGGGTGACACTTTCTCAACATTGATACATAGAAAATTGGATGCAACATGTGTAGCTCAGGAGGCAACTCCAACCTATAAGCCACCTTCCCAACATGTTCCACCACTGGGTAAGGTCCCATCCTAGGATCCAACTTACCCTTCTTTCCAAACCTCAACACTCCTTTCCAAGGAGAGACCTTGAGATACACTTTGTCTCCCACTTGGAACTCCAAGGGCCTACAACGATTATTAGCATAAGACTTCTGCCTATCCTAGGTTTCCTTCAGTTGCTATCATCTTAATCTTCTCTATCATCTAATGTACAAGCTCAAGCCCCAAAAGTTGATACTTACCCAATCCATACCAACACAAAAAAGATTGACAATGTCTCCCATACAAATCCTCATATGGTGCCATGTCAATACACCTCTGGTAGCTGTTATTGTAGGGAAACTCTATCAAATTGAGGTGCATATCCCAACTTCCCCAAAATTGTAGAACACAACCTCTCAACAGATCCTCTAAGATTTGAATAGTCCTTTTAGACTGGCCATCTGTCTATGAGTGAAACATTGTACTGAACCTCACCTGCGTACCCATAGTTGTGTGTCCCAGAAATGAATGGTAAACTAAGGATCTTTATTAAACACTATGGTAGCTGGGATACCATGCAAATTGACTATCTTGTCAACATATATTTGTGCAAGCTTCTCAGTTGTATACATTGTCTTCATAAGAAGTAAGTGTGCTGACTTGGACAACCTGTCCACTATCATATAGATGGAATCATGACCATTGGATGTCCTAGGGAGACCAACCACAAAGTTAATCATAATATGATCCCATTTCCACTACGGTATAAGTAACAGTTGCAATGTTCATGCTGGGTTCTGATGTTCAGCCTTGACCTATTGACATACATGATACTTTACCATGAACTCAACAATGTCATGCTTCAAATAATGCCACCAATATAGATTTTTCAAGTTATGGTACATCTTGGTAATTCCTAGATGCATGGCGTACATCAAAGAGTGAGCCTCTTCCAGAACCAACTTCCTCATATTATCAATATCAAGAACCACTGCTCTACCGTGGTAACACACTATCCCATCTTCTGACTCATAGAAGCCATCACACTTCTCACTACCAAACTCTTCTTGGATTTGTTGTATCATAGTATCATCCCGATGTGCATTTCTAATTAGTTGTCTTAATGTGGCTTCACCTGTAACTATGCTAGCAAGCCCTCCAACAAGGAGACCTCCAATTTCACATTCATCTAACATAAAGACACCAACATTCTTATTTATGGAACACCAAGGAACACAACTGCACCTTATCAACATATGATGATGAAGAAGACTTCCTGCTCAAAGCATCTTCCACCATGTGTGCCTTTCTTGGATCATAGTCTATGGTGCAATCATAGTCTTTGATCAATTCCATCCATCGTCACTACCACATATTCAACTCTTACTTCGATAAGATGTATTGAAGGTTCTTATAGTTTGTGAAGATCTGACACTTCTCTCCATAAAGGTAGTTCTCCAAATCTTCAAGGCATGGACCACCACTACAAGCTCCAGATCATACATTGGTTAGTTCTCCTCATGTTTCTTAAGCTGTCATGAAGAAAAAGAAATCACATTCTTGTCTTTCCTTAGAACACAACCCAAACCATTCCTTGACACATCACAAACGATGATGTGACCCTCTTCTTGGTCTGGCAGTACTAACACCAGTGTACTAGTTAGCTTCTCTTTCAAAATCTTGAAAGAACACTAACACTTGTCATCCCAGAAAAACAACACACCCTTCCTTGCCAACTTCTTTAGGGGTAACATTATCACACTAAAGTTCTTAATAAACCTACAGTAATAGCCTACCAAGCCTAAGAAACTGCAGACCTTGTCGGTGGCTTAGGTTGCTGCCACTCTAACACTGACTGAAAATTCTTGGGGTCCACATGAACACCTTCAGCACATATCACATGACCAAGGAAATGCACCTCTTCAACTTGAGTTGTCTCAACAATGTCAACGCTTGTCGTAAATGCTGCTCATGTTGTTGGTTGTCTTTGGAGTATATCAGGATGGCATCGATGAACACCACCATGAACTGGTGAAGATAAGGTATGGACACCCTATTCATCAGGTCCATGAACATTGTTGGTGCATTGGTTAGCCCAAACGGCATAACCACAAACTCGTAATGACCATACCTAGTCCTAAAGGCTGACTTAGGTATGCCATCTACCTTGATTCACAACTAATGGTATCCTGAGCTCAGATCTAACTTTTTGAACACTACAACACCTCTCAACTGATCGAACAGGTAATCTATCTGTGATAAAGGGTACTTGTTCTAAATCATCACTTTGTTCAACTACCGGTAATCTATACACAACCTCATAGAATCGTCCTTCTTCTTCACACAAAAAATGGGAGCATCCCAAGGGGAAGTGCTTATCCTGATAAAGACCTTCTCTAGCAGATCCTACAACTTCTTCTTCAACTCTTGCATCTTTGTCAATGCCATTCTATACAGTGACAATGCTATTTGTTGCGTACTAGGGACCAGATTGATCTTAAAATCAATCTCTCTAGGAGGGGGTGTTGGTATGTATGCCCTGAGAGCCAATCATGGGATGATTGGTGGGATACATTAAGGTTGATTTGATAAACATCAAAGGCAAGCTTCCAATTCTTTCTGGTTCAGTCATATGAGATAGTGATAGAATAGATTGAATGTCTAGAGAATGACAGTACTCAATGACGTATGCTTTTAGGTTAAGGACCTGAATGATGAGATCATACGGATGCTAAGAGTTTGTACATTCTTGTTATGTCCCTAGTCGGATGTCATTGTGGAAGGTAGATAGACAGAAATGACACACAAGACTAGATTGTGGTGTTGGTTGATGACAAAATCTCATTAGTCATGATATAGAGATGTCAAACCAAACACATAGGTACTTGTTAGAGAACAAGAGTACCGGACAGACCCACCGTGAGTTTGACACATGGAACCATGACATGGTAGTCATAGTCAGTAATCATAGTGATGGTGGTGAGTGTGATTCTTTGACCTGAAATCACTACACTCAACACATGTCGTTGGGCACACTTTGACATCATCAAAGGCAGTCCTAAAACATGGGTTGTTATAAAGGTGATGATTGAGTGGCTTTGACACATGGGGCTTTTGAGGGGTGAGTGATAGATATGGGATTTGTCCCTCCTGAGGGAGCTTGATATCCATGGCCACTTGATGAGTAGGATTGAGAAAGGCATGCACACATGTGTGAATCAGTATGTGATATTGATGTCATACATATCTCTTCCAATCTACTCTGAGATCAAGAAAGTGAATGAATGTTGACAGGATGACTGTTCCATGCCTCGAGTTCATTCGGGATATCAATGACAAAGGAATTATACATTCACTGTAACACCATTCATGGATTGTAGGATTGAAAGTTGTTCTCCAACTTTCTATTTCACTTGGGTAGTAGTGATGTGTGACTAGGCACCTCTCTTTGCTTGTGAAGTCATAAGTGTTATGGACTTTCACTGCCAATGTGAAAATGGACCTGTAGGGTCACACATAGGATTTAACCTGGAAGAGGAGTTTTGTCCACAAACAATGTTTAGATTGATTACTAAAGGAGTTTAGTAGTTCAATAAAACACTCAATTAATTGATAGCTCAATGTCATAATGTTCAAGGAGTTGGACACATTGATTAGAGTATCAGATTGATTGAAACTGCAATTGATTATTTCTGAACAATCTGCACTCCCAACCGATCGGCTCATGTGATGAACCGATCAGCTCAGCTTGGTGAACTGATCGGATCAGGTGGTGAGTCGATCGGCTCATGGATAGGGTGAAATGATTGCTTCAAGTGTTGAAATGATCGGGTCAACTGATGCAACTGAGCAAGTTGGGAAAGTAGGATTGGTGAGAAATTTCCTTTCGTTTCACTTGCCCAATTTGATTGGAACAAGGATTGGTATTTTATACCAATTAGAAACAAAAGAAGAAAAGTCTATCGGGAACTGACCAGGACCACGAACCGACCGGTTCAGAAGTGAACCGACCATTTCATAGGTCCCAACCGATCAGTTGAGGTGTCAACCGACTGACTCAGGTCCCCAACCGACCATTTCATAAATGAAACGATCGGTTCAGGTTGCGCAGTTGGTTGTTTTTGTGGAAAATCTTGAACCCTTCTACTCCTTCTTTAGTACCGCATTGCCCGGGATAGAGAACCCAATCCCATGACCCTCCTATATATAGGGGTATTGGGGGCTTCTCAAAGAACAACACAGTGCAACCAGTTGCTCTGTAAAGTTGTCGTTCTCTCTGGTTTTGGTAACCGAGAGAGCCCGAAGAAGTGCTACTCGATAAGGGAGGCACAACAAGGGAAAGACAACTGCAGAAAGTGACTGGTGGCAAGAGAGTGTGTCGGTGACTAGTACGCCGACAGGAGGGTGCAACTCCTTCCAATTCCTTATGGGATAAGGAGATTGGAGTTCCAGGTGGTCCGTGTGGACTACTTCAGAGGCGAGAGATTTCTACCGCTCGGAGGACAGCTGTCAATCCCGACAGTCCCGGTGAGACCAGGAGTCGTCAGTCCCGGTGCGACCAGGAGCTGCACAGACACCGTCTAAGACCGGAGGTGAAGATCGCGTAAGCCGTGAGGTATTGTCACCAAGAAAGCCTCGGGACAAGGTATGATTCCACAGACCATCCTTTCCTATTGTATAGATGTTGACGTGTTTCCTTGTTCTGGGTTTGGGGAGGAGAATTTTTTTTTGTTTCCGTTGCCTTCTCTGCCTCCCCTAAAACCCTACGGGGGGAACACTGGAAAACTCGTCAGGGAACATATCCTCAAACTCTCAAACAATGGGCACCTCTTGGATACTAGGACTCCACACCTTACTATCCACCACATGAGCCAAGAAAGCCTCACACCCCTACCTCGTCAGCATCTTTGTCATCATCCATGACACCAAGCACATTGGAAGAATCTTCCTATCTCCTTGGAAGACCCACAAAACATCACCATCAAAGAACATTTCTACCTTGAAACAACAATCCAAGACCACGTGATACTTTTCCAAAGTATTCATCCCAAGGATCACATCCAATCCATGCATGTCAAGTGGTATGAGATTCACTTGGATGATGTGTCCTGACAAAGAAAGAATGGAAGATGGACACACCTCCTGCAACTCAGTGGAACTAACGATAGGGGTTTCTAGAAGGAGACTATCAAATCTGTGACTAACAAGCAAATAACAGCTAGCTATCACCTCTCTAGTGATAAAAGAGTGTGTCACACTAAGGTCAACCAAAATAGATACAAAGCAAGAAGAAGACAAATCAGAATAAATTACTCCATCTGACATGTCACGATCTATGGATTGACCACTCCCTCCAGCTGACTGATGGTGTAGAATCGATCAATTTCCTATTGTCACCCCGTCCTCTACTGGCTTACCTAGAAGATCATGCTTGTGACACCTGACTGCATCCTCTACCTCCTTGAAATATTGTCACTGTTATGACCCATGTTGACTCAGTCTCAGTTTTTATGTTACCTCTTCATCCTTCATTGGACAAGACCATCTGATGTGTGCTGCCTTCCCACACTTATGGCAAGTTCTTGAGTCATATTGTCACCTAGATGGCCCTATCACTGATACTGAAACCACATTGTGAGCTCCTATTGATGGAAATCTATGGCCTCAGCCTTTTCTCGAAGACCACTAAGATGACACTCTGAACCTCTATTGTGACTGAGGTGACAAAACCTAGGCTTATTAAATCCTTCAGAAGATTTCTCTTGAAATTGAGCCGGTCTCTTCTTAGCATTTGCCTCACACTTCTCAACAACTGATCATTTTATCCAACTAATGGACTCCATAAAGGTCACAAATTGCACCCAGTTCTCCAACGTAGACACCATCAACGTCAACTCTTTGCTCAAACTCTTCTCAAAATGTTGGATTCTCTCCTTATCTATTGCAAATTATGTGAGGACAAAACCTCAACAACTCCATAAACTTTTCCTCCTACTCATTGTTCGTCATTGATCCCTAGTGAATCTTCTCAAACTGTGAGATCTTTATGTCCAGATATGTCTCCAAGAAGTATGAGCTTACGAACTCCCACTGAAAATCCTCTCAACTGATCGCTACACCGAGTCTCTTCTCTTCCTCAATGGCCCACCAATGGCCATCACTTCCCTTCATCTGGTATATTGTGTGCTTCACCTTATCCTCTTCTGAGATATTGAGGATCTTGTAGGCCTTCTTCAGATCTATCAGCCACATATTTGCATCCTCTGGATCCTCCCCCACATGCCTCAACCTCTTGAAGGTCTTCCCATAACCTTGGGATTCTGCATTGGGGAATGTCACCCTTACTTGGGGTAGGGGCATCCTATCTTCCATATGTGTAATTATGGCCATGAACTGTCCAAACATGCACTGAAAAGTGGGGTTAGCCACATTTATTAAGTAGAATTGAGGAATCTCAAGTACTACATCTACAGTGTCATGCCTCCTCACACCACCTCCTCGTGCAGCAACACTACTCTCAACATGTTCTTTGTGTTCTCTAGACATATCTTCTTCTTATTTTGCATAAGCAGAATCTGCAATTAGATATACTGGATAATGCAAGAATAGGCACAACCCTAGTCTTATGTCCCTGTAGACTCAGTGAATCTAGAGCTCTGATTTCAACCAAGTGTGACACACTTAGATCAAATGAGATAACTCAAACCAAAGAATGGAATTACTAACTACTTAAGAACATTACCACAAAGCAGGGTAAATTAAAACCAATCACATATGATTGACAAAAGTGGAACATATTACAACAAGGTCCATAAACTTTACCATGTTACACACCATATCATGTATTTACAATTTTTCACTTAGTACATAGAGACATCCTATTACAAAAGAACCTATCCATATATAAGGACCACATAAACAAGTCACCTATACAAGCAAGGCGTACTGCCAAAACCATGTAACGATCAGAAGATTCAGCAAAATGATCAATTGAAACTAATTACACATGTTAAGCAGATTAATCAAATGTAACTGATAAGTAGAACATCATATCTTTTCATAAGGAATATGAAGAACATGTATGACCATTTATCAACTAAACAATTAAGAAACAAGGAAACGGTAACATTCAATGTGAGTCGTGTTTAACCCTAAATAGATATACTACACAATTGTGTTACGTCTTTTGTTACACCCTGGGGAGAGTGAGGTATACCACTCAAAATCCAACTGACCATTGCTAAGTCAAAATCAATTTTGCACAAGATCTAGGAATATTGGTGTTCTATGATCTCATCTTCCATCGGTCAGTATGAGTCAGCCACACCAACACCTAGGTTCAAGCTATAAAACAACCTATTCCACCCTTGGTATATAGGTCATGACCCTAGTGAAACTGAGATACGATTGCAACTATTTTCTTGCTTAGGTATGACTACAACCATCCTCAAATTATATCACAAATACTAAATCAAATCATATGAGATATGGCCTAAACCATTCTCTTGATAGGGTATGACAATAATCATCCCTATGAAATGTATATACTCAATAATATATGACTTTGAGCTTCCATGAAAGGAATGCTTGTTTCATCATCCAGGAAATCCTGACACAGTGATGGATCCACAGCATAAGGCACTACATGATTAGGGTTTCACTTGATTGATTAAGCTAATTAGGTGTCTTTTATTACATCAATAAAGTTACAACATACTAACCCTATATAGATACTACAAAGATAAGGGTAGAGTGCAACTCCAGAAGATATAATTTGTATTAAGCAAAAAGCTAATCAGATCACCACAGACATGGCCATCACCATTATCTCATCACTATGGAATAACTAATCCCTCATCACATCATTAGAGAAAAATCACCTCAATATTAGGCACTAAGCCTCTGCCAAGGTCATAAGACCTAATCACATAGTTTGTACATACACCATTATCTCATCATGCCACATAAAGGCTCATAATCACCATGCACGTGTCACACATATGACACCACATCAATCATTCATCTATGATGTTCATTCAACTTGCAAGTTAGGTTACAACAAGTAGGAGAGATAAAATATTTCATCACCATGATAATCAAATAAGAAAACAAGCATTTATTACCATGTACTCAATTAGGTTAGGGTTTCAACATAGTTAACCAAATTAGGGTTTCCAAATAGTAAGTAACTTTAAACCCTATAGCATTATCTCCCACATTGTTGTAACCTATTATATCAACCATTATCTTCATGAGATAACCATACTATGAAAATAAGTAACTAAGGATCCTCATCAACCAAAGAGGATATATATCCCAAATCTATGCAATCAAAGAGAACAAACTATCAAGGTCGAAGACCATCACCAATCCAAGCGACCAAACATAAGGCCTACTTCTTGATTGACTGAAGGAAATTTGGATTCCTTGACAAACGAAGGGATCCACTAGGCCTTCATCGACCGAAGAAGAAGTTATACCATCAATGACCCATGAATCCAAAACTCTGCAACCAAAGGAAAGAAAGAGGGCAATCTCATTGACCGATGGACATATGGTCATCTCTTTGACCACTCAAGAAAACCACACATAGAGATAAAAAACCATCACCAAATCTTCCATTACTTGGACCATAACATGGATAACATCAGGAGATAGAAAACCACTAGCAAAACATGATCAAAATAGGTGGTTTACTAACATGAAACCGAAACCTCAAGGAGTGAGGTACTTCAAGGAAAACATCATCCAAACCATATAATTGGATCCTCACCATGAGGGGAAAAATAAACGAAAACCCTAATTTTTGACTACCACTCAAGCAAAGTGTGAAACCAAGATCAAGAGAGAAAGAAAACTAAACATGTGGTACACTGTGCATGTCTCAAAAAGCTTCATTATCAAACAGAACAAATGCATGATTAGGGGGGGATCAAAACTAAGCACATTCATGAAGGATCACCATTCCCATCATCAATAAGAGTTCGACCACATGGATTAGGTTCAACAAGGAGATCATTTACACTAGGATCATCATCACTATAATACCTTAATCACGTCTTAAAGAGAGTTATTAACATGTAAGATGAGTGCAACAATAATTGAGGGGAAAGTTATATAACTCTCCTTGGTTTATGATGAAACAACCTCCAAGAAAAGTAGCACCAAAGGAGAGAGAGAAACATAGCTAGTTCAACTCCACGCTCAAGCTAGAATCACCTCAAAGAGGAAACATAACCATAGGTTATACATGGCTTAAAAGAGAGGTAGAACCCTAGGTTGAGAAAGAAAGAAAAGAGAGAGGAGGTCTTCATCTCACTAGGTACTACCATGGAAGACCATGAATTTGACCTCTATTGGAGAGAATTTCCTTAAGAAGACCACCGTGGAAAAGCATGGTTTGTCCAAGATATATAAGAAAAGATAGGGGTAGGGTTGCAAGAAAACCAAACCAAAGAAAGTAGATCACTTACCACAGTTAAGGAACATTGAGGATCACCAAAAGATACTAGCTCCAACTCTAGATCCACACATGCAAGGTTCGACTTCCATGATCCTAAGTGGAGCTCCTTCTCTTCCAAGCACAAAGGGGGATGAGCTCCAAGGAAGAGAGAAGAAAGAGAGAGTGCAATAGGATCATATGCATGGTAAAAGAGGGGTACATATATCTAAGGGTTGGAGAGAAGTAAAGGAGACTAGTTGTCCAACTAAATGTCATTTTTCCATCATAAAACATCCATGAAAGCACTAAACATGCACATGAAACTAACATCATTAAAACTAAGGATGTTCAGTGACTTCACTTGGTCCAAAGGACCATCAGTCAAAGAGAACACAACCCACAAGGCTCATCAATCAGAGACAAATAAGAAAGGATCTTCGATCGCACAGAAAGCATCCAAGGGTTTCTTGGCTCTTTGATCACCAATGCCACTAAATACAATAAAAACCTTATCAACCAAAGGCACCAAGGTCAAATACACAACAAGGTGGGTTGCTGAAAACCAACTTAAAGCATCAACACTCAAGTAAGGTCAACCATCTACACAAGGCACCAAGGCAAACCTTAAACATCCACTCATGATGCCACCTTAACATCCAAGGTACATAAAGACGCCCCTAAGAGTCATTCTCTCTCTCTCTATCTCTCATGATGATAAAACATAGGAGGAAATCCAACATGTGATAAATTGCAAGATATACCCTCAACATGGGTAAATTGTAACTTCGTCCAAAACAAGCATACATATAGCATAACTAACTCAAACATTATTCAAACTAGACAAAACTGAAAACATGAACATGTCACATGTTATTAAAGCACATCATATGATTATATTAATGTTTTAAACATCTTATTATGTTAAGAAAACAAGGTTAGCCAAAAAGATAGGTCATGGTTCTTTACAATTTAGGTGACCAATCATGTACCTTACCAAATTCTAAATAGTCAATATATTTTATCTTAGTAATATACCTTAGTCATTATGATATTCATTTATGAAATATTTTACAAAAGTTATTCATCCATTGTGAAAAATTTGTGAATGTTTGTTATGGATGATAAAACGTTTTTGATTTAGTAAGGACTGGATCCCATCTCGGGTATCACTCCTTAGAAAAAATGATAGTCATTATAATGGTTGTTATTCCTACTCCTTCCTACATGAGCTATACTTACTCTATTTCCAAGTACATTGCTAGATCTAAAAAATTTACATGTAATAAAATTTTCTTAAATCGTATAAATTCTAACTATAAATTATGAAAATGGATTTTTTTTCTTATGTATTATATGGGAATAAGAGAGAAAGATTTCTTCCCCCTCTCCCATGCCCATGGAAGAGGACGAATGCCTGGGAGGGTGATAAATCAAGGCAACAATTGGGATTCGAACATGGGTCCCTTGGCTAGGGGATACTATGATTGACCACTTGAGACACTCCTTATGTATTATATGATTACTTGGAAGTTGGTTACCAATGGAATACTTTTTAGGCTTAGAATATGAGTCATACACTTGTCATCTTGATAGAAGATCTATGTGACTTCATTATTATGTGAAGCCCAATTTTTGTTGAGTATATATTAAAAAAGTCCATATAATGTTGTTTTGGGACATTTTTGGATGGTTATGCAAAAAGGTTGTATATATAACTTAATGTGAGCAAGCATATGTTTTTTCTATATCTACACTAGTTGTATTTTTTTTATAATGAGGAAAACCTCCTAGGATGAGCCACTAATGGTGTCTCCCTATTAGGTTATACCCAGGGGTCAGATGTGTACTACCGACTCTCCCCCACATTTCATCCATTTCCTAATCAGAGCGCCCACTAGTCAATTTGTTTTTCCCGAGCCATGCCTGGTGGGATTTGAACCTGAGAAGTTGGATTGGGGGATTGCCCCCTTAACCAGTTGTGCCAACAACTAGGTGTTATTTGTATATTCATGAAATCATTGTTTGTGATATTACTTGTTCATTGTGTGAGACCATGGACCTAGATTAACCTCTATTTCCCTCTAATATTTATTTATTATCATAATTACATTCTTTCTATTGTGTTTATATCAATTTATTATAAGAGAAAATCATAATTTAGGTCAATTGGAACAATTTTTTACCTACTTTCAAGTTACCTTGCAAGTGGTGTACCTAGTTGTAAATATATCATAATATGGGGATCATATTGCAAATGGTGGAAAAAATATCTAAAATTGTTTACTCATTCAGATTCATATCTGACTAACCCTTGAAATTATTTTGTCAATATATAACTCTTATTTGACTTCAATTTCACAAGATTTACCTTGATTCTGTAATTTCATGTATGTTTGTGAACAATGTGCAATCCCAACATAATTAAGTGTTTAATTGCAAGTTGAGTGTAAAGTATCATAGCTCATATTGTTCCTTATTGTTTTTCTTGATTTTAATTATCTTAAATGCATTTGGCCTTAGTTGGAATAAGGTTTTAACCCTTGCTACCTAAACCTAACCCTAGCTAGTGTGGTGGTGGTGGTGGTTGATGAGGGCTAATGGACTCATAAACTAATGATCGTCCTAGCCTCAACAAACAATAAAGCCCATCGATCTCAACAACGAATGAGATTTCTAGTTCCATCAACCAATATCTTGGATAGAATCTCAACCAAGGTGGATTAAAAACAAGAATTCTCAGTTGCCAATTATGTCATCTCTAGGATGACATCTAATGAATATTTAGGCTTGCAAATTGATGGAAACACTTACAAGGGATGATTGAGGAGATGCATGGGTTGAAGATTATCTAGGGGAGTCCATGGAATAGATTCTTTGATGAATGAAATTTATCCTTTGTCCATGGGGTATTTTAGACAATATTTATGGACTGTTTTGCATTTGCGAGCAATCTAGATTATAAAAACCAACCCAAATGACATGTAGGCTGATTTTGACACCCCATATTCATGTAAGAACGTGGACTATAGCCAAGGTGTGTGATGGGAGCTCCAAGGAGAGTGATGGCCATGGACTGAAGCTTGTGTGTTGTTGCATGTGGATGCATGATGCTAATCAAACTTCTCTAATATGTTTTCAATTATAGATTTGTTTCGAAACCCAATACTAAAAAATTAACAATTACAATGTACAATAGGTCTTCTACTAGTGCTGCATTAGCATATCTGATACAACATGTCTATTTATGTGTCATTAGTTAATATATATACAACTGAATTTATATACAATTGACCAAATCTGTTATAATAAGTGTAAGAAATCAATACGTGCTAAAACCATTGTAGTATTTTATAATCATGCAATGTGCTCTAACCCGTTGTAAGAGTCCATTATCACAAAACATGATATATCAATTGTAACACACTCAAATTATATACAATAAATTCTACCCATTTTAATATATAGAAGACTACAACATGTGCTAAACCATTCTAATATATCATAATCACACAACATGCTCTCCCCTTTGTAATAGACCATAATCACACAACATACTCTAACCTATTGTTTTAGATCCAAATTGAAAAATAGTCCAGGCATGTTTTAATATATGTAAGACTACAACATGTACTGAGCTATTATAGTCGATCGTAATCACACATTCATGGTCTAACATGTTGCAAGACACCATAATCGCACAAAATTCTCTTAACAATTGTAGTCAACCATGATCACACTACATGATCTAACCCATTTTAATAATCATAATAACCCATTCTAATAACTATAGGTGACAAACCCCTAGTTGTGTTAATTGGTATTTTGAATTAAACATATGAATTTTTGAAATTCTTATAATTTCCTATAAAACTATAAGTATAATGTAAGACATATGCTAGAAATTAAAGTACTTCATTTCATGTATTTTAACATATTATTGATCATGTCATGCTAATTGCTTTTATAAAAAGAAACCACTCACGCCAACTATGCGGTCTTAGTTTCAAATTTTTAGTCTACTCATGTCACTGGCATGTGTCAACCCACAATTTCCCAACACTCATGTGCCCCTAGACACTCTCTATCAAGAATTTCCCAATGTTTCAGTTTTACCACTGTCTACTTCCCTAATAGTTATATCTTGAGCTCAATCTTCATCCGTTCTTCAACACAAAGTTATGAGGTCTTCATCTCCACTAGGATATTGTCATGGGTTGTTTGCATTTCTTCTACATATTGGGCCACCACTGGCCCCAATACATGAGGGCCCAATATTAATGGATGTCGACCATGAGAAAATGGTGTTACACCAAACCCATTTAAAGGCAACCTCTATAGCATGTCATGATACTGCTCATTACAAAAACAATTCCAGAAGGTTCCCTGAAAACTATTTATAACCCCCATTTATTCAAAATATTATGTATGGTCCATTGTACTCCTAAAAAGGTTGGTTCCCCTTAGACAAAATATCTCCTCCTAGAATTAGATAGTAAAAAACACATATTTTTTAGACAATTCTTTTGGGAATTTTTTTGAGCCCTACTTCTCTAATGCAAATACATCATCCATCATTTTTCCTGTATAGGTATGTGCTAGATCTAGGAAGTGGAGGTAATTTTGGTGATATAATTCTCATAATTCTACCAAGAACCTCCCTCTACCATCGTACTTGTGAACCAACACTGCAATAGATGTAAAAAGTATTTGGCTAAGTTGAATAAAACCTTGCTTCTACTTCTCGATAACTTTTCTTTCAATTTCCACCCTCTGTATGTGATCATACCAATAAGAGGGCACAAACAAAACCATAAATGCATCATGGCACTCCCCCATAATGCTTGTATTATTGGTTAGATTTCCTCTTGTGGTAAACCCCAAATATCTTCATTGTCATAGTTTTGCAACATCATGGCATGTGAATCTTGACTTGGATCCATAGACTTTCTACAATTCTTAAGGAAGTACCCATTGAATCAAGGCATTCTTCCCACCCACCTCAAAGGATATCATCTCTTATTATAGTCGTCAGTGACTAGGCCCAATTATTTTACATCCATGTCACGCCCAACACTACCTCCTTGCACTCTAGGGGTATGATGTGTAAATATTCCATGATAATAAAAACTTGCATTTTAATTTCACATTTTTGCAAACACCCCTGATCACCGGCATCCCCCTCCTTCAACACTAGCTTGCATGAATAAGGAGTTTCTTCCTTCAATCATTGCTCATCAACTAGAATAGGATTATTGGAATTCTGTGATACACTAGAGTCAATGTAAATCAAGAATACCATCCCTTTCATAGTGATAAACGACATGACTGCATGACGATTCTCCTTTCCCGTCATGGTTTGTAGTGAAATATGTGAGTTCCGACAACAAAATCCTTCTATATATTCTCATGATTTATTAATGATCTAGTTGATACTGCTATTATGAAGCATCCTATGTAACCCTTGTCCTCATCAATGAGGCAACAAATCTTTGTTGAACATTGACACAATGAGAAATACTTCTCATTTCATTTTAAACATAGGTCCTTGGCTTGTGTTTGTTCTTTTTCCTCACATGTCAAATGCTTGGATATAGGAGGCCTTGATCCTCGAGTAACACCTACTCCCTATAACTTTGAAATAAATGGTTTTTGTTTGGAGTGGATTCTAGAAAGCTTGCATTGTTGCTTGCATTTTTCTTCTTATGTGAGATCCCTTAAGAATAGTCATAGATGTTATGGTATGCTACTATTTGGACACTTGTCTTGCCTACCATATTCAAGATCATCCTTACAGATAAGGAAGAGAGATTCCTCTGTGAGAATAAGGACCACTTCATTCATTAGCAACCTGGACATCTACTCCTCTTCTTCAATTAGTTGAACAACAATCTTCCAGAGATTTTAAAAGGATTGTCCAACTCCAATCCCCTTTTTCTAGAGTTGGAGGAACATCTTGGGAGTGGTCTTCTCTCCCATCATTAGTAGACTTGGAGTAGAGGGAATCTCATTTCCTTTGTGAGGTATGACTAGGGGCATATAAGTATTTGGGACAAACTAAATGAAGTGGATAGAGAAGTCAACTGTCCTGTAATAAGTTTAAACTGATTTATTATATTGACGAGGAGTAAAGATCGATTTTCATATAGTGATGTCTTTAGTGATGAATTTATATCTTCATTTAACTTGGAAGATATTTGAAACTTGAATGGATTATATCAAAAAAATGTAATGTACTTGTGGTTTCTGAGTGTTCTTGTAAGAATGGAATACTTCGTCCGACTAACCACAAAAATTCCAACTAATTGCTTGTATTATTGAGTGTAGATGGCCAAATTTGTTCAATTGTCTTGAAACTATCTAGCTTTCGTTAGTAGACTAACTAACTAAACAGTTAGCAAATTAATCTTTCCTGGAAGGTAGGTAGTTAGATTAAGGTACAAAGTGTAAATAGATATTTAAGAATAATTTATACATTGTACTTGATCCCCATATCATTAGTCACAAACTGGAGCTATTCCTGGAAAGAATCCAAATGATATGTGATAAACTGGTTTTCCACTCTCATTAAGTTAATGTACATCATGACTCATTAGATGCTCTATTATGTTTAATAACCCCACCCGCCCTGAATTACATGACTTGGAGTCACTTTATAATCATTTTATGAAATAGAATTGAATAAATGTCACAATATACTTTATTTTCTAAAGCTAAGTGCATGATTACACTTGAAAATGAATTTCCAAAATTGAGTGCCCTCATCATTATAGTTTTGGACCCAACATTATAATTATGTACCCAAACTTTTAATATAATAATTAGAGAAAATTTGTGAACTAATGCTGAAAATTTCATACAAATTGGAGTTACATTTTGGGAGTTATGATTTTCACAAGATTTCTCAAGAAGCAAGATAAGAAACTTCAGTTTTGATATATAATTATGCAACGTTGTCAATCCTTGGGAGCACCTCTTGACCAATAAAAATGTTTTCTTTACTAGCCTTGGATTGCCTATGTTAGCGATCCTCTTTGTTTCCCATCGATCTATCATGGCCCTTGTATTGGATGGACATGGATCAAGTTTAAATCTGATGGCCAAATGTTATCTTCCCTACCTGCTCCCATGGATGGGAGTATGTTGTTGGAAAAAATATCCACCACATGTAGACCACTTTATGCACCCAAAAATTGTCTCCATTTCACTTCCACTCTTCCTCTTTCTTCTTCCCCTTTCTTTTGCACCTTTATTTCTGCATTTTCATGCACTGTATCTCCCTCCCCAACTCCTTCTTCCTCCACCTCACTGAAATCCAAGGTGGTGCCACCACCATGGTTAGATTGGGGCATTCAACTCCATGACTCCTCACCCACCACAAAGCCCACCATCAAGCTCATATTGGAGGGAAGAAAGTAACCATACCTCTTTTACAATGCATGGTGACCATCTAACCCCCCTCGACCAACTTGCACAGACGGGAAGTCCACCACATAGCCGCCAAAGTCATATCTCACAACGACAAGGGAAGTCAGGTGGTCATCATCCATGGATCACAACCCAGTCAGGTGAAACATGGTGATCAGTGGCCCACAACTACGCTCCACCAAGCCCCACATGCACCCTCTCACCTTCTTGGCATGAGTCGGCTCTTAGAGGGCCCAATCCATTGTGAAGCCCACCGCGCATGAAGTTACGCCTAGTGAAACCCTTCCCATGACATGTCGTCCCATCCTAACCCTCAAAAGCCTCATGAATGGCTCAGATGTATCCTCACAAGGTAAAACTTATAACATTCAAAACTAATCTTTCTCTTGTCCATAAATGGAATGTAATAATTCTATGATGTAATTATGCTTGTAGTTCTCCTTCTTTGCCTAAAACATACTCTTGTGAGCCATTTAATATACTTGTTGTATCCTTAATGCTAAACCATGATGTAATATGACCACATCTGATGTTTATCACTCTAATTTGTAACTGTATTGTATGATGAATTCTTTTCTACCGTGACTTCTACAATATCCTAAATTATGATCTTATGGCTCAAATGTTGCTTTAAAAGAACATTAGGCTAAGATCTTTAATATTATGCTTAACCATGTCCTAATGATGGTCAAATGTATATGAAGAACTTATATGAGTAACTTTGCTATGTAATGAATCATCAAATCAAATATAATCACTTGTTTGTGTCTAATGTGAGCGCATGGCCTATGTAATGAAGGGGTGACCTTAATGTACACTTTGATGATGAAGCTTGGACGTTATACAAATTTTTGATCTAATGTTACTCAAAATGATCATGTAGATCCAAAATCAATAATATTACATGTTGTGTACCCCAAATCCTATGTTGAACTTTCTTGTAGGCTAATATGACTTAATGCCCTAATCCTGGTCTGAATTTTGACCTTATTCACACATTCATAACTAGATCTCCAATCTTACATGAATATTTATCTAATGATGGTCTATGATACTCTATGACTTCAAATCACTAGATTTATGGTATTTATAACACCAAATCTAATTGGAATTTTTATTCTCTAATGACTACTATCTTTCATGAAAATAACTCATATGATTTGAAATGACAATATTGATGAGTGTGCTAAATAATTTGCTTGTACCTTATTATCACTCAATCAAAGATCTTGTAACTCTTCTATTACAAACCATAATATTAATTGTGATGTGTCACCCTAAGTTCTAAATAAAACCATGATTCATTATGTAACTTGATAATGAACTTGCATGTCTAGTTGAGATAATGAAATCAATAGTAAAGGTTTTGATGACTAGATCTAGGTGACACATCCAACCACCATGATTATGATTAACAAGACCTAATGTTTTTGATATATAATCCAATTATAATTATGTGTAATCTCAGGATCAATTGATTGACTCTATTGCAAAGATCTAGTCAATTTTGCTAGCTATGCTTTCTAATGAATTGTTAACTTGTACTTTACTCACAATGTATGCTTAATCTCTTGACCCTACTATGGTATTGGCTTGTTTGTATGTATGATCATATGCATAATTGGATAGATAATTACTTGTTTGAGATACTTATTCCCTATGATTAGTACGTTCATATTTCTTGAAATATGTTGAACAAACCTTGAACATAATTGAACTTGTCCATTATACAAACCCTACGTACCTGTCTGTATTCTCAGGGTAACAGAACAAGTTTGGGCACCTTACTTGAGATGTCAAGATAAGACAGACCATGTGGATAAAAGGGTTGGCTAATCTTGATCAACCTTACAGATCCTTTCAATGGGAAGTTGGTCAATGGCCATGATATGTTGCTGAGTATAATGGAAATACATTTAAAACATGATTTGTATACAAGAATGTCGTTAAGTGTTTTACACTTTTTCTACTTCTTGGTTATTATGATGTTTCTATCCAATCAAATTTTATACTACTCTTAAACCGTGGTTTCATGTTTTTCATAGTGTACTTAATGCTTTAGGATTACTATTTTTTGTTTATGAAATTTGTAGTTGCCAAATGAAGATCTGGTGCACTCAAGACTCTGGGCTCTGAAATGGAATATAAATGGGTATACTTGAATCTAGAAATGGGTACATGTTTCTCTATCTCCTTTCGTATCTTGTATATCTTTTTGTTACTACTTTTAAATATAAATTGTCTGTGTGAACTAATTGTGCGATTCTACAGATGGGCACCCAAGTCCACTCGCCTTTGGCTTTGTAGACATTAGGAGTGTGGAATTAGGGTAACAAATAGTTCCATTACATGATAATTTAAGGAGAATTTGAGGTGATTTTTGTTGAAAGTGACTCATATAGGTAAGTATATAGAAGTCACAATATATAGGAAAAAGAGTAGAGTAGGGTGCAATATATAGAAAATTAATTTCTTACATGGTAGTTGCAATGACCAGAAGTATTATTTTTACCTCATAATATGGCATAAAGTTACATTTTATATTGTTCTCATTATGTTCTATCTTTATTTTATGTATAAAGTTTCTAAAAAATAAACTGTGTTATATGAAATTTTTTCTATGTGCAAGGGATATTGGATCTTTGTGTCTCCAATCCTACTTGGGCTAGATGATATTATATTGAACCGTTGTGAGAAAATATACATGTGAATATGCAAAAACTCATGGAATTCAAAGTTTTGTATATATTCATTACCTAATACACACTTTAAGTGTATTAAAACTTCTAATAATATATAGAGTCCTTGGTTTGAATTGGAAAATGGCACATAGCTTGTATCAAAAGATGGATGGGAAATATAGAAAGAAATTGAAGTGGGAGATTATTATGGTTAGAAAATCTTCTTTCCCTAGTCTTACTTTTGATGCATGATTCCTATAATTTTTATGCATTATTTATTTTTACACATACCTAATACCATTTTTAATGTGATGTATGATTATGTCTTGCAGATGCAAGTTGCAAATATTAAATATGATACTTCTTGGAGATATTCATTTGGTAGGATAGGGATACCGAGTCCACATCAACTTGTGGTTCTCATTTGAGTAAAACCTAATAGGAGCATTCTTGATTCTTGATCATACTATCCATATTCTATATAAGATAGTGAGATAGTTATGACATTCACATAATCTTGAATATGTTGGTGAATATGTTTTTGATTGAGATTGATGTTAGTGTTGTTTTTAGCTATAATAGGTTGTCTAATATTGGTAAATGTTAGACAATATCATTGAATTTTAAACAATTCTCTTAGAGATATAAGCATTTTAATCTAAGAGGGATAATCTTACTCAGTCACAATAAAACAAAATCGTGTGGTACAAAACTACATGAACATATAAGTATAAAATGAAAATTGAAATACTAAAACATTTTGTTATATGGTTATTGGTACAAAGATACTACAAGAACCTTCAATACAATTTCCCCACGTGTTTATTTATAATGGTTGAATTCCCATAAATAGGTCACATCTAGTTTTAAATAACTTCTCAATAGTTCCTTACAGTCATACTGTGCCCTTTGTTGGCTTACTAGTTGTTCAAGTAGGGGCCTGTACTAGATGTGTCATTACCAAGTGATCTGCATGCAACAATCCTCTATGTACACAATTATGGATCCTATTTGTGGTGTCTAATTTCTACATTAAATAATATACTCCCGATATAATGTTTTGTCTTTGTTGACAACTAATATTCTTTCTGCTACTAATGTTACTTGAAGGAAAAGACTCTTACGTGTCTAGAATGATTACATCTTTATTACAAAATTCAATGTAATTTTTTTAATCTTGTGATAGTTAGTATTATTGTAGGCGATGAAGGTGTCCCTTTATAGCATTATTGTAATGAGACATTATTCCAATACCATTTTAACATATATTACTTTAGTTGCAAGTTATTTTCCATTTGTAATGTCATTTATCTGATACATTTTGATGTCATGGAGACTAAGAGTTGGATTGAGAATTATTGGAAAGTGAAGTTTGGGAAAGGAAAGTCCATTTGTACATGAAATGGCATGAGAGGAATGTAACTTATGCTAACACTAACTAGATAACAATTTTCTAGATTAAAAATTAAAATAGGAATCTCAAGTTTCCTTTTGATAAAAAAATATAGTATCTAAAGTTAGTATCAACTGAGTGCTAAATTTGTGAAACTAGGTCTCTTTAAAAAGTAGTTAAAATAACACTGATTTTTTTCCGCAAATGATATAGGCATGCATCATGTGGAATAGGTAATTGGGACTTTTTTAGATTGGATGATGATCTATGTAAAGTATGTTTTTGGATAATCCAAATTATTTGGTTATTAAATAGTAAAAGTTGAATTTTTAGTAGGTGAAGCCATGAATATTTGGCAAGACCACTCCTACAGATAGAAAGAAAATGAGGAAGAAACTTACAAAATTAATGGTTAAATCTAAATCCAATAATAATATGAAATATACATGTCAGGATACTAATCTACACTAAGAGTGGTGCCTCCTCAGTGAATGGTTCGTGTGAGCCTTGTTAACTAGAACAACATTGACATGTGCCAACTCATACCCTGTTGCAAACCCATCACATATTTGGAACAGATCAAAACATAGCTAATTCCTTTTTTGGTGTGTTCCCTTTTTTAGGACTTCATAAATGCCTAACATACCCAAGAACCCTAGGTTGAGGTCATGTTACTTGTCCAAGAGAAAAAATCGAGCAATATGAAAAGGGTGCAAATGATGATAAGGCATAGAGAGGAAAAGGTGGAGAATCATAGGATGTGATTTATGGTCCTCTTATACTTCATCGAGGTAGAAACAAGTCACTAGAATTTAGTTTTACTTTAAAAACAAAATATATGATTATTGGCCACACATTAGTAGTTTTGGTTTATTTTTATGCAACCCATGTTGAGGACGTGATAATGAATATCCTCTTGAGAAACTAAAACATTTTCCATTTCGGATTTTGTATCTAAATCATCTATGTTTATAGTCAATATGTGTTTCATAGTAACATCTATAATGAATAATACAAATTGAATGGTGTGCCATTATTTTTTGTTTAAGTATTTATCTAATAATATTTTAATTTGATGCAGTATTGTCCTATACTATACTCCTTAGGCCATTATGTATTGTGTAGTACTCCTTATATAATTTTCAAGAGATATTGTTTGACTCGAGCAAGCAATTGATTAACACTTATGACAATACATGTATGTGAAAGCTTCATGGTGATTATGATCTAATGAGTCTTTCACATACCAAGATATCTTAAGATTTTAGATTTTAGATTTTATATATGGACGAACTCTTTTGAAATATTTGATCTACAAAAAGTTAAATCTCATGAAGGTAGATTTTTCAAGTTTCGTGTTCCACTAAAATAAGAACTAGTGTTTAAAATCCTCTAATTCGGATACAAATTAAGAATATTAAGAGTTTGAATTGAATTTCATATACATGTCTAGGGAACTTCTATTTGGAAATGGCTTATAATTTGATTTACGACCCATTAACTATAAATTTATGCATAGGTAAAACCCATGTTGTAGATATCTAACTTATTCATTAGATTTTGCAAGCTGTAGAAAGTATCATGGACATTGAATTAATCTTATTCAGGAGGGAAAGGTCTTGTACTGGTTGAGTATAATTAAATCTTGGAAATTTTAGGAGTGGATGAATCATTACTAGCATCATAACCCATTTCCACATATCTTTGTAGTAAGGTTGTCACTAAGAAGACGTACCTACAATATCCATGTGATTTACTTATGCCCCAAAATCTAAAACATTGATGCCATATATGTAGTTGATGAAATTGAATGCCCTAGATATGCTTGATGAAATGAATATTGTCTCATAGGAAATGGGACTAAACAATCCCAAAGATGAGGATTTTCAAGGGTTGTTTGATTTTTGGTTTGATAAAGATGTGTTAATGATAAATGACATTATAAGTACTTTATGACCCGATTAATGACATCAATTAATGGCAACATTGATGCCATGCAAGTATATGTTTTTAGTAGATGACAAGAAATTATACTGTGCTAAATTTTTCATTGGTAATTAAATATAACCTTCATGCTATTTCTAGTACCTTGAACATATGGTTCCACAAACAAATTGATATTATTTGGTACCACATATTTTCATATGAGCCTTCTAGTCAAACTAAACTACATACTGGGAACACTTATTGTATTTTCATTTTTCTCTCTCTATATGTAACAAACTCAATTCCATGTATAACCTTGGTTTAGCATGTTCCTAAGCTTTTTCTTTCATTTTTTCCTTGATGTTGAATTTGTGGAAATTATAAGGTTTGGTGTACATTCGTCTCCAATATTTTACTGTGTGAGGAGTCAAGCACACATACCTTAGTGAAATTTTACTAATGGATTTATTTTGCAAAATGTCCACTTAAGAGGAATAAGGATAAAATAAAAATCATTGTAGAAGTTTCTTTGGCTTTTGTGTTGGAAAAAGAAAAGAAAATCCTAAAATTAAGATGAAATTAAGAGAGAAATATTCCCCCCTCCTACACCCGTGGCGGAGGCTGAACGCCTGGGAGGGTAGTAAATCAAGGCGGCAACTGGAAGCTATAATTAAGATAATGTAACATTAAATGAATCAATTTTCAGATTGAGTAAAAATAAGAGTAAATATCCCAAAAATCATAAAAGTGGAACTCAAAAGATAATTCTAAATCCAAATTTGTCTCCTTTAAGTACAAGTTTGCTTGGGTGATAAGTTTCATAACTTTTGGACAATTAGTAAGTATTATTGTGTTAATTGAATGGGAAAATAGGAGATAATTCAAAAATGCAAAATAAAATCATTAATGATTCCAAAATTAACAATTGATTACAAATTCGTAATCTACACATTAAAATATGCCTTTGGGTGATTTTTCACTCAATTTGGAGAATATTTGATTAAAAGAATAATTTGGGAGAGAGAAAGTGTGTAGAACCTTCAAAATATTAAATAAATAAACAAATAACTCCAACATGTAAAATTGATGGAAAATTCGTATCAAAGGCACTTATTGTGACTTGTGGGTGAAGTTTTATAAAATTTGGAGAATCTTATAACCATTAATGAAGGAGGAAAGAGAAAATAACTTTTGATTTATTTAACACATTGAAAGTTCCCAAAAGGCAAAACTAATTGCATATTTGGATTCCCCATGTCAGAATTACAATTGGTATTAATTTTCATTTAATTTGGATCATGTTTCCCCTTCAAACGAGGAGAGAGAAAAAGAAAATTAATGCACAAATACACTATATACTAATATGATTGGGAATTCAATTTCTTCTGTCACATGTTGACCTTTGACCCATGTGATTTTTATCATTGGATTTGCAATCCAACTACTCACACATCATCTCCTAGATTACACTGATCAGGAAGTAGAGACCCATATAGCAGGAATTTAATTTGATGATTTATCGATCATTTTCGAATCAAACTTCACGAAATCTTTTCTAAAAGATTCTAGATACAAAACCACACCAACCGTTCCCTTAGTTTCCATGTTTTATTAAGAAATTGGAAAACACCCAATTCTAACTCTCCAAGGAATTTGGGTGACCTATCTATTTCTGGCTTTACGATCCCCCACCTATTTATATTGCCCCCGGACTTTGTAGCCTCTTGCTCGACTTTTCTATGGCTTCAATTGTTTGTTTTCTCACATCCTCTTATTCCAGTGCTTGACTTTGATCCAGAGCTTTGTGATGGATCGTGGTCCTTGGCACCTCAGTCCCAATTGATTGGCTCGTTGGGTTTGTGATGCTTACTTATTCCTTTTCGTGTGCTTCCCGGCGAGTTTGATCAACTCCCGTGATTTTGCCCAAATCGCAAGCTACTGTTCTTCGGCCATGGCATGGCACGATGAAGGGGATGAATCCTCTATGTGTATTCTCTCTACTACCCTTCTTGTTTTCTTTTTCTCTTTGTTTTCCACTTGAGGGAAGTATCATCTTTTCGCCTAGTTTGCTTTTCTTGGAGAGAGTCAAAGCCGCGCCTTTGACCCCGGACTTGGCCATCTCTGATTGGGCAAAGTCAACAAGGTGGGCCCACTCTTCGCTCTCTCTTCGCCTCTCTCTGATGGCTTTGATGATATGGCTTTCCCTGATTGGTTAGAATAGGAAAAATCATATCTTTTTACTCCATTGTCAAAAAATTAAAATAAAATATGTTTGGAATAAAAAAATGTAAGCTTTCTAATAAAAATGTTTATGATACATGGTTTTGAGTTTTATGGAAAAGTGTTTTTTAAAAATAAATTGAATAGAAAAAATATCCAAAATGCACTTTTAACCTCATAACTCCAAAATAGACAAAATATATGTTTACCAAATTAGGAGAACCTAATAAAGTCAATGGTGATATTTTCAGAGTCTAAATCAAGGTTTTGTTCCAAAAATCCAAAAGTTAGGGTTTCCCTTACCTTTATTCTTGTAAACCTAATTCATGGTTATACAATGGAAATATGAAAGTGGGCTTTGGAGTTAATTAAAATAGTGAAGGTGAAGTAATTGGATCTCATCAAGAAAGGTATGTGCTTTCCTTACACCTAAGTTGGCAATAATTGTAGATCTTAACCTAGTTTCCCTAATGAAGCTTCTATGAAACCCTAATTCCTCTTTGTTAATTCCTTTTCTACATTTACCTCAAAATCAATTTTAGTATTTATTTCTTGGGTCTTGTGCCCCACCGCCATCTCTTTATTTACTTGATGCTTATACTTGCCATATTTCTTACCATGTTGATTTTATTAGACTATTTAACTAGTGTACTGATACTTTTGTACGACCACCCATAGATAGGGCATGTGTAAATTCACCAAGGGGAATGTGTTACTCTCCCAAATATATAAAAATGGTAGGTGATTGGAATGTGCTACTCTCCCTCACCTATTAGTTGAGGTTAGGTAGGTACCTCAACCATACATAGTTTAGGTAGTCAATATGAATCACACATGCAACCTTTTTACTATTTTCATTATGGCAAGGATCTATTTTCTTATGCCTCCTACTTTTGATCATCTTCATATTATGATGAAAACATAACCTTTATTTTCCATATAGTTTTCTTATCTTTTGTCCTTGTTCATTTTCTCTGACACATACCTTGTTTTCTTTCCCTTACACTGGGTGCTTTCCCAACCACCCAGGGTTAGATCAAGGTGTTGAACAAGGCCAAGGTGACCATGTTCAGGAGTAATAAATTGAATTTTTGCTATCAAGGATGACTAGGTTGCTTATTGCTTGTTCCTTTAGTTTCATCTCAGTTTTTCCTTGTCAAAGAAACTCATGTAGTGAACAAGACTTCAAAAAGCAATGTAATAACTTAGTTTCTTTCCACTACTATTGACATTTTATATGTATCTAAAGCATGCTTATTTACTTGGATTATTATACATGCATTCCACAATGTCTATTTTCTTGGGAAAACGTGGATGTTTTGTATTTCCTTTAAATTTTAGTAAGGAGGTGATCTCACCTCTTTATACTATACTTCTTGGAAAATTATTATTGATACATGTAAGGTCTCCCAGAGCACATTAGGGTTCATGGTGTGCACATGTCACTATTGGGCATATGTAGATTTTTCTTCACATCCGTGTTTTCCCTCTATTTCATCTTCTAAGGAAGGTTGTGATGCCTTCTGTGTAGTTGGAGGTTCTGATCTCTCTGATATCCTTTGTGGCAAACTTCACACACATATATGTTTTTGTTGAGTAATGTTCTTGGAGAGAGAGCCACAACATCCACTTTGGGTTTATTTAGTTACTAAAAATACCAGAACATTTAGTCTACTTAGTATGCTTGAATTTTATTGCATTGTTTCTATATCAATAGTTTTTGTTTTCAAATGCGTTTAGTGGTTAGATTTCATACCCAAAAGAAAAAACATATATCAAAGGTGGTTAACAAGTATACTAATCTTCTTGGTAGGTTACGTTTCATTGTAGGTGATCAATAACATCAACTTTAAGTTTAAAAAATCTTAAACAATAACATATGTTTGATAGTTGAAAAAGAACCAAATTGGACTTAAAACACATAAGTGAAAGACGTATATGACATGTACATAAAGGACATTATCATATAATTGATAATAATCAACTCTATATAGAGCTCCTATAGTTGTAGATTAATTTGGTACAATGTAGAATGTACCAAATAAGGTATTTGAACATGATGCATCTTAGGTATTGTAAAATATAATTTTCCTAGCTTTCCTAGAAGGTTCCTTTTCTTCTTTACCAAAGTTGTTGGAAGAGATGCCTTACATTTACCATGACTATTTCTATGACGAATACCAAACTACAATACTACATGGGTTTAGGGTGAATTTTTTATTCAATATTCTCATACCTACTTTAGTTCTGACTATTGTAAGATAAAGTATGAAGGAACTCCTCTGGAGATCTTTGTTTGCCTTCTGTCTACTTAAGATAGTACTTTCTGGGGATAATAATGTCTATATGGTCTTCATAGACTTGAACTCGTATTGACTTGCTTTTCTTTTGTTTGTTGAAGTCATCTTTTTCCTTTTGTCTACTTTACTTTTGATGCATTATTTCCTTATACATACATAATTCCATTCTTCTCATGGTGCTTGATTACGCCGTGCACCTGCAAGTTGTTATTATCAAACAATTCTACTTCTTGTTAAATTTTTTCTATGTTGGAGTTACTCAATTGGAAGGATAGGGGACATGGGTCTAGAATTGCATGGTACTAGAACGGAAGGCTTATAAAATAGTTGGTGTGTAGCATAGGTGGGTTGATACAGGCATACTGCCTAAAACAAGGGTATTACAACACCAATGGCTCTTCGGGTCACCCTTATCATTAGGTGGTTTTGAGTTGGAGTGCAGGTGGTGGGAGGACATTTTTTGTGCATCATGACCTTCCAAGTAGGGGGAAATTCATAAATTGCATCATTGACTGTTGAAAAAGGAAATTGAATGGGGAGATGTGTCAATGTTAGTCTCCCAAATGGTAGTGATATCCTATTTTTTACAAGACTAGGGTATCTTTGAAAATACATGGAAGGCAGTGGTGTTGGAAGATGAAAGTGAAGAAATTGGATTATAATAATGATGTGAAACAAGTTGTACAAAATCATAGAGGATAGAGGGCCAATAATGAGAAGGCCTTAGTTCCAATAGTTCAAATCACTAGAGTAAATCCCCACCACTATCGACTTCCTACTAGCACATGTAAGAAAATCCCAAACTAACTTAATTTTGTAAAGAAAATCCTTTTTAAATGAATAATTATATCTAACATAAGTGTCAAAGACAAAAATATGTTGTAGGATTAATCACCACAAAGTTGGCATGATAATGGGTTGGCACAAAAATTGCGTATGCTACAATGCAGATCATAATAAACATGAGGGGCATCCAATCGTTGAATTTATAATGTTCTTCAAATGAAGATATTTGATTAATATTTTACATACATGTCTTTAAACTAATAGTCATAGTAGTAAAAAGATGGTAGTCAATATATGGTTCATTTTGGCATCTTATTAGTTAAGCTCGTAAATCATATAAATTATTGACCATTTTGAGTGATGTTGAAAATAATGCTATCATTGGTCCTTGGTAGGAGGCCCAACCTTTTATAGCCTTTATTATCCCTCAGTCTGAATCTCTAACCTTGTTCATATTCATTTTCTAGATTGCCACTAATTTACTACTATATTATCTTAAATTTATTTTATGTAGTGTACAATGAAGCCAAACACTATAGATTGTGGGTATTATGTGATTAATTACATAAAAGACATTTTGGAGATGATACTGAGAAATATTCCTATAGATATAAGTTATATATTTATATTCTTTTAGTTTATTCATACTGAAAAATCCATTAAATAATTTGTAATATATTGATATATTTGACATATGGTTGTAGTAATATTAGAAGTACAATGGTCTCACCTACATCGAGGAAGAGATCAACAAGGTTCGATACGAGTGATTATGAATATGTTAGACTTTAACCATTTAATGATGAGTATTGTTTGTAATGACTTTCTCTCTTGGATATATATGGAATGATTTTCAAAACTATTATATTGATATTCAAAAGTTTCCCACTCTTGTTTTATAATCCCCTAATATCCCAAACTTTCATTTCACTGTGAATTTTTTTTATATTCAACATATAATTACTAAATTTTCTGCCCTTCTAAACTCTATTAAAGAGCTCTATAATGATAATAGTCTTCTCACTTAACCATGTATGGTTAAAATTTAAATAAATAAGAAACAATTACTAAAAATGCCATATATATGGTGTCTTGGTACCATGCCATGGGAAAATCAACATAGTTGCTATCCTTATTAAATGGGAGTTTATTTAAAATGATGTTAAATATCTTCTCCAACTATTATGTTGTTGAAAATTAATTTGAATTAGACCTAGATGATCTATGCATACATGTGTTCTTATTACGTGCACTAACTCTCGTATTTGATGCAACTCACATGTTTTTTCAATGTGAAGATGAAATTTTATCTGGCCTTGTGTTATTTTAATATGAAGTGGAATCCATAATTCTAGGTGGTTGTGATATTCCTAGAAGTTATTCACCTTGATGTCACCTTATAAGGTGAAACTAACATTCTCATGGCTGGTATTGGTGTGACCTAATGAGTACTTTTAATTAAAATGTGATTCATATAATAATTTCTTAAGTTATGGACACTTAATTGAATCACTAATGAAGCTAAAGTTAGTTATCAGTCAAGAATTATTATTAAATGAATGTATATGATATATGTCATAGGGGTAATAAACAAAGTGAATAAGACGTAGCTTGGGGGTTTCTTAGTTGAACATGAGTTTTAACAAAGAATGGTAGCCTTTTATGATATATAATTTTAATAAGGTTTTCTTGTTCATTTTTGGATGTGTTTTCCATATCTTCTATTTTTATAATATTAACAGATTAAAATAAGTGTGTGACAAAATGTGACTTTTAAGATGTACCTTGAATATGTGATACATGTAGGGTATACGAATTGAGGTTTATACCTCGAGTGATGGGTTTCATGGGATGATGACATGAATTAATAGTTAAAGTTAATCCATATTTTAATTTTGATGAAATAAATTATGATGGATAACAAGGGGAAATTTTTAAGGTTGAAAAATGATGTGATCTTACGGCTATGGTATCTTGCCCTAAAAGGATGGTGTACACTTTGTTATAACAAAATAGGCCCTGAACGAGATATGAAATGATGATTTATTGACTTGAATGAAATCTTTTCAATAACCATTCAGTAGGGTAGTTGACATGATAACCTTAAAATCTGGAATAGTAATAACTAAACATGATGCGTAATCATGTTTTGTAGTAAATCATGATTATGATGTATTCTATTTAGAAGATGGTAGCCTATCTTTTGTGTTTCATATGCATACTAGAAATGAAATAATGGAAGGATAAATACTCAATGTTGATGCCTTCTTTAAGGATGATGTGTCATAAATTGATTGTTTGGGCATTAATGTGGCCGAGATTGGCAAGATTGTCCTTTTGATGAATCGGGACTTGGTATGGACAACAGTGAGTTGTTGTACCCTTATTGGGATGGTTCAAATATGTGAATAGAATTTATATATTTTGGCATTGTTAGACTTGATTAGTTCTACAACTACATCTCTATCCATGTTTGTAACTTATTTGATGGAATCAAAATATGAGTAATTGGCTTAATTAGTCAAGGTAACCCTAATCATTTAGTACCTTGCGATAGTATGGTTGTCTTAGTCTAAGAACTTGTAGGGTAGTAAAATGAGTAATTCCTATAGTAGTTTTTGAATTCTTAGAAGGATCTCGAAGTTGTATACTTTTGACAATATTTGGGTGTTAGGAGGGTTTTCCCCATCATCCAAATTCAAAAATTATATGTGGTCGAGAGTGGCTACAATCATAACTCAAATATGAGGGTTTTGATACCAAAGTTTTTGGTGTCGTGGCCTGCGTACTCTGGAGGGACTTAGGTTTTATTGGATTTATATCCTTTTAAGATGTTATATGGGATTGGTTGCAAGTTTGTAGTTACTAGCTATTTGTTTGTGTGGTATGCCTCAAACTATCAAAGACATAATAAAACATGTAACTTAGACATGTAATACATCTTTTTAAGTTTTTATTGGTGAATTACATAGAATGTGTTGTTTTCCTTCTCTTTTCCCTATAAGTACATCATGTGATTCATAAACGCTAAATGAATCTATTTTCTATATGCTCACTATAGTCTTAGTTCTTGTTGAATTTATCCTTGCCAAGAGAATTAGTACTTGATGAATATATCATGTGTAGAGTTGTTTCACCTGTTGATTAATATTCTTTTACATAATCTAATCATAAAAGCATGTAAGCAATAAGTAGGCTAACAATTTCTATATCATATTCCTAAGACATGGGTCTCACCCTCGTGGTACTCGACATCTTTTAGGTATGTTGATGAAGTGTAGAGGAAGTTTATCAGGATAAAACAACAAATGATATAGTTGACTTTACTATGTCCTTGTACTCTCACTTTCCTAAGATATGGGTGGGAAGTGGATGAGGTATATGATAGGTTGCTTTACATCTTGCAACTACATGTTGTGTCTTGATCTGGACATCTTATATTGTTGCATTCTAATGGGTATGAATCGTCTTGTAAACCTATTTAATAAAGTTGTTAAAGGGATTTCAAATTGTGTTCATATCTTGTCTTCATTTGGAGTGATTCTAATGAGATGAAATCATGTGAGGTTTTATGACAGTCTCCTGTAGTTGGATATTTATGTGGATTTCCTTATTTAGAACTTTTCGATACAATTATTAATGATTGTTAGTTTTAAGTTGGGTTTTGCCTTGATGTAAACTTAGGCTTGATCAACGAGATGGGTCCTCACAAGTTTAGTATCTGAGCATAAGCTATATGTGTCTATATGAAAAATAGGAATTGAGATGAAAATGATAACGAAGTGATGAATATGGCATGCCCATTATGCATACTACTTAAACTCAATATTTGGGTTCCCTAGTCATGTATCCAAGTGTTGAGGGAAAAGTCAGTGTGAAACTCTTTGGTTGTTTTCCTTATGGGTACTATGATCAAGAAATGAAATAAACGAAGGAGTATAGTGAATATGAAATCATGATGAATAGAATAAGATAAAAGTTAATGAGAGATGTAAAATACAGATTAAGTCCATATATATTAAACAAGAACTATGCATACAATTGGTTAAATAAGTGATAGAAAGTACCAAATTAATCACTTCATAGAGGTAAAATCCATGTTTCAAGTCATCAAACTCAAGAGTTTCATTATCAAGGAAAAGATATGATAGTGTGATACTTAATCTCAACATGAATAATGTAAAAAGGATTTCCCAAAACTTGAATGGACAGGTTGTATGGAGAGGAATCTAGTGTTTGCAACTAAGATTTCAGAGAATAATGAGGTTAAGGAGATATGACTTATATGAAGCTTTAAATATGTGCAATTAGTAGGGGAAATCCTAAGCATTGTCTAGGATTTACATATTTGTATAAGGAAGTTCTTTGATATTATATGTTTCAAGAAGGATTGGAGGTTAGTATCCGCATATGAAGATAAGAACTCATATGATGACTATTATTTGAGATTTTAGAGATGTAGATTGACATAGGACAAGAGTAGATGCTGAGGTAATCTCAAACCAATCAATGTGTCCTATGAAAGAATTGAAATAAATATTCATGATATAGTGAGTATATTATAGAAGTCACTTGGGAAATGGTCTCTATGGATGAAATAAGGTGACTTATCATGAATATTAGAGGTAAATATGAAGAAAAATGCGGAGACAACAAACCTAACATTATATGTTATCAAATTCCAATCATTGGTGTATATTGATGATGACATAATCAGGGGAAACTATAAGATTTTTGTATAATAATCTGAAATTAGTAGGTTACTACCATAAAGAAATACGAATAAGTTAGACCCAATGATTGTATATGATGATATCCTGATCCCTTTGTATGATTAGAGGATGACAAATGTATGAATTAGATGTTTCAAGAGTAGGCTTGTTAGGAAATAACATGTTTCATCCATAAAACAAAGGTGATATGGTAATCATTAAGAGGACAATAATAGTATGGCGAATGTAACCATGTGATGATGAGTTTGGTGTGGATCTATAGCAAGCCAAAGGTTTTAAGTTGGAGGAAGAGAATGTGTTTTTAAGAAAAGAAAGTAGTCATATAATTTAAGGAGATTAGTTGATGTGTATTGATTGGATGAATTCTGGGAACACATAAACTAAGTTCCCTAATTCTAGAAACTATATGAACAAAAATCTCCTAAGAATGGTAATCACATAAGAATGAATGATAATAATGATGAATCTACCCTTAGTAGATAAAAAGAAGAATTATGATAGGGAAAGAGACATAAGAATTATTAAGAGATAACAAGAATGAACAATGGAGTATGAAAATATCACTAATTCCTAAGTAGATAGCTAGGAACCTAGATAAGTTAATGAATGATGCATAATAAGTGTAAAATTATAATTAACTATAAACAATTTACCTTGATATTTGAGAAACAATCATGATGAGTAAGAACTAATGATGATTATGTAAAATAAGTTATACCTAAGTTCTTTTTATATATGGTTATGTGTTTCTTGTTTTTCTTCTCTTCCCTAACCTTTGGAGTTTGCGAGCAAAATCATTTTGAGGGGTTTTATGGCTATGAGACCAGCAACCTGGATTAACCATAATTTCCCTCTAATATTCACTTATTATCATAATTTTATAATTGATTAATTTTTGATATTAATTAATCAATAGAACTTTGTATGCCCTAATTTCAAGTTACCTTACAAATGGTGGACTTAGTTGTAAATTCACCATAGTATGAGGGCTTGATTACTTGCACAAAAAAAGAAACTTTTATTTTCCTTGGTATTCACATTTCATAAAGTCTTGATATAAGTTTTGGGTAAGAGATAACTCTAATGTGACTTCCATTACATACAATTTACCATGATTTTGTAATTTCATTTATGTTTGTGGAGTAGTGTGCAATTCCATCTCAATTGATAGTTTAATTGCAAAATCAAAGTACATATATTGTCTCATATTGTTACTCATTATATTTCATGTTTTTCATTGACTTGAATTCATTTGGCCTTAGTTGGATATGGTTTCAACCTATGCTACTAAAACCTAACCCTAGATAGTGTGGTGATGGTGGTGGTCGATGATGGCCGATAGACTCATTAACCCATGATGGTCCTGGCCTCACCAATTAATGGAATCCACGTATCTCATCTACCAATGAGATATCTAGTTACATATGTATTGGCAAAAATCTCAACTAATGATGAGGCCAATGAATGGAAATCATAGGTGGATGACCGATGATAATTTAAAGTTGCCAACAAGTAGGATCACTAGGTCATAAATTGATGGAGATTTATTCTTGCAAATTGATGGACAACTTTTATGTGATGATGGATAGGATGCATGGGTTGATGAGTATGTTTTGAGGGTCAATATAATTGTTGCTTTGATCAATGAAAGTTCTTCTTTGAGGGAAGGGCATTTCAGACACTACTTATGGGATATTTTGACAATTGTACCAATCATAGTTTGTAAATTCCATCCCAATTGTCCTATAGTCTCATTTGACACCCCATCTTATCGTAAGAACATGGAGGGGAGTCTAGGTGGGTTGTGAGGGATCCAAGGAGGAGGATGTCCTTTGATGGAATCTTGCTTGTTGGTACATGCGAAAGGATTTTGTTGACCAAGCTTGGTAGATTTGTATCCAACTCTAACTATGTAATATATATATTTTCATTCCTATTTTCTTTATTTTCTTCATCTTATATTATTTCTTTGGTTGATCCCCATGGATTTTCATGGTGGAACGTACCTCATATATCTAAAGAACCCTCCATTTCCCTCTCTTTATCTTAGGGGAAGTTAGATCTAGATTGGAACTTTGGTTATAGAGACCTTGAAGGGATCACCCAGAATCTTGGAGGATTTTCATGCCTATCATGTGTGTGTTGGTATGTATGCCCATAGAGCAAGTCATATGATGATTGTAATGGGATACTTTGTAAATGATTTGAATAATAATAAAGGCAATTTCCAATCTATATGTTTAAACTGTTTCTGAGATGATGGTGTAACATGATAGATGTCTAAAGATTGTTTTACTCAATGACATATGCTTTTGGGTTGAGGACCTAAACGATGAGATCATACGGATGCTAAGCGTATTCTTTCTTGTTTAGTCCCTAGTCGGTTGTTATTGTGGAAATAACCATAGACATCAATAACACAGAAGATTAGATTGTGTGTTGGTTGATGACAGAATCTCATTAGTCATGATATGGTGATATCAAACCAAGCACATAGGTACTTGTTAGAGAACAAGGTACCAGACAGACCCACCGTGAGAGTGACACATGGAACCATGACATGGTAGTCACAGTCAGCTCTCACAGTGATGGTGGTGAGTGTGATTCTTAGACCTGAAATCACTGCACTCAACACATGTCGTTGGGTACACTTTGACATCATCAAACACAGTCCTTAAACATGGGTTGTTATAAAGGTGATGATTGGGTGGCTTTGACACATGGGGCTTTTGAGGGGTGAGTGATAGATATGGGATTTGTCCCTCCTGAGGGAGTTTGATATCCTTGGCCACTTGATGAGTAGGATTGAGAAAGGCATGCGCATGCACGTGTGAATCAATATATGATATTGATGTCATACACATCTCACTCGGTCTACTCTAAGATCAAGGAAATGAATGAACATTGACAGGATGACTGTTCCAGGCCTCGAGTTCATTCTGGATATCAGTGACAAAGGAATTATACATTCACTGTAACACCACTCACGGATTGTAGGATGAAAGTTGTTCTCCAACTTTCTACTTTCACTTGGGTAGCAATGATGTGTGACTAGGCACCGCTCTTTGCTTGTGAAGTCATAAGTGTTATGGACTTTCACTGCCAACGTGAAATGGACCTGCAGGGTCACACACATAGGATTCAACCCGGAAGAGGAGTTTTGTCCACAAGCAGTGTTTAGATTGATTACTAAAGGAGTTTAGTAGTTCAATTAAACACTCAATCAGTCGATGGCTCAATATCGTATGGTTCAAGGTGTTGGACGCATTGATTGGAGTATCGGATTGATTGAAATTGCAATTGACTGATTTTTGCCCAACCTGTGCTCCCAACCGATCGGTTCATGTGATGAACCGGTCGGCTGAGGTTGCTGAACCGGTCGGCTGGAGTGTCCAGGCCGATCGGCTCAAGCCCAGGTTGAAATGACCGGTTCAAGGGTTGAACCGTTCGGCTCAACTGGTGCAACTGACCAGTTGGGAAAAGTCATGTCGGCAAGAATTTTCCTTTGGTTTCAAATTTCCCAATTCGATTGGGAATAACATTGGTATTCGATACCAATTGGGAACGAAACAAAGAAAGTCTTTTGAGCCGGATTAGGACTATGAACCGATCGGTTTAGGGCACCAACCGATTGGTTGGAGTGCCCCAAACGATCGGCTCAGGTCCAACCGATCGGCTCAATGGCCGAACCGATCAGTTCAGTTGTAAACCGATCATTTCAAGTTGCGAATCGGTTGCTTTTTGTGGAAAATTCTCGAACCCTTCTACTCCTGCATTAGTCCCGTATTGCCGGGCACAGAGAACCCTGTCCCATGACCCACCTATATATATAGGGGTATTGGGGGCTTCTCAAGATATGACTCAGTGCAAGTTGATTGCTCTGCAAAGTTGTCATTCTCTCTGGTTTTGGTAACTGAGAGAGAGCTCGAGCAAGTGCTTCCCGCAAAGGGAGGTGCAGCAAGGGAAGGACAACTGCAGTTGCAATTGACAGCAGGAGAGTGTGTTGGCGACTAGTACGTCAACAGGAGGGTGTGACTCCTTCCACTTCCTTGTGGGACAAGGAGAGTGGAGTTCCGGGTGGTCCGTGTGGACTACTTCAGAGGCGGGAGGTCACTGCCGCTCAGGAGGACAACTGTCATCCGATAGTCCGGTAGGAGGAGGAGTCTTCAGTCCCGCTGCAACCAGGAGCTGCACAGACACCGTCCAAGACCAGAGGTGAAGACCGCGCAAGGCGCGTGGTATTGTCGCCGAGCAAGCCTCGGGACAAGGTATGATTCACAAACCATCTTTCCTATTATATAGATGTTGATGCGATTCCTTTTGTTCCGGGTTTGGGGAGAAATTTTTTTTTGTTTCCACTGCTTCTCTGCCTCCTCTAAAACCCAACAGTGGTATCAGAGCCACATCAACTGCTCTATATTTTAGGATTATCGATATGATCGATTTTGGTTTGTCGCCTTTATTTATTGCATGCGATGCGAATAATATCGGCTTTATACATGTCCAATCCACAAATCCCTAATTTACATATATGATATGTAATATTAATGCACTCGATATGCGTTGCCCTTAAACAAGTTTTGTGGTGGATGTGTAGCATGATTATGGCCTATAAACCCCTATATCTGTGTATGGTTGTTTGTGTGGTTGCTTGCATCTCGGTCTGCGCACCGATTCCCTTTCTCATATTCCTGATGTAACTCGAAATAATTCGAGAATTCTTTTCCTACCATTGCTCCCCCCGAATGTAACTCGGGGTTTCTCAATTCGATTGTAAATAGGATAGATTTTATTTCCTATTATGTCAAAGAATGGCGGACAACCTGAAGACGATCGGTTCAAGGAGTGAACCGATCAGTTGGTGATCCAGAAGGCCGATTCGAGGAACGAGATGAGAGGGTGGCGACCTGAGGAGATGCACGATGACCGGTGAACCGATCGGCTGGAGGTGCCAATCGATCGGCTGGTGGCACCCGAACAACCTACCTGATGGCGAGCCGATCAGTCATGGAGATGAGCTGATCAAACCCAGAAAGGCAGGCACAGATTTCATCTTGTACAGGTTGCATGTGATGTAGACCTAGATGACTGTGATTCCTCTTGGCTCGAGGAATCACAAATAGGATGGCCATAATCATTGCTTTTTACCGTTTATGCATGTATTTTGTGGGATATAGCATGTATATGATACTTACTATATATTGTGGTGATTGGATATGTATATGTATATAAAACAAAATCCCTCATTAAATATTAAGTTTTAGATGCCTTCCAAATGCGACACACGTGAAAAGCTTGATCGACCAAGTGTGGGCACGCCCAAGCGTGATGCACCGTCTATCTTGTGGAAGCGTGAAGGATGAATATGTGGGTCTGCCCAAGCAGGGTGCATGTTCATCGTGTTGGCTTTGGGTTGGACTTAACAAGGTGACCTAGATAGGATCTAGCGCCTTGAGGCATGGAGATGATCATTGCAAGGAGTTGCATATGACATCTTTCAAGAGTTGCATATGATGCAATTGGCAAGAGTTGCCTACTTGGAAGATCTGAGTTGTGGGTGACAGCCCAAGCTGGTCCATGGCTCAGAGGATTTCAGGATCTTGACCCACTAGAAGATTCTACGCTGCAATCTTCCGAATCGATGGTGAGCGCTATCAATTTGAGTCAAAATAGTGGGAGCGGTAATTAATTAAAGGCCTAATTAACTATCATCAAATTTTATTCAAATCAAATCAAAAAGGTTTTGACAAATGCAAATTTTCTCTTGTAGAATGGCAAAAGAATCATCTTTTAAAATGGGCAAATTAATTGAGAATAAATTCCATAACTGGTTGAGGACTGTGAGAAGTGTTCTGCACAATCCAGATATACCAGGAGCCTTAGAATCCACTCTATGTACGCTTAATGCGTTGGTGAAGAAGAAAGTAGGTAAAGGAGAGAAGTGTTCTCTTGCCAAACCAATTTCTTCTACATGGAGAGGATGGAAGGGACAATGGAAGAAGAAGTCAGAGATAGAGATCTCTACTTCTGGTGTATACGTGATAGAGATTAACTTTACTACTTCTTCGTCATGGGTACTTGATACCGGATGCGGATCTCACATTTGTTCAAATGTGAAGGATCTTAAGAGAAGTAGGCCTTTGGGGAAAGGCGAGGTTGAACTACGTGTTGCTAATGGGGCAAGAGTTGCCGCCAGTGCCGTAGGAACCTATGAGTTAACTCTACCTAGTGGGCTAATAATAGAGTTGAAGAACTGCTATTATGTACCTGCCATAAATAGGAATATCATTTCCGTCTCTTGTTTGGACAAAGATGGATTTGAATTTCTTATTAAGAATGGAAAGTGTTCCATTTCTAAAGATGGGATCTTTTATGGCAGTGCCCCTATGTCTTATGGTCTATACTTGATAGACTTGGAGACAAGTGTATACAACGTAAACACCGAAAAGCAAAAACTCAACGACTCAAACGAAACATATCTCTGGCATTGTCGTCTAGGGCACATAAATGAGAAGCGCATATCTAGACTCCATAAAGATGGTTATCTAGACTCTTTTGATTATGAATCAATAGAGACATGTGAATCTTGTTTGTTGGGCAAGATGACCAAGACTCCCTTTTCAGGTAAAGGTGAGAGAGCTAGTGATCTATTAGGACTCATACATACTGATGTATGTGGGCCTTTTAGAACTAATGCCAGAGGTGGGTATCAGTACTTCATTACCTTTACTGATGACTTCAGTAGGTATGGCTATGTGTACCTGATGAAACATAAGTCAGAAACCCTTGAAAGGTTCAAGGATTTCATGAATGAAGTACAAAACCAGCTTGGTAAAAGTATTAAGGCACTTCATTCCGATCGAGGTGGAGAATACTTGAGCCAGGAGTTTGAGGACCTTCTGCGAGCCCGTGGTATTGTATCACAATGGACTCCGCCTGGAACACCACAGCATAATGGTGTGTCTGAAAGAAGGAATCGCACATTGTTAGATATGGTGCGATCAATGATGAGTTTTGCTGATCTTCTAATTTCTTTCTGGGGTTATGCTCTTGAAACCACCGTGTTTACACTTAGTCGTGTGCCATCTAAATCAGTTCAAAAGACACCATATGAGATATGGACTGGGAAGCATCCCGATTTGTCTTTTCTGAAGATTTGGGGTTGTGAGGCTTACGTTAGGAAAATGTTTCCTGATAAGCTTGGACCCAAATCCGATAAATGTTATTTTGTTGGATACCCCAAGGAAACGAGGGGATACTATTTATACCACCCTACTGACAACAAAGTGTTTGTTGCCAGGACAGCTGTGTTCCTAGAGAAGGAATTTATTTCCAAAGGAAGCAGTGGGAGGAAAATAGAGCTTGAAGCCCAACAAGAAAACAATGAACCGGTAGATGTACCAGAGGAAAATAGAGATTCACAAGGTGTTGTGGAATCTCAGTATTCTCAGGTAACACAAGGACCTCGTAGATCTAGTAGGACCCGCCTTGAGCCTGAGAGGTTTGGATACCTTGTGACTCAGGAAGGTGGAGAGTTGATCATAGATGATGATCCAACTACCTACGTAGAGGCTATGGAGGGACCTGATTCTAAGAAATGGCTTGAAGCCATGAGATCCGAGATGGAATCCATGTACTCCAACAAAGTATGGACTTTGGTGGAACCACCCGAAGGGGTAAAACCCATAGGGTGCAAGTGGGTCTTCAAGAAAAAGACCGACATGGATGGCAATGTGCAAACTTATAAAGGCAGATTGGTTGCGAAGGGTTTTCGACAAATTCAAGGTGTTGACTATGACGAAACCTTTTCTCCAGTTGCCATGATTAAGTCCATCAGGATCATGCTTGCTATTGCAGCTTACTATGACTATGAGATTTGGCATATGGATGTTAAAACCGCATTCCTTAATGGGAATATTCATGAGGATGTGTATATGATACAGCTTGGAGGTTTTGTAGATCCAAAGAATGCCAATAAAGTCTGTAAACTGCAAAGGTCAATCTATGGATTGAAGCAAGCATCTCGGAGTTGGAATATTCGATTTGATGAAGAAGTCAAAGTTTTTGGCTTTATTCAAAATGAAGATGAACCTTGTGTGTACAAGAAGGTTAGTGGGAGCTCGACCACATTTCTCATATTGTATGTGGATGACATACTTTTGATGGGGAATGATGTCTTAGCCTTAGAGAAGGTAAATACTTGGCTTGGGAAAACTTTCTCAATGAAGGACTTAGGAGAAGCATGCTACATTCTAGGAATTAAGATCTATAGAGATAGATCTAGAAGGCTTCTCGGACTAAGTCAAAGCACGTACATTGACAAGGTGCTGAAGCGGTTCAGCATGGAGAACTCAAAGAGAGGTAACGTCCCTATGCTACATGGAGTTACCATCCATAGAGCTCAATGTCCCCAATCTTGTGAAGAGAGGGAGCGTATGAATGGGATCCCATATGCATCAGCCATCGGATCCATCATGTACGCTATGTTGTGCACACGCCCAGATGTCTCGTATGCTCTCAGCATGACGAGCAGGTACCAGTCAGATCCTAGGGATGCTCACTGGATAGCCGTGAAGAACATCCTCAAGTACTTGCGAAGGACTAAGGATCAGTTTCTTGTGTACGGCGGCGAGGAAGAGCTGGTTGTAAAGGGTTACACCGATGCAAGCTTCCAAACCGATAAAGATGATTACAGATCGCAGTCAGGATTTGTGTTTTGCCTTAATAATGGAGTTGTGAGCTGGAAGAGTTCCAAGCAAGAAACAGTTGCCAATTATACTATAGAGGCCGAGTATATTGCTTCTTCTCATGCAGCAAAGGAGGCTGTGTGGATCAAGAAGTTCATTTCTGAACTTGGTGTAGTTCCCAGTAGCTGTGATGCAATTGAGCTTTATTGTGACAATAATGGAGCTATTGCACAAGCTAAGGAGCCCCGATCACATCAGCGGTCCAAGCACATACTGTGGCGCTTCCATCTCATACGAGAGATCGTACAGCGAGGAGATGTGAAGATTTGCAAAGTACCAACTGAAGACAACATAGCTGATCCACTGACTAAGGCCCTTTCTCAGCAGAAGCATGATGGTCATGCTAGGTCACAAGGACTGCGTTTCCTTGGTGACTGGCTCTAAGTGCAAGTGGGAGTCTGTTGGTATGTATGCCCATAGAGCAAGTCATATGATGATTGTAATGGGATACTTTGTAAATGATTTGAATAATAATAAAGGCAATTTCCAATCTATATGTTTAAACTGTTTCTGAGATGATGGTGTAACATGATAGATGTCTAAAGATTGTTTTACTCAATGACGTATGCTTTTGGGTTGAGGACCTAAACGATGAGATCATACGGATGCTAAGAGTATTCTTTCTTGTTTAGTCCCTAGTCGGTTGTTATTGTGGAAATAACCATAGACATCAATAACACAGAAGATTAGATTGTGTGTTGGTTGATGACAGAATCTCATTAGTCATGATATGGTGATATCAAACCAAGCACATAGGTACTTGTTAGAGAACAAGGTACCGGACAGACCCACCGTGAGAGTGACACATGGAACCATGACATGGTAGTCACAGTCAGCTCTCACAGTGATGGTGGTGAGTGTGATTCTTAGACCTGAAATCACTGCACTCAACACATGTCGTTGGGTACACTTTGACATCATCAAACGTAGTCCTGAAACATGGGTTGTTATAAAGGTGATGATTGGGTGGCTTTGACACATGGGGCTTTTGAGGGGTGAGTGATAGATATGGGATTTGTCCCTCCTGAGGGAGTTTGATATCCTTGGCCACTTGATGAGTAGGATTGAGAAAGGCATGTGCATGCACGTGTGAATCAATATATGATATTGATGTCATACACATCTCACTCGGTCTACTCTGAGATCAAGGAAATGAATGAACATTGACAGGATGACTGTTCCAGGCCTCGAGTTCATTCTGGATATCAGTGACAAAGGAATTATACATTCACTGTAACACCACTCACGGATTGTAGGATGAAAGTTGTTCTCCAACTTTCTACTTTCACTTAGGTAGCAATGATGTGTGACTAGGCACCACTCTTTGCTTGTGAAGTCATAAGTGTTATGGACTTTCACTGCCAACGTGAAATGGACCTGCATGGTCACACACATAGGATTCAACTTGGAAGAGGAGTTTTGTCCACAAGAAATGTTTAGATTGATTACTAAAGGAGTTTAGTAGTTCAATTAAACACTCAATCAGTCGATGGCTCAATATCGTATGGTTCAAGGTGTTGGACGCATTGATTGGAGTATCAGATTGATTGAAATCGCAATTGACTGATTTTTGCCCAACCTGTGCTCCCAACCGATCGGTTCATGTGATGAACCGGTCGGCTGAGGTTGCTGAACCGGTCGGCTGGAGTGTCCAGGCCGATCGGCTCAAGCCCAGGTTGAAATGACCGGTTCAAGGGTTGAACCGATCGGCTCAACTGGTGCAACCGACCAGTTGGGAAAAGTCATGTCGGCAAGAATTTTCCTTTGGTTTCAAATTACCCAATTCGATTGGGAATACCATTGGTATTTGATACCAATTGGGAACGAAACAAAGAAAATCTTTTGAGCCGGATTAGGACTATGAACCGATCGGTTCAGGGCACCAACCGATTGGTTGGAGTGCCCCAAACGATCTGCTCAGGTCCAACCGATCGGCTCAATGGCCGAACCGATCGGTTCAGTTGTGAACCGATCATTTCAAGTTGCGAACCGGTTGCTTTTTGTGGAAAATTCTCGAACCCTTCTACTCCTGCATTAGTCCCGTATTGCCGGGCACAGAGAACCCTATCCCATGACCCGCCTATATATATAGGGGTATTGGGGGCTTCTCAAGATACGACTCAGTGCAAGTTGATTGCTCTGCAAAGTTGTCGTTCTCTCTGGTTTTGGTAACCGAGAGAGAGCCCGAGCAAGTGCTTCCCGCAAAGGGAGGTGCAGCAAGGGAAGGACAACTGCAGTTGCAATTGACAGCAGGAGAGTGTGTTGGCGACTAGTACGTCAACAGGAGGGTGCGACTCCTTCCACTTCCTTATGGGACAAGGAGAGTGGAGTTCCAGGTCGTCCGTGTGGACTACTTCAGAGGCGGGAGGTCACTGCCACTCAGGAGGACAACTTTCATCCGACAGTCCGGTAGGAGGAGGAGTCTTCAGTCCCGGTGCGACCAGGAGCTGCACAGACACCGTCCAAGACCGGAGGTGAAGACCGCGCAAGGCGCGTGGTATTGTCGCCGAGCAAGCCTCGGGACAAGGTATGATTCACAAACCATCTTTCCTATTATATAGATGTTGACGCGATTCCTTTTGTTCCGGGTTTGGGGAGAAATTTTTTTTTGTTTCCGCTGCTTCTTTGCCTCCTCTAAAACCCAACAGTGTGGACCTTATTATCTTACAATTTTTTAGGCGAGCGATATGCCATTTGATAGCTTCCATTTCTTACTTGTGCATGCAAATTCTTACCTTTCTCTAAACCGATTAGCATGCCTAAAAGTTGAATCTTTAGGGTTTGTTTTAGTGTTATATGATGTGATTACAATTTTTTTAGCCTTCCGTAACCATTTAATATTGATTATTGGTCATAAAGGCATGGATTATTTAACATATTGTCTGAAATTTGGAAAGTATTACATAGATGCTCCAAAATGCCCCGATCTTGCTTTATAATTGCCTAATATGCTAAATTTTAATTTTTTTATGTCAACTTTTGCAAATAGGTAATAAGGAATCACAAAATTTCATGTTTATTCTAATATTCTAAAATTATTCCTTAATTTTAATCTTAGTAAGGAACTATCCTATTATCAAACCCTAGTTGATCACTAGGACAAAAACTCAACTATAAACTAATGATCATCAAAAACTATGTCCGAAAATTCTGAATCAAACGATGTGTGTAAGGATATGATTATGAGAAACTACAACAAAAACCTTGTACAAGATACATAAAAGTGTACAACTGCACAATTGAATCATTCCTTAAGTAGACATAATAGAGAATCAAGTGAAACATCTCTTCATTTATTTCAACAAAAGGATTGCAAGATTGTTTGTGATTATGAAACTATTGTAATACAATATAGTTGATTCAGTTTACAATTCATGATCATAGAGAAACACCAAGAGAAATAGCTTAATATATATATCATCAACTACCCACCCAACTCAAGATAGTGATAGTACATGGATTCTCTAGACTATCTTTTCTATATTATTCTTTTTTACAACTTGATCATCACATCCTTTCTGTAACTCCAACATACCTAATGATGTAGATACCCACATGGGTGAGACCCCAAGTCCCAACGATGTGATATAGAAATAACTAACACAATAATTCTTACAAACATATAATTATACGGTTCTTTAGAGATAAACCATTAAATGTGTGTGCATTGCACGTGGTATTATTATAATTGGATTAATTGATTTAAAAAATAATGTCATGCTATCTTGAAGTAAGAATCTCCTTCGACATCAAATGTGATAGAACTATCCATTTTTATCTTTTACTATTTGGTTTTCCTTGCCTTTTTTCTTTAAAATGTATCTTCTTATCATTTGATGAAATGATTTTAGGTTTTGACATATTTTCCCCTTCAGGGTTTAGGGTTGAGGGTTTAGCCTTCAGTTTTAGGGTTATATTAATTTATTTAGATGGTGTGTTTAGCATTTTCATTTCTGATACATAGTGCATCGATGTTCATGTTAAATTTTGGTTGATTGTAGAATTTAGCCTTTCTAATCATTTAACATTAAAAATGGGTGAAATGGTGTAGAATAAACACCACTTTTCCCATAAATGAGAATTAACACTTCCAATAAATGTATGACATATGTAAAGAAATCGAACAACACGATTAAAGTGTACTTATTGCAAAGGAAAGATCATATTTTCTTTTGCTTCAATTACTTACATTTATCAACTAAGCATTAACATTATCATGTAATTGTCTTACTTTTTAGCATGAAGTGAATATTGTTGGTATGTATGCCCTGAGAGCCAATCATGGGATGATTGAAGGGATACATTAAGATTGATTTGATAAAAATCAAAGGCAAGCTTCCAATTCTTTCTGGTTCAATCATATGAGATAGTGATAGAACAGATTGAATGTCTAGAGAATGACAATACTCAATGACGTATGCTTTCAGGTTGAGGACCTGGACGATGAGATCATATGGATGCTAAGAGTTTGTACATTCTTGTTATGTCCCTAGTCAGATGTCATTGTGGAAGGTAGATACACAGCAATGTCACACAAGACTAGATTGTGGTGTTGGTTGATGACAGAATCTCATTAGTCATGATATAGAGATATCAAACCAAACACATAGGTACTTGTTAGAGAACAAGTGTACCGGACAGACCCACTGTGAGTTTGACACATGGAACCATGACATGGTAGTCACAGTCAGTACTCACAGTGATGGTGGTGAGTGTGATTCTTTGACCTAAAATCACTACACTCAACACATGTCATTGGGCACACTTTGACATCATCAAACGCAGTCCTGAAACATGGGTTGTTATAAAGGTGATGATTGGGTGGCTTTGACATATGGGGCTTTTGAGGGATGAGTGATAGATATGGGATTTGTCCCTCCGGAGGGAGTTTGATATCCAAGGCCGCTTGATGAGTAGGATTGAAATAGGCATGCACATGCATGTGTGAATCAGTATGTGATATTGATGTCATACATATCTCTTCCAATATACTCTGAGATCAAGAAAGTGAATGAACGTTGACAGGATGACTGTTCCATGCCTCGAGTTCATTCGGGATATCAGTGACAAAGGAATTATACATTCGCTGTAACACCATTCACGGATTGTAGGATTGAAAGTTGTTCTCCAACTTTCTATTTCACTTGGGTAGCACTGATGTGTGACTAGGCACCGCTCTTTGCTTGTGAAGTCATATGTGTTATGGACTTTCACTGCCAACGTGAAAAAGGACCTGCAGGGTCTCACACATAGGATTTAACCTGCAAGAGGAGTTTTGTCCACAAACAATGTTTAGATTGATTACTAAAGGAGTTTAGTAGTTCAATTAAACACTCAATCAATTGATAGCTCAGAATCATAATGTTCAAGGTGTTGGACGCATTGATTGGAGTATTAAATTGATTGAAACTGCAATTTACTGATTATGCACAATCTGCACTCCCAACCGATCAGCTCATGTGATGAATCGATCGGCTCAGCTTGGTGAACCGATCGGCTCAGTTTGTGAGTCGATCGACTCATGGACAGGGTGAAACAATCACTTCAAGTGTTGAAACGATCGGTTCAACTGTTGCAACCGGGCAAGTTGGGAAAGTAGGATTGGTGAGAATTTTCCTTTCATTTCACTTGCCCAATTTGATTGGAACAAGGATTGGTATTTGATACCAATTAGAAACAAAAGATGGAAAGTCAATCGGGTACTGACCAGGGCCACGAACCGACCGGTTGAGGTGTCCCAACTGATCAGTTGAGGTGTCAACCGACCGGTTCAGGTCCCCAACCGACCGTTTCAGTAGTGAAACGATCGGTTCAGGTTGCGAGATGGTTGTTTTGTGGAAAATCTCGAACCCTTCTACTACTGCTTTTAGTCCCGCATCGCCCAGGATGGAGAACCCTGTCCCATGACCCTCCTATATATAGGGGTATTGGGGGCTTCTCAAAGAACAACCCAGTGCAACCAGTTGCTCTGTGAAGTTTTCGTTCTCTCTAGTTTTGGTAACCGAGAGAGGGCCCGAGCAAGTGCTACCTGATAAGGAGGCATAGCAAGGGAAAGACAACTGCAGAAAGTGACTGGTGGCAGGAGAGTGTGTCGGCGACTAGTACGCTGATAGGAGGGTGCGAATCCTTCCAATTCCTTATGAGACAAGGAGATTGGAGTTCCAGGTGGTCTGTGTGTACTACTTTAGAGGCGGGAGGTTTCTTCCACTAGGAGGATAGCCTTCAATCCCGTCAGTCTCGGTGCGACCAGGAGCTGCACAAACACCGTCCAAGACAGGAGGTGAAGACCACACAAGGCGTGAGGTATTGTCACTGAGCAAGCCTCGGGACAAGGTATGATTCCACAAACCATCCCTTCCTATTGTATAGACGTTGACACATTTCCTTGTTCCGGGGTTGGGGGAGAAAATTTTTGTTTCCGTTGCCTTCTCTGCCTCCCCTAAAACCCAACAGTGGTATCAGAGCCACGTCAACTTCTCTATACTTTAGGATTATCAATATGATCAATTTTGGTTTGTCGCCTTTATTTATTGCATACGATGCGAATAAAATTGGCTTTATGCATGTCCAATCCTAAATCCACAAATCCCAATTTACATATATGATATGTATTATGAATGCACTCGATACGCGTCGCCCTTAAATGAGTTTTTTGGTGGATGTATAGCATGGTTATGGCCAATAAACCCTATCTGTGTATGGTTGTATGTGGTTGCTTGCATCTCGGTCTGCGCACCGATCTTCCTTCTCCTATTCCTGATGTAACTCAAAATAATTTGAGATTTCTTTCCTACCTTTGCTCCCCTCGAATGTAACTTGAGGTTTCTCTTTTTATAATGTAAAATAGGATAGAATTGTATTTCCTATTATGTCAAAGAACGGAGGACATCTGACGACAGCTGAGACGATTGGTTCAAGGCGTGAACCGATCGGTTGAAGTTCGAGACAATCGGTTCAAGGAGTGAGCCGAATGGTTGATGACCGGTTTGAGGAGCGAGATGAGCGGGTGGTGACCATGATGAGATGCATGATGACCAGGCAAACCGATCGGTTGGAGGAGCCAACCAATCGGCTGGTGGCACCCAGCCGACCAGTCTGATGGCGAGCCGATCATTCATGTGATGAGTTAATCAAACCCAGAAAGGCAAAGCACAAAGTTCATCTTGTACAGGTTGCATGTGATGTAGACCTAGATGACTGTGATTCCTCTTGGCTCAAGGAATCACATTAGGATGACCATAATCATCGCTTTTATCATTTTGCATGTTTTCTGTGGGATATAGCATGTATATGATACGTACTATGTATTGTGGTGATTGGATATGTATATGTATATAAAAACCAAATCCCTTATTAAAATATTAAGTCTTATATGTCTTCCATTAGCGGCACACAAGAAAAACTCAATCAACCAAGCGTAGGTTATGCCAAAGCGTGGTGCGCCATCTATCTTGTGGAAGTGTGAAGGGTAGACATGTAGGTTCTGCCAAAGCAGGGTGCATGTTTACCATGTCGGCTTTTGGGTTAGACTTAACTGGTAATTCTTAGAGCGTCTAAGCCTAGAGGAAAGGAATGTTCATGGCAAGGTGTTGCACATGTTCATTCATCAAGAGTTGCATATGACGCAATTGGCATGATGGCCTACCTAAATAGTCATGATTGTGGGCGATCAGCCAAAGCTGACTCATGACTTGATGAAATATGGATCTTGCCCACTAGAAGGTTGTACGCTGCAATCTTCGGAATTGATGGTGAGGGCTATCAATTTGAAGTAAAATAGTGGGAGCGATAATTAATTAAAGACCTAATTATATCGTCAAATTTTCAAATCAATCAAATAAGTCAAAAAATGAGTTTTTGGACTAAAATTGCATATATTTCCTTTTGTTAAAATAAATGGTTAAACAACAATAATCACTTTATTTGTGACTGGTCTTTGAGACCAACAAATTAAATGGGAATAATTCCATGACTGGTTAGGATGATGAGAAGTGTTCTCAATCAAAGAGCGAAAGCTCTAAGTCCTAGTTATACCAGAACCAAATGAACTCAATCCCACCACATCAATGGTTGAAAGTATGCTTATGGAAGCATACCAAGGATGACATTGATGAGGAGTGCTTGATGTTGTGTTCTCTGAACTATGAGTTGTAGAGACAACATGAGACATATTATGTCTCAAGGGCACTGTCCTAGTATGTCATGACAGAAGGAGATCCAGTAAGGTATTCACACACTCAATATGATTGAGTATATGGAAAGACCTGACTAAGAAGGATTCCCTCTAAGCCAAGAGTTGGCTATTGGTATGATACTGCAAATGTTGTGAGAATCATACAATTCATGATAAGCTACAACTTTGACAAGCGTTGACAGAGTTGTTGGACATGTTGAGGATAGTAGAGGCAAAGATGAAGAAAGGCAAACCATAATCTTTGATGTGATCAAAGAAAAGGTAATTCTTAAGGGCAAGGGTAAGGGCAAAGAAAAGAAGTGTTCTGATGCTAGCCAGCAATCCAAGCCGTCTTCAGCCTCAAGGCACATGGGGAAAGGGTGTATGAGGGATTGCCCTCTATATCTGGAAGAACAAAAGAAGATGCATGTGGGGATGGAGATCTCCACCTAAGGTATCATGAAATGAACCACTTCTTTATCTGAGGTATATGATACCAAGATATGGATATGTCATATATGATATGCAAGATCCACAAAGAAGTTATGGCCTTTGTGAAAGGACTGAGAAAGAAGTACTCATTATTGGGGCAAGTGTTGCTGCCATAGAAAGGAGTATCTTTCAGTTTATTTCAGCCTAAAGGGCACGAAATAGAGTTGAGAACTACTATTTCATATATTGCCAGCAGATAGAAACACTTTATTATTGCATATTGTATGACAATGATGACAATCAATAAAGAGATGTTTCAATTTCTAAAGATATGATCTTTATGGCAATGCCTTGTTTATCTTGTGGTATTTGATATGCATAAGATAAAATGATACCTAAAAGTTATATATAACTCAAACAATCAAATTAGCATAAATAATGAGAAATTCATATCTAGTTTCCATATGATGGATAAATCTAGACTCTTTTGGTGAGAGAACCAGTAAGAGACATGAATATCTTGGACATGATTAATCAATCTTCACTAATGGTAGTGGGAGAATGATTATCCTATTAGGTACGATACATGTGATGCATTTACATACCTATTGGAACAAATGCTAATACTTCAAATGGAGTTTAGAGAAATACCAATATGAATATCTTGAAGTGTTCAAGATTATCATAGATGAAGTGAAAATTTGGTAGAGTGTTAATTCTTGATGAGATCAATGAATGAAATAATTGGACCAAAATGTTTGAGATCCTTATGAGTGATTATGATAGTATATCATAGTGAGCTCATTATTAAGGCATAATGATGTCCAAATCAAAAAGGGAATCATACTCTAAGGAGTTAGAGAATGATTATCAAATAACTAAATTCTTCTTAAATAAAGAATACCCCACACTAATAAAGGACAATGAGAATCACAAGGAGTTGTGAGTTCTTATATCCTTGACAGATACACCTCAATTATCTATGTGATGAGTTGTTCATGTGATGAGTCAACTATCCAGATGAATATGAGGAACCTAATTTTGAGTTATGGTTTATGACCATTACATCCTAAATAACATCCACGTGAACCATAAGGTATGACCTTGATGGTAGAACCCATTGGATGGAAATCCATAAGTGCAAATAAGTCTTAAGCATTAAGACACATGGATAACATTTTGAGAAGGATGCTGCTTGTTTATTGCAACTTAATGACTAAGACGTTAGGCATATGGATACTAAAACCGCATTCCTATGAGGAATAAAAAAAGGATGTGTACGTGACACAACCTATAAGGTTTATGAATCCACTAATGCAAATGAAGTCTATAAGTTACAATGGACTAATCAATGTGATTGATTGAGTCAAGAAACTCAGAATTGGATCTTCACTTTGATGATATAGTCAAAGGGTTTGACTGATATGTCAAAGATAAAGAAGGGATCTGTGATTTAGTGGGAGTGTATTCACATTCCACATATTGATATGAAATGGAAATGTTCTAGAATGGAAATACAAAAGTGAAAACTATCTTTAAGGAAGACAGAGATGTTTCCTATTTGATAGGAATAGATAGAGATAGTTCTTGAAAACCTCTTGACCTGAAAAGAGAAAGCATACATTGGCAATATGTACTGAAGGGTTCAGTATGCAAAGATTCAGTAGGAGAAAACTTGTCCATGTTGCATGGAGTTAGTATCCCAAGGCCAAGTGTCCAATTCTTATGAAGAATGGGAACACTAAGAATAGATATGGATCTATCATGTATGTAATCATCCCATTACCTTGCATGTATTGACATGGCAAGAACAAAATGCATTCATGATCTTGTATGTAGGACATGACAATATGATGTGCTCATCCTGATAACTCATATGTGGGACATGACGAGTGGATGTCTGTCTACTTCCAGTAAGGATTACTGGAAACCATAAGAACTTGATAAGTACTTGAGAAGTACTAGCTCTATGGAGATAAGGAAGAGTTCGATGTAAAGAGTTACATTGATGCGAACTTCCGAAAAGGACAGAAAATTAATCGCAAAATATATATAGGATATATAAAAGTGAAAGTTTGTTGATAATTGGAAGTGTTCCAATAAATCCATTTAAAAGGAAATGTCGAGTATTCGTGTGTTAGAGAACATCAGTGGATACTATATGGATCTGGAAGTTCATGAGTTGAACTTAGATATTCCGCTCATTGATGACAAGTATGGAATCCTTGATCATGCAATGTGGCTAAAAGTTAGCAAAAGGAATACTAGATCGCATATTACGGCAACTCCATCTCATACGTGACGTACAACGAAGAGATGTGAGACATGCAATTTATACTGACATTGGCAAGGTGTTGTCATTACTAACTATGTTTGCACTAGAGCACAGTAACATGTGGGACATGTTTGAAGATCACTATGAATATGATTCAAGGGTGATTGGCTCATAGTGCAAGTGGGAGTTTGTTGGTATGTATGCCCTGAGAGCCAATCATGGGATGATTGAAGGGATATATTTAAGATTGATTTGATAAACATCAAAGGCAAGCTTCCAATTCTTTCTGGTTCAGTCATATGAGATAGTGATAGAATAGATTGAATGTCTAGAGAATGACAGTACTCAATGACGTATGCTTTCAGGTTGAGGACCTGGATGATGAGATCATACTGATGCAAAGAGTTTGTACATTCTTGTTATGTCCCTAGTCAGATGTCATTGTGGAAGGTAGATAGATAGCAATGACACACAAGACTAGATTGTGGTGTTGGTTGATGATAGAATCTCATTAGTCATGATATAGAGATATCAAACCAAACACATAGGTACTTGTTAGAGAACAAGTGTACCAGACAGACCCACCGTGAGTTTGACACATGGAACCATGACATGGTAGTCACAGTCAGTACTCATAGTGATGGTGGTGAGTGTGATTCTTTGACTTGAAATCACAACACTCAACACATGTCGTTGGGAACACTTTGACATCATCAAACGCAGTCCTGAAACATGGGTTGTTATAAAGGTGATGATTGGGTGTCTTTGACACATGGGGCTTTTGAGGGGTGAGTAATAGATATGGGATTTGTCCCTCCTGAGGGAGTTTGATATCCAAGGCCACTTGATGAGTAGGATTGAAATAGGTGTGCGCACGCATGTGTGAATCAGTATGTGATATTGATGTCATACATATCTCTTCCAATCTACTCTGAGATCAAGAAAGTGAATGAACGTTCATAGGATGATTGTTCCATGCCTCGAGTTCATTCGGGATATCAGTGACAAAGGAATTATACATTTGTTGTAACACCATTCATGGATTGTAGGATTGAAAGTTGTTCTCCAACTTTCTATTTCACTTGGGTAGCACTGATGTGTGACTAGGCACCGTTCTTTGCTTGTGAAGTCATAAGTGTTATGGACTTTCACTGCCAACGTGAAAAAGGACCTACAGGGTCACACACATAGGATTTAACCTGGAAGAGGAGTTTTGTCCACAAACAATGTTTAGATTGATTACGAAAGGAGTTTAGTAGTTCAATTAAACACTCAATCAATTGATAGCTCAGTATCATAATGTTCAAGGTGTTGGACGCATTGATTGGAGTATCAAATTGATTGAAACTGCAATTGCACTGATTCTGTACAATCTACACTCCCAACCTATCGACTCATGTGATGAACTGATCGGCTCAGCTTGGTGAACCGATCGGCTCAGTTTGTGATTCGATCGGCTCATGGATAGGGTGAAATAATCACTTCAAGTGTTGAAACGATCGGTTCAACTGTTGCAACCGGGCAAGTTGGGAAAGTAGGATTGGTGAGAGTTTTCCTTTCGTTTCACTTGCCCAATTTTATTGGAACAAGGATTGGTATTTGATACCAATTAGAAACAAAAGATGGAAATTCAATCGGGAACTGACTAGGGCCACAAACCGACCAGTTGAGGTGTCCCAACCGATCGGTTGAGGTGTCAACCGACCGGTTTAGGTCCCCAACTGACCGTTTCAGTAGTGAAACGATCGGTTCAGGTTGTGAGTTGGTTGTTTTGTGGAAAATCTCAAAACCTTCTACTCCTTCTTTTAGTCCTGCATTGCCCGGGATGGAGAACCTTGTCCCATGACCCTCCTATATATATAGGGGTATTGGGGGCTTCTCAAAGAACAACCCAGTGCAACCAGTTGCTCTGTGAAGTTGTCATTCTCTCTGGTTTTGGTAACCGAGAGAGAGCCCGAGCAAGTGCTACCCGATAAGGGAGGCATAGCAAGGGAAAGACAACTACAGAAAGCGACTGGTGGCAGGAGAGTGTGTCGGCAACTAGTACGCTGACAGGAGGGTGTGACTCCTTCCAATTCCTTATGAGACAAGGAGATTGGAGTTCCAGGTGGTCTGTGTGGACTACTTCAGAGGCGGGAGGTTTCTGCCGCTAGGAGGACAGCCTTCAATCCTGTCAGTCCCGGTGTGACCAGGAGTTGCACAGACACCATCCAAGACAGGAGGTGAAGACCACACAAAGTGCGAGGTATTGTCGCCGAGCAAGCCTAGGGACAATGTATGATTCCACAAACGATCCCTTCCTATTGTATAGACGTTGACACGTTTCCTTGTTCCGGGTTTGGGGGAGAAAATTTTTGTTTCCGCTGCCTTCTATGCCTCCCCTAAAACCCAACCGATATTACCTTTCATGCTCATTTTATGACTGTAATATCAATATTTTTCATGGCATAATTCATAATAGGGAAAATTAACACAAAATATTAAATATTTCCTTATTCATTACATTCATGTGAATTTATGTGGAAAACTATCTACTACATGGTTAATTAAAGTTCAAAGATCTCTAAAATATTGGATAATGTTTGAATTTCAAAAAAATGTAAGAAATTAGATATGTGATGTTTCAGAATATTACTATTTAAACTTAGTTGAATGTGATTGGTAATTAATGCCTTATCCACATTATGACATGTGATTCATCAATTAATTATTAAAATAATTCTACGTTTTCAATTTCAAAAACTAAGATGTTACTTATGTCAACCATTAAATTTTGGTATAGCCTCAAAAGTATACTAACAATATACTATTTGTTTTGTATAAAGTAGCATATAAATGATTCATAATACAGCATATAAGATACAACATCAAAATTTTATCCCTATCACCTTGTCCATGAAGAAGGAAAGTATCATTTCATTTCAATTTACTTATTTTCACATCAATATCGAGATCTTCCTTGAGGTCACTTAATAGATGTTATCATTATCTCATTGCCACCATGAAGTAAAAGAAACTATTATTTCATCCCGCCTTACTTCTTTCCATATCAACATCAAGATCTTCCTTGATAAGTCATTTAATATATATATGTTTCAAAGGTATTGCATATATGAGACTATTTTCTCTCATTTTGTACATTTTTTATAGTAAATTTGAATATGAACCAATTTCATTTTACTTGTTATTCATATATTTAGAAGATATTTTAATATAATCTAATTTACTCAAACAAGTCATATAGTAGCATCGAATTCATGAAAAAGTTAAAATAATGATTAAAGTTTTGCAAGATCATTTAATGTCTCATATGTGACAATGATAGAGGCAAATATGAGACAACATCATTTCCATGATTGCCTATATAAGTATAGTATATTTCCAGTACTTGTTAAAATAGGAAAACCAGTCAACAACAAAGATGGGGAAAATATAGGAGACCTATGTCATTTAAGTATCCAGGTACAACCCATGTATTGTCAGGATCATAATATCTCTCTTTTGCAATAAAACTACTATCATAGGACTTATATTTATTGTATAAATTTCTTCCATATAGTTTGTATGCATTTTCTACCACATGGACCATGTATCATCTATCTTAAGTAAAAAGAGTATAACATCAAGAATGTTTTGCATCAAGTAGGAACTATGATCCTAGATAACTTTTCCATCAAAGTTTTTAACTCCTATTAGTCATAGACATGAGTAAAATAACATAAATGTAAAAAAATTTAAGTGTCATGAGTTATATTACATCATCTTTATATTGATGGAAACTAAAAGGACTATACAAATAGTTATCCATTTGAATATATCATGAGAAAAAGTATGCTATTACATTTTTTCATGATATTCGTACTTAACATAAAGCTAAATATGAAACAAAGACATTGAAAATGGAACGATAGAAAGTATAGCTTGTATTATCGAAATGTTTAGATTTATTGTATCAACTTGTATTTAATTTTTGATAATGTATCCAATAGAAAGAAATTATATAAAAATACAAAACATTCTTTTTTCAATGCATCAATCTATAATCTCCAATGGTTATCATTAAATAACTACAATAATATCCAAAACCTTTTCATCCCATCCAAGTTCCATTTTATTATATAACCCTTTCTATTATCTATGATGGTATATGCATTATAATATCCAGAAGGCAGAAGCTTCCAAATCATGCTCTTTTTATATCCAAAACTATTAAAATATATATTTGATCAAAACTTGATTAAATACGTGACAAGATTCTTAATTTTTAGTGATATTGTAGGGTTATACAGGCTTAATAAAATCATCATGGTTCCTTTGAACATGATTTTTTCTCATGGGTACTTCATATGAGTTTGGGTAAAATTTGTTTTTCCTCCTCCAAGGCATGTGAAAACGATAGATGCGAATGTGAGACAACATCATTTCCATGATTGCCTATATAAATATATCATATTTCTTATATTTTTTAAAATATGAAAACTAATCAACAACAAATATAGGGAAATATAGGAGATGTATGTTACTTAAGTATCCCGGTACAACCCACATATTGTTAGCAACACAATATATCTCTTGTGCAATCAAACCATTATTATAACACTTATATATATTGTATACATTTCTTCCATATAGTTAGTATGTATTTTCTACCACATGGACCATGTATCATCTACTCAAGTGAAAATACTATATTATCAAGAATGTTTTGTATCAAGTAGGAAGAATGATCCTATGTATCTTTTCCATCTTCAAAGTTTTAACTCCTATTAGTCACAATCATTTTCTAAATAACACAAATGTAAAATGACTTTTAAGTGTCGTGACTTAACTACTTCATCTTTAGATTGTTATCAGCTAAAAGTATTATGCAAAATAGTTATCCATTTGAATATATTATGAAAAAATATATGGTATTACATTTTATCATGGTAATAATACTTAGCATAAAGTTAAATATGAAACAAAAAATTGAAAACGGAACAATAAAAAGTTTAAGTTGCATTATTGAAATGTTCATATTTATTACATGAAATATCTTTCATCTTTGGTGATGTATACAATGGAATTTTTTTTAATAAAAATCCAAAACATTATATTTTTCAATGTGTCAATCTACAATGACCAATTGTTAATATTATATAACTACAATAATATCCAATAAACTTTTCATCCCATCCAAGTTCAATTATTATATAACCCTTTCTATTATCTATGGTGGTATATTTGTTATGATATCCAACAAGATGAAGCTTTGAAATCATGTTGTTTTACACTCTAATCTACCAAATTTATATTTGACTAAAAAATCTATTAAATGTATGACAACATTCTTAATTTGTATTGAGATTATAGGGTTATACATGCTTAATAAAATCATCATGGTTCATTCGAACATGGTTTTTTCTCATGGGTATTCCATATGAGTTTGGATAAAATTTATTTTACCTCATCCAAGGCCCCAAAATTTCTCAATGCAATAGATGAATGCTCCTAAAGTTGTCTTGGTACAATTGAAGACATCATTATATCCATATCATTGATAAGAACCCACAATTGATAATCTACCATTATATCTTCATCATTGATAGTTAATATAAAAAATACACACTACAATCGAGTTTTTATGGGACTATAGTAAATTCTAACTTTTAGGCAACCATCAAGAAAAGAAAACTAACTTTTGTTAGCATTTAGATCTTATGCTACATGTATAATTGAATTTTCTTGCAACATGATGTCATTTTCTTTGTTCTTTTTTCAAAATGGGATGGATGAAAATTTAAACAATATTCAAGGTAGAAATTAGATGTTCAATCTCTTTTATGTTCCTAGGAACTATTATATAAAAAGGGATAAAAACATGATTCACAATAGGCACAAATAATCCATATATAATGCCAAACATCAATACATATTTGATTCATTTGGACATTAACACATGAAGACCTTCTAGGTGTTATTAGTAGTGGCATGAGAATAAGTTTAATCAAAATAGGAAATAAAGAATCAATTGCAACGTCAATACCATCTGGGATGAGAGATTGTTTCACCTTCTAAAGATGAATCATAAGAAAATATTAACCATATCAACTATCTTAATAAATTAGTTTCTTGACTTAGTGCTAATGTTTTCACCAATATATTTTTGGTTGGAATCTTAAAAATAATTCCATGCTACATTGTTCTCCACCTTTATCCAGTTGTTGTAGTAGTTCCTACCGTCTTGATGTCATACTAAATGAAAAAAAAACATATATCTATATATTGTGAATGCTATATTTTATTTATTCATATGATAACTAATTTTTCCAATGAAGAATGCGAGTGTACAAATGAAATGTCAATGTTACCTATCCCTTAAATTAAAACCTCTTGTTCTTTAGATATTTATGATTAATAAAGTTGCATGCAGGTTGGTTGTATCTTCTTGAAGTACAAACATCTTATCATCTTCAGTATTTTCTAAACAAAGTCCCCTATAAAATTTTGAGAGGTACTAATGTAAATCGACCTATATTGTTGACTACAAAAAGGTATTGTCAAATAATAAAAGAACATGATATTCACATGTTGGGGATGTTGTACCGATATGGTCCCAAATTTGATGAAAATTTATTGTGGAAACATTGTCGACAAGCGTATAAACCCAAAGAGGAAATACAATATTTAATGTGGAAAACTCTCCCCAAGACAAGGAGATAAAAACCATGGGACAATACTGGCCAACAAGCACTATGTAATTAAGATTACACCTCACACTGACTGGATTCAATTACCCCTAAATCCAGGTAGCCCTTCCCACACAAGAAAAAGATAAGGAAGAAGAGAATCACATCCAGTATACAAAACCTCCCTCTTTACATGATCTCCTCATGAGGTCACTATCATTGTTGGGGACTGCTTGATGTTGCTGTGACCACTGACTGGGTCAGACCATTGCTGCTATGGCAACACTGTGTCTGTAACAGCCAACCACTACTTTGATTTAAGGCAAAGTCATTGGCCATCTCTTATCAACTAAGAGAGTTTCTCTATCAGTGCACCCAAAGTATCACCGACTGTCAACCACCATTTCACTTAAAGGCAAAGTTGATGGCCCTATCTTATTCAACTAAGAGAGCTCTTCTGGTTTTTCTTGTTCTCTGGCTCTTCTACCATAGAAGGCACCAACAAGAAATTGGAGGGATGATCTCAATGCCACCCCCAAGCCTCTATTTATAGGCCTCCATGAGATGTGGATGCAACTAGGAATCCTTGTCTAACTCTTAGTCCAACTCCATGTTGCACATAGGAAACCATCTTCGTTCCCTTTTAGATTTGACTCCTATTAGTATTGGTAGCACAAGACAACTCCTACTCAAGTACAAATCCAACTAGGTCATGGGCTGGAATCCTATTCCTTTCCCAACAATTTCCCCCATCGACCCATGAGGGAGATGTGGTCAAAGAATCATCACTAGGAATATATATCATAGAGTTCTTTGTAGAGTTGTAGCTTGTCTCACATCACTACATTAGTCATCATATTAGAAGAATTCTTCTCAATATGGATCTTCTTCAAAGACAATAATCTCTTATCAATCACCTCACAAAGCCAGTGATATCTCACATCAATGTGCTTTGTCCATCCATGATGCATGGTACTCTTTCTCAAGTCAATAACACTCTAACTATAACAAAAAATAGTCGGGTCAACCTGATTCATGCCTAGCTCTTCCAGAAATCTCACAATCTAGAGTATTTCTTTTCTTTATTCCACTGCTGCAATGTACTCTATCTCTATCATAGAAAGGGCAACACTTTTTTGTAACCTGGACTGCCCAGATATGGCTCTTCCTACAAAAGTGAAGACTTCATGTGATCAATATCACCTACCATGTCAGCATCAATGAAGCCCTTCAGAATTGGTTCAGAATCACCAAACATCAAACATGTGATGCTCATGCCTTATAAGTATCTGAAGATCCACTTGACCGCCTACCAGTGATCCTTTCTAGGGTTTGATAGACACCTGCTCACAATGCCAACCGTGTGAGAAATATCAGGATGAGTACACACCATCGTGTACATCAAACTCCCCATAACAAAAGAATAGGGAATCTTGGCCATCTCCTCATTCTCATGATTTGTAGATGGGAATGACTTCTTACTTATCTTGAAGTGACATGATAGTGGAGTACTCACGGCTTTAGATTTTCTCATCTTGAATCGCTCAAGAATCTGTTCAACATAACTCTGTTGTGACAACCACAACCTGCATTGTTTCCTGTCGTGTGTGATCTACATTCCCAAAATCTTCTGTTCTGGTCCCAAATCCATCATCCCAAAGGCTTTGGAAAGCTTTATCTTCAGTTTCTTAATCAAACTGACATCATGTTCCACTATCAACATGCCATCCACACAGAGTAGAAGAACAATAAAATTTCCATTGGGAAACCACCTGATGTAAACACATGGATCTACACCTATCTTCTGGTACTCATGACTAAGTATGAAAGCATCAAACTTCTTGTACCACTGTTTGGGAGCTTGTTTCAAGCCATACAAACTCTTCTTCAATCAGCATACTAAGTCCTTTTTCCCCTTCACCTAAAAACCTTATGGCTACTCCATGTAGATCTCCTCATCTAAGTCACCGTGAAGAAATGTTGTCTGCACATCCATCTGCTCAAGCTCTAGATCTAGGGTAGCAACCAAGCCTAGAACCAATCTTATAGAAGTCATATTCACAATAGGAGAAAATATCTCACCAAAATCCACCCCTGGTCTTTGATCAAAGGCCTTGAAAACTAGTCTAACTTTCTATCTAATATCCTTGTTGTTTTTATCTCTCTTCATCTTGTAGACCCACTTGTTCTTTAGTGCCTTCCAGCCCTTAGGAAGACCACAACCTCATTGGTATCATTCTTCAACAAAGAAGACCACTTCCTGTATTGCTTGATGTAATTGTGCTTTATCTCTATGAGTTTGTGCCTCATGATAAGTCTCTGGATCCCCTTGATCAGTAAGGAGAATGTAATGAGATGTCAGATATCTAGATTAACAATGACAAACTATGTCAAGCATCCTCAATTGTTTCTTTGAGAACTCTATCTGGTGATGATCTTGCTCCCCCTTCCTACAAGTCTCTGACTGTGAGTCTGAATCACTCATTTGTGCATTTGGAACCACAACACTTGATGTACTATCACTTTGCTGCTCAAGGTGATCCAACTGCTCTTCTTCATCATCTGAAGACTTCACATGTAAAGAAGTTGAAGTATCCTCATACTCATCATCAGAGGAACTATCACCTGGTCCTATAGCATCACTCTCAGGCTCTATAACTGTTTGATTTTCACATAATGTCACATCTTTGTGTCTTCTCATGGTCTTTTTCACAGGGTCCCATAACCTATAGCCAAACTATTGATCTTCATTTCCAAAAAAAGAAACCTGGCACCTCTTTATCATCAAGCTTTTTCCTCTTTTCCTTTGGAACATGTGCGTAAGCCTTGCACCCAAATACTCGTAGATGAGCATAGGATGCATCCTTGCCAATCCATACCTTCTCAAGTATATCAAACCACAAAGGAACTGATGGAGATCGATTAATCAAACAACAGATAGTACACACTACCTCACCCTAGAATGTCTTTGGAAACTTTGTAGTCTTCAACATGAATCTAACTTTCTCCACTATGGTATAGTTCATCCTCTCATCTACACCATTATGTTGTGGTGTGTTGGGATATGTCCTTTCATGATGTATCCCGCATTGCACATAATAATCTTGGAACTCCCTGGAGGTGTACTCTCCTCAATTGTTCGTACAGAGACAATTTAGCTTTTTTTCTATCTCCCCCTACACCATGGTATGAAGTTTATGAAAACACTAAAAGACCTGATCCTTGGTCTTCAACAAGTAGGCCCACACCTTCCTAGATGCATCATCAATGAATGTGACAAAATACCTATTGCCACCCAGTGAAGCTACCTCAAACGGACCGCAGACATCCAAGTGAACCAACTATAGAAGTTGTTACTTCACAAGTGATCTTTTCTTGAAAGAAACACATCGATACTTTCCTGTGTGACATGCATCACATGAACTGAGACCAGTGACCTTGCCACAAGGAATCAATCTCTTCTTTGATAAAAGCTTTAAGCCTTTCTCACTCATGTATCCTAGTTGTCTGTGCCATAGATCTGTCTGGAGATCCACCTTAAGTTGGGTCGTGTACAATGTGTGACACAATGTTCCATGTACAATAACCACAACCCCTTTGGTGATCTTGCATTTCTTACCACCAAAATCTGACGATCTTCTCTATCAAAGAATGAACCAGATATCAAACTCAGGTGCAAATCTAGAATGTGACGAATATCCTTCGATGTGAGCGTGAAACTGACACTTCTTTGAACACAAATGTCTCCAATCCTAATAATTCTAGAGAAGCTAGAATTTCCCATGTTCACCCTCCCAAATTCTTTCCTCTGGTATGAAGTGAATAATTTCTTACTCAGTGAAGCATGGTAAGAATTTGCAGTATCCACGACCCACTCAGAATCATCATCCTCGACATGCAAACACTACTCTTGGATTGTTAACACCACATGGTCATCATCAACCATGTCATCTAAGATTGTAGTTGCAATATTATTGTCATCATATTACTTTTCTTAGGCTTCAGACCCATGTTTCTTTTTCCAAACCTTACAATCTCTTTTGAAATGACTTGGCTTGCCGCAATGGAAGCACCCTCTACTACTCTTTGACTTGGATCTACCACGATACTTCTCACACTTTAGGGACTCACCATGGTTGTTGGATCTACCATGGTCTCTCGCTCTATCAACGCCTCTACTCACTGTAAAGTGCACCTCTGATCCATTGTCATTTGGGGCTCGTCGTCGAGTCTCTTCATTCAATAGACAGCTCTACACCTGGTCAAGTGTTAACTTGCCTTCCTATGTTGAACTATGAGTGTCTCCAACCTATCAGTTAATGATCCTAGAAGAAGTAGAGCATTGATTTCAACATCAAGAACCATCTTCATAGACCCCAGTTGATTTACAAGGCTTTGAAATTCATTCATATGATCGAAGATTCTTGAACTATCCCGGTACTTGAGGTTCACCAAATTTCTAATCAAGAAAGCTTTATTTGTGGTAGTATTCTGCTCATTTAACTTCTTGAGCTTCTCATACAAATATTTGGCATTGGTCTCTTATGAGACGAGATGGAACATAGAAATGTCAAGCCACTTTCGAACTGTTCCAACAGTCTACCTATTTAATTTCTACCAGTCTGCATCATATGTATTCTCTGACTTTTTTCCCTCTATCGGATCATACCGATCTTTACAATAGAGAATATCCTCCATCTTGGGTTTTGAAATTTGCCAATTTGTACTTGTCAACTTTATCATCATCACGTCTTCATCCTTCCCCATCTAGACCAGTATCTGTAGCCTGCGCTCTGATATCACTTATTGGGGATGTTGTACTGATACGGTCCCAAATGTGACAAAAACTTATTGTGGAAGTGTTACAAACAAGCGTATAAACCCAAAGAAGAAACACTAGATTTAATGTGGAAAACTCTCCCCAATACAAGAAGAGAAAAACCAGAGGTCAATACTGGCCAATAAGCACTATGTAATTAATATTACAACTCACACTACCTGGATTTAATTACTTCTAAATCCAAGTAGCCCTCCTCACACAAGAACAAAGATGAGGAAGAAGAGAATCACACCTAGTGTGCCCAAGACCTCCCTCTTTACTTTATCTCCTCATGAGGCCGTTGTCATTATTGGAGACTGCTTGATGTCATTGTGATCTTTGACTGGGTCGGACTATTGTCACTACGGAAACACTGCATTTGTAACCGCCAACCGCTACTTTGCTTAAAGGATAGCCTCTGGCCCCTTTTTATCAACTAAGAGAGATGCTCTGTCAGTTCACTCAAAGTGTCGTCGACTATCAATCACTACTTCACTTCAAGGCAAAGTCGATGACCTTCTCTTATTCTACAAAGAGAACTCATCCAGTTGTTCTTATTCTCCGGCTCTTCTACCATAAAAGACACCAACAAGCAACTGAAGGGATGATCTCAATGACCCCCAGAGCCTCTATTTATAGGCCTCCATAGCATGTGGATGAAACTAGGAATCCTTGTCTAACTCTGAGTCCAACTCCATGTTGCACATAGGAAATAATCTTCTTTCCTTTTTAGATTTGACTCCTATCAGTATTCGTAGCACAAGTCAAATCATACTCAAGTCCAAATCCAACTAGGACATCAGCCGGAATCCTATTCCTTTCCCGACATTAAAAACTAAGAATTTCATACCTTTGTTGGTATTGAAGAGTTCATGATAAGAGACTTTAATTGTATCTCTAATTGAAGCATTATTAACCAGAAAGCAACAAAGCAAGGATGCCTTCTTCACTACCTCCACAAGGGCTTATTATTTATTTTTGTTTTTTGTGACCGAGAGAACCCGCCGCAGCAGAGCCGTACATGGCAAACTCTCGAGGTATGACAGGGTCTGGTCCGGTCATCCCCCTCCTGCGCCAAATCAGGTTGGATTGCCATTCGTAAGTACCTTATGTGAGGTTTGAACCCAGGTCCTTCATTGGCACTTACTAATCTCTTACCACCTAGGCTACTATGGCCGGACTATCATTTGTTGTTTGTGCACACGTCATGATAGTTGGAAGGTTTTCTTGTCTAGTCAAACATAACTCCAATGGCATGCATACCCTATTCCGTATGGTAACGCAGGCATACTTGCTCTAGATGCCCGACCTTGCCACCTATCTAAACCACCTTGGAAGTACATGTTCCTCTCTTGCAATTGATTAAATGTCTTCAAGTCATCCATGGGAAATCATCTTTGCGCTTGACAGATATTCCACCGTATGCACATAGGCATAAAGTTTTTCAACCTTTCAAAAACCACAGAGGATACTTAGTCTCGGCACATAGTCTATGTTAGTCCTCAAACATGTCAATGCTGGATAGACTTCCCCTATAAATTATGCTTTCCTCAGAATGATGTTTAGTCTACCTTTTGGTCATAGCTAAGTGTTGATTTTTCACTGCAGACTCCTATATCCGTCATCAATACTCCCGATCTAGATATGTGGTACCTCAATAATAAAACGTGTCGATGCGCTGAAACTTGACTTCCGGTAAGGCACAAAAATGATTTTCCGGTGCCCCTTATAGAGCCCAGAGCTATGACAACACATATATACTATGTGTCTGCAGTGTTCTACCCAGCAGAGACACTGGTTTGGTTGGCCACGATAATTATAACCAAATCTAAATCTTCTCGCAAAGCTTCGTTAAGCAAACAATCAGAAGACAAACAAAGAATTCTTCAAATCAATAGTAGATATACAGATCGATTAGCCTACGGATTTTGCTCTCTTGTTATTTTTTTTTATCGTAAAGGCCGCTTAGTATATAATAGATATGTGCTCTAGTATGTTGTGACCATATGTGGAGGAAAAGAGTACAAAAACATAACAGTAAGCTCTGGACATCAGCAATGTTGAGAGCTAGGCAATGTGATAATGGAGGGGGGGCACCCCTTAAACAAGCCCCTAAGGATGAGATTTAAAGCTAAGAAAAAGTGTCTATGGCAGCACAGCGGGTAATGAAGTCAATCAGCCAGCAAAACCCCCGTGGTCTTTAGAAGCCAGTATCGTCACGCTCAATCTCCTCCAAAGTGTATGTGCGGATCGGGGTGTGGAAGCTCATATCTTTCGTCAGGGGAGATGGGGCGGAGCCGTTGTTTCTATCATCGTCACCTGGGCAGAGCGAACATGAAGTAAAATAGCTTGTATGTTAGTTTTAACTATATCATCCGGGTGAGGTGAATGGTATCTACGGTGGTTTCTCTCGTTCCATATGTGCCAGGCTATGATGATGGTGGTAGAAGCGTGATTAATTTTGAATTTGGATGATGTGGTTTTCGCAAATTGTGTGGTGATGACCTCTCGAAGTGTGGGCTGGGTGAGGTGTGTGGGGTTTAGAAAATTTTGCATGATGTTTCGAGTGTAGGGATAGAGGAGGAATATGTGGTGGATGTCCTCATAGTCCATGTAGGAAAGGTGACATTTGGATGGTCCAAGAATATCCCAATTGTGAAGGTTTTGATCGATGAGAAGCTTGTTGTTCCATAGCAACCATCTGAAAAGTTTGAATTTGAGGAGGATGTTTGAGTGTCATATGTGTGTGATGGGATTGGTGTAGCCTCTATAGGAGAAGAATCTGTATGGTTTTTTGGTGGAGTATCTAGGGCCCCAGATCCAATGCACTTGGGAGCGTATATCATGTTCTAAAATTCGAATTACATTTGAGGTGGGGATGATGGGGAATTGGTGTGCCAAGGTATATTTGAGGGTGTTGTGTCTGCGGCTGCTGTTGAGTGTAAGGGCTCTCTGAATGTTGATATTCTGAAGAGAGTGTGGGATGGCATGTGAGATGGAGAAGCTGGTGATGGGTTGATTTTGGTACCATGGATCAGATCAAAAGAGAACGTTGAGGTGACTGTGTGGCGGCGTGTGTATTGTTGCTTGGATGAGGTAGAGAATTCCATTGAGGTGTTTCCATAGGGAGGAGGCCAATTTCCTCTTGACAGGGTGTCATGGGGGTTGTTGAATGTAGTGTTTTTGCATGACATGGTCAGACCAGGCAGAGTTCCTACGATGGCACAGTTGTGCAATGATCTTGAGGAGAAGGCAGGCATTGTGTAATCTGATGTCAATGATGCCCCACCATCCTTGGTCAATGGGGGTTGTGATGGATCTCTAGTTGGTCAGGTGGATGTATTTACCCATGTGATCCCATAAGAACTTTCTTCGGATCTTGTCAATGCGGGTAGCAATATTGGCGGGTAGGGGGATGCAGCTCATATAGTAGGTGAGAGTGGGTATGAGGGAGCTATTGAGGAGGGTGAGCCGACCTACCAGGCTCAGGAATTTTGATTTCTACTCGAAGAGTATGGACTCAAGGAGATTAATGGCAAGGTCCCAAGCAGAGGAAGGGATATGAGTTGGGGAGATGGGAAGACCAAGGTATTTGAATGGGAATTGTTCCTTTTTGCAATTGATAAGATTTTTTTATCTATCCATGTCTTCGTTGGGTATGTGGATGCCAATGATGGTGGATTTATGAAGGTTAATCTTCTGTCCAGTGAGGTATGAGAAAATATCGAGAAGTATGATGGTGTTGATGATGTTTTGGTCAGAGGGGGTGATAAAGATCATGGTGTCATCAACATATTGGGTGATGTTGAAGCTGCAAAAGTCAGGGGTGTGGATTAGGTGGTTATCAGCCGCGATGGTCATCATCCTGGTGAGAATAGATGTGCAGAGGATGAAGTTGATGGTGAGAGAGGGTCCCCTTGTCTAAGCCCATTCGTGCTGCTGAAATATCCCTGAGGGGAGCCGTTGATGAGGGTGGAGAACTTGCATGTAGAGATGCAAGACATGATCCAATCATTCCATCTTTGTGGGAAGTTGTGATTTTTGAGGCAATATGTGATGCTATCCATTTGACATTGTCAAAGGCTATGATGAAGTCCAGCTTGAGGGCTAGGGTAGGGGTGTGGGATATGTAGAAGGAGTGTAGCATTTCTCTAACAGCAATGTAAGCATCCTGGATGGTACGTTTTGGCAGGAATGCACATTGGTTGGGTGAGATGATGTGCTGCAAATGGGGTTTCGGGCAGTTGCTGAGGGTCTTCATAATAATTTTCTAAGTAGTAGTGATCAAACTGATAGGCCAGTATTGGTGGATGGATAATGGGAGGATGTTTTGGGTATAAGGGTGATGTTAGTCTGGTTGAGGGGTTTGATGACAGATGATGGGTCTGCAGTAGTGTGAAGGTTTTTTAAGATCTTAAAGAAGTAGTTCTCTACATGTGGCCATATGGTGCAGATTGCTCCAGCGTTGAAACCATCTGGGCCAGGCACTTTGTCTCTGCCCAGTGCAAAAGTATCTTGTTTGATTTCTTTGATCGATAAGGGGGAAATAAGACCACCAAGGTTAGATTGCAGCGGGGGAAATATATTTCTCCATTGGAATAGATTGGTACGGTGAGGTTGGTGAGAAGAGTTGAAAATGTTTTGAAAATGTGAGACAATGTGGGAGGTTATAGTAGCTTGATTAGTGGTGCATATACCATCTATGGTGAAAGAGTGAAGGTGATTTTTCTTTTTCTTGTGGTTGCACCACTAGTGGAAGAATTTAGAATTTTTGTCCCCCAATTTCAGCCAGCGGATTTTTGCCCTATGTGCCCATATTGCTTCCCAGTGGTTAGAGAGGGTGTCAAGTTTAGCTCGTAGGGTGAGAATGTGAGAAGGTTCCGCATTCGGCTCGGAGTCAAGTTTGTGTAAATCGGCTTCCTTAGCAGCGATGGCATCTATGATATTTCCAAACTTGGTTTTAGCCCATGTTGATGTGGCCATTCTCATAGTTTTGAGTGAGGCCGATAAAAACTTGGCCAGATTATGATCGTTGGGAAGGAGTGTCCATTGAGATGAGAACCAAGGGAGAAAATCTGGGTCAACCAGCCAAAAATTTTCAATACGCTTGAGTTTATGACCATAGGATGGGGGGCAAGTGTTTAAAATAACGGGAAAGTGATCTGAGATTGGTCGGTGAGCAATGTATGTGATGGTATTTTGATAGAGGTGGTGCCAAGAGTTGTTGCATATGAATCTATCCATCTTAGCCCATTGGTGGTCCCGATTTCAGGTGAAGTTGTTTGATGATATGTCAATGAGGTGGTGTTGTTCTATATAGCTGTTGAGCTGTTGGTCAGTAGTGGTATAATGTTGTCCATCAGTGGAGGTGTTCAATCTCTCCATAGGAGAGGTAGTGAGATTGAAGTCACCCCCGATGATCCATGGGGTGTTTGTATTGTCAGTGGCTAGTTGGTGGAGCATTTGTGGGTAATCTGCTTTGGGGGGTGATGGAGGACCGTAAGTGGCTATGAGGGTCCAATTGATGTTATCAAAGATGTTGGTAATTCAGATTGTGATATGGTTGTGGTTCATAGTGGTGTACCTGATGGAGAAAGTTCAACACCTTCACTTGAAAGAAAGCATCACAATGGTGTACATTGTCATGGTTGTGCAGAGCGCCTGCATAGCAATGATGTCAGTGGAGCAATAATTTTAGATACCGTTGAATCAATTGTAATTGGGCATCTGAATTATTGGAATTGAAGGGAGAGGTATTAGAGGGTGGTAGGTAAGACGTATGACGGCTTCAGTTATTACTGGGATCAAGAAGAATGTGGATGGTAGTTGGTAGATATTTGTATGTGTAGAGTCTGTCAATTACCGGAATCGTGGAGATATGGTAGATAATTACATTTCAAGAGATCGTCAATTGTTGGAATCATTGGGAATAGAAATGAGTGGTGACTCTTGGTAGAGTAGAATAGTAGATAATAAACACTTAAATGACTCTACCCAAGATATAAACATCAAGTAGTTATTTATTTACTTTACATGGTGCACACTCCAAAAAGTAGAAAAGGGCTAAATTTGTAACATACTAGTAGGAAACGTATATAATACTAGCAATAAGAAAAGGAACATAATTGTGCATTCATGTGATCTGTCAATTAAATTTACACAAATATATATTACACAACTGAGTTACACATTTAATTAAGTTTTGGGTATTTTGAGGCATACCACTCAAACTACTGTGTGACCACTGTGAAGTCGCAATCAGCCCCGTACCAGATCTAGGATTATTGAAATCTTAGAAATCACTTCCTCTCATTCAGTGCAAGAGATAAACTATAGTGGCACAATAACTTAACTTACTAAAAAACTTAGTCTGTCTTGGGTACACATTCCACAATACCAAAACTAGGGTATAAACTCTCAAATATGAGTTACAACCATAGTCGCTCTCTGTGACATAAAATATGAGACACAGACTCAACCATTCTCTATGACCTTGGAATTAGGATGACAGAGATATACCCTCCTTGCACCTACATGTACACAACAATATACAACTTTGCGTTCCTTTCATAATTATAATTGCTAAAAGGATCACTCATTTCACTATCTAGCAAATCCTAACACTAAGATAATTCTACGATCACAGGGTACTGCATGATTAGGGTTACACTTGATTAACTAAGCCAATTACTCATATTTCATTTGTATCAAACACTTACAAATAATGCAGAGATATAATTGACATATTAATCAAGACTAATAACTTCAGATGATATAACAAGTATTGGCATATATCAAGATGCCAGATCAAGGTACAAGTAACCATATTTGGCCTAAAATGGCCCAACATGTCAATATCGACCACAACAAGATCCACCATATCATATCAACAACAACAAGGCCAACATATCATTCTTGGACACAATAAGGCACAACATGTCATTCTCAACCATAGCAAGACCCAACATATTATTCTCAGCCACAACAAGGCCCATCATAAGAATTAATGGAACATCAGCCTCAAGGCATGACATGGATACTTCTCCCTCTACTATTTCACCTCAATGTGCAATAGTATTACAAAAGATATGTCACTATTCAATACACATATATTCTCCAGGTCATCATATAAATCAACATATGAACATAGAATATGATTAATCATCATTATGAAAGTATAAGAGTATCATGAGGGACTCTCACATTGCATTATTTGTAGGAACATTGATTAAATCCAACTAATCATTACATGTATATATTAAAATCTAGTTGACTATGATGAAGTGTGCTTCATTATTTGAGAAAAAGGTTATCAAACCCATAAGATCACACCATTTTCCCACTTTAACAATTTCACCATTTTATCCATCATTTTATATATCATCCATGTTCAATCATGCGTTAACCTTGTTAGTTGGTTCCTACCATCATCCCAATGCGATATCCAAGCCATTGCACTCAAGGTATTAATCTCAAGGATTCAAGCCCACATGTAATATATCACATATGCAAGATATATCTTGTATTATGATGTTTTATCACATAATTATTCAATCTCCTAAGATCATAGATAAAGGAGAGATGAAAAACATGGTTAATAATAAATGGAAGATAATTACTCCGTAAGATCCACTTTGCATAAATATATTGTCAACCATTATTAAAAATCGCATTGATTAAAAACCTCCAGATTACTTAATGTATACTTTATTAATTACCCCCATGATGCATTTCATGTATATTCATGTAATTATGCTTCTTAATCCATAATGACTTTTAGATTCATCTATTATGCAATTAAGTATTCATGACTATAGAAAATATAATACAACTTCCTTATTAACCCAAATTACTTACTAGGGCACAACCCCCCCCCCATTTGTAATGAAAGGCAAAAATCACTACATAAGACAATATTGAGCACATAACCTTATAGAACTATAAAAAACACCTAAATTTCCAAATACTTAATATTAATGTGATTCACCACCAAGTTAAATTTTGAAATCAAAATTTGAAGGGATGAGAGAGTTACATCAATTACAAGATTACACATAAAAAGGACTAATTTATTTCATGCACGGATGGGTACCTTAAAACTATAGGTCTAACTCAACTAAAATTAAGCAGTATAACAGCTCTATAAGAGCCTTGAGATCATTCTATATCCATTCCCAGGTAGTAATAATAAGATATATATTAGTTTCCACGTCATATGGTACCAAGATACCATTTTTAGTAAAATTGGACATGTATCTCAGATTTCAACATAAACATTTAAGTGCTCATAAGATTAACATTAGGGATCACTTTTAGAAGCTAAGTAAGAAAATCAAATTTGGTATTTCCCTTTCAATCATCTTGAAAATTCCTCAAAAAAATCATCTTTAGCATTTAAGGTGATCATTGAGCAATATTAGGGTATATTTGAGTAGGTTTAAGGATTGCATGTATAAGTAAGTAAAAGAATGCTAAAGAATGATATATCAATTGCCTCTCATGATCATGAGGCTCATCTAAGACAGCCAAAAAAAAGCTTCTAGATCCTATATCAGGTCTCATATATCCCCAATACCAAGGTTCCAAGCATGATTTATCTTCCTTTAGATCAAATAGAGGAAAAAGGAAGGTTCTTTAGCTAAGTGGAGTAGGTTCCACCATGAAAACCCATGGGTCTCAACCAAAGGAAGAAAATTGGGTAAAGAAAATAAAGAATACCTCCAAGAATTCATTTCCACGTCCAAGATCACTTTTCGAACTCCAAGATGACTCCTCTATGGTAGATCTGAGGAAAATAAGGGAAAAGATGAGAAAAAAAGATGCTTTAGCTAGATTAATAAGTTACCACCATGGAAAACTATGGATTTTACAAAAGGAGTAACAAGGTGTGAAGAAAAGGAGTAAGAGAATAGAAGAGATGATCTTTCTTTTTTTTCACAATAAAAAAAGTTTGGGAAGCTTGAAAACACCATGGAGTTTCTTGATCATTGACATGTATCCACTTACATACACTTGTAAGCTTCCATCCTTGTCCATCAACCCCCAATGGATTTTAATCAACCTCCAAGTATTCCTTCATGATTTAATATGTACAAAGGATGTCAGAATAGACTCTAGGACAAAGGGGAATGAGTATTATATACTAGAATGTATACAAATGTCAAAATTTCACATAACTAGTCTCTAGCATTACCATTGGTCAAAGACAGACTTCCATTGGTCAAAGAAGCCTTCCCATTGACCCACCTTTCATTCTCATCAATAGTAGAATGTTTTCCATCAACCTAAATAGGATTCAATCGACCTACAAGTCTAGACCTTCATCAGTTGTAAAATCTAGGTTTTCCATCGGTCTACACACATAGGAGCTTCATCTGTTCACATGCCCAATCTTATCATCAGTTGACAATTCCAAGGGCCCATCAGTTTCCAAGCTCATCATTCTCATTGGTATACCCATGTAAATTTCTCATTAGTCCCCAAGTGCATGATTTCCATTGGTTTCCAAACACAAAACTCTCATGGTCCAGAGTCTTCATCAGGGTAGAAATTAGAATGGTCATTGGTTCATCATCCATCAGTTAACAAGATCTCCATTGAAGGAAACTTCTTGGGATACTCATTAAATCAATGAGTCCTCAAAAACTCCATCAGACCAATGAATCCTTAGAAACTCCATGAAATTGATGTGTCCTTAGAACCTCCATCGGTGGAGAGGTCCAGGATTGTCATCATTTGAGGGTTCCATCGCTCCTCATGTAACAATACACTAGATAGGATGAAAGATCATACTAACCAAGTTCAAATCTCATCCATGAACTTTCACGTACACATCCATACATTGGACACACTTTATAAGGATTCCCTAACTTCCAAACAAAATTTAAAGCTTCACATACTAGATTATCTATCGTTAATCTCATTGGGTATAAAACCTGAAATTCAAACAATGGATCTTTATCTATACAAGGTGTCATGCCCACATCCCAAGATTACCACTAATAATGAGATGTAGGCATGAGTTTTAGGATTATACTTAATACAAAGTTCACTCCCTTAAAAAAAATTCTTCCTTTATTTCATTTCAAACTATTTGTTTTCTCGCATACAATCACATAAACAAACTTTATAAGAGAATTAAACTTTTATCACTCTAACATGATCTCAACATTAATGATACTCATCCATACATTCATTCTATTTGTCACACTTTCATATACATATGACTTGACAATCAGATACATTCTATCTTCTCAAGGAAACAAAGATACAAAACATCATTTACAACTCTCTCACATCTATACAAGGACCTAGAGTGATAGGGACTGACTAAACTCAACTAATCTCATACTTAACTCATGTGGTAGATCTACTCTGATGCTTTGACCTTCTTCAAGTCCACGTGGTTTCCCTAAACATTGTGAGTAGAGGGGTGATCCTACTCACTTGGTGAATGAGTACTTCAAAGAAATAGTTTAAAGCACTTATATAATTGCAGATATATTGTCAAGCAACTGATATCAATTATGACAACAGTAAGCTTTAAAGAGTATAATCATTGACAATCATAGATATGGCAGGATACTCTAGATATCTACAAGAGTGAATCAATATATGAACATGCTTAATTAATCTCAAAGAGAGCTAATAACTCAGAAACAACAAAGAATAATTGAATAATTGTGCACACTTGTTTAACCTCTCATTCATCTTATTATGCCCTGAACCCACATGAGGTGTACCACAACATGTGAAAGAATCACAACAAGCTACGATCTCACTATACAAGGCTTAGAAGCATGCCCGGGTTCCTAAGAATATCTCTTGAGTAAGACCCCATCTAAAGCAGGCCTCGGCACATCTGCCTCTCGGTGTCTAATAAGAGCGGTCAGATATCTCAGACTCCACCTCTCAACCTGGGTACTCAGGCAATGAGTCAAAGCCCTCAGGCTTATTGTGTATCAGTGGACCTACTGACCACTGAGCACTCAATAAGTAACACAGGTACCACTGGTATCCCTGGTTGGTGTTGGGTACCACACAATTATAAGGAGTTTTCCCTACTGGTCAAGACCCCCGCACCCTACTGGTGCGCTCCAGCTTACCTCGATCTGGACTACCTCCAATTGGGAAATCACTCCCTCCTCACAGCGCAGGCCTCATCCTGTGAGGATTCTACAGTGTTTAGGGCATCTACATGTATAATTCACTCTTTAAATTCACAATTAATCATCACATCAACATATATTTATTTAGCTTTATAAACCGTTCATTTCATAACCATCTGATAACACTTACCACAACCGTACTGTTAAGCATCACCACATCTCAAACTGAGAAACATTGATATCACAATACTTGTTTCACTGAACACCCTATCATTAGGGTTTCATTTACCTCATTCACTTATCACATAACTCACATAAGGATTGTATACATCACACATCAAGAATAACATTAAATCAAGATGTTTAATTGCAAACCTCCAACTTTCCATTCATTTAGGGTTTCACCTTCCTCACTGATATATCAAACAAACATTGATATCATCGAATGAAATCCAAGATGTTATCTGACATATATGTAATACGCATACAAATAAAACAATCATCCGTAACCAAGGAGATTTAACTAGGCAAACTTCTTTATTCAATTATACAACAATTTCAGCCATAGCCAAAAATCTTAGATTTCAATATTTTCATGTAACCTTTACAATTACTTTAAGAATTCTCATTTCGATGGATTGCAATCATTTCTAATGTGATTTCATAATCTAAAATTCATTACAACAGATAAATAATCCATATCATATCAACTTGTAAAAGCTAGATCAAATCGACCATTTAGAATTGTACTTGCATACTAATCAATTGAAAATGATTAATGATTTAACTGATTTTCATGAAATCTACTATTTAAAGGAAGTACCCACTCACCCTAAGGTGTGAAAACACCCTAAAATCGTAGCCCATCTTTGAAGATCTCGAATCCATATCAAGATCCTAGAAAAATCCGCAATTTCTTCTTCCTTTCAACCCTAAAGAGGGCCTGTTGTAGGTAGAAGATGAGATTAGAGGTTAAACCAAACCTCCAAATCGCTGGATCAAGGGTTTCAATCAAGGGGAAGTGAAGAGAAGAAGGAATCCATGGTTAAAACTACATACCAAGTCAAATTTATAGCAACCCCTTTTGATTTCTACTGTTCTTCACGTTCTTCCTCAAAAATCACCCTCCAGCTCGCCCCCTCATAGAGCAAGATGTTTGGGATGATAGAGGATCAAATCGTGGTTCCGACACGCTTCATTTCGTTGAAAATGGATAAGCATAGCTCGAGATAAGATCATTCTATGATTTATTGTCCTGGACTGTGTCAATCGTGGTCGCTGTGTCGATGCAGCGTCACGGTCGCGGTGTAGACCGCGGGTCTTGGTGTCGACGCAGCGTCGTGGTCGCGATCCTCAATACATGTTTACTAAAAAGGGCATAACTCTCTCATTTGAACTCCGATTTGGTTCATTCTTTTTTTTTGGATTCATAATTGAATTCTATACAATCGTACAATATTACTTTAAGAAAATTCTCAAATGATGAATCATTTATTAATTATTTCCTCCAATGTCATTAACTCTCTTCTTACACACATGTATGGGTCAATGCTATGTTAACCCCAACTTGGATCTTTATAGTATGTTTAAGTCATGATTATGAGATGCACAAATAACTATTTAAGGTTATAAAAGTTAAGATAAAGCACAACATAGAATATTACTAACAAAAGTATGCCAAACGTTAAGATTATCTTAAAACTCTAGGATTACCAGCAAAGCTAGGAACCGGTTGTAACACAAGGTGTCCTTTCAAGTTTCATGAACTCCTTTTTACATGCTTATTTTCATGTTAAACAACATAGTGTCATATTTTTTCCTTTAATCATAGAACATATAGGTTTGTATGACTTAAGAATGGCCTTTATATTTCTCAAGTGACAATATAAGTGCTTACATTCACAAATTTTAACTATTTTATACATTATTTTGGTTCAATGTATCCATAATTATCTAGATTCTGCATCTCTCATTAGTTTTCACATCATCCTTTCATCATATGTTCTTATCTTATAATATTCTAGTGTTGTTCTTATATATATATCTTTAGCAGTTGTATTCTTATTATTTATGTTTTTCCTTTTACTTATGTCTATGTAATATGGGCCTAAGTATAATAGGCCCATTAAGGTTTTCTATTTGCTTCCTTGTTGTGTCTCTGCCTATATAAATTAGAGGATTTTACTCTTTCTAATATATCAAAACATGGCTACTTTCAACATGTTATTAGAGTAGGATGTATAGTCTCCTCAAGACCCCTCCTTTACAAGATGATGTCGCCTATGTCTCACCTCCTCTCCCCACTCATCATATTCTTTCATATCTAGTGCTACTGATCACACCAAGGAAGATCTAGTCTTATTCCTAGCCCTATCCTCTTCCCAACAAGAGGATAAAAAAGAACTACCTACAACCTTTTCATTAGTCTTATGTCATGAAGAATAGTTGTTTAAAAAGCCATAGGGAATCCTTTTTGTGGTCATATATGACCATATATTATAGGACTTTGTCTATGTATTTGTTCATATGGATGGATCTTTCCAACATGCCCCTATTTTTCTTGGTGATCCATAAGGTTCACTACTAATTATGGGTCTTTTCTAGACTTAGATATGTTGTTTTACCACCTACATAGTGTGTCAGTGGCCTAACACGTCATGTTGGCATTGTGAATCTATTAATGTGCATTCTGCTACACTTGACATGGCATGTCTACTTCCTAACATGACATTTCACTAACTATCAAACCCATTTTCTACTCTACATCTGTTGTTCTATTATACCTTTTGTTGGTATGTTATGGGTTCATCTTCTTCCTCCGTTGGTATTCCTGAGACGTTCCCTAAGTGTGTAACCTCTGTGAAGTTTATGGTGCCAACTATGTGATATGGGCATGCTCCTTTCAGATCTAAGCACACTCTTTAGTAAAATCCAAGCATCTCACAAATCACCCTCCACCATAAGATCACACTATTTGGTAAAAAGAAATCTATCGATGAAGCATATGACAAAAGAAAGATAGGTTTTAGAAGGTGAGCTGAATATGACTCTCTAATTCTGTCTAGGATTTTGAATAGATGTGAATCACATATCTCTGCAAATCTATTTTTCACCAACACACCAAGGAGACATGGGATCATCTTGACCAAGTGTATTCTAGCGAGGGAAATGCATCCTGAGTATTTAATCTATGCAAATGTTTACATTCCCTTAAATGAAGATAAGTCCACCTTCAATTCACATTTGGACACTTATAAAGGGATTTGGGGTGAACTCAATATTCATCATACCTTGGCATCTGATCTTTTGAAAATGCAGAAGTAGTAGGATGAAATATAATTATGTCAATTTTTGGCATCTCTATCTTCTAGTTATGAATCCATATGACAACAAATCCTTGCATATAAACCCTTGCCAATGTTATACGATGTCAATCTTCAATTATCTCATTCTGCTTCTTCTACTACTACTACCAAGAAGCATGCTTCCCTTGTTGTCGAATGAGGGTGTGATAATCATGGTCATAGCCAGGGAAAGAGTCTCAACAACAGTGGGAGAGGATCCTCTTCTTCCTTGTCCCAATCTAGATTCTACAATTTATACAAGCATACTAATCAAAACAAAGATAAAAGTTGGATAAAGCCTGGGAAACAAGAATGGGACAATAAAGTATCAACTATTGATGTTGATGGAGAATTTACTTCTGTTCCTCATGGTACTAATCCTCGTATGGTTAAATTGAGTTCTTCTAACTTTGACAAACTGATCAAGGCCGCTTCTGTTGCTACTATTACACCTTATACCAACATCTCCCAACACTTAGGTGACCCCTCATGTCTTCAAGACTCTTCCTCTTCATCAAAAGATTATTGTCTTATTGATTCGGGTGCTACATCCCATATGACTAGTAGAAGAAACTATTTACTTACCTGAAGAAATCTACTTGTCATCTTCATATGAGTCTAGCAGATGGGTCCACTTCTCCAGTTATTGGCAGAGAAGATGTGAATAGAAATCTTCTTAAACCTTTGTTGTTTGTACTAAAATTTCCATTAAACTTGATGTCTATTAGTAAAATTACCAAAATCTTAAACTATAGTATAACCTTCTTTCCTTACACTGTCAATCCCAGGATGAACAAGACGATTGGTGAGTGATATGAAGGTGGGGATGGTCTCTACCACCAACATACCATGTCAAACCCCACTACTATTACTCTTGTGGCCCATTCTAGCTCCCTTCATCAATGGAGCATGTAACTTTGTCATCCTTCTGCTTCCAAATTAATATATTTATTTCCAACTTTGTCAATTGAGAACTTTTTATGTTAGACTTGTGAGCTTAGAAAATACTGTTAGACATTGTTTCCTCCTCAATGTAAAAATAGGAGTCTAAGTTTGTTTCATTTAGTTTGTTTTGTACTTTGTAACCTTTACTAATGAGTGGTCTCTTTCTACTTGGATCTATTGGTTAAAACATCATTCTAAAGTTTTAGATTTTTTTCTCCAAATTTCTAAATGAAATACATACTCAATTTTTTTCTACTCCTAAATTTGTTTGCATTGATAATGCTTCTGAATATGTGCACCATATTTTTAAAAAGATTTCTATTTCCAAGGGGATTATTCATCAAAGTTCTTATCCCTATATCTCACAACAAAATGGAGTTACCAAATGGAAAAATAGGCATATACTTGATGTATCATGCACTCTCCAAATTGAAATGAAAGTCCATAATTATTATTGGTTAGATGCCATCCTTTTAGCTAATGATCTCATCAATCAAATGCCCTCTTATGTTCACCAAAATAAGATTCCTTATGACCTTCTTTATCCCCATGAACCAATCTTCATTTTACCACAAAAGTTTTTCATTGTCGATGATTTGTTCAAAATCACCAACCTGGGAGTGATAAATTATCACCTCATGCTTTCAACTATTGTTTTCTTGGATACTCTCATACACAAAAGGGGTATACATGTTTTGATCCTATTGCATTTCATTTGGATGTCACTGTAAATGGCACCATTTTTTAGGATCCATCTTTCTTTTTTGAACTTAGTAATCAGGTGCCACTTCCAACTATTTCCATTTCTGACCCCATAGTGTTTGCATCTCTACTCTAAGTATCCCCTACTTTAGCATCTTCTAAGACTGATGATCCAATGTAAGAAAATGGTAATATAATTCATTCTATTACAACTTCTAATTTAGACATTCCCATTGGATTACAAAAGGGGTGACAATATGGTATCCACTATTGTATTTTTTAGCATGTTTCTACAGCTCATTTAAATGCTTCTATGGCTCGGTTTGCTACTGCTTTATTTGTAATTTCTATTCCAGATAATGTTTAGGAGGCACTACTGCACTCTGGGTGGAAACCAACCATGGATTAGGAGATGTATGCACTTCGCTCTTGTGGGACATGGTACCTTGTTGATCTCCGTACATGTAGTAAACTTGTTGGCTCCTGATGCATTTTTTACTATAAAATACTTATTTGATGGAACAGTTGAATGCCTAAAGGCTACACTTGTTTCTAAGGGATACACACAAGAAGATGGGATTGATTACTTCCAAACCTTTTCTCCTATTGCTTGTCTTAATTATGTCCATGTTCTATTTTTTGTTGCTATTAATAAAGGATGGCCCTTACATCAACTAGATGTTAAGAATGCATTTCTATATGGATATTTATAAGAAACTATCTATATGTCACAACCTCCCTATTATGTTAATCAAAGGGAGTACTCTAGGAAAGTATGCCTTTTGAAGAAAGCCATTTATTGCCTCAAATAGACTCCCCAAGCATGATTTGACAAGTTACCCTTGTACTGCACATATTTGGCTTCACACGGTCCCATTATGATCACTCCATGTTTATCAAAAGCACTCATTCTGGCATAATTGTTGTTATTGTTTATGTGGATGACTTCATATTGTATGGAAGTGATGGTGTAGAAATTAATGATACAAAGAAATATCTTAAGCATTTTGCAACCAAAGACCTTGGGCGTCTATGTTATTTTCCTGGCATTGAGGTAGCACATTACAAGGATGGAGTATCCTTACCTCAAGGATAGTATAATCTAGACTTACTAAAATTGGTATGCTTGGTTGCAGACCTATAGTCTCCCCAATGGATCAAATACATGATTTATCAGTACTCATCCCTTAGAAGATTTATTTAGTTATAAATGCATAGTGTTACTAGAATAGATATAAGTCTTTCTATTGGTGTTCTTCGCCAAATTATGGATTGTACTATGAAGTGCCACTGGGAAGTTGCAATTTGAGTTTTTAGATATTTAAAGACTGCACCTGGATAGGGACTATTTTATAAAATAAATGGGCATCCAGATGTGACTGAATATTCTGATGTTGATTACATAGGGTGTAAATCCGACGAGAGATCTACCTTTGGCTATAGTAACTTTTTAAGGGGTAACTTGGTTACCTCAAGAAGTAAGAAATAAAATGTTGTTCCTAGATATGGTGCAGAATATGAGTATCATGAAATGCCACATACTACTTGTGAGCTATCATGGATCAGATTTATTCTTTTTGACTTTGGGTTTCCTATCACTCATGCTATTCCAATGTACTGTGATAATCATGTTGCTACTTTAATTGTTAGTATTCATGTATTTCATGAAAGGACTAATCTTATTGAGGTAGACTGCCATTTTCTATAAGATGTTGTGCAAACTAAGAAGATCACTACCCCTTTTCTACCTAAATAGGAGCAAACTGCAAATATTTTTACAAAGCCTCTCTTTGGAAAGAGAGTAGAGGATTTGTTTTACAAGTTGTGCATAACTATGATCCATCTTGAGGGGGGTATTGAGATATATATATTTAACTTCAGATACTATATTCCTTTTATTTCTATTTTTCAATTTACCAAAGTCTTATGCAATATGGGCCTATGTAATAGGCCCATTAGGGCTTCTTGTTTGCTTCCTTGTTCTGTCCCATCCTATATATATGAGAGGGTTGTACTCTTTTCAAGATATATAAATACAACTACTTTCAACATTTTCCAACAAGTACCTAGTTAGAGAACTGAAAAGTAGAATAACCAAACCATTTCCTACAAACTCTTTCTTAATATTCAGATACCTGACTAGGTCATCCAAACACGAAGTTCAAGTAGCATGCATAATGCTCATGTCATGTTCATCACTTAATTATCATTTTAGACATAATTCATATTGTCCCTATAGACTCAACTAACCTACACTCTGATACCACACTTGTAAGGACCCATCCTACTGATCAAATCCTAATTTAAATTAGTACAAATCCTTAGACAAAAAAATCAAAAGTATTCACTATGGCACAAAACCACCTGCATTGGCTATAAAAGGGTAATATCACTTCACAATGCCTACTAAGTATAATACCTTATAGGACAATCAAAACCACCTAAAAAATTGGATTCTACTTAATATTATTGTGATTCACCATCATGTCAAATTTCAACTCAAAATTTGAAGGCATGAGAGAGTTACATCAATTATAAGATTACACATAAAAAGGACCAATTTATTCATACATAGATGGTCTAACATGAAATTATAGGTCTAACTCCAATAAAATTTCAATAGTATAACAGTTCCATAACAACCTTGCAATAATTATATATCCATTCTTGGAAAGTAATAATAGCATGTATATTATATTTCCACATCATATGGTACCAAGATACTATAAAGATACCATTTTTTGTAACATTTCACATGTATTTTGGATTTCAACAGAAATGTTTAACTGCTCATGAGATTAACACAAGGGATCACACATTTAAAAGACTAGGAAGAGCATAAAATTTCTTATATCCCTTTCTATCATCTAGAACAATCCTCAAGAAATTATCGTTAGCGTTTAAGGTGATATAGAGCAAGATTAGGGTATATTAGATCAAGTTTAAGGATTTACGTGTATAAGTAAGAAGAAGAATTCTAGAGAATACTATATTACTCTCCTATCATGGTATTGATCACGAGGTTCATCTTAGAGAGTCACATAAAATCTTCCAGATTCTAGATCATCTCTTGAACAACCTCAAAATCAAGGCTCCAGTCAAGATCTATCTTCCTTTAGATCAAATAGAGGAAAAATGAAGGTTATTTAGCTGAATGGAGTAGGTTCCACCTTGAAAGACCATGGGGATCAATCAAAGGAAGAAGATGAGGCAAATACCACAAAATTTACCTCCAAGAAACCTTCTTTACACGTCCAAGATCACTTTTCTAACTCCAAGATGACTCCTCCATGGTGGATCTTGGGCAAATAAGGGGAAAAGAGGAGAAAAGAGGGTACTTTAGCTAGATGAGCAAGTTTCCACCATGTAAAACCATGGACTTCAGCCAAGTAGTAAGAAGGTGTGAAGAACATAAGGAAGAAGAGACTAGTAGATGTCATTTTATATCTTTAATGCAATAAACAAGGTCGCGAAGCTTGAAAACACCATGGAGTTTCTTGATCCTGACATGCATCCACGTGCATCCACTTACTTCCACTTCTAAGCTCACACCCATGAAAATCCACCCCAAGGGGTTTTCATCATCCTACAAGGATCACTCCATTTTTTGGAAGTAAAATGATGTCAAATGAGCCTCTAGGACTAAGGGGAAGGGGTTTTATATATTATAATGTGTATACATGTCAAAATTGTCCATAACTAACCTCTAGAAGTACCATTGGTCAAAGCATGACTTCCATTGGTCGAAATAGCCTTCCCATCAAACTACCATTAATTTTCATCAATCCTAGGATTTTTTCCATATATCTACACAATATTCCCATGGATCTAAAAGTTTGAAACTTCATCGGTTGTACTATCTAGGTTTTTCATCGGCCCACACATATAGGAGATTCATCACTTCACATGCCCAATCTTCTCATTGGTTGCAACTCATAGGGCCCATCCATTTTCAAGCTCCCCAATCTCATCAATATACACATGTAACTTTCTCATAGGTACCCAAGTCCATGATTTCCATTGATTGACAAACATAGAACTCTCATCAGTCTAGAGTTTTCATTGGGGTAGAATTATGAATGGTCATTGGTGCATCATCAATCAGGTTGTAGGATTTTCCATCATAGGGTACTTCTTATGATCCTAGTGAGACCAATGTGTCCTCAAGACTTCAATTAGATGGATGAGTCCTCAGAACCTCCATCAGATTGATGAGGCCTTAGAACTTCCATTTGTTCAGAGGTCTAGGACTCTCATCGATTGCGAGTCCCATCAAACTACCATTAATTTTCATCAATCCTAGGATTTTTTCCATATATCTACACAAGATTCCCATGGATCTAAAAGTTTGAAACTTCATCGGTTGTACTATCTAGGTTTTTCATCGGCCCACACATATAGGAGATTCATCACTTCACATGCCCAATCTTCTCATTGGTTGCAACTCATAGGGCCCATCCATTTTCAAGCTCCCCAATCTCATCAATATACACATGTAACTTTCTCATAGGTACCCAAGTCCATGATTTCCATTGATTGACAAACATAGAACTCTCATCAGTCTAGAGTTTTCATTGGGGTAGAATTATGAATGGTCATTGGTGCATCATCAATCAGGTTGTAGGATTTTCCATCATAGGGTACTTCTTATGATCCTAGTGAGACCAATGTGTCCTCAAGACTTCAATTAGATGGATGAGTCCTCAGAACCTCCATCAGACTGATGAGGCCTTAGAACTTCCATTTGTTCAGAGGTCTAGGACTCTCATCGATTGCGAGTTCCATCGGTCCTCATCAACCACTACACTAGATAGAATGAATGATCATATTAACCAAGTTCAAATATAATACAATTATGTATGATTATGAAGGAAGGAATGAAATTGGATAGAAAATATTCAGCTTTATGATTAGGTCCTATATTAAGGTGAAATTACATATTATTCCATAATTATACATGAAATTGCAAATTAAAGCAAACACATTTCAATTTCAACGAGTATGATAATGAAGAAAAATTCATGTTCTGATTTTTCTCACATAGTTTTCATTTAAGTCTTCATATATATCCAAATTTACAATTAAGTCCACAACTTGTAAGGAAACTTGATATTAGGGTAACCAATGTGCAACTTGAACCCAATAAGATATATCTCTTGATAAATTGGTATGCAAACTTAATCAAGCACCCAATTTTGATAATAAAGAATGATGAGAGGAAGATTAGGTTTAATCTAGATTCATGGTCTCACAATCTCGTACTCACTTTATAATACATGGGTTAAAGTTTGAAATATATGTGAAAATGATATTAAAATGTCATATTCATGGTGTCTTGGTACGATATGATGGGAATGTTGACATACATGCTATTTGTACTAATTGAGAGTTGATTTAAAACAACTTTAAGTCCCTCCAACTTTTATGTTGCTGGAATTTAATTTGAATTTTACTTATTATATCAAAGTATTTCATCTATGCTAGCTTAGGTTATCTTATTATGTGCATTCTTGTATTTGGTGTAACTTCTGCATAATTTTTAATGTTAAGCTGAACTTTTGTATGGTGGTTTACTATTGAAATATGAAGTGTAATTTAGAATTTCTCATGGTTATGGTATTCCCAATGGTCGTGTGCTTGAACTATTCTTATCTGATGAAATTATCCTTTTCATTGCTAGTATTGGTGGTGTGTGCCCAAATGAGTACTTTGAATAATAATATTGGAAGTCTGATATGGTTTAAAGGTATACATGCTTAATAGATACATAAATGAAGATATAATTAATTATGAATAAATATGTATAATTACATAAACACACTTGATATACAACATACGGGTAATTAACAAAGTGAATAAGAAGTAACTTGGGGGTTTGTAATGCAATGTGAGTTTTAATAAAGGACAATATCTTCTTTATGATAAAGAATTTCAATGGTAATGTAAGACCCATGACCTATGTTTTGGGTTAACCCTATTTTATTTGGTTTGATTATGTTCTTAGAACCTTTATCCAATCCTTTGAGATGATCTTAGATCTTGTGGAGAGCTTTCGTCTCCAGTTTGAGCTTGTTTGGATGATGTTTGTGCTTTGTGTGTTTGTTTTGGGTGAAATTGCAATTTATCCTTTTATGAGGTTTATCTTGCAATTTTCCACATATAGAGTGTCCCTTATCTCTCTTGGTTTCCTGAGAGAGAGTGTGGTGTTTTGGGGCACCTTGATTAGGCCTTGGTTGAGTGGTGACACCCCTAGAGGTGGTTAGGGTTTCTAGGGTTTGCTTAGTTTTGACCCTTGAGTGCTTGGTTGGGTGTAGAGACCCTTGTCTCGGTCTATGTGGATGCTTTAGGTGTGTCTCAGTCGATACACCTTCCTTGGGTGTGCCTTGTCTTGACCGTGATGGTTTTAGGTGGTTTGGGTCAAGATAGTTTGTCCTTTTGTAGAGTGTCTCGACCTAGTGTGCTTGGTGACATTTTTTCTCCCCCAAGGTGATGCTTTGCTCTTGTTTTGACCTTCCTTGAGGTGTTGTGACCGAAACCATGTGTTGGGGACCTATGTGGTCGAGACCCAACATAGGTTGTATCACCATCTCGTGCATGCATGCTTTAAGTTCTTGCATGTAAGTTTCTTGGGTGGACATGTGTCCCTTTGGTGCCTTTAGGTGTTGACACATCACCCCTGACCCTACCTCCCTCCTCCTTTTCTATATAAGCCCTTTTCTATCCATGCAAGTGAACCTTTCAGCCCTCTTTCTTCCTCACCCTCTCTTGTTCATCCTTGGAGCCTTAAGGAGAAAGAAGGATTGATTCCTTGGAACCTTGGTGATCGGATCCCTTACATGTGGTGACTCATGCTTATCTTCAACCTTGGTAAGTGTATGCTTTCCTTGATCTCGTTTCCTTTGATCTTCTATCCCATATTCTTATCTTTTTATTGGCCCTAGACCATGGACATCCATGGTGGTCGTTCTTGGGAATGAACTCCTCATCACAAGGGTTATAGACCATGTTTTGACAAGGTGGACCCAAGTGTGAAGAAGTTCTTCTCTCTTTTTCCCCCTTCTTTCATTGGTTCAGTGTAATGCTTGGGCCCACTGCTCTAGGATGTAGTAGAGTTTCAAGAATGACGAATGGCCCCATAGATCACTACTAGACTTAACTACTTGCTTTGTCCTCACTCACGCACAAGACAGGGTCAACTTCCTGACTGGTCACCCATCCTAGTACTACTCCAAGTTGAGCATGCTTAACTGTAGAGTTCTTTAGTGATGGGCTCCCAGAAAAGGAGGTGCACCTTGGTGATATTGGTAGTCCAATCATTCCTACCTCCCTCTTCCTTTGCTATATAACCCCTTTTGTATCCATGAAATTGAACCTTTAGGCCCTCTTTCTTCCTTACCCTCTCTTGCTCATCCTTGGAGACTTGAGGAGCAAGAAGGACTGATTCCTGGAGCCTTGGTGATCAGATCCCTTGCATGTGGTGACTCTTGCTTATATTAAACCTTGGTAAGTGTATGACTTTCCTTGATCTCATTTCCTTTTATCTTCTACCCCATATTCTTCTCTTTTTCTCGGCCCTAGACCACAGATCATCCATGGTGGTCGTTCTTGGGAATGAACTCCTCATCATAAGGTTTATAGGCCATGTTTTGACAAGGTGGACTAAATTGTGAGGAAGTTCTTCTATCTTATTACCCCTTCTTTCCTTGATTCAGTGTAACACATGGGCCCACTACCCTAGGTTGTAGTAGAGTTTTAGGAATAACAACTGGCCCCACGGATCACCACTAGCCTTAATTGGGCTTTGTCCTCACTCACGTGCAAGTTGGGGTCAACTTCCAGACTGGTCACCCATCCTAGTACTACTCCAAGCTGAGCACACTTAACTATGGAGTTATATAGTGTTGGTCTCCTCCTTTGTTATATAACCCCTTTTCTATCGATGCAAGTGAACCTTTCGGCCCTCTTTCTTCCTCACCCTCTCTTTCTCATCCTTTGAGCCTTGAGGAACAAAGAGGACTGATTCCTTGGAGGCTTGGTGATCGGATCCCTTGCATGTGGTGACTCTTGCTTATCTTCAACCTTGGTAAGTGTGATTTTCCTTGATCATGTTTCCTTTGATTTTCTACCCCATCTTCCTCTCTTTTTATCGATCCTAGACCATGGATCCCTTATGTGTGGTGACTCTTTCTTATCTTCAACCTTGGTAAGTGTATGCCTTTCCTTGATCTCGTTTCCTTTGATCTTCTACCCCATATTCTTCTCTTTTTCTCAGACCTAGACCATGGATCATCCATGATGGTCATTCCTGGGAATGAACTCCTCATCACAAGGGTTATAGGCCATGTTTTGACAAGGTGGACCCAAGTGTCAGGAAGTTCTTCTATCTTATTCCCTCGTCTTTTCTTGGTTCAGTGGAACGCATGGGCCCACTACCCTAGGTTATAGTAGAGTTTCAGGGATGACAACTGGCCCCACGGATAACCACTAGCCTTAAGTGCGTGCTTTGTCCTCACTCATATGCAAACTGGTGTCAACTTCCTGACTAGTCACCCATCCTCATACTACTCCAAGTTGAGCATGCTTAACTATGGAGTTCTTTAGTATTAGGCTCCTCCTTTTCTATATAACCCCTTTTCTATCCATGCAAGTGAACCTTTTGGCCCTCTTTCTTCCTCACCCTTTCTTGCTCATCCTTGGAGCCCTGAGGAGCAAGAAGAAATGATTCCTTGGAGCCATGGTGATTAGATCCCTTACATGTGGTGACTATTGCTTATCTTCAACCTTGGTAAGTGTATGCCTTTCCTTGATCTCATTTCCTTTGATCTTCTACCCCATCTTCTTCTCTTTTTCTCGGGCCTAGACCATGGATCATTCATGGTGGTCATTCTTGGGTATGAACTCCTCATCACAAGGGTTATATGCCATTTTTTGACAAGGTGGACCCAAGTGTGAGGAAGTTCTTCTCTCTTATTCTCTCTTCTTTCCTTGGTTCAGTGTAACGCCTGGGCCCACTATCGTAGGATTTAGTAGAGTTTCAAGAATGATGAATGGCCCCACGGATCACCACTAACCTTAACTGTGCACTTTATCCTCACTCACGCGCAAGCTGGGGTCAACTTCCTAACTGGTCACCCATCCTAGTACTACTCCAAGCTGAGCATCCTTAACTATGGAGTTCTTTAGTGACGGGCTCCCAGAAAAAAGAGGTGCACTTTGGTGATATGGGTAGTCCTATCATTCCTTATAAGATCTTTTTATCTGAGGCTTCAAATCCTAGGATGTCACAATCCCCCTCCACTTGGACTCTTGACGTCCTCATCAAGACTCAACTATATGGCCTTATAATATCACCCAATTTCACTGTATACCCACAATGGCTCATGGACACCCAACTCCCAATCACGGAATACCAGCATAAGGGTGGCTACATCACCATGGATAGCCTTTTCCAACTTGCCTAGACTGCATGGCTCAAGACTAGCATGCCACATGCCCATGTGGGCCCCACCTACTGGAGGGGTTATGGCTCTGATACCATTTGTGACACATGGGCCCACTGCCCTAGGTTGTAGTCTAGTTTCAGGAATGGTGATTGGCCCCACAGATCACCACTAGCCTTAACTGTGTGCTTTGTCCTCCCTCATGCACAAGTCGAGGCCAACTTCCTAATTGGTACCCATCCTAGTACTACTCCAAGATGAGCACGCTTAACTATGGAGTTCTTTACTGATGGGCTCTCAGAATGCATCTAGGTGATATGGGTAGTCCAATCATTCCTTATAAGACCTTTTTATCTTAGGCATCAAATCATGGGATGTTACATTCAGCTTAGGGTTCTTTTACCATCTTTTCTTGAGCAACTTTTGACCTTGTATCTTCTTCTCTTTGAGGTGATCTTGTAGCCAAAAGTGGAGCTTTTAGTGGATCCTTTTTCCTCCCTTGGTGATATTGTACTTGGAGCTTGTGATCCTTGGAGTTGATCTACCTTAAGGCGGGTGATATAACCCTCTACCCTCTCTATTATTGCACTTTCCTTTACATGCATGTTGTTCTTTCTCTCTCTAAAATGTTGCCCTTTTATGCTAGTAGATGATACCATTTTCTAGAGCTTGATGTGTGTGGTTGTTATGCTTGGGTTTCTTAAAATTTGAAACCCTAATGTAAGGTATCCAATTTTGGAGATGGATGTGTTATGGTGGTTATATTCCAACCTTTGACCTTGGTTTTGAGTGCATGCATGAGGATTGTGTACCTTTATGTCTCTTGGAGTTTAAGATCTATTTTGGAGGTGTTAAATGTGGTTTCTCTCTCTTGCATGAGGTTCTTTCATGATGACTCTCATGGTGCATATTTTAGGGTTTTTGGTGATCGTTTTATGAGGAGTTTTTCCTCCTAGTTGACGGTGGTTTCCTTTTATGATCATCTCCTATTTTGGGCATGTTGACCTTCTATTCTAATGATGGTCCATCCTTGATGGTGGCCTTGTGTCTTGGGTTCATCTTGGTCGATACATGTTACCCTTGGTCACGATCGCTACGTTATTTGTGCTCGATCACGACGTAGTGTTTGGTCCCGTTCGAAACACCATGTTTTGTGTTTGGTCGCATCGTGTGTGTGGTTTTGGTCGAGACACACTACCCGGTGCCCTTGAGTCGTGACCTGGTCTTTGTGTTGGTCGAGACCAGTGGGTGTCATGGTCACAACGGTGCCCTTGGTTGTGGTCATGATGTTGTGTTGTGTCTGGTCGAGACATCATTTCAGTTGGGGTCATGATGCATGGTTATCATGGTCGCGACGCTTGCTTTGAGGGGTTGAGACAAGTTGGTTGTTGTTGCGGTTGAGATCATGTCGTGGTAGCGATTGAGATATCTTTTGTGCAAGTGGTCGAGACATGCATGAGTGGTTGTGATCGTGACCTAGCTGGTTAGTGTCACGGTCGGCACCATGCTTACATTGTGGTCAAGACACACTTGTGTTTTGTGTGGTTGTGAGACGCATATATGTGTGATGGTTGGTCGTAACACATGCATAACTATGAGATGGTACATGTACACATGTACATAGCTAGTTCTTATAACCTAATGCCCTATCATGTTACTTAATGATATGTTGATTCCAACATGTTTCAAGAAGTGGAAGGTGGTACACCTAGGGTTTGATGATTGAACATAACTATAAACCCTAGTCGGCCATGTGTAAAGGCCTAAGCCTAATGTTGGAAACTATGATGTGTTTTCTTGTCTCCCTTGGAGTGGTTACCATATTGTGATATTTTCTTCTTTTGTTTATGCATCCCTAACCTTGTAGGTGATATGTGTGCCATGGCTTGTGTATTTTGTGGCGATGATCATATGACACAGAGTGGTAATTATACACATTGATGATTACATGTGATCACGACCTACATGTAGGTTTTATGTGATTGGGTCTTATAACCTGGTGATGACATGATGCCTACTGTGAGATGATATCCTCTAGTGATATGATTGAGGAATTTATATCCCATAGTTATGTGACATTGATGGTGACCTTGTGAATGGTAGAGCAATGAGTATTATGTGGTGATAGCGTGACAAGTTCACAATTTATATGTTTGATATCTTCTAGAGTTGTACTATTCCCTAATATTTGTAGAATTTGTTTTGTATTTGTACGTTGTAACTTGATTGATGCTAAAAGATACCCAATTGGTTTAATTAATCAAGTGAAACTCTAATCATGTAGGTTCCCTATGCCATAGATCCTTTCTAGTGTCAACTTTAATTGCTGGATTGGTGAAACGAGTATAACTCGGAGTGCATATTTTTGAATATGTGGGGGTGCAAGTTGAGTATCTCCTTGCGTCCATAATTACAAGTTATGTGAGATGGCCATGTGTGACTTTCTCTCCTTATGATATGGATGGCCATGAGTGAGCTAATCATTCTTTTAGAATGGCCATTCGTGAGCTTATTCTTCTAGCGTCGTACCTACACCAAAGTGGGCTATGTGTGATTATATATGTGGACGGCCCTGCATGAGCCAATCCCTGAGCTTGATTATATGTCATTGTTGTAGTTGACAGATATGTCTCTTTGGTGTTTTCTCTTGTGCTGACCAAGAGGTGTGGGGAGGTCATGGATTCTAACTCTTCCATGGACCTTGTATGACACCAATTTTGACTTAGAAGTGGTCAGTTGGATTTGGGTGGTACGACTCAAATCCTCATTGCAAAAATGATAAAAGATGTATCACTGCCATAAAGTGTTCTTCTTAGAGACAAATATGAATAACATTAGTTGAATCCCTTTTCCTTATCTTTGTACTAATTTCTTGAATTATAAGGCGGTAAGAGAAATCAATTATTATACATATTCTTCATATTTCTTCTTAGAATATTAATTGTTCTACTTCTCAATAGTAATTGCTCAGTCTACCTAATCTTCTTTATATATTTATAACATATTATTTAACTAAATCTTCTCAACCTATTATATATTCTATCTACCTGCTTAGTTATCTATGCTATAATGGACATTGGCAGAGAGTTATATCTCTCACTGGGACATTTGGTCTCACCATGTGGGTTTCCATATCTTTTAGGTGGTCGTACACGAAGAGGTAGAGATCATGCAACTGAGGAAGAGAAGAAGCAAGAGCAGTAGATGATAAGGTTGGATGTGTTGCTAGTCTTTTTAGTGTTAGAGTCCTAGAATCATCTTTGTTTTAGTGTTAGAGTCCTGGAATCGTCCTTGTACACTCAGATCTGTGGGGGTGTTTTTTATGTGCTTTGTAGTTATGAGGTTTTGGCTTGTGTGCCTTTTTCTATATAGTTATGATAGATGTACTTGTACAAATTTGAAACAGGTTCCTCATGTAAAAGGTTAATGACAGGAATGTTGGGAATAATTATGTGATGCAGGTGGAATTGTTGTGGACTCATTTATTATATGTTTTTGGCTTATGGTGCTTCTGCTAAATCGATTTTAATTTCCTATGTTTTCTGGTATTCCGCATGGTTAGTGATGTTTCCACATTTAGATTTTGAGTAATCTCATTTGTGGTGTGTTCGGGCATCACATGCATAATTCTCATCTTCATATGTTGAATATGTCTTCCATTTGTCTTGAAAACATGATATATATGCATGCTTCATGTTTTGAGGTTTACATCTTGAGTGGTATAATATGAGTGTCATCATTTGGATGATGGTAGGGCCCAATGCTTAGAGTTAATCCATATTTGAATATGGATTAAATATAACATCATGGTTAAGAAGGTGAAATTGTTAAGGTGGAAAATGATGTGATCTTATTGGTTTTATAAACTTGCCCTAAATGGATGGCGTACACTTTGTTATAACAAGGTAGTCCTTGAAAGAGATATGAAATGATGATTTAATGACTTGTGTGATATGGTAATTCCTCAGGATAATCTATAAACTGGAATATTGTAAGTAAAACTTGTTGCATAATCATGCTTATAATAAAATATGATTATGATGGTTTCTATTTATTTTTTGGGTCCTATGATGGCTTCTATTTATAATACAATGCCTATCTTTTGTGTTTATATTTGCATATTGGTAGTTAAATAGTTGAAGGATAAATACTCCATGTTGATGCCTTGTTGATATGCCCTGACTTGATGGCTTGGGCCTTGTTGTGGCTGGGATTGACAAGAGTGGGACATAATACATCCTAATTTGATGAATTGGGCCTTTAAATGGCCAAAGGGGATTACTTGTATGATGTTTTGGTTGTTTGGAATACGTGAATACATTTTCTATATTTTGAAGTTGTTAGACTAACTTAATCATATGATTACATCTCTATGCCATGTTTGTAACTTGTTTGATTCAATTACAGTACGAGTAATAGGCTTAGTCAATCAAGTGTAACCCTAACCATGTAGTGCCAAGTGATCGTAGAATTACCTCAATGTCATAACTTTATGGATAGTGCAATGTGTAATCTTTGTTGCACATTTTTGGATTTTATAAAGCAGCTCGATTGGTATACTATTGAGTATATGGAGGTGCGGGGATGCTTTTTCTCCATTATGCATACTTTGAGATTTCTATGTAACTAGGAGTGGTTGTAGTTGTAAGTCAGATATGAGGTATATTATACCCTAGTTTTTGGTGTTGTGCCATGTGTACCCAAGATGGACTATGTTCTTCTAGTATGGATGTTACATGCCTACTAAGAGGTTAGGTGGTTATGCCACTATGGTTGTCACTTGTATGGCCAGGGGGAAGATATCTTTAGGAGTATGGTCATCTTAAGATCTTATATAAGGTTGGTTGCGACTTTGCAATAGCCAAATAGTTGTTTGAGTGGTACACCTTAAACTAATCATGCTTAATAATACATATAACTCTGCCTTGTTGTATATATGATAGGTTTTTATTGGTGAATCACATTTTATGTTTTGTTTCCCTTCTCTTTTCCTACAAGTACATTATGAGGTTTATGATCAGTATATGCATCTGTTATGTATATGCTTGGCATAATCTTAGTACTTGTTGGATATATTCATGTGAAGAGAATTAGTACTTGATGAATATATCCTAGATAGAGATATTTCACCTATTGATTAATCTACCTTTAAATAATTTAATCATAATACACTTGTAAGTAACAAATGTTCTAGATTTTTATATATCATATTGATGGGACATGGGTCTCCCTCTTTTGGTTCTTAACACATTTTAGGAATGATGGATCAAAAAAAAGGATGTATTGATGAAAATATAACATAAAATAATATAGTTAAATCTAGAGTGTCCTTGTAGTCTCACTTTCTAAAACGATGTGTATGTAGTTGATGAGGTATATGATATATTGCCTTACACAATGTTGGTTGTATAGTTGATGAGGTATATGATAGGTTGTTTTACATGGTGTCTTCTTATGATTGCATGTTATATCTTCATTTAGACGTCTTATAGTTGCATCTTCAATGGATATGAGTTATCCCATAATCTTATTTGATGAAGTTCATGAAGGGGTTTTTGTTTGTGTTCCTATCATGTATTCTCTGAAGTAAAAAATTTCTGAAGATATATGCTTTTAAGCTACATCATGTGAGGTTTTATGACAATACCTTGTAGTTAGATCCTTATGTAAATCACCTTATTCAGAAGGTTTTGACTCAATTTTGGTGATTGCTAGTTTAATATGCATATTGGATGGGGGATTTATCATAATGATCAATTTGTGCTTAATCTGTGGGATGGGTCTTCACACATTAAAGTGTGAGAAAGCTATACTTTCATCATCAGACATTGGTTGATTGTAGGATTCAAATGTGATAAGATATATCTAGATCAAACTAGAGCTCACCCAATTGGCTTTTTGGTCAAAATATAATTGAACCAAAAATAAGTCAGTCCCACAAAAGTCATATTTTTGGGAAAAGGATCAAAACATTTGTCGAATATCTACCAAAATGTGTGTACACATGACTAAAAATAGGTTTAGGATAGTTGATAGTTATTCATCCCTTGTTTTTACAAGAGTTCTATCAAGTTATCCAATTGTTCATGTACAAGTCATAAAAAAGGTAAATTTTATTTACAAGCATGTATGAATTATTAAAATACTTCTTATTCATATCTCTTCTAAGTTTCTAGATTTTTTAATTAATAAATGTATAGCTTAATACTAAAGTTAAATATTATTTTCATCATTGAAATGGCATGTCACAATATCTCATAAGACAACTATCTCCCCACCCCCCTTATTATGGGAAGTATTGTCATAAGATAAACTTCAAATGAAAATGTAAGAGAATAATATATTAGGCTTTATGTTTTTTGATGTGATAATATCATACCTTCAATTGTGAAAATAGCCTATCAAAAATATACCACATTGATTCCCCCTCTTTATTGAAGTTAAAAAAGAGTGCACAAATACAAAGATCCCTATAAAAAATACACTCCCTACCAAAACTATTGTCATACAAATTGTATTATAAATTACAGATACACAAATATAGATTGAATACTAATCCCAATTCTAGGGCATGATAAAAGAAGTCAGAATGGATCAAATAACAAGATGAAATTATATCCCTAACAGTGGAAAGGATTGTGAAGTCCTTCATTGTAAAGATATGTCATGTAGGAACAAATCAGTAAAGATGGAAGGAAACAAAAAAGGGAAGAATATGCAAAAAGGTAAAATATATGAACTCTCTTAATATTATAGTCTACCATAGAACCATGAACTGATATATTATAAATCCAAAGTAAATATCGAAGTTCACCAAATACATGTTATATAATTATTTACAACTCAAAGAAACATATAATCATGAAGAAAGATAATATTAATGATCACATCATATTTTACAAAAAGGTAAACTAAGAGACATAGTTATGGTCAAACCATACTTTGACTGCACCACATATCAAATGAACTACAATTCGACTGAGAAGCAATCTATTGGAAAACTATAGTCCAACATACCATTCTAAACTTTAACAAGGACAAAACTAATTCAAACCAATTGGAAGAATATCTAGACATCAAAAGAACGAATTCAAGTCGTTATAAAAAAATCTACAAAGAAAATGATCAACCATCACATCATAAATAGAAAGAGGTTCTAGGAGCCCAAACTATTTTTTTTTATAATTATATCTTTCAAGACAACTAGGAAATATATAGTGACTAAATTTGCCACATGAAAATCAAGTAATGTGTTTAATAGAGAATGAAGTATTTTCATTGGAAGTCACAAAAGTAGGTCCATTTTGCTTCTATAAATATTATCATTTCTAGGAGTATATCCAAGCCACTAGTACAAACATATCAACGATGTGAATGCATGAGATTGTTCAACATTTTTATAGCACATATTTTAAATAAAGCATTTTGAGGTACTAGCTAAGACATTTTCAAGTATAGAAACTTTAAGAAATAATTTTTCCTTTGAACCATAATATCATCAAACAAAAAAGAATAATTTGTTTCTACATATCATTGTCTTTTGGAAAAGAACATAAATATGAAACTGTAGATATTATGTAATTGAAACAATCTCATAAATCATTCTCTATTCTATGGAACAATGATCAGTAAGTTCTTTAATTTCATCATTCAAGGAATCAAAAATTAAATCCAACTTCTTCTCCACTTCATATATTTTTCACCATTTTAGACACATTTCGAACTACTTCAGTAAGTTTAATTTAGGAATAAGGTAAAAGATGTACAATTTCATCATTATCACTTGCATGTTGTACTTCTTGTTCCTCAAGTTCAACATTCTCAACATAATTAGACAATGACGCACCTTATCTAGATGGTGGTAGATTTATTATTTATCTTTATTTAAATTGTGTCAAAAGAGGAATCCCAAGTTGCATGATAATATGTATAGAGCTATAGGATATGATATCTCCAGAGTCCATTTCCCTCCCGAGCATGATATCTACTAGAGGAAAATTAATTTTCCTAGAATAAAAGTTAAAGCATATCTTGCAGTTGGAATTTTTTTATTTCTCTCTATTTTATTCTCCACTATATGAAGAGGGTGATGATTTTGAAACCCTCACTTTCAGAGTAATATTATTGTTCTTAGAAAGATTGTCTTCCTCTTCTTGGATGTCAAGATGTTGGAAAGTTAACTCATGAATCTTACTTCCCAATAAGTTTTCCAATCTATCAAATAGAAAAATTTGATGATTTTTGTATAGTAGTAACTGTTTTTCATTCTTATGGGTTATTATACAAGGTATATTAGTATCGTGATCATTTTCATCAATACCTTTCCGTAAGGATTTTAAGTCATCAACAAGCAAAGTAAATCTACTATATATTTTAGAGATAATTTCATATTTTTTCATACAAAATAACTCTAATTTACAAGAAAGGATGTCCATTTTAGTGGCATTTACTTTCTTACCTACCTCATGAGTTTCAGAGAGTTTTCTCCAAATTTTTTATGATGTCTCACATGAGAAAACTCTATTAAATGCACTATAAGAAAGGAAAGCATAAAGTATACTCTTGAATTTAGCATTAAGAGTAGAACGTCTATCCATATCCTAATCCACATCCCCAAGATTTGTTGTTGGAAGTACATATGGATGAACTATCATCTTAAATAAAAGAAAATCCCTTAGAATAAGAACTGCATACAAAGTGTAAGGCCCCTAAACTTGCTTAATGTGTTGAACAAGCGTAATTATTATAATAGAATGCTTAGAACCATACTATAACCTTGTTATATGCTTTAAAATCATAATACAAGCTTAAGTTTCAATTTTGGTCCGATTTGGACACTGTTTGAGCAAGTTATGCAATTTTATGCGCATTTTGGACTTTTATGCAATTTACCTAATGGAGAGGTTTTCTTTGAAATTTATCACTTTCATTATGTTCCTTGGATATTCTATCATCATTCTTGAGCTTTTTGATCCATGTGGCGCCTATTTAAACCTTGGTTTGAAGGTGTTTGCTCCAAGGGTATTTTAGGGTTTTCCCCTTCACGGATGAGCTACCTTTAGTAGCTATCAACTAATGAATTATTTGATTGGATGGGAAATTCTACAAAGGAAAGCTAATCAGGTCTATGCACATGTTGGGGGAGCTTCTTGTGTGTGTGCTTGTATATTCTTAATAAATTAAGGCCATGGACACTTGGATAGATACTAGAACTTCAACTTTTTCCTTTTCTTTATCTTAAAGTGTCATATACTTATCCCCAAGCACCAAAACGAGAATTTTCTCTCCACCACCTCCCTCCTTCTCCCAACCTTGTTCTCCCTCTGTTCATCTGCGAATTTTGCTGCCCAAGGAAGAAGAAAGTGGGGATCTTCTTGGAGAAAGGCTCTAAGGTTGAAATTGACTTCATTTTAGGGTTGAAAAAGCTTCCTTCTAGTGATCTTGACCTAAAAGTGTAAGAATTCCCTTCTTTCCTCCATCTATTTCTTTGCAATCCTTCCTCCTAGCTTTTTCAGGTCAAAACCTTGTTGTTCCATGGTAGAAATTGCTCTAAAGCTCTAAAACCCTACCTTTCTTGCTCCTTATGCTTAGGGTTTGCTCATTTGATGAAGAAAGGTGCTAGATGGACAAATTCATAGCTTACTCTTGGATTTTATACCCTACCTTCTTGAGATTTCTTCTATGTGGGGTTTTATCTTCTCATTAGAGGCAAGTTTTATAACTTGCTCCACATTTTGTTGCTTACCATAAGCTTTCTAGATCATGTTCTTGCTTGAAAATGATGATTCATGCACTAAAAAGCTATGCTTGACTTGGATTTCCATTTTTATAATGTTCCCTATTCTGGTTTCAGTTCTAGATGAACCTGTGATCATTTGTACATTATTAATAAGGTATAATTTGACTTGTATCAGGTTGGTTTGACAACCTATGGTGCTAAGGACCTATCAAACAATGGTCAATTTTAGAGTTTAAAGTTGATTTCTTCTATAAACCATGACTCGATGATGGTACCATTGCAACAACCCTATGGTGTTGTCTTCATAACAACTCATGGTCGTGATCAAGGGTAGGGCTAGCAATCGAGTCCGGGTTGAGCGGGTCCTATTTCGGGTCAATTCGGGTCAGATCAAATATACTCGACCCGAACCCGACCCGAAAATAATTACGGGTCATACCTGCTTGACCCGAACCCGAAATTCATATTTGCGGGTCTAACTCGATGGACCCGAAAATATTATATAATATGCAAACCCGAAAAACCCGATAATGCAAACCCAAAAAACCCGAAAATAGAAACCCAAAAAACCCGAAAATTCAAACCCGCTAAACCCGAAATTACTGCAGAATTTGCTAATTAATTATTGTTTTGCAAGAAAAGACTTATATAAACTATCACAAATTTATATTTGTATGTGTTAAAAATTTATATGTCTAGAATATGGAAATATATATATACATACAAAGAGTCGAGCGGGTTTGCGGGTCAAGAATTGCAAACCCGGACCCGACCCACAAATAATTTCGGGTTTTTTGGGTTCGGGTCATTTCGGGTCGGGTCGAAAAAATCAAGACCCGAACCCGCTTTAGTCGGGTCGGGTCGGGTCGAGCGGGTCGGGTCAGGTTTTTCCAGCCCTAATCAAGGGTGTCAAATGATGGTGACAACATATGGTCACCCCCTTAGGTCAAGTTTTGTATCAATTAGAAGTATAATGATCAACCATTAAGTACCCTACTGATGTTATAAATCAATGATGACATCAACTTAATATTTGATAATGATTAATAAATATAGTGTTGATCTAACAACCTATAGTATTTTAATTATCACTAATGATGGTAGATCAGGTCTCTACAATCTATGGTGAGTTAATCATATAGTTTAGCATCAATTAAGCCTTAGACCAATGGTTTCTTGGGTCACTCTATGCAATGGTCGAACCTATACTATAATTTATGGTTTTAATATATGAACTTGACCCAATGGTCAAGATCTAATGTTTATTCCTCCAATAAAGTGGAATGATGGGTAATGTAATATGTTGGTCCTAATAATGAGATTTATATGGTTTCCTTTATATGATCAACTTAAGGAGCTTACTTGTTGACAATGGATGGCTTGTTTTAACTGAACAGTCGATTGTGGGTTTTACCCTACTCTCAATGGAACTTTTTGTGTTGTCAATTAAAGGATGTCTAGGGTTAGATGGTGACTCTTTCTAGAGAACAAATCAAGGACTTCATAGGTGGTTTATCTAAGGTGTTTACTTATGTAAACAACCAAAGGTCTTACCTTTTAAACATCCATATGAATAGAAGGGATGATAACCATATTGTGTTGATATGTAACCCTAATGAGGTATAGCTTGTTATACCTAGATTTAATATAACTAAATGATGGTAATTGGGTATGAATAGCCCTTGAATGACTAATGCAATCATGAAGTACTCTGTTACTATTGTTGAAACCCTAGTATGTTATAACCCAATCGTTATACCTTGATTTATGTGTGGGTTCATACTTGAGAATGGTATGGAATATGATGGTGATGCTTCACCTTATGCATCCATGATCCAATGGGGATGTTGTGAGTTAGGGTTTGGGAATGAGTGCTATTTAGTAACATTGATATAATTTATCATGTTTAACCTAACTCTAATGCAAATAGATAAAGATGAGTATGCATGTTTAACATTCTTATATGATTGAATGATGGTGGAATAACCTCCTCAACATGATCACAACCTTGGTATGTTAATTGGTGGTTATCATAGCCACATGGTTGATACTTTCTTATGCTAAACATGTGCATTATGAATATGATGAGAGTTAATCATATCTAGATTCATTACTTGTTGATGTAATAAAGGAATGTTCTTAATGTTAATATAACCCTACTATGATTGTTTATGAATATAACCTAGTTCATTAATGCAATATTATGTTGATCTGGTGTATTATATATAAGTGATATTGTTGAGCCTTGTTATAAGGCATGCAAAGATAATGATGATCTTGCAGGGAATAATATGATGGTCTTAATGACCTTTGGGCATGGTTGAGCCCTGAATGAGGTGTAATCCTCTTGTGTTGATAAGGGTTAATACCCTGTGATATTGTGAAAAGGATTTATATCATGTGATAGTATGATGGTCTTAATGACCTTTGGGCATGGTTGAGTCCTGAATGAGGTGTAATCCTCTTATGTTGATAAGGGTTGATACCCTGTGATATTGTGAAAAATATTATTATCTTGTGATAGTATGATGACTAGTGTGGTCTCATGAATGGAAAGTAAATAGTACCATGTAATGATGAGATGAGAAATTATGTTTCACATGCTTTATATCTTTTCAAAGTTGTGATATTTATATGCTTGGTAGAAGTGAATTAGGGTTTGTATGTCCACTTGTTTGATGCAACCTTAATTCACCCAATTGGCATAACTAATCAAGTGAAACTCTAATCATGTAGCGCCATGTGCCATAGATCCATGTGAGTGTCAGAATTTTCCAGATGGTGAAACGAGTATTCCTAAGGGAAACTCGGAGTGCATACTGTTGAGTATGTGGGGTGGCAAGTTGAGGATATATCCTTGTCATCCACAAAGCAGATTGTGGAGGTTGGCTATGGTCATGCCTCATACATCTGATGTGATTGAGAACGGTTGTGGTCGTGTCTCGGTGATTATATATGTGACAAGATTGGAGGACAACTGCGGTTGTACCTCAGATGGTAGGGTGTGCGTACCCACCTCCTTTCACTAGTGTTGTGACCTGTACCAAGGACAGACTAGACTGTTAGCAGCTTGACCTTATGTGTCATTGTGGCGGACCCGTACTGACCGGGGGAGGAGAAGATCTTAGGAGTCCGGCTCTTCCTAGATCTTGTATGGCACTGATTTTGACTTAGCAGTGGTCAGTTAGATTTAGAGTCGTATCCTCAAATTCCTCAGGGCATAATAAAAGATATAATACAGACGTATAGCATATCTGTTTAGGGTTATACATGACGCTTCACATTGGATGATAACCCTTGTTTGTTATCTTTACATAAAGATGATGCTTAGTGCAATTAAGAGAGTAGATATACTAACGTTGTGGATATGCTTAAGATTGTTGATGTGTACATACAGTAGCCATGTTTATGATGATAACTATACTACTACTACTGATTATAATCATGATGTTGGATATCTCATGTTGTTAGTTACGTTTAGCATGCTAGCCATGCCTTTGTAACTAGAGATGCATATACTGCTAATCATACTTATCTAGATAGTTGTGCTTATGTTGTTAGCTCTTCTTCTGATATTGATATGTTCAACCAATTAGACATGCTCATGTTGTTAGCTATTCTATGTTACTATACTTGCTCATGATGCTAGATATGCATATGCTATTGAATTGCTTATATTGTCAACAAGATAAAGAATGATAGTCTGGATAATGATGATAGTTATTATATGCTCCTTTATGTATTTTGTTAATCATCAGTACCGCTGATCTTATTTGTTATATCTGATTAAACTTCTTTGTTTAATTATTTTAAAATGTTGTACTCAATAAATGTTGTTGGTGGTTATATCTCTTGCTGGGACATTGGTCTCATCCTTGTGGTTCACCACATTATTTTTTAGGTAATCAGAAGTGACGAAAACAAACATATGGCAGCAAAGAGGAGCTATAGTAATGAATCTTTGAAAAAGTTGATTAGACGTCTAGTGTGTCCTAGAGTCATCCTTGTACTCTCAGGTCTGGGCAGGAAAAGTTTGTATATGGTGTTTCAAATGAATCGAGATTTTGTTAGCATGTTAATGTTTGTTTGTGTGACATATACAAATATTGTTCTCCTGTGTATCTATGTTGTAAATTATTGGCATAGTATGGATATAAGAAAGATTTTGGGATCTTATGTAAATGTTTATGAGCAGGTGCTGACGCTGAAATCGGTTTTAATTTACCCATATTTTTTGGTATGAGATTAATTAGTAATTGATTGTGTTTTATGTTTTGAGTAATCTCATTTAGTTTAACGAGTTCTCACAAAAAGCTTCCACTATGTATAGTTCGATTCATCATTGAGACTTTTGTTATAGATTTTAACTCCTTCAAGGTTGAGTTGTTTAAGTAGATTTTCGTCATTCTCCATGAGTAGTGGGAACTCCTTGAAGGTATTATCTTAACAAATGATTTCTTGATATGGGAAATGTTATATGCTTATCACTTGTTCTTATATGAGTTCTTTAAAATTGTACATTTGTACCTATACAAGTTATAAATATAAGTACAACTTGATTGGTAAGCATCCAAACATAATAGATATGCATCATTTATGCATATCCTTCTTCTATTACCTTATCTAAGCTTGTTGGTCACCTGAATCATTAAATACATAAGTATCACAAAGGAAAATTAGTCGCATCATAAAACATGACATTACGATTTCCAAAAAGCCAACAGATTCGGATCATAAGTTCATTGTGGCCCGTGCTTTCGCGAGTGATAACCTCTACCTTTCATGTGTATTAAATTTGTATCTAAAAGTTGAAGCCTCGCTAGCCTAGCAGGGCATGGTGGTTAGTGAATCCGGGATGGGATGATGAGGAACAGATATGGGCCCTCTCTTTCCTCCACTCTTTTGACTAATTAAATTGTGGGTGTCCTCCCTTTTTTGTTCCACTTTATTCCCCATTATTTCTGGTCATCAATTCAGCTCCATGATTCTGCAGCTCATCCGATCCAAGAACGTTATATACCCATGTAGTGTGTAGCCTGTAGCCCGTGGGAGGTTGCCAAAAGGAAAGCAGCATCCCACTTCTTCCCCGTGAAAGGCAACCTTTTTTGTGGTGGTGGACGTATGGGAGAAGAAACATGGGAGTGGAGTAGAACGGAGAAAGGCAGTGAAAGGTAAAAATATACAGAGATGTATATAAAAAAAAATGAAAAGTCTTGTTTTTTCTAGCAATCGAAATAATGATGAAATGGTTGTAAAGACGTGAGGGTGTAGAGCTGGCAATGGCGGGGGTCTCGCCCACCATCCTTTTATTGCCCATCACTGTGATGCCTTCACGCTCTCCACTTCCCGGGGGCCAGATGAGCTAGCGTGGAAGACAGAGCAATCGGGATGAGAGGGAGAGGTAGAGCTAAGGGAGGTGTGATTTCGACGGACTTGTTGGCATGCTTCCCGTCGAGGGGTCACCTGGCACTCTTGCCGAAGCCCGTTTCCAGCCCGGCACGCGCAGCCGGCGACGTCCCAAAAACTAGGCAGCTGCTGCCTGGGCCTCTGTCGCGGCTCTCCGGCGCCGGCCGAGGAGTTGGAGGGCTGGTGGGAAACCCCAGGCTGTTGCGGTCTAGAACGGCGAGGAGGAAAGCGCTGCCTGCGCCGCCCTCGGCGTCCACGGAGCTCGTCTCGGAGCCGTCGTCTCCTAAGGTCACCTGCGCTGGTCAGATAAAGGTCGGAAGACAGTGCAGCAGGCGACAACAGGTTAAAGGGTCCGGCAGGCAGGCGAGATGGCGACGGCCGAGCTGGATGGGTGCGCTTGGGATCAAGCGGGAGGTACTGCACTTGCTGGCCGGCGCCGTCCGGGGTCTCCGCCTCAATTCCGGTTGTTTCGGGCGGAACATTCCTTGCAATGTGGACTGTACGAGCGACGACGAGGAAGAGGAGGAAGAAGAAGAGGTCGAACAAGCAGACCGGAGGGCAGGCATGAAGGGAGAGAAAGAAGAGGAAGCACAAGCAGCCACGGCCTCCGGTGATGCTCTGTCCAGGTGGTTCACGACGCTTGAGGTTTCGAAAACAAAAACCGTGCCGTTTCCAGCTGCAGAAGAAGAAGATGACGGGGAGACAGAATTAGCAAAGTCTCTTGAGCCGGGAGTGCCGCCTCCGAACGCACTGCTGCTGATGAGGTGCAGGTCCGCCCCCACGAGAGGGCGATTCCGGGACGTGGACGAAGATGAGGAAGATGACGACGACATAGAACACAGAACAGAGACGACCGCGGCGGCACCCCTCGTTACCACCAAGGGCGTCGGCGAGACAACTTCGATAGAGGCTGCTGGATGTGACTCCGAGTTGGAGAAGGTAGTGCTCAGGCCCTATGCGCCCGACGTCTTCAAGGTGCTATCAATGGAGGTGGCCCAGGAGACATGGGTAGCCGGTACCGGCGGCCCTGATGGTCCCGACCCACTACTGCTCAGGTGCCGGAGCTGGAGGAGGTGATCTTCTTCGGAAGTGGAAGTGAATACTGTACAGCTGTCCATGTCAAACAGGCAAGGGTGTGTGCTATCTATTCATACGTTTTGTGTGTTTATTTTCTGGCGTGGCGTCTTTTTCTTCTAAATAAGAGAGAGAATTGCGTTTCCAAAGTTCTGTGTTTTTCATCAGCGGTTTCACATGGTCAAATTGTTTATAACTTCTAAGGTAAATACTTCTTCTCAGATCTTATAAGTGAGCATAATTAGCAAAAGTACCAACTTCATTTTATTCCATATGTTACTCCGTTAGTTTGTTGGCTACCATTTTTATTTGATATGTCATTTTCTTGTAGGGGAACATTTGCTGGTTAGACTTATAATTACTTCACCTTTTATCTGTTATTATGGCTGTAACTTGTCCAGGAGTAATAAGAAAACATTCCCAACCGTTTTGTTCGAAGCTACGTTGTATATTGTTTTGATCTAAATGCAGCAGAAGAAAGCAGTTTCTGCCTTAGTTGTCAACGTACAAGAGGGCACATGCATGGAGCTGTCTAAGAGAAATGAAATATACGTGCATAATAAAAAAAAGGTTGAATTTTATAGTGTTGCTTTTCTAAATTTGAACTGTTTCCATGCAGAGAGAGGTTACATTTTCTGCACAAGATCTATACTGCATTGTGAAACTACTCTATGGGAATGAGACGATGGCCAACTTGCTATCCCATGGCAGGAGTTTTCCAATCCATATCAATTATTTTACTTTTTTCAGGAAATTATTTGTACATTCAAATAAAGACAACAAGGCTTGCAACAGGAGACATTTTGGCAGTGTCTAGTATGTTGCGTGAGATCCGGCCAAGTGAGTTCCACAAGCGCCATTTTTTTAAGCATACGCTTGGTCATGTCATTCCAACTAGCATGCAATCTGAGTGACTTTTATTATTTGATTCAATAATTGCCACGTCCATAACATAGATACGTCAACATCATCACTTTTAGATAGGCACAACAGTTTCGGTTTTCATTTCATGTAATTTAGCTGTAGCTTCAGTAGTAATTAACTCAACACACATAAATATATAGACACATAAATCACTATAGTTGACTGGAATGAAGAAAGTACTACATGGGAAAACAAATTATCCAATACCAGCAGCGATCACATACCATTACCAGAAGACGGAGTTGTTTTATTTGAACTCCATCATAGTTTGTGTTCTCCTAGAATTCTTACCCAAGATTTTGCATCAGTGATATGGTTTGCAACTTGAAGTAACAATTGCCTTCAAGCGAGCTAGAAGGAAGAAAAATGTCTTGTTCACATATCTCAAAGCTTAACAATTACTTTCAAACAACTGAAGACACTTATAACCTAGTGCCATGAGATGATATACAAGATGACAAAACATGGTATAGTAGCCCAAGCCTCAATGAGCAAAAGATAGGGGTGCACACAATATATAAGTACTTCATTTGTACTTACTCTTCCAGTAGCTCTCAAGATTGTTTATTCATATAATATGTAACATCCCTGACCTGGGTTATGAGTTAACCCTAGGTGTTTTGCCTAAATATATAATTAAATCTTTGTGATTAACTCTGAGCATGTAATTAAGTTTCTCAGAGACATATATTTCAGTATTTGCTCCTTTTTATTTAAAGTTGTAGCATTGTTTTGATATACAGGGACCTATGTGCAATTTACCCAGTTAAAAGGGTTAGCTTGCAATTTGCACATGTTGAGATGTTCCTCTGATGTTGAGACATCATGAGAATCTTTTTGGTAAAGTTTGAGGGATTTCCCAAGCTAGGGCACCAAGGTGCAGCTGTGGAAGCAATCCCGGTGTTTGAAACCCTAATTTGGGGTAAAATGCAATTTACCCAAATTAAGGGATGCAATTTGTAAAATATATCATCTAATGTATCTTTTTAGACTCTTGCCATCATTAAGAGAAGAAATGATGAGGGAGTCACCTCAATTAAATTATCAAGTTATGAAATATACCTTGTGATTGAATAATCAGGGTATATGTGCAATAGTTCTTTATGCACGTACCTTATTATTAGATTGCTCTTCTTTGCTTTCTTTTTTTAGACCTTAAGATAATGTTTGTCCTTGGAATAAAGAGGAAGGGACGAGCAAGTAAAGAAGGAAGGACTTAGTTGGAATTATGGACAACCTATGAACTAATGTTGAAAATCCTACCCCTAGTATATATACCCTCAACTTCTCTAAGCAAGGGAACTTGCCCTTCGTTCCCTTCACTGTTCCATTTCACCAAAGACGACCAAAGACTGCCTTGGAGCTAAGGAGGACGACCAAGGGAAACAAGGTAGGTTTGGGACCCTTCTTTTGCCTAATTCCATGGTTAGAACTCGAATTCAAGGTCAACTTCATGGCTAACTCTTGAAACCCTACCTTTCTAGCCATCTATTTTCATTCTTCCTTGGAGTTTTCATCTTGGCCAACCTGTGGGAACTCAAGGACGCCATTAGAGCTTGGAGCTTGAAAGCTTGGAGCTCAAGAAGCAAACTTTAGGTGGGTTTTATAACTCTAAACCCATGCTTTACTATGTACATCTCTTATATGCGGTTAGATGATAGCTCTTCATGTTTCCCTACTTTTCCCTGCTATTTTGCAAGCAAATCCATGGGATATTCGTACTGTTCTTGAGCTAGGAGATGAAGGCGTGATTTCCAAGAAAAACCCACCGCCTTTCACTTCCTTAAACGGTCTCAAAAGTTTGCTCTCTCGGTCTCAAGACCGCGAGGTGAGCAAACGGTCTCGAGACCGTGACAGGGCAAACGGTCTCCAAGACCGTTTGGCCCCATTGACCGGGCGTGGACCGTATAAGGAATCTGTTCCTAGTTATATAGGCTAATTACCCTCAAAATTTGGGAGGCTAACTCCAAGGGAATCGGGAGATATGACCTTTTTAAGTAACAACTTTATTTGAATTTATTCCTGATTTTTCAAACGGTCTGAAATTGCCTTTTTGGGCAAACGTTCTCAAGACCGTGAGAGGGCTCGCGGTCTCAAGACCGAGAGGAGGCTCGCGGTCTCAAGACCGCGAGGGGCCTCGCGGTCCTGAGGTCAAAGTGGGCAAACGGTCTACATAGCTTCGCGGTCTTGAATTCACATGATGGCTCGCGGTCTTGGAAGAGGTTGAGGGCTCGCGGTCCTAAAGTCAAAATAGACTAAACGGTCAACACACCCTCGCGGTCTTGAAAAGTCAAAATTGGCTAAACGGTCAACACTTTCAAATGATCTCAACTCAATTGAAGAATGATGGTTGAAGGTCAATCAACGTGATTCAAAGTTGACTTCTTTCAATCAACTGATGAAATAAATGGTTCAATGTTGCCCTAATCAAACCCTAATGATAACCTAGGATATTAAGGGGATAATTGACTAAGACTTTGACCCTAATGATGATCAATGGGGTGAATTACCAAAATACCCCTTAAGGGTAATTTGAGTAATACCTTGATTAGATCAAACCCTAATCACATGATGATGATGTTTTAACTATATTAGTCTATGATGACTCAATCCAACCTGATCTAGAGTGATGTTGACATCACCTAATAGTATGAGGAGAGAGAAAGTACTTCTAGAGGGAGAAAGTACTTCTAGAGAGAGAAAGTACCCTTTTTAGATGAAAACTCAATTAAAGCATCTTCAATGCACAGGAAGGAGCATAATTAGGGTATGACCCACCTGTGTGAGATCATAGAAACCCTAATTATGATAAATGATGAACCTTTAACTAATCTAACAGCATCAATGAAGATGTTACTCAGATATGATGATGTTATGAGTTCAATTCACCTTAATGTGAATAGTAAACCCTAATTCAAGGGTGATGACATGTAATGTGAATAGTAAACCCTAATTCAAGGGTGATGACATGTAATGTGAATAGTAAACCCTAATTCAAGGGTAATGGCATGCTTGTGAGTATTAAACTCTATTTGATATGAATTAGAGATTTAACTCTTATGACAAGAGTAGGAAGTATATTCCTTATTTTTGTATTACCTTTATCAGTTGTATTAACCAAGCAGGTCCTGATATGAAGGTAATCATATCCAGGTATGGATGTTGATGTTACATTCATTAAAGGCATGTTGTTAGCCTTATGAATAGGTAAAGTAATCTGATGCCTTGTCAGTGGCATCCTATGCTGATAATGGGCTGTGAGAGCCATGAACACCATCAAGGTCATGCCTTAGAGATGACTTGTGATGAGGATAATGAGAAATGATGATTGATATGAGTTAGGCCTGTTACATTTAGTATTCTTATTTTATAGATGCTATGCTACTGTTATTGTTTGGAGAACAATGTATGCTGTTAAAGAATACTGAATGTACCTAACTAATCAAGTATAATGTAGAGCCCTGATCATAGATCCATCATTGTCAGAGATTAAGTGATGGTGAAACAGGTTTTCCTCAGGGAACTCCTGGAGCACATACTTTTGAGTATGTGGGGTACATGGATGTGTATAACCTTACATCCTAGTGTAGGAAAGTGATGTAGATGTGTAAACCATCCATCCTTCACTATAATTCCATACCGTATCAGTGGTAGGTAAACATGAAACCTCCTGATGATGAAGTAAGCACAGATATCCGTATCAGTGGTAGGTAAATATGAAACCTCCTGATGACGAAGAGAGTACAGAACGCCACTGTGACTCTAAAATAGTGAAGGACCAGTTTACCCTGGTGAGCTATAGTAGTAGAGACACGAGATGTCCTACAAGTGATCCTCTTTCTGACTGAGGAAGGTGAAGGTCATAAGAATCCGGCTCTCTTAATGACCTATGTATGATACTGATGTGACTTCTCAGCGATCAGTTGGAGTATGAGTGGTATGCCTCATCTCCACATGGCATAATGTTGTTTGTAAAACGTAATCAACCATGTAGTATAACTTGTTAGAGATGACTCCAAGTTAGTTGATTGATGTTACATTGCAATAGTGTTTATATTTTCCATATCTTCTAAAGTGTAGAGATCTTGTTATACCTGCAACTGTTATAGAATACTTTGAAGGCTTTACTGCTTAAGATATTCTTTGATGTTATAATAAAGCTTCTGGCGAAGAGTTATAACTCTCGCTGGGACAATTATGTATAATTGTCTCACCCCGTAGACTTCAACTTTTTAGGTGGACGTCGGAGAAGAAGGAACCAGCCTACAGGTGACCAGTCTCAGCAGCAGCAGCACCAGGAGTAGTAGTAGAATCTCAGGTGGAGATTTGTCCTGCCATGTGGTGTAGTTAGAGTCAGTCCTATGTGTCCTCTGTACTCTCAGGTCTTGGAGTCTTGTGTTATGTGATATTGAGATTTTGTATCTTGATGTATATAATTACTCAAGAAGTAATTATCCTGAGATGTAAACAGTTTATCTCTCTTTATGAAAAGAAGCTTTTATGGATCCAAGCTCTTGTCTCGAAAAGTTTTAATTTCCCGTGATTTTTGTCTTCCGCTGATTACCGATTCGCTTCCGCTACGTTTTAATCGTGTTTATGTCATGGTTTGGAGATCAGAGCCCACAATTAGTGGTATCAAAGCTCTAGGTCAGTTGAGTCTACAGAGGCATAGGACTTAGGATGTCGAGTCTACCTTTAGTACTCCTTCCTTATCTAATAGAATCTTCTGCTCCTCAGGAGAAGCAGATACATAAGAATGTCAGAACATCACGATGAGTACGTGGCAGAGAGTAGTGCTAGTGCACCTCGGGGCGGTGCAAGAGTTCTGAGAATAGAACAACATGCACTTGAGTCACCAAGAGAGCCACCCCAGTTCGACCCAGCTGACATGAGTAACCCAGCTGTACAGACAATGTTCGGGCAGTTCATGACTGCCATGACACATATAACTGATAGGATGCCCATTCCTGCACCTAGGGCACCTGTCCAGCCTGAAGTACAAGGTATCGGTAAGACATTCGAACGACTTCATCGTGTCAGAGCTATCGAGTACTTCAGAACTGCCGACCCTGCAGATGCGGACTTATGGTTGACAGAGTTGGAGAAGGCTTTTAGGATTCTTATGATTCCGGAAGCTGAGAAGGTTAGACATGTTGTCTATCTTCTCAAAGGCAGTGCTGGTTACTGGTGGAACATGGAAGAGCAGAAGAGGCCTGGAGTAGAGTTCTCATGGGAAGAGTTTCATCGGGAATTTATCAAAAGATATTTTCCAAAGACCTTCCTAGATGAGAAGATCTCTCAGTTCGAGAAACTAAGGCAGGGTATGATGAACATTAGCGAATATGAAGCTAAGTTCATGGAGTTGCTGCGGTTCTGTCCGCACATGGCTGCTACGGATGAGGAAAGAATCAGAAGATTCGAGAAGGGTTTGAATTCTGATATGTCAACCCCTGTATCTACCTTAGAGAACCGAGAGAGATTCTCTACCTTCGTTGAGTCAGTCCGAAGGATAGAGAGATCTGTGGTTGAGAAAAGACAAACCCATAAAAGATGTCCACAGTTCCAGGGTTCTTCCTCTAGGGATTCCAAGAAACCTAGATTCTCTGCACCTAACCCTCCACCACCCAGATCGAGTTTTCAAACTCAATGGACACCAAGCAGAGGTAGAGGACGGAGTCAACCGCTTCAAGGGACGCACAGTTCTGCATCAGTGTCAGTTACTGGACCACCCAGACCACAGCAACAGGAGCAGAGTTGCTACAACTGTGGTAAGGTGGGACACTTGATGAAGGATTGCCGTTCTAGGCCTGTCGGTGTGACACAACAACCCCCGAGACAGAATCAACAGGGATCTCAGAATAGACAACATTAAGGAGCAGCTCGAGGACGTGGACAAGTGTCTCAAGCTGGATCATCAGCACCACCTCAACACCAGGCGACTGCAAGGTTCTATGCTATGAACCCACCTGAGGCAGTGGTCAATCCACGGGTAGTGGCAGGTCAGGTGAAACTTTTATATTCTGATATGTCTACATCCTGTGTTGTATCCGTTCTGATTGATTCGGGTGCTACGCACTCTTTCATCACTCGTGAAGTGATTCGTAACTGCAATATGACTGTTAGTCATAGGACAGATAGTTTGTTGTTAGAGACTCCGTTGAGTGGGTCTGCCGTTTTGCAGGAGGTATGTTCTCCCTGCATCCTCTTCTTTTCTGACCATCGCATTCAAGTGGATCTTATACCACTTGATATGCAGGGATTTGATATAATCCTCGGGATGGACACCTTAGAAAGGTATGGAGTTGTCTTGGATTGTGAGTCCAAGTTGGTTGTGTTTGCTGATGAAAGCAGCACATGGATCTTTCAAGGAGAAAGAAAGATTCTGCCCACCTGTCTTGTATCAGCTATGGTTGCTGATAAGCTGTTGAGGCAAGGATGTTATGCATTCTTGGACCATGTGGTAGATGTTACCAAGGAAAGTTCTAATCCTACTGAAGTTCCTATAGTTAGGGAATTCGAAGATGTGTTTCCTGAAGAACTTCCTGGTATACCACCACCCCGGGAGATTGATTTTGAAATCAACCTGATCCCAGATACGAAACCCATAGCTCAGACTCCGTATAGAATGGCGCCTGCCGAGATGGCAGAACTCAAGAAACAGCTTCAAGAGTTACTTGAGAGAGGTTTTATCTGACCGAGTACTTCACCTTGGGGTGCTCCGGTCTTGTTTGTTAAAAAGAAAGATGGGTCAATGCGGTTGTGCATTGACTACAGACAACTCAATAAAGTAACAATAAAGAATAAGTATCCTCTGCCGAGGATTGATGATCTCTTTGACCAGTTGCGTGGTGCAACGGTCTTTTCAAAAATAGACTTGAGGTCGAGATATCATCAACTCCGTATTAAGGATAGTGACATATCCAAGTCCGCCTTTAGGACAAGATATGGTCACTATGAGTTCACAGTTATGTCGTTTGGACTAACCAATGCACCAGCTGCATTTATGGAACTCATGAATAGAGTTTTTCGACCTTTCCTTGATCAGTGTGTTGTCGTCTTTATAGATGACATACTGATTTATAGTAAGGATGCTCAGCAGCATGAGCAGCATCTTCGCCAAGCTTTGACCTTGCTAAGAGAACATAAGCTGTACGCTAAGTTTAGCAAGTGTGAGTTCTGGCTGCCGGAAGTATCTTTTCTTGGACATGTAATATCCGCCTAGGGAATTCGTGTTGACCCTACAAAGGTAGAATCTGTTCTACAATGGGAACAACCAAAGACACCGAAGGAGATTCGAAGTTTCTTGGGGTTAGCTGGCTATTATCGAAGGTTCATTAAGAACTTTAGTTCTATAGCTTTACCTTTGACCAAGTTAACCCGGAAAGATGTTCCTTTTTCTTGGAGTGATAAGTGTCAACAATCTTTCCAGTTGCTGAAGGAGAGGTTGACAAGTGCACCTGTGCTAGTGCTACCTGAACAAGGAAAAGGATATATAGTTTTCTGTGATGCTTCCAAGAACGGACTAGGATGTGTGTTGATGCAGGATAAACAAGTGATTTCTTTTGCTTCCCGACAACTTAAGAAACACGAGGAGAATTATCCAACACACGATCTGAAGTTAGCTGCTGTGGTTCATGCTTTGAAGATCTGGAGGCATTATCTCTATGGAGAGACTTTCCAGATTTTCACAGACCACAAAAACCTTAAGTATATCTTCTCTCAGCATGAGCTCAACATGAGGCAACGTCGCTGGATGGAGTTAATCAAGGACTACGACTGTACAATTGATTACCATCCAGGCAAGGCCAATTTTGTTGCAGATGCCTTGAGTAGGAAATTAGCAACATCAACCATGAATAGAGCACAACTAAACTCTTTAGTATGCTCTAGGAGAGATATGCTTATCTCTTTAAGGCAAGACAATGTACAGTTGAAGGTGTCATTGTTAGCCGGTTTGTTAGCTGAGATGCATGTTAAACCTACCCTAAGGGAGCAGATTAAAGAAGCACAGCTAGGTGATGATGCAGTTCAGCAGATTAGATCTGAGTATGAAAATGAGAAGCAAGATGGTTTTCATGACTCAGAGGACCAAGTAGCTTGTTATAATGGGAGAATGATAGTGCCAGATGTGGACAACTTGAGAAAGTTAGTCCTGGAAGAAGCCCATTCTTCCATGTATGCTATGCATCCAGGGAGCACCAAGATGTATCGGAATTTGAAAGATCTGTATTGGTGGCCTGGGATGAAAAAGGACGTTGCAGAGTTTGTTCTGAGGTGTCCTGTGTGTCAGCAAGTTAAATCTGAACACCAGAAGCCTGCAGGGACAATGCAACCTTTACCCATACCACAGTGGAAGTGGGACCATGTGACCATGGACTTTGTTGTTGGCCTACCCAGGACAAGCAAAGGACATGATTCCATTTGGGTAATTGTTGATAGGTTGACTAAGACAACACATTTCTTACCTGTCAAGACAACCTATTCTGCTGAAAGGTTATCAGAATTGTATGTTCAAGAGATAGTGTGTTTGCACGGAGTTCCTGTCACAATAGTTTCTGACAGAGGTCCTCAGTTTACAAGTCGTTTTTGGGAACAGTTGCACAGAGCCTTAGACACTAAGCTAAGGTTTAGTACGGCCTTTCATCCACAGACTGATGGACAGTCGGAAAGGACCATATAAACCTTAGAAGACCTGTTGCGAGCATGTGTTCTCCAGTTCACCGGAAGTTGGGATCTACACCTAAGCTTGATAGAGTTTGCCTATAACAATAGCTATCAGCATAGTATTGATATGGCACCTTATGAAGCATTATATGGTAGACGTTGTAGATCACCCTTGTGTTGGTTTGAAACTGGTGAACATCAGTTGATAGGTCCTGACCTTGTGCAGCAGACCACAGAAAAGATTAAAGTAATACAACATAAGATTAAAACTGCTCAGGATAGGCAGAAATCTTATGCTGACAAACGTCGTAGACCCTTAGAGTTCCAGGTTGGAGACAGAGTGTATCTAAAGGTCTCACCTTGGAAAGGGGTCCTTCGTTTTGGAAGGAAAGGGAAGTTAGCTCCTAGATATATGGGGCCTTATCCAATCATCGAATGGATTGGAAAGGTAGCATATAGACTAGAGCTACCACCTGAGTTACAGAGGTTACATCCTGTGTTTCACATTTCTATGTTGAAGAAATGTCACCCAGACACCGATTCAGTTCTACAACCTATGGAGGTAGAATTGAATGATGACATATCCTATGAGGAGGGACCAGTGTCAATCCTTGATAAACGAATTAAAAAGTTAAAGAAGAAAGATATAAGTCTTGTGAAAGTCCTCTGGAACCATCGTGGTGTTGAATAAGCCACTTGGGAGTTAGAGGATGAGATGAGAAGGAAGTATCCTGCCCTTTTCTCTTAGTATGTTTTATCGATTTCGGGGACGAAATCCTTGTAAGGGGTGGATAATTTGTAACATCCCTGACCTGGGTTATGAGTTAACCCTAGGTGTTTTGCCTAAATATGTAATTAAATCTTTGTGATTAACTCTGAGCATGTAATTAAGTTTCGCAGAAACATATATTTCAGTATTTGCTCCTTTTTATTTAAAGTTGTAGCATTATTTTGACATACAGGGACCTATGTGCAATTTACCCAGTTAAAAGGGTTAGCTTGCAATTTGCACATGTTGAGATGTTCCTCTGATGTTGAGACATCATGAGAATCTTTTTGGTAAAGTTTGAGGGATTTCCCAAGCTAGGGCACCAAGGTGCAGCTGTGGAAGCAATCCCGGTGTTTGAAACCCTAATTTGGGGTAAAATGCAATTTACCCAAATTAAGGGATGCAATTTGTAAAATATATCATCTAATGTATCTTTTTAGACTCTTGCCATCATTAAGAGAAGAAATGATGAGGGAGTCACCTCAATTAAATTATCAAGTTATGAAATATACCTTGTGATTGAATAATCAGGGTATATGTGCAATAGTTCTTTATGCACGTACCTTATTATTAGATTGCTCTTCTTTGCTTTCTTTTTCTAGACCTTAAGATAAGGTTTGTCCTTGGAATAAAGAGGAAGGGACGAGCAAGTAAAGAAGGAAGGACTTAGTTGGAATTATGGACAACCTATGAACTAATGTTGAAAATCCTACCCCTAGTATATATACCCTCAACTTCTCTAAGCAAGGGAACTTGCCCTTCGTTCCCTTCACTATTCCATTTCACCAAAGACGACCAAAGACTGCCTTGGAGCTAAGGAGGACGACCAAGGGAAACAATGTAGGTTTGGGACCCTTCTTTTGCCTAATTCCATGGTTAGAACTCGAATTCAAGGTCAACTTCATGGCTAACTCTTGAAACCCTACCTTTCTAGCCATCTATTTTCGTTCTTCCTTGGAGTTTTCACCTTGGCCAACCTGTGGGAACTCAAGGACGCCATTAGACCTTGGAGCTTGAAATCTTGGAGCTCAAGAAGCAAACTTTAGGTGGGTTTTATAACTCTAAACCCATGCTTTACTATGTACATCTCTTATATGCGGTTAGATGATAGCTCTTCATGTTTCCCTACTTTTCCCTGCTATTTTGCAAGAAAATCCATGGGATATTCGTACTGTTCTTGAGCGAGGAGATGAAGGCGTGATTTCCAAGAAAAACCAACCGCCTTTCACTTCCTTAAACGGTCTCAAAAGTTTGCTCTCTCGGTCTCAAGACCGCGAGGTGAGCAAATGGTCTCGAGACCACGACATGGAAAACGGTCTCCAAGACCGTTTGGCCCCATTGACCGGGCATGGACCGTATAAGGAATCTGTTACTAGTTATATAGGCTAATTACCCTCAAAATATGGGAGGCTAACTCCAAGGGAATCGGGAGATATGACTTTTGTAAGTAACAACTTTATTTGAATTTATTCCTGATTTTTCAAACGGTCTGAAATTGCCTTTTTGGGCAAACGGTCTCAAGACCGTGAGAGGGCTCGCGGTCTCAAGACTCATAGGAGGCTCGTGGTCTCAAGACCGAGAGGAGGCTCGCAGTCTCAAGACCGAGAGGAGGCTCGCGGTCTCAAGACCGCGAGGGGCCTCGTGGTCCTGAGGTCAAAGTGGGCAAACGGTCTACATAGCTTTGCGGTCTTGAATTCACATGATGGCTCGCGGTCTTGGAAGAGGTTGAGGGCTCGCGGTCCTAAAGTCAAAATAGACTAAACAGTCAACACACCCTCGCGGTCTTGAAAAGTCAAAATTGGCTAAACGGTCAACACTTTCAAACGATCTCGACTCAATTGAAGAATGATGGTTGAAGGTCAATCAACGTGATTCAAAGTTGACTTCTTTCAATCAATTGATGAAATAAATGGTTCAATGTTGCATTAATCAAACTCTAATGATAACCTAGGATATTATGGGGCTAATTGACTAAGACTTTGACCCTAATGATGATCAATGGGGTGAATTACCAAAATACCCCTGAAGGGTAATTTGAGTAATACCTTGATTAGACCAAACCCTAATCACATGATGATGATGTTTTAACTATATTAGTCTATGATGACTCAATCCAACCTGATCTAGAGTGATGTTGACATCACCTAATAGTATGAGGAGAGAGAAAGTACTTCTAGAGGGAGAAAGTACTTCTAGAGAGAGAAAGTACCCTTTTTAGATGAAAACTCAATTAAAGCATCTTCAATGCACAGGAAGGAGCATAATTAGGGTATGACCCACCTGTGTGAGATCATAGAAACCCTAATTATGATAAATGATGAACCTTTAACTAATCTAACAACATCAATGAAGATGTTACTCAGATATGATGATGTTATGAGTTCAATTCACCTTAATGTGAATAGTAAACCCTAATTCAAGGGTGATGATATGTAATGTGAATAGTAAACCCTAATTCAAGGGTGATGACATGTAATGTGAATAGTAAACCCTAATTCAAGGGTGATGACATGTAATGTGAATAGTAAACCCTAATTCAAGGGTAATGGCATGCTTGTGAGTATTAAACTCTATTTGATATGAATTAGAGATTTAACTCTTATGACAAGAGTAGGAAGTATATTCCTTATTTTTGTATTACCTTTATCAGTTGTATTAACCATGCAGGTCCTGATATGAAGGTAATCATATCCAGGTATGGATGTTGATGTTACATTCATTAAAGGCATGTTGTTAGCCTTATGAATAGGTAAAGTAATCTGATGCCTTGTCAGTGGCATCCTATGCTGATAATGGGATGTGAGAGCCATGAACACCATCAAGGTCATGCCTTAGAGATGACTTGTGATGAGGATAATGAGAAATGATGATTGATATGAGTTAGGCCTGTTACATTTAGTATTCTTCTTTTATAGATGCTATGCTACTGTTATTGTTTGGAGAACAATGTATGTTGTTAAAGAATACTGAATGTACCTAACTAATCAAGTATAATGTAGAGCCCTGATCATAGATCCATCATTGTCAGAGATTAAGTGATGGTGAAATAGGTTTTCCTCAGGGAACTCCTGGAGCACATACTTTTGAGTATGTGGGGTACATGGATGTGTATAACCTTACATCCTAGTGTAGGAAAGTGATGTAGATGTGTAAACCATCCATCCTTCACTATAATTCCATACCGTATCAGTGGTAGGTAAACATGAAACCTCCTGATGACGAAGAAAGCATAGATATCCGTATCAGTGGTAGGTAAATATGAAACCTCCTGATGACGAAGAGAGTACAGAACGCCACTGTGACTCTAAAATAGCGAAGGACCAGTTTACCTTGGTGAGCTATAGTAGTAGAGACACGAGATGTCCTACAAGTGATCCTCTTTCTGACTGAGGAAGGTGAAGGTCATAAGAATCCGACTCTCTTAATGACCTATGTATGATACTGATGTGACTTCTCAGCGATCAGTTGGAGTATGAGTGGTATGCCTCATCTCCACAGGGCATAATGTTGTTTGTAAAACGTAATCAACCATGTAGTATAACTTGTTAGAGATGACTCCAAGTTAGTTGATTGATGTTACATTGCAATAGTGTTTATATTCTCCATATCTTCTAAAGTGTAGAGATCTTGTTATACCTGCAACTGTTATAGAATACTTTGAAGGCTTTACTGCTTAAGATATTCTTTGATGTTATAATAAAGCTTCTGGCGAAGAATTATAACTCTCGCTGGGACAATTATGTATAATTGTCTCACCCCGTAGACTTCAAATTTTTAGGTGGACGTCGGAGACGAAGGAACCAGCCTACAGGTGACCAGTCTCAACAGCAGCAACACCAGGAGTAGTAGTAGAATCTCAGGTGGAGATTTGTCCTGCCATGTGGTGTAGTTAGAGTCAGTCCTATGTGTCCTCTGTACTCTCAGGTCTTGTAGTCTTGTGTTATGTGATATTGAGATTTTGCATCTTGATGTATATAATTACTCAAGAAGTAATTATCCTGAGATGTAAACAGTTTATCTCTCTTTATGAAAAGAAGCTTTTATGGATCCAAGCTCTTGTCTCGAAAAGTTTTAATTTCCCGTGATTTTTGTCTTCTGCTCATTACCGATTTGCTTCCGCTACGTTTTAATCGTGTTTATGTCATGGTTTGGAGATCAGATCCCACATAATATATCATTGTAGATCATTTAATTATATAATTACAACCATGCTAATATCAACTACATTCATGAATCATGATATATGTTTTGAAGGGGCACATAATGTGTATTTTGCAAAGAACTCAAAGTTACTAACAAGTAAAATGTTAGTATCTTAGTGTTTCATAAAGCATCATAAAAAATTAAGTCTATGTTTTAAGGGATGGTTTTATCTAAAAAATTCAATAAATAGTCTCATATATAATAACTATTGCATATTTTGCTTCCAACTCCAACATGAATTTAAAATAAGACTAAAATCATCATCATATTTTCATGTATTGTAGTCCTTCAAAAAGTATGCACCCATTCATGTCCATATATGCATGTATAACGATTCATTCATATCTATACCTTTATGCATATGGTTTCCATATTTTGAATGTCCGCGCTTGTGTGTATGTGTATGGGTGTGCATGTGTGTGTGTTTGTGTGTGTATGTGTGTGTTTCAATCATCAATGTATGTGATGAATCTCCCTTTGTTAAAAAAGATACAAGAACAAAATGATATGATTCATCCATGTTTACTCTCTCAAAAATCCACCATTTAAGTGAGGACATCACCTCTCCTCTAACATTTGTGGGAACCGCTCGCTTGATAGACATCAGTCCCACAAGTAACGATTTGGTTGACTCCTACTCACCAAACAAGGACAGTTCCCAAAGCATTAACAACCCTTCTCACTCCTACTATCTTCATGCTACATTTAGGGACAATGTAGTGTTTTGTTTAAATAACTGACAAATGGTATTGTGTAAAGTTTTTTTTATTCTCAATTACATGTGCATTTTAGTCTTAGGCTTTGATTTTTCCTAGGATTTTTCTTAGCATCGTGTGACTGTTCTCTTAGGCTGATTGAAAAGCAATCATATAAATTAATTGAAAATTAACCTCTAGTGAGGAAGGAAAATTGGCAACTTGTGCGTTAGTATCTACCTTTGTACTAGCTCTAGTGTTCATTGGCGTCAAAAATGAAAAATTACCAAGCACCCGGCAAACTTTGATTTCTAAGTTTCATTGTTACGCCCTTATTTTACAATCACGAATGGATCATGAACTCAGAACATAATATGATACTTTGAAAGTCTCAATATCACTTTTCACCTCTCTTTTTTCATTTTTACATGTTTTTGGCATATTAATCATTACCACGTGAATCGATTGTGCATAAACACTATAACCTAATGACTTGAATTGATTTCAAGCGAGTAAAACAAAACAAAACAATCGTGTTGTCCCTCACTACGATCCTATATACAAGGAATCTTACTATGATACTACTACATTTGATTTATACTAAAATGTAATAACATTTGAATAAGTATAGCACTTTATAAATTTACAAGAAAATGGAGTGATGGGGACCATTAATATGAACTCATGTAACATCTAACTTTGTGATAGGACTTTTGTGATGCATTTCGATCTCCAGAAGCTCAATCCAAAATAATCATTGGGTAAGTAGATCGGTGGTATACTTTCCTAGTAAATGAGTGTTTCCATATAATAATATAAAGCACTCAAACAAAATATAAATACTATTGAGCAAGAACATATTAGAGAAAAATGGTAAAGAAGCTCAATTGAAGTATCACCAGTACCTATCCAGTTTGTGGGTACTTTTTATTTGTGTTCTGAGATACATACTCTTGTATTTTTTAGTCCGTAGATTGTTCCACCCTTCCTGGTGCATACCTCCAAAGAAAGTATCATGGTGTTCAAGCAGTAGCGGAGCCAGCTGAGTTTTGAAGGGGGACACAAATATTCACTAAAAAATAATGTTCATAAAAAGATAATGTCTGGTAAGTTTATAAAATTGCAATTACAAAATTCAAGCTATAATTATCAAGATATAGTCTTTAAACTTTTTGTTACAAAAAAATAGCAAACTCTAAAATTTTCTTCTTGTCTTCATTGTTTGAAACCGCTTCACTACAACATCATTCTGGATAGTGTCAAATATTTCTTTCTCAATATAAATAACCACAAACGATTGTCATGCATTCGGTTGCGTCTATGACTTTTTAATATATTCATGATAGAAAATGATCTTTCAACTGTTGTTGTTGCAACTGACAATATTAATGCTAATTTAACCAGCTTATACACATCAACATAGACATTATTTTTTCCATATAAAACCATCTTTTTAGCAAGTTCACCTATCCCTTTGATTCTAAAAAATATTTCATCAGATTGCATATCCATAATAAATGTCTCAAGTTGATTTTCAAGATAAGCCATTTGTATAGAAGAGAAGTCTTTGGGATAAAATTGGGCCATTTCCATTAGCTTTTCCTTACTGAATGCTTTGAAGTTGTCACTTGGATTTAGATATGCCACACAAAGTAACAATCTTGTGTTGACTTCAGTGAATCTATTATTTGATTCTTGTAGTTGCATATCTATCACATAATAGAATAAATCAACTTGTAAATGGTGTAGAAATGTCAAACCATTTGTTCTACGATGTGGTCTACCTTTCATAACCCACAAGTCTTCCATGTTAGGAATAGTTATGTGGTTTTTGTTGCAGAACAATGACACTTGTATGAAAAGTAAATCCCAACCATTATCACACATTTTCTGTAATCTCCTCTTTGAAATATCAACTAAGTTCATGGCATTAATAATATCTTGATCTTTTCATTGCTAAGCTTGGGACAATTCATTTGTGATGCCAAGAATATCTCTTATCAAATGAATTGTAAATATAAAATCAAAAGTTTGTATAGAATTCATTAATGATAAAGCTTCTGCCCTTTGTTCAGGGAAAGATCCATCTTTTGATATTATGTCCAAAACATCTACAATAGCAAAATACATGAAAATTATGCAAATCAAAGTTATATAGTGAGAGCTCCATCATGTATCACCTACATGACTTAGGCTTGTTTCCTGGTTTAATCTTCTTCCACTAACAATTTCTCCTTCTATAAGTGCATTCTTGACTGTAATGATTTGCAATTCACGAAGTTGATCATGGCGCTTGCATGAGGAACCAACAAAGTTGACCACATAGTTGACAGTTAAAAATAGTGACGCAACTTGTGGATGATTTTTTGCTACAACAACCAATGATAACTGGAGTTGATGTGCAAAATAGTGAACATAATATGAAGAAGGATTTTCTTTCATTATAAGAGTCTTAAGTCCATTTAGTTCTCCTCTCATGTTACTTGTACCATCATAACCTTGACCTCTTAATTGAGATATGCTTAAGTTATGCATAGAGAAAAAACCATCAATCGCCTCTTTCAATGATATTGACGTAGTATCAGTCACATGAATAAGCCCTAAAAATCTATCAACCACCTGACTTTTCCATTAATAAATCTTAGAACAATTGCCATTTGTTCTTTGTTAGAAATATTTCGAGCTTCATCAACTACGATGCTATAGTTTTCATCTCCTATCTCTTGCATTATTAATTTAGTTGTTTCATTTGCAAAAGCATTTACTATATCAGTTTTTATATCATGTGCTGTCAACTTCAAATTCTCAACAACATTACTTAATACAACACCTTTGACTTCATCATTGTGTTCTGCTAGAAATTGTAACAACTCTAAAAAATTTCCTTTATTTTTTTATTCATTAGACTCATCATGCCCTCTAAATGCTAAGCCTTGTCACAGAAAAAATCTAACACAATTAATTGATGCATTTAACCATATATCATAAGCACTTTCAGCAGCTTTAGATTGTCTTTGGAGAACATATTGAATACTTTGATTTTATTTCATGAGATCTTCACATTTCTTAAGAGCTTGATTATGAGAGCTATTGGGTCCTCCTATATGAGTTTGAAGAGATTCTTTCTTTTTCCAATTAGTGAACCCTTTAGATATAAAAGCATCTCTTCCTCCATGTCCCTCTCCCTCAGGTGTAAAAAGATAACAACACAAGCAATAGGAAGCATCTTGAGAAATACTATATTCTAACCATATTGGGAATTTGAAAAACCATGCTTTGTTAAAACTTCAAAATTTAGTGTCAATCATTTCCTGAGGAAATTCATGATTTTCTGGTTGCCATGGTCCATTTTGTAAATAACATCGTCGAATTTCATCTCTTTTATTGATAGGGTAGTCATATATGTTTGGCCGCAACCTATGATCTGGTTCAATTTCTTCTAAGTTATGTTTAACTCTATTTATTTTTACTGACAAGTCTATAACATCACTACTGTAAGTATTAGCACACATATTTTGTTCTTCAACATTATAAAGACATGTTTCTGGTAAAGAAGTAGATATAGATTCTTGTCTTGGTATTGTATGATAATATCTCTTTCATATCTGGTAAAAAGTTCACTAATATAATGTTATACTCATGTATGCGATTATAAAAAGTGTTTTAAATGATAAATAAATAACTCTTACCAACAGTAGTTGCGTTGGAGAAAAGAAGTACGCCCACAATGACAAAATCTGAATTAGTTTCTTCTCAAAAAAGACTAGGCACAATACAATGACATCACTAGGAGATGATCGTAGTGTCGACCGACAACAACAATAGAGATTGATTTTTCTGTCGACTGTCAAAAATAATGATCTTCTGGACAAGCAACTAGATAAGAAACTTCAGACATAGATCTTCCTTGAAAAGTTTGAATCTTTAGAAAATATGGATGGTTATTTGTGGTGTGAGACGATGATGTCACCAAGAGACAACCAGTGAGATTCTGAGTAGATAGATAGAGTCATAGAGGCCGGAGGCCACAAAATCAGGCGGGCAACTAGGCAAGGTTGACTGCGACGGAAGAGTGGGTAGTCACATAGACGACAAACGAGCTGAGCAGACGAATCCAGCATTGAGCAGAGCGGTTTGCACTGCAGATTACAGTCTGACGCTGCCATTTTCCAATGTTGCACTGTCAGACCTATTGTAGTAATTTGTAAAGCATCCAAAGTTAAAGGGCTACAACTTGAAAAAGTCTTGCAATGTCATACGGTTACAGTTTACTAAGGTTGTGATTACCTTATCTATTTTAGAGTAGTTATTATGGGATATTATTTCTAATTGATTTTTGGGAAGTCGAGGGGGGCACTTGCCCCGGCTGGCCCCCCTCCCGTCGCCACTGTCGACTGACAACAACAATAGAGATTGATTTTTCTTTCGACTATCAAAAATAATGATCTTCTAGACAAGCAACTAGATAAGAAACTTCAGATGTAGATCTTCCTTGAAAAGTTTGAATCTTTAGAAAATCTGGATGGTTATTTGTGGCGTGAGGTGATGATGTCACCAAGAGACAACCAGCGAGATTCCAAGCAGATGGATAGAGTCACAGAGGCCGGATGCCACAAAATTAGGCGGGCAACTAGGCAAGGTTGACCGCGATGGAAGAGTGGGTAGTCACACAGACGGCAGACGAGCTGAGCAGACAAATCCAACATCGAGCGGAGTGGTTTGTACTGTAGATTACAGTCTGGCGCTTCCAGTTTCCAATGTTGCATTGTCGGTCCTACAATAGTAATTCGTAAAGCGTCCAGAGTCGAAGGGTTGTAACTTGAAAAAGTTTCACAATGTCATACAGTTACGGTTTACTAAGGTTGTGATTTCCTTATCTATTTTAGAGTAGTTATTAGGGGATATTATTTCTAATTGATTTTTGGGAAGTCGGGGTGGGAGGCACTCGCCCCGGCTACCCCCCTCCCACCGCCACTGTGTTCAAGACATCTAACTACTATTGATTTTCCTATCTTGTATTTCTGTTAGATTGATTGATTTTAATTTTGTATTTCACTGCTTACTGAGTTACTCAACTAAATTCACTTAGACGTTGAACTTCGGTTCTTTCTCTTACTTAATTGCATCCATCATTTCTTGCATAAGAGATTCACTTCAAATGCAAACCTTAATTATTGAAATAATCATTTTGTTATCATTTATATATGAATAAAATTGTGTACTCACTATATTCAACTGAGCTAGGGTTTCATATTTCTAATTCACATATAGTATGTTTTTATAAATAAACAGAATATTAAAGATTATCCCTAATAATTAAAAAATAATCTTAAATAGTATTTGACATCTGAATCGTGCAATCATGCTCAATAAGTAATATTCAATTAGGTATATACATTGCTTACTCTCTTATGAACACGTTGTTGTTGATGAGGTATAGGTCCACTCCAATGAAAGGGAGAATTTTTGACATAGACAAAGATGAGAAAGATGATGATCAGACAAGAGAGTGAAGAGAGGTGATTGCATAGGACACATCATCGTCACTAAGGGTGTTAGTGATATAACTTCAATTGAGGTTGTTGGATGTGACATTGAGTTGAAGACGCTAGTGCTCATGCCCAACACTCTCAATTTTTTCAAGGTGCTATAGATGGAGGTGGATCAAGAGAGATAGGTAGCCAGTATCGGCAATCTTGATAATCTTGACCCACTATTATTCAGATGTTGAAGTTGGAGGAGGTGATCCTCTTTGGAAGTTAGATTCAAATAGGCAATGGTGTGTGTTATCTATTCATAGTTGTGTGTGTTTATTTTTTCTTGTGCCATATTTTTCTTCTAAGTAAGATAGAATTTTGCATTTCTAAAGTTTATTATTATTCATAAATGGCCTAATATGGTCAAATTGTTTGTAAGTAGTTGCGTAAATACATACTTTCATGTATCTACTACCATATGAATACAAAAAAGTGACATGGCTATCAACCTATTACTCCAACAATCTAACTACCTACTTAAGATACAAGCTTGGCTACTTTCACCAGTTTACTAGTTTATCTCCAACTACTACAACTCATTTAGAATTTTATCCTTATTGTCTATTTGGTTGACAACTTACTTCAAATTGTGTTTTCTACAAGGTGAAAAATAGCAAGGAATGCAAAAGGGAAATGGGAGGAGAAAGATTAGGGAAAGGAAAATTACTAAAAATTATTGTTTAGTTATATCTGGATGTGGGGAAAATGGAGATGGGGAAAAACATTATTCATTATTGACACATAAAGAAGGAACTTATATCTTAAACACAATCTATAAAAATGATGACTATGTAATCAAAATAGTAGAATGAATTTCTTCTTTTTTTGCAAGCTAATACAACACACATATTTTATATAAGAAGATGTGATGACTTGTTCAGATGGAACTTATTTTGTAGAAAAGGTATCTTGGAGCAAAATATTTTTTGTCGGGAAAATGTTTACTTTTGGGAAATCAAAATTTGGTACTTTTTATGAGAAAATCTTATGTAAAATAGAAGTAATAATTGGAGAGAATGCAAAAATTTATTTATAGTTAATATGTTTACTTGTATAATAATTATATCTTATATAGAAGCTAATTTTTTGGAAAATTCTTTTAGGCAACACAATTTTAGTTTAAATTCAATTGTCAAACATGTAACCCCACTTATATTTATAATATGAAAATTTGAACTAAGTTTTTTCAAGTATGTTGAATTGTCGAGTTTACAAGTGTGGGTGTAACTTTTTTTTTAAATATGGCAATTCATTCATCCCATCGCTTGGGGTTTGAACTCGTGACCTCTCAGTCATACAACATCACCATTAAACACTTAGGTGCCACAACATTTGTAGTGTGGGTGTAACTCTGACAACCCTAATTTTTTACCCTTTTATCTTTTTAATTAGAAATTATAATTTAAATGGAAAGGACATGTAAATAAAGAAAAATATTCACATAATTTTGTAAAATATGACTATCACACATGTATTTAACAAAAATATATTTATTTTTGAAAGGTGCTTCTTAGGTTGTTTATGAATACTACTTTAATTATTTTGGTGGATTTTCTTTTGCACTAACTTGACTATGACCACATGCTAAACTTTTCTTGTTGGAGAAGTGATAAGCTTAACTATAGACATAAAAAAATATATGGATTGTCAACCCAAAAAGTATCATGTGTCAGAGTGTGCAGTTGCTATTTGAGCAACTTGGTTTCAATAATTTGTCTACAAAAGTGGTGACAAATTCTATTTAAGCCAGCTTGCTTTGGATGAGTATTTTGAATTTTTTTTACAATAACATTATCAAAAACATTTAAATAAGAATGAGGGTTTAGTGGTATTAGAAATTCGTTTCAACTTATTCATTTGAATCTATTTTTCATTTATTATTTGAGTAGCATCCTTCTTCAGATTTTCTTTCTCAAAAGTGTTGACATTTGTTATTCAAATAGTTTGCTTTAGATTTTTTTTAATTTATTTTTCTTTATAAAAGAGGTAACATAGGCTAGTGTTTGGCACTACATGAATAAAATATTTCAGTTGGTATGTAACTCTGACGTCCCCAGATTTTCTAAAACTTAATCTGATGTGTGACGTCCAAATTGAAACCCTCACCTCATCGAGAATCCCAATTTAAACATCCCACACTAGGCTAAGAAGAAGAAAATCAAAGGGAGTCAAAAGGAAACAGTCAGTAGCACATATACATGAACAATAATAAAACCATACACACATGTTCACTATTCAACATATAATTATAACATGAATTGTTACAACATTTGATATTACATATTGAACAACAAACTATAACATATACATGTACTACCACTAAACTACATGATCTTAAGACAACAGGTCCACCTGTACATCAGCTCGCCACACAACTCTCACTATCCTGGATCTTCAAGAGCACAAGACAACAACCTAAACAAAAGATTACATGCGGTACATGTCAGCACAATATTCAAGAATATTGTACTGAGTACGCCTACGTGTCTTTTATATACCTCTCATCATATCTTGGCAATAAGATAAAACTAATACTTAGAAGTAACAGAAGAATATAATAAAATCATATACTTGCATAAAGATATTCCTTAACAAAAGAGAACACATATTTTAAGCACATTTTCCATTATATATCCATGCATTTTCCACCTTAGGGAATAATGCATCATCTCTGCTACCAACGAGAATGAGATGTAAGGCCTTATGATCTACTACCAAAGAGTTAGATCATTATACAATGTGATCTGCTACCAAAGAGAATGATCACTTTCCAGCACTATGCTACCAAAGAGAATTAGTGCTTTCATATAATGGAACAGATATATTATGTTTGATGTGTTCATAGCAATAAGTATGGAGAAACAAGCAACATAGCATACACGAATAATCATTTCAATCAATACCATATGCCAAGTATTTTACTACTCATATAACACAAGCATATTGTATAATAAGCCAAGTAAGAGATAATGATGTACCTTGATCAAGAGAAACCTAATCACATATTCCTCATGTCATCTATATCCTTGTTAAACCTGATCAAGACAAGATCATATACTATCATCAGGTTCTCATCCTCTTATATCTCATCTTAACTCTAATCGTGTTCATTAGAGTTTCTCTTATTTCATTAGGATGTGTGCATCATTACTTGCATTCTTGTCTTAGAATCATCTTACTGATGTCATGTTCTAGATTATAGTTCATTATCTGAACATTAGGTTCCAAATCCTTTTGTGCGCATATTAACCCTAGGTTACATCATTAACCTAGATTAGGGTTTTATAACATGCATTAAGATTCATCTTCATATAACATAGATTTTGTTCATCATGATGATCTCATAATTAAAACTGAGGTTCCATATACTGATATCCGCTACTCTGAAAACTTTAATCAATTATAGAGCACGTATGTATTTATTGCATTTTATTTGGGTTATTAGCCCTAATTAGACATATGGAGTAAATTACATGATTTCGTGCATCAACATCATGATATCTAACATCATATGCATTATAAACATGAACATAGACTTACTAACATTTTTCTATAATTTTATATCATCATTTGGTATTTATTACTCATTAAACAAGCATAATACATCTTACATGATATCACTGATACTATAGCATTAAAAGGCTAATATTATGCCTTCATTGTATTCTACTCATTTTTCTAAAGATTTTGGTATTTTATCTGTAGTTTTCTGACAATCGTACCAATTACTATGAATTTTGCAAGATCTGGTATTTTCTGAGATTTTACCTCATCCGGTCAATAGAGTGTCGCCACGTGGCATGTGAGAGGTGCAACTCCTTTGCCTTGGTAATCTGAGTTCCTGATTGAACCGAATAATTTTGACTTGGGCTGGACTCGGTTCTTAGCCGCCCTCTTTCTCTCCTTTCTTCGCGTCTTCGCTCGACGCCTGGGCGTGAGCCTGCGACGCAAGCCGCCGCCGTGGCTGAGACCTCCAGAGAGAGGTCGATCTCCTATCGTTCTTCTAGTCTGCCTATCCAGCACCACCAAAAAGGACTCGATGCCTCCTGCGGCTGCTTGGAAGTTCTGCGGCGCCTCCGTGATGCCACCACCGCTGGGCTTGGCCTTGCCGCCTGTGCGAGCGGCACCGCTGGGTAGGATCATGGGCGAAATCTCGGCCATGTCCTCCTTTCCCTCGCCAGCATCATCCACGACCAACTCCTCTATTCTCCATCACGTTGTCAGCCTCACATCTCCCGTGCGCTACGCCCACGAGTGCTCAGCGCCACCGTGGCAAAGATCTCCAGCGGGAAATCGAGCTTGGTAGCTGTGTGCGTGAACTCCACCTCCATCCCGCTTCAGCTTACTGTCCATGAACGTCTCATCTCCAGGCCCTACCGAGGTAGTGTCGCTGTGCTTGAACCCGACGCATGTGTGCATCGTTCTCTGCTTGACGGCGTCGACATCGTTACGTCAGTCCTCGTGCCGTCATCGGTCTCCTCTCTGGCATGAGAGCCAGGACATCCAATCCTCACGTTCCATTCCCCTGGATCACACCACCAATGACTGGTGTCAGAACTCCAACAAGGACTTGATTGCTGCATGCGCATAGCCGCCGCCGTGAGCCAGAACCTGGCATGGCAGCGTTCGCCACTGCTGCTCTGTAGAGATGTTGCCGTACGACTATCATCTGATCCTTCCTCATATTGTTGGCCTAGTTCCATCCAGCACAGCTTCTCCAACCCAGCGTGAAGCTGACGCCGCTGATCTTTTGTCCTCTCTGAGCATCGGCGTCTGGTCTCCTCCTCCTCGCACCACCTGCTTCTCATAGTGGATGGGTGGAGAAGCAGAAGATAAGATGGTGGATTCCTCACATCTAACTGGTTCGGGTGAGGGTCAGCCATTAGGTCTTGACAAGTTTGGTTTAACCACCCACTTCACTTCCTTCATCAAACCACGAACACGACGTGGGAAGGATTGAAGCATGGTGTCTCTATTTGCCTCAACTGCTCATTCGTTTGACTACATCCAACCACTATGAAAGGACCCCACTTGGCTGATCCATCACAACATACTCACACCGAAGACTAGGGGTGTGTGACATATCCATTGATTAGAAACTTTGTCAAATGACTTATATCTTCGTCTAAAGCATTATAATGCATCCGATATTTAAACAATTTCAAACCTAAAAAGCTCCCTCTAGGTACATCAAGATGTTATTAAATTTTAATCACATCTTCATCTCAACTCAAACTTCACTCAGCTGAAAATTCGGTGCCATAACTCGATTGTTAGACCATTCAATCAAATTCCTCAATTAGGCATAACTTATGGATCCGAAACATTATACAAACCTAAATCCACACTCCCAACTTTACTAAAACACTAGGGATTCTCAAAACAACTCAACATGCATGACTTCACTTGTGTCATTGGACATTTTAGGATTCCAGAAGTCCACTTCATCACATCCTACACACCTTAAAAGAATTCCGTCCTCAGAATTAATCCAAAAACCCAGTCCTTCACATCATATATATCTTAAAAGAAATTTTGTCCTTAAAATTAAGCCATTCATATACTCCCAGGAAAACCAAGGGTCTTCATTCACATGTAGGACACCACTTCATGTGCAACATTCTCACAAACAAGGTGCCTATGACAAGGTCCATATCTTTCTAGGAGGTATTATGATCATATAGGGTGAACCACCCCTTTAAAAAGGTTTAGAAACTCATGTTATGTTATGACATATTTCATATGTTAGGGTTGCATCCTTATCTTAACCCATGCATTAGGGTTCCCGCATCATATTACCATGTTCTAAAGGAGCTAACTAAAGTTAACCATCTAGATCATATTAAGGTGTCATAATCATTATGTTGTGGTAACTGTCAAACTGTATTTTCATCTTTATTAAGCACTAAGATTAACACCTCGTGTAACATGTTTCATTGGCATGACCTTATTTCATTACTCATAATAAATTGCAACAATTACTAGTGATTTTTTTCCCACAAGATTAACCAACAATTTTGCATTAGCATCATTATTCACATATATATGGTTAACCATATATGCATTGATATCTATTAAAACCATTTCTAGATTTCCTTCATGCCATGTCCATATGTCAATTCTCAAGATTAAAACACATTCTTATCTATGCTATAACATGGTTGTACTAAACCAACTTATATGAGTGTCTTGTCAAACATATATCATTACTTTATATAGTCCAATTGAGGTCCTAACCCTTACCATGAGGGTAGTGTTATGCTTAGTCTCTCTGATCCCACTCATTTCTTTGAGTATCATGTACATACTAGCTATATCTTCCCTCTTTGGTCTAGGGTTATTAGGTTTACCTCATTGGTACTAGCAGATAGCTTTACAAGCTCTAGCCACATAAGCACAAACCAAAACATGCTATCACATTCTCTTCATAGGTTCTCTACCCATGAGACATGCTATACCCAAAGCTCTCTTATATAAACCACTAGATTCCTATGTGGGAAACCACTAACGCGAGCATGAGGCTTCACATAAACTAACATAACTACCTCCTCTGGGGTCTTGGGCTCTCTCCCTCACCCAGATGGTAGGTACTCGTATTCATATCACATATGCATACATAACCAGTCTCTCTCTGACTCTAGGGTTTGGCACTCCCAAGGACATCTAGGGTTCAACAAGCTATAGGAATCATGCATAAAGCCACTCATATCAATCACTCAGGAGTAGTCTAGTTTAGGACATATCACATATCTCATAATTCTCATATCTCTCATATCATGGAGTCTAGGTTCTCTGACCTTCTCCCTGTGGGTCTCGCTCTCTCTCGAGCTAACCCCAAAACTAGTCCTAACACTAGAGGTCCTCCTTTGTGAAAGAGCTTGAGGCTCATGTTGATCCTCATCTTATCTTAACTTATCTTATCTTATCTCATAAAAACCTACATACTTGCATCATCAAGCTTATCTCAAATCCTCAAAACTGAACTTGTGTCCTCATATAAAAAAACTTAGATCACCATAACCATCTTATATCATCTATATAAGACTTAGATCATATCATCAAAACTTATTTCATCTATTCCATCTATCACATATATATCAAATAGGCTCTAGACATCTAATCTAGAACTACACTCTCTTCTAGACTGATGTCATTCACTTTCACTTAGGTTGCATGACCACCTCCTACTCGTACATGTGTGGGGACGCATTTTGTAATACATATACATAATAAAATATTATATTTTTTTTCTCCGATAAAGCAAGTGTCAGAGAAAACTATCGAGGTTCGATCCATTTGGAATCAAAAACCAAATCCTGAAAACGAGTGTCCCACACATAGTAGAGAGTATAGTGTCATGAAAACTAGTGAAAAGGGTGAGAACAAGGGGTAGACTGTTGTAGCTACTCTAGACAACGTGCACAATATGTCTAGGGTTTCTCTTCCCTTGATGCACGTCATTTCCAAATAGTGCAACGTCCCATACCTCTACACTACAAGGAAAGAATGACATCTAAGGACTTGCTACTCAACAAGCACCAGTCTAGACCTAGTTTTCAGACATCTAGGTGCTAACCTAGAGGCTCTGTCAGATCTAGTCTCTAAAGACTACTAATCTAACCCTAAATATTATTAAGGTTCAAGGTTCTTTAGTTTTAGGTTGCATAATGAGCAAATGTCAGGTTTCTCTATTGTTCATGCTCTGATACAACCTGTGACGTCCCCGGATTTTCTAAAACTTAATCTGATGTGTGACGTCTAAATTGAAACCCTCACCTCATCGAGAATCCCAATTTAAACATCCCACACTAGGCTAAGAAGAAGAAAATCAAAGGGAGTCAAAAGGAAACAGTCAGTAGCACATGTACATGAACAATAATAAAACCATACACACATGTTCACTATTCAACATATAATTATAACATAAATTGTTACAACATTTGATATTACATATTGAACAACAAACTATAACATATACATTTACTACCACTAAACTACAGGATCTTAAGACAACAGGTCCATCTGTACATCAGCTCGTCACACAACTCTCACTATCCTGGATCTTCAATAGCACAAGACCACAACCTAAACAAAAGATTACATGTGGTACACGTCAGCACAATATTCAAGAATATTGTACTGGGTACGCCTACGTGTCTTTTATATACCTCTCATCATATCTTGGCAATAAGATAAAACTAATACTTGGCAGTAACAGAAGAATATAAGAAAATCATATACTTGCATAAAGATATTCATTAACAAAAGAGAACACATATTTTAAGCACATTTTCCATTATATATCCATGCATTTGCCACCTTAGGGAATAATGCATCATCTCTGCTACCAACGAGAATGAGATGTAAGGCCTTATGATCTACTACCAAAGAGTTAGATCATTGTACAATGTGATCTGCTACCAAAGAGAATGATCACTTTCCAGCACTATGCTACCAAAGAGAATTAGTGCTTTCATATAATGGAATAGATATATTATGTTTGATGTGTTCATAGAAATAAGTATGGAGAAACAAGCAACATAGCATACAAGAACAATCATTTCAATCAATACCATATGCCAAGTATTTTACTACTCATATAACACAAGCATATTGTATAATAAGCCAAGTAAGAGGTAATGGCGTACCTTGATCAAGAGAAACCTAATCACATATTCCTCATGTCATCTATATCCTTGTTAAACCTGATCAAGACAAGATCATATACTATCATCATGTTCTCACCCTCTTATATCTCATCTTAACGCTAATCGTGTTCATTAGAGTTTCTCTTATTTCATTAGGATGTGTGCATCATTACTTGCATTCTTGTCTTAGAATCATCTTACAGATGTCATGTTCTAGATTATAGTTCATTCTCTGAACATTAAGTTCCAAATCCTTTTGTGCACATATTAACCCTAGGTTACATCATTAACCTAGATTAGGGTTTTATAACATGCATTAAGATTCATCTTCATATAACATAGATTTTGTTCATCATGATGATCTCATAATTAAAACTGAGGTTCCATATACTGATATCAGCTACTTTGTAAACTTTAATCAATTATAGAGCATGTATGTATTTATTGCATTTTATTAGGGTTATTTGCCCTAATTAGACATATGGAGTAAATTACATGATTTCATGCATCAACATCATGATATCTAACATCATATGCATTATAAACATGAACATAGACTTACTAACATTTTTCAATAATTTTATATCATCATTGGTATTTATTACTCATTAAACAAGCATAATACATCTTACATGATATCACTGATACTATAGCATTAAAAGGTTGATATTATGCTTTCATTGTATTCTACTCATTTTTCTAAAGATTTTGGTATTTTATATGTATTTTTATGACAATTGTACCAATTACTATGAATTTTGCAAGATCTGGTATTTTCTGAGATTTTACCTCATCCGACCAATAGAGTGTCGCCACGTGGCATGTGAGAGGTGCAACTCCTTTTCCTTGGTAATTTGAGTTCCTGATTGAACCGAATAATTTTGACTTGGGCTAGACTCGGTTCTTAGCCGCCCTCTTTCTCTCCTTTCTTCGTGTCTCCGCTGGACGCCTGGGCGTGAGCCTGCGACGCAAGCCGCCATCGTGGCTGAGACCACCAGAGAGAGGTCGATCTCCTATCGTTCTTCTAGTCTGCCTATCTAGCACCACCAAAAAGGACTTGATGCATCCTGTGGCTGCTTGGAAGTTCTGCGGCACCTCCGTGATGCCGCCACCGCTGGGCTTGGCCTTGCCGCCTATGCGAGCGTCACTGCTGGGTAGGATCATGGGTGAAATCTCAGCCATGTCCTCCTTTCCCTCACCAGCATCATCCACGGCCAACTCCTCTATTCTCCATCACACTGTCAGCCTCACATCTCCTGTGCGTTATGCCCACGAGTGCTCAGCGATGTTGTGGCAAAGATCTCCAGCGGGAAATCGAGCTTGGTAGCTGTGTGTGTGAACTCCACCTCCATCCTGCTTCAGCTTACTTTCCATGAACGTCTCATCTCTAGGCCCTACCGAGTAAGTGTCACTGTGCTTGAACCTGACACCTGCGTGCATCATTCTCTGCTTGACGGCGTCGACATCGTTATGTCAGTCCTCATGCCGTCATCAGTCTCCTCTCTGGCGTGAGAGCCAGGACAGCCAATCCTCACGTTCCATTCCCCAGGATCACGCCACCAATGACTGGTGTCAGAACTCCAACAAGGACTCGATTGCTGCATGTGCATAGCCGCCGCCATGAGCCAGAACCTGGCATGGCAGCATTCACCACTGCTGCTCTGTAGAGATGTTGCCGTACGACTATCATCTGATCCTTCCTCATATTGTTGGCCTAGTTCCATCCAGCACAACTTCTCCATCCCATCGTGAAGTCGACGCTGCTGATCTGTTGTCCTCTCTGAGCATCGGCGTCTGGTCTCCTCCTCCTCGCACCACCTGCTTCCCATAGTGGATGGGTGGAGAAGCAGAAGATAAGATGGTGGATTCCTCTCATCCAACTGGTTCGGGTGAGGGTCAGCCATTAGGTCTTGACAAGTTTGGTTTAACCACCCACTTCGCTTACTTCATCAAACCACGAACATGATGTGGGAAGGATTGAAGCATGGTGTCTCTATTTGCCTCAACTGCTCATTCGTTTGACTACATCCAACCACTATGAAAGGACCCCACTTGGCTGATCCATCACAACATACTCACACCGAAGACTAGGGGTGTGTGACATATCCATTGATTAGAAACTTTGTCAAATGACTTATATCTTCGTCCAAAGCATTATAATGCATCCGATATTTAAACAATTTCAAACCTAAAAAGCTCCCTCTAGGTACATCAAGATGTTATTAAATTTTAATCACATCTTCATCTCAACTCAAACTTCACTCTACTGAATATTCAGTGCCATAACTCAATTGTTAGACCATTCAATCAAATTCCTCAATTAGGCATAACTTATGGATCCGAAACATTATACAAACCTAAATCCACACTCCCAACTTTACTAAAACACTAGGGATTCTCAAAACAACTCAACATGCATGAATTCACTTGTGTCATTGGACATTTTAGGATTCCAGAAGTCCACTTCATCACATCCTACACACCTTAAAAGAATTCCATCCTCAGAATTAATCCAAAAACCCAGTCCTTCACATCATATATATCTTAAAAGAAATTTTGTCCTCAAAATTAAGCCATTCATATACTCCCAGGAAAACCAAGGGTCTTCATTCACATGTAGGACACCACTTCATGTGCAACATTCTCACAAACAAGGTGCCTATAACAAGGTCCATATCTTTCTAGGAGGTATTATGATCATATAGGGTGAACCATCCCTTTAAAAAGGTTTAGAAACTCATGTTATGTTATGACATATTTCATATGTTAGGGTTGCATCCTTATCTTAACCCATGCATTAGGGTTCCCGCATCATATTACTATGTTCTAAAGGAGCTAACTAAAGTAAACCCACTTTAACCATCTAGATCATATTAAGGTGTCATAATCATTATGTTGTGCTAACTGTCAAACTGTATTTTCATCTTTATTAAGCACTAAGATTAACACCTCGTGTAACATGTTTCATTGGCATGACCTTATTTCATTACTCATAATAAATTGCAACAATTACTAGTGATTTTTTTCCACAAGATTAATCAACAATTTTGCATTAGCATCATTATTCACATATATATGGTTAACCATATATGCATTGATATCTATTAAAACCATTTCTAGATTTCCTTCATGCCATGTCCATATGTCAATTCTCAAGATTAAAACACATTCTTATCTATGCTATAACATGGTTGTACTAAACCAACTTATATGAGTGTCTTGTCAAACATATATCAAAACTTTATATAATCCAATCGAGGTCCTAACCCTTACCATGAGGGTAGTGTTATGCTCAGTCTCTCTGATCCCACTCATTTCTTTGCGTATCATGTACATACTAGCTATATCTTCCCTCTTTGGTCTAGGGTTATTAGGTTTACCTCATTGGTACTAGCAGATAGCTTTACAAGCTCTAGCCACATAAGCACAAACCAAAACATGTTATCACATTCTCTTCATAGGTTCTCTACCCATGAGACATGCTATACCCAAAGCTCTCTTATATAAACCACTAGATTCCTATGTGGGAAACCACTAACCCGAGCATGAGGCTTCACAGAAACTAACATAGCTACCTCCTCTGGGGTCTTGGGCTCTCTCCCTCACCCAGATGGTAGGTACTCATATTCATATCACATATCCATACATAACCAGTCTCTCTCTGACTTTAGGTTTTGGCACTCCCAAGGACATCTAGGGTTCAACAAGCTATAGGAATCATGCATAAAGCAACTCATCTCAATCACTCAGGAGTAGTCTAGTTTAAGAATATCACATATCTCATAATTCTCATATCTCTCATATCATGGAGTCTAGGTTCTCTGACCTTCTCCCTGTGGGTCTCGCTCTCTCTCGAGCTAACCCCAAAACTGGTCCAAACACTAGAGGTCTTCCTTTGTGAAAGAGCTTGAGGCTCATGTTGATCCTCATCTTATCTTAACTTATCTTATCTTATCTCATAAAAACCTACATACTTGCATCATCAAGCTTATCTCAAATCCTCAAAACTGAACTTGTGTCCTCGTAAAAAAAACTTAGATCACCATAACCATCTTATATCATCTATATAAGACTTAGATCATATCATCAAAACTTATTTCGTCTATTCCATCTATCACATATATATCAAAAAGGCTCTAGACATCTAATCTAGAACTACACTCTCTTCTAGACTGATGTCATTCACTTTCACTTAGGTTGCATGACCACCTCCTACTCGTACATGTGTGGGGACACATTTTGTAATACATATACATAATAAAATATTATATATTTTTTTTCTCCGATAAAGAAAGCGTCATAGAAAACTATCGTGGTTCGATCCATTTGGAATCAAAAACCAAATCCTAAAAATGAGTGTCCCAAACATAGTAGAGAGTATAGTGTCATGAAAACTAGTGAAAAGGGTGAGAACAAGGGGTAGACTGGTGTAGCTACTCTAGACAACGTGCACAATATGTCTAGGGTTTCTCTTCCCTTGATGCACGTCATTTCCAAATAGTGCAACGTACCATACTGCTGCACTACAAGGAAAGAACAACATCTAAGGACTTGCTACTCAACAAGCACCAGTCTAGACCTAGTGTTCGGACATCTAGGTGCTAACCTAGAGGCTAGGTCAGATCTAGTCTCTAAAGACTGCTAATCTAACCCTAAAGATTATTAAGGTTCAAGGTTCTTTAGTTTTAGGTTGCATAATGAGCAAATGTCAAGCTTCTCTATTGTTCATGCTCTAATACCACCTGTGACATCCCTGGATTTTCTAAAACTTAATCTGATGTGTGACGTCCAAATTGAAACCCTCACCTCATCGAGAATCCCAATTTAAACATCCCACACTAGGCTAAGAAGAAGAAAATCAAAGGGAGTCAAAAGGAAACAGTCAGTAGCACATGTACATGAACAATAATAAAACCATACACACATGTTCACTATTCAACATATAATTACAACATGAATTGTTACAACATTTGATATTACATATTGAACAACAAACTATAACATATACATGTACTACCACTAAACTACAGGATCTTAAGACAACAGGTCCACCTGTACATCATCTCGCCACACAACTCTCACTATCCTAGATCTTCAAGAGCACAAGACCACAACCTAAACAAAAGATTACATGCGGTAAACGTCAGCACAATATTCAAGAATATTGTACTGGGTACGCCTACGTGTCTTTTATATACCTCTCATCATATCTTGGCAATAAGATAAAACTAATACTTGGCAGTAACAGAAGAATATAAGAAAATCATATACTTGCATAAAGATATTCATTAACAAAAGAGAACACATATTTTAAGCACATTTTCCATTATATATCCATGCATTTGCCACCTTAGGGAATAATGCATCATCTCTGCTACCAACAAGAATGAGATGTAAGGCCTTATGATCTACTACCAAAGAGTTAGATCATTGTACAATGTGATCTGCTACCAAAGAGAATGATCACTTTCCAGCACTATGCTACCAAAGAGAATTAGTGCTTTCATATAATGGAATAGATATATTATGTTTGATGTGTTCATAGATATAAGTATGGAGAAACAAGCAACATAGCATACAAGAACAATCATTTCAATCAATACCATATGCCAAGTATTTTACTACTCATATAACACAAGCATATTGTATAATAAGCCAAGTAAGAGGTAATGACGCACCTTGATCAAGAGAAACCTAATCACATATTCCTCATGTCATCTATATCCTTGTTAAACATGATCAAGACAAGATCATATACTATCATCAGGTTCTCATCCTCTTATATCTCATCTTAACTCTAATCATGTTCATTAGAGTTTCTCTTATTTCATTAGGATGTGTGCATCATTACTTGCATTCTTGTCTTAGAATCATCTTACTGATGTCATGTTCTAGATTATAGTTCATTATCTGAACATTAGGTTCCAAATCCTTTTGTGCACATATTAACGCTAGGTTACATCATTAACCTAGATTAGGGTTTTATAACATGCATTAAGATTCATCTTCATATAACATAGATTTTGTTCATCATGATGATCTCATAATTAAAACTGAGGTTCCATATACTGATATCAGCTACTCTGTAAACTTTAATCAATTATAGAGCACGTATGTATTTATTGCATTTTATTAGGGTTATTAGCCCTAATTAGACATATGGAGTAAATTACATGATTTCGTGCATCAACATCATGATATCTAATATCATATGCATTATAAACATGAACATAGACTTACTAACAAGTTTCTATAATTTTATATCATCATTTGGTATTTATTACTCATTAAACAAGCATAATACATCTTACATGATATCACTAATACTATAGCATTAAAAGGCTGATATTATGCTTTCATTGTGTTCTACTCATTTTTCTGAAGATTTTTGTATTTTATATGTATTTTTCTGACAATCCTACCAATTACTATGAATTTTGCAAGATCTGGTATTTTCTGAGATTTTACCTCATCCGACCAATAGAGTGTCGCCACGTGGCATGTGAGAGGTGAAACTCCTTTGCCTTGGTAATCTGAGTTCCTGATTGAACCGGATAATTTTGACTTGGGCTGGACTCAGTTCTTAGCCGCCCTCTTTCTCTCCTTTCTTCACGTCTCCGCTCGACGCTTGGGCGTGAGCCTACGACGCAAGCCGCCACCGTGGCTGAGACCTCCAGAGAGAGGTCGATCTCCTATCGTTCTTCTAGTCTGCCTATCCAGCACCACCAAAAAGGACTCGATGCCTCCTGCGGCTGGTTGGAAGTTCTACGGCGCCTCCGTGATGCCATCACCACTAGGCTTGGCATTGCCGCCTGTGCGAGCGTCACCGCTAGGTAGGATCATGGGTGAAATCTCGTCCATGTCCTCCTTTCCCTCACCAACATCATCCACGGCCAACTCCTCTATTCTCCATCATGCTGTCAGCCTCACATCTCCCATGCGCTACGCCCACGAGTGCTCAGCGCCGCCGTGGCAAAGATCTCCAGCGGGAAATCGAGCTTGGTAGCTGTGTGCGTGAACTCCACCTCCATCCTACTTCAGCTTACTGTCCATGAACGTCTCATCTCCAGGCCCTACCGAGTAAGTGTCGTTGTGCTTGAACTCGACGCCTGCATGCATCGTTCTCTGCTCGATGGTGTCGACACCATTACGTCAGTCCTCATGCCATCATCGGTCTCCTCTCTGGCGTGAGAGCCAGGACAACCAATCCTCACGTTCCATTCCCCTGGATCACGCCACCAATGATTGGTGTCAGAACTCCAACAAGGACTCGATTGCTGCATGTGCATAGCCGCTGTCGTGAGCAAGAACCTAGCATGGAAGCGTTCGCCACTGCTGCTCTGTACGGATGTTGCCGTACGACTATCATCTGATCCTTCCTCATATTTTTGGCCTAGTTCCATCCAGCACAGCTTCTCCATCCCAGCGTGAAGCCGACATCGCTGATCTATTGTCCTCTCTGAGCATTGGCGTCTGGTCTCCTCCTCCTCGCACCACCTGCTTCTCATAGTGGATGGGTGGAGAAGCAGAAGATAAGATGGTGGATTCCTCACGTCCAACTGGTTTGGGTGAGGGTCAGCCATTAGGTCTTGACAAGTTTGGTTTAACCACCCACTTCGCTTCCTTCATCAAACCACGAACACGACGTGGGAAGGATTGAAGCATAGTGTCTCTATTTGCCTCAACTACTCATTCGTTTGACTACATCCAACCACTATGAAAGGACCCCACTTGGCTGATCCATCACAACATACTCACACTGAAGACTAGGGGTGTGTGTGACATATCCATTGATTAGAAACTTTGGCAAATGACTTATATCTTCGTCCACAACATTATAATGCATCCAATATTTAAACAATTTCAAACCTAAAAATCTCCCTCTAGGTACATCAAGATGTTACTAAATTTAATCACATATTCATCTCAACTCAAACTTCACTCTACTGAAAATTCGATGCCATAACTCAATTGTTAGACCATTCAATCAAATTCCTCAATTAGGCATAACTTATGGATCGAAAACATTATACAAACCTAAATCCACACTCCCAACTTTACTAAAACACTAGGGATTCTCAAAACAACTCAACATGCATGACTTCACTTGTGTCATTGGACATTTTAGGATTCCAGAAGTCCACTTCATCATAGTAACCTTCTTTTATTGGAGTGGTGACAAACCTAACTATAAGTAGAAGAGAACATGTAGACTTCCAACATATATTGTTGTCTTTTTCTAGTTTAAAAAGTCCCTACCAGGCATAGTGACATGAAACCCATCCAAACATAGTTTAGAGGTTAGACATGTATGTAAAGTAATGATCCATCAAAGAGTGCATCTACTATTCATCATCATCAACAACAACTAAGCCTCAATCCCAACTATGTTGGGGTCGGCTACATGGATCCTTCTTTTCCATTCAGCTCTATCATGGATCATATTCGGGTTGAGATGTAGAGATTCAAAATATCTCTTTATAATCTCTTCCCATGTTAATTTAGGCCTTCTTCTTCTTCTATTAATTGTGCTTGCCTCAATAGTATTGCTTCGTATAGGTGCATTAGTCAGTCTGCGTTGCACATGTCCATACCATCTGAGTTGACCCTCGCACAACTTGTCCCCAATGCTCGCCACCCCCACTTTATTCTTGATATAGTCATTTCTCAAGCGATCTTTTCTTGTCTTCCCACACATCCATCTCAACATACACATATCATCCACGTTTATCTTGTTTTGTCCTTATTTCTTCACCACCCAACATTCACTCCCATGGAGCATGGTTGGTCGTATAGCAGTTTTATAAAACTTTCTTTTTAGTCTGAGAGGGATCTTTTGATCACATAATGCTCCAGTTGCACTCCTCCATTTCAACCATCCTATAGTGATCATACGACAAACGTCATTTTGGACATCACCATCTGTTTGAATGATAGAGCCCAAGTAATGAAATTTATCACATTTTTGTATATCTACTCCGTCCAACTTATCTTCACCATTCACACTGCGAGATTGGCTGAAATTGCAATGCATATACTCAATTTTTCTCCAACTAATAATCAATCCATTTGATTCCAGTGCCTTTCTCCAAAGTTCAACTTTTTAATTCAAACCATCTTTAGTTTCGTCAATCAATACAATATCATCAACAAATAACATACACCAAGGAACATCAACTTGAACATTCTTTGTCAACTCATCCGTAACAAGAATGAATAGATATGGGCCAAGTGTGGATCCTTGGTGTACCCCAACTGTGATGGGAAAAGTTGGTGTCTCACCTCCAGGAGTCTTCACACTTACAGTAGAGCTACCGTACATGTCTTTAGTCAAGTCAATGTATTGGATTGGCACACCCTTTTTCCTCAAAACCATCCACAAGACTTCTCTAGGTACTTGATCATAAGCCTTTTCCAAATCGATAAAAACCATGTGAAGATCTCTTTTTCTTCCCCTATACTTCTCCATAAGCCTCCTTATCATAAAAATAGCATCTGTTGTTGATCTACCAGGCATGAAACCAAATTGGTTGTTTTATATATTTGTTATAGATCTTAGCCTCTTCATAATAATCTTCTCTCAAAACTTCATTGTGTGACTCATCAACTTGATACCTTTGTAGTTCGTGCATTTCTGAACATCACCTTTGTTCTTGTAGATGGGGACTATAGTACTATTTCTCCATTCATCCAACATCTTCTTTGTCTTCATTATCTTGTTAAATTAATTTGTTAACCACATAACTCCTTCATCCCCCATACTCTTCCATACATCAATGGGAATATTGTATGGTCTACATGCCTTTCTTGTTTTCAACTTTTTCAAGGCATTATTGACCTCAAAATGTGAAACTCATCGTGTGTAAATGATATCTCTAGTATCCCTATCACATAAGTCTCTAACATTATTTACAATATCTCCATTAAAAACTTATAGAAGTAATTTCTCCATTGGTTCTTGATATCATCATCATTTACCAACACTCTACCATCTTCATTCTTGATGCATTTTACTTGACTGAAATCTCTTCCATTCCTTTCTCTTATATGAGCCATTTTATATATATCTTTCTCCCCTTCTCTAGTGTCCAACTTCGTATAAATATAATCAAAGTATCTAGACCTTGCCTCCTAAACAACCTTTTTTGCTTCTTTCTTTGCTTGCTTTTATCTCTGGAATGTTGCATCATATTGAGATTTGGGCAATCTCCTATAGATTTCCCTTTTCAGTTTAATAACCTTTTGTACTTCATCATTCCATCACCAAGTTTCTTTTTGTGGAGGTCCACAACCTTTAGACTCCCCCAAGACCTCTCCCACAATTTTTGTTATGTAGGAGCTCATGTTATGCCACATAGTGTTGACATCAGACTCTAAGTTCCAAGTTTCCTCCTTGCTGAGTTTATCATGAAAGGTCAATTTCTTTTCTCCTTTAAGATTCCACCACTTGATCCTACTATCTTGATTCTTGTTATGCTTGCCTTTTTTTATCTTCATGTTAATATACAAAACCACCAACCTATGTTGGGTCATGAGTTCTTCACCAGGAATCACTTTACAGTCCTTGCATACTTTACAATCCTCCCACCTTGTAAGGAGGTAATCAATTTGGCTACAATTATGCCCACTCTTGAAAGTAATCTTATGATATTCTCTTTTCTTGAAAATAGGTGTTTGCCAAAATCATATCATATGCAACTGCAAAATCTAATATCCTCTCTCCTTATCTGTTTCTACTACTATATCCAAAGCCACCATGAACTCTCTCATAACCATCATTGCTACTCCCCACCTGGCCATTTAACTCACTCCCAATAATGATATTCTCCTCTGTCGGTATTCCTTGCATCAATTCATCCATGTTATCCCAAAAATCCTTCTTAGCCTCCTCACTAAGGCCAACTTGGGGGCATAAGCACTAATAATGTTAAAAAACTTTTCACGAATAACGACCTTGATAGATAAGATTCTATCACCCATCCTAGTGATCTTAACAACATCATCCTTCAACATCTTATCAACAATAATACCTACACCATTTCTATGTTTATCAATGCCTGTATACCAGATTTTATATCATGTGTCTCCAATCTCTCTACAATGTTCCCATGTCCACTTAGTTTCCTATAGGCAAGCTATATGGACTTTTCTTATCATCATGGTATCTACTATCTCCAAAGATTTTCCTGTCAAAGAGCCAATACTCCAAGATCCAACTATAAATCTTTTTTCTTGGACTTGCTTCTTTACCTGCCTTCATAAAAAATGTTTCCCTTGCACATTTTTTACTACATATGGGCAATGATGTGGCAGGACTAGCTTCTTTACCCACACTCGTCCAAGATGTAGAAACCCTTGTACATTTTTCACTACATCTGGGTGATGATGCAGTGGGACTAGCTTCTTTACCCACACTTGTCAAAGATGTGGAAACTCTTTCTTGTCCTTCAATATAATTGGGTTTCATTGTGTCAAAACCCCTTGCATATTTATCACTGCACACGGGTGTTGATGCAACGCGTCGCTAGGTTGGGACGCTCCAACAAAAACTTTATAAGGATCCATGTCATATAAAGAGTGGAAATTTTTTTATGGTTGGTTGTCAACCTACAACCAACCCTCATCCTTTACCTGGGCTTGGGACCGACTACATTTACACAAAATATGAAAACATAGTGCATCTACTATTCATGAACTTAATTCTTATGGCCTTTTATAAATAGTAGTTACATCTGATATTTGAGCATATTGCTTCTGGAGATTCTTTTTTACAAAAGTAGTATCTCACTAATACAAAAAATGGTTTTTACAACAGTTCATTTTTCCATTTTACAACGGGTGTCAACTGTTGAATTAGATCGCGTGGTCTTATGGGAGGTTCTTTATACTGTGTTGCACATGTTGTAATATATGTATTTTATACAACAATTAATGCATGTTGTAGTTCATTGAACACACCTGCTGTAATAGGAGTGTTGTATACAACATGTTGAGATAAAAGTAAAATACATCTAGACACAAGGTTTTGAACTTGAGACCACTTGAAAGTAAAGCACATCTCAAACTGCTGAACCAGTTTCATTTTATTCAATACATACATTCTTTGTTGTACATATACAAAAAATGACATGTAAACATGTTGTGTGATTGTGGTCTATTACAATGAGTAACTATTACAATAGGTGAAAGCATGTTGTGTAATTATAGTATACTACAATGGGTTATAGTATGTTGTGTAATGATGGTCTATTACAATGAGTGAACATATGTGACTATTACAACAGGTAGAGCATGTTGTGTAATTATGATCTTTTACAACGGGTTAGAGTATGTTGTGTAATGATGGTCTACTACAACGGATTAACATACATGACTATTACAATAGGTTAGAGAATGTTGTGTAATTATGATCTTTTACAACGATTTAGAGTATGTTGTGTAATGATGATCTATTACAACAAGTTAGCATACATGACTATTACAACAAGTTAGAGCATGTTGTGTAATTATGGTCTTTTACAATGAGTTTGAGTATGTTGTGATATTACAATCGATTACAACAATTTACACATGTTGTAGTATCACATATACTACAACGAGTTTGGCCCATTGTATATAACTTGTGTTGTATAAAATATATAATTCACAACACACAAATAGACTTGTTGTAAAAGATATGCTAACTACAACACAACCAACAGAACTGTTGTGTTTTTTCCATTGTAAAAAGCATTTTCTATAGTAGTATCTATAAGTGAGTGTGTAGTTGGTATTAAAGTAGGGTAGCTTCTATAATATCTATATCCCTATAAATAAGAGTGAGTGTGCAACTTCTATTGAAGATCTTTCTTTTTCTATATTTTAAAAAAATTAGGTGATATTCGAGTAGTTTACTCCTATTGACTTTTTTTAGCATCACAAGTGGAAAAAGTTGGTGTGGGTTTCTATCTAAAAATTTTCTTCAGATGATGTCCAATAATTTTTACAGAAGCGGTGGCAAATTCAGCTATTAGTTGCATGGGAAAGAGAGATTTTCTCAAAGTCACCATCCCCTTATCCTAGTAGTCCATTGACGGAGAAGGGGGCCTGGAACTGCGCTAACTGGAAGTTTTTTTCTGAACGCTTTCACTCAACAACAAACCCTATATATGACGAGCTACGGATCGATGCCTGCTGCTTCATCTAGGGGAAAAGAATCATAGAGATGCCGGTAATTAGAAGGAAAAAACACAAGGAAAATTTGCCTCATGTATCCCACTCAGACTATAATTCTTGACCTTGACCCTCCTATAAATAGAAGGGTAGAATGAAGTACCAAATATACTATCATTTCTTGAAGGACTTAAATGCAAACCCTAGTTAACACAAATATGTTGGAATTGGATTCCAAGGGCCATGTCTCATACCTTGCCCTCCAGAAAAGGTGCCCCACTAGCCTTATTATAATCTTTGTTACAAAATTAAGGCTTTGATCATCATGGTATCTCATTTAGTGCCGCATATTCATATGTTTGCTCAACACGACGTTAAATTGGGGACTTAGTCTTAGTCAAGAATGTAAGTTCATCATCCTAATGAAGTTAGAGTCATACTATTGATCTCATCATTCTAATATCACTCTGATAGTCTTATAGTGAATCTATATGAATTCATAAACAAAAAATCCAAATTCATAAAATTTGAAGATCTTTAAGTTTTCATAGCATTTTCTTAGACATAGATGGATATATTTTCATTCTTTCACTTTGAAAATATCTTAAAAGAATGTATGGTGTGGATTTTAAGAAAAGGTTATTGAGAATATTTTATTATAGCTCTTGGCAAAAGGTTAGGTAAAATCATACATGAAAGGTGAAGCAAGTATAAAAGAAACAAAAATATAAGTTGATTCAACAAGTATGCCAATTTGTTTGTCGCAAGTTTTATAGTTAAATACCTAGTTGTAGTAGTACATAAAGGACACAATATCCTATTCAATAATAACATATACAAAAATGGTTTCCAACAGACGAATAAAGAAACCAATTTAACATTTGTCTAAAAATAACAAAAGGTGTTTCTTTTCTAGTAGATGGCACATGCTAAGCATGTGTGATTCAAATGAACTAATATAACATGTGATCTAACTGACTTAAATATCATAAGCTATCTAGTGATCACTACTACAAAACCTACCTTTAGTGTCGGTTATTTAAGGCCTTTAGTGTCGATTTCTAAGCGACACCTATGTGGGTGACACTAAAAGCTCACCTATTAAGCGTCGGTTCCAAAACCGATGCCCAAACTCTTCGCGCGCCACCGAAATCACGCATGTTTCCTGTGGTGCGAAGGTATAGGCGTCGGTTATTAGATAAGAAACCGACACCATATATCTTCGCGCCACAGAAAGGGTGCCATCTTGGCTACTATCAGCGTCGGTTATTAGATAATAAACCGACACCATATACCTTCGCGCCACAGAAAGGGCACCATCTTGGCCTCTATCAGCGTCGGTTATTAGATAATAAAACGACGCCATATACCTTCATGCCACAGAAAGGGTGCCATCTTGGCCTCTATCAGCGTCGGTTATTAGATAATAAACCGACGCCATATACCTTCACGCCACAGGAAATAGGCGTCGATTATTTATATAAAACCGACACTATAACTTTGTGTGTCGGTGTTATACAAATAACCGATGCCTATTGTTTTTTTTTTTTTTTTCTGTCAGTCTGCTGACCTGCTGTGGCTGGTCGTAGGATGAGAAACCTGTAGTTAACTGCAGGTTTTATGACATCCATTGATATCAGCCAACAACAGGCCACAAACCTGCAAATTTAACAACAAAAATATTCACACATGCATTTAGCAATACAACATGCAGTTCCATTTTATTTTCACACATTTAGAAACATTCATGTAGCTAGCAATCTGTAGTTCCATTCATTCACATTCACACATGTAGAAACATTCATATAGCAACCAACACTTTCATTCATTTTCAGTCAGACACATGTAGAAACATCTAGACATGTAGAAACATTCACACATATATTATAATTCAGAAATTCATTTACAAAATATCATTCTTTAGTCATTATTCGCTATCAACATCCCAATTATATTTTAAAACCCCCACTATTTGTATGGATGTTACCCATTCTTCTCTTACTTCATTTAATTCTCCCATCGTATAGGGAGCATGTACATCTGGTAAGTCCGTTCCTGTAGTGGGGTCAGCTTTAAACACCTGTAAAGAGAATGATGTATATATAATTAATGAGCTATAAATAAGATTGATATATTTCATATTATCTAATGAGACTATATAATACCTGAGCAATACAATCGATGTCCATACAACATGACAGACTAACACATATATAGTACATAACAACAACAGCATCGAATTTACATACAACACTAGCTTAGTACATATATAGTGGGACTAAGGTGACGATCCCACCTGCTAAAACAGGTTACCGACAACTACATGTTACGACTGGGAGGTCATGATTCAGCAACTGTATTCATTAGCAGGAGGACAAATAGATCCACCTGCTAATGCATACGGTTGCTGAATCACGACCTCCCAGTCGTAACATGTAGTTGTCGGTAACCTGTTTTAGTAGGTGGGATCGTCACCTTAGTCCCACTATATATGTACTAAGCTAGTGTTGTATGTAAATTTGGAGCTGCTGTTGTTATGCACTATATATGTGTTAGTATGTCATGTTGTTATATGAATCTGAAGCACTTGTGTGTGCTGCACTTTATGTATTGTATCTGTATCCTGCTTCTCTTCATTGGGGCTTCTTTTGTTGTTTCATGGCTTGCTGCCTATATATCTATATAACCTTTGGCGAACGCCTGCATATCCTCTTGGACCCATTGTGTGGTCGTAACATGTAGTTTTCGTTGAGCATCGCTGATATCCTAGTTAGTTAGCACATTGATTTGGTTAGTAACAATAAAGGTTAATCTTGAATAGGTGAATACATAATAACGTATATTAATTAAATTGGGAGTGGTGCTTAATACCTTGAATTCATCTGTTTTTCTTTGGGTAACAAACTCCTCCCAGTCTTTGGGGTCCAAGTAGTTCCATTGCTGTGTGGCTTCCTTCTTTCTATATTTATTTTTCAAAGAGAATACAAAAAAAATTTATTAGTGTAGAGTTAGTGAAATACTGATCAATGTCTAGAATTGGAATCAATCAAGAACCTATTCTCAGCATCGCGTATGTAATCTCGGGTGAGATTGGTCCTATAGTTCTTTAGCACCCTCCCACAATGTTTAGCATTTGTATTAACTAGAAGATAATGAAACATCAAATAAAAAAATGATATTGATATTAAAAAAGTAAACATTTAGCTTCAATAAAAAAATATAAACATGTATGCCTCTAAAATTGTGATCTTTTATCAATTAACAATCCTTCATTGTGATCTCCGCGCACATATAAGTCATCATTAGCTTCAATATTTTGTGGAGTTGGCAACCCAACTGAGAATGGACTGGAGTCATCATATTTATCATAGTACTCTTCTTCATCTATAGGATCTTCAATGAACTATCTTTTACCATGAAGAACAACCGACCATTTATCATTTGCAGGATCATCGATATAAAATACTTCTTTCGCCTGTGATGCCAATATGAATGGTTCAGCCTTCTCGCCAATCTTTTCAAAGTTCACTAAAGTGAAACCCAATTCATCCACTATAACTCCTTTGGTGTTATCAACCCAATTACATTTGAAGAGCGGAATTTTGAAATCTATGTAGTCAAATTCCCATATCTCTTCAATGACACCGTAATATGACATTTTAGCTTCACGTGGACTCTTATCCTTTGCACTTGCAAAAAACATAGTCGATGCTTGAAGGGTGACCCCACTATTTTGGATGACACTCTTATCATCTTGGCACTTTGTGTAATATGTGAATCCATTAATGTCATACTCTTCATAAGACATAACAGTCAACTTTGGTTTAAAGGTGAGGCATTTGATAGTTTCAATAATACCATCTGGTGTTTGAGATAGTTGATGTAAGACTTTATCTTCAAACCACTTAATAAAAGTCTTGTTATGCTCTCTAGCAAGCCACATTGTATTGGCTCGAGGATATTGTCTTTTGATGAAATTGGTATGTTCCTCGATATAAACGTTCACTTCGTCCATGTTGTGTAAAATATACAAATGACCTTGTTCCAACTGCTCACGGCTGATTACTTTCACATGTGATCCCAAAATTCCTTTGCCAAATAGCTCGTCAATATTCTTGTCATTATCAGGAGTGTCATTACCACTAAGAAAGTCATTGCAGAAATCCATAACCTCTCTCACCACATAACCTTCAATAATACTCCCTTCAGGCCGATAACGGTTTCGAACATCACCTTTAAAAACACTCATTTATCGTTCAAAGGGATACATCCAATGCAAGAAAACCGGTCCCAAGATTTTCACTTCCCTAGTCAAGTGGACAACAAGATGTACCATGATATCAAAGAACGAAGGAGGGAAATACATCTCAAGATGACATAGGGTAACAACCACTTCTCTTTGCAAATTATCGAGAGTCTCAGGGTCAATAACTTTGTTGCATAGACTGTTGAAAAAGAAACAAAGTCTGGTGATTGCAAACCTTACATGCTTCGGCAATATAGATCGAATTTCCACGGGCAATATTTGTTGCATTAGAGTGTGACAATCATGAGATTTAAGACCTATCAACTTCAGATCTTTCATTGATACCAACCTACGAATGTTGGATGAGTAACCATGTGGCACCTTAACATTTACCAAGCATTCACAAAAAGCTTTCTTCTCCTTTCTAGACAACGTGTAACAAGCAGGAGGTTAGTATGTTCTTTTATTACCCATTTCACGTAGGTCCAGTCTGGATGTTATCCCATCTTTAGTCTTACCTGGTATATTTAACAGAGTACCAATGATGCTATCACAGACATTTTTCTCAATGTGCATTACATCGATACAATGTTTGACTGTCAAAGAACTCCAATAAGGAAGATCCCAAAATATTGACTTCTTGAATGAAGAATTGTCACTCTGTGTAGTACATTGTGATCTCTTACCAAATTCATTGAAAAAGTCTTTTACTCTTTCATAAACAACCTCCCCTGGTATAGGTTTAGGTGCACTGCGTTCCTCATTCAATCCATTGAATGCTTTGTGCTTCCTACGATACAGATGGAATTTTGGAAGAAACCTTCGATGACCGAGATATACATTCTTACCGCCATGTTTTAGTCTTATTGAATCAGTGTTCTCTTCACATATAGGACACACTTTAGCTCCTTTGACACTATATCCAGACAAATTCCCATATGCTGGAAAGTCATTAATAGTGCAAAACAACATAGCATGCAAACGAAATGTCTCTCTTCGTGAAGCATCATAGGTCATCACACCTTCACCCTAGAGTTTCTTTAAGTCATCAATCAGAGGTTCAAGATAAACATCGATGTCATTTCCAGGTTGTTTAGGGCCCGATATCAACAACGACACCATTACGTACTTATTTTTCATACACATCCAGGGAGGAAGATTGTATATAACAAGCATGACTGGCCAAGTGCTATGTTGGCTGCTCACTGTCCCGTACGGATTCATCCCATCTGTACAAAGCCCAAGTCTTAGATTCCTGACTTCTTCACCAAATTCAGGGTACAATACATCAATCTTCTTCCACTGTGGGGAATCAGACGCATGTCGTAGGATCCCATCATTATTTTTCTTAACATATGCATGCCACCTCAAATTCTTCGCATCTATCGGATTGGCAAACAAGCGTTGAAACCGTGATATTATAGGTAGATACCACATCACCTTGGCAGGAGAACCAGTTTTGGACTCCCCCGAGGTCGTCAATTTATACCGTGACGCACCACATTTTGGACAATCTTTCAAATCCGCACAGTCCTTTTGAAATAATACACAATCATTAGGGCATGCGTGTATCTTCTTGGCATCCATTCCCATTGGGCACAACAATTTCTTTACCTGGTATGTTGAGATTGGCAGCTCGTTTCCTTCAGGAAGCATTTCTTTCAACAAAGACAACAATGACGTGAAGCTTTTGTCGCTCCATCTATTGTTAGCTTTCAACTTATACAATCTCAACACAGCGTTAAGCTTCGTAAACTTAGTACAACCTGTGTATAACGACATCTCAGCATCATGCACAATGTTTCTAAAAATGGGAGGTGGATCGGTGTGCTCTACCCCACAACTATCCAGCATCGCATCAACGATGTCTACTGGAACTGGTTCATTCACATCTACGTCATCGTAGGAAATTTCTTCTTCCACACAAGCACTGCTATCGACATCCACTGGTTTAGGGTTTGAAATCTCTCCATGCCAGTGCCATTCTGTATAGCCTTGTATAATCCCGTTGCACATGACATGAGTTTTGATTTTGTCACCAGTGTTGACTTTCAAGTTGTTACCGCAATGCCTACATGGACAGTAGAACCTATCTCCAGGTTGTTTCCTATGTTCCTCGGCAAATCTAATGAACTGGTCAAGACCAGAAATAAACTCTGGGGTGCAGCGATTGCGAATGGACATCCATGATCTATCCATTCTATGATTAAAGAGAAAACAAGTATATATTAGGACAAGATTAGGGTCTAGGGTTAACAAATACATGTGATGTCATTATTATATATAATAAATGTGTACCACCTATCCATTCTTGAACACCTAATCTCACTAGTAAGTGTATAATGTGTATTGGGTTTTCAAGAAAATTTCGGCAGCATTTCCCCACTGTTCTCCAAGTACATATGTACTTAGAGAACAAACGGGGAAATGCTGCCGAAATTTTCTTGAAAACCCAATACACATTATACACTTACATCCTAAGCGAAATTAGGTGTTCAAGAACAGTCCCAAACTGGGGACTATCCAAGATTTACTCCTAATGAGTAAATCTTGGACGAGTTTCTAGGCCAACAAATAATGTGCTGTCATTCTTATACCTAAAATCCTAGTTCTTCAAGTTAGGGTGATTATTGATGTCTTTAAAATCATGATTGGCAATTTAGGGAAAAATTCATCATTTCCATTCCAAGCATGTCACATGTGTGCATTACAGTTCATCATTAAGCAAGAAGGATGATTAGGATTCTCACCAAGAACGGGTTTTGATTTTCTATACAATTTTATAAAAAAATGCACATGTATGCATATATATACTATACTTAAGTTAAAGATATAAGTAAATTAAACTTACCCAACATATACCATCTGAGTAAGTATGTCATATTAAAATAGACTATACAATATGAGAAAATAGTAGTGTAATCATGCAAATGGGAACATTCATGGGAACACACACTTCAGTTATAAGCATTCATGTAGCAACTTTCAGTTCCATTCATTAATCTCTTTTTACATCCACACACAGGGGTGTACCCCTAAACAATAACTAAACAAAGGGGTTGGTGTACCCCTAAACATGCGCATAATTAAAAAAACTATTAATACAGACAAGTCTAGATAGATAGACAACTAAATACTACACCAACATGGTCCCGCATCAGTAACTTTGAGGACTTATCATTGTGGCGATCTTCTCCTGAAGTTCAGAATAGAAAGCAGCTATGAGTATTGATTGCTTTCAAACAAAAAGTGTAAACACAAATTTTTTGTGTTGACAATTATATTTGTTAATTGGACTTACCGTGGTCTTTTTGATGATGAAGATGTGTCACGAAGCTCCTCACTATATTTAGACGAATCTGAACTGACAGGGGCCTCAGATTCAGATTCCTCATAGATGATATCCGACGCCGTGCGCTCATACCGTAGAAGATGATCCGGGGTCTCGCAGTTGTTGTTGGTTATCCAAACTTTGATGGAATTATGACCTACTGGGCGGAGAAAAAGCCTGTTGCAACGGACCACACGCATCTATCCAATCCAATCATGCCAACCGGATTTTGATACAAGATTTCCCGCCAAATCATACTCAACCTCGATAACATGTGAATAATTGCCAAAAGTTAGGGTCACTTTACCAGGCATGTAGTGTCTTCCTTTTAGAAAATGCCAATGTTTGGGTATGACCAATTGGTTTAAGGAACGATCATCTAGGATGATGTCCAATTGTTCTTCAATAGGGAACGTTAACATTGACATAGAGGCCCAGTTCATAGTGACTGTTATGGGTGGACAGAGATTGCATAATATTAGTATTAAAAAAGTGTAAGTACATATAACGATGTTATATATTTTCAGAAAAAGTTGTATAACATCAGTTAACCTTTTATTGCTTGTCATAACCAACTTTATTGTGGTAGACATGATAGCTTGAAAAGAAGTCTACATATGTACTTAGAGAACAAACGAGGAAATGCTACCGAAATTTTCTCGAAAACCCAATACACATTATACACTTACATCCTAAGTGAGATTAGGTGTTCAAGAACAGTCCCAAACCGGAGACTATCCAAGATTTACTCCTAATGAGTAAATCTTGGACGGGTGTCTAGGTGCTTAATAAAATAGAACCATTATATGGAACTAATCCTACATTATACACATACTTTTCCTGAGTAAGATAATGTGCACTTCATGGAATTATTAAGATCAGAATATATATAAGTTGTCTCTACCTACTTTGATGGGATTTTATAACATTCGAGTCTTCCATTTAAGGCATTAGATGCATATATTGCAGTCCATTGTGTTGAGATAAGAATCCCATGTGATACACACGATTGAGAATCTTTCACGATACTAGGAAAATACACAACTAGATATTCATTTAGGTGTTAGACATTCATTTAGGTGTTCCTGATAACTCGCAGGTATGCACAACTAGACAACTGTGGCGGAGCAGTACTGGAGGAAGCATACCTTTCGGTAGCAGCGGCGGACAAGTAGGAGACAATTGGCAATTTAGGAAAAAGTTCATCATTTACATTCCAAGCATGTCACATGTGTGCATTATAGTTCATCATTAAGCAAGAAGGGTGATTAGGATTCTCACCAAGAACGGGTTTTGATTTTCTATACAATTTTATAAAAAAATGCACATGTATGCATATATATACTATACTTTTTGGAACCATACTAAACACCCAAATACTTTATAACACAACTATAAAACAGTGATTATAGCTAAACTATTAAACAATAGACTTGTCACACATAAAACACCCTATACAACTATAAAATAAAAAAGTATTAAGATATGCATGATACAATAACTATTTTGCATCACATTACAGCAGACTTATCATTGATACCTTACTAACTTATTTCTACATTTACATATCATCACTTGATAAAAAATTACATGTATTGTATAGACAATAGAGGATTCAACTCAGTAGAAGCACAAAATCAGTACCTAAACCCTAAACACAAATAAGTAAATAACTTTAAAAAAAAATGCCCAGCAGCTGCTTGGGCGTGCCTTGGCACCGCCCAAGCAGTCGCCGGAGCAGAGGAAAAAGGAAGAAGGCAGGGTAGGCGGGCATACCTTGAGGGCAGAGGAGAGCAGCGGCCGAAGCACAACAGCCACCGGTGGAGGCGGCGGCAAAGAGAGGAGAAGCGCCGGCGAGGACACGGAGCAGCGGTGGCGAGGGCATGGAGCAGCAGCGAGGGCATGGAGCAGGAGCACAGACGGCTGCCGGTGAGCACAGAGGGCAGGAGCAGGAGCAGGAGCATGGCCGCTGGTGAGCACCGAGTAGCGGCGAGGGCAGGAGCAGGAGCACGACAGCGGCGGCGGAGGAGCAACGACCGGCGGGGGCGAGTAAGAAATCGTCAGACCTAACTGAAATCGGGAATGAAAAAGGGAAAGGGGAAGAGAAGCTCACGCTGGTGAGCTATTAAGTTGACAATAAGCGTCGGTTATTCTAAAAAACCGACAAATAAACCAACTGTGTCGGTTCTTTTCCAAAAACCGGCACCTATACTAGATTATAGTCGTCGGTTTTTAACTAAAGGACAACCAACAACTATTCCTGTCTCGCGAATACCCTTTAGTTGTCGGTTATTTATTTATGAACTAACGACATATGTCAAATTTTGGAGGTAATTTTTTCGCTGGAATTTTGGTTTTGGCGGTTGATTTTAGGTGTCGGTTTTTTATTAATTAACCGACACTTAATAAAAGCGGTACCTGTGTCTGGTCGACCTTCACAGATTGTATGTCGGTTTATGTTATAAACTGACATTGTAGAGTTTAGGTGTCCGTTTATGTATACAACCGACACCTTGAAAAGTGACTTTATAAGCCATTTCTGTAGTAGTGGATCTTGATAATTAATTGAATTATTATATACTTATGGCATGGAAGCCAAGTTTTAGATAACTAATAATGACTTAATGATTTGTCTTCATCCCAGTGAGAGATAATAGTAATGGGAAGATAATCCTAAAATTTGGGGTTCAAACGAATAGTTATGTGGCATATATAATTAATACAAGGACATGGAGTTTTATCTAAGAAAAATAGAAACAAAGAAAAACCTTGGATAGGGAGCCCAATTGGTCCTAGACTATGGGATCCAAGCAAAACTGCTACTAGGGAACTCATCTTGTTAACCCAATCTCTGCACCTAGTCTCTAAATGCCAAATTCTCCACACCCTCAAGATCCACTTCCCCAATGACCCTTATCATCACTAGATAAACACCCCACCGGTATTGTGAGTTTGAGATATACTCAACTACCATTATCATTGGTAGGGAAGATAATGCCCAAATTCTTGTCTTATTCTTATAACTAGGACGGGACAACATAGTTCACTTGGTGGTACACCCTTTCTAATGAAGGATTAGGGTGGATAGCCACCCTGACCCTAATCCTACCTCTAAATTATCCTAAGGACCCATAAATCTCCAACAACAACCATTGTGATCTTAGGGATCCTTGTCTTGCCTTGCCAACTAGGAGTGTATTGGGTCAATAAATTCACCTGTGAGCTCTGTAAAAAGTGAATAAGTCGATTTTAATAGCCAGGAGGCCTTGGGGAAACTTGGGTGGTGCTACCAACAAGATAGGATTCGCTGCTTGGAGAATCTCGTCAAAGGAACAACTTTCAATTAACCTAAGGCATCTAGAGTGGAGGGTACTGATTGAAAGGACTTCCAGGGAACATCCTAGACCTTCAAAACTTTATGAACTAATGTACTTTCTACATCTCCTTTGTCTTTCAGTGAACCTTGTTAGACCTAGATCCCATGTCCGACCACCACTTCCTCTGTCTGACCCCTAGTTGAGTCTAGTAGGAGGAATTAGAAGGTGAAGGAAGTCACGAGTAGCATAAATGAGGCCTAGAGACAAGGTTTAAGATGGAGGTTGACTCCATGGCTGATTGTGTTGAGCACGAGATGGAGAAGAAGAATCCCCTATGGAGATTTACATCTCTACCCTCACCTCAATCCACATGTCACTACACATGGGAATTTAAGTCAATTGGCCTTTTACCAAGGGTCTGCTAGTGTGGAATATTGAGATGAAGTAGCATGTGTGCATTGATCAGACAATGTCATGTGTAGATAATGGATAATGCCCTATTTATTGATGTGTCTTTTTATGATTGGTCCATTGATATTTAATTTATAATGATTCTAGTAAATGATTGGTAGCTTTGATGATATCCACTTGTATATGGAATTGACCAGGAAAAATAGTAGAACCCAAATCAAATATAACCAAGGTTAGTTCTTATACTAGTTCTGAAAGTATAGATGATACATGAAGGTATGGTGGTTAATACATATATCCCCCATCTTTGATGATTCACATGTGGAGTGTATTGAATACCTTTACTTTATTATATAAACTAAAATTTTTTCCAAGATGATGATGATGATGATGAACTATTAGGGTTCTAATCCATAAATAAAGGAATTAGATTTTCAGGCTAATGATCACATTTTGCATAACCTAATGTAATTGTTATTAATGACATTATATGTTCAATATGATAATTAGAACCAATGTCTAATTAGGGTATGCCTTTTAGGGCTTTTGAACCATGTCAATCATGGCCTAATGGAACTATGGTTTGATACACTTATTCCTTGTCCTAGAATCTGTTGACATCACAATTATACATTGTCCATATTTTGATGATGACTTAACCATTCCATTCATATGTATCTAATATGTCTATTTGAGATTGATTTTAGGTATTAGGTACATGAAAAGGATCAATTTCATCAAGTCCTATCTTGGCCAAATACAAAGCCACAATAAATACAAATTCACTTTTGTGGAATATGCCCTAAACCCTTAGGATAATTTTTGAATCATTTCCATTGATGCTATGACTTGTAATTAAGATGAAAAAAAATCAAGAGCACTTAAAAGGAATGTCTAAGCACTCTAATGACAATTTCTAAAATTTGTTGCAGGGATTTTTTTTTCAGCCGAGTTTCATCTCTGATAAACTTAACCGACACCCTTGATGGATTTTGGGAACTACCAGGGTCAACTGAATTTCCCTAAGATAAACTTGTGTGACACCCCTACACAGCCAAAATAAATTTAAGTCATCGACTAAGTTTCATCCAGGATAAACTTGATTGACACTTCGAATTTTCTTTGTCGTGTAGTTCCATTGATCAACTTTGCTTTATTGAAACTCGACCAGATGTACTGTACGAAGTGTGTAGAAAAAGTGTTTCTAACCGTTGGAGTGTTACAAAACCCAAAAAAAAGATTTGTTGCAACATCTTAAATGACTAGAATTCATTCTCAAGTGCTGCTACTGGCTAATAGAAATCTCCAACGATAAATAGGGACCCTTGGGCTTCATCCCAAGCTTTTTTCTTATTCTCCTAGCTATAGTTGAGTGATTTTGTCTACTAAGAGTCCCTTTCTCTCTCTCTTTCTTACTAATCAGAACGTCAATCTGAGTAAGATAGGTTGTTTGTGAAAGAGCTACTTCCCTGTAATCATTGTGAAGCTCTCAATCTTGTCCCTTCCCAATCCTTTCTCAAAAACAAAGTTTGTGAAAGATTCTCCTTGATGAAGGAAAAGGTGAAGGATGAAGATCCTTGACATGAGTGGGTAATTCCTTCAAGGTGGAGGACTTATTATAAGAGGGGAGCTCCTTGGTGAAGGTGTCCATCTCCTCGCAAAAGTGGGTAAGCCTTGTAGAGGTCGATGACTCTTACTCAAAGGATAGGTAAGACCTTGTAAGGTTTATTGACTCCTTTTGATCCTTAAAAAGAAGGCTAGCCATCCTCGCCCTACAAAAGGAAGTCTTGTTGTATGCCTTTATAATGGAATATAAGTATCAAATGGTTGCAACATCTTAGGGGTTGACCTCTCTAGGTAGTGGATGTGCACTCTCCTAGTTTAGAGTATGGAACCACTCTACATAGCTTGTTTTTTATCTTTTCAATCTCTCACATCCCTTCTATGTATGTTAGTTGCACATAAAGTTCCATATTTGCAATATTATCTCTTGGAAGTAATGTGAAGGTCTAATGAATCTTGTTCAAGTGTTTAAGATCTATTCAACCCCACCCCTTCTAGATCTCATTGATCCAATAGAACCAAGATGACTATAAACCTTAGTTTAGGACCCAAGTTAGGTTTAATTAGTGACATATGGATACTATGGTGACATATTGGTAGTATGCATATTTCATATAATGTTCGTTGATTGTGTTGATTATTTGGATGTTGAGATACTTGCTTAAAGAACACTTTAAGTATACTTACATGTCTTATGCATGAAAAAGGTACGTGGTTATTTATGAGTGCACACATTATAGACTGTCGATGGTTTTTTGGATGATTTCTAAATCATCGGATCGCATGTTTTAATGATTGGATGTTTATATAATGTTGTTCATTATAATGCCACTGTGAGTATCACATAAAGTAAATTATAAGATTATTACCATGGGTTACACCCATTAAGGGGTAGTACACATAAGTCCAATGATGGACATTGATCACACTCGAGATGGTATACGAAGCATGGGTTAGAATATGTAATGAAAATGCCAATTCATATCTACAATTATTTGGTTAATGCAATATATGTTGTTATTATAATTGTACACATTTGTTTACATCATGTAAAGTGTACAGATATACTTATATGTGTATTTGTTTGTCGACATTTTAGCTAATTGTCATAGATAAAGGTATCAAGACATTGAGGTGCATATGGAATTTATTGAAGATATTAAAATAAATACAAAGGAAGTTTAGCTGTATAGTATTAGTATTTCTTCTCATCTATACGCTAGTTTATTTTTAGAAATTCATGTAACTCCTTATAAAAGCATCATTATACATCTTGTAAATATTTTTTTACTCAATTAATTAAAATTTTTATTTTTATTTGTTATTTGTTAGATATGTATCATGGAAACTTAGGTACTAACTCCTAACTTTAAGGTCCCCTCTTAACTACGAGACACTCAAAAGTGGGAAGCATTACATTTTGTTTCATAGCCCATATTTATCAAATAATATTTTATAGCTTATAATAATAAATAATCTATAGAACTATAAGGAAAAAGTTATTAGGTTATAATTTGAGGGTAATAATGTCAAAAGATCACAACATTTGTGTCTAGAAATATTTTCCTCCACACCATTATGTTAGTATACATGGATTCCATTAGACAATGTGATACCTGCCTGCCAAGAACCTAGGGTTTGCTTGAAATGGTGCTAAAGGATCACAACTTTGGGGTCTAATGATATTTTCCTCCACACAATTATGTTGGTATACAGGGACTCCCTTAGTCAATGTGATACATGCCTGGAAAGAACCTAGGGTTTGCTTGAAATCATATTTCCATAATGTTTCTCATCTATAATTTTGTCCATTTCTCATCTCCTATTTAATAAACCCTAACTTTTACTTCTCTCTTCATCTAGAATTAGAGGTTTAAGAATTAGTAGGATTAAGACATTCTCTACCAATTAAATTACATATAGTTTTTGACATGTAATGTGTCCCTCAAAATAGGGTAAACATGAGAAAGACAAAAGCATGGGTGGGAAAACACATTCATCCATAAAGGACTAATGTGGAATAATCTAGTAGGGTATGAGAACCATATTAATTTAAGGCAATATAAAAACCCTAAAAATATAGGGTGTAGTCCCTAACCCTAACCCTAATCCTAAACCCTATTCCTGGGTAATGGGAATAGTGTGGGTGAAAATTTAACCCCACCCAAACAAACCCTAGGTAGGGGTAGAATAAGAAGGGAACCCAAATGGGTTTGGTAATCTAGTCTAGGTACCATAAATTAGGTACCTGACCGGCCTAAATCGCGCGTCCAAAAGTGGAGGCGGATTTGAGAGGGTCGAGCTTTTACATTTATAAACCTGAATCCTTCTAGGCCCCCACAACTTTGTTTACGGGGTCGAAGTAGATATACGGGGTCGAACATAGGGACAAGAGGGTAGTGTTGAGAACCCAGAATCGACACGCTACACTTCGGCAGGTATAAAGAGATATAAATTCCCAAAAGGGAAACAACAAGATGTCACAAACAAAACAAAGATAACTATCTCCAACTCGAGCTACAAGAGAGATTTAAGGTTTTAGTCATTTAGCAGTTTTTAGGGGTTTTCATGCAACAGAAACAGAAAGATAAAACCAGAGCTAGAGCAAGATGCGGAGGACAAGACTATAGTAAAACAAGAGGCAGCGGTAACGTCCTGCACCCCTCCTCTCAGAGCGGGTACCTCTAACCAAGCATCAACACCCCTCTCGAGGTTGCTGGACTTGAGTTAGAGTGGAGTGTTATCGAAACAAATCCGTTCCAGGCACTCTCATACTCCAGAATCGGACCAAACACTAGAGCCACAACACAACTCTCGAAGTTGTTGCGACGGGAAAACAGGATTCGGTAGCTAAGAGAAACGTGATCCAAACATGCAAGCTAGAGTTCATATATCAAACATAGCAGTCATCCAATATATCGCACCAAGCATAGAGCAGCAAGTAAAGAAAGCTATTCCGTTGACATAAACATTAAAGGTCTTAATTACAATGCGTAAATAAAGAATTTAATAACAAAATTAAAGATAGATGTCGCCTTCTTGATGTAGAAGGGCGACAGACCACGGCGGCTCTCTCGCCCGGTACCGGACAGGGGCCTAGCCCGATACAGCGGTGTCGGGCGACACACTCTCTCGAGCATCACACCGTGATGTCCGACTGTATCGTTCAAGGAACTGGCCGATACGCTCAAGTTGGGCGACACACCCTCTCGGGCAGCACGCATGACGGGCAAAGCGTATTGGGTTCGATATCGTGTCGGGCATGGAGCGATGCGTTCTCCTGTTGGGCACTTGTGTCGCTCATCTACGTCGGCCGATATCGGCCCGCAGTGTTGCCCGGGACAGTCCTAAGTGAACCATCCCCTCCCTCTCGGGATGAGGAAGAGCTCACCTAGTGTCGCCCGACACAAGCACTGGGGCGCGATACTCCTGCTCTCGCAGTTTCCTCCGAAGATCACTCAAATCTCCCAACTGTCCGAATTCCGAAGTATCCGAACTGTCCGAACTGTCTTTTCGGCTCCCTGTAGCTGCTATTTATAGGCAGCGGTTGGGGGAAGTTATGGTGCTCGAAGTGCCACATGTCCTCCGTATTCGCGAGTTTGGTGGACGACCGATACACATATCGCCCGGCACAGGGATCTCGACTATCGGTCACGTGACAGGCGGTGCCTGCCGGTGGGTGGTCCGTGTCGGGCGACAAGCCATGGCTTTCGGGCGAGCTTGGGCTCCCTGTCAGGTAAAGGGCATGTCGTCCGTCAGCTTCTTCTCGCGCGGTATCCCCGTGTCGTGCGTCGTTGCGTCGCGCCACCCTGTCGGGCAGTTCTTGTATTGGGCCATTGGAAGGCCGATGTAGGTTGGACTTATTGCTTGTGGGCCGGTACGGCCTTATTGGGCCAAAATGGGAGGAAAATTCTGCAAAAGATGGAAGTATTGGATTAAGAGTGTTGCTCGGCCAATTATTGTGAAAGTGCATATAAAAGAGAGGAAAAATAGCTAAAAAGGGCAGTTTTGATAACAGAAAAATAGTCTAAAACATCACAAAATTTGGTGTTATCAACTCCCCCAAACTTAGCTTTTTGATAGTCCTCAATCAATATTTAAACTTTATTTTGTGATGCTTCTTCTTGCTAGGTATAGCTTTCAGGCCAAGAGGTAAAACAAGTGTAGTAATGCCTTTAGAGATAATGTTGCCTCACTGCAAACAAAAGACCATGCGTTTTCTTGCCTTATTATTTCAGTAAAAAAAATTCTCTACAGCTTTGGCGAGATTTTGTTGTATGATTCTGAAGTTAGCTTACGCACCAAACAGCTTTATTTTATGGCAGAGAGTTGTGTATAAGGTAGGCTAAGGCTTTTTGGGGTTTTTCTTGTCTTCCATCGGTCCATCCAGGTAAGGGTCCGTTAACGAGCGAGTGGTCCCTGCAGTCCAAGCCAGTTGGCTTTAGAGCAGTGATTTCACATCCTACGTACCACTGCCCCGGATCTACCATGCCTAAAGATGGGTACTTTTGGAAAACAAGTGTGTGTATATATATTTTTTTCTTTTCTCTTATTGGGCACAACTCTCATGCTTTTATTCACTCTCATAAGGCCACTTTCTCTTTTTGGGATTTTTGTTGGATGAGGGGAAACAAAGAGATTTCTACTGTTTGGGCAACTTTTTCCTTCTCCATACTCGTCTCTTAGCTGTTTGCGAGATTATTATATTTTTCGAAAATTTTGGCATTGAAACGTAATCTTCTTGTTTGTTTGAAGCAGCATTATCAGAAAGATATAACAGAACTTGTATCTCGTTAAGCACATAGAAAACAAACTTTGCAAGTAGTTGCATCAGGTTTTTAGTAATATAGCGACTTTGTACATATGTAAGGGAACAAAATAAGCAAAATTTTTGAAAAAAAAATTATATGAACAAAATGGGTACATACACATGATATAGGAGAAGAACAAAATGAAGAATTTTTATACCTCCTTCACTGGTACATGGGTACCCCCCCAAACTTACTCCGCACTCTGTCCTAGAGTAGCGAAGGATACGGGGTGAGGTCATGTTAGCCCAGTGAAGGTTATGTAGCGGGTTCGCTTATGCCTTGGAGAAGCTGCAATATGCTTCTTTGCTGCAGCCCTTTTATTTCCCAGTTGGAAGCAGCCGAAACAAGTGCAAAGCTCTCAAAAAGGAAGCTCGAAGCTTTTGCATGGTAGACAGAGAGCTCTTGAAGACACTTGTGGGTGCTCCCCCCCTCTTTAAGAAGATGGAACTGGAATACCCAGATTCCACCTGGAGGCCACCGGTAAAAGACTCGTGTTGTCTCTGTAGATGGTCCTAAACCACCATAGAAGACAGACTATGATAAGGAAGTGACCCCCCTCCGGAGCTACCAAATCAAGAAAAATCCACCCTCTCTCTATCTTTGGTTTTGATGGCTAGCTGCCTCAGGATTCTGACGTTTCTGTCCGACAGTTGTTGCTTCAGCTCGGCTGGAGGTTTGCCTTGTGTGAGCCATCCCTGTTATCAAGTCCAATTGTCATATAAATGTTAGGTCTGTAAAAATTGGAATCACGATAAGCCTTAACTTATTGCAAAATCTGGGTATCGTCCATCAAAAGAAAGCTCGAGACGATAGAAGATTGGACGATATGAAGAGAGTTGTGCGGCAAAACAAACTTTCTGACACGGGACGGACATGTCGGGCGATACAGTCGCATTAAAACAACTGCCCGACATGTTGTCACAAAAGAAAAATGTGTTTCCCAATAAGGCGTATCGGGCAAACACAATCGGTCGTTATTTCGTGCTTAACCGTGTCGGGTGACACAAAATCGACTAGGCTCGTAAAACCCGATAAGCAACGCGCGATAAGAAAAACTCGTGTCGGGCGATAAGCCTGTCGGTCGATAAGCATGTCGGTCGATAAGCCTGTTGGGCTATACCTTTTCTCATAGGAGCCATCGCCCGAAGGCAAGGCGACCGACACGCGAGCAAATGTGGGTTACTGCATGTGTTACATGTGGCTGAAAAGAGAAGTGAGTCAGCCCGACACGTTGAGCCCACCTTGCTATATATAGCAAGCTCAGCTGGGGGTAAAATGGACGTTTCTGGGGCGCGCGTCGGCCGACGAGTCAGACAATTCCCAAGACGATGGTCACGTATGTTAAATCAGGGCATTTATTCCCATCCACGATACGATGGTTGCTCAGGAATACCATCTGCCATGGCTCTCGTGGTGCCCCAGAAACTGCAGCCCGATACAAGCAAGAATGCGCGCCAGCTAAGCTGCTGCCCGACATGGCTTAAAACAGGCGGCCGAAAACCAAAGCTAGGAGAAGGAAAAACATCATCGGTTTAGGGTTAAGTCCCTGTCCTCAGACAGGATCACTCCTCAAAGCCTGTAAAAAAATAGTGATGGCCCATAAAATAGAAGGGTCGGTACGCTCGGTGCGTGCGCCGACTCGGGCCTTATTAAAATTCATAAATTTTGTTTTTACAGGTAATAAGAAAAATGCATTCTACTCTACGAAAGAAAGAAAGAAAAACTCGGGCTGCCTCCCGAGGAGCGTTGAAGTTGGCGTCACCAGCTCGACTGGTGTAGGATCATCTTGTTCATCCCTTGATTGTACCCATATCTTGCAGGTCAATCTCTGCTCTCCTGACAAAGGCTTCATCCTCATAGAACCTTTTTACCCTATGCCCATTCACTTGAAAGACTTTGGTCGGATTGTCCTTGTCGTAGATCTCCATCATTCCTGATGGGTATATCCTTGACACAGTGAATGGTCCTGACCATCTCGTTTGTAACTTCCCAGGGAAAAGACGAATAGAGGACTTGAATAACAAGACTTTATCCCCTTCGCTTACATCTTTTCTCCTGAGGTGGGCATCATGCCACACTTTGGTCCTCTGTTTGTAGAAATTTGCATTTTCATAGGCGTTCAGCCTCAGCTCTTCGAGCTCTTGAAGCTGCAAAAATCTCTTTTCTCTTGCTTTGTCGAGGTCCATGTTTAGGAACTTGATTGCCCAAAGGGCCTTGTGTTCCAATTCCAAAGGCAGATGGTAGGACTTTCCGTAGATAAGCCGGTAGGGGGTGGTTCCAATGGGCATTTTGTAAGCAGTTCGGTAGGCCCAAAGTGCGTCGTCAAGCTTCATGGACCAGTCTTTCCTCATTCGGTTGACAATTTTCTCCAAGATCTGCTTGATTTGCCTATTGGAAACCTCTACCTGCCCTGACGTCTGTGGGTGGTAGGGTGTAGCGATCTTGTGTTTAACTCCATACTTGCGCAGGAGTGCTTCAAATTGTCTTTCTCCAAAGGGCGAACCTACATCGCTTATAACAGTGCGCGGTACACCAAAACGGGGAAAGATTGTCTTATCGAATAGCTTGATAACCGACTTGGTATCGCATGTTTGGGTGGCTACCGCTTCCACCCACTTCGATACATAATCTACTGCCACTAGTATGTATTGATACCCCCGGGATGGGGGAAATGGTCCCATGTAGTCGATCCCCCATACATCAAATATTTCTACTTCGATCCAGCTTGCCAATAGCATTTCATTCCTCCGCCCTAAGTTCCCTATAAACTGGCATTCTTTGCAAACTTTTACAAATTGTGCAGCGTCTTTAAATAAGGAGGGCCAGTAGAAACCTGACTGTAGCACTTTTGCAGCTATTCTTTCGCTACCCAGGTGTCCACCATAGGGGGAGGTGTGGCACTCTTTCAGGATGTCCGCGGTTTCTTCCTCTGGGATGCACCTCCTGTATAAGTTGTCAGTGCATCTTCTGAACAGGAGAGGATCATCCCAGTAGTAGTTTTTAGCGTCCGCGAATAGCTTCTTTTTCTGATTGTACGTGATGTCAGGAGGCAGTTCTCTACAAGCAAGATAATTGCAGATGTCTGCAAACCAGGGTAAACTTTCTTCTTGAGTTTCGGCCAACATAAGAGCCTCATCGGCATAGTCGTCGTTGATTGGTGGCCCTCCCTGTATCTCATCCACGATCCTTGATAGGTGGTCGGTGACCACATTCTCCGCGCCCTTCTTGTCGATAATTTCATGGTCAAACTCTTGGAGCAGTAAGGCCCACCTCAACAGTCTGGGATTTGTGTCTTTCTTTTGCATTAAGTATTTTATTGCCCCATGATCTGTGTATACCTTGACCTTTGCTCCGAAGAGATACGACCTAAACTTATCAAACGCGAAGACGATCGCGAGCATCTCCTTTTCAGTTGTTGTGTAGTTTACTTGAGCCTTGTCCAACGTGCGACTAGCGTAGCAAATCACATGGTGCTTTTTGTCTTTCTTTTGCCCCAGGACTGCTCCAACCGCGTAGTCGCTAGCGTCGCACGTCAGCTCAAAAGGTAAACCCCATTTTGGCGCTTGAAGGATAGGTGGTGATATCAAAGCATTTTTCAGGGCCTGAAAAGCATTGAGGCAATCGTTAGAGAAAACAAATTCAACATCTTTTACCAGAAGATTGGACAGTGGTTTGGAAATCTTCGAGAAGTCCTTGATGAATCTTCAGTAATATCCGGCGTGCCCGAGGAAGCTCCTCACTCCCGTCACGGATTTTGGGGAAGGAATCTTTGATATGGCTTCGACCTTGCTGGTGTCCACCTCGATCCCACGCTTTGAGATCTTATGCCCAAGAACAATGCCCTCTCGTACCATTAAATGGCACTTTTCCCAGTTTAAAACCAGGTTGTTCTCCTCGCACCTCTGTAGAACCATGGACAGATTCTTCAAGCAGCTATCGAGGTCCTTCCCATAGACCGAAAAATCATCCATGAAAACTTCTACGATGTCTTCAAGAAAATCTGAAAACATGGATATCATGCATCTTTGAAAGGTGGCGGGGGCGTTGCAGAGTCCGAAGGGCATCCTTCTGAAAGCATAAGTGTCGTAGAGGCATGTGAATGTTGTTTTCTCCTGATCGTCGGGCAAGATGGGTACCTGGTAAAATCCTGAAAAGCCATCAAGGAAACAAAAAAAATCGTGATGCGCTAATCTTTCAAGAACTTGGTCAATAAAATGTAGCGGAAAATGATCCTTTTTTGTAGCCTGATTTAGCTTTCGGTAATCTATGCACATCCGCCATTCGGTGACGGTCCTTACCGCCACCTTGTCACCCTTCTCACCCTTAACCACTGTCATTCCACCCTTTTTGGGTACTACATGGATCAGACTTACCCAATTGCTATCGCTGATCGGGTAAATAATCCCCACATCCCTAAGCTTTATTACCTCTTTCTTGACGACCTCCTTAAGCATCTGGTTCAGCTTCCTCTGGGGTTGATCCAGAGGCTTGGCAGATTCATCTAAGTTGATGTGACGCATGCACAGGGTGGGGCTAAGGCCTTTGATATCTTCTACTGAATATCCTATAGCCCCCCTGTAGAGCCTTAGCTCCTCAAGGAGTCGGTCTAGCTGATTGCTTGAAAGATTGGCATTTACGATGACAGGGTTTCTGTGCTCTTCATCCAAGAACTCGTACTTCAGGCCTTCAGGAAATGCTTTTAACTCTGGCTTTGGTCTGGGTGCCTGCTCTTGAGGCTCCCCCTCGAGAGAGGCATACTTTTTAGACTCCACCACCTTATCCTCTTCTTGCAAGTCTTCGTTAGAAAGGTTGAAAAGGTCGAGATACCTCGCGACTTCAGGATCTTCGAGGTCGGGGTCCTGACACCTTATGGCCCTCACGAGGGGGTCTACTGTTCGGATATCTTCCTCTATTTCCTCGCAGAATTTATTGTAGCTATCTGCGAAACATGTTGATTCAGACAGGGACGGACTTCTCATGATGTCCTTCAACTTGAAGTCCATATGGTTGTTTCCAACTCTCAGGGTGATCATCCCCTCGGAGACATCAATCAACGCTCTCCCTGTTGCCAAGAAAGGACGTCCAAAGATGATAGGGCAATGGGGGTCTTCAGCTGTATCGATGACGACTATGTCACATGGGATAAAGAAATCGCCAACCATGATCAGCACATCTTCGACAATGCCAACGGGTCTCTTAAAGGTGTGGTCTGCCAGTTGAATCCGCATGTTGGTTCGAACCATGTCGGTCAAGCCCACCCTTTGCGCGAAACTTAGGGGCATGAGGCTGATGCTTGCCCCCAAGTCTGCTAGACCCTTCCGCTTGACATTGTCCCTGATGGCGAAAGGGATCGTGAAAGCTCCGGGGTCCCTTCTCTTATTTGGCATGTCAGGCTTCACGAAGGCAGAGGAGGCAGAAGCTAGGTGCACTGTCTCGAACCTTCCTCCCCTTCTTTTCTTTGTGATAAGGTCCTTGAGGAACTTGGCGTATGTAGGCATCTCCTCCAAAGCATCAAGGAAGGGCACTTCGAGATGCATTTTCCTGATCGACTCCATAAACTTCTCATGACGCTTCTTCAGATTCGCCTTTATCAGCTTATACAGGAACGGAATCCTAGGAGCGTAAGCATTCCTTCCGCCAGGTAGCTCTTCAGGGAACCCTTGTGCAGACTCTCAAACGCCTGCCTATCTTTCTTCCGCCTTTGGTGGATTTGCACCCTCGGGCCTTGGCTCGGGCTCAGGCCTGACTTCATCAGGGCGCTCCAGCGTTCTTCCAGACCTCAGAACTGCCATTCTGGCAGTCTCCGGGTAGGAGAGTGATTTTATTGCAGGATCCTTCATCAGAGCAGACATCTGGGTCAGCAACTGATCGACCTCACGCTGGCACATCTGAAGCTTGCCATCTGGCGTTGCATGGAGTTCAGAGCTCCAAGGCTAGGAAGTGTTCCCTACACCAGTTGGCTGATGATGGTGTCCTGTCTTTTTACGTAGGCGGAAAGCTGACCAGCCAAGTTAGGATGGCTCGCCCTCTTGCCTCGGCCCTGGCATTCACCCTCAGAAAGATACTGCTCACAACGAGACATGGTATCAAAGCTCAGTGGAACAGGTCACAACTTTCAGGGTTCCTGAAAGAGCATGAAAAATCAAGTTTAGAAAATTGAATTATTAATTTTAAGCAAAGAATAATAATAAAGAAAAAGAAAAAAAAGAAAAAGAGTGTTGTCAAACTCATTTCTAAGCTTGAGGCACGGGAGTGTAGTTAGTGGATTCAGATTTGTCAACAGTGCCGTTTTTGCCTTGTCCCCGGCAACGGCGCCAAAAAGTTGACCGACCTAAATCGGGCGTCCAAAAGTGGAGGCGGATTTGAGGTAGTTGATCTTTTACATTTATAAACCTGAATCCTTCTAGGCCCCCACAACTTTGTTTACAGGGTCGAAGTAGATATACGCGGTCGAACACAGGGACAAGGGGGGTAGTGTTGAGAACCCAGAATCGACACGCTACACTCCGGCAGGTATAAAGAGATATAAATTCCCAAAAGGGAAACAAAAGATGTCACAAAAAAAACAAAGATAATTATCTCCAATTGGAGCTACAAGAGAGATTTAAGGTTTTAGTCATTTAGCAGTTTTTAGGGGTTTTCATGCAACATAAATAGAAAGATAAAACCAGAGCTAGAGCAAGATGCAGAGGACAAGACTACAGTAAAACAAGCGGCAGCGGTAACGTCCTGCACCCCTCCTCTCAGAGCGGGTACCTCTAACCAAGCATCAACACCCCTCTCGAGGTTGCTGGACTTAAGTTAGAGTGGAGTGTTATCGAAACAACTCTATTCCAGGCACTCTCGTACTCCAGAATCAGACCAAACACTAGAGCCACAACACAACTCTCGAAGTTGTTGTGACGGGAAAACACGATTCGGTAGCTAAGTGAAATGTGATCCAAACATGCAAGCTAGAGTTCAGATATCAAACATAGCAGTCATCCAATATATCGCACCAAGCATAGAGCAGCAAGTAAAGAAAGCTATTCTGTTTCTATAAACATTAAAGGTATTAATTACAATGCGTAAATAAAGAATTAAATAACAGAATTAAAGATAGATGTCGCCTTCTTGATGTAGAAGGGCGATAGACCACGACGGCTCTCCCACCCGGTACCGGACAGGGGCCTAGCCCGATACAGCGGTGTCGGGAGACACACTCTCTCGAGCGGCACACCGTGATGGCCGACTGTATCATCCAAGGACCTGGCCAATACGCTCAAGTCGGGCGACACACCCTCTCGGGCGGCACGCATGACGGGCGAAGCGTATCGAGTTCGATATCGTGTCGGGCATGGAGCGACGTGTAGTCCTGTCGAGCACTTGTGTCGCTCATCTACGTCGGCCGATATCGGCCCGCAGTGTCGCCCGGGACAGTCCTAAGTGAACCATCCCCTCCCTCTCGGGATGAGGAAGAGCTCACCTAGTGTCGCCCGACACGAGCACTGGGGCGCGATACTCCTGCTCTCGCAGTTTCCTCCGAAGATCACCTAAAGCTCCCAACTGTCCGAATTCCAAAGTATCTGAACTGTCAAAACTGTCTTTTCGGCTCCGTATAGCTGCTATTTATAGGCAGCGGTTGGGGGAAGTTATGGTGCTCGAAGCGCCACGTGTCCTCCGTATTTGCGAGTTTGGTGGACGGTCGATACACATATCGCCCGACACAGAGATCTCAGCTATCGGTCACGTGACGGGAGGCACCTGCCGGTGGGTGGTCCATGTCAGGCGACAAGTCATGGATGTCGGGCGAGCTTGGGCTCCCTGTCGAGTAAAGGGTGTGTCGTCCGTCAGCTTCTTCTCGCGCGGTATCCCCATGTCGCGCGTCGTTGCGTCGCGCCACCCTGTCGGGCAGTGCTTGTATCGGGCCATTGGAAGGCCGATGCATGTTGGACTTATTGCTTGTGGGCCGGGACGGCCTTATTGGGCCAAAATGGGAGGAAAATTCTGCAAAAGATGGAAGTATTGGATTAAGAGTGTTGCTCGGCCAATTATTGCGAAAGTGCATATAAAAGAGAGGAAAAATAGCTAAAAAGGGCAGTTTTGATAACAGAAAACAGTCTAAAACATCACAAAATTTGGTGTTATCAGTACCCTAGTCTTCTAGGCATGCAGCTATGTAGAGTTCAATTGAACATGCATGCATGATAAATATCAAGTGTTTTGATATATGAAACATAGGAAATCAGTAGCTATATAGGGAAGAATATAGTACCCTCAAATCACTTTTAAGGGTGGTACCCTTACCTAGGATGGTCCAATACAAGAATGGGAAAAGATGTATTTGTGAGGTATAACCCTAAACTTGTGGGTCAAGTTGTGGCTAGAAATCCTAACCTCATCCTAAAAGTCAAGCAAAACCCTAGGTTAGGACCTTCCCTAGAAGGGTGATTTTACCAACGTTATTTGAAGATTTTAGGTAACCTTGGACGTTCTAAAAGGACCTAAACTTAAGGAATTGGATATGATGGGATGGTATGGGTTTAAGGCATGAAAGCACTTAACCCACCTAGTCATAATAAGTTGTAACTAATAATTAAATACAAATTACCAAATAATTGAATGTGAAAATGTTGGTTTGAGAATTATCCTAGGGTAAATGTAACATCCCACTTGTGTTATTCATAGCAGAAGTGCATATATCATTCACATCAAGGGGGGGTGTCACAACCATTATATTCATTGCACAAAATAGAGTTTAAATAAACCATCCCATGATAATAATCACAATTTCTCATTCTCAAATCTTAACAAAGTTTACATATGCATAAACATGGTAAAAGGAAAAAGATCTATAATGTGGGTATGTTTGGCACCCCACCAATGCTCTTCTCCTTGAAGGTCATTGAGCTAGGGTTTCTTCCTTAGATGGCCTTCCCTCCTTAGCTAGCTTCCAACCTACAAGCATCATGCCCCCAACCATGCATCAAACAAATGGTAAGTGGATTGAACATGTTATAATATAAGGAAATTTGAAAACTGAAAATAAGCATTTAACATTGAACATTGAAAAGACATCCAATTTCTTTTAGGTCAATTTCTTTTACCTTAACCTATATAAGTGTCCTCGGGTTGCACAAATGTGCCTCTTCTCTTATGCACCGAAGTGCCTCTTAGGTTGCACCGAGGTGCCTCTTCTCTTATGCACCGAAGTGCCTCTTCTCTTATGAGGAACTTATATAAGTTTTTCCTTTTTACATTTTCTTTCTCTTATATCTCTTAACATTACTTTGGACTTTATTTATAACTTTATCATTGATTATCATGAAGGTGATACAATATTCAACATGAAACTCAATTCATCATAATTTTACTGACTTTAACAAATTAGAACAGTAAATAAAATAAACATGACATTCCTTGCATATTCATACATGCATACATAAATCAATCAATTTAACTATGTTCAATTGCATGGACCATTTACCTTTTCAATTGGAGAGTATATCCTCTCTCTTCCTAGGTTGAGTAAAATCCCAATCACGATATTGGGGGGTTGGGTAACCCTAATCACCCTATTTACAACATATATCACATTATTATACAATTTATTCCCCAAATAAAAGCCTAATTTCCATTTCCTATAAAACCAACGTTTGGAAATTTATAAATAGACTCTAAAAACTACATATTTGGATCCCTCTCCAAAACCCATTTCCAAAACATATTTGTTCTCATTTTTCTGAGCATCAACCGATTTACTACGAATTTATAAAAAACTAACCAATCAAAAACCAAAGAAATGTCACGTAGGCGACATTTAATCCACTGGGTTGCTGGGCCTGGTTAATGTGGGCCAATGAGATCCGTCCAGGTGTGGGTCTCACCTAGGTGAATAAGTGGTCAAAGAATAGGAATGGTTTGAAAAACCCAATTTACCCTTTCAAAACAAACGGTTTGATTGAAAACATGGGGGCACTAAGGTCTTTCTACGACTTGGTTTCTTCCCCTTTGATCATGGTGTGAGGCACCTTCCCTGGCAGTACTTTCTCATATCATAGATCTATGAAGATGGTCTTCCATGGGAAGATGAGACTCCAGGCAACTTCCTTGCCTCAAGGTGAAACTATTGAGCCCACTCTCAATCTCAAGCGGGCATTGGAGCTCCATAGGAAGTTCGCCAGAAGTCACTGCTTCCACATCCAAAACTCGAGATCACAACCACAGGGGGTCGATCAATAAATAGAGAAGCAAAATAGGACTGTGAGGTTGTGACATGGTTAGAAAAAGAAGGGGGCAGTCAAGGCCCGAAGAAATGACCCCAGAAACCACTGGGGATCGTCGGGAGTGAAGAATGGGAGAAAGGGGTCGGAGATTGAAAATTGGGGTATAGAAGTCGTAAAGGTACCCAAAAGAGTCAAAAACATCAACCTAGGCATAGCGAGGTGAGAGGTACAAATATCACAGTCAAAGATGCACTAAAGTGGCGAGACATAGATACACCGACGAGGACCTTATGGAGGTCTAAAGGGTACGGCATTTGGGACCATCGCGAGTCAAAGGGACGATACCAGAGGGAAGAACAGAGCTCGAGGATGCTCATCGCACACCTGATTAAACCGAGATGGTTAGAGAAGGCAGGACAAAGTTGAGGAAGTCAGATATGGAGGAGGAGTATGTCAGGGAGTTCAAGAGCACTGCGAGTTAAATTGAAGGTGGAGGAGTACCCCTTCAGGGTAGATGGTGCTCTTGGGGGCTTGATCGGGCAGTGGGGAAGCCGAAGGTGGCGGCTGCGTAAACTGGCAGAGAGGTGAGCGCAAGCCCTAATGGGCATTTCATGTATATAGCACAAGAGCACACGAGCAAGGGATCGGTTGGTGTGCTAGAGAGCAATGAATACGGGGGAGAAAGAATCGCGAGGAGAGAGCGAGCACAGAGAGAGAAATCTATCGGGAAATAAACAAGTTGTCAGCGCCCCACCTGCCTTAAGTGGTGGGAGATAGGGGATGATGGTTGGGCTGTCAGATCCCAGATCAGATGATCAGTAAAAATTGTGAAATTGGAAAAATAAAAGTGACGCGTGATAGGGATTTAAATCCGAAAACTATAGGGATTTGAAGATATTAAATGCAAATCCTAATCAAACTATATTCAAAACTTTCCTATTTTAATTGGAGGGTCAATCAAACTCCAAATGACTCCAAATTGGGAACATTGGCTAATTAAATGGTCTAGAATATTCCTAGACAATTAGATTTAGGTTTCTTCAATGCTAAGTCTATGATTTCTATTTTTGTCACTCTTTCTTAATTTAAATGCACAAACTAATTAAATAATTAAGGGGAAATTTTCGTTGGTGGCTTCTTACTCTAAAATTTGAAAGGATCACTATTTATCTCTTTTAAAAGTCATGTCATACTTATTCCTTACCTTTTTATGTACTTTCTTTGGATGAGAGAGAAAACAAGATCAATATCACTTCCCTTATATGCTTTTATAAAAATAAAAGGGAAAGTGGCTTAGTGGTGCCAAGAGAATATATTTTCTCGTATTTTTGAAATAATGAATAAGGGGCACATTATGATTCCCTTTTGACAAATCCTAGGAGAGGAGAGAGAAAATGAACATTAGAGGTTTTATATTGAAATATATAAAAAGGAAAGGCATACTTATTGTCTAAGTGATTTAAATTTCGAATTTCTTTCTTCTTTCTCTTTCTCTTTCTCTTTCATTCCTTTTTGAATTATTTAATAAATGGAAAACATATTACTATTATTACACAACTATTTGCAACACATTAAAATAAAGGGAAAAACCTATTTTGAGTCCTCTTCTTATTTCTTTTTGCATTGTAATCTAGAAGTAACACTATTTTAAACTATTTGCATGAAGGCCCTTAACAAATTTTCATTTAGGGAAAACTACATAAAGGTTTCAAAATACTCATAAAAATTGGGATGTTACATTTCTACCCAGCTTAATTAAATTGTCCTCAAAATTTTATTAAAACTACCCACCTTAGAAATTTCCATATCAAGTGCAAAACTTTCAGCATGCTAATATTATCATGGGAATCAATAGTTTCAAACATTCCCACACAATAAAAGTTTGAAAGGAAAGGAATTACACTACTAAACTCCTACTCAGTCTTTTCATCATCACTTTGTACCATGGCAAAGATTATAGCTTTCCTCTTCTCCTTAGGTGCTTGATTGACATTAGGCTCCTTCTTTTGAACTTTGGGGCAGTTAGGTCTAATGTGGCCTATCTCACCACATGCATAGCAAACACCCGTTCCAAATCTGCATTCACCTAGGTGATACTTGGAACATTTAGCACATTGGGTCTTTTCATGCTGGTTTGGAACAACTTCAGCCAGTGCCTTCCTTTTCTTATCATTGTGGTGGTTGGAGTTGTGGTTGTTGTGGTGGCTCTCCTTCTTCCATGCTCTTCCTGGATGATCTTCTAGCTCTAGGGTAGCATCTAGGGCACTTTTGAGTGTACGGTTCCCACATCCCACAAGGCAAAACTAAGGTCTGGATTCATACCTTTAATGAACTTCTTTGTCTTTTGTCATTCATAATAGTCATAGTCGTACTTCTGTAGGATCCAGAATTTCATCGCATATTGGGTAACCTTCATGTCACCATGTTGACGTAGGTTGCGAAATTCTTCCTCCTTCTCGATCATGGCCTCAGATATGTAGTGGTCTTTGAAGGCCTCAAAAAATTCCATCCATGTGAATGGAGGAGCATCAGCTTCACGAGAACCTAGTAGGTTCTCCCGCCATGTCCTAGCAGCACCTTTCAACATATGTGTCCTAAAATGGACCTTGGAGTGGTTGGGATAATCTAAGTCATGGAAGCAATGTACCATGTGTTGCATCCAGCTCTCAACTTTGTCTATCACGTCCATCTCTCCTTCCCCAACAAACGAATCAGGCTTGATCTTCAAAAATTTGACTAGGGAAAGCTCGGGATTGATACTAGGGTTGCCCACTTGGTCTTCTCCACTCCCCATGGCAGTGGCTAGAGCTCTAATAAGGACATCAAAGGGCACCATGGGGGTTTCTTGACATGGAGATTCTCAATGTTCTCCCATGCTAACGAATTCACCTTCATCCCCACCCATGGCTATCTTTTCATTATCACCCTTCTTCTTAGGAGCCATCACAATGAAAAAGACATACACTACATGAGATCATGAGAAAAACCTGGTGGCCAACCATATTTTGGCTCTGATACCATTATTGTAACACCCCACTTGTTCTATTCATAGTGGAAGAACATATATCATTCACATCAAGGGGGATGTAACAACCATGATATTCATTGCACAAAATAGAGTTTAAATAAACCATCCCAGGATAATAATCACAATTTCTCATTCTCAAATCTTAACAAAGTTTACATATGCATAAACATGGTAAAAGGAAAAAGATCTATAAACTAGATATGGTTGGCACCCCACCAAAGCTCTTCTCCTTGAAGGTCCTTGAGCTAGGGTTTCCTCCTTACCTAGCTTCCCACCTACAGGCATCACGCCCCCAGCCATGCATCAAACAAATGGTAAGTGGATTGAACATGTTATAATATAAGGAAAACTTAAAAAATAAAAATAAGCATTGAACATTGAACATTGAAAAGGCATCCAATTTCTTTTAGGTCAATTTCTTTTATCTTAACCTATATAAGTGTCCTAGGGTTGCACAAATGTGCCTCTTCTCTTATGCACCGAAGTGCCTCTTCTCTTATGAGGAACTTATATAAGTTTTTCCTTTTTACATTTTCTTTCTCTTATATCTCTTACCATTACGTTGGACTTTATTTATAACTTTATCATTGATGATCATGAAGGTGATACAATATTCAACATGAAACTCAATTCATCATGATTTTACTAACTTTAGCAAATTAGAACAGTAAATAACATAAACATGACATTCCTTGCATATTCATACATGCATACATAAATCAATCAATTTAACTATGTTCAATTGCATAGACCACTTACCTTTTCACTTGGAGAGTATCTCCTCTCTCTTCCTAGGTTGAGTAAAACCCCAATCACGATCATGGGGGGTCGGGTAACCCTAATCACCGTGTTTGCATCATATATCACATTATTATACAATTTATTCACCAAATAAAACCCTAATTTCAATTTCCTATAAAACCAACATTTGTATATTTATAAACAGACTCTAAAAACTACATATTCAGATCCCTCTTGAAAAACCATTTCCAAAACATATTTTTTCTCATTTTTCTGAGCATCAAGCGATTTACTATGAATTTATAAAAACCAACCAATCAGAAACCAAAGAAATGCCACGTAGGCGGCCTTTAATCCACTTGGATGTTGGGCCCGGTTGATGTGGGCCAATGAGAGCCAGTCATCTAGGAGGGGGTCTCACCCTGGTGGACAAGTGGTCAAAGAATAGGAATGGTTTAAAAAACCCAATTTACCCTTTCAAAACAAATGGTTCTATTGAAAACATGGGGGCACCAAGGTCTTTCTACAACCTAGTTTCTCCCCCCTTCGATCATGGTGTGAGGTACCTTCCCTAGATGTACTTTCTCAGATCACAACTCTATGGAGATGGTCTTTCATGGGAAGCTGAGACTCCAGTCAACTTCCTTGCCTCAAGGCGAAACTATCGAGCCCACTCTCAATCTCAGACGGGCATTGGAGCTCCACTGGAAGGTCACCGGAAGTCACTACTTCCACGGCCAAAACTTGAGATCACAACCACAGGGGTTCGATCGATAAACAGAGAAGAAAAATGGGATAGTGAGGTTGCGACATGGTTTGAAAAAGAAACGGGTAGTCAAGGCCCAAAGAAATGACCCAAGAAACCACTGGGGATCGTCAGGAGCGAAGAATAGGGGAAGGGGTCGGAGACTGAAAACCGGGGTACAAAAGGCGGAAAGGTACCCAAAAGAGTTAGAAAATATCAACCAAGGTGCGGTGAGGTGAGAGGTAGAAATATCGTCATCGAAGATGCACTGAAGTGGCGAGACACAAATATGCCAGCGAGGACCTTGCGGAGGTCTATAAGGTACAACGTTTGGGACCATCGTGAGTCAAAGGGATGATACCAGAGGGAAGAACAGAGCTTGAGGATGCTCACCACAAGCGTGATTGAATCGAGATGGTCAAAGAAGGCGGGATGAAGTCAAGAACACCGGAGATGGAGGAGGAGTAGGTCGGGAAGTTTGGGAGTACTAAGAGTTAAATTGAAGGTGGAGGAGTACCCCTTCAGGGTAGGTGGTGCTCTTGGGGGCTTGATCAGGCAGTGGGGAAGGCGGAGGTGGCGGCTACATAAACTGGTGGAGAGGCGAGCACAAGCCTTATGGGCATTTCATGTATGTAGCATGAGAGCACATGAGCAAGGGCTCATTTGGTGCATGAGAGAGCGATGAATTTGGGGGAGAAAGAATCGTGAGGAGAGAGTGAGAAAAGAGAGAGAAAATTTTCAAGGAAAAAACATGATGTCGGCACCCCACCTGCCTTAAGTGGTTGGAGGTAGGGGATGACGACTGGGCTGTCATATCCCAGATCAGATGATTAGTAAAATTTGCAAAATTGGAAGAATAAAAGTGACGCGTGATAGTGATTTAAATCTCTAAACTATAGGGATTCGAAGATATTAAATGCAAATCCTAATCAAACTATATTCAAAACTTTCCTATTTTAATTGGAGGGTCAAACAAACTCCAAATGAATCAAAATTTGGACCATTAGCTAATTAAATGGTCTAGAATATTCCTAGATAATTAGATTTAGGTTTCTTCAATGTTAAGTCTGTGATTTCTATTTGTGTCACTCTTTCTTAATTTAAATGCATAAACTAATTAAATAATTAAGGGGAAACTTTCCTTTGTGGCTTTTACTCCAAAATTCAAAAGGATCTCTATTTATCTCTTTTAAAGTCATGGCATACTTATTCCTTGCCTTTTTATGTACTTTCTTTGGATGAGTGAGAAAACAAGGGAAATATCACTTCCCTCATATGCTTTTATAAAAATAAAAGGGAAAGTAGCTTATTGATGCCAAGAGAATTTATTTTTTCATATGTTTGAAATTAATGAATAAGGGGCACATTATGATTCCTTATTGCAAAAATCTAAGAAGAGGAGAGAGAAAATGAACATTAGATGTTTTATTTTGAAATATATAAAAAGGAAAGGCATGCTTATTGTCCAAGTGATTTAAATTTCGAATTTCTTTCTTCTTTCTCTTTCTCTTTCTCTTTCATTCCTTTTTTACTTATTTAATATATGGAAAACATATTACTATTATTACACAACTATTTGCAACACATTAAAATAAAGAGAAAACTTATTTTGAGTCCTTTTCTTATTTCTCTTTGCATTGTAATCTGATAAGTAACACTATTTTTAACTATTTGCATTAAGGCCCTTAACAAATTTTACATTTACAGAAAACTACATAAAGGTTTTAAAATACTCAAAAAAATCGGGATGTTACAGTAAATATGTGATGTCAAGTAAAGTCCATTTAAAGAAAAGTAATAAGCACACATAAAAATTATATAAGCATGTTGCCACCAAGTATGAAAAAGAAGGGTGTCTGTATACTTGGTGTCCTGGATGCATAGTAAGACGTGAAATGGAAGGTAACACATTGAAAGATATTATATGAAAGGCGTCTAAGTTATGGACTCCCCTCTAGCTAGGTGAGTCATGGGATATAGAAACATAATGATATTGAAGATCCTTGACCTGGGACAAGGTCTAATTAACAAGAAAAACAAAATAAAGTTATGAAATCTCAATAAACCCTAGGTAAGGTATATCCCTAACTCAACTGTATGGTTAAGTAGGGATGCTTAAAGGTATGTATGACCCAATGGGTCAGGAGGTGATCACACCATAAGTACATAAGATTTGTTGGTTTAGGAAAAAGCAATTTGGGTGTACACACGACCCATGGGGTTAGAACAATGGCCACCTCCAAGAGTACATAAAGCCTAAGGGGTCAAGGGGGAAATGAAAGGGCACTACATAAATACATGGTACCCTTGGGTCAAGAGGAGATCACTTCAAGGCACATATACCCCTAGAGACCTAAAGGGAGAGGATGATGCTAACGATAAAAGAGATGTAGATAGAGCATTACAAGAAGTTATGTAATAATATTTAAAATAAAATACTAATGTTTGTTGTTCATGAACTCAAGAATTATTAAAAAAATCTCTATCCCTTGAGTTCATGAAATTTAAAAAAAGTTTGTGGAATTAAAATGTATTCATGGTTTGTAGTCATAGTTATGGATGATTTGACTGAAAATTTAAATTAAAATATTATGTGAGGGTAAACCATCTTTGCACATGGATAAGAATGAACTTTATGTTTAGGATGTAGCCAAATGTTCATCTAATCTTATTATGAGTGTGAGAGATTGGTTAGTCACATGTAATACATGAAATTGACATATCAAGATGAATATCCTTAGTTGAAATAAATGACATAATCTAGAGTCTTGAGTTGTTACCTCACCCTTACACAAATATAGTTGAATAGTTATCAGTAGGTTTGAAACCTACATGAAAATAAAATCCCCAAGTAAAAATATCATGCAATAAATGAGGATATGGAAATACCCTTAGATTGCATTCAAGTTTGAACCTCGGTAATATGAGAAATTTTCATATCAATAAAAGTTGTTAAAGACAATCTAACTAAAATCTACCCAAGGACGGTTGCTAACCTTAATGTTTTAGGCTAATATGAGTTGTCACTCACCTTAACCTTGTTAGGCTTGAATTTTGGGGATGAAATTCCATTTTAAGGAGGGGTAAATGTAATATCTTCAAATTTTGTAAACTTGGATATAAGATCATAATTTGATTGAGATTCACTATTAGACAATCAGACTAATATTAGAATGATGAGATCAATAGTATGACTTTGGCTGCAAAAATATGATAAATTCAAGTTCTAGACTTAGAGTAAGTCCCCAATTTAAGTAAATATTGTAGTTTTGAAAAAACATATGAATATGAGACATCAAATGAGATTTTATGATTATTAAAGTATTAATTTCATAGTGAAGATTATAATAGAGAAAGTACATCCCTTTGGGGGTAGGGTATGAGACATGGGCCTTAGAACCCAATTCCATCCCATTTGGGCTCATTGTGGTTTGCATTTAGGTCCTTAAAGAAACGGTGGTAAATTTGGTGTTTCATTCTCATGATAAATATCCATGATATTTTTTATTGATAGATAATCAGAATATTAAATAATGCAAGAAATTCTAGAAGATTCTAAGCTATCTCATGATCATGATAATTAATTGAAGTATTATAAACTTATGAGGTCAAGTTTTGGATAATTAATTGGTGATTTAATGATTTGTTGTCCTATTGAGAGATGATAGTAATGAGAAGATAATACCAAAATTTGGGGTTAAACAGAATAGCGACACAACACATATAATTAATACAAGGAAGAGAATTTTATCTAAATAAAATAAAAAGAAAGAAAGAAATACCCTACATAGGTTGCCCATTTGGACCTGGACTCCAGTATCAGGGAGAAACTGCATCCAAGGAATTCATCTCCCTGACTCGGTCTTTGCATCTAGTCACAAAATGCCATAGTTTGCACACCCTCAAACTCCATCTTGCCAACATCCCTTATCTTCACTAGATAAACACCCTGATGGCATTAGGATATGAGACAAACTCAACTAACCCTAGTATTTCCATTATCAACATGGAATATCATGTCCAAATTTGTTGGTTATCCTTAAAACTAGAACGGGCCACCATAGTTTACTAGGTAATGCACCCTTCCTATAAAAGGCATAGGGAGGATCACCATGGATCCTTGACCCTACCCCTATCTCTCATTTATCCTAAAGAACCCTAAGTCTCCATCAACCATAACCTCAATCTCAGGCATCCTTGTATCTGTGTTATCAACCGAGAGTGTCTTTGGCCACTTATTCTAGTTGGGAGCTCTGTGAAAAGTGTAGAAGTAGATTTCAATAGACAGGAGGGCTTGGGGAAACTTGAGTAGTGCTCCTTGCAAGTCGTGTTTTGCTATTTGGAGAAGCTAATTGAAGAGAAGCTTTTGTTAACGTGAGGCAATGTAGCTTGAGGGAACTAATTAATGTACTTCCAAGGATCATCCTAGACCTTCAATAGTTGTCAACTGAGGTAATTGCTCCACCTCCCTTTGGCTCTCTGTGAACCTCGTTAGGCCTAGATCCCACGTCTGACGACCACTTGCTCTGTCTGACCCTTGTTGAGTCTAGTTGGACTTGGCAAAGGTGAAGAAAGTCACAACTAGCATAGATGGGGCCTAGAGTCAAGATTCAACATGGACGTTGACTCCATGGATGATTGTGATGAGTATGAGATGGAGAAGAAGAATCCCCTTAAGGGATTTACATAATTTCCCCCCACACAATCTGTGTGACGTGCATGTCACTGTGCATGGGTGTGTAAATTATTTGCCATTTTATCAATGGTCAACCCATGTAGAATGTTGAGTTCATGGGAGACCTTCCCATTTTCCAAATATGATCCCACGTCAATAATGGAAAATGCCCATTTATGTGGTTTTTTATGATTGGTCCATTGATGTTAAATTAGAATAAATCTACTAAATGATTGGTAGCTCTGATGATATTGATCCAACATATAGAATTGACCAACAAAATTAGTAGAATACAAATACAATATAATATATACCTAGTTTTGATCTTAGTTCCAAAATTATAGATGATACATGCGTTAGAAAATATGGAGCAAGAGAAAGGCAGCAGAAACAAAATTTGGATTTCATATTTCCTAACTACCAGGTTGTGCCAACAATGATGTATAGGAAAGAAGGGTGCAATATATACCTTATCCTGGAAACATTCTAGTGACTAACCTTGCATACAGTTATGCTTCCTCTACAAGTAGCACATAGATGACGATTGATGTCATCCTCCTAGAACAATAGAAGAGCTTTTGCACCTCTATGTAGTCCACACAGACTACCAAGAACTCCTCATCATGCTTCTTGATATAGTAGGAAGGAGTATCCCCTTCATTCGTCGATGTGCTAGCATCTATTTTTCTTCCCTTACTATTTCTTTGATGGGTAAGATGGCTAGTTTGTCATGTTACCACAATGTTGATATGTGAGGTGTGTGGAATGCCTTGCCATCATCTCTTTCTATAAAAGAGGTTTGACTAGAGTTTTGTAATATCCCAGGATTTGAGGCCGCAAATAAATGATCTTAAAAGGAATGATTGGACTACCCATATCACCAAGATGCACCTCCTTTTAAGGGATACCATCGCTAAAGAACTCTATGGTTAAGCGTGCTCAGCCCAAAGTAGTACTAGGATGAATGACTAGTTGGGAAGTTTATCCTATCTTGCACATTAGTGAGGACAAAGAGTGCATTTAAGGCTAGTGATGGTCTATGGGACCATTCGTCATTCCTAAAACTCTACTAGAGCCCTGGGAAGTGAGCTTGGGTGTTAAAAATGATATCAGAGCCATAACCCCTCAAGTAGGTGGAGCCTACATGGGCATGTGGTATGCCAGTCTTGAGTTGTACAGTCCAGGCATGTTGGAAAGGGTTGTCCATGGTGATGTAGCCACCCTTGTGTTGGTATTCCATGATTGGGAGTTGGGTGTACATGGGCCATTTTGGGTTTGAACTAAAATGGGGAAGTATTATGAGGCCATATAATTAAGAATTTACAAGGACATCAAGAGTATAAGTGGGGGAGGTTGTAACATCCCAGGATTTGAGGCCTTCAATAAAATATTCTTAAAAGGAATGGTTGGAATACCCATATCACCAAGGTGTGCCTCCTTTTTAGTGAGCCCATCACTAAATAAATGTGTGGTTAAGCGTGCTCAACCCAGAGTAGTACTAGGATGGGTGACCATTCAGGAAGTTTATCCTGGCTTGCGTGTGAGTGAGGACAAAGCATGCATTTAAGGCTATTAGTAGTCTATGGGGCCATTCATCAATCCTGAATCTCTACTAGATCCTTGGGTAATGGGCTCACGTGTTAAAAGTTTCTAAAACCCTGGGAGATGAAAGGTCACTAGATGTACCGTGGATGTCTGGCACACAAATCCAGTTAATTGACTAGACTATTCAAGCGGTCAATTGTCTTGTTGGTCATTAGTTACACACATCCAAATAGATGACTAGACTATCCAATTGGTCGAGTGGCATGTGTACATAGTGCAATAACACTGCATAAAATGTGATGATTAGGTGAGCATTAACAACTACCATCAATCATTCAACCTAGTCCAACTAGTCAATTCAAATCAATTGATCAACTGGACTCTCCAATTGGTCTACAAGCCATTTTTATCATTCGTTAGGAGGCATTACCAGTCAGTCAATCAGACTCTCTAGTAGTTCGACTAGTCATTCTTATCATTTTTTAGGAGATATTACATAATCGGTCGATAAAACTCTTCATTTAGTCGACTGGAAGGTTGTTAAGTCGATCAACTAGATTCCCCTATAGCTCCCAAGGATTTTGTGTCTAGTTGGTCGAATGGACTCTCGACTCAATTGACTAACCATTCTAGTTGGTTAAGTGGACTCTCTAGTCAGTTGATTGACATGCCTACATTATTTAGTTCAATTACCTAACCACTTTACTAACCAAATCAAATATTTTCCATGATTAAAACTCATTTTCCATGTGCAACCTATGTGTGTGATCCTACAAGCTCCACATTACGTTGGCAGTGATGCCCATAATTATATTATGAATTGATAGGCAACAAGCGGTACATAGAAAGACATTATTCTATCCAAGTAATTAGATAAGTTGGAGGACAACTTCATCATAGTCTTATAATCAATGTTATAGTTATTGTATAGTTCCTTTTTCATTAATATCATGATTGAATAGGAGGTATGGAATTGTCATCCTCTTAATATCCGATCTATGTTTCTTGAACAATAGTAGACTTTTGAGATGCATGTGAGCTCAATATCACATATTGACTCACATGAGCATGGCAATGCATTTCACAATCTCACTTATCAAGTGGCCAGGATATCACTCCAGTAAGAAGGACAAATTCCATCTACATCACTCACAATAATCACCATGTGTCACAATGTACCCAAGAACCATTTGTATAGAAACCCTTATTCAAGGTCATGGTGAATGGTGTTAAAGTTCATTAAACACCATGTGACTATTGTAATGACTTTAGGTCTAAGAACCACAATCACTGGTATCACATTGACAGATGTTTCTGACTACCATTAAATGGCTTACATGTATCACTCTCAAGATGAGTCTGTTCGGTACACTTGTTCTCTAACAAGTACCTATGTGTTTGATTTGATATACAATATCATGACTAATGAGATTTAGCCATCTGTCAACACACATTCTAGTCTTAAGTAATATTGTTGTCTATATATCTTCCACAATAATATCTTGATAGGGACATAACAAGAATATGTACTCTAATTAACATATGATCCCATGTTTAGATCCTTGACCCAAATCATATGTTAATGAATCAAATCATTCTTTAGACACTATTATGTTATCATCTCATAATTGAGAAAACATAATAGAAGAAATTGGCTTTATTAATAATCAAATCAATTACATAATGTCCCAATACAATCAACATATGACTGACTCTTTGGCCATACATACCAACAAACTCTCACTTGCACTTAGAGACAATCACTCATGAATTTAATCCCAAGTGATCTAACATGAACAATATTCTTTTGTTATGAAAATAGTTTTCTTAGTGGGTCGGAAGCATTGATTTCATTTGGTACTCTACAAATCTTCACATATCCCAAATGTGCAATCTCTCCTATGAGATAGAAATGCCAAAGTATGTGCTTAGAATGATAATGCAATCTAGGTTCCTTAGCTTGTGCAACATCTACATTGTTGTCATGATATAACTCTATTACTTCAGTAATGGTTGGAACCACCCCAAGTTCTTTAATGAATTTCTTGATCCATACAACTTCCTTTATTTTCTTGGAAGCAGCAATGTACTTGGATTCTATTGTAGAATTAGAAATTTCCTCTTGCTTGGAACTTTTCTAGCATATAGCTCTATTATTGAGGCAAAACACAAATTCTGATTGCGATCAATAATCATCTTTGTTAGTTTGGAAGAGGGCATCAATATTGACTTTTATAAATAAATCTTCCTCACCACCAGAAATAAGGAATTGATCCTTAGTTCTTCTCAAGTACTTAAAGATGTTCTTTATGGCAGCCTAGTGACCTTCATTGGGATCTTACTTATACATGCGCATCATGCTCAAAGGATACAAGACATCAGGATGAGTACATAACATTACGTACATGATAAATCCAATTGAGGATGCATATTGAAGTTTACTCATTTGTTTCCTTTCTTCATAAGAATTGGGACATTGGGATCTAGACAAACCATCATCATGAGACATGTGAAATTTTCCTCTCATTGAATCATTCATGTTGAACTTTTTCAGCACTTTGTCAATGCATGTGCTCTGGTTTAGGCCAAGAAGCCTTCTAGATCTATCTCTATAAATCTTGATTCCTAAGATATAGGATTATTTTCCTAAGTTTTTCATAGAGAAAGTACTTCCCAACAAGGCCTTTGCCATTTGTAGGGTAGGGATTCCACTCCCCATCAATAGTATGTTATCTACATACAATATGAGGAATACAGTTATGCTCCCACTAACCTTCTAATAAATATAGGGTTCATATTCATTTTTACTAACAACAAACTCTTTGTATGTTCTTTCAAATTGAATAATCCAGCTCCTATATGCTTGTTTCCATCCATATATTAATCTTTGTAGCTTATGACTTTGTTGGCTTGATTTGAAAGTATAAATCTTTCTAGTTGTGTCATGTACGTATCCTCAAGATGATTTCTATTAAGGAAATTAGTTTTAACATCCATTTGGTAGATCTCATTGTCATAATAAGATGCAATGGCAAGCATGATCCTGATGCATTTAACCATGGGAAATAATGAAAAGGTTTTGTTATAGTCAGCACCTTGATTATGTTAAAAATCTTGTGCAACCAATCGACCTTTATAGGTTTGTACATTACCATCCATGTTATTTTTTTCTTTAAGACCCATTTGCACCTTATGGGTTTTACCCCTTCATATAGATCCACAAAGTTCCATACCTTGTTGTTGATCTTAGATGTCATGGCTTCAAGCCATTTCTCAAAATCTGCTCCCTCAATAACTTCTAAGTAGTTAGTTGGCTCATCGTCATTTATGACCAACTCATTACCTTGATGAGTCACAAGATATTCAAATCTTTGTGGCTCAAGTGTGTCCTACTAGATCTTTGAGGTTCATGTGCTACAAGAGGAACTTGAGATTCCACAACAACTTGTGATTTTTCTTGTTCCTTTTCTACCTCTGTTGCTACACAATTTTCTTATTAGTCTCAAACTTCTTAGATTTCTACTTTTATCCCACGGGTTCCTTTGGAAATGAATTCCTTTTCAAGGAATAAAACATTCATGGAAATAAACACTTTGTTGTCAGATGGAATATAGAAATAGTATATTGTGGTTTCCTAAGAATATTGTAACACCCCAATTTCATACAATCCACATGACCAGAAGCATCAGTTTCGGACTCATTATATTGATGAGGGTTTCACGCACATTGAAGATCATACACAATGAATAATTTAAAGATAACCATCATAGGAACATTTTTATTTTTCATTTTTGAAGCTTAAATGAAAAGGAAACTTTATACAGTTTATGACATAGTCTAAAACTTGAACATAAAAAATAGGATACATAAAATAAATCTAGTGTGTATAATGGTACCCCACCATGTGACTTTATACAACTAGATGTTGTCCCTTTACTAAGGTCTCTGTCTCTAAATATGCTTCTTCTCACTTGTGGACATTTCATCCCTAGCCATGCATTGGAAAAACAATTAATAGTAATTAGCATGAGTATTCTAGATATGAAATAACTTAAATAAGAAACTATTATACATTATTCTTAAACATTGTGCATGAGGGACTGACATAAAGATATAGAAAAAAAGTATACACAAACATATGGCCTTCCTTTATGCTTAATTCTTATCTATCTATGTAACTTATGTTGGAGACATGTACCCTGGTACCTGGGCCTCATGACTTTCACTCTAGTGCCTAGGTCATCGTATCTTATTTGTCCTGCACTAAGGTCATGGGCCTCTTGAGAGACACTAAGGACCTAGGCCATTTCTCTTGAGTTGACCTACACAAAGGCCTCAACCTAATTCCTTAATTTTATGACATCTTGAATCTTATCTTAACTTAAGACTTAATGCATGAATCTTAATGGGTTCTTATATTAATGTCATAACTTTGAATCTTATAATATGATATACACAATCTTAGCATGACCTATAATTACTAAATTATAAACCTTGTTGATAAACTTTATAAACATATTTTCAACTAGAAATCTTAAAACATAATACCGCATACAACATGAATATCATACTTAACAACATGAACATGTAAGCATGAGAAGAAAAACAAATGATAAAAAGTCATGGGCATGGACCACTTACCTAAAATAGTAAAAGGAGATATCACAAGAAGTTCAATGGTCTTTAATCTCTTAATTAATCTGAAATATCCATAGAACCCTAATTATAACCCTATAAGCTCTAATTATCCCTATGTCTGAAATCCCATAAAATCCATTATAACTACATACTAAAACCTACTCCGTTATCAAGATCTTGAATAGTAAATCAAAATCCATATATGGATTGTCATCATCTGATCTTTGTAGCATTTACTGTATAATTTTGAAGGTTGGGTGTTAACGGGACAATCAAAAACTGAAATAAAACCATATAATAGTTTTATGAAAATGGATAAAAGAGAAATGCAAAAGACTAGCATGCTCATTTTCTATTTTCCAATTGTAGTTGTGGTTGGGGGTGACTTAGAAATAAGATAGTTTAAACTATCATGTGGTTGATATCTAGATGAACCAAGAAAACACTAAGTCATTATACCACTTGCAATACAATCATTAAAATAATGGGGACACTAAAGTCATTCACCCCAAGCTTCTTCTTCACTAAACCATGGTGTGATCGGCTCCTTCCTGGAGCTTGAAGTTCCGAGCAAAGGAGGAAAACAATGCCTACTTGTAGAAAACAAAGAAGCCAGATGAGTTCCTTAGGCCGTGAAGAACTCATTAAATCTGCAGTTGAGCTTTAATGGGCCAAGGAGTGCCACCATCATTCCCCCTACCATGGATGAAGGAGGTGTAGCTAAGGAACCCAAACACAAGGTAGAAAACATGTGAAACTCTCCAAATGATCTCAATTGGTCAGACCAAAGCCAAAGCATTGCTTTGTAGTGACCAAGGTATTCAAAATCCCCAAAAATCCAACACTATAATGGAAGTAGAATAGAGCCATGAGGCTCACAATGGATAAGCCTCCTCGATGAGGAAATCTAGGAGATAACATAGCATTAGTTTTGACAAGCTCTACCAAATATGAGAAAGGAATATTTGAGGAGAAGATACTATAGGATAGGCTTGACTACCATCCTTATCTACGGGTGATGGATGAGATTTTTGACCCAAAAATGGGACAAAGCACAACATTTAAATACATGACAACACATAGGATGATACGTGAAAGATTATTGGGTGGGTGATTTCAACAATGGCAACCGAATTTCCTTGAGTGAGCTCGTCGACGACCTGAGTCAAGGTGGGCTTTGTGGTGTTGGCTTGAAGGGCTTTCTACATAATTGGCGGTAGGTAAGAGTTGAAGATATTCAAAATAATTAAGGGATAAAAAGTAGTCATTGCGATGTGGTATAGAAGCATGGAGGCGGTGACTGTGTCAACATGAGTTGGGGATTTTGGGAGTTTTTAATTGGAAGGGAGATGTGGCCCAAGTCATGTCTCTATGGACTCAAAGTGACCTCCCCAGCATGCTAGTGATGAGATCAGTGGAAATGTTAAGGGGAGAGGGAGAGAGGATGAGAGAAAGTAGCGGGGTATTGCTATTCCTCAACATGAGGATTTTGTAAGTAAGAAGACAGAGTCTAGTCTGTTTGATCGATGTAGGAAAGCTATATGTCATCCGATCTAAAGTCTGGAGTGTAACTAAGCCAAGGAGGGTGTGTGACATGTATAGGTGACGTATAATAATCGAACCTAGGTATATCAATGTTAATTAGATGTATAAATTAAATAACTAGGTCAATATGTACATCAGTCATCCCCCTTGTATACTAACACTAATAGGCATATGTAGGCTTGTCCAATATTAGTAAAATTTGTTGTCTTGACTAATTCTAGTATGAGGGTTCCAAATATCGATTCAAATCTTACATTTGAGCTATGGAATTGTGTGGATTACATGATTAGATAGTTAGAGTAATTAACACATAAATGATAATTTACAACAAGTTAAAACTACTAAAATTTTGGGGGATATTTAATGTATCATAAAGAACTCCAATACTAGAAAAGAGAGCATGATATCAATTTCTATTTAAACTCTCTTTGTTCGCTACTACATAATTAGGGTCAAATTTCATAAAATATGAAACTGAGATGTTATGAAAGTTTGAATCATCATCTCTAGCACTTATTCTAGAGTTTAACATAATTGTAAGAAATTAACTTTATGAGTTGGCATTATTGGGCAAGTGATGAAAATTCTTGGGATGTTACAATTCTACCCACCTTAAGGAAATTATGTCCTTGAATTTTTCATATGCTAATATAGTACTACCCACCTTTGGGTTTCATATTTATTTACACTAACACCTTAATCTTGTCATAAAAACTCATAATTATATGTTAACATGTTCATAATATGGCATTAACATGGATCAATATATCGTATCTAACATGATTAACAAAACTAACACATGTATACATTATTGGTAAAAATTAAATCATTCCTTCACTGTATACCATGAAAAAAATTTCTCACATACCTTTATCATGGGTATAATATTGTAACTCACTGAGTCCATTAAGGTGACTTATCCACATAATCATACACCAAAGTGCTCATTGCTCCTAACATCCCATTGCACCAAAGTGCTCATTGTTCCGAAGAGCTCATTGTACCAAGTGCTCATTGCCTTAAAGAGGTCATTGCACCAAAGGGATCATTGCTCCTAAGATCTCATTTCACCAAAGTACTCAATTCTCCAAGGAGCTCATTGGGCCAAAGTTCTCATTTACCTTGAAGAATCACTTAATTAACAATACTTTTTAATAACATCACTCTAGTTAACTTTCTTCTTCCTTATAAGTTAACCATGAATTTATTTATCATCTAGCTTTGTTATATATGATGGCTTTTCACTAACTAGTGTACATGTTTAGGTGACTATCTATTTTAGGTCTTATGTATCACCTATCTTTGTGACATCCCTAAATATGTGTTGATAAAGCATATACCCAATGATGTGAAACTTCATTATGCAACTTCCACCAGTCCAATAGCGCACATGTCACATACCATATGCACTCGTAAGAAGGATAGAGGAACAAAATGCATCTTATTGCTCATAGAATACCCTCCACATCTCTCAACTAGTTTTCTAAACCATTGAGAATAGAGAGGACATATCACATGTGAAGTTTAATACCCAAGATCCAAATTGGATGGACATTTATCCATAATGCATGTGTCCTAGCATACATATATCTTGAGACGTAAATTTCAAATCATGGTTCCTACTTTCACCCATTCCTCTTTTAACATGGATATACTTTCTGACCTTATTGAACTCTTTCTTTAATCTAATCCTAACGAAGTGAACCTAAAGGGAGATAAGACTAATTGAAAATCAAGAGAGTTCCTTGTGGCCAATTATCCTTTTCCTGTGATACCAAGTTTGTAACACCCCGATTTTTATACACATCCACATGAGAGGAAGAATCAATTCTTGACTCATAATATTGATGGGAGTGTCGTGCACATTGAATATCATATACAAGTAATAATTGAAAGTTGACCACCACTGGAACATTTTATTTCTCATTATCAATAGCTTACATGAAAAGGAAACTTTATACAACTTATGATGTAGTATAAAACCTGAATATAAATAAATTAGTTTGTGAAATAACTCATATGTGGATAATAGAACCCCGCCAGGGCACTTTATACAACTACACTTTGTCCATTTACTGAGGTCTCTTGCTTAAAATCTGCTCCTGCTCCTCACCTATAGACATCTTATCCCCAATCATGCATCAGAAAAACAATTAGTAAATGGAATGAGTATACTAAATATGAAATATTGGAATAAGAATATATTAGACATTATTATTGAATGTTGTTCATGAGGGACTAACAAAAAGATTTGGAAAAAACTTATACATAAACATATGATATTCCTTTAGGCTTAATATTTATCTTTTTACCTAACTTATGTTGGAGACCCGTACTATAGTATCTAGGCTTCATGAACTCCACTTTGGTTCCAAGTCATCTTATCTGAGTTGGCCTGCACTAAGGGCATGGGCCTCATGACCTGCGCTAAGGGTATGGGTCATGTCTCTTGATTTTACCTGAACTAAGGCATGGATCTAACTCCATGATCTTATGACAATTGAAATCTTATCTTAACTTGAGACTTCATGCATGAATCTTAATGGGTTATTATCTTATAATTTAAATTTTGAAAAATATTAATGAAATACGATATACAAAATCTTTGCAAGAACTACAATTTTGAATTATAAACTTTGTTGGTAAACTATATAAACATATTTTTAAATTTAAATCTACATAAAACCACATACAACATCAATATCATACTTTACAACATGAATATGTAAGCATGCTAAGCATAATAAATAGTAATTACACATGGGCATGGACCACTTACCTAAAACAATAAAAGGAGATACCGCAAGAGGTTTAGTGATATTTAATATCTTAATTAACTTGAAATACCCAAAGAACCCTATTTATAACCTAATAAACCCTAATGAACCCTAAGTATGAAATCTTGTGAAAATCCATGATAACTAGGTATTGAAACCAACTCCATTAGTTGGATCTTGAATAGTAGATCAATATCCATATATGGATTGCTATCATCTGAGCTTTGTAGAATTCATTATGAATTTCAAAAGATTGGGCATAAATTGGCCTATCAGAAACTGAGACAAACCCATGTAAAGATTTTATGAAATTGGATAAAAGAGAAATGAAAAAGACTGATGCTCATTCTCTATTACCTGATCAAAGATGTGATAGGCGGTGACTTAGTAATAGGATAGTTTATATATTCATACGATTGATATACAGATGAACTGAGAAAGCCCTAAGTTACTCTACCACTTGCTACATAATCATTAAAATAATGGGGGAAGTAAAGTCATTTTCACTCTAAGCTTCTTATTTGACAAACCATGGCATGATCAACTCCTTCCTTTATCTTGAAGCTTCAACCAACAAAGGAAAACAATGCATGATTGTAGAAAACAAAGAAGCCATACAGGTTCCTTGGGCCATGAAGAACTCATTCATCTATAATTGAACTTCAATGGTCCAAGGAGAACCATCATCATGCCCCCTTCCATGGCTGAAGGAGGTGTAGATGAGGCACCCAAACCCAAAGTAGAAAGCATGTAAAACTCTACTAATGATCTCAACTAGTAAAACCAAAGCTAAATGATTTCTCTGTAATGATTAGGGTATTCCAAATCACCAAAAATACACCACTATAGTAGTTGTAGAATAGAACCATGAGACTCACGATGGAAACACACCTCCATGATGAAAGCTAGGAAATATCATGGCATTATCTTCAAAAAGTTACCGAAAATAGTTGAGGAAAGATTCAAGGAGAAACTGCTATAGAATAGGCCCGGTGATTATCCCCATCTGTGACAAGATGGATGAGTGTGTCGACTCAATACTGGGACAAAGCATATCATTTAAAACCATGATGAGAATACATTGGAGGATACAGGGTAGCTTACTGGGTGGGTGATTTTACGATGGAGATAGGATTTCCTCCAATGAGCTCATCAATGACCTATGTGATGATGGGCATTATGGTGTATTCTCAAAGGGCCTTGGATGCAATGGGTGATAGATAAGAGTTGCAGTAGTTTTGTATGTACTTAAGGTATCAAAAGTAGATGTTCCAATGTGGCATAGAAACACAAAGGTTGTGGTAAATCATTGAGAGGTTGAGGGTTTTGGAGGTTTTTGATAGGAAGAGAGATAAGGCTCGAGTCAAGTATCTATGGAATAGGAGTGAACTCCCCAGTATGTTGATGGTGAGATATGGTGGGGGACTATTAAGGGGAGAGGGAGAGAGGGAGAGAGAAAGTAGTGAGGCATCACTTTTCCTCGGCATGGGTATTTTACAAGGAATAAGTCAGAGTTTTGGCTATCTAATTGATGCAGGTGAGCTATACACCATCAGATCATAAGGTTGGAACGTAATTGAGCTAAGCGGGTGTGTGATGCACATAGGTGACATACATTAATCAAACATTGGTATATCAATGTTAATTAGATGTATTTATTAGATAACTATGTCAATATCTACATAATTCTTCCCCCTTTTGTCGTAACACTAATAGGCATAGGTAGGATTATCTGAATTAGTAAAATTTGGTGTGTTGACTAATTTGAATATGAGGGTCCCAAATATGAATCAAAATCTTACATTTGAGCTAACAAATTGTTTGCTTTACATGATTAGATACTTAGTGTAATTAATGCATAAATGATAATTAACAACAAGTTAAATAAGCAAAATTTGTGTGGGGGTATTTAATGTATCATAAAGCACTACAATACCATAAAAGAAAGCATGATATGATGAAAGTGGGGTCAATTGATATTTAAACTCTATTTGTTCGCTACTGCATAATTAGGGCTAAACTGTGTACAATATTAAACTAAGATGTGATGAAAGATAGGATCATCATTTTTTTGATGAACCCAGCTCATCTATTACTTTTTTTTGTAATTTGCAAATATACAAGTGTGTAAACACTCATTATGGAACAAACTCCATATGAATGTTGTCAGAAACTAAAGAGTATAGGGACTATACACAAGCAAGCCCAGAGCTAAACATATTCCCAAAAACCCAGAGGTAAATCAACTTTTAAAATAGGCTTTGACGTCACTAAGAATAACATCCAAAGTTTGTTCTCATCTTTCTCAAAGTTCTAGTTGACCTTGTCATTCCTCTCTCTCCATAACCAATAAAGGACTGAGATACTAGCTAGCCTACTCTCTTTGTTGTGAATAATGCACATGTGAGTAACTGAACCAGACATGAGAGTATCATAGTATGAACTAAAGTAACTCCACACCATTTTAGTAAATCTACAGTCGAAGAACAGGTGGACAAAATCCTCCTCCTCATTTTTATAAAGAGGGCATCTTGATGCCAAACTAATCCCAAGGCATTTTACATAACAAGAAGTCAATACTTTTCCATGCCCGACCTTCCAACCTAACAACAAAAATCTCTTAGGGTCTCTTGATTCCGAGAGCCATTGAAAAAAGGGGATAGTATCAAATTTAATTCTGATATTATCCAAAATAAGTCTAAAATTGATTTCTGAATTGCCATCAAATAGAATGTCATATTCACCTCCTTTTGGGGCAGGCAAATCTTCCAAAAAAATCATATTAAAATACAGCCTCGTATCTTCAAAAAACCAGAAATGATTCCTAATAAAACAGTTCACCTTAGCATCACTATCGATCCCAAGTTGAATTATACTCTGAGGGACCAGAATATCAACCAAAAAATTGGCACCAGGGAGACAGGGTCATTCAAAATAGAGAGAGAAGAACCATTTCCAATTTTAAACTCATTATACTTCCTTAAGTCAGCCCTTGACAACAAAAATTTCTTGAAGAGCCATGAGAAGGAATCATTGATGTGTAGTGACCAAAAGGAACAACTAGATAAGTATTTCTCATGGACCCACTTTATCCAAATGCTATCCTTCTTCTTTTCTATGTTCCACCCATTAAGCATAACAGAGGCTTTGATAATGTCTCTGATAATCCTTATCCCCAGACCACCTTCATTTTTACGCTTGATGACATTACTCCATTTAACAAGATGGACAACATTTTTAGTCTCAAATTTACCCCATATGAAGTCTCTACAGAGCTTGTCAATATCATCACAGATATAAGAGGGTAGAGGACAAATAGAGGTCCAATAGAGGTAAATGGTCGATAAGGTGGACTGCACCAATTCAGTTTTTCATGCCATAGATAGTTGACTGGCTTTCCAGTCCTCTAGCCTTCTTTTGATTTTGTCCAGTAGAGGAGAACAATGAATTTTTGATAGTTTACCTATAAACAAAGGGACACCTAAGTACCTCATAGGAAAACTTCCTTCAAAGATTCCAAGGATTCCCCCAATCAAGTTCCTATCAGCTCTAGAGCTAAAGAAGACATCACTTTTCTCAAAATTGATCTTGAGACCAGTTGATTTGTATAGATTATCAATAACTCTTTTAATAGTAATATAACTTTGGACGTTTGCTTCATAGAAAACCAATAGGTCATCAGCAAATATTATGTGAGAGACAGTGCAGGAGGAAGAAGCTTTCAGAGGCATGAGATTACCTTTCTCAACTTCACTATCAAAAAGGAGAGTAACCACCTGCATAACAATGACAAAGATGTAAGGGGCTAGTGGATCACCCTGGTGAACCCCATTGTTGGGTTTAAAAGATTCAGCAGCAACACCATTTATCAAAATCTCATAAGTCATAGTATCGAAAATTTCTTTCAACCAGATGACCCAACAATGTGGAAAGTTCATAATATAGAGAATGCTGAAAATAAAATTCCAGGAGACAGTATCATAGGCTTTAGATATATCAATTTTTAGACATATTTTGTATGTACCACCTTTCCTATTAAAGTCATGAATCAACTCATTAGAAAGGAGGACAACATCTTTAATGCTCCTGCCAGGTACAAAAGCACACTGATTTCTGCTGATGAGAGAAGGAAGCACACTCTACAGCCTATTGGTTAAGAATTTGGAGATAACCTTAAACAAAACATTACAGAGTGCAATAGGCCTCAAATTCATAAGTTCATTGGAATCTTTCACTTTGGGGATGAGGGTGATAAACATTCGATCGGCTTCTTTTAGTAGACGACTAGAGTTAAAAAAAACCATGAATAGCTTCCACCACATCAGTATAGATAATGCTCCAGGTTTCTTTATAAAACTTGTCATTCAAACCATCAGGACTGGGACATTTATCTGGGTTTAGGTTCTTAATAACATCAATCATCTCATTAATCGAGAACCACCTGTCAAGACTCATCTTGTCAATATCATTAAGCTTAGGAAATTCAAGCTTATTCAAGATGTGCAGATCAGTATCAAAACCATTATTGAAAATATTGAAATTGTAAGGCCCCTAAAATTGCTTAATGAGTTCAATAATCTTAATTACCATAATTGAATGCTTATAACCCTAATCTAACCTTGATATGTTGATTAAGATAAGTTAAGTGCTTAAGATGTGATTAGTGTTTTGATTATCTGAGACAAGATAAATAGCATATTTTCATTCCTTGGTTGTAGTTGATCTCGCATTTGAAATGTTGCAAAAGAAATCAGTTGATTTGGACCTACGAGGCGAAAGTTATGACTTTTTCAATTTCCTGGGTCGAATTTGCAATTTTTCCAAGTTTTTGGCTTTATAACCCTTTTCTTTTCTTTCCTTGACCCTAATCTTCCTCGAGTGAGCATCACTTAGGCAGTTTTGTAGTTGCGCTGATCGTAGCAGAGAGGAGCAGGTGCTCTTGGCCTAGCTCCATTTCCCAGCAGCTCACCTCCCTTCTTGTCTTCTTCTTCCTCCTCCCTTTCTCTTCCTCTTCCTTTCTTCCTTACTTTAGCAACCTACAGCCACCCTAGCAACTAGGAAGTCGTGCAACAGTTGTAGCTACGTGAAGCAATAACAAGGTGCCATTTTGGGCGTGCCCAGCAGTAGGGGAGCTGCTCTTGAGCTCTGACCTTGTGATTCAAGTGTGAATCTGCAGCCCTAGCTACGATTTGGTCCCCAATCGAGTACTGCTCTTCAACCAGAGCTTGAGCATCAACTTGTTGTATAGGAGGACCATGAACAGAGATATTCTAAGGTTGAAGACAACCCAGAAATAGCCTAGAAATAGGATCTGGATGCATTTCCAGACGAATTCGGACATCCCAAACCGATGTGAGTAGAATTTCACTCACCTAGCATGATTTAACTCCTATATTAGGAAATTTTCGGTTAAATGTGTTTTTCGTAGATAAAAGCAGTTACCATCCACCATGAAGTATTTGCATCTCCTGACTTTTTATTTCATGATTCGCTTCTTTACGCTTTGAAATGATCAAGTTTATCATCTTATCAGTGTGCTTTGGACCAGTGGAATTGCATGGTTAATCGAAACCTAAATTGCTCAGTTTGACTGTTGAAATCAGTAGCTCACGACCAATAATGTTATGTTTTGGGTATAAACCCAGGCTGTTCCATGGTAGAATTTTCTCTAAAGCTCTAAAACCCTACCTTTCTTGCTCCTTATGCTTAGGGTTTTCTCATTTGATGAAGAAAGGTACTAGATGGACGAATTCATAGCTTATTCTTGGATTTTCTAGCCTACCTACTCGAGATTTCTTCGGTGCGGGGTTTCATATTCTTAATAGAGGCAAGTTTTATAACTTGCTCAACGTTTATTGCTTACTATAAGATTTCTAGATCATGTTCTTTCTTGAAAATGATGATCCATGCACTAAAAAGCTATGCTTCACTTGGATTCAATTTTCATAATGTTCCATGTTATGATTTCAGTTCTAGATGAACATGTGATCATGTGTATGTTATTCCTAAGGTATAATATGACTTGGATCAGGTTGTTTTGACAACCTATGGTGCTAAGCACCTATCAAATAATGGTCAATTTTAGGGTTTAAAGCTGATTTCTTCTATAAACCATGACCTGATGATGGTACCATTGCAACAACCCTATGGTGTTGTATTCATAAGAACTGATGGTCATGATCAAGGGTGTCAAATGATGGTGACAACCTATATTCACCCCCTTAGGTCAGGTTTTGGATCAATTAGAATTTTAATGATCAACCATTAAGAACCTTACTGATGCTATCAATCAATGTTGACATTAGCTTAATATTTGATGTTGATTAATGAATATAGTGTTGATCTAACAAACTATGGGGATTTCATGATCACTAATGATGGTGGATTAGGTCTCTACAACCTATTTTTAGTTAAGCATTGTAGTTGTATCATAAATTAAGCCTTATACCAATGGTTTCTTGGGTCACTTGATGCAATGGTCAGACCTATACTGTAATTGATGGTTTTAATATGTGAACTTGACCCAATAGTTGAGATCTACTGTTTATACCTCCATTAAGGTGGAATGATGGCTAATGTAATATGTTGGTCCTAATAATGTGATTTAGATGGTTTCCTTTATATGATCAACTTAAGGAGCTTAATTGTTGACAATGGATGGCTTGTTTTAACTGAATAGTCAATTGTGGGTCTTACCCTATTCTCAATTGAACTTTTTGTATCAATTATAAAGGGATGTCTAGGGTTATATGGTGACTCTTTCTAGAGAACAAATCAAGGACTTCATAGGTGGTTTATCTAAGGTGTTTACTTATGTAAACAACCAAAGGTCTTACCTTTTAAACATCCAATGGTTCTAGGTGACATTATGGTATGGTGATACAGGTTGAATGATGACGAAACAAATGGAGGGTTACCCTTAATAAGTTAGTCTTACCTATTCACTCATATGAATATAAGGGATGATAACCATATTGTGTTGATATGTAACCCTAATTAGGTATATCTTGTTATACCTAGATTTAATATAACTAAATGACGGTAATTGGGTATGAATAGTCCTTGAATGACTAATACAACAATGGAGTACTCTATTATTGTTGAAAACCTAGTATGCTATAACCTGATGGTTACATCTTGATTTATGTGTGGGTTCATACTTGAGAATAGTATGGAATGTGATGGTGATGCTTCACCTTATGCATCCATGATCCAATGGGGATGTCGTGAGTTAGGGTTTGGGTATAAGTGTTGATTAGTAACATTGATATAGTTTATCATGTCGAACCTAACTCTAATGCAATTAGATAAAAATGAGTATTCATGTTTAACATTCTTATATGATGGAATGATGGTATAATAACCTCCTTACTATGATCATAACCTTAATATGTTAATTGGTGGTTATTATAGCCACATGGTTAGTACTTTCTTATGCTAAACATGTGCATAATGAATATGATGAGAGTTAATCATATCTAGATTCCTGACATGTTGATGTAATAAAGGAATGTTCTTAATGATATTATAACTCTGCTATGATTTTTTATGAATATCTCCTAGCTCATTAATACAATCTTGTGTTGATAAGGGTTGATTCCCTGCGATATTGTGAAAAGGATTTATATCTTGTGATAGTATGATGGTCTTGATGACCTTTGGGCATGGTTGAGCCCTAAATGAGGTGTATTCCTCTTCTGTTGATAAGGGTTGATACCCTGTGATATTGTGAAAAGGATTTATATCTTTTGATAATATGATGACTAGTGTAGTCTCATGAATAGCAAGTGAATAGTACCATGTGATGATGAGATGAGAAATTATGTTTCATACGTTTTATATCTTTTCAAGTTTTGATATTTATATGCTTTCTAGAAGTGAATTAGGGTTTGTATGTCCACTCATTTGATGCATCCTTAATTCACCCAATTGGCATAACTAATCAAGTGCAACTCTAATCATGTAGTGCCCTATGTCGTAGAGCCATCTTCAGTGTCAGATGTTGCTAGATGGTGAAACGAGTATTCCTAAAGGAAACTCAGAGTGCATATTGTTGAGTATGTGGGGGTGGTAGGTTGAGGATATATCCTTGTAATCCACAATGTAGATTTTAAAGGTTGGCTATGGTCATGCCTCATACATCTGATGTGATTGAGAACGGCTGCGGTCATGTCTTGGTAATTATAACATGATGTGATTAGAGGACAAATGCAGTTGTACCTCAGTGATTGGGTTTGAATACCCTGGTTTCTAGTGCCATGACCAAAACCAAGGTCGGACTAGTGGTTTTTAGCTTGACTATATGTCATTGTGGTGGCAGCTTTGACTGATATGTCACTACCTTTTTACTCGTACTGACCGAGGGGAAGTGATCTTTGGATACAGGCACTCCTAGATCTTGTACGGAACCGAATAGCCCTTTGCAGGGGGTCAGTTGGACTTTGAATGGTACGATTCAAATTCCCCAGAGTGTAATAAAAGTTGTAATACAGCATGTAGCATATTTGTTTAGGGTTATACATGACGTTTCACATTGGATGATAACCCTTGTTTGTTATCTTTACATAAAAATGAGGCTTAATGCAATCAAGAGATAGTAAATATACTTATGTTATGGATATGCTTAGATTGTATATGCATACATATGGTATCCATGCTTATGTTGATAACTATACTGCTACTGCTGATTATAATCATGATGCTAGATATCTCATGTTGTTAGTTATGTTTAGAATGCTAGCCATGCCTTTATAACTAGAGATGCATATACTTCTAATCATACTTATCCAGATAGTTGTGCTTATGTATTTTGTTAATCATCCATACTGCTGATCTTATTTGTTAGATCTGATTAAACTGCTTAATTGTTTAATTACTTTAAAATGTTGTAATCAATAAAGGTTGTTGGAGGTTATATCTCTTGTTGGGACATGGGTTTCACCCTTGTGGTTCGCCACATTTTTTAAGGTAATCGAAAGTGGCGAAAACAAACATGTGGCAGAAAAGAGAAGCTATAGTAATGAATATTTTATAAAGTTGATTAGATGTCTAGTTTGATCTAGAATCGTCCCTATACTCTCAGGTCCGGGCAGGAAAAGTTTGTATATGGTGTTTCAAATGAATCGGGATTTTGTTAGCATGTTAATGCTTGTTTGTGTGATATATACAAATATTGTTCTTCTGTGTATATATGTTGTGGCTAAGGAAATAGAACAGTTGTATCAAATTCTTGGCCTAGTATGGATAAAAGAAAGATGTTGGGGTCTTATGAAAATGTTTCTGAGAAGGTGCTGACATTAAAATCGGTTTTAATTTACCCATATTTTTGTGTATGTATTTATTTAGTGATTGATTGTGTGTTATGTTTTGAGTAATCTCATTTAGTGTAACGGGTCCCCACAGGTTGGTATCAGAGCTTTAGGTTCACTGAGTCTATAGGGACACTAGGACTTAGGACAAGGATGATGTCTAAGTTAGGAATATGACATAAAAATATGGTGCATACTGCCTAATCTCAGTATTTGGGTGCCCTGGCCAGGTATTCAATTATTGAAGAAAAGGTAAGTATGGAACTCTTAGATTGTTATTTTTCTGATTACTCTAATAAAGTAGTCATTTTGAGACAATCTAAAGAGCATAATGAATAACAAATCACGGTGTGAATATCTCAATCTTATATTAAAGAAGATGGAAATTGCATCATAATCTATCAAAACTTGAATGTTTGGTAACTATAAGAGAAAGATACAACACCATGAAATCTAAATCTGAATATAAATAAGGAAAAAAGGAGTTCTTGAAGATGTGATTCAAGAAGAAAATAAAGTAAAAGGCAGATAAGTCTATGCTTATAAAGTGATTCAAGGTATGCAATCCACATAAGATGGAGAGAACTCCAATGATAAGTATATAATGAGAAGATAAATGGGAACAATGGCAAAGAAATAAGGTGGAACCTGAGTTAATCTCAAACCAACCTATGTGTGTAAGAAAGTGTAAATGAAAAATCAGCATGGAATGTGAAAGAAATTAAGAGAGATGATCTTGATTTAATGAAGAAAATGTGGAATATGTTGATTTACTCGTTGATAAATGGTTGAAAAACATAATAAAATAAGACAACATACCCAAGTGTGATAAATAGTCATCAAGGAAGAAGAAATGAGATATGTTAATCATGATGATTCCTATGCTAATATCAAGGGACCAAAATGAATAAGGTAAAATGATACATAAGAAGTTGTAACCTGCATAATGAAAATAGAATTGGTTACCTTTTTGCTAGTGACCCCTGAACAATGTTGCTATGATGTGGGTAGTGTGTTTCACTTTGTGTCTTTCCTTTCTAGGGAACAACTTTCAAGTGGACCATTGTCACTTGGTATGTTTGGATTCATTCTAAACATGAGGATGGATATCTTATTATATAATAAGGTTGTTTGGAATATGGTTCCACGATCATAAATTTTGTGATGATTTTGCTTTTGAGCCTTCCAATAATTAGGAAGACTCATTTTATATGTCTTGATATTTGTTATGTTGGTAAAAGTAGACGAGATAAGGATGTGAGTTCCTTATAGAGCATGAGGTGGATACCAAGGTAATGAATCCTAGTATCCAAGATGTATCAATAATATGACAAATATGAGAAGGTTGGAGATCTTTATTAAATGAAAATTCCAAGTATTCCTCTCTTGTAGAGAGAGAGAGAGAGAGAGTTGATAATGATCCTATAAATGTTGTTTGTAAGGAAAAACAAAAGTGATTCTATAATGTAGTGTATGGTTCAGTGATAGCTGGGAAAGACCACTATCTAGGATAGATGGTTTGTTGGTTAATAGATATGTGATACTGTGTTCCTTTAAGATAAACTTATGATCAAATATCAATGCATAAGAGTTAGATTGGATGACATAATCCACATGACCATGATGAGTTTAGAGTTATGTCATATAGACTAACCAATGTACCAATAGAATTTATGAATAGGAGGACGAGAGTGTTCAAGTAATGTTTTACAAGTTGTAGCAATCTTTAAATGATGACATGTCAGAGTATTTCAAATATGGTCAAAAATATGATCAATATTTATTCAAAAACCTTAGGTTTGTCAAAGTAGTAACTGCTATGAGAACAAGTTGAATAAGAGTGAGATGGGGTTGATTAAATTTCTTAATGGGATCATGATATATCTTCTTATGTGGGCATTTTTGTGCTGACCCAAGATGGGATATGTATGAATGATGTGACATTACCATGATATGAAAGTAAGCATGTGAAGGTAATAGGATGAGGTGCAAAGGAAGTACCCATATTTGTTTACCTTGGATTTTGGGGGCAAAATCCCGGTTAGGGTTTTATAGTTGTAAGGCCCCTAAACTTTCTTAATGAGTTGAATAAGCTTAATTACCATAATTGAATGCTTATAACCCTAATCTAACCTTGATATGTTGATTAAGATAAGTTAAGTGCTTAAGATGTGATTAGTGTTTTAATTAGCTGAGATAATATAAATAGAATATTTTCATTCCTTGGGGTTGTAGTGGATCTTGTGTTTGGAATGTTGCAAAAGAAATCAGTTGATTTGGACCTACGAGGCGAAAGTTATGACTTTTTCAATTTCTAGGGTCGAATTTGCAATTTTTCCAAGTTTTTGGATTTATAACCTTTTCTTTTCTTTCCTTGACCCTTATCTTCCTTGAGCGAGCATTGCTTAGGTGGTTCTGTAGCTGCGCCAATCGCAGCAGAGAGGAGCATGCACTCTTGGCCTAGCTCTGTTTCCCAGCAGCTCACCTCCCTTCTTCTCTTCTTCTTCCTCCTCCCTTTCTCTTCCTCTTCCTTTCTTCCTTGCTTTAGCAACCTGTAGCCACCCTAGAAGCTAGGAGGCCATGCAACATCTATAGCTACGTGCAGTAGAAATAGGGCACCATTTTAGGCATGCCCAGCAGTAGGGGAGCTGCTCTTGAGCTCTGACCTTATGATTCAAGTGTGAATCTGTAGCCCTAGCTGCGATTTGGTCCCCAATCGAGTACTGCTCTTCAATTGGAGCTTGAACGTCAAGCTGTTGTACAGCAGGACCATGAACAGAGCTATACTAAGGTTGAAGACAACCCATAAATAGCCTGGAAATAGGCTTTGGATGCATTTCCAGATGAATTTGGACATCCTGAACCGTTGTGAGTAGAATTTCACTCACCTAGCACGATTTAACTCCGATATTAGGAAATTTTTGGTTAAATGTGTTTTTCGTAGATAACAGCAGTTATCAGGCGTCATGCAATATTTGCATCGCCCGAATTTTTATTTCACGATTCGCTTCTTTATGCTTTGAAATGATCTAGTTTATCATCTGATCAGTGTGGTTTGGACCAGTGGAATTGCATGGTTAATCGAAACCTAAATTGCTTAGTTTGAATGTTGAAATCAGTAGCTCATGACCAATAACGTTATGGTTTGGGTACAAACCCAGGCTTTTCCAGGGTAGAATTTTCTCTAAATCTCTAAAACCCTACCTTTCTTGCTCCTTATGCTTAGGGTTTGCTCATTTGATGAAGAAAGGTGCTAGATGGACGAATTCATAGCTTATTCTTGGATTTTCTATCCTACATGCTCAAGATTTCTTCGGTGTGGGGTTTCATCTTCTTATTAGAGGCAAGTTTTATAGCTTGCTCAACGTTTATTGCTTACTATAAGCTTTCTAGATCATGTTCTTGCTTGAAAATGATGATCCATGCAATAAAAAGCTCTGCTTCACTTGGATTCGATTTTTATAATGTTCCATGTTCTGATTTCAGTTCTATATGAACATGTGATCATGTGTATGTTATTCCTAAGGTATAATATGACTTGGATCAGGTTGTTTTGACAACCTATGGTGCTAAGCACCTATCAAATATTGGTCAATTTTAGGGTTTAAAGCTGATTTCTTCTATAAACCATGACCTGATGATGGTACCATTACAACAACCCTATGGTGTTGTATTCATAACAACTAATGGTCATGATCAAGGGTGTCAAATGATGGTGACAACCTATGTTCACCACCTTAGGTCGAGTTTTGGATCAATTATAAGTTTAATGATTAACCATTAAGCACCTTAATGATGTTATCAATCAATGTTGACATTAGCTTAATATTTGATGTTGATTAATGGATATAGTGTTGATCTAACAACCTATGGTGATTTCATGATCACTAATGATGGTGGATTAGGTCTCTACAACGTATTTTGAGTTAAGCATTGTAGTTGTATCATAAATTAAGCCTTATACCAATGGTTTCTTGGGTCACTTGATGCAATGGTCAGACCTATACTGTAATTGATGGTTTTAATATGTGAACTTGACCAAATGGTCAAGATCTACTGTTTATTCCTCCATTAAGGTGGAATGATGGCTAATGTAATTTGTTGGTCCTAATAATGTGATTTATATGGTTTCCTTTATATGATCAACTTAAGGAGCTTAATTGTTGACAATGGATGGCTTATTTTAACTGAATAGTCGATTGTGGGTTTTACCGTACTCTCAATGGAACTTTTTGTATCAATTATAAAGGGATGTCTGTTGGGTTTTAGGGGAGACAGAGAAGGCAGCGGAAACAAAAAAATATCTCCCCAACCCATACCGAGGAAACGCATCAACGTCTATATAATAGGAAAGGATGGTTTGCGGAATCATACCTTGTCCCGAGGCTTGCTCGGCGACAATACCTCGCGCAATGCGCGGTCTTCAACTCCGGACTTCGAAGGTGTTTGTGCAGCTCCTGGTCGCACCGGGAATGACAACTCATACTCGAACCGGACTGTCGGATGACAGTTGTCCTCCTATGCGGCAGTGTCCTCCCGCCTCTGTAGTAGTCCACACGGACCACCTGGAACTCCACTCTCCTTGTCCCACAAGGAAGTGGAAGGAGTCACACCCTCCTGTTGACGTACTAGTCGCCAACATGCTCTCCTGCCTCCTGTTGCAACTGCAGTTGTCCTTCCCTTGCTGCACCTCCCTTTTGCGGGAAGCACTTGCTCGGGCTCTCTCACGGTTACCAAAACCAGAGAGAACGACAACTTGCAGAGAAACTGGTTGCACTGAGCTGTACTGTGAGAAGCCCCCAATACCCCCTATATATAGGAGAGTCATGGGACAGGGTTCTCCATCCCGGGAAATGCGGGACTAAAAAGCAGGAGTAGAAGGGTTCGGGATTTTCCACAAAAAACAACCATCTCGCAACTTGAAATGATCGGTTCACAACTGAACCGATCGGTTCGGCCATTGAGCCGATCGGTTGGACCTGAGCCGATCGTTTGGGGCACTCCAACCGATCGGTTGGTGCCCTGAACCGATCGGTTCATGGTCCTAATCCGGCTCAAAAAAAAAACTTTCCTTGTTTCTTTCCCAATTGGTATCGAATACCAATATTATTCCCAATCGAATTGGGCAATTTGAAACCAAAGGAAAATTCTTGCCGACATGACTTTTTCCCAACTGGTCGGTTGCACCAGTTGAGCTGATTAGTTCAACCCTTGAACCGGTCATTTCAACCTGGGCATGAGCCGATCGGCCTGGACACTCCAGCCGACCGGTTCAGCAACCTCATCCAACCGGTTCATCACATGAACCGATCGGTTGGGAGCACAGGTTGGGCAAAATCAGTCAATTGCAATTTCAATCAATCCGATACTCCAATCAATGCGTCCAACACCTTGAACCATACGATATTGAGCTATCGACTGATTGATTGTTTAATTGAACTACTAAACTCCTTTAGTAATCAATCTAAACATTGCTTTGTGGACAAAACTTCTCTTCCAGGTTAAATCCTATGTGTGTGACCCTGCAGGTCCATTTCACGTTGGCAGTGAAAGTCCATAACACTTATGACTTAACAAGCAAAGAGCGGTGCCTAGTCACACATCAGTGCTACCCAAGTGAAAGTAGAAAGTTGGAGAACAACTTTCATCCTACAATCCGTTAATGGTGTTACAGTGAATGTATAATTCCTTTGTCACTGATATCCCGAATGAACTCGAGGCATGGAACAGTCATCCTGTCAACGTTCATTCACTTCCTTGATCTCAGAGTAGACTGGAAGAGATATGTATGACATCAGTATCACATACTGATTCACAGATGCATGCACGCCTTTCTCAATCCTACTCATCAAGTGGCCATGGATATCAAACTCCCTCAGGAGGGACAAATCCCATATCTATCAATCACCCCTCAAAAGCCCCATGTGTCAAAGCCACCCAATCATCACCTTTATAACAACCCATGTTTCAGGATTGCGTTTGATGATGTCAAAGTGTACCCAACGACATGTGTTGAGTGTAGTGATTTCAGGTCTAAGAATCACACTCACCACCATCACTGTGAGTACTGACTGTGACTACCATCTCATGGTTCCATGTGTCAAACTCACGGTGGGTCTGTCCGGTACACTTGTTCTCTAACAAGTACCTATGTGTTTGGTTTGATATCTCTATATCATGACTAATGAGATTCTGTCATCAACCAACACCACAATCTAGTCTTGTGTGTCATTGCTGTCTATCTACCTTCCACAATGACATCCGACTAGGGACATAACAAGAATGTACAAACTCTTAGCATCTGTATGATCTCATCGTTCATGTCCTTAACCTGAAAGCATACGTCATTGAGTTCTGTCATTCTTTAGACATTCAATCTGTTCTATCACTATCTCATATGACTGAACCAGAATGAATTGGAAGCTCGCCTTTGATGTTAATCAAATCAATCTTAATGTATCCCACCAATCATCCCATGATTGGCTCTCAGGGCTTACATCCCAACAGACTCCCACTTGCACTGTGAGCCAATCACACTTGAATCATATTCATAGTGATCTTCAAACATGTCCCACGTGTTACTGTGCTCTAGTGCCAACATAGTGAGAAATGGCAACACCTTGCCAAAGTCTGTACAAATTGCATGTCTCACATCTCTTCGCTGTACGTCACACGTATGAGATAGAGTTGTCGTAATATGCGATCTAGTATTCCTTTGCTAACCTTTAGCCACATTGCATGATCAAGGATTCCAGACTTGTCATCAATGAGTGGAATATAAGTTCATCTCATGAACCTTCAGATCCATATAGTATCCACTGCTGTTCTCTAACACACAGATACTCGGCATTTCCCTTTTAAATGGTTTTATTGGAGCACTTCCAATTATCAACAAACATTCTCTTTTATACATCTTATGTATATTTTGCGATTAATTTTCTGTCCTTTCGGAAGTTCACATCAATGTAACTCTTTACATCGAACTCTTCCTTATCTCCATAGAACTAGTACTTCACAAGCACTTATCAAGTTCTCATGGTATTCCAGTAACCCTTACTGGAAGTAGACAGACATCCACTCGTCATGTCCTACATACGAGTTATCAGGATGAGCACATCATATTTCCATGTCCTACATACAAGATGATGAATGCATTTTATTCTTGCCATGTCATACATGCAAGATAATGGGATGATTACATACATGATAGATCCATATCTATTCTTAGTGTTCCCATTCTTCATAAGAATTGGACACTTGGCCTTGGGATACTAACTCCATGTAACATGGACAAGTTTTCTCCCACTGAATCTGTGCATACTGAACACTTCAGTACAGATTGTCAATGTATGCTTTCTCTTTCCAGGTCAAGAGATTTTCGAGAACTATCTCTATAGATCTCTTTTCCTATCACACAGGAAACATCTCTATCTTCCTTAAAGATAATTTCCACTTTTGGATTTCCATTTTAGAACAATTCCATTTCACATCAATATGTGGAATGTGAATACGCTCCCACTAAATCACAGATCCCTTCTTTATCTTTGATATATCAGTCAAACCCTTTAACTATATCATCAAAGTAAAGATCCAATTTTGAGTTGCTTGTACTCAATCAATCACATTGATTAGTCCATTGTAACTTATAGACTTCATTTGCATCAGTGGATTCATAAACCTTATAGGCTGTGTCACGTACACATCCTGGTTTTATTCCTCATAGGAATGCGGTTTTAGCATCCATATGACAAATGTCTTAGTCATTAAGTTGCAATCAAAAAGCATCATCCTTCTCAAAAATGTTATCCATGTGTCTTAACACTTAAGACTCATTTGCACTTATGGATATGATCCAATGAGTGCTACCATCAAGGTCATACCTTATGGTTCACATGGAAGTCATTTAGGATGTAATGGTTTTAAACCATAACTCAAGATTCGGTTCCTCATATTCATCTTGATAGTTGTCTCATCATATGAACAACTGATCACACAGATAATTGAGGTGTATCTATTAAAGATATAAGAACTCACAACCCTTGTGATTCTTAATTTCTTTTATTAGTGTGGGGTATTCATTTATTAAGAAGAATTCAGTTATTTGATAATCATTCTCTAACTCCTTAGAGTATGATTCCTTCTTGATTCAGACATCACCATGCCTTAATCACGAGTTTACTATGATACACTATCATAATTACTCATAAGGATATCAAACATTTGGTCCAAGTATTTCATTCATTGATCTCATCAAGAATTAATACTTTACCAAATTTGTACTTCATTTATGATAATCTTGAACACTTCAAGACATTCATATTGGTATTTCTCTAAACACCATTTTAAGTATTAGCATTTATTCCAATAGGTATGTAAATACATCACATGTATTATACCTATAGGATAATCACTCTCCCACTACATTAGTGAAGATTGATCAATCATGTCTAAGATATTCTTGTCCCTTACTGGTTCTCTAACCAAAAGAGTCTAGTTTTATCCATCACATGGAAACTAGACATGAATTTCTCATGATTAATGCTAATTAAATTGTTTGAGTTATCTATAACTTTTAGGTATCGTGTTATCTTATGCATATCAAATATCACAAGATAAATAAGGCATTGCCACAAAGATCACATCTTTATAAATTGAAACATCTCTTTATTAATTGCCATCATTGTCATACAATATGCAAAAATAAAGCGTTTCTATCTATTGGCAAGTATGAAATAGCAGTTCATAACTGTATTACATGCCTTATTGGCTGAAAATAAACTAAAGTATTCCTATCTATAAAGGCAACACTTGCCCCAAGTAAGAATGCTTTACACTTTACATCTTGATATCATATGTAACATCCATGACCTGGGTTATGAGTCAACCCTAGGTGTTTTGCCTAAATATGTAATTAAATCTTTGTGATTAACTCTGAGCATGTAATTAAGTTTCTCAGAAACGTATATTTCAGTATTTGCTCCTTTTTATTTATTTAAAGTTGTAGCATTGTTTTGATATACATGGACCTATGTGCAAATTACCCAGTTAAAAGGGTTAGCTTGCAATTTGCACATGATGAGATGTTCCTCTGATGTTGAGACATCATGAGAAATCTGTTTAGCCAAGTTTGAGGGATTTCCCAAGCTAAGGCACCAAGGTGCAGCTGTGGAAGCAATCCCAGTGCTTAAAACCCTAATTTGGGGTAAAATGCAATTTACCCAAATTAAGGGATGCAAATTGTGAAATATGTCATCTAAAGTATCTTTTTAGACTCTTGACATCATTTAGAGAAGAAATGATGAGGAAGTCACCTCAATTGAATTATCAAGTTATGAGATATGCCTTGTGATTGAATAATCAGGGTATATGTGCAATATTTCTTTATGTATGTACCTCAGTATTAGCTTTCTCTCCTTTACCTTCTTCTCCTAAGACCTTAAGAGAAGGTTTGTCCTTAGAATAAAGAGGAAGGAACGATCAAGTAAAGAAGGAGGGACCTAGTTGGAATTATGGACAACTTATGAACTAATGTTGAAAATCCTACCCCATGTATATAAGCTCTCCTTCCCTTAGTTGCAAGGGAACTCACCTTCGTTCCCTTACTGTTTCATTTCACCAAAGACGACCAAGGACTGCCTTGGATCTAAGGAGGACGACCAAGGGGTGCAAGGTAGGTTTAAACCCCTCTTCTTGCCTAATTCCATGGTTAAAACTCGAATTCAAGGTCATCTTCATGGCTAACTCTTGAAACCCTACCTTTCTAGCCGTCTCTTTTCATCCTTCCTTGGAGTTTTCACCTTGGCCAACCTGAGGGAACTCAAGGACGCCATTAGAGCTTGGATCTTGAAAGCTTGGAGCTCAAGAAACAAGCTTTAGGCGGGTTTTATAACTCTAAACCTATGCTTTACTATGTGCATCTTTATATGCGTTTTAATGATAGCTCTTAGTATTTCCCTACTTTTCCCTGCTATTTTGCTAGCAAACCCATGGGATATTCGTACTGTTCTTGAGCTAGGAGATGAAGGCGTTATTTCCAAGAAAAACCCACCGCGTTTCTTTTCCTTAAACGGTCCTAACAGTTTGCTCTCTCGGACTCAAGACCGCGAGGTGAGCAAACGGTCTCGAGACCGCGACAGGGAAAACGGTCTCAAGACCGTTTGGCCCCGTTGACCGAGCGTGGACCGTATAATAAATCTGTTTCTAATTATATAGGCTAATTACCCTCAAAATTTGGAAGACTAACTCCAAAGGAATCGGGAGATATGACCTTTTTAAGTCACAACTTTAAATGAATTTATTCCTGATTCTCAAACGGTCTGAAATTGCCTTTTTGGGCAAACGGTCTCAAGACCGTGTAAGGTCGTTGACTAAGCGTTGACCGTATGAGATTACTGTTCAAAATTATGTTAATTAACAACTAACCAAGTTTGATGGTATAATTCCAAACGGGCTAAGAGTTGAAGGGTCAATACTAGGGCTAACCCTAGGTAAAATCAGTACTGAAATTATGGTGACCTAATTAGGGTTTTTAGGGTTGATTGACCTAAACGGTCACAAGACCGTTTGAGGGTCACCAAACGGTCTCAAGACCACGAGGGAAATCAACCAAGACCGTTTGGAGGTCTGGGGTCAAGATTTGTTGACCAATTGAAGGTACTTTTATACCAATTTACATTGCAATTAAATATTGATATAATCATCAACTCAATTTGTTCAACCTTGATGAATTTTCACTAGAATCCAAAATTGGATGGGCAAACGGTCTCAAGACCGTTTGGAACTCATCCAAACGGTCTCAAGACCGAGAGGACAATCACCCAAGACCGTTTGAAGGTCTAGGGTTGAGTAATTTGACCAATTGAGGACCCAATTGCAAATAAGTTATCAATTTAATCAAAATTCTGTTTTGTGGGTCAATCATGGTTCAACCCCTATCAAATCACCTTAGACTTTGATAAAATCTTGGGCAAGCGGTCTTAAGACCATGTTGGGTCCACCCACATGACTTCAAGACCGTTTGGGCCAAGTTTGGGCCCAATTGGAGCTCAATTGAAGGGTTCAACCTTGTGTTGATGCACACTGTTGAATGTTGATGGGTGAACATTGATAGACCCTAATTGAATCGATTTCAACCATAATTGGTTAACCATTATGGGTCAATTGAATGACCAAGTGATCAAGCATAATCTTAATTGACTAAATCCATAAGTGGCCAACATAGCTTTGACCATTTGAGGGCTTCAACATGGGTTGACATTATCGGTTGCATCTTTGAGCCTTGTTGAAGGACCAAGCGGCTGAGACCATGAGAGCCTCGCGGTCTCAAGACCGTGAGAGGGCTCACGGTCTCAAGACCGTGAGGGGGCTCACGGTCTCAAGACCGAGAGGAGGCTCGCGGTCTCAAGACCGTGAAGGGCCTCGCGGTCCTAAGGTCAAAGAAGGGCAAACGGTCTTCATGACCCTCGCGGTCTCAACTCAAATTGGTCTTCGCGGTCTCAACATTAACTTGAACCAATGGGAGGCTTCGTGGTCTTGAACCCTTGAAGAGGCTCGCGGTCTTGAAGCCTAGGGGGGCTCGCGGTCTTGGAGTTAGAAAGAGGCTCGCGGTCTTGGAGGGTCAAAGTGGGAAAACGGTCAACACTTTCAACCAATCTCAATCCAATTGATGATTAATGATTGAAATCAATCAAGTGATTCAAGGTTGACCTCATTCAATCATTTGATGATGTAAATGGTTCAATGTTGCCCAAATAAAACCCTAATGATAATCTAGGATAGTAAGGGGTTATTTGACTAAGGGTTTTGACCATGATGATGATCAATGGGATGAATTACCAATATACCCCTGAAGGGTCAATTGAGTTATACCTTGCTCAATTCAAACCCTAATTACATGAGAATGATGTTTTTAGTCATAATGACTCTATCCAACTTGATCTAGTCTAATATTACCATCAACCATTAGTATGATGAAAGAGAAAGTACTTCTAGAGAGAGAAAGTACCCTAGAGAGAGAAAGTAACTCTAATCACATAATGATGATGTTTTTGGCTATGTTAGCCTATGATGCCTCAATCCAATCTGTTTTAGAGTGATGTTGACATCACCTAACCTTATGATGAGAGAGAAAGTACTTCTAGAGAGAGAAAGTACTTCTAGAGAGAGAAAGTACCCTTTTTAAATGGAAACTCAATTGAAGCATCCCCAATACACAGAAATGAGCATAATTAGGGTATGATCCACCTGTGTGAGATCATAGAAACCCTAATTATGATAAATGGTGAACCTTTAACTAATCCAATAGTATCAATGAAGATATTACTCATACATGATGATGTTATGAGTTTAATTCACCTTGATGTGAATGGTAAACCCTAATTCAAGGGTGATGACATGTGATGTGAATAGTAAACCCTAATTCAAGGGTAATGGCATGCTTTTGAGTATTAAACTCTATTTGATTTGAGTTAAAGATTTAACTCTTATGACAAGAGTAGGAAGTACATTCCTTATTGTTGTATTACCTTTATCAGATGTATTAACCATGCAGGTTCTGATATGAGGGTAATCATATCCAGGTATGGATGTTGATGTTATATTCATTAAAGGCATGTTGTTAGCCTTATGAATAAGTAAGGTAATTTGATGCCTTGCCAGTGGCATCCTATGCTGATAATGGGCTATGAGAGCCATGAACACCATCAAGGTCATGCCTTAGAGATGACTTGTGATGAGGATAATGAGAAATGATGATTGATATGAGTTAGGCCTGTTACATTTAGTATTCTTCTTTTATAGCTGCTATGCTATTGTTATTATTTGCAGAACAATGTATGCTGTTAAAGAATACTGAATGTACCTAACTAATCAAGTATAATGTAGAGCCCTGATCATAGATCCATCATTGTCAGAAATTAAGTGATGGTGAAACAAGTTTTCCACGGGGAACTCCTGGAGCACATACTTTTGAGTATGTGGGGTACATGGATGTGTAGAACCTTACATCCTAGTGTAGGAAAGTGATGTAGATGTGGAATCCATCCATCCTTTACTATAGTTCCATACCGTATCAGTGGTAGGTAAACATGAAACCTCCTGATGACGAAGAAAGCACAGATATCCGTATCAGTGGTAGGTAAATATGAAACCTCCTGATGACGAAGAGAGTACTGAACGCCACTGTGACTCTAGAATAGCGAAGGACCAGTTTACCCTGGTAAGCTATAGTAGTAGAGACACGAGATGTCCTACAAGTGATCCTCGTACTGACCGAGGAAGGTGAAGGTCATGAGAATCCGACTCTCTTAATGACCTATGTATGATACTGATGTGACTTCTCAGCGATCAGTTGGGGTATGAGTGGTAAGCCTCATCTCCACAGGGCATAATGTTGTTTGTAAAACATAATCAACCATGTAGTATAACTTGTTAGAGATAACTCCAAGTTAGTTGATTGATGTTACATTGCAATAGTGTTTATATTCTCCATATCTCCCAAATGGTTGAGATCTTGTTATACCTGCAACTGTTACAGAATGCTTTGAAGGCATTACTGCTTAAAATATTCTTTGATGTTATAATAAAGCTTCTGGCGAAGAGTTATAACTCTCGCTGGGACAATTATGTATAATTGTCTCACCCCGTAGGCTTCAACTTTTTAGGTGGACGTCGGAGACGAAGGAACCAACCTACAGGTGACCAGTCTCAGCAGCAGCAGCACCAGGGGCAGCAGTAATCTCAGGTGGAGATTTGTCCTACCATGTGGTGTAGTTAGAGTCAGTCCTATGTGTCCTCTGTACTCTCAGGTCTTGGAGTCTTTTGTATAGTGATCTTGAGATTTTGTATCTTGATGTATATAATTACTCGAGAAGTAATTATCCTGAGATGTAAATAGTTTATCTCTCTTTATGAAAGAAGCTTTTATGGATTCAAGCTCTTATCTCGAAAAGTTTTAATTTCCCATGATTTTTGTCTTCCGCTGATTACCGATTCGCTTCCGCTACGTTTTAATCGTGTTTATGTCATGGTTTGGAGATCAGAGCCCACAACTAGTGGTATCAGAGCTCCAGGTTCAGTCGAGTCTACAGAGGCATAGGACTTAGGATGTCGAGTCTACCTTTAGTACTCCTTCCTAATCTAATAGAATCTTCTGCTCCTTAGGAGAAGAAGATACATAAGAATGTCAGAACATCGTGAAGAGCACGTGGCAGAGAGTAGTGCTAGTGCGCCTCGAGGTGGTGCAAGAGTTTCGAGAATAGAACAACCTGCACCTGAGTCGCCAAGAGAGCCACCCCAGTTCGACCCAGCTGACATGAGTGATCCAGCTGTACAGACAATCTTCGGGCAGTTCATGACTGCCATGACACATATAACCGATAGGATGCCCATTCCTGCACCTAGGGCACCTGCCCAGCCTGAAGCACAAGGTATTGGTAAGACATTCGAACGACTTCGTCGTGTCGGAGCTACCGAGTACTTCGGAACTGCCGACCCTACAGATGCTGACTTATGGTTGACAGAGTTGGAGAAGGCTTTCAGGATTCTTATGATTCCGGAAGCTGAGAAGGTTAGACATGCTGTCTATCTTCTCAAAGGCAGTGCTGGTCACTGGTGGAACATGGAAGAGCAGAAGAGACCTGGAGTAGAGTTCTCATGGGAAGAGTTTCGTCGGGAATTTATCAATAGATATTTTCCAAAGACCTTCCTAGATGAGAAGATCTCTCATTTTGAAAAACTAAGGCAGGGTATGATGAACATTAGTGAATATGAAGCTAAGTTCATGGAGTTGTTGTGGTTCTTTCCGCACATGGCTGCTACGGATGAGGAAAGAATCAGAAGATTCGAAAAGGGTTTGAATTCCGATATGTCAACCCCTGTGTCTGCCTTAGAAATCAGAGAGAGATTCTCTACCTTCATTGAGTCAGTCCGAAGGATAGAGAGATCTGTGGTTGAGAAAAGACAAACCCATAAAAGATATCCACAGTTCCAGGGTTCTTCATCTAGGGATTCCAAGAAACCTAGATTCTCTGCACCTAACCCTCCACCACCCAGATCGAGTTTTCAAACTCAATGGACACCAAGCAGAGGTAGAGGACGGAGTCAACCACTTCAAGGGACGCACAGTTCTGCATCAGTGTCAGTTACTGGACCACCCAGACCACAACAACAGGAGAGGAGTTGCTACAACTATGGTAAGGTGGGACACTTGATGAAGGATTGCCGTTCTAGGCCTGTCGGTGTGACACAACAACCCCCGAGACAGAATCAACAGGGATCTCAGAATAGACAACATCAAGGAGCAGCTCGAGGACGTGGACAAGCGTCTCAACCTGGATCATAAGCACCACCTCAACACCAGGCGACTGCAAGGTTCTATGCTATGAACCCACCTGAGGCAGTGGTTAATCCACGGGTAGTGGCAGGTCAGATGAAACTTTTATATTCTGATATGTCTATATCCTGTGATGTATCCGTTCTGATTGATCCAGGTGCTACGCACTCTTTCATCACTCGTGAAGTGATTCGTAACTGTAGTATGACTGTTAGCCTTAGAGCAGATAGTTTGTTGTTAGAGACTCCGTTGAGTGGGTCTGCCGTTTTACAGGAGGTGTGTTCTCCCTGCATCCTTTTCTTTTCTGACCATCGCATTCAAGTGGATCTTATACCACTTGATATGCAGGGATTTGATATAATCCTCGGGATGGATACCTTAGAAAGGTATAGAGTTGTCTTGGATTGTGAGTCCAAGTTGGCTGTGTTTGCTGATGAAAGCAACACATGGATCTTTCAAGGTGAAAGAAAGATTCTGCCTACCTGTCTTGTATCAGCCATGGTTGCTGATAAGTTGTTGAGGCAAGGATGTTATGCATTCTTAGCCCATGTGGTAGATGTTACCAAGGAAAGGACCAATCCTGCTGAAGTTCCCATAGTCAGGGAATTCAAGGATGTGTTTCCTGAAGAACTTCCTGGTATACCACCACCTCGGGAGATTGATTTTGAAATTAATCTGATTCCAGATACGAAACCCATAGCTCAAACTCCGTATAGAATGGCGCCTGCCGAGATGGCAGAACTCAAGAAACAACTTCAAGAATTACTTGAGAGAGGTTTTATCCGACCGAGTACTTCACCTTGGGGTGCTCCGGTCTTGTTTGTTAAAAAGAAAGATGGGTCAATGCGGTTGTGCATCGACTATAGACAACTCAATAAAGTAACAATAAAGAATAAGTATCCTCTACCGAGAATTGATGATCTCTTTGACCAGTTGCGTGGTGCAACAGACTTCTCAAAAATAGACTTGAGGTCTGGATATCACCAACTCCGCATTAAGGATAGTGACATATCCAAGTCTGCCTTTAGGACAAGATATGGTCACTATGAGTTCACGGTGATGTCGTTTGGACTAACTAATGCACCAGCTGCATTTATGGAACTCATGAATAGAGTTTTTTGACCTTTCCTTGATCAGTGTGTTGTCATCTTCATAGATGACATACTGATTTATAGTAAGGATGCCCAGCAGCATGAGCAACATCTTCGCCAAGTTTTTACCTTGCTAAGAGAACATAAGCTATACGCCAAGTTTAGCAAGTGTGAGTTCTGGCTGCCGGAGGTATCTTTTCTTGGACATGTAATATCCGCCTCGGGAATTTGTGTTGACCCTACAAAGGTAGAATCTGTTCTACAATGGGAACAACCGAAGACACCGACGGAGATTCGAAGTTTCTTGGGGTTAGCTGGCTATTATCGAAGGTTCATTAAGAACTTTAGTTCTATAGCCTTACCTTTGACCAAGTTAACCCGGAAAGATGTTCCTTTTTCTTGGAGTAATAAGTGTCAACAATATTTCCAGTTACTGAAGGAGAAGTTGACAAGTGCACCTGTGCTAGTGCTACCTGAACAAGGAAAAGGATATGTAGTTTTCTGTGATGCTTCCAAGAATGGACTAGGATGTGTGTTGATGCAGGATAAACAAGTGATTTCTTTTGCTTCCCGACAGCTTAAGAAACACGAGGAGAATTATCCAACACACGATCTAGAGTTAGCTGCTGTGGTTCATGCTTTGAAGATCTGGAGACATTATCTCTACGGAGAGACATTTCAGATTTTCACAGACCATAAAAACCTTAAGTATATCTTCTCTCAGCATGAGCTCAACATGAGGCAACGTCGCTGGATGGAGTTAATCAAGGACTACGACTGTACAATTGATTACCATCCAGGCAAGGCCAATGTTGTTGCAGATGCCTTGAGTAGGAAATCAGCAACATCAACCATGAATAGAGCACAACTAAACTCTTTAGTATGCTGTAGAAGAGATATGCTTATCTCTTTAAGGCAAAACAATGTATAGTTGAAGGTGTCATTGTTAACCGGTTTGTTAGCTGAGATGCATATTAAACCTACTCTAAGGGAGCAGATTAAAGAGGCACAGCTAGATGATGCTGCAGTTCAACATATAAGATCTGAGTATGGAAATGAGAAGCAAGATGGTTTTCATGACTCAAAAAATCAAGTAGCTTGTTATAATGGAAGAATGATAGTTCCGGATGTGGACAACTTGAGGAAGTTAGTCCTGGAAGAAGCCCATTCTTCCATGTATGCTATGCATCCAGGGAGAACCAAGATGTATCGGAATTTGAAAGATTTGTATTGGTGGCCTGGGATGAAGAAGGACGTTGCAGAGTTTGTTCTGAGGTGTCCTGTGTGTCAGCAAGTTAAAGCTGAACACCAGAAGCCTGCAGGGACAATGCAACCTTTACCCATATCACAGTGGAAGTGGGACCATGTGACCATGGACTTTGTTGTTGGCCTACCCAGGACAAGCAAAGGACATGATTCCATTTGGGTAATTGTTGATATGTTGACTAAGACAACACATTTCTTACCTGTCAAAACAACCTATTCTGCTGAAAGGTTATCAGAGTTGTATGTTAAAGAGATAGTGCGTTTGCACGGAGTTCCTGTCACAATAGTTTCTGACAGAGGTCCTCAGTTTACAAGTCATTTTTGGGAACAATTACATAGAGCCTTAGGCACTAAGATGAGGTTTAGTACGGCCTTTCATCCACATACTGATGGACAGTCGGAAAGGACCATACAAACCTTAGAAGACCTGTTGCGAGCATGTGTTCTCCAGTTCACCGGAAGTTGGGATCTACACCTAAGCTTGATAGAGTTTGCCTATAAAAATAGCTATCAGCATAGTATTGATATGGCACCTTATGAAGCCTTATATGGTAGACGTTGTAGATCACCTTTGTGTTGGTTTGAAACTGGTGAGCATCAGTTGTTAGGTCCTGACCTTGTGCAGCAAACCACAGAAAAGATTAAAGTTATACAACATAAGATTAAGACTGCTCAGGATAGGCAGAAATCTTATGCTGACAAACGTCGTAGACCCTTAGAATTCCAAGTTGGAGACAAAATGTATCTTAAGGTCTCACCTTGGAAAGGGGTCCTTCATTTTGGAAGGAAAGGGAAGTTAGCTCCTAGATATATGGGGCCTTATCCAATCATTGAACGGATTGGAAAGGTAGCATATAAACTAGAGCTTCCCCCAGAATTACAGAGGTTACATCCTGTGTTTCACATTTCTATGTTGAAGAAATGTCACCCAGACACCGAGTCAGTTCTACAACCTATGGAGGTAGAATTGAATGATGACATATCCTATGAGGAGGGACCGGTGTCAATCCTTGATAAGCGAATTAAAAAGCTAAAAAAGAAAGATATAAGTCTTGTGAAAGTCCTCTGGAACCATCGTGGTATTGAAGAAGCCACTTGGGAGTTAGAGGATGAGATGAGAAGGAATTATCCTGCCCTTTTCTCTTAGTATGTTTTATCGATTTCGGGGACGAAATCCTTGTAAGGGGTGGATAATTTGTAACATCCCTGACCTGGGTTATGAGTCAACCCTAGGTGTTTTGCCTAAATATGTAATTAAATCTTTGTGATTAACTCTGAGCATGTAATTAAGTTTCTCAGAAACGTATATTTCAGTATTTGCTCCTTTTTATTTATTTGAAGTTGTAGCATTGTTTTGATATACAGGGACCTATGTGCAAATTACCCAGTTAAAAGGGTTAGCTTGCAATTTGCACATGATGAGATGTTCCTATGATGTTGAGACATCATGAGAAATCTGTTTAGCCAAGTTTGAGGGATTTCCCAAGCTAAGGCACCAAGGTGCAGCTGTGGAAGCAATCCCGGTGCTTAAAACCCTAATTTGGGGTAAAATGCAATTTACCCAAATTAAGGGATGCAAATTGTGAAATATGTCATCTAAAGTATCTTTTTAGAATCTTGCCATCATTTAGAGAAGAAATGATGAGGAAGTCACCTCAATTGAATTATCAAGTTATGAGATATGCCTTGTGATTGAATAATCAGGGTATATGTGCAATATTTCTTTATGTATGTACCTCAGTATTAGCTTTCTCTCCTTTACCTTCTTCTCCTAAGACCTTAAGAGAAGGTTTGTCCTTAGAATAAAGAGGAAGGAATGATCAAGTAAAGAAGGAGGGACCTAGTTGGAATTATGGACAACTTATGAACTAATGTTGAAAATCCTACCCCATGTATATAAGCTCTCCTTCCCTTAGTTGCAAGGGAACTCACCTTCGTTCCCTTACTGTTTCATTTCACCAAAGACGACCAAGGACTGCCTTGGAGCTAAGGAGGACGACCAAGGGGTGCAAGGTAGGTTTAAACCCCTCTTCTTGCCTAATTCCATGGTTAAAACTCGAATTCAAGGTCATCTTCATGGCTAACTCTTGAAACCCTACCTTTCTAGCCGTCTCTTTTCATCCTTCCTTGGAGTTTTCACCTTGGCCAACCTGAGGGAACTCAAGGACGCCATTAGAGCTTGGAGCTTGAAAGCTTGGAGCTCAAGAAACAAGCTTTAAGCGGGTTTTATAACTCTAAACCTATGCTTTACTATGTGCATCTTTATATGCGTTTTAATGATAGCTCTTAGTATTTCCGTACTTTTCCCTGGTATTTTGCAAGCAAACCCATGGGATATTCATACTGTTCTTGAGCTAGGAGATGCAGTCGTTATTTCCAAGAAAAACCCACCGCTTTTCTTTTCCTTAAACGGTCCTAACAGTTTTCTCTCTCGGACTCAAGACCGCGAGGTGAGCAAACGGTCTCGAGACCGCGACAGGGCAAACGGTCTCAAGACCGTTTGGCCCCGTTGACCGAGCGTGGACCGTATAAGAAATCTGTTCCTAATTATATAGGCTAATTACCCTCCAAATATGGGAGACTAACTCCAAAGGAATCGGGATATATGACCTTTTTAAGTCACAACTTTAAATGAAATTATTCCTGATTCTCAAACGGTCTGAAATTGCCTTTTTGGGCAAACGGTCTCAAGACCGTGTAAGGTCGTTGACTAAGCGTTGACCGTATGAGATTACTGTTCAAAATTATGTTAATTAACAACTCACCAAGTTTGATGGTCTAATTCCAAACGGGCTAAGAGTTGAAGGGTCAATACTAGGGCTAACCCTAGGTAAAATCAGTACTGCAATTATGGTGACCTAATTAGGGTTTTTAGGGTTGATTGACCTAAACGGTCTCAAGACCGTTTGGGGGTCACCAAACGGTCTCAAGACCGCGAGGGCAATCAACCAAGACCATTTGGAGGTCTGGGGTCAAGATTTGTTGACCAATTGAAGGTACTTTTATACCAATTTACATTGCAATTAAATATTGATATAATCATCAACTCAATTTGTTCAACCTTGATGAATTTTCACTAGAATCCAAAATTGGATGGGCAAACGGTCTCAAGACCGTTTGGAACTCATCCAAACGGTCTCAAGACCGAGAGGACAATCACCCAAGACCGTTTGAAGGTCTAGGGTTGAGTAATTTGACCAATTGAGGACCCAATTGCAAATAAGTTATCAATTTAATCAAAATTCTGTTTTGTGGGTCAATCATGGTTCAACCCCTATCAAATCACCTTAGACTTTGATATAATCTTGGGAAAGCGGTCTTAAGACCATCTGGGGTCCACCCACATGACCTCAAGACCGTTTGGGCCAAGTTTGGGCCCAATTGGAGCTCAATTGAAGGGTTCAACCTTGTGTTGATGCACACTGTTGAGTGTTGATGGGTGAACATTGATAGACCCTAATTGAATCGATTTCAACCATAATTGGTTAACCATTATGGGTCAATTGAATGACCAAGTGATCAAGCATAATCTTAATTGACTAAATCCATAAGTGGCCAACATAGCTTTGACCATTTGAGGGCTTCAACATGGGTTGACATTATCGGTTGCATCTTTGAGCCTTGTTGAAGGACCAAGCGGCTGAGACCATGAGAGCCTCGCGGTCTCAAGACCGTGAGAGGGCTCACGGTCTCAAGACCGTGAGGGGGCTCATGGTCTCAAGACCGAGAGGAGGCTCGCGGTCTCAAGACTATGAAGGGCCTCGCGGTCCTAAGGTCAAAGAAGGGCAAACGGTCTTCATGACCCTCGCGGTCTCAACTCAAATTGGTCTTCGCGGTCTCAACATTAACTTGAACCAATGGGAGGCTTCGCGGTCTTGAACCCTTGAAGAGGCTCGTGGTCTTGAAGCCTAGGGGGGCTCGCGGTCTTGGAGTTAGAAAGAGGCTCGCAGTCTTGGAGGGTCAAAGTGGGCAAACGGTCAACACTTTCAACCAATCTCAATCCAATTGATGATTAATGATTGAAATCAATCAAGTGATTCAAGGTTGACCTCATTCAATCATTTGATGATGTAAATGGTTCAATGTTGCCCAAATCAAACCCTAATGATAATCTAGGATAGTAAGGGGTTATTTGACTAAGGGTTTTGACCATGATGATGATCAATGGGATGAATTACCAATATACCCCTGAAGGGTCAATTGAGTTATACCTTGCTCAATTCAAACCCTAATTACATGAGAATGATGTTTTTAGTCATAATGACTCTATCCAACTTGATCTAGTCTAATATTACCATCAACCATTAGTATGATGAAAGAGAAAGTACTTCTAGAGAGAGAAAGTACCCTAGAGAGAGAAAGTAACTCTAATCACATAATGATGATGTTTTTGGCTATGTTAGCCTATGATGCCTCAATCCAATCTGTTTTAGAGTGATGTTGACATCACCTAACCTTATGATGAGAGAGAAAGTACTTCTAGAGAGAGAAAGTACTTCTAGAGAGAGAAAGTACCCTTTTTAAATGGAAACTCAATTGAAGCATCCCCAATACACAGAAATGAGCATAATTAGGGTATGATCCACCTGTGTGAGATCATAGAAACCCTAATTATGATAAATGGTGAACCTTTAACTAATCCAATAGTATCAATGAAGATATTACTCATACATGATGATGTTATGAGTTTAATTCACCTTGATGTGAATAGTAAACCCTAATTCAAGGGTGATGACATGTGATGTGAATAGTAAACCCTAATTCAAGGGTAATGGCATGCTTTTGAGTATTAAACTCTATTTGATTTGAGTTAAAGATTTAACTCTTATGACAAGAGTAGGAAGTACATTCCTTATTGTTGTATTACCTTTATCAGATGTATTAACCATGCAGGTTCTGATATGAGGGTAATCATATCCAGGTATGGATGTTGATGTTATATTCATTAAAGGCATGTTGTTAGCCTTATGAATAAGTAAGGTAATCTGATGCCTTGCCAGTGGCATCCTATGCTGATAATGGGCTATGAGAGCCATGAACACCATCAAGGTCATGCCTTAGAGATGACTTGTGATGAGGATAATGAGAAATGATGATTGATATGAGTTAGGCCTGTTACATTTAGTATTCTTCTTTTATAGCTGCTATGCTATTGTTATTATTTGCAGAACAATGTATGCTGTTAAAGAATACTGAATGTACCTAACTAATCAAGTATAATGTAGAGCCCTGATCATAGATCCATCATTGTCAGAAATTAAGTGATGGTGAAACAGGTTTTCCACGGGGAACTCCTGGAGCACATACTTTTGAGTATGTGGGGTACATGGATGTGTAGAACCTTACATCCTAGTGTAGGAAAGTGATGTAGATGTGGAATCCATCCATCCTTCACTATAGTTCCATACCGTATCAGTGGTAGGTAAACATGAAACCTCCTGATGACGAAGAAAGCACAGATATCCGTATCAGTGGTAGGTAAATATGAAACCTCCTGATGACGAAGAGAGTACAGAACGCCACTGTGACTCTAGAATAGCGAAGGACCAGTTTACCCTGGTAAGCTATAGTAGTAGAGACACGAGATGTCCTACAAGTGATCCTCGTACTGACCGAGGAAGGTGAAGGTCATGAGAATCCGGCTCTCTTAATGACCTATGTATGATACTGATGTGACTTCTCAGCGATCAGTTGGGGTATGAGTGGTAAGCCTCATCTCCACAGGGTATAATGTTGTTTGTAAAACATAATCAACCATGTAGTATAACTTGTTAGAGATAACTCCAAGTTAGTTGATTGATGTTACATTGCAATAGTGTTTATATTCTCCATATCTCCCAAATGGTTGAGATCTTGTTATACCTGCAACTGTTACAGAATGCTTTGAAGGCTTTACTGCTTAAAATATTCTTTGATGTTATAATAAAGCTTCTGGCGAAGAGTTATAACTCTCGCTGGGACAATTATGTATAATTGTCTCACCCCGTAGGCTTCAACTTTTTAGGTGGACGTCGGAGACGAAGGAACCAACCTACAGGTGACCAGTCTCAGCAGCAGCAGCACCAGGGGCAGCAGTAATCTCAGGTGGAGATTTGTCCTGCCATGTGGTGTAGTTAGAGTCAGTCCTATGTGTCCTTTGTACTCTCAGGTCTTGGAGTCTTTTGTATAGTGATCTTGAGATTTTGTATCTTGATGTATATAATTACTCGAGAAGTAATTATCCTGAGATGTAAACAGTTTATCTCTCTTTATGAAAGAAGCTTTTATGGATTCAAGCTCTTATCTCGAAAAGTTTTAATTTCCCGTGATTTTTGTCTTCTGCTGATTACCGATTCGCTTCCGCTACGTTTTAATCGTGTTTATGTCATGGTTTGGAGATCAGAGCCCACATCATATATCTCAAAAAGTGTTACAAGTTTATTTACATGACACCTTCAAGTAGAGGCTTCAGTCGCCTCCTTCTTCTTTTGTTCTTCCAGGTAGAGAGGACAATTCCTTTTCCAATGTCCTAGTTTTTGACAATGGTGGCAATTTCCTTTCTTGGTCACGCCTCCCTTGGCCTTGAGAGCTGAAGATGGCTTGGACTCCTGGCTAGCTTCAAAACCTTTCTTAGCTTTACCCTTGCCCTTGCGCTTGGACTTGCCTTTCTTGCTCGTGATCACCATCACAGACTTAGGCTTGTCCTTCTTCATCTGTAACTCGGCTGTCCTCAACATGCCCAACAACTCTGACAGTGGCCTATCAAAGTTGTTCATGTTGTAGTTCATCACAAACTGACTATAAGATTCTGGCAACGATTGCAATATCATGTCAGTAGCCAACTCTTGGCTCAGTGGAAATCCCAATCTCTGCAGGTTCTCCACATAGCCAATCATCTTGAGTGTGTGAGGACCAACTAGATCTCCTTCTGTCATGACGCACTTGAACAGCGCCCTAGAAACATTGTACCTCTCTTGCCGTGCCTGATCTTCATACATGTTCCTGAGATGTAGAATCATCTCTTTGACACCCATGTTTTCATGGTGCCTCTGCAACTCATGGTTCATTGAACATAGCATCAAGAACTTTGCATCAATGGCATCATCAAAATGCTTCTTGTAAGCATCCCTTTCTGCCTTTGGTGCAATAGGAGCGGGTTCCTCTGGAATTGGAGTATCCAGGACATAGAGCTTGCGCTCTTGAGTGAGAACAATTCTCAATGTCCGATACCAGTCGTGGAAGTTTGTCCCATTTAGATTGTCCTTGTCAAGGACCGATCGCAAAGAAAAGTTGTTGTTGTTTGTTGCCATTTGAACTACAAAAGGAAAATATGCAATTTTAGTCCAAAACTCAATTTTGACTTATTTGATTGATTTGAAAATTTGACGATATAATTAGGCCTTTAATTAATTATCGCTCCCACTATTTACTTCAAATTGATGGCCCTCACCATCAATTCGGAAGATTGCAGCGTACAACCTTCTAGTGGGCAAGATCCTGAAATCCTCTAAGTCATGAGTCAGCTTTGGCTGATCACCCACAACTTAGATCTCTCAGGTAGGCAACTCTTGCCAATTGCATCATATGCAACTCTTGATAAGATGTCATATACAACTCTTTGCAATGATCATCTCCATGCCTCAAGGTACTAGATCCCATCTAGATCACCTTGTTAAGTCCGACCCAAAGCAAACACGATGAATATGCACCCTGCTTTGGCAGACCCACACATTCATCCTTCACGCTTCCATGAGATAGACGGTGCACCACGCTTTGGCGTGCCCACACTTGGTCGATCAAGCTTTTCACGTGTGTCGCATTTGGAAGGCATCTAAAACTTAATATTTTAATGAGGGATTTGGTTTTTATATACATATACATATCCAATCACCACAATACATAGTACATATCATATACATGCTATATCCCACAGAAAACATGTACAAACGATAAAAGGCAATGATTATGGCCATCCTAATGTGATTCCTCGAGCCAAGAGGAATCACGATCATCTAGGTCTACATCACATGCAACATGTACAAGATGAACTATGTGCCTTGCCATCCGAGTTGATCAACTCATCACATGAATGATCTGTACTCTCCAGCCGGTCGTCTGGGTGCCACCAGCCGATCGGTTGGCTCCTCCGACTGATCTGTTCGCCTGGTCGTCGTGCATCTCATCATGTCCGCCACCCGCTCGTCTCACTCCTCGAACCGGTCATCAACCGATCAGTTCACTCCTTGAACCGACCGTCTGGAAGGTCAACCGATCGGTTCACTCCTTGAACCGATCGTATGAGCAGTCGTCTTGATGTCCGCCGGTCTTTGACATAACAGGAAATAAAATCCTATTCTATTTATTACATTGCTTTAAAAGGGAAACCCCGATTTACATTCGGGGGGGAGAAAAGGTAGGAAAGAATCTCGAATTATTTCGAGTTACATCGGGAATAAGAGAGGGAAGATCGGTGCACAGACCGAGATGCAAGCAACCACAAACAACCACACACAGATAGGGGTTTAAAGGCCATAATCATGCTACACACATCCACCACAAAACTCGTTTAAGGGCGACGCGTATCGAGTGCATTAATAATACATATCATATATGTAATTAGGGATTTGTGGATTTAGGATTGGACATGCATAAAGCCGATATTATTCGCATCGTATGCAATAAATAAAGGCGACAAACCAAAATCGATCATATCGATATTCCTAAAATATAGAACAGCTGACGTGGCTCTGATACCACTATTGGGTTTTAGGGGAGACAGAGAAGGCAGCGGAAACAAAAAAATATCTCCCCAACCCATACCGAGGAAACACGTCAACGTATATATAATAGGAAAGGATGGTTTGCGGAATCATACCTTGTCCCGAGGCTTGCTCGGCGACAATACCTCGCGCAATGTGCGGTCTTCAACTCTGGACTTCGACGGTGTCTGTGCATCTCCTGGTCGCACCGGGACTAACAACTCCTACTCGAACCGGACTATCGGATGACAGTTGTCCTCCTAAGCGGCAGTCTCATCCCGCCTCTGTAGTAGTCCACACGGACCACCTGGAACTCCACTCTCCTTGTCCCACAAGGAAGTGTAAGGAGTCACACCCTCCTGTTGACGTACTAGTCGCCAACACGCTCTCCTGCCTCCTATTGCAACTGTAGTTTTCCTTCCCTTGCTGCACCTCCCTTTTGCGGGAAGCACTTGCTCGGGCTCTCTCACGGTTACCAAAACTAGAGAGAACGACAACTTGCAGAGCAACGGGTTGCATTGAGCTGTACTGTGAGAAGCCCCCAATACCCCCTATATATAGGAGAGTCATGGGACAGGGTTCTCCATCCCAGGCAATGCGGGACTAAAAAGCAAGAGTAGAAGGGTTCGAGATTTTCCACAAAAAGCAACCATCTCGCAACTTGAAATGATCGGTTCACAACTGAACCGATCGGTTCGGCCATTGAGCCGATCGGTTGGACCTGAGCCGATAGTTTGGGGCACTCCAAACGATCGGTTGGTGCCCTGAACCGATCGGTTCATGGTCCTAATCCGGCTCAAAAAAAAACTTTCCTTGTTTCTTTCCCAATTGGTATCGAATACCAATATTATTCCCAATCGAATTGGGCAATTTGAAACCAAAGGAAAATTCTTGCCGACATGACTTTTTCCCAACTGGTCGGTTGCACCAGTTGAGCCGATCGGTTCAACCCTTGAACCGGTCATTTCAACCTGGGCATGAGCCGATCGGCCTGGACACTCCAGCCGACCGGTTCAGCAACCTCAGCCGACCGGTTCATCACATGAACCGATCGGTTGGGAGCACAGGTTGGGCAAAATCAATCAATTGCGATTTCAATCAATCCGATACTCCAATCAATGCGTCCAACACCTTGAACCATACAATATTGAGCTATCGACTGATTGAGTGTTTAATTGAACTACTAAACTCCTTTAGTAATCAATCTAAACATTGCTTTGTGGACAAAACTCCTCTTCCAGGTTAAATCCTATGTGTGTGACCCTGCAGGTCCATTTCACGTTGGCAGTGAAAGTCCATAACACTTATGACTTCACAAGCAAAGAGCAGTGCCTAGTCACACATCAGTGCTACCCAAGTGAAAGTAGAAAGTTGGAGAAAAACTTTCATCCTACAATCCGTGAATGGTGTTACAGCGAATGTATAATTCCTTTGTCACCGATATCCCGAATGAACTCGAGGCATGGAACTGTCATCCTGTCAACGTTCATTCACTTCCTTGATCTCAGAGTAGACTGGAAGAGATATGTATGACATCAATATCACATACTGATTCACACATGCATGCACGCCTTTCTCAATCCTACTCATCAAGTGGTCATGGATATCAAACTCCCTCAGGAGGGACATATCCCATATCTATCACTCACCCTTCAAAAGCCCCATGTGTCAAAGCCACCCAATCATCCCCTTTATAACAACCCATGTTTCAGGATTGCGTTTGATGATGTCAAAGTGTACCCAACGACATGTGTTGAGTGTAGTGATTTCAGGTCTAAGAATCACACTCACCACCATCACTGTGAGTACTGACTGTGACTACCATCTCATGGTTCCATGTGTCAAACTCACGGTGGGTCTGTCCGGTACACTTGTTCTCTAACAAGTACCTATGTGTTTGGTTTGATATCTCTATATCATGACTAATGAGATTCTGTCATCAACCAACACCACAATCTAGTCTTGTGTGTCATTGCTGTCTATCTACCTTCCACAATGACATCCGACTAGGGACATAACAAGAATGTACAAACTCTTAGCATCCATATGATCTCATCGTTCAGGTTCTTAACCTGAAAGCATACGTCATTGAGTTCTGTCATTCTTTAGACATTCAATATGTTCTATCACTATCTCATATGACTGAACCAGAATGAATTGGAAGCTCGCCTTTGATGTTAATCAAATCAATCTTAATGTATCCCACCAATCATCCCATGATTGGCTCTCAGGGCATACATACCAACAATGTCTAGGGTTAGATGGTGACTCTTTCTAGAGAACAAATCAAGGACTTCATAGGTGGTTTATCTAAGTCGTTTTCTTATGTAAACAGCCAAAGGTCTTACCTTTTAAACATCCAATGGTTCTAGGTGACATTGTGGTATGATGATACGGGTTGAATGATGATGGAACAAATGGAGGGTTACCCTTAATAACTTAGTATTACCTAATCGCTCATATGAATAGAAGGGATGATAACCATATTGTGTTGATATGTAACCCTAATTAGGTATAGCTTGTTATACCTAGCTTTAATATAACTAAATGACGGTAATTAGGTATGAATAGTCCTTGAATGACTAATATAAGCATGGAGTACTCTATTATTGTTGAAACCCTAGTATGCTATAACCTGATGGTTACACCTTGATTTATGTGTGGGTTCATACTTGAGAATAGTATGGAATGTGATGGTGATGCTTCACCATATGCATCCATGATCCAATGGGGATGCCATGAGTTAGGGTTTGGGTATAAGTGTTGATTAGTAACATTGATATAGTTTATCATGTTGAACCTAACTCTAATGCAATTAGATAAAAATGAGTATTCATGTTTAACATTCTTATATGATGGAATGATGGTAGAATAACCTCCTTACTATGATCATAACCTTGATATGTTAATTGGTGGTTATTATAGACACATGGTTGATACTTTCTTTTGCTAAACATGTTTATAATGAATATGATGAGAGTTAATCATATCTAGATTCCTTGCATGTTGATGTAATAAAGGAATGTTCTTAATGTTAATATAACCCTGTTGTGATTGTTTATGAATATCTCCTAGCTCATTAATGCAATCTTGTGTTGATAAGGATTGATTCCCTATGATATTGTGAAAAGGATTTATATCATGTGATAGTATGATGGTCTTAATGACCTTTGGGCATGGTTGAGCCCTGAATGAGGTGTATTCCTCTTCTGTTGATAAGGGTTCATACCATGTGATATTGTGAAAAGGATTTATATCTTGTGATAATATGATGACTAGTGTAGTCTCATGAATGGCAAGTGAATAGTACCATGTGATGATGAGATGAGAAATTGTGTTTCATACATTTTATATCTTTTCATGGTTTGATATTTATATGCTTGCTAGAAGTGAATTAGGGTTTGTATGTTGACTTGTTTGATGCAGCCTTAATTCACCCAATTGGCATAATTAATCAAGTGCAACTCTAATCATGTAGTGCCTTGTGCCGTAGAGCCATCTTTCGTGTCAGAACTTGCTGGATGGTGAAACGAGTATTCCTAAGGGAAACTCGGAGTGCATACTGTTGAGTATGTGGGGATGGCAGGTTGAGGATATATCCTTGTCATCCACAATGTAGATTGTGTAGGTTGGCTATGGTCATGCCTCATAATCTGATGTGATTGAGAATGGTTGTGGTCGTGTCTCAGTGATTATAACATGATGTGATTAGAGGACAACTATGGTTGTACCTCAATGATTGGGTTTGAATACCCTGGTTTCTAGTGTCATGACTTGTACCAAGGTCAGATTAGTAGTTTTCAGCTTGACTATATGTCATTGTGGTGGCAGCTTTGACTGATATGTCACTACCATTTTACTCGTACTGACCGAGGGGAAGAGATATTAGGATACCAGCACTCCTAGATCTTGTTTGGAATCGAATATCCCTTCACAGGGGTCAGTTGGACTTTGAATGGTACGATTCAAATTCCCCATAGCATAATAAAAGTTGTAATACAACTGTGTACCATATTTGTTTAGGTTTATACATGGCGTTTCTCATTATATGATAACCCTTGTTTGTTATCTTTACATAAAAATGAGGCTTAATGCAATTAAGAGATAGTAAATATACTTATGTTGTGGATATGCTTAGATTGTAGATGCATACATACAGTAGCCATGCTTATGTTGATAACTATACTACTAATGCTGATTATAATCATGATGCTAGATATCTCATGTTGTTAGTTATGTTTAGCATGCTAGCCATGCCTTTATAACTAGAGATGCATATACTGCTAATCATACTTATCCAGATAGTTGTGCTTATGTATTTTGTTAATCATCAATATTGCTGATCTTATTTGTTAGATCTGATTAAACTGCTTAACTGGTTAATTTCTTAAAAATGTTGTAATCAATAAACGTTGTTGGATGTTATATCTCTTGCTGGGACATGGGTCGCACCCTTGTGGTTTGCCACATTTTTTTAGGTAATCAAAAGTGACAAAAACAAACATGTGGCAGCAAAGAGAAGCTATAGTAATGATTATTTGATAAAGTTGATTAGATGTCTAGTTTGTTCTAGATTCGTCCTTGTACTCTCAGGTCTGGGTAGGAAAAGTTTGTATATCAAATGAATCGGGATTTTGTTAGCATGTTAATGCTTGTTTGTGTGATATTTATGAATATTGTTCTTCTATGTATATAAGTTGTGGCTAAGGAAATAGAACATTTGTATCAAATTCTTGGCCTAGTATGGATAAAAGAAAGATGTTGGGGTCTTATGAAAATGTTTTTGAGAAGGTGTTGACATTGAAATCAGTTTTAATTTACCCATATTTTTGGGTATGTTATTATTTAGTGATTGATTGCGTGTTATGTTTTGAGTAATCTCGTTTAGTGTAATGGGTCCCCACAAAAATAATACTTCTAAATGTGTTCTTTGACAGTGTCAACATCCGTGGAAATAAACCCATCAATTAGAAGAGATTTGATGTGATTAAAATTTCGTCTCACCTTCATGAAAGAATAGAAAATTTTAGAATTGGTATCACCTTCCCTAAGCCAGGTGATTCTTGACTTTTGTCTGAGCAAAGATTCCCCATGAGATCTAGCAATAGAAGCTTCTTTTCTTTTTTCAATAGCATCAAGTTGGAGAAGAACATTAGAAGGATCTTGATCAAGATTTAATTGGGCCTCAACAGCAAGGAAGTCCTTTCTTTTCTCCACTTCAGAGAAGTTCCCAACAATCTCTTTGTACCAGATAGAAAGGTCCAGACAAAGCTTTCTAAATTTAGAATATAACTTGTAGATAGGAAACCAGACGCATCATTTACCCAATTGGCTTTGACAATGTTTAAGAATTCAATTTTTTAGTCCAAGCATTGATAAACTGAAAGGGTGTAATGACCTTAGACCTTTCACCAATATCTAGAGTCAAGATCTTATGATCACTAATGATATTGGAGTGTAGAATTCCTTTAAATTTAGAAAAAACAGTCATGAATATGTCATTATAGAGGATCTTGTCGATATAAGATGTGACAAAGCCATCTCCACTTTGATGGTTGTCCCAAGAGAATAAGGGACCATTAAGACGTAATTCAAACAAACCTGAAGACAACATGTAGTTATTAAAATCCTCCATGGATTTGTTAGAAGGTGGATCCTTTCCCATCTTTTCATCCACTTTCCTAACAACATTTAAATCTCCTAAAATCACCCAGGGGTAGTCCATAGTGGCATTCACGATTTCAATTTTGTTCAAAAGATGGACCCTATCCATGTTAGGATTATGTCCATACACAGAAGTGACATAAAAACTCCTATTAGCACAAGAAATTTCCATATGTACAGATTGATCAGTTTCTCGTACCTTTCTCACATTACAATCACTTTCCTTCTAGAGGACGACCACTCTACCTAGGACATGGGAGTAATGGTTGGAAATCCAGTTGTATCCAAGGAAATGTTTCTTGATGAGCTTGTCTATTTTCCTAGCTCGAACTTTGGTCTCATTTAGCATGACCAAGTGAGGTTTCATATCTCTTATTTTATTTTGGACTGTAGAGGCCTTGAGGCTGAGGCCTCTTACAATCCATGACAGCATATTAATGAGCTATACATTTGAACCTTTTGGAAACAGTACTTCGCTGGTGTGTGAATCACTCCTCCTCTCATCACCATTAATAGTTAAGTTGTCAAATTTGTTTGAAAGAGAAGTTTGAGTAACATGGCTTGTTTCCTTACTGCTAATCATAACTCCCCTTCCTTTCCCCCTGCCTTTTTTCTTCTTATTCCCCTTCTAAACTTCAAAACTATCATCCTCAGTAGTAGGACCATCATTCACTGGAGGAGTTAGCAAGTTAACTATAATTTCTTGACCAGTGCCATCCACTTTAGATAGATCAGAATTAGAAGAAGCATTGTCTTCGAAAGAGTCGACATGTATATGAAATTCATCTTCAGCATCAGTGTTGACAGAGTCATTTAGAGTAGGAGATTTTTTTATAATAACCTCTTCAGGTAAAACCACTGAATCAACCTTCTTGTCAGAACTTTCAGCAACAACCCCGGCATCATTTGAAGAGGTAGTTTTCTAAACCCAAACTTTCTTTGTTACATGGAGCTTAGACTCACAGTAATTATGGCCAAACAACTTACACATAGAGCATACCTTTGGTTTCCAATCATACTCAAAGTAAATCGTATGAGATATTCCCTTATCACTTGCTACTTCAAGCTCTGTCGGGAACTTAGAGTTGGCAGGCATTAAGATATGTAATCTTGCATACTCCAAGTTCCTTAGTTCAATTGTAGTCTTTTCATCACAAAGAGGATTGCCTAAAAAGGAGCCAATCCTCAATAACATCTTCATATCCCACAATTCGAGTGGCAAGTTGTGAATGCAAACCCAAATAGGCATATATGACATCCAAAATCTTCTCAACACTACCCCTGGCTTCCATTTCATCAACACCAAAGGTTTTCTTCTCACAAAGTATAGGCCGCCATTAAGAAAATTTTCTAGATCTAAATCATATAAAGATTTGATTAGGAAGAATCCTTGACCATGATTCATGACTTCAATATTGCCTTTCATAACCCAAACCTACAATAGGAATCTCTCTAGTATAGGCAAGTGCGGCTTGAATCCCACTATGTACCCTACTAAGCATTTGTTCCATCTCTCAACATTCCTTTCCACCTCCTCCCCCGGATAGATGAGCTTCTAACCTTGAATATCAATGTCTACTTTCTCCATTGAGGTGTTGTACATTTTTGGTTTCATCAGTTCTGCCCAAGACTTGACGACATTAGAAGGATGAGGATTGTTAGAATCAGCAGATGGCTCAGTAATGGAGATCGAATCCGACGAGTGCACTATAAGATTTTGAGAAGATGAACTCTCCTCCTCAGTAGATCTGGTATTGCATCGCCAGCCTTCACCATCGCCAGATTCCACCATCGGGGGAGACCTCCTATGATCATCATTGTTGCACTTATTCTACTATTTTACATTAATATAAGAAACTAACTTAATGACTTAGAATCAATGAGCATATTTATTTTAGACTAAAATTCTTGGGATGTTATAGATATCCAACAAAATAACAATAATTTGGTTTGGTTCCAAGCATTTTAGGAAAATAAGCTTCACATCTCCAAATCATCATAAAAAACACATTGGGACATTTCCAAGTTCATATCTCACATGGTGTCTTTTGAATAGAATTAGAAGGTACATGGTTGAGTGTAAATGATGAGGTTTAAAAGAATATCCCTAGAAGGAAGTTGGAAGATAAAAAAAACTCATCATCAATCATACCATGTCCAATAGGGTGTGATTACTTCTTTTTAATACACCATTATATTGTGGTGTTCCAGGTGGAGTCCATTGTGATACGATACCACGGTCTAGTAAAAGATCCTTAAAATCTTGACTTAAGTATTCTCCACCTCAATCATACCGGAGTGCTTTAATACTTTTATGAAGTTGGTTTTGTACTTCATTCATGAAATCCTTGAACCTTTCAATGGTTCTATAATATCCTCAATTTTGGTAAAATTTAAGTATATAGATGAATTGATCTATAATTTTCTCTAATGGTATTATTGAAGGAATAATGAAGTCACCTTTGTGGCATGGGAGCAACCCATGGCCCATATAGAGGCCAGTGAGACTATTTTCTTTACAAATAGGTCATTGTGGCACAAATTAAAGAAACAAAAGATTTCATTCATAAATAAATAGTACATGTTGTATAAGGGAAATATGATGTGATGTGCAAGGTTGTAAGATAAAATAAAATAAATGGTATTTTTAGGTAATTAGAAGAGTAATCATCTAGCCATTATTGGCAACACAATTCTTGAGGCAGCACATGGTGTTATCTCAGTCTTACTTTTGGTATACTTGAAAAAATAATGAAAAGAAGAGAACTCTAGAATTTGGAAGACAGGACTTTCTATGTGATAATGGTAATTAATTAAAGGATTTACTAAAAAAGTAAGATTTGATTGTTAAAGATGTTCTAATAAATCCCAAAAATTAGATATATGTTTGGAAAGTTAATACTAATTTATCCTCCAAATTTGGGATCATGAGTGTTCCTAGTGGCCTAGAGAAATATGAGAAAAAAGAAGGTTTTTTATTCAATTAATGCATATGTTTCCCATATTGGAAATCAATTTAATAAATCAACTTTGATTCATTTTACCTATGCCCTTTTAGATATGTCATGCATGATGTGACCATCTCATTCAAAGCTCACAATCTTGATTCTATCTTCTACCTTTAGCCTATTTAGGTAACTCTACCAAATAGTACAAATAACTTCTCACCCCGATTCTTTCCCTCTCTGATCCTTGATTTTAGATGAAACTTTGCCCCATTAGATTTCACGAAGTAAATACGATCCATTTAATCCCTAGTTTTCCTGGCTCCCATGCCAAATTAGTACTTTCCCCAATTGTTCTCTAGAGACAGACTCCATTAATGGTCAGCTTGCTATCCATACCTATATAAGGGTTCCCAGTTGTTTATGATACCAGAATAGGTGTCGTGAAACTCAGCCAAACATGTCCCTACCTTCAATTTGACCACACTTTGTGTCGTTCTCCTTGTGGTCTTTCCTTGATCCACTGTGAGTACTACTCCCTTCTCTAACAAAGTGGTAGCCAAAAACGAGTTCAAGGGGAAGAGTCAGAGGAGATGACTAATGAATGTATATTCATCTCTTTTTAGATATAAATTTCATATCCTTTTTAAAAGGATTTTATTCTCTTTTTGGTATTTTTCTAGAAATAATTGCAAATAGTCACTTTTGACCAATAATGAAAATTCTTACCTTTTTCATCTATGTTTTGCAGGATTTTCCTTTAAAGAAACATTAGACCACCACATTATGTGAGTCGACTGTCTCATGAACTAAGACGATCATTTCATGCATCATAGATGCCACAACTCAGAGCCCAAAAGGTCATTTTGGTCCTTAGCTCCACCCTACACTCTAACTGTTCAAGCAACCAAGATGAGCATTCACAGCCTCTGAACCACTCAGGTCGTCTAGCCACCCGAGTGTCTCATCCCCTTAAACAGTCGTCTTAAATTTCTTCAGGACCAAGTCAGAGTCAAGACACAAACTACCACCATGCTTTAGGGTTTTCTACCCCTCTTCTCCTGGTTTCTAGTCTCAAAACTCAACTGAGCATTTAATGCCTCAAATGATCATTTAGGATTGTGCTAAACTCAGTCAAAAGTGACACCACCCTAAATTTAGGGTTTTTGACTCACTACCCAAACGCTCTTGCCCCATCAGTCCCATCGATCGGTTCGGGTTGTGAATCGTTCAGTTGGCGACACGCGGGCTGTAGACTTTAGCAACTACCAGTCCTTCTTTTCCTATCCCTCCTTCAAGGTTTTCTCCCCCTCCTTCCCTATAAAAGGAGGATGACTCCACAAGAAAAGGGATTCAACTTTTTGTACTTGTAAATTTACTTTAAGCACTTGTTATTTCATTTATTCCTATGTAATCTTTTAATTCTTCCATAAAGTTTGTTTTGCTCTCAATATCTCTAATTCTCATTCTATTTTTCTTAGTTTTCTTTGGGAGCAAGTAACTAAGGGAGATGGCCATTTAATTGTCACTAGCTAAGGTCCCTTTGGTGATTCTTCTTTTTCTATCTATGGCTTCTTTCCCTTCTTCCTTCTTTATCCTTTTAGCTATTATGGATGATGATTAGTTTCTCATATCAAGACCTGGGGATTAGCCCCATATCCATGTTATAACATAGATGGATTATTTATATGATTTAGTTAAATGTTGTTTGGTTTGGATAATTGCCCAATCTAAATGACTTGATATCGTGTTTGTATTGAACGTTAGTCTTGGGGGATGTGACTATGGAAACCAAGGCTCAGAACAACCAACCAAATGCACAAGGATCCGTATGTTACCTCAGAAGGATCTTTGTTAGGATGTTCAAGTTAGGATTTGCGGGCACTAGGACCAATGGGTCCATGGGGAGATCGACTTTTGTGAATGCATTTGTAAATTTTTTGCATACTTTCTTCTAACTAGTTTTATCGTATGAATTCTATCGATCTTGTTTCACACCAGCTATGTTGGTAAAACCCATAACCTCAAGAACCTTATCCATTTATTCAATATCATTTTCTCAACCGCTTATTTTTCAATTATTGTTTTCTTACTAGCAATTTATTTCTTGTCCTTAGATAATTCTTCTCTTATTGTTCTAACCACAACTCTCTTTCTTTTGTCCTGAGAATAACTTTTCTTTACTTTCTCTTAGAAAAAATTTTATTTCATTACAATTTTACTTCATTGTTCTAGTGTAACCAACAATAAAACCAATAGAATTTCCTTCCTATTCAAAAAAACCAAAAACCATCCAAAAATATTATTCAAATGATTTTGGTTCAAAAACTAATCTTTAAAATGTTGTCTTGTGGGATCAACCCTTCTATAGTAATAAACAACCTTAATTGGTAGTGTTTTCGTAAAAAAGGTTGAACTCTAGGATAACCCCCTAGTGAGTTGGTGTGCTAAACTATGTGTATCACTGATAGGATCACCTACCTCTTAAGGGAGAAGAAGCGTGTAGTCAACTTTGGGGGTGGTCGTCCATCGACGTTGGTTGCAAATAGAGAAGATCATGGGAGGGGTAATACAATGAATTGTGGAATGACCCATTTACCCCTGATGCAACACTAGAAGGTAAGGGTTAATCTCGCCTCTTCAACCCTGACTCATCATGGACATGTGGGTGTAGATTTCCATCATGGCTTGGCCTATTAGCTCGAGCCCTTCCCCATAGATGATTGGGCTCATTCATATAATATAATATAAAGGTGGTGTATTAGCATAGTATTGGTCAGTTTAGCTCATAAAAATAGTAGTAATTAGTAGGATGCTCATATTAAGGCTTGTAATAAATGAAACATTGATCAAGAGAATGAGAGAAGCACAAATAAAATTATTGTATACCCTATATCTGAGCCTATTTCCAAAAGTGCCATGAATACATTCTTAGTAAGTGACAAGTACACTAAAACCCTTAATTTGGGTATTAAAATGTTGGAAACATAGAAAAGATATTCTTTGGAGTTTATATATGATAATGTGGAATATAATGGTGATTTAACATGATTATGGCCATAAACATTATAATTAGAGTTTCTAATGTGAATCATGAATATGAAGAATTAAGGTTTTGAAACTGAAGATTATAACTTCTGAAGTTTTTGATGAACATAATATTATCTAAGTGATCTTAGATAAGATGGATCTAGTAATTAGGGTTCATTTCATGAATAAAAAATACATTTTAATGAGTTTTTGTACCCTTATTCCTCACCCAACCCCAAACATGACTCGAAGCACGAGATTAGGACCGAGTAGGGTTTAATGTTATTAATGTAATGGTGACACTTTAGGATTTACATACATGCAAATTAAAGTCGTTTGCTTGATTGGATAATATTCTTAATTACTGCAAGATCTACATGGTTCTATAAAGGTACCTGGTTACTATGATGACTATCGGTAATATAGTTTGTCGATGTTTTCTAAGGATTTCTCGAGGATTGAACAACTAAGATGTTGGATGTTTAATTACATTTTGTTCAATTATAATTCCACTATGAGTATCACATAAAGATGAGAGTACTTGAACAGAATTCCAATTCTTATTTGTAAGTATTGATTGATCATATGTTCTTATAATATGTACACATCTTTGCATGCACCCCACGTACACAGTATAGCAAAATACTAAACTGTGATTTTGGTTTAATAGTGTTTTAATTACATGCTAAATGTGAAGATTTCAAGATATGATAGATATATGAAATTACTTCAAGACATTAAAGTTAACTTGTAAGGAGGATGATATAGATACTTCTTATCTTATGTACAATTCTGATCATAGAAATTCATGTAAGTCCTTAGAGGAGCATTTTGTAAACAATATTTAATTTAATGAAAATTATTTGATATTATTTGTAATTGAATAATCTGGATCCTTTGGAATTTTAGGTAATGAATCTCAACCTTTTGGGTCTTTCCTTAATTGGAGGATGCTAAAAAGTGAGGTTGTTATATTTGATATCAGAGCCTCAGATTTTTCAATTAATATTTAATAGTTTATAATTTCAAGTATTGTATAGAAATATGAGGGAACTATTAGGGCATTTTATAAAGATGATGGTATCTATAAGGGAAAATGGCTAGGAGATGGAAAGACTTTCCTCTGCTCTACTATTCATCTTATGAGGACACTCAGGCCCGTGCATCCTACTTGGTCAAAGTCAAAATATTTTTTCAGAAGTAAAATACCTTTAGGTTTTCTTCTCATCTTGATTCATCCACTGCTCATACTCTTGCTTGATAAACCCTAAAAGTAACTTACCTTCACCTCAAGTTAGGGTTTTTGAGAAGAAGTAGGATTAAGGCATCCTCCACCAAATAATATGCATGTAATGTGGAAATGATAATGTACATGTAACATGGAAATTATGATAAAATAAAGAGTAAATGTTTTACGAATTTTTCCTTATGAGGACAACCCTGGATGGAACTAGGGTGGATTTGGGAAAACTCTAGTGGGTTAGGGGACATAAAAACCCTAATATGTATGTTGTAGTCTTTAACCCTAACCCAGAACCCTAATCCTGGGAAATGGTATAGGGAAATATGGCAACAGAGCAGGAAGTGGAAACAAAAATTTTAATTGCCATATTCCCTTTGAGAAGTAGATCATGTCAGCAACTATGTAATGGGAAGGATGGTTGTAAGGTTAAACCCAATTGTATATCAAGTTTATCAACAAAAGTATGCTCCTTTCTTCAAGTTGCATCTGGAAAGGGTCAGCATCGACCTCCTAGTTGATCACCACCAATCACAGTTGACTTCATCCTCCAAGCAGTAGGCAACAACTTCCTTGCCTGTGTAGTAGTCTACATGGACCATCGGGAACTCCTATCATTCTTGATGAATGGACAAGAAGGAGTTGTCCATTCTAGGAAGCATGCTAGTGCCCAGTTGCTATCCCAAGTGTATCTCCATTGCTATCCCTCCCTTTAAGGGGTAGTACTTGCTTGGGTTCTCTTAGTTACCACAACCAGAGAAGATAACAATTGTCATAGCTTATTTTTGTCTATTTAGAAAACCTCAACAACCTCTACATGTATAGGAGGGTCAGGGTCATAAGCTCTAGTCTAAGATGGAGTTGAAGAAACATAATATTCATGAATTTTTGTAACCTGTGAGCAATGAAATGGGCGGTTCAACAGTGAATCAATCAGTTGGCATGTGAGTTGATTGGTTCGACCCTTGAACCAGTCGTTTCACTATGTTTCCCAATCACAATTGTATTTCCAATTAATATCTGTTTAATGCACTACATGACATCATCACTAATCCTTGATCCAATCGAATTGATCAACCAACTGGTTGGTTCACAACATGAACCAGTCGGTTCATAGACCTAAGTTGATCGGTTCACCTACTAAACCAATCATCTCATGGAGTTGGTTGCCAATCTTATTCAAGTGACATGACACTTCAATTAGTTGTTTAAACTCTTAAAGCGGTCGGTTCAACTGTTGAAGTAGTCGGTCAACATTCAGCCATTGTTGTTTAAATTGAATACCTAACACTTTAGTAATCAACTTTAAACTACATTCTCAAATAAACTCCTATTCCAAGTGTATCATGTGTGTGTGACCCTATAGGTTCCAAGTTACATTGGCAGTGAATGTCCATAACTGATTTATGATGTCACAATAAATGATTGGTATCTAGCAAGACATCATTTCTACCCAAGTAATAGAAAGTTTGATAACAACTTCAACCTACAATTTTTAATTGGTGTTATAGTGATTGTATAGTTCCTTTTTCACTGATATCTCGATTGAACTCAAGGCATGGAATTGTAATCCTCTTCAACATTCAATTTTTGTTCCTTGAACTAGAGTAGATTGTCTAAGATATGTAAGAGCTCAATATCACATATTGACTCACATGATTCAATATCAAGTGGACAGGATATCATACTCCTCTAGGAGGGACAAATCCCATCTACATACTACAGTCATCCCCATGTGTCACAATGTACTCGAGCACCACCTTTATGGCAACCCTTATTGAAGACTACGGTGGATGATGTTGAAGTACATTGAGCGACATGTGATGAGTGTCATGATTTCAAATCTAATAACCACAATCACCACCATGACTATGAGATCTGATTCTAGATACCATTCTATGATCTCCATGTATCCCTATCAAGGTGGGTCTGTTTGGTACATTGTTCTCTAACAAGTACTTATGTGTTTGGTATAATATTACATATCATGAATTATGATATCTTATCATCAACCAACACACACTCTAGTCTTATGTATTATTGTTGTCAATGTGGCTTCCATAGTAACATCTGACTAGGGACATAACAAGAATGTATAAACTCGTATCATACATATGATCTCATTGTCAAGTTCCTATACCTAAAGACATAAGTCATCCAGCATCATAATTCTTTAGACATTTATAATGTTGCATCATTATCTCATAGATGTATAAAATTGAATAAATAGAATTGTGTTTTATTAATAATCAAATAATTTACACAATATGCCATTACAATCATCATATGATTGGATCTTTGGTCATACATACCGAAAAATGGGAGTAGTGTGGGTGATAGCGTAACCCTACCCATATGAACCCTGATTTGGGTGATAAGAATAGAAAAAATGAGGTTGTTCTCTTATTTATGTGTGCATGTGGATCAAGGCATTAATGTAAATGGTTTGAAAAAACATAAGCAACCTAAGAGTAAAGCACCATATAATATAACATGCTCGAACCCCCTTCCTATCTACAAAAGTTTGGATATGGAAACAAAGTCATTAAGATGATTATGATCAAGACCCTTTATCATAAGGTTGTCAGAGGTCAAGACCCTTGAGGGGATGGTCAAGGATGATTAAGCCCATGAGTGGGAAGACTGACATGGCTCCAATCCCCAGATTGGGAAGGTGACCTAATTTCGTAGTGTAGATGACCAAGCCCCAGATAGGGAAGGTTAACAAAGGGTCAAGCCCATGATTCAGAAGGTTGATGTGGAACCAAGACCATGAGTGGGAAGGTGTCTTAAATACACTATAGGAACAAAACCCGATGAGAGGGTATCCCAGAGATTGAGCAAATAGGGTTTGAGAGGTTATAATAAGAAATGAATATTATGGTTTCATAAAAATGAAAATATGAAACCTTTAGGGTTGGTGAACTGATGTGGGGTGGGTCAACCCAAGAGTAAGAGATGGACCTATGGGAAAGGTAAAATCATGATCCCATGGGGTTAGGCTATGGATAGAGAGCCTAACCTCCACTTTTGAGCCAAGATGACACCCTAGATTAGGACCCTCCATAGAAGGGTGAGTTGACCAATTGATTTAAGAACTGAGGTAACCTCTATGTCACCTAAAGTGCAAAGAATTAAGAATATAAAATATGAGAGAACATATATAAGTCTTTGAACCCAAGTATTACATCTCTAAGGAACACAAGGACAAGTCACTATGGAAGTGATTGATAGTATGCAAGCTCAGAAGGGAAGGTCCCCACGAGCCCAATGAGGGGCCATAAAGTGAATAATGAGCACCAAAAGAGATGGAGGAAATCTTGGTTAAGAATTACATATGAAAATAATGTGCCCTCGATAAACCTAGGTAGGATAGAGCACTAAGTCAATTCTAAGGTCAAGTGGGGAGTATTATTGGTACAAAGGACCGATGATATTAGGATATGATTATGCCCAGATTGCATAAGACCATCTAGTCAGGAGGTAACAACTTTGTTTGCCTTAGGCCCATGACTAAGGAGATTGGCCACCTTCATGAGTTCATGAGGACCAAGGGGTGAATGTGAGAGACACTCCCTGCATAAGGATGAGATCAGTCCAAAAGTACATGTACTCCTAGAGACCTTGAGGAAGTGGCTAAGGCGCATAATACATGAGGTGTGAGTATAAAGGATACAAGTATTCATGCAATAGTAAAATCAAGAGGAGTTGTGCTCGAACTCAAGAGTGGAAAGAGCATTTGACTTCATGAAATATAAGAATATTGAGAATTAAAAAGGTATGTATGGTTTAAAGTCATGTTGATAATGATTCAACCTAAACTATGAAATTTTAGGATAATGTATGTGTAAACCATCTTTGCTCTTGGAATGGGATGAAATTTGTATTTGGTTTGTAATCAAGTGCTTATTTCATATCATTATGAGTGATATAAATTAGGTAGACACATGTTATGCTTAAAATTGACATATGAGAATGAATACCTTAAGTTGAGTCTTAATGACATTATCTAGGGTTTGAGGTATTACTTCCCCCATATGTGATGATAAATGAATAATAGGCTAGAAACCTATGTGAAGAAAACAAATAGTCACAAAGTGAAATTGGAATCACTAACAAATATGTCATCACCAAGAGTTGATATCATGTAAATACTAAGGATGTGGATATACTTGAATTGAATTCAGGAGCCAATCTTAGTAACAATATGGGGAAACTGCATTTTTAAAAGGATATCTAAATAGGGTTACTAACCCTAAAGTTTGAAACTAAGATGAAGTTATCATTCACCTTAAGTTTACTAGGTGTGAATTTTGGGGACAATAATCCTTTCAAGGAGTGGTGAATGTAATAGCCTCAATTTTGGTAAAATTGAACTATATAAATTTATTGATTTGTAATTTTATCTAATGTTATTATTGATTGAATAATGAAGGCACATTTGTAGAACGGGAGCAACCCATGGCCCATATAGAGGCCCATGAGACTATTTTCTTTGTAAATAGATCCTTGTGGTACAAGTTAAAAAAAAGATATGTTGTGCATGAATAAATAGTAAAGGCTTTATGAATTGTGGTATAATAAAAATACGAGGTGATGTGCAAGTTTCCTAAGAAAACAAGATATATGGTGTTTTAGGTAATTAGAAAAGTAATTATTTAACCAATATTGGAAACACAATGTTTGAGGAAACAAATAGTGTTATATCAGTTTGACTTTTATAATACTTGAAAATAATAATGAAAAGAAGAGAATTCTAGAATGTGGAAGAAAAAGGAATTTCCATGTGATAATGGTAATTAATTCAAGGATTTACTAAAAGAGAAAGATTTGATTGTTAAAGATGTTCTAATAAATCCCAAAAATTAGATGTATGTTTGGAAAGTTAATACTACTTATCCTCCAAATTTGGGATCAAAAGGGTATTCCTATTGGTCTAGAGAAATCCGAGAAGAAATAAGGTTTTTCATGCAATTAATACATAAATTTCCCATATTGGAAATTGATTTAATAAAGAAGCTTTTGATCTTATTACCGGTGCCCTTTTGGATATGTCACACATGATGTGTCTGTCAATATTCTACCTTCAATCTTTTTAGGCAACTCTGGCAAACAATACAACTGACTTCTCTCTCTAATTCTTTCCCTCTCTGATCCTTTATTTGAGATGAAACTTTCCCTATCAGATTTGTGGAGTAAATATGAGACATTTAGTCCCTATTTTTGCTAGCTTCTATGCCAGCTAGAGTCAAACTCCATTCATGGTCTCCTTGCTAGCCAAGCCTATATAAGAGTTCCCAGTTGTTTGCGAGAATAGAACAAGAGTCATGAAACCCATCCTAACTGGCCCCTGCCTTCAATTCGAGCACACTTTATCTCGTTCTCCTTATGGTCTTTCCTTGATATGCTGTGAGCATGGCCCTTTCCCTCTCTCCGCTCTTCCTTCCATTGGCAAGTGGCAACCACAGACGAGTTCGAGGAGAAGATTCAGAGGAGCTGACACAATCACCTACCTCTAAAGGGACCAGAAGCATGTATTCAACTCTCAGTCTTGACCATCCATCAACTTTGGTCACGTACAGAGAAGAGTGTAGGAGGGGTTGAAGATGATGAGTTGTAGAATGACTTTTTTACCCAAATTTAACGCTAGAAGGTAAGGATTCGTCTCGCCATTTTGACCCCTGACTCACCCTGGCCATGTGGGAACAGGTTGCAAGTGTGGCCTTAGCCTACTGGGTCAAGCCCGGCCCCGGGGATGATTGGACTTGTTTAGATAATATGATATAAAGATGATGTGTCAGCATAGTATTCGTCAGTTTATGTTTTCATTGTAAAAATGGTAGTAATTAGTAGGATCCTTAGATTAAGGCATGTAATATATGAAAATTGATCAGGAGCCAATAGGAAAACAAATAAAATGGGTTCATACCCTAGATTTGAGCCTAATTCCAAAAGTTCCATAAATACATGCTTGTAAGTGATTAGTACATTAAAACCCAAGATTTGGGTATTAAAATGTTGAAAACATTAAAAAGTTATTCTTTGGAGTTGTTATTTGAAAATGTGGAATATAATGGTGATTTAACATGATTATGACCATAAGGATAATAATTAGAGTTTCTAATGTATATAATCATGTGTATGCAGAATTAGGTTTTTGAAATTGAAGATTATAATTTGCTAAGTTGTTAATTAACTTAATATGATATTGGTGATCTTAATGAAAGGATAAGATGGATCTAGTAATTAGGGTTCATTTAATGTTTAATATACATTGGAATGAGGGTGTGTACCCTTATTCCTCACCCAAACTGGAACATGACTTGAAACTATAGATTATGAGCCTAGTAGGGTTTAATGTGATTAATGTGATGGTGATACTTTAGGATTTACATACATGTAGATTAAAGTTGTTTGCTTGATTTGATTTCTTGATTGGATAATATGCTTAATGACTACAAGATCTGTGTGGTTCGAAAAAGGTACGTTGTTACACTTATGACTACCTACAATATAGTTTGCCAGTGTTCTCTAAAGATTTCTCGAGGATCAAAAAAAAAAATTGTTGGATGTTTATTTCCATTTTGTTCAATTATAAATCCACCAAGAGTATCACATAATGATGACAATATGTGAAAAAAATTCCAGTTCTTATCTGCAAGTATTGATTGATCATATGTAGTTATAATATTTGCACACCTTTGCGTGCACTCAATGTAAAAAGTATAGTAATAATGTGATTTGTGATTGAATATATCAAGATATGATGGACAGATGAAATTACTTGAAGACATTAAAGTTAACGTGAAAGGAGGATTAGATAGATACTTCTTGTCTTATGTACATTTCTGATGACAGAAATTCATGTAACTCCTTATAGGATCATTTTTTAAACAATATTTGAATTAATGGGAAGTATTTGCTATTATTTTTCATTTGATTAAATTTATATCCTTGGGAATTTTAAATAATGTCTCTCAATGTTTAGGGCCTTTCCTTAATTGGGGGATGCAAAAAATTGAAGCCATTATAGGTTCTGACTTGTATTTCATTATATACACATATCCATAATACAGAGGTCATCAGTAAATGTGATGAAATACTAGTAATTAGCCACCTCTAGCATCTGTTATAAAAGGCCCACATACTTCATTATGTATAAGTCACAATAGGTCACTCACTCTCTCATGGTTACCAGTTAAAGGTGCTTGTGTCATCTTGCCCAAAAAACAAGACTTGCATATCTCTATCGATTCATTATCATAAGATGTCTAATGACCATCTTTATGGAGTGTTGAAATTTGTTTCTCATTTATGTTCCCTAGATGACAATGATAAAGGTATGTTTTGTTTGAGTCATCAAGTTTAGCTTTTTGGTATTTATGTTATGTACACTTGTCTAAAGATCTAATGAGTAAAGACCATAAGACATAGGGGCACTGCCATTAAAGATATCATCTTTAGAAATAGAACATCGATCACTCTTTACATGAAATTTGAATCCACTCTTTTTAAAACAATAAATAGAAATGATGTTCCTATTAATGGCAGGTACATAATACCAGTTCTCTAACTCTATTGCAAGCCCATTGGGAAGAGATAAATGATAGGTTCCAACTGCATTAGAAGAAACTCTTACTCCATTTGCAACTCTCAGTTCCACCTCATCTTTCTTTAAGGTTTTACTTATATTTAGATATTGCATATTAAGGCAAATGTGAGATCCATATCCTCTATCCAATACCCATGATGAAGTAAACAATATCTCAATAATGTATACACATGAAGTGGAGACCTCTTATAGTGAACCTACCCCTACTTGGTATGTAATTGAGGGTTATAAGACCCTAAGTTCAATTTTAGTTGTTCAATATGAATGTGACATATAATCTAGATGCGATGTTACATTTCATCCTTCTCTTGGATTCATTGATAAATTATTTAAAGGAGGCGTAATTTGTCAAATCCTAAATCCTTATTAACCTTTAATCTGTATTTTTCTCCTTGATAGTGTTCTTTTCCAAATTAATATACAAATCACATTTATCTAGTTTATGGATTTATTATCATGTCATATACCAAAAAAATTTACTGTATAGGATTTGGTTATGTAAAATCCTAGACATTTTGAAATTAGGATTTCTGACTTAAATTTGACCTGAAATAGGTTAGAATGATGGAATTACGGTAAATAAATTACTTTCTACTACTTATAAGTGATAATATGTTACTAGTAGACTCTATAATGAAATTGGAATCTATAGAATCTTACAGATATTAATTTGGAGGTCAAATGTTCAAGATATGCTTAATTATTACTCTAAAAAGCAAATTTAAAAGGAAAAGTTCATAGGCGACCTCCTTGCAAAATACCCAAGCACCTCATATATCCTTATCAGAAAAATCCGACCTGAAACACCTCATAACCCACTGTTCTTCAATGAAATTTTGTGGTGGTGTGTAGAAAGGTGATTTTATGGAGATTTGAGTGGAAGTTGGCCTAGGGTTGATCTATTTCAAGTTCTTCCCCAAATTCAAGTTGAATTGAGTATGTTCTTTGCTTCTGTTGTACTTTCTTACAAGTTTACTTAGTTCCCTTGGTGTGGCCAAAATTTTTCTGAAAGTGGAGCAAAAACCTTGTTCTTTCCATCTTCTCTCTCTTTTCTCATGCTATCATCTAGGAATGATCCCAAGCTATAGATTTTGTGTGATTTTGACCTTTATAGATGATTGGTGGAACTTTTATAGAATTATGCAATTTACCTTCTTCAAATAGGGGAGAAAGTTTTTCACATGGTTTTTACATTAAGGGTGAGTGGATCTACGCTCATTTAGATATTTAAGCATGTGAAAAACTCAATTTGAGCTTTATGATGCTATTTTAGACCTATTTTAGAGAATTTGGTTGATTTGGTGGTAAAATGGGAATTTGATTTTAAATTTAATAATCCATGCTTACTTATAGAAATGTAATGATATGAAACTTGATTGAACTTAACATTTATGTTATGGAATCATTTACAATGAAATCTCATATTTTCATTAGTGTTTTCCCTAATTTGGCAGGTTTTGACCATTTTGGGTGAAAATGGCTCAAAACATAATATTTTGAGATAAAATTTAGTACCCTAGTCTAAGATTATTTTTATTATAGGAATTTATTGTTACTTATCTAAATATAGATGTATAAGTTTAAATCACTTTCTTTGTTAAGAATCAATTGATTTAGCTTATTTTTCCAAGAATATGGTGGAATAAAATCAAAGTAAGTGGAAGTTATCCCTTATCATGGTTCTCATCGATCTAATCCAAAACAGGAAGAACATGATTATATCATCTTCTATTTTATCCATTTTTGTCTCAATGATCCCCAAATAAGATTTTTAACGCATATATGTTTTTCGTGGCTAGGAAATTGATTCAAGGTGAATGATTTCAATTCTCTAAAATGCATGTATATGATTTGTATGAGTTTTAGGTGCATAATATTATGGAGGAACTAGTGTATCTAGGTTTTCCCTAATCAGTCAGTAGTGAGACACATGCTAGAGTGTGCTAATAGATATTTTGATTCTAATCTTATTTATTCAATGATTAGTTTGGCTAGTTCAAGCTATTTATAGTTTTACATGCCTATGGTATTGTTTAATTAAGTTAGATTACATCACCAACATTCAATATGAAAGCTTAGTGATATTATTATAGCAAAGATCAATTCATTATATGTTATGAATATTAATTTTAAGTAAATTACAGTGTTGAGAATTTGCAGTTGAGTTGTAATCTTTTCTAGCATAATAGAAATAAAGAAAATTGTTCAATATTGTTTCTAGCATTGAAATATATTGCATAATACATAAAGAGAAAGGAATAATTTGATTACAAGATCAATATAAGAAAATAATAGTAGATTATTGTTTATCCATACTAAAGAAATCAATTAGATATCTAGATGCCTTGAACAGTGTAGATTCCCTATGGAGGTTTGCACCATAGTAGAGAAAACTACTTACCCACTGACAATGTCTAAGAGAAGAAGTCAGAGTGTGACGGTGGGGCACGATGGGTTGAGTCCAACATAGACAAACTATTGATTAGTGGTAAAGGTATCCAACATCAATTGTAGATTATGATGATGCGTAATGGTACCCAGCATAAATCAAAGATCTCTGACGTACCAAGTTCAGTATAGAATCACTTAGGTATCCAACATTTACTGGAGTAGTTTAGTTACTACTCAGTGAGTCAACCCTTGTAGAACCACTAGACTAGATAGTTTTAGCCAGAGTGGTTTTGAATCTCCACCTGAGTACCCATGTTCAGAGGAGGAGTCCAGTTTTTTTGGCCTACTGTTTAGCCATCGAGGCTAGATGTGGCGAGGTCCTTTGAAGACCAGAGATCTAATAACAAAAATAGAGTTATGGGTCTCGTCTAAGTCTTGTATAGTGAGATTGTAGCTATCTACGCTACTTCCAATGATTTGTTACACCTCATGTGGATCCAAGACATTAGTAAATTGATCAAAATATTAAGAAGTTAGATCCAAGAATTGGTTGTTCGATATACAACTTCATAAATGTATTATTCTATTTTTCAAAATATATAGTATGTTGATTGAGATGTTTGTTGCCAAACATCGATTAAGATTAATGCGGAAGTGATTGTTAACAACGGATTGCCGAAAATCACTAAAAATTAAAACCATTTACCAAGAGATCCATTCTCAGGAAAACTCTTTAAATGAGAACCATAATATTACATTCAAATCATGTTTCACATAGTACATTCTATGTACCATTTCTTCTCGAGGATATATATATACATCATTATCTTTAACAAAAACTCAAGTAACAAGATCCTCGAGGCATCATGCCTAAATCTAAGATTAATTATAAAAACACTTTCACTAACTCCTAGGACCTGAGAGTACAGAGACGACACATAGGACTCTATTTACACATATACAAGACTTGACAGGTAATATTTCCACCTGAATATTCACTGTTGTCCTTGTTATTGCTATTGATGATGTTCTTCCCTTTTTATGAGGTTTCTATTTCTACCTCATCCGCGTCCACCTAAAAAAATGTTGAATTCCACGGGGGTGAGAATTATAAAATTGCCCCAGCGAGAGATATAACTCTCCGCCAAAAACATTATTATTACAGTTTAATGGAAATAAACTAAATAGTGGAATCGTACATACAACAGTAGATAATTCAATACCTATGCAGATTAAAGCAACATTTCTATTCAAGCATTTAAGCTCTAACTTGATAAAGCAACATGTCTCTTATTCAATAAAGACTTGAAGAGCATATATAGCATTTATGTATCTAGAACCTGCTAAGCAGAATATCATCAACCAATGATTCTCATATCTCAATCTTATGCAAATACACTACATGGATGATTACATTTTACAAACATTCTTAAGTCTTGAGGAGATGAGATATACCGCTTATACTCCAACCAACCACGATTACGTAAAGCATCGGTACCACATAAGGTCAATGGGAGAGCCAGATTCCATGACCTCATCTGTCTCGGTCAGTACGAGACTACTTTAGCAGAGGCATCATGTGTCAAACTACAATTTAGCTTTCCAGGGTATATTGGCATCTTTGATATAGAGTTATAGCCCGTAGCATATACTCTCTTCAGGGTTATGGCATGTAGCCAATGCCTGGTATTATATTGAGGAGTTATGGCCCGTAGCCATACTCTTATTGGGGTATGGTCCGAAACCAATATCGTACATAGGACATAGACCGTAGCCATTCCTATGGGGCATAAGGATATATTTTCCCAATTACCCCCACATATTCAAAAATATGTGTTCCGAGTAAAACTCGTTTCACCATTCAGCTAATTCTGACGTTGCTGGATTTGTGGCCAGGGAAACTACATTCTATGGTATCACTTGATTTATTAAGTACATTATCATATTCTTTTAGCATCAACCAAGTTTTCAAACATAACTTTATCAAATTATTAGGGAAAGTGCTACAAAAAACCTGTACTATTTTCATCATTTACTTCTCAATCTTTATAAGACATTGGGATCTCAGTCCCTCATTTCAATATTGCGAATTAATATCCCTTAACAATCTCAATACCATAATCATATGGTTCTGGGTATTCAAACCCTTAGCTCATCACTGAGGACTATTACCACTTTTCAGGTAATTATCTCCTTCAAGTCATTTGACCAAGGTAAACATGATACTTGCTACACAAGCATCTCTTATGGCACTTGAGGCTCATTAACTCTCTTGTTACTATTACTAAGCAATAAGGTATATTATGGCACACAAGGCCCAATGAATAATTTCAATGAATAAAACATCATAGCTCATCACAAGCTATGGTCATCATCTCAGGATACCTGCATGGTTAGCACACATGATAACAGATATATCAATCATATTTTAGTTTCATACTAATCAAGAGTAATACCAAAATTTCCTTACCAGGGATAGGGTTTCCCATTTCATGTCATTTGGGGATATTCATCCCATTACCCAGATCAGGGTTATAGTTTATCACCATATTGTCCAAAATTAGGGTTTCATAAAGCATTACATAGCATCACCCTGGATTTGAGTTCCATATTACATCAAACATCAGGGTTTCTCATAAAATCACCCTAAGTTAGGGTTTCACATAATTTTACCCCAGAATAGGGTCTACATACAATAACCCACAATCAGGGTTTACTATTCATCCAAATTAGGATTTCACATCACATCACCCTGAGTTATATTATTCATATCATCATTCTGGTCTAGGATTACATACTTACCCTGGATTAGGGTTATATTTAAAATTGCCCTGAATTAGGGTTAGAGTTCATTAACCTTCTCAATTAGGGTTCATATTCTAGATTAGGGTTTTATAATCTCTTTGCTGAGAATCATGCCCTTAATCACCACATGAATCATACTCATGTATAAATTCCTCTCTATCATCCTCTCCACTTTATTAGGTTACATCATCCCTTCAATCAAGTACATACAACTATGATTGACATAGTGTACTGAATTATTGTTTTTATAAGCAATTGGGGTTTATCACTTTAAAGGTACTAATAACCTAGGTACTTTAGGAACTCAAACTTTGTACCTAACATTAATTGACATTACTATCATTCATTAGATTAATATAACAATCACCACCTTCAATTTCCAAAAGATTGAATCACAATTGATCACCATTCGATTTTGGGTTTTCATCACCCAACGGTTTTAAAAACCGATTGGTCTCCAAATGGTTTTGAAACCGTTTGACCCCAAACGGTTTCAAGACCATTTGGGTGACCGTTTGGCCAAATCAGTCTCAAAACTACAAGGGTTCTTTAGATAAACTCAGCAATCAATTGAACATGCTTTGCTACATTGAAACCTTCAATCGATTGAATTATTGGAGTTCAACAATTATAGACCCTTGGATTTTCAATCCTTCAATCACCACCTTTGACCATCCATGCGGTCTTGAGGAGCTTGACCTCATGCGGTCTTGAGGTGTTTGACCTCATGTGGTTTTGAAACCGAATCACCCATTCGGTTTTGAAACTGAATCACTCCAATCGACCATGAAAACGATTCCAATCATTCGGTTTTGAAACTGAATCACCCATTCGGTTTTGAAGTGGTTTATCCAATCAATCTTGGGTATAATTACCGAATAGGTTTTGTGTATTTAACCCATTTGGTCTTGAATGGAATTCCCCATTCAGTCTTGAATGGAATTACCCATTCGGTCTTGAACTTAATTGGCCATTCAATTTTGAAACCGAATCTACTCATTCGGTTTTAAAACCGAGTTAGTTCATGTGGTTTTGCAAACCGTTTGCTCCTATTCTTGTTTGAGGTGTGTGCTTGTGATGATTTCATCATCATCAACCTTCAATCCCACTAAATATACTGCCATCTTCATGGTAATTGCATCAACTAATCAAAGGTATTGCAAGAAGAACCATTGAATCAATTGAATTGAGAAATTGAGTTCAATAACAATAGTTAAGGGTTCAAGTTATATAACCCACCTTCAATTGAGATTCAAAGCTTGGAGCTCCACGTCAACAATGGTGGAAGAAGCTTTTGCAACTCTCCCAAGGCTCTTCCTCAAGCTTTGGAGTTTAAAGATTGGCTAGGGTTGAAGATGGAGTGAAGAAAAGAAGAAATCAATGCTTGATTTGTGATTTCCACCATGAATTCAAGGTGAAAGATGATCAAGAAGCTTACCAGCAGGTTGGGGGTCGTCCTCCTAGTCCTTCAAATCTCCCAAAGTCGTTTTGCAAACAAAGGGTGGAATTGATATTCGAAATTCCCCTTTTACTCTATGGATAAATGAGCATATATGTGAATTTTATTAAAAATTCAATTAAGAGAGAGAAAGTAGAAATTATCTCTCCCGAATTCTTTCCGCTTGCCCCCTTCCTTTACTTAGAGATGAGTCTATCCTCTTTGACTCTTATTCTTCTCAATTATTCATGTTCTAAAGAAAAGCAAATTTAGCACCTTAACCCTTTTTATATTAATATCCATAAGTTAGTGGATATTTCTTTTTCTTATGATAAGGTGAGTGGAGTTTTCACCTCCTTAGGATATTTTCGTGCCTTTGCAAGGAATAAGGATGTTCACACTTGAGAAAATTCAACCATCTCGTTTTTTCGTTGAAGTCCCTTCAATTATTTTATTTATTTTGGCATTAAATTGAATTATGTTTTCACTTATGCTTAAATCTTGATTATTTTAATATCAAGATTCTCTCTCCTCCAAAGTAATTCAAATGAGGCGCCCCTCTCATTTTATTTTCTCTAAAATATGCCAAGACACATGAGTGACCCTCTAGAAGTGATATTTTGCATATTGAACCCTGGGTTTTGGGTAATTTGCACATTACACCAAAACTCGGTTTTAATGCACAAACATTTCTTTATTAGCTCTTTCTTGGTACTCAGGCTACCACAAGACATACCTCTACATCATCTTCATCCTCATGTTTCTTCAACACATGAGGAACATATTATCATGCACAACTTGCAATTTAACCCTTCAACTTGGGTAATTTGCACTTTAGTCCAAAACAAGTAAAATATCATTTCAACATTATTCAAAAAGGACTAAAATTGAAATATAAGTTCCTCTTGAGCCTTAATTACTTTTCAGAAGATAATATCAAGCATATAATTATCTTTCTTAAACAAAACACCTAGGGTTAAAGCATAACCCAGGTCAGGGATGTTACAAATTATCCACCCCTCACAAGGATTTCGTCCCCGAAATCATCAACGAAAACATTAAGAGAAAAGAGTAGGGTATTTCCTCCTCATCTCTTCCTCTAGCTCCCAAGTAGCTTCTTCAATGCCACGGTGATGCCAGAGGACTTTTACAAGACATATGTCTTTCTTTTTCAGCTTCTTGATTCTTCTATCAAGAATCAACACAGGTCCTTCAACATATGATATATCATCACTTAGTTCTACCTCCACAGGTTGTAGAACTAACTCTGTGTCAGGATGACACTTCCTCAACATGGAGATATGGAACACTAGATGCAACTTATGCAACTCAGGTGGTAACTCTAGCTTATAGGCTACCTTTCCAATCCATTCAATGATTGGATAAGGCCCCATAAATCTAGGACTTAGCTTCCCCTTTATTCCAAATCTAAGAACTCCTTTCCAAGGTGAGACCATAAGATATACTTTGTCTCCAACTTGGAATTCTAAGGGTCTTCACCTTTTGTCGGCGTAAGATTTATGTCTATCATGTGCAGCTTTCAACTGTTGTTGTATTACTTTAATCTTCTCAGTTGTTTGTTGTACAAGCTCAGGACCCAAAAGTTGGTACTCCCCTGTTTCATACCAACATAAAGGAGATCTACCACGTCTACCATATAAAGCTTCATATGGTGCCATGTCAAAACTATGTTGATAGATATTGTTGTAAGCAAATTCTATCAAGCTCGGGTGTAGATCCCAACTTCCTACAAACTGAAGGACACATGCCCTAAGCAAGTCCTCCAAGGTTTGTATGGTCCTTTCCGATTTTCCATCTGTCTGTGGGTGAAAGGTTGTGCTAAACCTTAACTGCGTACCCAAAGCTTTATGGGGTCACTCCCAAAAATGACAAATGAACTGGGGGCCTCTATCAGTAACAATAGTAGCTGGAACCCCGTGCAAACGCACTATCTCATCTATGTATATATGTGCAAGCTTCTCAATAGTGTAAGTTGTTTTGACAGGAATAAAATGTGTTGTCTTAGTCAACCTATCAACTATCACCCAAATGGAATCGTGACTTTTGGCTGTTCTAGGCAAACCAACCACAAAGTCCATGGTTACATGATCCCATTTCCACTGTGGTATAGGAAGAGGTTGCATTGTTCCTACGGGTTTTGATGTTCAGCTTTAACCTGCTGACACACCAGACACCGCATAACAAACTCAACTACATCTTTCTTCAATCCAGGCCACCAATACATCTCTTTTAAGTTATGATACATCTTGGTGCTCCCTGGATGCATAGCATACATCGAAGAATGAGCTTCTTCTAGGACTAACTTTCTCAAGTTATCGACATCAGGTACTATCATCCTACCATGATAATAGGCTACTTGATCATCTGAATCATGGAAACCATCTTGTTTCTCGCTACCATACTCTAATCTAATCTGCTAAACTATAGCATCAGTTTGTTGTGATTCTTTAATCTGCTGTCTCAGAGTTGGTTTTATGTGCATCTCAGCTAACAACCCGGCTAACAATGTTACTTTTAGCTGTACATTGTTTTGCCTCAAGGAGATAAACATATCCCTCTTAGAGCACACTAAGGAATTCAACTGTGTTTTATCTAAAGCTGGTGTTGCTGATTTTCTACTTAGTGCATCAGCCACTACATTAGCCTTCCCTGGATGATAATCAATTGTACAATCATAGTCCTTGATTAACTCCATCCAGTGGTACTGTCTCATGTTCATCTCATGTTGTGAAAAGATATACTTTAAGTTTTTATGGTCTGTGAAAATCTGGAATGTTTCTCCATAGAGATAATGTCTCCAAATCTTCAAGGCATGGACCACAACAGCTAACTCTAGATCGTGTGTCGGATAATTCTCCTCGTATTTCTTAAGCTGTCGAGAAGCAAAAGAAATCACTTGTTTATCCTGCATCAACACACATCCTAGACCGTTCTTGGATGCATCATAGAAAACTATGTATCCCTTCCCTTGCTCAGGTAACACCAATACAGGTGCACTTGTTAATCTTTCCTTCAGCAACTGGAAAGATTGTTGGCACTTGTCATTCCAAACAAAAGGAATATCTTTCCTGGTCAACTTGGTCAGGGGTAAAGCTATAAAACTAAAGTTCTTAATAAATCTCCTGTAATAGCCTGCCAGACCTAGGAAACTACGTATCTCCATCGGTGTCCTTGGTTGTTCCCATTGCAGGAAAGATTCTACCTTCTTAGGATCAACATGAATACCTGAAGCAGATATAACGTGTCCTAGAAAAGAAATTTCTGGTAACCAGAACTCACATTTGCTAAAATTAGCATACAACTTATGCTCTCTTAGAAAAGTTAGAGCCTGACGGAGGTGTTCCTCATGTTGTTGAGCATCTCTACTGTAGATCAAGATGTCATCTATGAAGACGACAACACACTAATTAAGAAAAGGTCAAATGATTCTATTGATGAGTTCCATGAATGCAGCTGGTGCATTAGTTAGTCCAAACGACATAACTATAAACTCATAGTGACCATACCTTGTCCTAAAGGTAGACTTAGGTATGTCACCATCCTTAATACATAACTGATGGTATCCCGACCTCAGATCTATCTTAGAAAAGATAGTTCCACCACGCAACTGATCAAACAAATCATTGATCCTTGGCAGAGGATACTTGTTCTTTATAATTATTTTATTCAATTGTCTATAGTGGATGCATAATCACATAGACCCATCTTTCTTCTTAACAAAGAGGACCGGAGCACCCCAGGGTGAAGTTCTCATCCGGATAAAATCTTTCTCAAGCAACTCCTGAAGTTGTTTCTTGAGTTCTGCCATTTCAGTAGGTGCCATCCTATACGATGTTTGTGCTATAGGTTGTGTGCCTGGGATTAGATTAATCTCAAAATCAATCTCTCGGGGTGGAGGTACACCTAGAAGTTCCTCAGGAAACACATCCTCAAATTCCCTGACTACCGGAACTTCAGAAGGATGATGACTCTCCATGGTGGTATCTACCACATGTGCCAAGAATGCAAAACATCCTTGCCTCATCAGCTTCTCAGCTATCATAGCTGACACAAGATAGGTTGGAAGAATCTTTGTATCTCCCTGAAAGATCCATGTGTCACTATCATTTGCGAACACAGCTTGCTTGGACTCACAATCCAAGACAACCTTATTCTTTTCTAGGGTGTCCATTCCAAGAATTATATCGAATTCGTGCATCTCAAGTGGTATAAGATCCACTTGAATGCGATGTTCATAAAAGATAAGAGTGCAGGGAGAACACACCTCCCGCAACACTGCAGATCCCAACAAAGGGGTTTCTACCATCAAACTATTTGCTCTATGGCTGATAATCATGTTGCCGTCATACATCACTTCTCGAGTGATAAAGGAATGTGTAGCACCCGGATCAATTGAAATAGTTACGAAGTAGGATGAAGACATATCAGAATAAAATAGTTCCATCTGACCTATCACAACTCGTGGATTAACCACTGCCTCGGGCTGATTCATTGCATAGAATCTCACTGTTGCCTATTGTTGGCCATGTGCTCTATTATTAGATGCAGAAGATCCTGCCTGGGATGCTTTTCCACATCCTCAAGTATCACTAGAAAATGATTTTCTCTAAGAACCTTGTTGACTCTGTCTCAGAGGTTGATTCACTACTAAATTCCCCGTTGGGCAATCCCTTGCCAGATGTCCTACTAGTCCACATCGATGAAAAGTTCTACTCTCTTGATGTGGTCTGGAGGGTCCAGTTACTGATGTTGATACTATGCTAGGGGCTCTACTCAGAGGAAAACTACGCCCTCTTCCCCTACTTGATGTCCACTGTGTCTGGGTATTGAACCTCTGTGGTGCTGCCAGTGTGGAAAATCTTGTTTCTTGAAACCCTCAGACCTTTGTCCTTGAAACTGTGTGTACTCTTTCTTACTCTTGGTCTAACGCTTCTCAATCACAGACCTCTCTATCTGTCTTATGGACTCCACGAAGGTGGCAAACCTCTCTCGGTTCTCTAAAGCAGACACCAGAGTGGTTAATTCAGTGTTCAATCCCTTCTCAAAATGTCGTATCCTCTCCTCATCAGTAGATTCCATATTCGGACAAAACCACAAAAGTTCCACGAACTTAGCCTCATACTCGCTAATGTTCATTTGTCCCTGCCTAATCCGTTCAAACTGAGTAATTTTCTCATCCAGAAAAGTCTTGGGAAAGTATCTACTGATGACTTCTCATCAGAACTCTTCCCATCCAATTGCCACACCTGGCCTCTTGCCTTCCTTGATGGTCCACCAGTGACCAGAACTACCTTTCAATAGGTAAATAGCATGTATCACCTTCTCATCCTCAGGGATGTTAAGGATCCTAAAGGCTTTCTCCAGCTCAGTCAGCCATAAGTCTACATCAGTTGGATCAGTTGTACCAACATAATCTATGGCTCCCACCCAGCAAAGTCGTTCAAATGTCTTGCTAGCTCCCTGTCCTTCATGGTGGGTAGGTGCCCTAGGTATAGGTAATGGCATCCTATATGTGATATGAGTCATGGCTACCATAAACTTCCCAAACATAGCTTGGAAGGTTGGGTTCCCGATATCAACTTGATTAAACTGGGGTTGTTCATGTACGAGCTCCTCCCTATCTTGATCTCTTGCACCTCCTCCTGGTGCAGCAACACTGCTCTCAGCAGCGTGTTCATCATGTGATCCAAACATCTTTAGTTCTTCTTCTCCTCCTATATGAGCAGAAGACACTATCAGATAACTGGAAGACACTAGAACAGACTCAACAACCTTAATACTATGTCTCTATAGACTCAGTGAACCTAGAGCTCTGATACCACTAAATTGAGACGTCTGTTACCAAACATCGATTAAGATTCATGCGGAAGCGATCGTTAACAGTGGATTACTGAAAATCACTAAAAATTAAAACCATTTACCAAGAGATCCATTCTCAGGAAAACTCTTTAAACGAGAATCATAATATTACATTCACATCCTGTTTCACATAGTACATTCTCTGTACCATTTCTTCTCGAGGATATATATATACATCATTTGCTTTAACAAAAACTCAAGTAATAGGATCATCGAGGCATCATGCCAAAATCTCAGATTAATTATAAAAACACTTTCACTAACTCCTAGGACCTGAGAGTACAGAGACGACACATAGGACTCTATTTACACATATACAATACTTGACAGCCAATATCTCCACCTGAAGATTCACTACTGTCCTTGTTGTTGCTACTGCTGCTGATGTTCTTCCCTTTTTATGAGGTTTCTATTTCTACCTCATCTGTGTCCACCTAAAAAAATGTTGAATTCCACGGGGGTGAGACAATTATAAAATTGCCCCAGCGAGAGATATACCTCTCCGCCGAAAACATTATTATTGCAATTTAATGGAAATAAACTGAATAGTGGAATCATACATACAACAGTAGATAATTCAATACCTATGCAGATTAAAGAAACATTTCTATTCAAGCATTTAAGCTCTAACTTGATAAAGCAGCATGTCTCTTATTCAATAAGGACTTGAAGAGCATATATAGTATTTATGTATCTAGAACCTGCTAAGCAGAATATCACCAACCAGTGATTCTCGTATCTCAATCTTATGCAAATATGCTATACGGCTGATTACATTTTACAAACATTCTTAAGTCCTGAGGAGATGAGATATACCGCTCATACTCCAACCGACCACGATTACGTAAAGCATCGGTACCACATAAGGTCAATGGGAGAGTCAGATTCCATGACCTCATCTGTCTCGGTCAGTACGAGACTACTTTAGCAAAGACAACATGTGTCAAACTGCAATTTAGCTTGCCAGGGTATATTGGCATCTTTGCTATAGAGTTATAGCACGTAGCATATACTCTCTTCAGGGTTATGGCCCGTAGCCAATGCCTGGTATTATATTGCGGAGTTATGGCACGTAGCCATACTCTTATTGGGGTATGGTCTGAAACCAATCTCGTACATAGGACATAGCCCGTAGCCATTCCTATGGGGCATAAGGATATATTTGCCAAATTACCCCCACATAATCAAAAATATGTGTTCAGAGTAAAACTCATTTCACCATTCAGCTAATTCTGACGCTGATGGATCTGTGGCCAGGGCAACTACATTCTATGGTATCACTTTATTTATTAAGTACATTATCATATTCTTTTAGCATCAGCCAAGTTTTCAAACATAACTTATTAAATTATTAGGGCAAGTGCTACAACGAAACATGTACTATTTTCATCAATTACTTCTCAGTCTTTATAAGACATTGGGATCTCAGTCCCTCATTTCAATATTGGGAATTATCATCCCTTAACAATCTCAATACCATAATCATATGGTTCTGGGTATTCAAACCCTTAGCTCATCACTAAGCACTATTACCACTTTTCAGGTAATTATCTCCTTCAAGTCATTTGACCAAGGTAAACATGATACTTGCTACACAAGCATCTCTTATGGAACTTGAGTCTCATTAACTCTCTTGTTACTATTACTAAGCAACAAGGTATATTATGGCACACAAGGCCCAATGAATAATTTCAATGAATAAAACATCATAGCTCATACCTGGCTATGTTCATCATCTCAGGATACCTGCATGGTTAACACCAATGATAACAGATATATCAATCATATTTCAATTTCATACTAATCAAGAGTAATACCACAATTTCCTTACCAGGGATAGGGTTTCCCATTTCATGTCATTTGGGGATATTCATCCCATTACCCATATCAGGGTTATGGTTTATCACCATATTGTCCAAAATTAGGGTTTCATAAAGCATTACATAGCATCACCCTAGATTTGAGTTCCATATCACATCAAACATCAGGGTTTCTCATAAAATCACCCTAAGTTAGAGTTTCACATAATTTTACCCCAGAATAGGGTCTACATACAATAACCCACAATTAGGGTTTACTATTCATCCAAATTCGGATTTCACATCACATCACCCTGAATTATATTATTCAAATCATCATTCTGGTCTAGGATTACATCCTTACCCTGGATTAGGGTTATACTTAAAATTGCCCTGAATTAGGGTTAGAGTTCATTAACCTTCTCGATTAGGGTTCATATTCCAGATTAGGGTTTTATAATCTCTATGTTGAGAATCATGCCCTTAATCACCACATGAATCATACTCATGTATAAATTCCTCTCTATCATCCTCTCAACTTGATTAGGTTACATCATCCATTCAATCAAGTACATACAACTATGATTGACATAATGTACTGAATTATTGCTTTTATAAGAAATTGGGGTTTATCACTTTAAAGGTACTAATCACCTAGGTACTTTAGGAACTCAAACTTTGTACCTAACATTGATTGACATTACTATCATTCATTATATTATTGGAACAATCTCCACCTTCAATTTCCAAAAGATTGAATCATAATTGATCACCATTCGATTTTGGGTTTTCATCACCAAACGGTTTTGAAAACCGATTGGTCACCAAATGTTTTGAAACTGTTTGACCCCAAACAGTTTCAAGACCATTTGGGCTCAAACGGTCTCAAGACTATTTGGCCAAATCAGTCTCAAAACTGCAAGGGTTCTTTAGATAAACTCATCAATCAATGAACATGCATTGCTACATTGAAACCTTCAATCGATTGAATTGTTGGAGTTCAACAATTATAGACCCTTGGATTTTCAATCCTTCAATCACCACCTTTGACCATCCATGCGGTCTTGAGGAGCTTGACCTCATGTGTTCTTGAGGTTCTTGACCTCATGCAGTTTTGAAACGGAATCACCCATTCGGTTTAGAAACCGAATCACTCCAATCGACCTTGAAAATGATTCCAACCATTCAGTTTTGAAACTGAATCACCCATTCGGTTTTGAAGTGGTTTATCCAATCAATCTTGGGTATAATTACCCAATCAGTTTTGTGTATTTAACCCATTCGGTCTTGAATGGAATTACCCATTTGGTCTTGAATGGAATTACCCATTCGGTCTTGAACTTAATTGGCCATTCGGTTTTGAAAATGAATCTACTCATTCGGTTTTGAAACTGAATTAGTTCATGTGGTTTAGCAAACCGTTTGCTCCTATTCTGGTTTGAGGTGTGTGCTTGTGATGATGTCATCATCATCAACCTTCAATCCCACAAAATCTACTGGCATCTTCATGGTAATTGCATCAACTAATTAAAGGTATTGCAAGAAGAACCATTGAATCAATTGAATTGAGAAATTGAGTTCAATAACAATAGTTAAGGGTTCAAGTTATATAACCTACCTTCAATTGAGCTTCAAATCTTGGAGCTCCACATCAACAATGGTGGAAGATAATATCAGCATATAATTATCTTTCTTAAACAAAACACCTAGGGTTAAAGTATAACTCAGGTTAGGGATGTTACATTGATGATTTTAAATTACTACTCATTTAGTTTAGTTTTTAATAGCTTGTTTGTATCTACTTAAGTTCTTATCCACTTAATAAAGAATATGAATATTATATATCTATTTGAGTGAATTTCCATTCACTGAGCCAGTATCTCACACTCTACTAAACAAAATTTTAGGTACATTGCCAATATGGAGATATCTTCAATTTTATAGAAGATTCATTCCACAAAGGATGTTAGTGTTGTTTCGATGTAGAAATAGTCATTCATGTCCCCTCTAGGTCCTTGTATAAATAGATTTGTAGATGATATTGCATACTATTATGTCTATACCACTTGAACATGTAACTAGTTATCATAGCTTTTGTACTTGTAGTTAACAAAGATGAGTAGGAATGGTTTAATTTATATCTTTAGTATCAAATTTCTTTTAGCAAAAACTAGGTTTTATACCTATGTTAAGTCAATTCATGTGATTAATTTTTCATATATGACAATTTTTAAATAAAAAAATTAAGATAATGTTTGGCTTTTATTTAGCCAACAGTTGATGCGGTAATCTCATCATTAGTTGTTAATGTGAGATGAGGGTGTAACATATCTATACTCTATTTCTTCTTCATGTATTCCTCTAAGTAAAGAGGACAATTCCTTTCCATTTTCCAGCTTGGTAAAAGTGGTGAAAATTACCTTCCTTACTCACCCCTCCCTTTGCCTTAAGTGCATAAGACTTTGGCTTTTGCCTAGCCTTAGAACTTTCTTGGCTTTGACTTTTCCCTTGGACTTTCTCCCTTGATGACCATCAATAAATATTTGGGTTTGTCCTTCTCCATTTGTTCTTGGGAAGTTCTCAACATGCTAAGAAATTGAGACAGTGGTTTAGCGAAGTTGTTTGTGTTAGAATTCATGACACAATGACAATTTGATTTAAGAAATGACTATACAATCACATATTCGACCAACACTTGACCTAAAGGAAATCCTAGTCTCTCCAGTTTTTCGATGTACTCGATTACCTTGAGCACATGGGGCCCCACTGGATCTCCCTCTACCATATTTCACTTTAAAGAGCACCTTGGAGACATCATACCTCTTCTTCCTTGCTTGTTCGTGGTACATGTTCTTAATATGTATCATGATCTCAAAAACACCCATGTTCTGATATTTCTTCGAAATCTCATAGTTCAAAAATCTTAGCATGAGGCATTTGATGATTATGGCATCATCAAAATGCTTAAGATAAGCCTCTCTTTTTGTTGTATGCGCATTGGGAGTGGGTTCCTCTGGCTCTAGTATATCTAGGACATAGAGCTTACGCTCATGAGTGTGAATAATTCTCAAAGTCATGTACTAGTCATTAAATTTGTTCATGTACAATTTTTCCTTCTCAAGGATAGATCTCCATGAAAAAGTGTTGTTGATTTTCCATTTGTTTCCACAAAATAAAAATTGAATTTCTTTTCTTTGATTTGATTTGATTTGAAAAGGATTGATGATATTAATTAGGCCTTTAAAATATTTATCGATCTGACTATTTTCCTGAAATTTAGAACCCTCACTATTAATTTGGAAAGATTGCAGCATACAATCATCTAATGGATCAAGATCCACATTTCATAAAAACATGAGTTGGCTTTAGTTGATCATCCACTACTTGATTATTAAGGTAGGCAAGTTTTACCAATTGCATCTGATGCAACTCTTGATAGATGGTATGGAAAAATATTTTTCATATTCCATCTCTATACTTCTGGGAACTTCATCCTATTAAGGTCACCTAGTTAAGCCTGATATAAAAGGAAACACAATAGAAAATGTACCCTTCTTTGGTAGACCAACACATCTACTCTTACACTTCTATGAGATATACAGCCCAACATGCTCTGGCGTTCCCATGCATAGTCAATCAAGCTTTTCATGTATACTACTTTCAGAAAGCATATAAGGCTTAATTTTTATTGAGGGGTTTATTTATATGTAAATCTATGTACAAATCCAATCACCACATACTTATAATATGAATTTTATACATACTATAACCAAAATTGAAACATGCAATCAGAAAATACAAGAAATGGTAATGAACATACTATTGAAGTTCTTTGGAGCCACAAAGAAATGCTATCCACATCATGTTAAATATCATAAGCATCAATCTGCATAAGAAAACTTGTATGCTGGAAACAACTCGATTATCTAATTTGAATCCTCCAGTCAACCGGTTGGGGCTCATGTTGCTTCAGTTGGATGAACCGTTTAGTGATCAGTTGGTCTTCCCAGTCGGTTAGCTAGACTCCCACTCAGTCCGTCAACGAAACCCTTCATATGGTTAGTTGGCCTCTAGTCAGTTGGTTGGGCTCCTACTCTAGTCGGATAGCTGGAATCATGCTCCAGTCAGTCAACTAGGCTCCAATCGATTGATTGGCTCATAAGGAACAATACCTCTGGGATCTCAAAACTAATGCAACTCCTATCTACTATTACATTATGTAAAGTCAATACCTCAAGTTACATTCAAGATGAGATAGGGATTACGCATTATATTACATTTGGAGATAAAAGAGGAGGTTCGGTATGCAATCCAAATTTTAAAAGACAAGAACTAAACCAATCACACACATAAGTATCCAAGGGGTTTTGGCCATAACCATGCATACACCCACCATCAAAACACATTTTAGGGTGAAGTGTATGGTTGCATGTATGTATATATATATATATATGTTATGGACACTCCCTAATGTATGTGTCATCTAATCGTATATGCACATTAACCATTTATATGTTTGCATCATTTGCAACAAAGTATAAAAATATGATCGTACGACTAAATGCTAATACACTATAAACACATGTGGATCTGATACGACATTTGGAAAAGATGGAGCGACAGAAAGGCAGTGGAAATAAAAATGTATAGGAAATAATGATGTATAGGAAAGAAGGGTGCAAGATATACCTTGTCTAAGAGTACATCCAGCAAATATCCTTTCATGCATTTGTGCATCCTCCACGAGCAACACATGGATAGTGTGATGGTATGTATTCCCATAGAGCCAATCATATACTTGACTTGATATGATAAAGGTAATTTTGTCAATTATGTTTGTCTCAATCATGATATGATGGCATAGACATATTAGATGTCTAAAGAATGATATTACTCGATTACATATGTCTTTAGGTTGAGAACTTACACAATGAAATCATATGTATGATAAGATTACGTACATTCTTGTTATGTCCCTAGTCAGATAGTACTATGAAATCAAAATAAAGAACAGTAATACATAAGACCAGAGTGTGTGTTGACTGATGATAGAATCTCATGAGTCATGATATGTGATATTAAACCATACACATAGGTACATGTTAGAGAACATTGTATCAAACAACGCCACCTTAGATTGATACATGGAGAACATGGAATGGTAGTCAAAATTAGATCTCAAAATGATAGTGGTGATTGTGGTTCTTAGATGTAAAATCACTACACTCATTACATGTTGTTTTATGTACTTTGACATCATGAAAATGTGGCCTTGAATAAGGGTTGCCATAAAAGTGATACTCAAATACATTATAACACATGGGGATTGAGTGTGAGTTCTGCATATGGTATTTGTCCCTCCTATAGGAGATTGATACCATTGACACTCAATAAGAGAGATTGAGAAATGTATGGCCATACTCGTGTGACTCAATATTTGATATGTGATACTCACATCTATCTCAGATAGTCTACTCTAGGTTATGGAACAAGGATTGAACGTTGAGAGGATGATGATTCCATGCCTCAAGTTCAATCCATATAATAGAGACAAAGGAACTATAACATCATGGTAACACTGATCATGGATTGTAGGTTGAAGTTGTTCTCCAACTTTCCAAATTACTTGGGTAGCAATGATGTATAGTCTAGATACCGCTCATTGGTTGTGATGTCATAAATTGGTTAGTGGACATTCATTATCAACATAAATTGGGACCTATAGGGTCACATGCTTAGAAAAATAACAACAAGCTCTGACAATTGTTGTCCTATCTGTTTGTGGTAACCAAGAGATCCTAAGAAACTCCTACCTGTCAAAGGGAGGGATAGTAAGGGAGAGAAAATTGTGAGAGCAAGTCAGCACTAGCACACTGACTGGAAGGGACAACTCCTTCTTCTCCATTTGTCTAGAACGACAGGAGTTCACAGTGGTCTGTGTGGACTATTCTAGAGGCATGGAGGCCTTTTCCACCCACTAGGAGGATACAGACAACCATTATCCATGGTGATCAACAAAGAGGTCATTTTTGTTGTCATCTAGGTGTGACTTGTGAAAGAAGCACGCTACAATAAGCATTGTTGCTAGACTTGCTCTAGGACCAGGTATATGTCTTGTAAACCTTCATTCTCATTACATAGTTTTTGATGTGAAATGTTTTTTAAGGGAAATATGGAAATTAATTTTTTTTTATTTTGGTTTCCTTATCTGATTCCATATTTCCCAATAGTGGTATCATAACCACGTCAATTTACTATGTTTTGGAATTTAATTGATATGATCATATTTCTATCTTATCATTTATTTATTACATATGATGTGAATAATTAAAATGATTAATGTGCAAATGTGATTAAATACCACATATGATCTCAAGTACTATATATATATGATATGATATATATGCAATTTACATGTGTTGCCATAAATTTGGTTTTGATGGTGGATGTTTAGTATAGTAATGGCCAATAACCCCCTTTAGATCTTTGTGTGTGGTTGGATGGTTGTTATTATTATTTTATCTTAGTTTGCATACTGAGCCTCTATCTTCTCTTCTATATGTAGAATTATTAATTCTTTCCTTCTGGTTCTCCCCTCCAATGTAACTCGAGATTTTCTTATTACAATGTAATATGTTAAATAAGATTAGGATATTTTTATTTGTTGTTAGGGCAAAAAAAATGCTCAGCACCAGATGAAATGCATGTTTCAGAAGGCGAATCGATTGGTCAAGGACCAAGGAGGATAGAAGATAGGAGGATCCAAACCGATCAGCTGGTGGCCCAACCGATCGAATGGAGGGGTCCATATGTTGTTTGGACCAAAGACCATATGATTGATACGACAGACTAATCAACCAACCAAGAGGTGAGCTGCTGAATTCAAGTCTTGAATCGATCAACTCATATTGGTTCAAGCATAGATATTCACCAACAACGGGTTTCTACATATGAGGTGGACCTTATGTGGTAGTAATTACTTGTGGCTCCAAGGAATTACAGTAGATACGGCCATAAACATCATTAGTGTCTTATGATTGCATATTTTCATTTGTGGGATATAACATGCATATGATACATATTATAATTTTGTGGTGATTGGATATGTATATGTATTTATATAAATATAAAATCTCTCAATCAAACATATTAAGTCTTATATACTTTCCATAAATGGCACACATGAAATTCTTGAACAACTAAGCATAGGTTACACCAAAGCGTGGTGTGTTGTCCATCTCGTGGAAATGTGATCGTACTTATGTGGGTCTACAAAAGCAAGGTGCATTTCTATCATGTTGGCTTTTCAATCAAACTTAACTAGGTGATCTTAATTATATTAAGTACATAGAAGCATCTAGATGACTATGACAAGGATATGTGCATACCATCTACCTAAGAATTATATGAGATGCAATTGGCAAAAGTTTCCTACCTTAATGATTGATAATGAATGTTGTCATTGGTCGGGTAATAACTCAATTGTTTTGGATCTTGGCACACTAGTAGGTTGTACACTGCAATATTCCAAATAGATATGAGAGGATTATCAATTTGAACAAAATAATGGGAACGATAATTAATTAAAAGTATATTTAGTATCATCAAACTTATCAAATCAAATTAATCAAAAATGTTTTGACATAGTTACTAATTTCTTGTGTAGAATCTAATGGAAAACACAAACACATTTTCTTTGTGATCGGTCCTTGAGAAGGACAAGCTGAATGTAAATAACTTCCACGACTGGTTCAAAACACTGATAATTGTTCTCACTCAAGAGTGCAAGCTCTATGTCCTTGAAACACTAGAGCCAGATGAAGCTACTCTAACTACACCTAGGGCTGACAAGGATGCTTACAAGAAGAATTTTGAAGATCTCATAGATGTCAAGTGCCTGATGTTGTGCTCAATAAACTATGAGTTGCAGAGATACCATGAGAACATGGATGTTATTGAGATGGTAACATGTGTTAAGAACATGTACCATGATCAGTCAATGCAAGATAGATATCATGTCTCCAAAGCATTTTTCTAGTGCAACATGGTAGAAGTAGATCTTGTAGGTCCCCATGTGGTCAAACTTATTGTGTATGTAAAGAACCTTACACGACTAGGATTTCCCTTGGGTCAAGAGTTAGCCACATATGTGATTCTGCAATCACTACTACAGAAATATAGCCATTTTGTCATGAATTGCAATATGAATGATTTTGACAAGCCATTGTTAGAATTTCAAGGCATGTTGAGAACAGATGAAGCATAGATGGAGAAAGACAAGACCAATTATGTGATTATGATCAGTAGAGTAAAGGGAAGTCCAAGGGTAAAGGCAAAGCTAAGAAGAGTTCTAAAGATAGCTAGAAACCCCAAGTCTTCTACACTCAAAGCAAAGGGAGGGGTAACCATGGGAGGCAGTTGTCACCACTATTATCATCTAGGACACTAGAAGAGGAATTTCCCTCTCTACTTGAAGGAACTAAATATGAAGAAGGAGGAGATAGAGATATCTACTTAAGGACCTGAGAAGAAGTAAGCTAGAACTATATAAAGAAAGAATTGATGTCTGTCATTCATCTAAGCCTAGAGGGCATGTAATAGAATTAATGAATTACTATTATGTACCTACCCACTATCAAAAATCTTTTATGGACAAGAATATCATGAATATATTTTATTTCAAAGATTAGATCTTTTGTAGAAATGGTTGTATTGTCTCAGAGTTTATATTTTATAAGTTCTAGAGACAGTTATACATAGTGAATGACTTGATCACTCAAACAATGAAATACATATAACATTCTCATCTAGAGTGCACAAATGAGAAAGACATTTCTAGAATACATAATGATGGTTTCCTAGACTCTTTTGGCTATTGAACCAATAGAGACATCAAGTCTTATTTATTGAGCAATATAACAAAATCTCTTTTCACTAATAGTAGTGGGTAAGTGAGTATTCTATTAGGGCTAATACATATTGATATAGACCTTTTATAACAAATGCTAAAGGTAGTTACTAGTACCTCATTCAATTCATGAATGATCTTGGTAGATATGATAATATGTATTTAATAAAATACAAGTATGAATCTCATAAAGTGTTCAAGGACATCATGAATGAAGTATGTAACCAACTTGGTAAAAGTATTAAGACACTTCCATATGATCGATGTTGAAATATTTTAAAACTAGAGTTTGAGGACCTTTTTGAGAGACTATGGTAGTGTATCATAATAAACTCCAGCTGAAACATAATGATGTATCATAAACAAGGAATCACACTATGTAAGTCATGGTGCAATTATTAATGAACCTAGATAATCTTCCAATGTCCTTTGGGAACATGCTTTACACTAAAATGATGTATCATCCAAAATGGTCCAAAAGACACCACATGAGATATGGCATGGGAAGTATCCCAATATGTCTTTTATAAATATTAGATTTGAAATCTTGTGTAATAAAAATAATTTCTTAAAAGATTTTTCCACAAATCATATAAATGTTATTTTTTTGAATGCTTAAAATTCCAATCTGACAACAAAAGTGTTTTGTTTCCAAGATGGTTTTAGTCTAAAAAGGGAATTTGATTCCAACGGAATCAGAGGGAGAATAGTAGAAATTGAAAAGTTTGAGACCAACAAGAAAACATTGAACCTAAGAGGTACAGTAGGAACAAGGAGAATCAAAAGTTGTTGTGGAATCTCAAGTTTCATTATGTAACACAAAACCTCATAGTTCTAGTAGTACATGCCTTGAGAATGAATGGATGTGATATCTTATAGAAGAATAAAGGTGATGATTTGGTCATATGATGATGAGCCAACAACCTATCTAGAAGATGTTAAGGCACCAGAGTCTATGAAATGGCTTGAGCCCATGGGATCAAAGATAGACTCCATGTACACCAACAAGGTATGACCTTAGTGGATCCACATTAAGGGGTAAAACCCAAAGGGTTTAATTGGGTTTTAAAAAAGAAGACTAACATGGATGGTAATATACAAACCTATAAGAGCATATCGGTTGCAAAGGGTTTTAAACAAGTTCAAGGTGTTGAAGATGATAAGATCTTTTCATTGATTGTCTTGGTTAAATCCATCATGATCATACTTGCTATTGTAGCTTATTACGACTAAGACATTTGGCATATGGATGTTAAAGCCACATTCTTTAATGGGAATAATTATGAGGATATGTGTTTGATACAGCTTAAAGGTTTTATAAGCCTGATAATACAATAAAGTCTATAAGCTACAAAGGTCAATTTGTAGATTGAAGCAAGCATATCATAGATGAAATCTTTGATTTGACAAGATAGTCAAAGAGTTTAACTTCAGTTAAAATAAAGATGAAATTCATATTCCACATAATGATGGGGAATAACATCCTTATACCTACACATATTATAATATAGATGGGAATTACCTTCTCAACGAAGGGTTTGGGCGAAGCATACTATGTGATACGAATCAAGATCTATATAGATAGATCTACAAGGCTTCTTGACCTAAGAAAGAGCACATACATTTCTAAGATGTTGAAGGGCTTCAACATACAAGACTCAATGAGAGAAAATATGTCCATGTTCCATGTGATCGGTCTTTCAAGAGCTAAGTGTCCTAGTTCTTCTAAAGAATAGGAAAGCATGGGTGATATGTCATATGCATTTGCAATTGGATCTATCATATATCCAATGTAAAATACTCATCCTATTGTCTCGTATGTATTGGACATGACAAGTGGATATCTATAAAATCCCAGTGAAAGTTGTTGGACTACCATAAAGAACATCCTTAAGTACTTGAGATGCACTAAAAGCATTTGTTCTTTAGTTATGGTAGTAAGGAAGAATTGGGTGTAAGGGGTTACACTGACACAAGCTTCCAATTGAAAAAGAAAATTAATGATTGTAATTTAAATTTGTATTTGATCTTAAATTGATAATTGTAAGCTGGAAAAGTTATGAGCAAGAGATAGTTTTTTAATTCTACAAATAAAAGTCGAGCATCTTGGTGTTATGAATGCAGAAAGGATATTGTATGGATCAAGAAGTTCATTTGGATGAACTTATGAGAGCTTACAACAATTATAGTAGAAATTCTATGACAATATTGGAGCTACTAGATAGGCAAGGAATCTTAGATAGCATACTACGACACTTCTATCTATCAGATCCCAGTGAAACTTGCAAAATACCGACCAGAAGCAAATATTGCTAACCCTTTATAAAAGTACTTGCACGGTAGAAACAAGATGGACATGTTAAGATCACTTGGAATAAGATTCATGGGTGATTGGCTCTTAGTTCAAGTGGGAGTCTATTGGTATGTATGCCCATAGAGTTAGTCATATGATGATTGTGATGGGGCATCATATACATAACTTGATAATAATAAAGGTAATTTTATTTATTATGTTTGTCTCAATCATGAGATGGTGACACAGACATATTAGATGTCTGAAGAATGATGTTACTCGATAACATATGTGTTCAAGTTGAGGACCTAAACAATGAGATCATATGTATGATAAGAGTTTATACATTCTTGTTATATCCCTAGTCAAATATTATTGTGGAAGAAAAATAGACAACAATATAAGACTAGAGTGTGTGTTGGTTGATGGAATCATCTCATTAGTAATGATATGTGATATCAAACCAAACACATAGGTACATGTTAGAGAATAGTGTATCAGACAGATACACCTTGAGAGTATTACAATGAGACCATGGAATGGTAGTCAGAATCATCTCTCGTAGTGATAGTGGTAATTGTGGTTCTTAGACTTGAAATCACTACACTCATCACGTGTTGTTCGATGTACTCTGGCATCATCAAACATGACCTTGAATAAGGGTTTCCTTAAAGGTGATACTCAAATACATCATAACACGAAGGGATTGAGTGTGAGTGATGTAGATGGAATTTGTCCCTCCTATAGGTTATTCATATCTTGTCCACTTGATAAGCGAGACTAAGAAATGTATGACCATACTTGTGTGATTCAATATGTGATATGTGAGACTCACATGCATCTTAGACAGTCTACTCTAGTTTAAGGAACAAGGATTGAACGTTGAGAGGATGACAATCCCATGCCTCAAGTTCAATCTAGATATCAGAGAAGAAGGAACTAAACAATCATGGTAACAGTGATCATAGATTGTAGGTTGAAGTTGTTCTTTATTTTTTCAAATTACTTGGGTAGAAACAATATGTTTCTTGATACCGTCCATTGCTTGTGATGTCATTAATTGGTTATAGACATTCACTGAATGGGACCTATAGGGTCATACACATAGAAAATCAACAACAAGCTCTAAAAATTATTGTCCTTTCTAGTTGTGGCAACAAAGAGATCCCGAGAAAGTCCTACCCATCAAAGGGACAGATAGAAAGTAAGAGAAAATTGGAAGAGCAAGTCGATGCTAACATAATGACAAGAAGGGACAACTCCTTCCTATCTATTCATCTAGATCGATAAGAGTTCTTGGTGGTTTGTGTGGACTACTCTAGAGGAGAGAAGGCTTTTGTCACCTTCTAGGAGGACACAGACAATTGTTGTCTATGGTGATCAACCAGGAGGTCGTTGTTGTTGTCATCTAGGTGCAATTTGTGACAGAAGTATGTTGCAGCAAACATTATCGCTGGACTTTCTCCAAGACTAGGTATATGTAAGACCACTAACCTATCTTAGTGATTAATGATGTTGGATTTGCTTAATAAGCTGTGTAATCTTGAATCTAATCATGTGATGAGATTTAATAACATGTGACATGCTTATGTTTTTAGTTTGGTCATGTTTGGATGATGTTTGAGATAGTTTTGTTACATGTATGCTTATTTTGGACCAAATTGCAATTTACCCATGTTGAGGGTTTATCTTGCAAGTTATCACATGTTGGATGTTCCTCACATGTTTTAGAATCATGTGAGAGATGATGGTTCTTTGGGGTGCCTTGTTGTACCTTGCTTTGATGAGGAGAGAAGTGGTGACATCTTGGATGTTGTTTCTAGGGCTTGCTTGGATGCCCTATGTTAGTGTTGACCTTGTGTTGACCATATATGATCTTGGTCTTTTAGCAAGCATCCTTAATGCATATTGATGTGTTCTCTGTGGTCAAAGGTGGTTGCAATGTATGATGGAGTTCCCTTCAGTTGAAGAGGGTTGGAACTCTCTTTTGGGTCGAAGATGACCTAGGGTTTTAGTTGGTCGCTTGAGTGTCTTTGACCACTAAACTTGGTACCCTTGCTTTTTACTTTAATCGATGGTCATCTAGGACCAAGTGAGGTCTTTGGTTCTTCTTGTGACCTATCTTGTATGCATGGTTTTAGTGGATGCATGATTGTTCTTTGGTGGACAAGTGCCATGAATATGCATGACACCTAATCCCTTTCACCTCACTCTACATTTGGGTATAGGTACCCCTATTTTCACATGCATATGATCCTTTTGCACCCTCTTTCCCTCTCTCATCTTTGGAGATCTGACCTTGGAGCTTGGTGGTGAATAGGAGCTCATACTTGGAGCTTTACTGGCCAATCATCTTGCATGTGGTGATCTTGAGTTGGAGCAACTTCTCTTATTCCCTTGTTGGTGATCTTTGATCCTTTGTAAGTGATCCAACCTCTTGGTTTCATTTCTTTGTAAAACCCTACCTCTTTCTTCTTCTCTTGGCTGAATCCATGGAGCTTCCATAGTAGTGCTTGTGTTGGGATGGAGGTACTTCTCTCTCTTAGACTGAATCCTTGGTTTTCCAAGGTAGTGTTCAAGTTGAGTGAAGGAACTCTTCTCCCTTTCTCTCCTTCTTGTCCTTTTTAGCCTATAAGTCTTGGATCTCTCCTTCTTTACCTTTAAACTAGGGTTTTTCTTCTCCTTTGAGGTGGTGACTAGCTTGGTCTTGGAGGATATCAAATATAGGTTCTCTCTTGTCTTTGGAACTTATTGCTTGGAGGTGGTTGCACCATCATCTAAGGCGGGTTATATAACTTATTTCCCTACTATTATTGCACTTTAATTCTACATGCAAAACATATTATTAAAACGTGATTACATGTTGTTGATGATGATATCATGTTAGGGTTTGTGCTCCTATAATGATCTTGCATGCACATGTTCCTTTACCTAACCCTAATTATTATACCTAAAATTCTATGGATGGTGGGAGTTCTAGTTTCACATGCACATGTTTTATGTGGTTTCTCATCTCACTTAAGGTTCAGATTACCTTTGTTATAATTGATATTTTTGGATGCATGGGATGGTTTATATAGTGGATTCTTCTCTCAAGATAATGTCTTATCTACCCTTATGTTTTGATGACTTGATTCTAGGGTTTTTGGACATGTTTTCCCTTAATGAACTTGTTTTCATGAAGTTTTGGTTTTCAAAATTATAACCACCTATTTTGATCATGCCTTGATAGTGGTTTTTCTCTCTAAGATGTACTTCATGCTATGTTCCAAGTGGTCAAAGGATTGGTGAAGTTTAATGGTTGCTAGGATGGTTTTCCTTGGTTTTCTCGCTTGATTTACCCTTGATCTTCGGTCACAGACTTTTCTTTCTTCTTCGACTTGGGTATGTTGAGAATCTCTTTGGTTACTGACCTTGGTGCTTACCTTTGACCATGTTGGCATGTCTTCCTATTCAGTAACAGAAGATGGTGGGCATTGGTTCTCTTTGATCGCTGATGTGAGGGGAGTGCCTTCGGTCGCTTCCCTTTGTCATGGTCTTCAACCTTGATGACATATTTTCTATGTCCGCATATCTTTATGATCTTATATTCCCTTCAATCGATGGTAAATCTTGGATACTTGACTTATGTTATTCGCTATGGGGATGATGGTTATCTTAATAATACTCCAGGAATGTGGGAAGTAATGATACTTAAGGTTGATGCTATATGATGTCTTGGAAACCCTAATCGGATATGATGTTGAAACCCTAACCCTGATTATGAATACATGATGTTATTCTTATCTTGTTTGAAGTATCTATCATATAATGAAGCACCATTTCTCTCTCCTATGTGTGTGATCCTAACCTTGTAGGTGTAATGAATGTCATGTCTATTTCATGCTATGGTGTGTTTGATATGACACATGAAAATGATTGTGAGACTTTATGAGGCATGATGAGATAATGATGATTGTACAAGAATTATGTAGTTTGGGTCTTACGACCTGGCAGAGGCTCAATGCCTAGTGTGAGGTAATATTATCCAATAATGAGATGAGGGATTGATATCCCTTAGTGATGTGATAATGTTTATGGCCTTAAATGGCAGTGGCATCAAGTGATGATGTGATAAGATAATACCTCATACATTTTATATCTTATGGAGTTGTATTATACCCTTATCTTTGTGTAGTCTATTTAGGGTTTGTATGTTGTAACTTGATTGATGCTAAAAGATACCTAATTGGCTTAATTAATCAACTGAAAACCTAATCATGTAGTTTCCTTGTGCCATAGATCCATATTCAGTGTCAGTACTTGTTGGATGGTGAAACGGATTCTCCCTTATTGGAAGAATGGAGTCGTATACTGTTGAGTATATGCATTTCATAGGATTGGTTGTGGCCATACCCTGGAAGGAGAATAGGAGAGGTTGTATCTCAAGTGATGTGATTTAGTATATGTATAGGACATGTTTTGAGGATGGTTGTGGTCATACCTCAGTAGGAGTGTGGTTGCGGTCATAACTCAATTTTCATTAGTGTTGTGCCTATATACCATGGCAGACTAGGCTATTTTGTTGTTGGACTTTATATGTCATTGTGGCGGACTCAGACTAACTGAGGGTGTGGGAGATCATAGGATTCTGGCTCCTCCTAGATCTTATATGGCACTAATTTTAACTTAGGATTGGTCAGTTGGAGCATGAGTGGTATACCTCATATCTTTAGGGCATAATAAAAGATGTAACACAACCATGTAGTATATTGATTAGGGTTAAACATGAATCACATTGGATGAACCTTTTCCTTATCCGTTGTACAATGTTGCTGATTTATGATGTGGTAAGAGAAATCAACTTTTATACATGTTCTTCATATTCCTTCTTAAAGTATAAGATGTTCTACTGCTCAGTTGTAGATGCCTAAATTGCTTTATTCATATCATTTAGCTGAATTTGCTCAACCTGATAACAATGTTACTTTCCTGCTTTAGCTTATGTATGTTAATAATAATTGCGGAAAAGAGTTATCTCTCATTGGGATGCTGGTCTCACCCTGTGGGTTTCCACATATTGTAGGTGGTTATGCACGATGAGGTAGAGATCGTGCGATTAAGGCTGAGCAGCAAGAGGACCAATAGATGTTAAAGGTTGGATATGTTGCTAGTGTTTTGGAGTAGATTCCTACTTGTCGTCCCTGCATTCTTAGGTCCTTGGGGGTGTTTGTAGACATTGCAAATTGACACAAGTTTCGGCAATAGGACATGGTTGTACCAATATGGTCTATATGTATCTGAATAGGTTATCATATGTAATAGGCTGTGGAAAATTGGCCAAGTGAACAGTGATATGTATCATCTTATGGCTTGATATGTAATACAGATGGCCTCATGTGGACCCAGATGTAATATGTTTCTACTTTTTTTGGCAATATGGAATCAGTTTTAACTTACCATGCTTTATGGTAATCCTGGATGTTCAACATTAGTTTCATGCTTTGTTTTGAGTAATCTCTCTTTTGTGTGACTATGGGCGTCACCGTTTGGTTGGTATTAGAGCTCTAGAGCTCTAGGTTCATGACTCTATATGGACATAGGACTAGGGTTTGTATCTATTATAGTGTCCTTTGACATATTTAATGGTAACTTGTGCTTATGCAGAAGAAGAAGAATAAGAAGAAGAAGAAGAGAATAAAAGATATGTCTGGAGAACATGAAGAACATGTAGAGAGCAGTGTTGTTGCACCAGGAATTGGTGTCAGGAGGTAGGCCCGAGTTGATGGAGTGCCTGAGGAGCCTCGGTTCGACCCAGAAACTATGTCTAATCCTACTTTTTGGTCCTTTTTTGGACAGTTCATGGACATGATGACGCATATGGTGGATAGGATGACCATGCCCCAAGCTAGGCCAATAGTCCCCAATGTGGAATTCTAGGGTTCTAGGAAGACCTTTGAGAGGTTGAGGCATATGGGGACATTGGAGTATGTTGATACCGTAGATCCAGAAGATAATGAGATGTGGTTGACCGAGTTGGAGAAGGCCTTCAAGATCCTAAATATTCCTAAAGAGGATAAGGTGAAGCACGCAGTGTACCTATCAAAGGGCAGTGTTGGCCATTGGTAGGTAATTGAGGAGGAGAAAAGTTCTAGTGTTGTGCTCACTTGGGAGGATTTTCGATGAGAGTTCATGAGCTAATACTTCCAGGAGATGTACCTGGATGAGATGATCATGCAGTTTGAGAAGACCCAATAGGGATCTATGTCGATCAATGAGAACGAGGTGAAGTTCATGGAGCTTCTGAGGTTTTGCCCACACATGGAAGCACAGATAAGGAAAGAATCAGACATTTTGAGAAGGGTTTGAGCTCTAAGTTGATGACGTTGATGTCAGCTTTAGATAATAGCAAACGGTTTGCCACATTTGTGGAGTCATATAGGAGGATAGAGTGGTCAACTGTGGAGAAGTGAGAGGTGAATGCCAAGAAGAGACCGGCATAGTATCAGGAACAGTTGTCTGGAGGCTTTAAGAAGCCTAGGTTTTTAGCGCCCCAGTCACAGCAAAGGTCGGCGGTTCAATCTGAGTGGTCTCCAAGTAAGGACAGAGGTCATACCTTCACGCCAGTAGCTCACAGTGTGGCATCAGTGTTAGTGATGGGGCCGTTTAGGCCATAGTATGAGACCAAGACTTGCCACAAGTGTGGGCAAGTATGACATCAGAGATGGGCATGTCCTATGAAGAGGTGATGAAACAACCGAGATAGAGCTAGAAAGGGTCACAGTAGTGACAGTTCAATAGTGGTGGAGGTTGAGGACGTGATCATACATCATAATCTGGTTCATCTAGAACAAAGTACAAGGGAGACAACGGGCAACATCTCAACTCTATGTCATGAGTCAGTTGAAAGGAGTAGTCAACTCGAGGGTCATGACAGGTCAGATGGAGTTATTTCATTCTAATTTGTCTTCTTCCTACTTTATATCTATTTTGGTTGACCTGGGTGCGATGCAATCTTTTGTCACTAGATAAGTGGTTGCTAGATGTTCTATGCATGTTAGCTGTAGATGTGATAGTTTTTTCTTAGAAACCCCTTTGCTTGGTTCTGTCGAGTTATGGGAGGTGTGTCCTTCCTGTGTTCTTTCTTTCTCAAGACACAACATTCAAGTGGATCTCATACCACTTGACATGCATGGATTCGATGCGATCCTTGGAATGGACACTTTGAATAAGTATCAGGTGGTATTGTATTGTATTTCCAAGGTGGTGACGTTTCATGATGATGATGTTTCGTGGATCTCCCAATGAGATAGGAAGATTCTTATGATGTGTCTAGTGGCAGGTATGAACAGTGTTCAGGAAATCGGTCTGTGCGGCCGCATATGCGGCCGCTTAAGAGGTTCGGACAGGGGACTGCACCGCATATGTCAAAGCGGACCAATAATTGGTCCAGGCCCGATTATGCTGCCGATTACCCGCTTATGCGGCCGCTTAATCACCGCTTTTCTAAACACACATACATGGAATTGAAGAAATGAAATTTATATGATATTTTTGTTGTTTCTAATTAAATATTTATATTATATTGCTGCTCCCTTTCTTCTAATTAATCATTCTATGTTGTCCTTGTATGTAATTGTTCAATGTGATATATAATTCTATATGACTGATATATAAATATACATAGATATATTAATTTATTAAAAAAATCCAAAACCGCATATACTCCCGCATACCACATATACTCTATTCAGTGCCTCGTCCGCCCGTACACCGAATAGCGCTTTTCTGAACACTGGGTATGACAATGGAGAGGTTGATGAGGTAGGGTTGTGAAGCATTTTTGGCACATGTGGTGGATACCAAGGTGAGGAGTCCTAGTATTCAGGAAGTGCCAATTGTTCATGAGTTTGAAGATGTGTTTCCCAGTGAGTTTCCAGGTGTTCCCCCTCCCTAAGAGATCCATTTTGAGATCAGCTTGGTCCCCGGTACATAGTTGATAGAACAGATACTATACAAGATGGCACCAACTGAGATGCAAGAGTTGAAGAAGTTACACGAGTTTCTTGAGAAGGTCTTTATCAGACCGAGTACGTCCCCTTGGGGGTGCTCCAGTTCTGTTTGTGAAGAATAAAGACAGATCCATTAGGTTGTGCACTAACTACTGGCAGTTGAACAAGGTGACAATCAAGAACAAGTAATCTTTTCCATGGATAGACAATCTGTTCCATCAGTTGAGGGGTGTTGTAGTGTTCTCGAAGATAGATATAAGGTCAGGATATCATTAGTTGTGGATCAAGGTAGATGAAATACCCAAGTCAGCTTTTAGGAGTAGGTATGGTCACTATGAGTTTGTGGTTATGTCGTAGGGGCTAACCAATGCACTGGCGGTGTTCATGGACTTGATGAACAGAGTGTTAAAGCCTTACCTTGATTAGTTTGTAGTGGTGTTCATAGATGACATCTTGATATACTCCAGAGATGACCGACGGCATGAGCAGTGTCTATGGAAGGTGTTGACCTTGTTCAAGAAGGATCATCTATACGCTAAGTTCTGCAAGTGTGAGTTTTGGTTGAAGGAGGCATCTTTTTTGGGACACATCATATCTACAAAAGGTGTGCATGTGGACCCCAAGAAGGTTCGGTCTATGTTAGAATGGGAGAAGTGAAAGACACTGACAGAGGTTTTTAGTTACCTTGGATTAGCATGCTATTATAGGAGGTTCATCAAGAACTTGAGTAAAGTGCCTAATGAAGCTGACAAGGAAAGGTGTGTCATTTGTCTAGGATAAAAAGTGTCAATGTTCCTTCCATATCTTGAAGGAGAAGCTGACTAGTACACGAGTGTTGGTTCTTCTAAAATAGGGGAAAGGTTACATAGTCTTTTGTGATGCATCGAAGAATGGTTTGGGTTGTGTGATGATGCAAGATAAGAACATGTTTTCTTTTGCTTTGTGATAGCTTAAGAAACACGAGGAGAGCTAACCTACACATGATCTGGAGCTTGCAGATGTGGTCCATTCCTTGAAGATATGGAGACACTACCTTTATGGCAAGAAGTGTCAGATCTTCACCGACCACAGGAACCTTAAGTACATCCTTTCACAATAGGAGTTGAACATGAGGCAGAGATACTAGATGGAGTTGATTAAGGACTATGATTTCACCATGGACTACCATCCAGGGAAGGTGAATGTGGTAGAAGATTCTTTGATGGGGAAGTATTCTTCTTCATCATCAGTAGATAAGGTGCAGTTATGTTCTTTGGTGTGTCATAAGAGAGAAATGTTAGTCTCGTTGTGTCAGATGAATGTGAAGTTGGAGGTATCCTTGTTAGTAGGAATATTGGCACAGTTATAGGTTAAGCCTATGTTGAGGTAGTAGATCAGAGATGTGCAACGTGATAATACTGCGATATAGCAGATCCGAGCAGAGTTTGGCAGTGAGAATCAAGATGGCTGACCGACCTAAATCGTGTGTCCAAAAGGAGCGGATTTGAAGTAGTCGGACTTTTAAATTACCCGACTCTTAGGCCTCCGCAACGATGAAGGGGTCCAAAATAGCAATCGGGGTCGAACACACAGGGACAAGGGTGGTAGTTTTAAGAACACGGAATCAACACATTACACTCCGGCAAAAGAAAGGTGAGGATAAAGTTCCCAAAGGGAACAACAGGCGAAAATCGGTAAAATAAAAGAAAACTATCTCCAACTGGAGTTACAAGGAAAATTAAGGTTTTTGGCATTTATCAGTTTTTAGGGTTTTAGTGCAATAGAACTAGAGGAGATAACACCATTGCCTTGGTAAGGAATGAAGGAGGAAAACTTCGGTAAAACAAGCGGCAGCAGGAACATCCAGTACCCCTTCTCTCAAAGAGGGTACCTCTAACTAAGCACCAACACCCTCTCTCAAGGTTGTTGCACTTGGGTTAGAGTGGAAAGATAACTGAAGCAACTCCAATTCTGGGTACTCTCATACTCCTTGATTGGACCAAACACTAGAGCCACAACACCTCTCTCGAGGGAGTTGCAACGGGAAACACGATTCGATAGCTAGTCAAAACATGATCCAAGCATACAAGCTAGAGTTTGGATGCTAAACAAAGTAATCATCCCACAAAAAGGAACCAAACATAAAGTCAACAGATATTTAAAACTCCTCTAATTCCATTAGCATAATCATTATATAAAAGGGTTTGGTTACATTGTGTAAATAAAGAAAGTAAATGACTGCAAAAGGGAAGATAAGTATTGCCTCCTTGATTTAGGAGATCGACAAGCAGCAGTAGATCCCTAAGGACCCTCTAGCCTGATACCGGGTGGGAGCTCTGCCCGATACGCCTGTGTCAGGCAGCATCCCCTGTCGGGCGACACGCCATGATGGGCAGACGTATCAATCAAAGTGCTCATGCTTGATACGGTCGTGTCGGGATGCCACCCTCTTGGGCGACACACCGTAACAGTTGATTCGTATTGGGCTCAGTATCGTGTCGGGATAGAGACCACTTAGAGTATCGGGTTCCTCATATCGGGTGGCTTTTTTGGTCAATATTGGCTACTGCAGCGACCGGGACAGATTCTAAGTGAACCATTCCTGCCCTCTCGGGTCGGGGAAGTGCTCACCTAGTATCGCCCGGTATGCCTCTGGGACGTGACACACTAGCTCCAGCTGCTTTCCAAAGTTAGCTTTTGAAAAACACTAGAGGGGGGTGAATAGAGTTTTAAAATAATTTTAACAATTTATTGAACTCAAACAACCACAATTGAAAATTGGAAGAAGGAGACAGGTGTTTAGAGTGGTTCCAACTTTAGCAACTACTAAAGTTGTCAGTCCACTACCCGGTTGCTTACCCAACCGGTATTTTGAAAGTATTTATTTTATTACCTTCTCAAGGATTTATACAAAATACAATACTTTCCTTTACATCCTTTGAACAACCTTCACTTGAAGTAGGTGCACCAACTTTGAGGTAGCCTTCTTGAAGTAACTCCAAGCTCCCTCTTGAAGTAGCCTTCCTCTCTAGAAGTAACCTCCCGTTGCACCAGCCTTCTGAAGTAGCTCAAAGTCACCTTCTTCACCAAGAAGATCTCCACCCTCTCCAATCTGCAGCCTCCAACCTAGGAGTAGCAAGGAGAGTACAAACGGTAATAGAGAACAAGAAAGGAAAAAGGAAATTACAACTTATCCTCTGTAGCCCAAGGCTTGATTTGCCTAGATCAAGCGTATAGATCTCCTAACCAAGTGTATGGACTTGTGATTGCAGTGGGTAGGAGATACTAGCCTATAGGACACGAATTTTGAGCTAATGCTCAAATTGTCACAATGCTCAAATTGCTCACAAACAGATTGCTCAAAGTATGCTCAAGGATTTCTCAAGTGTAACAAGTGTATTTGAGTGTCCTATGGCTTGTCCTATTTATAGGAATGGCCTAAGGATGCTTAAGGACGTTCTAGACAACTTCTAGGGGTTTCTAAGTGCTTAACTAGCCGTTAGGTACAAGTTTGTTGCTTTAACAACGACTAATTAAATAATTCTGCAGTTGCTGTCAGAGACCATCTCGGTCGAGGAATGGTCGACCGAGACACCTACTCGGTCGAACTTTTGTCGACCGACAGGCTCTCTAGAACAAGTGTTTTGCAACGTCTATCTCCAACTGCCAATTACCTTGTCAGTTGTGTCTAACGACTACTTTGGATCTTTCTCGGTCGAGAAGATTGTCGACCGAGAGTGTCTCGGTCGAGGAGTTTGTCGACCGAGATTGATCATGTTTCAATGTTTCAATTTAGGCACTAATTATATGTATGAGTGTGCAAATGTGATCCTATTTGAAGGGGATGACCTATCTAAATGTGGTGTTTAGCTAGGGAGATTCTAACGCTTGATTTACATGAAATCTAAGTACTTGTACATTATATATTTGTACAAGTTTTTACAAGGCGATTACATTTCATGAAAATACAAACATATAAGCATATGGATTTCCCTAATTGCTTTTGTCATCCACCTTGTTCCTGCACACTCAAGTAGCTCGTTAGATCAATAAGAATGAAATGTTTGTCATAATCAAAACAAAGGGATTTATAGATGTCCATTTAGCCAAAAATCTCCCCCTTTTTGAAGATGACAAACATTTCCAAAATATAGATGAAAGAAATATAAAACATATGAGTTTCATACCTGAAGATTACCTTTTGTAGCCATTCTTGTTTTTGCAAGTGAGTGCTTGGCCTTTTTCATTAAAGATATCCATGTTGAGTATGAAACTTAGTTATTATAGTTATAATCTTTATTTTATTTTGATATTCTTTTCTCCCCCTTTGTCATTTCAAAAAGATATCCATGTTGAATATTTGATATTGCTTCTCCCCCTTAATTTTGTACTATGCTCCCCTTTAGATAGATATCCCAAGGTATAAGTGCTTTGCAATAGATGTCAATTTAGCCATAACTTTAACTTTTAGGTATTTGCAAAGATTTTCATCCTTTTTGATGTATTTATTATTAAAAATATTGGGACAATTTTTGTGGTCATAAATTAATTGTGCTTTTAGTCACAATAAAATGATATCCAATTAGTTTTTGTGTCAAACTTATTTTAGGTCGAATTTGACTACGACCATAGCGCCCCTTGGTCAAATTTTATTTTAACCAAGAGGCAAATTTGCAGATTTTCAAATTGAACATATCGAGTATAATATATGCATAAAAGTTTGATTTAAGTATCAAGTTGAAGCATACTACTTGATATAATTCTTAAATGAAGGCACAATTAATATCTCAATTCTTCATAGATACTAATTTAGAGATTTTGTCTTATGTGTTGCAAGCAATAGAATATAACCAATAAATCATTTTGCTTGCCGAATATCATCACGGATCCATGCATACAATTTATCATTATTTATGCGTACCAAATATTGAAAGCATATCCATGATGTAATGATAACAGCATATAATTCCATCACATGATCATGTGAAAATAGAAATTTTCTTTTTATTTGAGCTAAGCATAATTTCAGTTTAAACTTAAATCATTTATGAAATAAACTAATATTAATCTCATTTAAATTTGTAGGGATGATTTTCAAAATATATATCCATTCATCAATCACAAATAGATAGCAATTTCATCAATTTCAAAGAAATTCAGCAATTTTGCAACAGACTGGAAATCACTGACATGCTCGGTCGACACTTTCTCGACCGACAGTGTCTCGGTCGACAGTCTCTCGACCGACAATATTTCTGGAACTGTTAATTGCTTCCAAATAAAACATAACTATGCAAGTTAAATATTTAGATACTTAAATTTATTTGTTATCCCATTATGTTGAGTTGAGATAGACGTAGAAATATGCAACTAAGGTTCTTGGCCATATCTCAAATTAATTGTGTTTAAATAGTTTGGAGGTCTTGGAACCCAAACTAACTCGACATCTTTTCTCTTATAAGGACATGAAAAGGAATAATGACCAAGGCGCAGGCAATAATGACATCATATCGAGTCAACCTCATATCTTTTTCTATGGTTGTGTTCAGTGTTGTTCTTGGGTGATGATGTTCCTTTAGGTACATATATAGATTGATGTGTTTGTGACTTTCTCCAACTAGGTTGTTGATAGGATTTCCCTTTAGGCTTGTAACCTAGTCCTCTTCTCCCAATTTGATGATAGGGATTATCTAAGATTTTATCAAGAATGCCATTACTATTCAAATTACTAACTTTTTGTTGTAACTTGGCAATCTCTTCCATTCTCTTCTTGATATCTAGTTTTGCTTGATCTAGATTAGAAGACAATGAATTTCTTTCTTTGACAATAGAATCATAATCTAGATGGTTGCATAAGATGGGTTGTTTTTGAAGATCATTCACTTGACTTTGCAAATTATTCTTCTCTAAAGAAAGTAGATTACAATTTGCCTCTATAGATGTTATCTCAATATCATGATCTTCAATGATCTTTTTAAGATCTTCATTTTCAGATGTAATAGCAAGAAGATTAGCATGTAATTCATCATTTTCTTTATTAGATTTCTTTAATTTCTTCTTGCATTCAACATATTTAATATGTGTTTCTTCAAGGCTAGCAACTAGTTCTTCTTTAGATAAATCAAAAAGACTTACCTCTTCTTCTTCTTCCTCGCTAGTTGTAGCAATGAGACAATCTTTGTTCTCATCTTCCTTCTTTGATCTCCATGGGCATCTAGTTGTTGTGTGGCTTGTTCCTAAGCACCAATTGCAACATGTTGTAGTTTTGTCCAAGCAGCACCTTTTGTTGTGATTGTAATCACCATTACCCTCCATTCTTCAAGACCTGGTTAGGGTTCCTTGAAGCCTGCTCTGATACCAATTGAAAAACACTAGAGGGGGGGGTGAATAGAGTTTTAAAATAATGTTAACAATTTATTGAACTCAAACAACCACAATTGAAAATTGGAAGGAGACAGGTGTTTAGAGTGGTTCCAACTTTAGAAACTACTAAAGTTGTCAGTCCACTACCCGGTTGCTTACCCAACCGGGATTTTGAAAGTATTTATTTTATTACCTTCTCAAGGATTTATACAAAATACAATACTTTCCTTTACACCCTTTGAACAGCCTTCACTTGAAGTAGGTGCACCAACTTTGAGGTAGCCTTCTTGAAGTAACTCCAAGCTCCCCCTTGAAGTAGCCTTCCTCTCTAGAAGTAACCTCCCGTTGCACCAGCCTTCTGAAGTAGCTCAAAGTCACCTTCTTCACCAAGAATATCTCCACCCTCTCCAATCAACAGCCTCCAACCTAGGAGTAGCAAGGAGAGTACAAACGGTAATAGAGAACAAGAAAGGAAAAAGGAAATTACAACTTATCCTCTGTAGCCCAAGGCTTGATTTGCCTAGATCAAGCGTATAGATCTCCTAACCAAGTGTATGGACTTGTGATTGCAGTGGGTAGGAGATACTAGCCTATAGGACACGAATTTTGAGCTAATGCTCAAATTGTCACAATGCTCAAATTGCTCACAAACAGATTGCTCAAAGTATGCTCAAGGATTTCTCAAGTGTAACAAGTGTATTTGAGTGTCCTATGGCTTGTCCTATTTATAGGAATGGCCTAAGGATGCTTAAGGACGTTCTAGACAACTTCTAGGGGTTTCTAAGTGCTTAACTAGCCGTTAGGTACAAGTTTGTTGCTTTAACAACGGCTAATTAATTAATTCTGCAGTTGCTGTCAGAGACCATCTCGGTCGAGGAATGGTCGACCGAGACACCTACTCGGTCGAACTTTTGTCGACCGACAGGCTCTATGGAACAAGTGTTTTGCAATGTATATCTCCAACTGCCAACTACCTTGTCAGTTGTGTCTAACGGCTACTTTGGATCTTTCTCGGTCAAGAAGATTGTCGACCGAGAGTGTCTTGGTCGAGGAGTTTGTCGACCGAGATTGATCCTGTTTCAATGTTTCAATTTAGGCACTAATTATATGTATGAGTGTGCAAATGTGATCCTATTTGAAGGGGATGACCTATCTAAATGTGGTGTTTAGCTAGGGAGATTCTAACGCTTGATTTACATGAAATCTAAGTACTTGTACATTATATATTTGTACAAGTTTTTACAAGGCGATTACATTTCATGAAAATACAAACATATAAGCATATGGATTTCCATAATTGCTTTTGTCATCCACCTTGTTCCTGCACACTCAAGTAGCTCGTTAGATCAATAAGAATGAAATGTTTGTCATAATCAAAACAAAGGGATTTATAGATGTCCATTTAGCCAACAGCTTTCATGAGATTCCGACCCGTCCCATTGAGGTCCTATAGCTGCTATTTATAGGCAGCGGTTGGAAGAAGTTGCGGTTCTCCGGGCACCACGTGTCCTCCATCGGCTCTATTAGTGCGGCTTCAGGGATGCCCAACATGCGTGTCGCCCGACACAGTGGGTGTCGGGCAGTAAGCGTGTCAGGTATTGTGACGAGTGGGCGCCTACCGGTGGGTGACTTGTATCACGCGACTGGCTTCATTGGGAGAGTAGTCGTGGTGGGTACAGCTCCCTGTCGGCTAAGCGGTGTATCGCTCGTTAGAGTCTTCTCACGTGGCACACTCGTATCGCGCAGCATCCGTATCGGGCTATTGTAGGGCGGGTAATAAGTGTGTCGACCGACTGGTAGGAGGGCCGATGTAGGTAAAACACGTTCATGGGCCGGGACGGGCCTTTTGCTAATTTTTTAGTGGAAAAATGAGGAAAACTCTACAAAAGATGATAAAAATGAGATAAGAGCGTAGCGTGGCCTATTTATTCAAAAACATGACAAAAAGGAGAGGAAAACAGTTTAAAAGGGCAGTTTTTGACAATGAAATATGGGCCATAAACATCACAAAATTTGGTGTTATCAACTCCCCCAAACTTAGCATTTTGATTGTCCTCAATCAATTTTTAAAACTTTGTTTGTGATGCTTCTTCTTAACTAGTATAGTTTTCAAAAAAAGGGTTTGAGCGAGTATTGATGTCTTAAAGAGAATAATGCCCGACCACGAACAACAAACTTTACTTTCCCGCCTTATTTAAGCAAAAAATTTCTCCACAGCTTCGGCGAGACTTGGGTGCATGATTTCAAAGTTAGCTTTCACACCAAATAGCTTTTGGGAACAGAAAGTTGTGTGTTTGGGTAGGCTTAAGGCTTTTTGGGTTTTTCTTGTTTCCCATCAGTCCATCCAGGTACGGGTCTGTTATCGGGCGAGTGGTCCCTGCAGTCCAAGCCAGTTGGCTTTAGAGCAGTGATTTCACATCCTACGTACCACTGCCCCGGATCTTCCATGCCTAAAGATGGGTACTTTTGAAAAACAAGTGTGTATATATTTTTTTTCGTTTGGAACAACTCTCATGCTTTTGTTCACTCTCATAAGGCTATTCTCTCTTTTGGGGATTTTGTTGGGTGAGGTAAAATAAGAGAATTTTTTGCTATTTGGGCAGCTTTTTCCTTCTACATACACGTCTCTTAGCTATTGCGAGATTATTTTTCGAAATTTTTGGCGTGGAAAGTCGTAGTCTTTTGTTGTTTGAGGCTGCATTTTCAAAAAGACATAAAAAAACTTGCATCTCTTTGGACACAGAGAAAACAAACTGGCAAGAAGTCGTATCATGTTTTTACTATAAAGTGTCTTTGTACATATGTATAGAGACAAAATAAGCAAAAATTTTGTATGAGGCATTTATATGTATATGTACACATGTTATATAAAAAGAACAAAAAGAACAAAAGGGGTGAAGTTCGAAGGACTTTTAGTACCTCCCTCACTGGTAAATAGAATGCCCCCCAAACATACTCCACACTCTGTCCCAGAGTTGTGAAGTAGATCAGGTAGGGTAATGTTTACTCAGTGAGGGTTAGCTGGTGAGCGCGCCTTTGCCAGATAGAAGCTCCCACACATATTCTCCGTGTTTACTGTGGTATTCGATGTGGTGGAGATGGTCATGCGTCTCTTGATTTGATATCCATTCCAGCACAAAGATGCCACAGTCGTTGGATAAAGGAATTTGTTGTGGACTGCGGTGGCAGAACTGAAGCTCGTGCCATTTGCTAGATGTTGTCTCTAGGAATGGTTGTATCAGCACTGCCACCTCATCATAGTATTTTCATACTAAGCACTTGAGGGATGTCAAAGTTGTCGATGTACACTATACTGGTTGATCTTTGTTGCTGTTCGAGTTGTTGTAGAAGATTCCTGCTCGTTGTCGAGTGTACATCGTTAGGAGCGTCCAGTGGTTGTAGTGCAGGATAGGTAGGAAGATGATGTGTGGAACTCTGTACTGTAACTCTACCAGAAATGATTGTTTCACTCCTGACTCGTCGGCTAGGCAGATGTTGTTGAACAACATTGGATGGGACATGTATGCATGTTCAAACTTCTTATGTATTGTCTGGATGTAGGCAGCCACCACTGATATCGCCAGACATCCTCCTTCTTTTACCATGTCCCTCAAATCATCAACTGGGACTATGACACTGCCTGCCTCGTAGATGATGTCTGTAGGGGTAGAGTCGGAAAACTTCAGAAGGACTTCATTGACCTGTTCCTGTGTGAGCGTAGAACACGAGAAACAGTCAAAGTTGTTGATCATTTCTTCTGAAGTGTCAGGCGAAGCAGGGTCTTCAATTCTGCATACTTCTCGCAGGATTTCTAACCGCTTGCCCACCCTGTAGGCGTCTGCTTCTGTCTCGAATTCTACTTCTGGAGTGTTGTTGGGTTGTGATGGTTTGTCTGCTTTGTCACCTTCCAGCAGCTTGTCTGGTACCCCTACATCTTGGAAGTAGCGCTTGTCTTTGATCAGCAGCAGAGAGTAGGTGCTCCTGAGTTGGAAGAAGTCTTGGCCCTGGAGGTGCCTTATATTTCCAAATATGTTGAGCAGCTCCATGGTGCGCAAGACGACAAGTGCGCTATTCCCACTTCCTGATTCTGCTTGGACGGGGAAGTCTTTGATAGAGAAGAAGTTCCAAACGCCGCTATGATGTTGGACTTCTTGCTTGATAGCTCGGAGAAGACGCATCGGTAGAATCCTGAGATGTTTATCCTCTGGGCGACTAAAGATAAGTCTTGAGCGTGGCACCTCCTCGTTGCAGCAGCTGAACAGCTGGACATCATGGTTTCGGAGGTCTGCCACACATAGGAACCAGTTGTTGTGGTGCTTGTATGGGGCCAACACGAGGTTCATGTTGTGCTCTTCAATATGCTGCAGCATGTTGGCCACCGCGATGGAGTCTGATACTCCCATCATAAATATTCTTGCCAAGGTCGGGGTGGCATTGTATATCGTTTGCCGACCTATCCTGGTGCTAACATTCTCGATGATTGCACCCTCCAGGACCCTGAATAGCTTTTTGCCGACGACGGCTGTGGAGCAGAATAATCTTCTAAGTATTCCCTGTTGTACTGCAAAGTAGCCGTCGCTCCAGATCACTTCTTCTTCGTCATCCTGCGACCTCAGGACCTTATTTAGTAGCTTCTGGTCCCTGATCGTCAGGTATCCGATGGCCGTTCTATCGAAGTCCGCCATCTCAAAAGAAGTTATCTCTGACAGTGCAGAGAATTCATCTACCGTTGAGTTTTTTCCTTTGCGGGGTGTATTTGGTTGGGAACTTCAATGTCCCCCCATCTCCCTCTGACTCATCAGAAGAATCCTCCTTGATGCTGACGGATTCGTCATTATCTTCAACTTCATCAAAGGAGGCGGAGGGAGTGAAGTCATCTACGCCTCAGGAGCTCTCCTCTCTTGTTGGAGACCCGTTGGCAGACTTGTGTGTCATCTCTTCATCGGGCATTGTAGAAGGCCCGCTTGAAGAAGATGAAGCACTAGAAGTAGAGGGTGCAGATGAGGAGGGTGTAAAGCCTGAGCCTGGGGGCGATGGAGACCTTCTCGGCTGCCTTGGGCACGGATGGTTGTCCTCCCTGTTCAGCCTCTCTTCTATTACGTCAAGGCACTGGAGGGCCTGTTGCAGTGTGGTGTTGAGTGCCTCTAGTTGGCCGGAAAGGCCAACTAGAGTCAGCAGTTTCCGCTCCTGGCTATTCAGTCTCTGTTGGAAGATAGAAAACTTGCGGGTTAGCGAAGTAAAAGTAGTTGAGTGGCTTTCTATTACCTCCCGCAAGTTACCGAGTTCGTGCCCAAGCATCTGTTCGAGCGATAGAGGGGCTCCTGCAGATCTCCCTCTCGTCCTCGCAACACTCCTCCCACGTGAAGATCTACCGGATGAGTGTGCAGCCACACTCGGGGTGGTGTCAATCTGGATCGTTCGTGAGGTTGTTGCTTCTGGGTGAGGCGTCAGCACTTTTGTGGTTGTCTCTGCCTCGCCTGCTTATTGTGGTGGAGATGGTCGCGGTGTGGGTGGATGTTGCTCCACCTTTGTGTTGTCGGCGACCTCCTCTGCAGCTGCCACAGGAGACACCGGAGGTGGTGTCGGCGTAGGTTGTACAGCTCTGAGCTCCATCTTGAGGATCTCAGTGAATGCCCCATTACTGGCGCCCGGCTGCGCTTCTTCTTCTGCCACTAAGGGCACCACAGGAGACTCTGGAGCTGCGGCTGTCTCTTCCGCGGTAGCTTCCCGCGGGGATAGCGTGCTTGTCTTAGCCTCGGTTGTCTTGGCGACCTCCACAATCACCTGTACTTCTTCAGCCGCAATAGATGTTTTCGTGGTTATGACTGGTAAGGCAGGAGCAACAACAGCTCTATTAATTGATGTCGTCGGTGGCTCTGGAGCGGTGGGCGGCTCGGCAGGAGTTGTAGAAGATTTATCCTGCCACGTGTCGAGAGGAATTGGTTCTCCTCTTGCAGCCACCCTCTCTTGTATACTAGTGGTGGCAGCGTAAGCAGCTTCAACTACCACTGCTTCAATCTCTATAGTGGTGAAGACCATCTTTTCTGTGTCATAGTTGGCACAGCTAGGAAGAGGAAGGAGGGTGTTTGTTCTCGCGAATTTGTAGAAATAGCTTCGCCCCTCCTTCATGATGATGCTGGCCCTCATGAGGAACTTGAGGTTGATATTCTCGTCGCCCCTTGTCCTTGAAAGACTGTGTGGTTCCCTTGGGTACCCTAACCCGACCGCAATCAAATTGATGATGCCACCCATGCAGTACTCCTTGGTGGCATATTTTATGGGTTGTAGCCTATTCAGCAAAAAGCATCCCAAGTTGACCACCCTGCCCTCCATCATGTGTCACAAGAGATGGAGTTCTTCGGTGTAGACATTGCTTGATTCGTTCTTGCTGAAGAGCAGGCACGCCATGAACTTGTGCACTATTGTCCAGAAGTAGGAGTGCACCACCGCCACCTTGCTTCTCGGCTTGAATGATGACTCGTCGGTCAGCTTTCGCCAGAGGTCTACCGGGTTGAACCCGTCTCCTTTAGTGATTCTTGCACCGTTGTTAAGAAGTTCCTTCTATGTCTCACTGGAAGAGAAGATTTCATTGAGCAGCTTCTCGGAGATGACGTGCTCGGCATTGTATAGCCGCCCATGCAGTCTGTCTGCTCTGCCATATTCTTCGATTTCCTCAGGTTTATTCTGCACTCGGCAGAGATATGACATGAACTCCCTGGTGAGTTCAGTGTAGGAGGCGGAGTGGCTGAAGCAGATCTTCCTCATCCCTGATGCAGCTAGGACATTTTCCAGCCGGTCGAAAATGCCTAGTTGAAGGAAGGATGATTGGTGGCAGAATTTGCTCGGCCTATATATTTTTGTTGTCAGCTCTGAGTATCGACGCCCGTGCTCATTGTCTGTGGGCACGAACCTACCTGGTGTGTGATCCATAGGTTATGCCGTTGCGGTTGAAGTTGTTGTTGGGGTCGTTACTTCTTCTGTCCTTGGTCTCTTTTTGACCGTGGATGGCCCAGCTGCTTCGGGGTTTGGGCATTTCTGCCCAACCACCGTAGCTCCTATTGTGGTCTCGGTGTCGATCCTCCGACCGTGTTCATCAACTTGGACGACGGTTTGCTTGGTACGGGCCATTTCTGTTATCATAAGACAAGTTTATTAAGCATTTAAATGTTTCACCTTACCCGATAGGTATGTAAAAACATAAAGTCAATATTGGTGTCTAAAAGAAAACTGATTACACAATAAGAAAAGTTTGGCCCGATACAAGAGCTACCTGACACCATCGCATCGGGCTTCAAAACTGAGAGATATGATGCTCACCCGATACGCCTGTATCGGGCGATACGACGGTCGGCTCAAAATCACCATTGGTTCATCGTGAGACACCGGGCGTCACCGCGAACAGATATCATGCCCGATACGATCGCCTGAAAAAGGGTGTCGGCCGATAGAAGAAACACGCGAGGCGATACAAGACTGGGCGACATGGGAAAAATCGAACGTCATGGCCATTGCCCGATATGCCTAAAGTTCAAAGTGTGTCGGGCGACACAGCCACGCGATGCGAAGTGCCCGATACGGTTGCTCCGAAAGAAAAGGTGTCGCTCGACAATAGAAACACATGAAGCGATACAAGACTGGGCGACGCGGGCCTTGCCCGATATAAGGTATCGGGCAAGCACGCGTTATAGATGTGTCGCGTGACACGGTCAAAAGATAACAATGTCAACAAATATGTGTCGGGCGAGACAAGGAAATCAGAAAAAGACGTAAGTCCGATATGAAAATGTGCGACATGAGGGTCGTGTCGGGCAAGCCAAACGATACGGCTATCGGGTTATACCTTTGTGATCTGAAGATAGCTTACGCGACACGGGAGCGAAAGCTAGGTGGCCGATACTACAACAAAGAGAGAAATTGTTGCACGATACGGGAGTAGGTGAGGAGTAAATGTCGTTGCCCGACACAGTTTAACCTCAGCTACTATATATAGCAATCCAAGTCGGGGGTAAAATGGGTAAAACAGGGGCACATGTCAGCCGAGGAGACAAATCATTCCCGAGACGGGCAGTAAAATCAGTCCCATCCGTCAAATCAAGGGCTATTACTCATGCCGCCCAACACGGTTGCTCGCTGCTCGGCATATCATTCGACACGGCTTATTGCTAAGGTGTGGCGCCTGATATGCCTATCCCGATAGGGACGTGTCTCGCGTTCTGCCTGAGTCCTTTTCCTGATACCGACGAGGGAGCAAGGTATCTTTTCCCGATACAAGGCTTCATAATAAGATACTTGATGAAAAACCAAAAATAAAGCGAAGAAAAACACAATTGATGGGTAAAACATCATTGGCCTAAGGTGAAGTTCCCAGCCTCAGATAGCATTACTCATCAATGCTTATAAAACTGAGTGGTGGCCCATAAAATAGAGGAGTCAGAGCATGTGACGCATGTACTGACTTAGGCCTTATTACAATCATAATGTTTATAATGTCTTTCTTGTAGGAAAGGAAATAACGTCCTATTCTAAGAAAAGTAAAAACTCGGGATGCCTCCTGAGGAGCATTGTAGTTAGCGTCGTTAGCTCGACAGCTTCAGATCATTCACTTTGCGCCTTAAGCTATTTCCACATCCTGTAAACTTATCTCTATCCTTCTCATGAATGCTTCATCTTCATAGAACCTTTTTACTCTGTGCCCGTTCACTGGAAAAACTTTGGATGGATCATCTTTATCATATAGCTCCATCATTCCTGATGGATATATCTTTGCTACGATGAAGGGTCCAGACAACCTTGTTTGCTGCTTACCTGGAAAAAGATGAATAGAAGATTTAAATTATAAAACTTTGTCACCTTCACTCACATCCTTCTTCCTCAGCTGGGCATCATGCCACACCTTGGTCCTCTGCTTATAGATCCTTGCATTCTCGTAGGCATGCATTCTCAGCTCTTTGAGTTCCTGTAGCTGTAGATATCTTTTCTCCCCTGCCTTTTCCAGATCCATATTCAGGAACTTAATCGCCCAAAGATCCTTGTGTTCAAGCTCTAAGGGTAGATGAAAATATTTCCCATAAATCAATTTGTAAGGGGTGGTTCCAATGGGTGCTTTATATGCAGTTCTGTAGGCCCAAAGGGTGTCATCGAGCTTCATCGACCAATCTTTCCTCGTGTGGCTGACAATCTTCTCTAAAATCTTCTTAATCTGTCTATTCAAAACCTCCACCTGCCTAGAAGTTTGAGGGTGGTAGGGCGTAGCGACCTTGTGTTTAACCCCATACTTCCGCAGGAGTGCTTCAAACTATTTTTCCCCGAAATGAGATCCACCATCGTTTATCACAATACAAGGTACTCCGAAGTGAGGGAAGATAGTTTTCTCAAACAACTTGATCACTGATTTGGAGTCGCAAGTTTGAGTGGCAACAACTTCCACCCATTTAGACACATAATCCACCGCGACTAAAATGTATTGATATCATTTTGATGGGGAAAATGGACCCATCCCATACATCAAAGATCTTGACTTCGACCCAATTGGCCATAGGCATCTCATTTCTTCTTCCAATGTTTCCTGTCGATTGGCATTCTTTACAAACTTTTACATAATTTGCAGCATCCTTGAACAAGGAGGGCCAGTAAAACCCCAATTACAGCACCTTGGCGGCGGTCCTTTCACTCCCCAGGTGTCCTCCATATGGTGAGGCATGGAATTCTTTCAGAATGTTTGGAACTTCTTCTTCAGGGATACACCTTCTGTACAGGTTATCTGCGCATCTTCTAAAGAGAAGAGGATCATCCCAGTAGTAGTTCTTTACATCCGAAAAGAGTTTCTTCTTTTGATTGTACGTTATATCAGGAGGAAACTCCCCACAGGCAAGATAATTACAAATATCTACAAACCAAGGCAAATTCTCATCTTTGGTTTCAACCGTCAGCAAGGCTTCATCAGCATAGTTGTTGTTAATAGGTGGCTCCTTCTGGTCTTCGACTATGATCCTTGATAAGTGGTCGGCGACTACATTTTCCGCACCTATCTTATCAATGATCTCGTGGTCGAACTCCTGGAGTAACAAAGCCCACCTTAACAGCCTGGGCTTGGTATCCTTTTTCTGCATAAGATATCTTATTGCCCCATGGTCTGTGTAGACCTTTACCTTTGTTCCAATAAGATAGGATCTGAACTTGTCGAAAGCGTAAACAATCACGAGCATCTCCTTCTATGTAGTCATGTAATTTGCCTGAGCCTCATCCAGAGTACGACTGGCGTAGCAAATGACGTGGTGCCTTTTGTCCTTTTTCTGTCCCAGGACTGCTCCTACAGCATAGTCATTGGCGTCGCACATAAGCTCGAAAGGTAGCTCCCAATCCGGAGCTTGAAGGATAGGTAGTGAGACAAGTGTATCTTTTAAGGCCTAAAAAGCATTTAGACAATCGTTAGAGAAGTCGAATTCAACATCCTCACCGAGAAGGTTTGATAATGGTTTTGAGATCTTCGAGAAGTCTTTTATGAATTTTTGATAATAGTCGGCGTGCCCGAGGAAACTCCACACTCCAGATACAGACTTTGGTGGAGGAAGTTTAGATATAGCTTCAACCTTGCTAACGTCTACCTCGATGCCACGCCTCGAGACTTTATGCCCTAGCACAATGCCTTTTCGTACCATAAAATGGCACTTCTCCCAGTTCAGGACCAAACTCTTTTCTTCGCAGTGTTTCAAGACCAGAGATAGGTTTTTCAGACAGGCATCGAAGTCCTTTCCATAGATAGAAAAGTCGTCCATGAAAACTTCCACGATGTCTTCCAGAAAATATGAAAACATCGATATCATGCAACGCTGAAATGTTGCGGGAGCATTGCACAAGCCGAAAGGCATTCTTCGGAAGGCGTAGGTACCATAGAGACAGGTAAAAGTAGTTTTCTCCTGGTCGTCTGGTAATATGGGGACTTCATAAACCCCAGAAAAACTGTCCAAAAAGCAGAAATAGTCATGATGCGCCAATCTTTCCAGAACTTGATCAATGAAAGGAAGCGGATAATGATCTTTTTTCGTGGCTTGGTTTAGTTTTTGGTAGTCTGTACACATCCTCCATTCGGTGACGGTCCGAGCCGCCACTTCATCGCCTTTGTCACCCTTTACTACTATTATACCTACTTTCTTTGGCACCACATGGATCGGACTCACCCAGTTACTATCACTGATTGGGTAAATGATCCCTGCATCCCTCAGTTTGATTACTTCTTTCTTCACAACTTCTTTTAGCATCTAGTTATATTTTCTTTGGGGTTGAGCCAGAGCTTTAGTAGATTCTTCCAAATTAATGTGATGCATACATAGCACAGGGCTAAGGCCTTTGATATCCTCTACCGAATATCCTATAGCCAGCCTGTGGAGCCTCAACTCCTTGAGAAGTTTTTCCAATTAATCCTTCATAAGATAGGCATTAACGATGACAGGATTTCTCTCTTCTTGATCTAAAAATTCATACCTTAATCCTTCAGGTAGCTTCTTCAGCTCGGGTTTAGCCTTGTGTGCCTTTTCTTCTGGTGTCTCCTCTAGAGAAGCAAACTTAACTGTTTCTATTACCTCTTCCTCGTCGCTCAGATCTTCATCAAACTGATTTAGGTAGTTGAGAAACTCGACACCCTCTGGATCTTCATAATCAGAGTCTTGATTGCTTAACACTCTCACAAGAGGGTCTACAATTACGATATCATCTTCCACCTCTTCACAAAATTGTTTGTAGCTTTCTACGAAGTAAGAGGATTTCAGTAGGGACGGTCCCTTCATAGCATCCTTTACTTTGAAATCTAAGTGATCGTTTCCGACCCTCAGAGTGATTATTCCTTCGGCAACATCAATCAACGCTCTTCCTGTAGCCAAGAAGGGGCTTCTAAAGATGATAGGACAGTTAGGGTCCTCCATAGTGTCAATGATCACAACGTCGCAAGGAATGAAGAGACTTCCCACACGGATCGGTACATCCTCAACAACTCCTACAGGTCTTTTGAAGGTATGGTCCACCAATTCAATCCTCATGTTGGTCTTAACCATATCCGTCAAACCCAAACATTGTGCCAGGCTTAGGGGCATAAGGCTGATGCTAGCCCCTAAATCAGAAAGACCTTTCTGCTCGATATTATCTCCAATGGCAAAAGGAATGGTGAAAGCCCCTGTATCCTTCTTCTTGTTGGGTAAATCTTCTTTGACAAAAGCAGAAGACATATTAGCTAGGTGTACGGTCTCAATCCTTCTACCTCTTTTCTTCTTGATGATCAGATCCTTGAAAAACTTGGTGTAGGTCGGCATTTCCTCTAAAGCATCCAGAAAAGGTACTTCGAGGTGAAGCTTCTTTACTAACTCCATAAACCTCTCGTAACGCTTTTTAAGATGTGCCTTTATCAGTTTGTAAGGGAAAGGCAACTTAGGAGAGTAAGGACTTATTTTACCAAATAGTTCCTCCATATATCTTGGTTCTGGATCCCTGACATGAGCTTGTTGGTTGTCTTCCTCTGCGGGATTTTCTGTCGCAGTCCTTGATTCAGGTTCCTTAGGTCTGGCTTCTTCAGGGCGTTCTACTATCTTCCCTAATCTCAGCATTGCCATTTTAGCAGATTCAGTGTTGGAGGGTATCTTACCTGAGGGATTCTTTATTAACTCATCCATCTGGGCCAGCTGCTGATCTATTTGGCGTTGGTGAGTTTGCATGTCCGCCATCTGAACCTGCATCGTGTTTAGAACTCTTGAATTGGACAGCGCACTTTTTGCCAGCTGGTTGTTGATAGTATCATGTCTTTTGACAAAATCGAACAATTGGCCTACCAAGTCTGGTTGGTTCGAGTTCTTGTCCTGACATTTCTCCTTAGCTTGACCCTGGCCTTGACTAGGGTTAGCTGCTTGGCGACTTTGGTACTTTCCTTGCCCTTGGAAGTTTGCCTTGTTCGATTGGAAATTGGTAGTTCTGGTGAACTGACCTTGTCCGCCCCTTTTCTGAAAACCTTGCGGTTGCTTGGTTGGGTTATTCAACTGATGCAAGTTTTCGGCCACATCCTTGTTTCCATAGTTAAAACCAGGGTGATCCGGTCTCTTGAAGTTGACAAAAGAGACATTCTTGGCTTCCTCTGCTTCGGATTTGCTTTCACTTGACTCTTCAGGTTGGGTGTAAACGCAGTTATCAACCCCGTGTCCACCTTCTCCATAGGTGACACATTTCATAACTTTCTCAACCTGTTTCTTCCCTTTTCCACCTGATTCTTTCAATTGTCTGACATCAGTGGCTATCTTCTGGATTTGAGTGGTGATAGCTTCAAGAGCTTTGGATTCGACTGAAGGTCCTTCATTAGCATCCTTCTTAGCATGTCCTCTATCAGACCTATCGTAGTCGGTGTCGGCCTGTAACTCGGTCATGTTTTCGATGATCTTTTTGGATCTACTGGGCTTCTTCCCTAGAAAGTCACTTCATGTAGCTGCATTCAGTGATACCCTTTCTTCAAGGGTCAGACCATTGTAGAAGGTGGTTATCAGGAAACCCTTATTATAGTTGTGATGGGGGCAGTCCCTATGATACTCTTGATACCTTTCCCAGGCTTCGTGTAGATTCTCATTCGGCTTCTGCATGAATAATGTGATCCTTTGCCTGTTCCTGACAGTTTTCTCTGTAGGGTAAAACTTGTTCACAAAAGCGTCTACCAACGCATTCCATCCATTCAGAGCTTGGTGCAGTAGCCTGAGGTACCAGGATAGGGCCTTGTCCTCTAAAGAAAAGATGAAGCCCTTACAATAAATGACTTCTGGTGGAACTCCCCGCATTTTCATGGTATCATATATATTCTTAAAAGAATCAAGATGATGGTAAGGGTTATCATTCTTTGAATTCCCTCTGAAGCTCTTGTTCTGGATCATAGATATGACAGATGGTTTCAGCTCAAAGTTTGTTTCATTGAACCTTGGGATGACAGCAGGACATCTTGAGTTATTGGCCTTTGTGGTAGACAACTCCCTGAGGATCTTTTCTTCATCGTTAGAATCTTCACTGTCACTGTCCCCATGGTTCTGCTCCTGATTATGTTGGTTTCTTTGGTGTCTGCGGTGATGATGACGTCTCTCGTGGCGATGGTCATCCTCGAATTGTTCTATTTCAGGTTCTTCATGTTGCTGGTCGCCATTATAATGGTCATTGTTCCCATGCGAAGGTGAGTGAGGTCTAACTCTAGCATTTTTCTCACCCTATGAAAGAGGTGGTTCGATGCGAGGTGGCATGACTAGCGGTGTCGGTGCTCAACTGAGCAAAATGCTTCTTTCCTGAGTACCTGAATAGAACGTATAATTAAGTTAGAAAACTTGTATCAATAAAATGAACTACTGATAACCTCCTATTTTAGTAGTTTATCTTAGTCTTTTTCTCTAGTTTTCCATACTCTTTTTACGTTTATACGGTACATAAACCTAATTTTACCCCTTTTTGTAAATACATCATCAAACTAACTTTTTCCTTTTACACTTGCAGAAAAAGCACAAAAAAATCATAAAAGAATAAACAACCTCAAGGCCGAGTGAAGCCAAACGGTCCCAAGACCGCATGGAGTTCAAACGGTCTTCAAACCGTTTGGAGCCAAACGATCCTCAAACTGTTTGGGACCAAACGGTCTTGAACCCGTTTGGGACCAAACGGTCTTGAGACCGCTTGGGACCAAGCGGTTTTCAAACCGTTTGGAATACAAAGGCTCACCCACCTATCACTATAAATATCGACCCTACCCCTCCGTCCTTCTCTCTTCGAACCTTCGTTTTCTCCAGAATTTTCATGCGGAGAGCTTCCCTTTTTGCTCTTGCTGCAACCGCGCAAAGTCATCCTTCCGTCCACCTTCCGCAAGGTAGTCCGGCGACTCCACATTCCATCGCCAGTCGCTGCTTATGCTGCCATCACCGTCGTTATCGAATGGTTTCATCAACCGACCCGTCGCCTTCGTTGCCGCACCGTTCTATCGCCACCATCATGACGCCAGTGCCGTTCCCTTTACCATCGCACGACGTCTCTTGCTCCGCCATCGCCGTTGCTGTCAAAAGATTTCACCGACTCTCCCACCGTTTTCATCGCCGTCGTCGTTCTTCTCATCGTTTTCGAAGGCGCCGGCGCGTTCTTCACCTGCGCGCCGTTCCACCTTCTCCCGCGCCGGCGACCTGCGACTTTTCACTTTCCAACGGTCTTGAAACCGTTTGGAACCAAACGGTCCTCAAACCGTTTGGAACCAAACGGTCTTGAAACCATTTGGAACCAAACGGTCCCGCAACCGTCTGGAACCAAACGTTCCTCAAACCGTTTGGAACCAAACGGTCTTGAAACCGTTTGGAACCAAACGGTCCCGCAACCGTTTGGAACCAAACGGTCTTGAAACCGTTTGGGACCAAACGGTCCTCAAACCCAAAGCTTTTCTCTTTGAAAACGATCTGAGGATTGGAGACGTATTTGTATTTAAGCTACTTCTGAAGGACAAAGATATCATGAACTTTTGTGTAACCAAGTAGCACATATCAAGCAGCACTTGCAACAAAGACTATCCTCCAGTTAGTGGCAACATGGAAGATGGAATCAATATTGAAAAGCAGCTACCTGACTCAATCCATGGATGATGAAGTAGGACATCCCAAGGAAACTGATGTCGAAGGCAGCGGCTACCACTGTAACCTGAAGAATGATCAAGCAAAGGATCTGCTAGACAATATCAAGACAAAATTGCAAAAGAGTGCGCTGTGAAATTAATGAAGCTCCTGCGTCAGCACTCCAAGGCATACAGCAAAGAGCACTTCAATCGCCCAGCCTTCTGCCGCAAATGCCCCCATCTTTACGAGGGCAATTCGCATCCACTCTACTCCGATCTCCAGGGGCTACCGAAAACCTGCCTTAGCTCGCAGCCCTTGTTCTACTGACTTCTCAACCTATCACTTTGCCACTCTGCGGACAGAGTGTGTGATAAGTTAGGGGGGGATTCATTAGACAAGGGCTAGGTATCAACTTCTATACTCCTTTAAATAGTCACCTCAACTAACCCCAGAATCATGTTAGTCTCTGCAAGTAAATAGCACTCAGACATCAAATGGCGATCTATCAATTTCCACCTACTATGGATCCCGTATTTCTGCTTCAATTCTTTATCTAACTCTCCACAAGTCAAAATCAGGATAGAATTAAGTCGAGATCTCGAGGATGAGAGGGAAATCAGGCAACTTCCGAATCAAAAAGTTCTGCAAGTGGACAACAAACCAAATAAGGGCATGCTGAAAAGCTTTAAGAACATCTTTCCTCTCTCCAAAATAAAAGAGGCTTGGCCGCCCAAAATAAATCCTCATTCCCAAACCTAAACCTGTGAGTTTTTGAATAAAAGCCAGAGAGACGAATAAAATCATGAGAGTTGTGCCACGAATAAGGACCTATATGAAGAACTGATAAAGGGCTCACCCGGCCGGCACATTCCGCTGCCCTCACAAAGGCAGATGTGTCGCGTCCGGTAGTGAAACCCCAAAAGTTCCAAGTATATGAAAAGGCTCATAAAGGACATACCCGGCCGGTACATTCAGCTGTCCTCATAAAGGCAGATGTGTCGTGCCCGGTAGTGAGATCCTAAAAAAGCATAGACAGCCCCTCCCCCACTCGAAGGGGAGCTACACTTTAAAGCCTTTAGCCAACCCTCGTACCCTTTCTAGCTACCAGTAGGTTTCCAGAGAGGTATAAAGTTGATTAGAGTCAACGGCATGCACAAAATAAATGTGGTCCCAAGGCAAATTTTGAGATATGGAAAAACCCTGAGATCCAAGCAACTCTCAAAATCCAAAAGAATCAAGGCATGCAATAAGCCTCGATATGACCCCTGGGGAACTCAGGTCAAGAATTGAAGCAAGAGTATGGAGACCCTAATTAAGATCGCCTCGCCATTTCATGTCTCAGCTCTATCTAACTTGAGGACAAGCTAGACTCTAAGTTAGGGGGGGTGATAACCTCCTATTTTAGTAGTTTATCTTAGTCTTTTTCTCTAGTTTTCCATACTCTTTTTACGTTTATACGGTACATAAACCTAATTTTACCCCTTTTTGTAAATACATCATCAAACTAACTTTTTCCTTTTACACTTGCAGAAAAAGCACAAAAAAATCATAAAAGAATAAACAACCTCAAGGCTGAGTGAAGCCAAACGGTCCCAAGACCGCATGGAGTTCAAACGGTCCCGAGACCGCATGAAGCCAAACGGTCCCAAGACCGCATGGAGTTCAAACGGTCCCGAGACCGCATGAAGCCAAACGGTCCCAAGACCGCATGGAGTTCAAACGGTCCCGAGACCGCATGAAGCCAAACAGTCCCAAGACCGCATGGAGTTCAAACGGTCCCGAGACCGCATGAAGCCAAACGGTCCCAAGACCGCATGGAGTTCAAACGGTCCCGAGACCGCATGAAGCCAAACGGTCCCAAGACCGCATGGAGTTCGAACGGTCCCGAGACCGCATGAAGCCAAACAGTCCCAAGACCGCATGGAGTTCAAACGGTCCCGAGACCGCATGAAGCCAAACGGTCCCAAGACCGCATGGAGTTCAAACGGTCCCGAGACCGCATGAAGCCAAACGGTCCCAAGACCGCATGGAGCTCAAACGGTCCCGAGACCGCATGAAGCCAAACGGTCCCAAGACCGCATGGAGTTCAAACGGTCCCAAGACCGTTTGACGCCAAACGATCTCAAGACCGTCTGACGCCAAACGGTCTCAAGACCGTTTGACGCCAAACGGTCTCAAGACCGTTTGACCTCACTCAAGGCCTATAAATAAGACCTCAAGGGCCATCCCTGAGGAGGTCCAGACGTCCAGAGGCTGTCTCTCTACTACCAGAACAACTCCATCTACCGCCCGAGGCTGCCGGTCTGAGACTCACGTTCCATTGCAAAGCTACCTTCTCTCTCATCAACAAAGAAGGTGAGAGGAGAAGATCTGTCGTCAAGCATGCCACGAAGGGTGAAGATCGTTGCTCTCTCCACCAAGGGTTCAACCTTCTCTCCTCAGTGGAGATGATGTTCTTTCTATCTCTTCTTGCCTCCTCCTTTGTTGCTCCCTCTATGAGGAGCGAGTAGTTCCATCCACTGGGGCGCGGGGACTAGCCCCGCTGCCCATGTTTTGTGCTTTGTACTAAAAAGATGTTATCCTTTCGTTTTAATACTAAATCGTTTCATACATGCTTGAATGATGGCCACGTTCTTGTATGCATCTATTGTCTTTTGTTGTGGTTTGTCTACAACCGCTCTCGAGACTCGAATACCGATTTAGTGTTGGTTTCTGGTGTGTGTATCCACCACGCATCCGCTTCGGTGTCTAGGAGTGTATCTCAAAGAGTGGAGTATACTCACTATCATCTGTTACACTTCCATCTGTATGGAAGTAACCTTGGTAAGTCGAGGAACACGCTTTGCGAGGGGAATGATGTAAAGCATGTGACCATTTGATCGGGAATGGCTGGCGTTGCAACATTCCCGCACTTCTCGTAGCTAGGTTATCCGAATAGGAGACTAGGCCTACAAAGACACTATTCGATTTGATAATTATCGCTCGCTTGTTAGTTTTAGATGCACGTTTCATGAGGTTGAGTAAGATTTCTCTCTTTGGAAGACTACATATCTTCATTGACACGTAGAAATGTACCGAATGAGAGCTACTTAACCCTTGAAGGATGCGATGCATTGCTCTTGTCTTATATGGGCATCGGTCTTGTGGAACATCGAAGGATGCAATGCATCGCTCTTGTCTTACGAGGCATCAGTCTTGTGGAACATCCTTGGATGCAATGCATCGCTCCTATCTTATAAGGCATCGGTCTTGTGGAACATCCATGCATCTAGCTTATAAGTCTTGCTTGCTTAGTACATAAACAATGCATGTGTAGCGGCGGTGAATACCTGCTTAACCCCAGTGATTCATCATCATTTGTTAAATCTTAGTTTTACTTGCTTTATTTACTTTTCATGCTTTAGTCTAAAAACCAATCAAAATCCAACCTTTTGATATAAGTGCCAATTAGTAAAGTAACTAAGTGAAGTGCTGTACGTTTTCCATCTTGTTGCTTGCAACAAGACCGTTGTCTTTTGGGTTCGATCCTAAATCTGTACTATGATAAGGCTTCCATACTCTTATGGGGTTGGAGTTGTTATCTAAGCACCAGTTCTAGGTAAACCTAGGGAAGACATTCATCCTCTCTAGGGTTTTTGGTGATAGAATCCTGGGACTCCCATTGGAAGACTGAAAATCTTTTGGTGTAAGTTCCAGCTCCATCAACTACTCTATATTCAATTCAGGTTAGAAGATCAAACGGAATAGTGTTGTCAAAGTCATTACTAAGCTTGAGGCACGGGAGTGTAGTTAGTGGGTTCGGGTTCGTTAACAGTACCGTTTTGCCTTGTACCCGGCAACGGTGCCAAAAAGTTGACCGGCCTAAATCGCGCATCCAAAAGGAGCGGATTTGAAGTAGTCGGACTTTTAAATTACCCGACTCTTAGGCCCCCGCTACGATGACGGGGTCCGAAGTAGAAATCGGGGCCAAACCACAGGGACAAGGGTGGTAGTGTTAAGAACACAGAATCAACACATTACACTCCGGAAAAAGCAAGGTGAGGATAAAGTTCCCAAAGGGAACAACAGGTGAAAATTGGTAAAATAAAAGAAAACTATCTCCAACTAGAGTTACAAGGAAAATTAAGGCTTTTGGCATTTATCAGTTTTTAGGGTTTTAGCGCAACAGAACCAGAGGAGATAACATTGTCACCTTGGTAAGGAACGAAGGAGGAAAACTTCAGTAAAACAAGCGGCAGCAGGAACATCCAGTACCCCTTCTCTCAAAGAGGGTACCTCTAACTAAGCACCAACACCCTCTCTCAAGGTTGTTGGACTTGGGTTAGAGTGGAAAGATAATTGAAGCAACTCCAATCATGGGTACTCTCGTACTCCCTGATCAGACCAAACACTAGATCCACAACACCTCTCTCGAGGGAGTTGCAACGGGAAACACGATTTGATAGCTAGTCAAAACATGATCCAAGCATACAAGTTAGAGTTTGGATGCTAAACAAAGTAATCATCCAACAAAAAGGAACCAAACATAAAGTCAACAGATATTTAAAACTCCTCTAATTCCATTAGCATAATCATTATATAAAAGGGTTTGGTTACATTGTGTAAATAAAGAAAGTAAATGACTGCAAAAGGGAAGATAAGTATCGCCTCCTTGATTTAGGAGATCGACAAGCAGCACCAGATCCCTAAGGACCCTCTAGCCCGATACCGGGCGGGAGCTCTACCCGATACGCCTGTGTCAGGCAGCATCCACTGTCGGGCGACACGCCATGATGGGCAGACATATCGATCAAATCGCTCATGCCCAATACGGTCGTGTCGGGATGCCACCCTCTCAGGTGACACACCGTAACGGTTGATTCATATCGGGCTCGGTATCGTGTCAGGCTAGAGACCACTTAGAGTATCAGGTTCCTCGTATCGGGTGGCCTTTATGGTCGATATCGGCTGTTGCGGCGACCGAGACGGATTCTAAGTGAACCATTCCCACCCTCTCGGATCGGGGAAGTGCTCACCTAGTATCGCTCGGTACGCCTCTGGGACGCGACACACTAGCTCCATGTGCTTTCCAAAGTTAGATTTCGTGAGATTCTGACCCGTCCCATCGAGGTCCTGTAGCTGCTATTTATAGGCAGCGGTTGGAAGAAGTTGCGGTTCTCTGGGCGCCACGTGTCCTCCATCGGCTCTATTAGCGTGGCTTCAGGGATGCCCGACATGCGTGTCACCCGACCCAGTGGGTGTCGGGCAGTAAGCGTGTCGGCTATCGTGATGAGTGGGAGCCTGCCGGTGGGTGGCTTGTATCACGCAACAGGCTTCATTGGGAGAGTAGTTGTGGCTGGTACAGCATCATGTCGGCTAAGCGACATATTGCCCGTCAGAGTCTTCTCATGCGGCATACTAGTATCGCGCAACATCCGTATCGGGCTGCTGTAGGGCGGGTAGTAAGTGTGTCGGCCGACTGGTAGGAGGGCCGATGTAGGTAAAACACACGTTCATGGGCCGGGATGGGGCTTTTGCTGATTTTTAAGTGGAAAAATGAGGAAAACTCTGTAAAAGATGATAAAAATGAGATAAGAGCGTAGCGTGTCATGTTTATTCAAAAACATGACAAAAAGGAGAGGAAAACAGTTTAAAATGGAAGTTTTTGACAACGAAATATGGGCCATAAACATCACAAAATTTGGTGTTATCAATGGCTTCCATGAGTTAGATGATGGGACAATGTCTTACCATGGTAGAGCAATGGTACCTAATCTTGATGATCTAAGGAAGTTGATTCTGGAAGAGGTTAACTCTTCAATGTATGCTATGCATTTGGGTAGCACCAAGATGTGCCACAATTTGAAAGATTTGTATTGATGACCTGGCTTGAAGTGAGATGTAGTTGAGTTTGTGGCAAAGTACATAGTGTGTCAGTAGGTTAAGGCAAAATATCAAAAACATGTAGGCACTTTACAATCGTTTCCTATACCACAGTGGAAATGGGATCATACCATGATGGACTATGTGGTTGGGCTTCCTAGGACAGCCAAAGGTCATGATTCCATTTGGGTGATCATTGATAGGTTGACTAAATCATTGCATTTCCTTCCTATGAAGTCAGCATATACAATAGAGAAGTCATCGTAGATCTATGTTAATGAGATAGTCTGCTTGTTTGGTATCCCAGCTACCATCATATTAGATAAAGGTACTCAAATTACCAGTCACTTTTGGGAACATCTTCATACAACCATGGGTACGATAGTTCAGTATAATGCTTCATCCACAGATAGATGGATAGTCTGAGAGGACCCCATACAGACCTTAGAGGATCTTTTGAGAGCTTGTGTCATATAGTTTTTGAGAAATTGGGATATACGTCCAAGTTTGGTAGAGTTTTCCTATAATAATGTCTATCATAGGAGTATTAACATGGAACCATGCAAATCTTTGTATGGGAGATGTTTCATATCTCTGTTGTATTGGTATGAGACTGGTGAATATCAACTTTTGGGTCCTGAGCTTGTGCAACAGATGACAGAGAAGATCAAGATGACCTAGTAATAGTTGAAGGTAGCCCAGGATGGATAGAAGTATTATGTTGATAATTATGTAGGCCTTTGGAGTTCCAATTGGAGACAAGGTATATCTCAAAGTCTCTCCTTACAAAGGTGTGTTAGGTTTTAGAAGAAGGGTAAGTTGGCTCCCAGGTTTATGGGACCTTACCATGTGGTGTCACATGTTGGGAGGGTGGCTTACATGTTGGAGTTGGCACTTTAGTTGCATAGGTTGCATTTTGTGTTCCATGTTAGCATGTTGAGGAAGTGTCACCCAGATACTGAGCAAGTTTTGTAGCCTATGGAGGTTGAGATGGATGAGGACGTGTCTTATGTGGAAGATCCTTTGTTGATCCTTGATAGAAGGATCAAGAAGTTGAACAAGAAGAATATAGTTTTGGTTAAGGTTTTTTGGCATCATCGTGGTGTTAAGGATGCCACATGGTAGCTTGAGGAAGAGACGTGTAGGAAGTATCTAACTCTTTTTTCTTAGGATTTTGGGGATGAAATCCTTATTAGGGGTTTATGGTTTTAAGACCCTTGATCTAGCTTAGTTCTTAATGATGCTAGCATTACTTAATAATATGGTTAAACCTTAATCTTATCATGTGATGATCTTTAATAACATGTGACATGGTTATGTTTTCAGTTTGGTCCTGTTTGGATGATGTTTGAGCTAGTTTTGTTATAAGTATGCTTGTTTTGGACCAAATTGCAAGTTACCCATGTTGAGGGTTTATCTTGCAATTTTGAAATGTTTTAGCATCATGAGAGAGGATGGTGCTTTGGGGAACCTTGTTGTGCCTTGGTTTGATGAGGAGATAAGTGGTGACACCTTGGATGTTGTTTCTAGGGTTTTCTTGGATGCCCTATGTTAGTATTGACCTTGTGTTGACTGCAGATGATCTTGGTCTTTAAGCGACCATCCTTGATGCTTCTTGATGTGCTCTCTATTGTCAAAGGTGGTTGGAATGTATGGTGGAGTTCCCTTTAGTTGAAGAGGGTTGGAACTCTCTTTTGGGTTGAAGATGACCTAGGGTTTTGGTTGGTCACTTGAGTGTCTTCAGTTGTTGAGCTTTGTACCCTTGCTTTTTCCTTCGCCTGATGGACATTTACGACCAAGTGGGTCATTGGTTCTTCTTGTTTGTCACGACCTATATTTCATGCATGGTTTTACTGGGTGCATTTTTGTTCTTTGGTTGACAAGTGGAACATATGAGCATGACACCTAATCCCTTTTACCTCTCTCTACCTTTGGGTATATGTACCCCTCTTTTCACATGCATATGATCCTTTTGCACCCTATTTCCATCTTTTGTATTTGAATATCGGCCCTTGGAGCTTGGTGGTGAAGAGGAGCTCATCCTTGGAGCTTTGGTGGTTGATCATCTTGCATGTGGTGATCTTGAGTTGGAGCATCTTCTGTTGTTGCCTTGTTTTGATTCTTGGTAAGTGATCTAACCTCTTAGTTTTGTTTATTTGTAAAACCCTACCTCTTTCTTCTTCTCTTGGATGAATCCATGGATCTTCCATGGTAGTGTTTGTGTTGGGATGGAGGTACTTCTCTCTCTTGGATCGAATCCTTGGTATTTCAAGGTAGTGTTCAAGTTGAGTGGAGGAACTCTTCTCCCTTTCTCTCCTTCTTGTTATTTTTGACTTAGAAGTCTTGGATCTCTCCTTCTTGACCTTTAACCTAGGGTTTTTCTTCTCTTTTGAGGTGGTGAATATCTTGGTCATGGAGGAGATCAAATCTAGGTTCTCTCTTGTCTTTGGAGCTTATTGCTTCGAGGTGGTTGCACCATCATCTAAGGCGGGTCATATAACTCTTTTCCCTATGATTATTACACTTTAATTATACATGCAAAACTTATTCTTAAAACATGATTACATGTTTTTGAAGATGATATATTGTTAGGGTTTGTATTCCTATAATGATTTTGCAAGTACATGTTCCTTTGCCTAACCATAATTCTTATACCTGAAATTCTATAAATGGTGCAAGTGCTAGTTTCACATGCACATGTTTTATGTGGTTTCTCATCTCACTTAAGGTTCTGATTTCCTATGTTATAATGGAGATTTTTAGATGCATGTTATGGTTTAGATTGTGGATTCTTATCTCATGATAATGTCTTTTATGCCCTTATATTTTGATGACTTGATTCTAGTTTTTGGACATGTTTTTTCTTAATGAACATCTTTTCTTGAAGTTTTAGTTTTTAAGAAGATAACCACATGTTTTTATCATGCCTTGATAGTGGTTTTCTCTCTAATATGTCATTCATGCTACGTTCCAAGTAGTCAAAGGAATGGTGAAGTTTGATGGTTGTTGGGATGGTTTTCCTTGGTTTGGTTGCTTGATTTCCCATTGATCTTCATTCGCAGACTTTACTTTCTTCTTCGACCTGGGTATGTTGAGAATGTCTTTGGTCACTGACCTTGGTGTTTACCTTCGACCATATTGGTGTGTCTTCCTATTCATTCACAGAAGATGGTGTCCATTGGTTCTCTTAGACCGCTGGTGTGAGGGGAGTGTCTTCGGTTGCTTGCCTTGGTCATGGTCTTTGACCTTGATGATATATTTTTCTACGAACGCATAGCTTTATGATCTTATATTCCCTTTGGTCAATGGTAACTCTTTGATACATGTTTTGACTTATGTTATCGGCTGTGGTGATGATGGTTATCTTCATAATACTCCAAGAATGTGGGAAGTAATGATACTTAGGGTTGATGTTATATGATGTCTTAAAAACCCTAATTAGATATGATGTTGAAACCCTAACCCTGATTATGAATACATGATGTTATGCTTACCTTTTTTGAAGTATCTAGAATGCAATGAAGTATCCTTTCTCTCACCTACTTGTCTAATCCTAACCTTGTAGGTGGAATGAATGTCATTGCTATTGCATTCTATGGTGTATTTGATATGATGTAGGATAATGACTATGAGCCTTTATGAGGCATGATGAGATAATGACGATTGTACAGGAATTATGTGGTTTGGGTCTTATGACCTGGAAAAGTCTCAATGCCTAATGTGAGGTGATATCCTCCAATGATGAGATGAGGGATTGATATCCCCTAATGATGTAATAATGTTGATGGCCTTGAATGGCAGTGGCATCAAGTGATGATGTGACAAGATATTACCTCATACAGTTTATATCTTCTAGAGTTGTATTATACCCTTATCTTTGTAGAATTTGTTTAGGTTTTGTACATTGTACCTTGATTAATTCTAAGAGATAACCAATTGGCTTTATTAATCAAGTGAAGCCCTAATCATGTAGTTTCCCAATGCCATAGATCCATCTTCAACGTCAATACTTGTTGGATGGTGAAACGGGTTCTCCCTTAGTGGAAGCTCGGAGTCGTATACTTTTGAGTATATGCATTTCACAAGATTGATTGTTGTCATACCCTAGAAGGAGAATGGTTGAGGCCATATCTCAAGTGATATGATTCAGTATATGTATATGATATGTTTCAAGGATGGCTATAGACATACCTCGGTAGAAGTGCAGTTGTGGTCGTAATTCAGTTTTCACTAGTGTTGTACCTACATACCATGGCAGACTATGTTGTTTTGTAGTTGGACTTTTTATGTCACTATGTCCGACTCAAACTAACCTAGGGTGTGGGAGATCATAATAGTTTGGCTCCTCCTAGATCTTGTATGGCACTGATTTTGACTTAGCAGTGGTCAGTTGGAGCATGAGTGGTATACCTCATCTCCTCAGGGCATAATAAAAGATGTAACACAGTCATGTAGTATATTTCTTAGGGTTAAACATGACTCATATTGTATGATCATGTGGTTGAGGCTAAGTAACAAGAGAAGCAGTAGCTGCTAAGATTGGATATGTTGCTAGTGTTTGTGAGTAGAGTCCTACATGGCATCCTTGTACTCTTAGTACCTTGGAGGTGTTTTGTAGACATTGTATATCGACATGAGTTTTAGCAGTAGGCCATGGTTGTACGATATGGTTTGTATGTATGTGAATAGGTTATCATATGTAACAGCCTGTGACAAGTTGGCCAAGTGAACAGTTATATGTATCATCTTATGGCTTGATATGTAATATAGGTGGCATCATGTGCACCCAAATGTAATATGTTTCTAATTTTGTGATAATATGGAATTGGTTTAAATTTACCCTATTTTATGATAATCCTAGATGTTTAGAATTAGTTTTATGCTTTGTTTTGAGTAATCTCACTTTTGTATAACGATGGGTGTCACAGTACATGTCTTGCAAAAACTCATTCCTATTAAATAGTTTTTGACGCAATCTGCTATTTACAAGAAATATGGCAAGTAAATTTTTATTTCTATTGTCTTATCTGATGCCATATTTCCCAATAGTGGCATCATAGCCACGTCAATTTACTATCCTTTGAGATTTAATTGATATGATCATATTTTTTCCTGATCATTTATTTTTTGCATATGATGTGAATACTTAATATGATTAATTTGCATGTCTGAATAAATACCCCATACGGTCCCTATATATATATATATATATAGAGAGAGAGAGAGAGAGAGTAGAGAGAGAGAGAGTCAGGCTAGAATACACTCGAGTGTACAGATCGCATGAATACACTCAAGTTTGTTTACATATCACGACTATTTTTTGCAAAATGTAAACCATTGATCTTCACCGTCATACTATAACTAGGCTACATACAAATTTTGAGCCCATTTGGATGAGTGTAAGTCACTCATCCAAGGGCAACAAAATCAACGCGCGAAACTAATTTGAAATGTATAATTTGTGCGGTCTTTATAGCATGGCCTATAAATATGTGCTCAAATTTTGCATTTGAGCTATTCATAAGATGTTTAAGAAGATCAATGGATTAGATTGTTGAAAAAAAATATTACATCATGAAAACAACTTGAGTGTATTCTGCTTCAGATACACTCGAGTGTATTCTAGCCTGACTCTCTCTCTCTCTCTCTCTCTCTCTCTCTCTATATATATATATATATATATATATATATATATATATATATATATATATATATATATATATATATATATATATATATATATTGAAATTTACATGCTTTGCCCTAAAATTGGTTTTGATGGTGGATTTTTAGCATGGTTATGGCCAATGACCACCTTTAGATCTTTGTGTGTGGTTCGATGGTAGTTATTCCTATTTTATCTCAGTTTGCATATTGATCCTCTATCTTTACTTCTATATGTAAAAGAATTAGTTCTTTCCTTCCCATGCTCCCCTCAAATGAAACTCTAGGTTTCCTTATTATGGTGTAATATGTTAAATAGGATAATGATAGTTTTAGTTCTTGTTATGGAAAAAAAGACACTCAGTACTAGACGAATCGCCCATTTTAGAAGGTGAACTGATCGGCTGGGGACCAAAGAGGAAAGATGATGGGAGGAGTTGAACCAGTCATATGGTGGCCCAACTGATTGACTAGAGGTATCCATATGTCATTTGAACTGAAGACCAGACAATTGATCTGACAGACCAACTGACCGGCTAGGAAGCGAGCTGATCGGTTCAAGTGTTGAACCGATCAACCTGAATTAGTTCGAGAACATATCTTCACCAACAATAGGTTTCTACATATGATATGGACCTTAGGTGGTCGTAATTCCTTGTGGCTCCTAGGAATTACAATAGAAATGGTGATAACCATTACTAGTGTTTTATAATTGCATATTTTTCATTTGTCGGATATAGAATGTATATGATGTGTACTATAAGTATGTGATGATTGGATATATATATAAAAACCACTCAATTAAACATATTAAGTTTTATATTCTTTCCATAAGCAGCACACATGAAAATCTTGATCAACTAAGTGTAGGTTACACCAAAGTGTGGTGCACTATCCATCTTGTGGAAGTATGATGGTAGTTATGTGTGACTACCAAAGCAAGGTGTGTTATTATTGTGTTGGCTTTTGGATCAGACTTAGCTAGGTGATCTTAATGAGATCAAGTACCTAGAAGCATGCATATAACTATGCCAAGGAGTTGTACATACCATCTATCTAAGAATTGTATGAGATGCAATTGTCAAAATATGCCTACCATAATGATTGATTATGGATGCTAGTGTTGGCCGGGTAATAACTCAATTGTTTTGGATCTTGGCTCAAGGTTGTACACTTCCAAATATATATGAGGGGGATATCAATTTAAATAAAATAGTGGGAGCAATAATTAATTATAGACCTAATTAATAATCTCAAATTTATCAAATCAAATTAATCAAAAATAGTTTGACAAAGTTCAAATTTCTTTTGTAGAATCTAGTGGCAAACACAAACAAATTTTCTTTGTGATCAGTCCTTGAGAATGACAAGTTTAATGTGAATAACTTCCATGACTAGTTCGTTACATTGAGAATTGTTCTCACTCAAGAGCGCAAGCTCTATGCCCTAGTAACACTGGATCCAGATGAAGCTGCTCCAACTACACCTAAGGCTAACAAGAATGCTTACGAGAAGAATTTTAAATATGTCATATATGTCAAGTGCATGATGTTGTGGTCAATGAACTATGAACTGCAGAGATACCATGAGAACATGGATGTTATTGAGAGGGTAACACATGTTAAGAACATGTACCATGATCAGTCAAGGCAAGAGAGATATGATGTCTCCAAAGCATTTTTCTAGTACAACATGATAGAAGGATATCCAGTAGGTCCCCATGTGCTCAAACTTATTGGGTATGTAGAGAATCTCACAAGAGTTGGATTCCCCTCAGGTCAAGAGTTGGCCATATATGTTATTCTACAGTCACTACCAGAGTCATACAGCCAATTTGTCATGAACTACAACATGAATGATTTTGATAAGTCGTTGTCATGATTACAAGGCATGTTAAGAACGGACTAAAGCATAGATGAAGAAAGACAAGACCAAGTCTATGATTATGATCAGTAGAGATAAAGGGAAGTCTAAGGGCAAAGACAAACTAAGAAGAGTTCTAAATCTAGCCAAAAGCCCAAGTCTTCTACACTCAAAGCAAAGGGAGGGGTAACCAAGGGAGGTAGTTGTCATTGTTGTCGCCAGCCAGGACACTGGAAGAAGAATTTTCCTCTCTACTTGGAGGAGCTAAGGAAGAAGAAGGGGGAGATAGAGATATCCACTTTAGGACCTGAGAATAAGCAAGCTAGAACTATTCAAAGAAAGAGTTGTTGCATTTCATTCATCTAAGCCTAGAGGGTATGTAATAGAATTACTGAATCACGATTATGTACCTGTCAGTTATCAAAGATCTTGTAGGGAAAAGAATATTATGAATATATTTGATTTCAAAGATAACATCATTCATGGAAATGGTTGAAATGTTTCATAGTTTATATTTGATAAGTTCTAGAGATAGTTAGTTATACATAGTGAATGACTTGATGACTCAAACAATGAATGCCTATATCATTGTCATATAGAGTGCACAAATGAGAAATGCATTTCTAGAATCCATAATGATGGTTGTCTAGACAATTTTGGTTTTAAACCAATAGAGACATGCAAGTCTTATTTATTGGGAAACATTACAAAATCTCTTTTCACTAATAGTAGTGGGAAAGCCAATTTTCTATTAAGGCTCATATATATTAATATAGACCTTTTAGAATAAATGCTAAATGTAGTTACTAGTACCTCATTCAATTTATTGAAATACAAGTATGAATCTCTTGATGTTTTCAAGGAGATCATGACTGAAGTATGTAACCAACTTGTTCAAAGTATTATGACACTTTGATATGATCGATATTGAAAAATTTTAAAACTAGAGTTTGAGGACCTTCTGGATAGATTGTGATAGTGTATCACAATGAACTCCACTTGAAACATAAGTATGTATCAGATAGAAGGAATGTTAAGTCATGGTGTAATTATCAATGAATCAAGCTAATCTTACAATTTCCTTTGGGCACATGCTTTACACTAAAATAGTCTATTGTCTAAAATGGTTCAATAGATGCCATATGATTTATGGCATGGGAAGTATTCTGATATATCTTTTATAAATATTAGGATTGAATTCTTGTGTAAGAAAAATCGTTTATTAAAAGATTTGTCCACAAATCACATAATTGTTATTTTTTAATACTACTTTTAAAATTCCAATTGAACAACAAAAGTGTTTTGTTGCTAGGATGGTTGTATTCTAGTAAGGGAATTTAATTCCAAGGTAATCAATGGGATAATTGTAGAATTTGAAAAGTTTTAGACCAACAAGAAAACATTAAACCTAATAGGTATAGTATGAACAAGGATAATCACAAATAATTGTAGAATCTCAAGTTCCTTATGTAATAAAACCTCATAGTTCTAGTAGTACATGCCTTGAACATGAAAGAATATGATATCTTATAGCTCAAGAAAGGCGATGTTTTGGTCATATGATGATGAGCCAACAACCTCTGTAGAAGTTATTAAGGCACCAGAGCCTCCAAAATGGCTTGAGTATATGGGATCAAAGATGGACTCCATGTACACCAAAAAGGTATGACCTTGGTGGATCCACCTGAAGGGGTAAAACCCAAAGGGTGCAACTGGGTTTTAAAGAAGAAGTCTGACATGGATGGTGACATACAAACCTATAAGAGAATATTGGTTGCAAAGAGTTTCAAACAAGTTCAAGGTGTTGAAGATGACAAGATATTTTAGGAGTTTTTGTGGTTAGATCCATCATGATCATACTTGCTATCGCAGCTTATTATGACTATGACATCTGGCATATAGATGTTAAAACCACATTCCTTAAAGGGAATAATTATGAGGATGTGTGTGTGACACAGTCTAAAAAGATTTTGTAAGTCCAATAATGCAAATAAAGTCTATAAGCTAAAAAGGTCAATCTTTGGATTAAAGCAAGCATCTCATAGTTGAAATCTTTGACTTGACAACATAGTCACAGAGTTTGACTTCAGTCAAAATAAAGATGAAATTTTTATTACAAAAGATTTAGTAGGAGCATATTCAACATAATGATGGGGAATAACATCCTTATACCTACAAATATTATAATCTAGATGGGAAATACATTCTCAATGAAGGGTTTAGGTGAAGAATAATATGTGATACGAATAAAGATCTATATAGATATATCTAGAAGGCTTCTTGACCTAAGCAAGTGCACATATATTTGCAAGATGTTGAAGGGTTCAACATACAGATGTCAGTGAGAGAAAAGATATCCATGTTCCATGAGATCGGTCTTTCAGGAGCCAAGTGTCCCAATTTTTGTGAAGAATGGAAAAACATAGGTTTGATGTTGTATGCATTCACAATTGGATCTATCATATATACAATATAATGTACTCATCCCATTGTCTAGTATGTATTGCACATGACAAGTGGATATCTCTCATATGCCATTGAAAGTCATTAGACTTCCAATAATGAACATCCTTGAGTACTTGAGAAGAACTAAAAGGACGCGTTCATTTATTATGGTAAAAGGAAGAGTTGGGTGTAAAGGGTTCCACTAATGCAAACTTCCAAGTTGATAAAGAAAGTTAATGATTGCGGTCTAAATTTTTATTTGACCTTGAAACGAGAACTATAAGCTGGCAAATTTTTGAGTAAGAGATAGTTGTTTAAATTCTACAAATATAAGTTGAGTATATTGGTGTTATGAACACAGAAAGGATATTGTATAGATCAAGAAGTTCATTTTGATGAACTTATGAGGTCCCAACCATCAATGACACGGTAGAAATGTTGTGACAACAATGGAGATTGATATTCTGGCCACTCGATAAGAGATAATGAGAAAAGTATGGCCATACTCATGTGAATCAATATGTGATATGTGAGTCACATTCATCTCAGAAAGTCTGTTGTAGTTCTAGGTACACGGATTGAACATTGAGAGAATAAAGATTCCATGCCTCATGTTAAATTTGGAAATTAGAGACAAAGGAAATATACAATCATGGTAACACTGATCACGGATTGTAGGTTGAAGTTGTTCTCCAACTTTCTGAATTACTTGGGTAGAAATGATGTGTTTCTAGGTACCACTCATTGCTTGTGATATCATAAATTGGTTATTGATGTTCACTCCCAATGTAAATTGGCACCTATAAGGTTACACATATAGAAAAATAACAACACGATTTTGACATTGGTGTCCTCTATGGTTGTGGTAACCAAGAGAGCCCATGTGCTTCGTACCCATAAAATGGAGGGATAGCAAGGGAGAGACAATTGGGAGAGCAATTTAATGCTAGAATAATTACTATAAGGGATATGTAACGCCCCTCCAAGCACATACGTGACAGCAGAAGCAAACCCGATGTTGTCCATAACATGAGTAGCTCAGCTCGGAGAGACGTCACAAAACACGATAATCATTACAACAAGATAAATGAAACACCATGCATTAACTTAAAAATAGATTCATACATTGCTCATAAAAATGGAAATACATAAACTATCTCATCTTATTTCAAAACCTAATACATATAGGCTAAGCAAATCTAAAGCATGAACTGAAACTAAACTAGGTAATCTATAGAGTGGTAGATGGCACCCCACCAATCTCTCCCTTGAATCAGCTACACTTGAAGGCTCACTTCAATTCCCTCTTGCTCCTTGATCTAGGGACGTCTCATCCCATGGCCATGTGAAACAAAGCAACAACTTAAGTAAGAGGCACCATAAATTTTATAAGAACTAAAAATAAACATATACTTGACTTGAAAGGAAACCTTGACATGCATTTAACTTAAGCATTCTTGAAATTAATTACTTGACATAAATAAGAAATGAATAAGTAAAATATGCACTCTATATGATTTACCCACTTAAGAACCCATAATTGGTATGAATGCCCATGATTTGGCCTAAAGGCCCATAACAACCATAAAGGTCCATGACTGGCTATGAAAGCCCATAATTGGCACAAATTCCCATAATGACCCCTTAGGGTCCATGATGGCGAGAGCATATAAAACTTAATCAAATTCTTATAACTTGATTCTTAAAATGAGCATTATCATAATCTTGAACATTAAATCTTTGACATAATGGAATGTCTCCCTCATTACATTATTTACATGGTGATTTCTTAAAGGTCTTAATCATTAAATGATCATAATCACTAAACTAATGAGCATATGTGATAAACATAGGACTTTATAGATATAACAAACAATAAGGAATGACATAATACGAGACATGATCATTATCTTAATTTCATTCATTTACTCGGAATTTAAAGCATAATCATAAAGCATACATAACATGTAGTTCAAAAAAGGTACATATGTATGATGGCATGACCCTCTTACCTTATTGGAGAAAAACCCTAATTTTAGTCTCCCTGATCCTGGGTCGGGTCCTAGGTTCCTAAAATTCACATGGTTTATATTAATTATCACCTTAAGTATATCCTAAACCCTAATTTGGGTACTTTAGGGAAACATGGTCAGATACGACAGAATTAGGGTTTGAAAACCTAAAAATCGACTTCCTTATCAAAAAATCTTTCCAAAAAGTATTTTTGGGTATTTTTCTGATCATGCTATGGTTTACTGTGAATTTTCGAATATTTGGCCAATCAGAAAATCTTGGAAATATATGCTGAAATGAAAACAAAATCAATTTAAATGAAACTAAGATGACCAAGAAATCCATAGCAAGTGTTACATTCGATTAAGCATATGGGGCAAAAGTTTTAAAGCTTGCATCTCAAACAAAGGCGCTACCAGATGATTAAATAAAGGCAAAAATCCCAAAACACCCTTGCAACATCAAACACGCCATCACCCTACCAAGGGCACTAGGGTCAAATGCATGCCTGGCATCTTGCCTTATGCCATGGTGTCAAACTCCCAACCCTAGGAGCACGGAACCCAAATTCAAAGAAGAGGATCTCGACCAAGCAGCTAAAACATGAATCACAAATAGCATCGGCGTACCAAAACGAACTCACAGAGCCAAGACCTAGGCTCCAGTGTGAGGTGGAGCTCCAACTCCAGCCCACCGCCATGGCTCATTTTTGTGACAAGATAAACACAGAAAAGTCAAGATGGCAAACTGGGTGGAATATACAACAAAGCCTTCTATAGGGTACGAAGATTGCAAAGGATCTAGGGCAAACCAGAATTGCAGAAACGAAGCGAGAGGGTTCATGATTCTTACCCCAGTGTGAATTTGTTTGCGACGGTGAGGAGCGACCGTGCTAGCAAGGCTTCTGCCGGAGATGAAAACCGAATTTTCAATGGTGCCGCAGGTTGCGGGAGGAGAAATTGGAAGGATCGGGTGGGACTTTATCGCTCGACGAACATTTCTAGCCTCTTATATATAGGTGTGATGGACAAGGCAGTTGCCTGTAAAACTGGGGTAGGGAGAGGATTCCAAGCCCCAATGGGTGTTTCTTCACTAGGGCACAGAGTCCCTTGAAACCTAGGATTGCTAGGTCCACATGAGGGTTATGAGTTCATTGGTGGTGATATTTCTAGAAATGGATCCATGTGGCGAGAGAACCGGGTCGGCGAAAGAGACGCTAGTGGGCTTCCTATGCTCGGTCTCCTACCCAAGGTAGGAGACGAGTTTGGATCCCTTCGATGGGCATCTGATGACCAAGACGGAATCTGTCATAAGTGAAACGTGTGTGATAGCAGACTTTGGGTGAAAAGGTTGAACCAAAAGAAATCAAATCGATTTATTCAATTAACATGTTATTTAGGGTCCAAACTATATTGAAAGTTTCTAAATTCATTAGGGGGGTCAAACAAGGTCCAAGTGAACTCAAATTTCGACCATAGGTTAGTTAAAGGGTCTAGAATCTTACTATATGGTCATATTTAGATTTTATCTACCTTTTATTCATCCAAATCAAAAATGTCATTATCTCAATATACATGAATTAAAATGAATTATCTTTTCCTCATTGAGTTATATTTTGAACTGAAATTTGAAGTAGGATGGAATATTTCATTATATTTGATAATTTGCATAACTTCTTAGGATCTTGAAAATAAAAGTGGAAAATTTTCACTAAGGACCTTAAAATTATTTTATTCACAAATTGGGATGTTACAATTCTACCCACCTTAAATAAATTTTATCCTCGAAATTTTCTTAGACTACTACCCCCCTTAGGGTTTCAGTTATCCCCTCTTAATTTTTATAACTTCTATAAAAGAATATGTTCAACATTTAGCGCTAGAAATGTATGAATTAAAGGTTACCTTGATCATCATTTTCTACGTCCATGGCAAAAACCCTATCTTACCTCTTAGGTGGAGGATCTTGGTTCCTATTTTAATTTCGATTTTCCTCCTTCTTCAGCAACTTTGGGAAACTCAACCTGAGGTGTCCATTCTCTCCATAGTAGAAGCATGCTCATGTACCATACCTACATGGACCTACATGGTTCTTCTTGCATGTTGGGCATAAGGGCTTCTCAACTTTTGCAGTAGGCTCAGGTGCCTTTCTTTTATGGCTGTTGGGAGGTTGATACTGGTTGTTCTTCTGGTGACCTTCCTTCTGGTGAGACCTTCTGGGGTGGTCTTCTAACTCTAAAGCTGCATCTAGAGCAGCTTGAAGGGTCTTGTGGCATCTTTCTGACAGGGCAAAGCTTAAGTCTGGCTTAAGTCCTCGGATGAACTTCTTTGTCCTACATCGCTCGTCACAGTTATATATGTACTTCTATAGAATCCTGAACTTCGTGGCATACTGGGTCATTGTCATGTCACCCACCTGAGCTAGATTGGCAAACTCTAGCTCCTTCTTCTCTATCATGGATTCAAACACATAGTACTCTTGGAAGGCTTCGACAAATCCTTCCCATGTGAGTGTAGGTGCATCAGCCGCTCTTGAGTTGAGGAAGTTATCCCACCACGTACGGGCGGCTCCCTTCAGCATGTAGGTGGAAAAGTGAACCCTAGATTGTTGAGGGCAGTCCAGATCATGAAAACAATGCTCCATGCTCATAATCCATTCTTATCCCTTGGTGACGACATCATCCTCTCCTTCTCCAGCAAATGAGTCGAGCCTGATATTCAAGAAATCCACCAAGGTCAGCTTGTGGTGTCTAGGTTGACGTTGTCCTAGTCCTAGGTCATTAGTGAGCAGTTGCACTAAGTCCTCTAAGGTTGACTTATGGTTCCTTCTTGATCCACTTCCCTCACTAGAAGAGCTAGCACCATCTTCCCTATTCTTTCCCTTGTTAGACTTCTTAGGAGCCATCTAGAAAAAGAAGGTATACCTAGGGTTAGAACATGTGAATCTTTAGCTTAGTGTCCATCTACTCATTGATCAGATACCATATTGTAATGCCCCTCCAAGCACATACGTGACAGCGGAAGCAAACCCGATGTTGTCCATAACATGGGTAGCTCAGCTCGGAGAGACGTCACAAAACATGATAATCATTACATCAAGCTAAATGAAACACCGTGCATTAACTCAAAAATAGATTCATACATTGTTCATAAAAAGGGAAAGACATAAACTACCTCGTCTTATTTCAAAACCTAATACATATAGGCTAAGCAAATCTAAATCATGAACTAAAAATAAAGTAGGTAATATGTAGAGTGGTAGATGGCACCCCAGAAAGCTCTCCCTTGAATCATCTACACTTGAAGGCTCGCTTCAATTCCCTCTTGCTCCTTGATCTAGGGACATCTTGTCCCACGACCATGTGAAACAAAGCAACAACGTAAGTAAGCGGGACCATGCCTTTTATAAGAACTAAAAATAAGCATATACTTGACTTGAAAGGAAACATTGACATGCATTTAACTTAAGCATTATTGAAATTAATTACTTGACATAAATAAGAAATGAATAAGTAAAATATGCACTCTATATGATTTTCCCACTTAAGTGCCCATAATTGGCATGAATGCCCATGATTTGGCCTAAAGGCCCATAACAACCATACAGGTCCATGACTGGCTATGAAAGCCCATAATTGGTACAAATGCCCATAACGACCCCTTAGGGTCCATGATGGCGAGAGCATATAAAACTTAATCAAATTCTTATAACTTGATTCTTAAAATGAACATTATCATAATCTGGAACACTAAATCTTTGACATAATGGGATCTCTCCCTCATTACATGATTTACATGGTGATTTCTTAAAGGTCTTAATTTTTTCATGATCATAATCACTAAACTAATGAGCATCTATGATAAACATAGGACTTTATACATATAACAAACAACAAGCAATGACATAATATGAGACATGATCATAATCTTAATTTCATTCATTTACTCAGAATTTAAAGCATAATCATAAAGCATACATAACATGCAGTTCAAACAAGGTACATATGTATGATGGCATGACTTGCTTACCTTATTGGATCAAAACCCTAATTTTAGTCTCCCTGATCCAGGGTTGAGTCCTAGGTTCCTAAAATTAACATGGTTTATATTAATTATCACCTAAGTATATCCTAAACCCTAATTTGGGTACTTTAGGGAAACATGGTTAGAGGCGACTGAATTAGGGTTTGAAAACCTGAAAATCAACTTCCTTATCGAAAAATCTTTCCAACGAGTATTTTTGAGTATTTTTCTGATCATGCTATGATTTACTGTGAATTTTTGAATATTCGGCCAATCAAAAAATCCAAGAAATATATGTGTGAAATGAAAACAAAATCAATTTAAATGAAACTAAGATGACCGAGAAATCCATAGAAAGTGTTACATTCGATTAAGCATATAGGGGCAAAGTTGTAAAACTCACATCTCAAACAAAGGCGCTTCCACATGATTAAATAAAAGCAAAAATCTCAAAACACCTTCACAACATCAAACACGCCATCACCCTGTTAAGGGCACTAGGGTCAAATGCATGCCTGACATCTTGCCTTATGCCATGGCATCGAACTCCCGACCTTGGGAGAATGAAACCCAAATCCAAAGAAGAGGATCTCGATCAAGAAGCTAAAATGCAAATCACAGATAGCATCATCATACCAAAACAAACTCATAGAGCCAAGACTTAGGCTTCGGCATGAGGTGGAGCTCCAACTCCAGCCCGCTGCCATGGCTCAACAGAAGAAGAACACGGGCAAAGGACTCGGGCACTGAAACCATCGGTCCAAGGCAATCAATTATGAACAATGCTTCACAAATGATTTTCGAGGAAAGACGAAGAAGAAGGGCTCATATTTGTGACTGGTACGATGATTGGGAAGGATCTAGGGCAAACCAGCATTGTAGAAATGAAGTGAGAGGGTTTAGGATGCTTACCGCAATGTCAATTTGTCCAAGGCGGCAAGGAGCGACCGTGCTAGTAAGGCTTCTTCCGGAGATGAAAACCAAGTTTGCCAGGGTGCCACAGGTTGCAGGAGGAGAAAACCGAGTTTGGAAGGATCAGGTGGGACTTTATCGCTCGATGAACATTTCTAGCCTATTATATATAGGTGTGATGGACAAGGCAGTCACCTGTAAAATTCGGGTAGGGAGAGGAGTCCAAGCCCTAATGGGTGTTTCTTCACTAGGGCATAGATTCCCTTGAAACCTAGGATTGTTTGGTCTGTGTGAGGGTTATGAGTTCATTGGTGATGATATTTCTAGAAAAGGAGCCCTGTGGCGAGAGAACTGGGTCGGCAAAAGAGACGCCAGTGGGCTACCTATGCTCGGTCTCCTACCTAAGGTAGGAGATGAGTTCAGAGCCCTTCGATGGGCATCTGACAGCTAGGATGGAATCTTTCATAAGTGAAATGTGCATGACAGCAGACTTTGGGCGAAAAGGCCGAACCAAAAGAAATCAAATTGATTTATTCAATTAACATGTTATTTAGGGTTCAAACTATATTGAAAGTTTCTAAATTCATTGGGGGGTCAAACAAGGTCCAATTGAACTCAAATTTCGACCATAGGTTAGTTAAAGGGTCTAAAATCTTCCTATATGATCAGATTTAGATTTTATCTACCTTTTCTTCATCCAAATAAAAAATGTCATTATCTCAATATACATGAATTAAAATGAATTATCTTTTCCTCGGTGAGTTATATTTTGAACAAAAATTCGAAGTAGGATGGAATATTTCATTATATTTGATAATTTTCATAAATTCTTAGGATCTTGAAAATAAAAGTGGAAATTTTGCACTAAGGACCTTCAATTTATTTTATTAATAAATTGGGATGTTACAAGATAACTCCTTCTTGTTCATTCATCTAGAAAACAAGAGTTACATGTGGTCTGCATGGACTACTCTAGAGGCAAGGAGGCCTTTGCCACCCACTATGAGGACACAGACAACTGTTGTATGTGGTAATCAACTAGGTGGCCACTGTTGTTGTCATCTAGGTGTGACTTGTGAAAGAAGCACACTACAGCAAGCATTGTCACTAGACTTTCTCCAGGACCATGCATATGTCTTACAAACCCTCATTCCCATTACATATTTGTTGACATGATCTGTTGTTTAAGGGGAATATAGAAAGTAATTTTTGTGTTTCCACCGCCTTATCTAATGCCATGTTTCCCAACAAAATGGTTCAATGTCATCATCCTAGAACAATAGTACACCTTTCGCACCTCAACGTAGTCCACACGGACATCTGAGAACTCCTCTTCACGCCTTCTTGAGACGGAAGGAAGGAGTAGCCCCTTCCTTTGTTGACATTCTAGAGTTGAATTTTCCTCCCTTATTATCTCTATCTTTGACTGGTAAGATGTCTATGCTCTCACTTTACCACGACCTTGAGAAGTGAGGTGTGTTGAGTGTCTTGCCATCTCTACCTTTTATATGACATGTTGGACTAGGGTTTCCAAAACACAGGAGCACAAAGGTCATTTTTTGTACCCTAGACAGCTACCGCACACATCCAATCAATCAAGTAGATTATCCAATCAGTTTATTGTCCTATTGGTTGTTGGTTGTGCACAACCATTCGGTCGATTAGACTATCCAATCGGTTAATTGGCATGTTGTTCATGGCGCACTAACATGTGAATTCAATGTGATGATTAGGTGAGTATTAATGGATACCATCAATTGTTTGGGCTAGTTCAACTAGCCGATTCGAATTAGTCGATCGACTAGACTCCCCAGTCGGTCGGATGGATATTATAATCATCAGTTAAGAGACTTATTTAGTAGGTCTCAAGGAAGTTTGTCAAGTCGCTCAACTGGATTCCCAAATTTCTCCCAAGGATTTTTTGTCCAGATAGACGAATGGACTCTCCACTCGGTTGAATGTCCATTCCATACAGTCGACTAGATTCTCCAGTTGGTCCACTGACATGCCAGCATTATTTAGTATGATTACCTAAATACTTTTCTAACCAAATGAAATATTTTCCATGATCAAAACTACTTTTCCCAGTTCATCCTATGTGTGTGATCCTATAGGCTTCATATTACATTGGCAGTGATGTCCATAATCATATTATGAATTCACAGGTAACAGTGGTATCTAGGAACACATAATTAGTACCAAATTAAATGGATAAGTTGGAGGAAAACATCAGCCTGTTCTTGTGATCACCGTGATAGTGATTGTATAGTTTCTTTATCGTAGATATCTAGATTGAGCATCGGGCATGGAATGTTTGTCCTCTTAATATTCAATCTATATTTCTTGAACTAGAATAGATTGTTCAGATGCATGTGAAATCAATATCACATATTGACTCATTTGAACATGGCTATACCTTTCATAGTATCACTTATTAAGTGACCAGGATATCACTCCAATAGGAGGGACAAATTCCATCTACATCACTAACAATCCCCATGTGTCACAGTGTACCCAAGAACAGTTTGTATACAAACCCTTATTCAATATTGCATTCAATGGTGATAGAGTCCATTTAACGCTATATGATTATTGTAGTGACTTCTGGTCTAAGAATTACAATCACAAATTTCACATTGAGAGATGATTTTGAATACCATTCAATGGTTTCCATGTATTACTTTCAAGATGGGGTCATTCGGTACACTTGTTCTCCAAGAAGTATCTATGTGTTTGACTTGATATCCAATATCATGACTAATGAGATTCAGCCATCACTCAAAACACATTCTAGATTGAAGTATTATTGTTGTCTACAGATCTTCTACAATAATACCCAACTAGGTACATCACAAGAATATGTACTCTAATTATATATATGATCCCATGTTTAGGTCCTCAACCCAAACTGTATGTCATTGAGTAGCATCATTATTTAGACATCTATTATGTTATATCATCATCTCATAATTTAACAAACATAATAAATAGAATTGCCTCTATTATTAATCAAATAAATTACATAATGTCCCAAAACAAACATCAAATGCCTGCCTCTCTAGGCATACATACCAACAAGGGTGATAAATACACATAACTTGTAGATTTGATGATTAACATGTTGGACGTATTTAATTCCTTCAGTCTATCATATAAATTGATATTTGTTCTAAGATGATGATGATGATGATGATGATGATGATGATGATGATGATGATGATGATGATGATGATGATGATGATGATGATGATGATGATGATGATGATGATGATGATGATGATGATGATGATGATGATGATGATGATGATGATGATGATGATGATGATGATGATGATGATGATGGTGGTGGTGGTGGTGGTGGTGGTGGTGGTGGTGGTGGTGGTGGTGGTGGTGGTGGACTCTAAGGTTTCTAACCCATAAATAAAGTAATTACGTTTTTGATACTAATTATTACACCTTTTTCATGATCATATTATGCATAACCTAATATAGTTGTTCTTAATGACATCATAATTCAAATCTGATAATTTTAGGGTTTATAATCCTTGAAAATCATGATGTGGTGGAATTAGGGATCGAAACCCTTATTCCTAGTCCTAAACCAAAATGACCCTAAACTCTAGTTTAGGACCTAAGTTAGGTTTAATCAGTTTCATGGATACAATCGTTACATAATGGTAGTATGCCTATTTGGGAGAATATTTTATTGATTATGGTGATTACTTGGATGTTGGGATACATGCTTAAAGTACACTTGAAGTATAACTACATGTATTCTGCATGACAAGGGTATGTGGTTATTTATGAGTACCCACATTATTAACTATTCATGGTTTTCCATATGATTATTAATGTATTGGATCATATTACGTAATACTTGGATGTTTATTTAATCCAGTTCATTATAATGCCACTATGAGCATAACGTAAACTAGACTTATCTGAAGCTTGGGTTACACTCATTAAGGGGTAGTACACATAAGTCCAATGATGGATAATGTTTACACCTAAGATGGTAAACCAAGCATGGGTTAGAATGTGTAATGAAAATGCTGATTCATATTTGTAAGTAATGGATGATGCAATATATGATGTTATTATATGTGTATACATTTTGGTTGCACCATGTACAAAATGTAGTGATATATGAATTTGTGTATTTGTTTTTTGGCATTTTTGGAAACTGTCATACATAAAGGTACGAAGACATGGAGGTGTCTATGGAATCAATTGAAGATATTAAGGTAAATATAATGGAGGTTTAGCTAGATAGTCTTAGTATTTCTTCTCGTGTATATGCTAGTTTATTTGGAGAAAATCATGTAACTCCTTAGAGGGGCATCACTACATCTTGTAAACAATCTTTATTCAATTAGTTTAAATTATTGATTATTACTTACTATTTGTTAGGACTTGATTCTGGAAATTTAGGTATCGACTCTTGACTTTAAGGTCCTCTCTAAATTGGAGGACACTTGAAGTGGGGTTTGTTATAATAGCTTAGTTGAGAATATTATTGGGAGAGTTTCCTCATGGGATGACAAGCTTCTATCTATTTTAGGTAAGATGACATTGACTTGACCAACAATCTCAAGTAAACCACTTCACAACTTGGTGGCATATTCATTTTCTCTGTCTATCCTCAAAATGGTCAAGAGAAATATGTCCAACTTCCATGGGCATAAAGAGAGGGTCAAATGAAAATACATTGGGTAGGTTAGGTAAGATGGATATACCATTAGCAAAAGAGGGTTTGGAAATCCTTAAGATTAGAGATAGATTCAAAACACTCTTACTAAGTCCATTTGAAATCTCTTATCTGGAAAATCCATATGGGGAACTTTCAATATAGGGTAGTATCATACGAGTTTTTGTAGCATGTCCATGGATTGACCATGGATCCTGAAGAGCAATAGGAGATTTTCATTTTAATGGTAAAAAGTATGGGACATCTTTCCAGGTTATGTCCAACACTATATGGGAAATGAAAGTGAGGGACATACCTTTTTTGACATCTACATGGGTGGAGAGAAACATGCCTCTTTGAAATAAATAAGGTGTGGTAATTGACATGACCTTTATAAACCTTATATAGAGGTATTGAGGTTGGAATATTGACCCTCTTGAAGACTTAGTAGGTGAAGAAGGGATGAGGATCACAGATAAACCCAAGAATAGAGATACCATAGGGAGGGACTTACTTATGTGGTATTCATCATAAGAGAGATCCTTCACCATCCAACCCACCTCAAAAATTATGAGAGAGAATGATTGTAGACTATCGAGTTCTTATATGGACCAAAAAAAACGGATCTATCTTACCAACCAATATCTCCACCTTCAGTTGAAGACTTTCAAAAGGAGTGCTCCCCATAGACTCTAAGATTAGGTTTTGCAACATTTCGAAGGCCTCTCGTTGTGAATATCATGAGGTGTGGAGTAGAATCCATGGACCATATATTTTCTGGTGATATGGTAAACATAGTTTGGGCTATATCTAAAGAATATCTTGAATATTCTAGCTTCATAACACATGAATTGGTGTGTATGGCTCTTAGATATATATGATCCAGGGAGGACGAGTAGAGTCAGCATGGAATACCATGAGATTTATTCCCTTTATTGGTCCATTGGACCATCTAGAGTAAATGTTGGATGAGTAGATATGGTGGTAACATGATAGACATTAGGTGAATGTGGGAAAGAGAAAAAAATCTTTAAAACAACAATGAAAAATAAACATTCAAGAGATTTGGTGAATCTAGATAACTAGAAGCTAGATGGAAGGATATGGGGTTCTTGAACAAGACTAGGTTGGACAAGTCAACATATATGGATATTATATGGAAGTAACCACCTAGAGGGTAGGTTAAACTAGATAAAGGAGCTATTAATTGGAAATACCACAAATAAGAGAGCAGAGGTAAAGTTGCAAGGGGATTTCTAATGTACCATGATGGTCTGCTAGTGTGGGGGGGGGGCTTTTTTGGGATTTAGAATCGGGAAAGGTGGCTTGGCATGCATGCTGGAAGAGATTGAGGTAGGTCTAGAGGCCTTTAGAATTATTGGATTGGACATCGGGATTATAATGGAGGTAGACGACCATGAGATTGTTAGGGTCTTAAGCAGATTGGCTCCTCCTCCAAGGAAACACAAAAGGTATTTCATGTCTATCTCCTTGTTTTTTAGGAATGCATGAGGCAGTGATTGTATGTAAGTGTACAAAGAAGAGAATATATTTTCATACATGACGGAGGTCATAAGCATCACTATACTTTCAGTCAATTAGGTGAGATGGTGCCAGCACTCAAAGGTTTATATTGATTGGTGGCTTGGGTTTGGCATATCTGAGAAGATTCATGCTCACTAGAGAACATATGAATATAGTAGATATTATAAGGGTGGTCCAATTTTGTTGAAACATGGACCCCAATAGCACTTTAGGTGGTTTGGTTGTTGGTATTCCACTTTTTGTTGAGTACGGATCCAGTATCATTGTACCTTTTGTTCTCCTTTTCCTTTTGAGGAATGGGGTGAATGAAACTTTTTTGTAGTTTCTAAAATTAAAACATATGTAAACACATGAAATAAATAGGTTGAATGTTATACTTTTATTAAAAAAAATTGAACTGCTTGTGTGAAGGTGCGATTGCAATTTAAATTGTTCATAAGATTGTGTAAAGACAGAGATAGTTGTGGTATTCTAACAGAAGCAACTAATCAAATGTGCAAGACAAATATAACTTTGAATCTATAGAGGTGGATTAATCAACTCGAGGTAGGTTGGCCTCTGTGCCCTGGGCAACTTGGTAGATGTCTTCAACATATAGATGATCATCAAATGAGTCTATTCTGAGGAATTTTGAATATCTAAACTCACACTAGTGTGGGACTAGATGCTTTAGAGTCTCTAGATTGAAGTCTGATACCCAAATTTTAATGGTGTTATGGTCAGCTGGTTTAAGGCAGATTATTCACTTCTTATCCAATCTCATCTAGGCTATCCTCTCTGACCAGCCAGAGATGGATAGAAGTTTATTGTGCTCATCTTCAACACACTAGTTGTTGAAAGTTCTATTACCTACAATCATCTTGATCCTATCTGGCACCATGTCAAATTGGAGATACATGCAAGCTCTTGGAATCCTGATGGTGGTCATGGTGTTGACATCTGGGGTTATATCTAGATATATTATCACCGAAAACATTTCTGATGCTATTTTTGTAGGAAAATAACTAGATTGTGTTCTTGTGTGTATATGTATTGTTTGTGCTTTGTCTTGTGTGATGATTTTTATATGATGTATGGTATTATGGGAACAAGTAGTTGTGTGGAAAGGTATTGATAAACGATTCCTCCTCCACACATATTGACTTGTTGTATTACAGAAGTAATTTTTTTTCTAAGAGTCACAATTCTAGAGGAAGTGTATTGGAACAAAGTGGTGTGATTATGGCGTGAGGAGATATTGAAATATTAATGTTGTTGGCAAATTAGGATACCATTCCCAATGAAATAATTAGGGTGTAGGTTTGTTGGAAAGAAAAGAGACATGATGCAGAAATGTTCCACAATGGAGTAAGATTCAATTGAGTTGGTGTATCTAAGAGGCTAAAGAATGAAAGGAGATACACATGGTGCTGCATTGTGGATGTTTCTAGAGAAATCATCTTTGTCCCAGAGAGAAGTTGGAGTATCCATCTAGATACAGAACTATATTTCACATCTTCCTACAATCATCTCTATAAGATATAACAACATCACAACCTTCCCATAACTTAGACAACAGCATTGGAGAGATAGAATCAAGCTTTTTGGTATGTATTTTCAAACACTCACTTGTCTAATCATTTACAAGCTCATATACTCTCAGGTCTACCTTCTATCAGGAGAACTCTTGTTAAATCTATATCTAATTATGGACACCTTCACCCAAGTGTCAGGATGACCATCGGGGCCCCATTCGGTGGTTGTAAGGTGTAAGATGTTAAACTGCATAACCATCAGGCATGTGACTGATGATCATCCTCGCCATCATCTAGTGACTTTCCACTGACGGCCAGTCTGACTCATCACCGACAGTCACCCGGACCACCCCCCAATGGTCATTCTGACTCGACCCAAATATCCATTCTAGCCATACATCGATGGTTCTCTAGATTCATTGACCAAAGGTTTCACTACAGGCCAACGTCACCCGATGGCCAGTGATTGAAGGCAACCCTACAAGAACAGTCATTCAGAAACATTACTAATGTGCCCTGGGGCAAGGACTTTAGATACTTGTAGCGTAAGGGAAAAAGTGCCCCTAAGATTCTGCATTGAGTCCTATAAATAGAGGACCTTTACAGATGAAAAAGAGGTCAGAAGATCACGCTCCCACAGAGGATGACGAAGTGTTTTGGAGAAGAGAATGACCATTGGCCCCTACCACCAGCCATTGATTTATGGACATCTAGGATGAAAGTCCTGACAGTCTATCGTGACCTCCACTCCCGTCTACTCGCTTGACACACCTCGACAAAGAAGGAGGACAAACAGCTAGCTTCAACCGCCATTACACTAACCCTAACGAGGAGCTACTGACCATCAGTTGCAGCCAATTAGTGGTTCTAGTCGGTGTATTGTCTTTTATATTATGTTCATCTCACTCTTTTACTCCTCCTTCTCAACAACACTCCATGTTCTCATTCATCTGTAAATCTATAATGTTACTCACTAACATGAGTGGATAAACTCATTGCTTGGGTTGGGAATAGCCACTAAGGCTCTCAAAACATGTATATACTTACATCTATTTGAATACATATGCTCTTAGCAAATATTATCTTCATCATCTTGGTCTTAATGCTTCACTTGTATGATTGGCTACCATCTTGTGATGTTTGATTGTTAGTATCTCGAAAGAGTAACATTAACCCTATCTAAGTGTTTTGAAGTTTCATGAATGCATGAGAATGTTGGAATGATAAAGCTAATGATCATATGGTTGATATTGTGATTGGTTGTTTACCATCTTGAGAGATAGACAACCTTATAATCTTTATCTATCATAAGCTCGAGAGAGGAGGGAATAGAATATATGATGATTTCTTGTAATCTTACTAAGGATATACAGTGGGTGTGAGTATTGCATGTTGGTGAGAGATCTTAGTAGGTGGATCCCAATCCAAGTTCCCATCTATATTTTGTTACCACATGCTTGTTTACTTTTATTCTCTTGCTTTGTTTCTTTATCTTTCTTTCACTTGTTGATTGTTGGGGTAACATCATTCCATAAGGAACTCCATCTTAACTTACCCTTTTGTTAGATGTATCTGACGCAAGGTTTTACGTTCTTAACACTTACAGATTCTTATCCCTGAGGTTCAACCCTGATCTACTACTTAGGACCCCATATAATAGTTGTGGGGCCTGAGAGTCGGGTTATAAATTTAAGAGTCTGGCTAGTCTAGATTTGCTCCATTTTGGATGTGTGATTTAGGTCGGTCAAGTTTTTGGCACCATTATCGTGGAAAAGGTAAATAGAACTATTAAGAACCCAAACCTACTCACTATACACCAGCACCTCGAGTCTAGTAGTAGACTCAACTGCACTATTTCTAGTCTGCTATATCCAATTGCTTAGAATACTTCATTTTAAACGTCTAGTTTTCTAAATCAACTGTGTGAACTGTTTAGGTGGCTCGAGGAGAAGCAGATTTTCACGATCATCTTACCCTTCTTTCACAACAACATGCTATCTCGTAGAAAAGGACATACTGGAAGTGATCGAAATGTGAGGGTGGAGGATGTTTGATTTAGTTGGAAACTAAATTTGAGCATGATGATGACTACTCTGATGGAACTAAAAAAGAGGAAATATTGATACCTCGCTATGGACCTCATTGCAAAGATGAATGTGAGGAGCGACCCAAAGAAGATAGTGATGAGCGATGTGAAGATGAGGAGTGTGAAGATTGATTCCATGAAGAATGTCGTCTCCATTGAGAAAGACAAAACCAGAGAAACCATCATGTGTGTGAAGATAACAACTGCAACAATGAAGAAGTTGATGATGAAGGATGCCTTTCTGTTTGAGACATTGCCACTACAAGGGCAAATGAGTCAAGATGCCATGTTGTCATTCCAACATTTGATGCTCCAAACTTTGAACATAAGTGGCTATCATAGCTATGATTCAAAATAAGTCTTTTGGAGGAAATTCTAGAGACAAGAATCCTTATCACCATCTTGATGCTTACAAGAACATCTATGATACGGTCAAGATGAGGGGGTTCCACAAGAGGTAATATATTGTAAAGTCTTAAACTTCTCCTTAAGATACAAAGCTCTAGAATGGTACCTATCTCTACTTGATAAGAAGATTAATAGTTTTGGCCTATTGGTTGACGCCTTTGTCACCAAGTTCTACTCTATAGAGAAAACTCTTTGAAACAGGAAAAAGATAAATGGATTCATGTAGAAGCCCGGAGAAAACTTGTATGAATGATGGGAATGATTTCAGGAGTACCAGAGGGGTTTCCCACATCACAACTATGACAAAGGCCACCTCGCTACAACCTTCTATAATAGTCTTACTTTTGCTGAGAGGACTTCGCTGAATACTATGACATTAAGCAATTTATTGGGCAAGAACCCAAAGAAAACTATGAAGACTATTGACAACATGGCTTCTATGCAAGTGGAGATGGATTTTGATAGAGGAGATAGAGGTTCAATTAAGAACACTACGTCTGAAGGACCTTCTATGACTGCCCAAAATTAGAAGATTACTACATATGTTAAGCAATTGAAAGACTCTAGAGGCAAAAGTAAGAAACCTATGGAAAAAGTAATTAAATGTGTTACATGTGGCAAGGGAGGTCGTGTAATCAACAATTGTATCTATACTCAACCCAAAGAGGAAAGTGGAGAAGAAGAAGATATAGAGAATGTCTCTTATGTAAACTTAAAAAGACCTGATCACCCTAGTTTCAACTATGGAAATAAGGATGTTGCAAAAAACTCTCACCAGCTGAGTGGAGCATTCAAACCACCACCACAATTTGGAAGAGGAGGGGGACAGGCTCAGTTTACCAAGACTAGGAGCTACCAGCTAAATAGAAACAATTACCAAGGCCAAAGAAAAGGTCAAGGCCAATACAAGAACACAAACCGGCAAAATCAAGATCAAGGACAACCTAAAATCAGCAATCAACCGGACATGATGACGCAACTGTTGGATTTCACAAAAAGACAAGTATCTATAAATGACCAACTGACTCAAAGTCCCATCACCAATTCAAGTATCTTAACAACAACGAAGACCCAGATGGCAGACATGTGATGCATAAAAAACAAATTGATCAATAGCTAGTGCAATTGTCTGAGCTGATAAAGATCCCCCAAGGAAAGAATCCCTCTAACACAGAGACTGTGAAGATGGCCACTCTCCATTCAGGTAAGGTTTTAAAATAGTAGCAAGATGAAGGTCACCTTGAAGAAAATGTTGTTGCTAAGCCACAACCTGAACCCATTACCATAGAGGAAGGATCTGATAAGGAGGACACCACAAAGAAAGACAAGACTAAAGAAGAATACAAGGGGAAGAAAGGTGCAAAGACAAAGAAGTTAGACCCAACTGAAGAAGTCTTCATTCAAAGAGACCCTAATCCTCCAAGAGTCCCCTTCCCTTACAAGTTAATCAAGGCCCATCTTAATAAAAGGTATGATAAGTTTATGGAATCTGTGAAGAAACTACACTTAGATATTCCTTTCATTGATGCCATTGAAGAAATGCCTACCTACGCTAAGTTCTTCAAGGACCTCGTCACGAAGAGAAGAAGAGGAGACCACATTGAGACACTATAGCTAGCAAAAATGTCGAGTGCCTTTATTCAGGCCAAAATGCCTACAAAGAAGAAAGATCTAGAGGAATTTACCATTCCTTTCAATGTTGGCGATAATGTGGAAAGGCGTGGACTAACATATTTGGGAGAAAACATTAGCCTCATGCCTCTAACACTGGCTTAAAGGCTTGGACTTAATGACATGGTCAAAATAATCATGAGAATTTGGTTAGCCAGACACTCTTTCACGAAGCCAATAGGAGTAGTGGAGAACGTCCCAACCTGCATAGGATGATTCTTTATCCCATGTGACATAGTAGTGATTGACAAGGTCGAGGACCCGACGTGTCCAATGATCTTTGGAAAACCTTTTCTTGCCACTGAAAGAGCCCTAATCGGTGTCGCAAAAGGTATGATAACTCTTCATATCAGAAATGACCATATTGATTTTCACGTGCAAGATACTATGAAGGGACCCTCTCTATTCGAGTCGGTCTACTTCATGGATAGCTATACTCAGTACTATGAAGAAGTACAAGAAGATCGTGCTATTATTGACCCACTTATGAGAGCTTAGAACAACCAAGATCCTAGAATAGAAGACCTTGAAGTAGTAGAATTAATGGATTACTTAAATCATATTGAAGGAGAGGTCAGTGACAAAGAAGATCAAAGTATGCTTTGTTGGAGCAAACACTAGAAGAAAAGGGAGCACCAAAACTAAAGCCAGAATTAAAGCTATTACCTGAAGGATTAAAGTATGATTTTCTAGATGAAGAAGAAAGGAATCTTGTTATTATAAATTTGACCTTGCCATGTGACCTAGAAGAAACATTGCTAAGTGAACTCAAGCACCATAGGAAAGTGATAGGCTATTTAGTGGAAGATATCAAGGGTTTGAGCCTAGCCTTGTGCATGCACCGCCTGAACCTAGAAGATATTGTCAAGCCTTTAGCTCAACCGCAAAGGAAATTAAATCAAATGCTCAAAGAGGTTGTTAATAAGGAAGTAATCTAGCTGAGAGATGCTAGAATCATATATCCTTTCAGCGATAGTAATTGGGTCAGCCCAATCCATGTTGTCCCCAACAAAGGAGGGATGATTGTTGTAAAGGGGAAGAATGGAGATGAAGTGGCAATGTGAACCATCACAGGTTGGCGTATGTGAATATATTATCAAAAATTAAATTATTCTACAAGGAAAGACCATTTCCCTCTACCCTTTATCTATCAGATCCTATAAAGGTTGGTGCATCACTCTTATTTTTATTTCTTAGATGGATATTCAGGATTCTACCAAGTGATGATTCACCCATACAATTAGGAAAAGACCATCGTCACCTATAACTATGACACCTACACTTTCTAGAGAATGCCATTTAGATTATGCAATGTACCTGTCACTTTCCAAAGATGCATAATCTCCATGTTCTCAGATTTCTTAGAAGATATAATGGAAGTCTTTATGGATGATTAATGATTTTCATAAGTGCCTCAAAAACCTATCTCTGGTTTTACAACGTTATGAGGAGAAACAATTGATCTTGAATTAGGAAAAGTGCCATTTTGTGGTACAAGATGTAATCGTGTTGGGACATAAAATTTTTGAGAAAGGGATAGAAGTTGATCTGAGTAAAATAGAAGTTGTATCAAAACTCAGGGGCGATCAGATGTGATGCCCCGTGAGGATCTCCTAACTGACTGAGACCAATAGCTCCACCTTTGAGAACAATAGAAAGGGTAAGAAGCTTACTGGGCCATGTTGGATATTTATACAAGATTTATTAAAGATTTCTTAAAAATTTCCAAGCCTCTGTCAAGCATTCTAGTGAAAGGTGTCGAGTTTCATTTTTTTAGACAATGCCTTGAAGCCTTCAATACTCTGAAGAATGCCTTAACAACAACCCCAATATTACAAGCACCAGATTATGAGCTACCCTTTGAAGTCATGTGTGACACCAGTGACTATGCCAATGGTGTTGTTCTTGGTCAAAGAAAAGACAAGAAACGCCATGCCATATACTATGTTAGCAAAATGTTAGATGATGCCCAAATCAACTATGCAACCACTGAAAAAGAAATGTTGGTAATACTATTTTCTTTTGACAAGTTCAGGTCCTACCTTATAGGGTCAAAAGTAAAGGTATATAAAGACCATGGAGAAAGCAAATACGTGATGTAAAAGAAGGATACTAAGCCTAGATTGTTGAGATGGGCTTTACTGTTGCAAGAGTTTGATCACGAGAACATTGACAAAAGTGAGATGCCTATGGAAAATTGGGTTGAAGTAGAATTTTTTTATGTTTGGGGAATAGATTACATGGGACAATTTATGTCTTCAAATGGAAACCAATGCGTTCTAGTTGTAGTTGATTATGTCTCCAAGTGGGTAGAAGTGGTAGTAACACCTACTTGTGACTCTAAAGCAGTAATCAGACTTTTTGAGAAAACTATTTTTATGAGGTTTGAAATCCTGCACACTATCATTAGTAATAGGGGATCACACTTTGAAGAAAAGCAATTTGAAGCCTTACTAAAGAAATATGGAGTAAAACATAAAGTAGCAATGCCATATCACCCCCAAACTTCGAAACAAGTGCATTTTTATAATCAGCTAGATAAAACAAATCCTTGAGAAACAGTCAGCAGAACTAGGAAGGAATGGTCAATGAAGCTTGACAATGCACTATGGGCCTACTGTACAGCATACAAGACACCAATAGGAACTACTCCCTATAGGTTGATCTATGGAAAGTCTTGCCACCTCCCTATGGAATTGGAGTCCAAGGCCTTTTGGGCAATCAAAATCCTAAACATGAACTTGAACCAAGATGAAAAGAAACAATTTCTAAAATTACAGGAGCTCGTGGAACTCAGGTTACATTCTTATGAAAATGCTAGACCTTATAAGCAAAGGACTAAGATGTGTCATAATGCTCCCTTGAAGAGAAAAGATGTCTTTGAAGGAGACAAGGTTCTTATATTCAATTCTAGTATCAGGTTGTCTCCAAGAAAACTCAGGTCCAGATGGTCTGACCCTTCCTCTCTTGTGAAGATCTACCCATCTAGAATTTTGGAAATTACCAATGAAAAGACTGGTACTTTCAAAGTAAACAGGCACAGAGTAAAAAGGTACTATGCAGATGAGGCTTTTGTGAGGAGGTCAGAGCTCCAGTTAGAAGAGCCCCAGCCCATTTCACATGAAGAACCATTACAGATCAAAACAAAGAGTCAAGTTAAAGACTATAAATTAGCACTTCTTGGGAGGCAACCGATGGAATTTTAAACTTTGTTTGTTTTCCTTATTGTATTTAGACTTAGTTTATTTCCTAGCCATTTTAATTTTGAATAAATTCTTAATTTCACTTTTTGGTGTTTTTAATCTTGTCTTAAAAATTTCCTAAGGTCAGCAAACTAAAATCAGCTAACATATGTAGTCACTCTGTTGAACTAGGTTAACCATCAGTCTAGCCATTAGACCTCACCACCATCGGTTGATGAAGGGAGAAAGACAAACAAATAGAAGCTTCAAGGGAAACCAACTAGTACTTCAAATGGCATTCATGCACCTAAATCTACTAGGCCTTCAGGCGTATGACTCTACCAGGACTCTGGGTGCCTGACTCTGCCAAGCCTCCAGTGGTAAGACATTTCTACCACACCATCAGTCACTGAACCATCAGCAGAACAATCATCGGATGACCGAATATTAGAACCATCACTATAACACCATCGTCTAACTGAGCCATCAGTTTTGTACAACCTTTGGCCCTGCCAAACCATCAGTGGTGAAAGATACTCATGACCATCGGTCCACATCGTTGAACCCGACAGTTCGAAGGTAGCCCAGGAATCTCCCCACCCTCTATATAAAACTGAGAGTGTCGTCAAGAGTGCCCCTCTTCAAATCCTAGCCATCTATACTAAAGAAGAAGTGATTGGACCAAATAAGAAGGACTCTAGAAGGAACTCTGGACCGTACCATCTTCAACCGCCAACCATCGGTCAATCATAACATTGATCACTCCATTCGACCCCATCGGTGACCATCTCCACCTGCACTGCTGGACTAAGGGAGTGAACTCCCCGCCCTATTCTAAGTCTGCAGCGGAGCAAGGAACTAGCAACGACCAGAATGACAACACAAAGGTAACGACCATCTCCTTCTTTCTTCCTTCTCCTCTGCCTTTGCCCCCAGGATATTCTGACCTTGAACGATTTTGCCTTCGTCTTGCTTCCTTCATCTCCACTGATGTTCCTCCGTTTCTTTTTCCCCAATGCTCGAACTCATTCAACCTTTGGTTTCCCATGCTTTTGATCTTCAGTCACCTTCCACCTTCAACCACCTTCAGTATCCTACCACCTTATAACTTTGATCTCCTTTGACCTTTGACCTTCGGTCGAAAACCAACCTTTGATCGCGCCTACCATCGATGGTCGACCACCATCGATCACCATATCACCCACCCCACTCCCTTCACCATCAGTTCCCTTTACCTTCAGTTATCACCGCTAACCATCAGTTGACCCCTTCTAAAGTCATCGATCACCTAATTCCTCTCATTTGAGCATACACTAACCTACATCTAACCTTGCAAGAGATTCCAAGATATCTACTAAGCACAATGGTAGGCAATATCAATCCAATTACAGGAATCAATGAATCTTTAGAAACTAGGAGGATCCTAAACTCAATGATTGTGGAGCAAATAAAGAGGAAAGAGTAACTAAAAGATGAAGATGTGCCCTACATTGAATTGCAATGAGAACCTACATTAGAAATCATCAGGGCGTGCCTAGAAGCAAACAGAGCAAGGATTTTGGCTGAACCAATTCTGGGAGAGCCTACTAACCTGGACGAGCAACCGGGGATAGAAGTGTAAGAATGTGTTCCCTCTGAGGAACTCTAGTAACAAAAGAAGAGGAAGGCACCCACCCACATCAGAATAAACCTTCAAAGAATCCAAGGACAACTACAAAGGGGGATGACATTGAGATATAAGTTGAATCTGACGCCGCAAGCCCATCAAGGGTGATTAACAAGGAAGAACCTAATAATGACTTCATATCGAGTGATGAGGAGCACATGTAACTTTGGAAAAAGATGATGTCAGATAATATCTATAAAGCAATAAGGTTCAGCGACGAGGACACCCTTAAGGGGATGGGCATTTATGATATAGTGAAACTAAGTCTAGAGAGTGTGGGGATATACAAAGTATGCTTTAACCATAAAATATCCTATGATAAACTCACACTAGAGTTCATGTCATCACTAATAAGGGTACCCATGATAGAGGAAGAATCTCAAGAATGTGGTATAGACTTCAAACTACACGTCCAAATTATAAAAGAAGATTATGTACTAAATGAGAAGGGTCTCAACTCAATATTCAAAAACTCTCAAGAAGAAGCAGAGCAAGCCAATAGGGAAACAGGGGACAAAAATGCACGAGGATACATGATAGACAAGGTCTAGGAAAAGCTATCTGGAGAAAGCAAATTCAACTCTGGATAGTCCAAGGTTGTCATGATGCACTCAGGGTTTATGTGTGTGGTGCAAAAGAGAGCTGCTAACACCCTGTTCTTCAGGATAGACACGAGTAATTTGATAAGGATAGACCTCCATATACTATGGATTAAAATGGAAAACAAACCCATAAATGTATGGAAAATTCTGATAGACGGATTGGCGGTAGAGGTAGGACCTGAAGGCTCTCACAGCTTCTGCATCAGAGGACTTATAACATACATGGCCCACTTACTTGGATATCCCAACAAGCTCTGATGGTTCTAAGATCAAGGGGAGATATGTTGTTCGATGTAAAGTACCTCACTGCCACTAGTATACTAAAAAGGCAGAAGGGAAAGCTCTACTACAAGTTCTACAGAATGAATCATACCTACCCTTCCCTGAATGCAGTGACTATGACATCAGTAAACTCAAAGTCAAGGAGGAGGAAATTCTACAGGTGATATCTTCTAGATCTGCAAGCATGAGAGAACCAACTGAGCCAAGAAAAATGCAACCAAGGAGTCAGGCGGAGAACCCACAGACAAGGAAGAAACTAGTGGTACGATTCTTGAAATGTTTGCAAGGAAACCACCTATACATAAATTCATCAACTTGGAGGAAGGTGAAGAAAGGACTCATGCAGTGATGACAATGTTAGATCCTATGGAACCTGAGACGACCACCATTATCCATGAAAGGGCAGCTGAAGAAACAGTTGTCCCAGAACATAGAGAATGGCCAAATTTGAGCACAACCTCATGCCATGATGAAGCTAATGTTGGGAACAAAGTGAACAAATCACTTCACACAACTAATTTGAATGAACTATGTAAAACTTCTATAGAAAGGGAGAAGGCACACCCAGAACCCAGCAAACAACTAATTGAGACCACGGCAAATCCAATACTGCAAATGAGATAGACCCTGAACTAAACTCAACTAGTCAACCAAAGAAACCTCGACGGGTGTCTTCTACAACCAAGTTCATGGAAATAGGGCAAGATATTGACGACTATTGTGAGATAGTATCAAATTCCACCCTTAACATTTTTAACATAATTGTGAATATGTCTGCACCAACCTCGTGGGTGCAAAAATTAACAACAGACATACAAATGGTACTCAGCTTACCTATCCAAATATAGTAGCTAGTTGTGAATCAAGTGCAAATCATGAAGGATTTAATGGGGGTAACAAACAAACTCACTACCCTACAGAAGGAGCATGATGACCTATGCCAGGAGAACCAAAAGCTTAATGAGGAAGCAAAAAATATGAAGGAAGCCACTTCTACTAGAAATGGGGCATCTATTGAGAGGCAACGGACAATCATCACTGAGCCATCCTTTGTAGAAGATATAAACGTACATTTAAAAGTCAACATGCTGATGGTCGTTATGCAACCAGTCTGAGATATGCAACTAAACAAAGCTACCACTTTAGTATGCACTATTCCAATGGAGGAAGAGGAACCAAAGCAAACTATTAGGAGCAGGAGAGTGCCTACTGAGGATGATAATCTGGCCACCTCCCCAACATCGCTAGGGAACTCAACAAATAACAACAAGGACAAGGGACTTGAGTTATTGCCCAAGCAGAGTGTCCTTCAACCTGTAGAACCAGATATTCCCACAAATCACGAAGAAGCAGTGGGAGAGAATGACGTCAGAAACATAACACCTGAAGTGAGAGGGGAGATGACTGAAACAAGTGAATATGTTATGGATAGGCTCAACCTACTGTTCAACTATAGAGATCCAACCCTCCACATGATTATGATAATTTCTATGACACCCTTTTTTACACAAAGCAAGATTACTCAAAACTTAAAGCATGATCAACCATAAACATCAGATTACCAAAATTAATAGGAAACTAAAACTGATTTGCAACAAGCACTAGGGGCTGAGAGTCATTACAGAAGGGCTAAAACTTGCATTTCATAACATATGTTCAAGGCGCTACATCATCATATTCCAATCAACCTATTACATAAGATAATAGTTCCACATGTATATACATACCACCATAGGCACACAATCCAGAAACCACATATCAATCACCATGTCTACAAAACACATAAAGAACACCCCCAAGGACCTAAGTGTACATGGATGACACATATGACTCTATTTCTAGACATTATCCATATACCATGTTCCACTAGGTGTAGTTTTCTTCTCGTATTATATCCTCAACCACAAGATCTTTAACACAGCATGCACGTCCATCTAAAAAGTTATTTAACCAACGGGGTGAGACACACAGTCCCAGTGAGAGATATAACTTTCTATCAACTTTATTATTATCACAGATAACTAAGCAGATAGGTTAACATAGATAGCATATTGAACATAATGACATATATCTTGTAACATCCCTGACCTGGGTTATGAACTAACCCCAGGTGTTTTTCTTAATAATGTGATTAAATGCTTGTGGTTATCTATTGATAATGTAATTAAAGCTCCTGAGGAACATATGTTTCCCTTTCTGTCCTTTTAAACAATATTGTAATATTGTTTTGTTGAAAGTGGACTTATGTGCAAATTACCCAATTAAAGGGGTTAACTTGCAAATTGCACATGTTTATATGTTCCTATGATGATAATACATCATAAGAATGAATTTGATGAAGTATTATGGATTCTCCAAGCTTGGGCACCAAAAGGTAGCTTGTGGGGCAATCCTTATGCTTAAAACCCTAATTTTGGTGTAAAGTGCAATTTACCCAAAATGTGGGGTGCAACTTGTATAATATACTTTTTAGAATATCCTTTATGACTCTTGGCATCATTTAGAGTAATAATTATTAAGATGGCACTTATTTTGAATAATTATATAAGAGGGAACACCTTTGTGGTTAAAATCACCAAGTTGCAAGTAAGGAGACCCTTATATATGTGCACCTTAGTGATAAGTTGACCTTCTTTGCCTTTAGTTTTTGGTCTTAGAAGGAGTTTTGCCTTAGAAATAAGGAGAAGGGACGTGCAAATAAGAAAGGAGGGACCTAGATGAGAAATGCAGAATTAGATGTCCTTATGTTGAAGTTTCACCCAAAGATATATATACAACTTTCCTTTGCAAACAAAGGAACGTTTATCTTATTTCATCACTTATCACCTTGCTTGGACTGACTAAGGCAGAGCTTTGGAGCTCTGGAGCGGAGGAGAACGACCAAGGAGAAGCTAGGTAAGCTTGGGTCATCTTCTTGCTCGAATTCATGGAGGAAAGTGGATTACAAGGTTGGTTTCATGGTTATCTTACTTAGTTCTTTCTTTCTAGCCGACTTTTCCCAACCTTTCCTTGGAGAAACACCTTTGGCCGACCTGTGGAGCTCAAGAAGACATTAAAGGCTTGAAGCTTGGAAGCTTGGAGCTCTAGGAACGACCATAAGGTGGGTTTTATAACTCTAAACATTTTGCTTTCTTATGCATATCTTTGTTCTTGCAATTAGTACTTAGTTCTTCTTCTTCCCCACTCTTCCTTGCTTTCCTGCAACTAAAACCACGAGGAACAGACCTTGATCTGGAGGTAGAAGAAGATGGGCGTGATTACCAATGTTACTTTATCAAACGGTCTTGCCCCCCCCCTTTGGCCAAACGGTTTGCAAAACCGTTTGGGGCAAACGGTTTGCAAAACTGTTTGAAGGGCAAACGGTTTCACAAGGTCGGTTGGAGCAAACGGTCTCCAAGACCATTTGGTTGAGTTGAACAAGCGTTGACCGTTTGGGATTTCTGTTCATAATTATGTAGGTTGATAACCCTCCAAATTTTAGGGATTAACTCCCAAGGAATCATGAGTTAAAGGCTAATCAATTAGGTAAACCTAATTGGATTAAGTGCTGATTTTCAACCTGATTAACTTGACCTTTTTGAGAAAACGGTTTCAAAACCGTTTGAGTGAGTTGACAAAGTGTTGACCGTTTGGGATTCCTATTCACAATTATGTTAGTTAATATCCCACCAAATTTTATAGGTTAACTCCCAAGGAATCATGAGTTAAAGTCTAATCAATTAGGCAAACCTAATTGGATTAAGTGCTGATTTTTCAGCTTGATTAATTGAACTTTTTGGGCAAACGGTTTCAAAACCGTTTGAGGGCGTTGACCAAGCGTTGACCATTTGCTATTACTGTTCATAATTATGTTGGTTAATAACTCACCAAATTTATAGGTTAATTCGAAAGGAATCATGAGTTGAAGGCTAATCAATTAGGTAAACCCTAATTGGATTATGTGCTGACTTTCAACTTGATTGATTTGACTTTTTGGGTTTTCTTGCCCAAACGGTCTCAAGACCGTTTGGGGATCATCCAAACGGTCTCAAGACCGTTTGGGGGTCACCCAAGACCGTTTGAAGGTCTAGAGTCAAGTATGGATATGTGTTTGAAGATCCAAAGATGTGGTATGAACCCTAATCGGCTAAGTGCTGATTTTGCAAGTGATGAGTTGATTGTTTTGGGTTGATTGGCCCAAACGGTCTCAAGATCGTTTGGGGATCACCCAAACAGTCTGAAGACCGTTTGGGGAGACCGTTTGGGGATCACCCAAGACCGTTTGGAGGTCTGGGGTTAAGTATAGTTGACCAATTGAAGGTCCAAAGGTACACAATTACAAAGCAATCAATTGCTGATTTGATGATCAACTCAATAGCTCAAACCCTAATGGTTTTTCACTAGAATCCAAGGGTTGGGTTATCCAAACGGTCTCAAGACCATTTGGAACTCATCCAAACGGTCTCAAGACCATTTGGAGGTCACCCAAGACCGTTTGGAGGTCTAGGGATGAGTATGGTTAAGCAATTGATGATCCAATGTTACTAAGTTAAAGTGTAATCAATTGCTGATTTGGTGATCAATCCAATGCTCCAAACCTTAATTGATTGACTTGGATTTAAATGATATGATGGGAAAACGGTCTCAAGACCGTTTGGAGGTCATCCAAATGACCTCAAGACCGTTTGGGGTCAGGTCATACCCAATTTGGATGATGGTTCTATGGTTTCAAAATAACTAGTCTTACATTGATTAGTATTGAAGGATCATTGATTCCAAACCCTAATTCAATTGAATCAAACCCTAATTGATGAACAATTGAGGGTTAATTAAGGGTCAAATCAGTTGAAGGTTGATCTATTAAACTCAATTGAGGTATGAGTATAGGTCCAATTGATGATTGGTTCCATGAATTCAATGATTGAAGTAATCAACATTGGAAACCTTAATTCAATTGGATACCTTATGTAATGGAGGTCCAATGTGATCGAATCTTTGAGAATTAAGATGATGAATGTTCTATTGATCCAATGATGATTAGTAATGATAATAAATGAAGGTACAAAGTTTGAAACCCTAATAGTACCTAAGTGACTAGTACCAATTAAAGGGAGAATTCTTAATTGCTTATAGGATTAATAACTTGATACACTATGTTAACCATAGTAGTATGTACTTGATTGAAGGGTTGATGTGACCTAATCAAGTTGAAAGAATGAAAGATTAGAATACATATATATATATATATATATATATATATATATGAATCATGTAATGATCTTATGTAGCACGACCGTGTAAGGGAGCACGGCCGTGGTTGCCTTAACTTGCACGACCGTGCAAGGGAGCACGGCCGTGGTAGCCTTACTTTGCATGACCGTGCAAGGAAGCACAGCCATGGTGTTTTATAAAAGAATTTGAAAAGTGGAAACCTGGGTACTATGATATGGTCTAAGACTTAATCTAGGGTAATGACAAGTAAATATAGATAGGACCCTAAAGATGGTTTGTTAGCCAGTACATTAAAGAAAGGAGTGGCTAAAAGCAATTAGATAGAATGATTATGTCATAAACATAAGAAATAAGGCTAAAGAACCATGTTAATGATAAAGGATTTAAGAGGAGAGATGATGCCTAGACCTTTGTATAAATACCTTTATAAATGAGAAGAAAGTTTTACATCAAGATATGATAGATATCACATTCAATAATTCAGGGTAATATACCTTGATGAACCTTTAAAACCATTATACTTAGATAAGAGATACATGGAATGCATGATGAGTAATTGTTTACAATAAGATATAATGGGCTCAATGTACTTGATAAGTATTGATTAATATGCCTTGAGAATGGAATAAGTCAAATCAAAAAGTATGATGTAATCATAACATGATATGAAGAAGGAATGGGCTAATACTTAGAATTGAGGATAATTAATGACATTCAATAAGTATTGTAATCAAGAATAAACATTCATCATGTCCTTGTATGCTCCCAAGAGTGGTAGAACAACATGCTAGGGTTGGACTGATAACATGAACAGGAAACCCTAACTATTGAGGGATGGAGTATGTTAACCCTAATCCCAGGTCATGCTTTCAAGCATGAAACCCTATGAACAAATTACAATATAAGGAATTCTTATGCCTTATAAGACAAAGAGATTCAATAACCTTAATTGAATAAGGATAATCCTTAAACTCTAAGTTATGCTTTTAAGCATGATGAATCTTCATGATTAAAGTATGAGATGAGGAATCATTATTTATAATCATAATGAAAGGGATTGGATAACCCTATTTGATGTAATTAAGGGAACCTAGCCTTAGTGAAGGCATGAAGGTACATCCCTTGTATTGAAAGATTAATTCTGCTTTATAAATTGCTGATCTGGAAATGAATTGTTTACTATTGTCAATTGAATTAATCATGCATGTTATTATAAGGGAATGATCATATCCAGGTAAGGGTTATGAGATCATATTCATTAAAAGCATACTATAGGCCTTATGAATAGTGATATATGCTATGTTGTCTAAACTTAAGTGGTAACATATGAGATTAATGGGCTGTAAGAGCCGTGAATAACAACAAGGTCATGCTGATAAGATGACTTATGATGATTTAAGGGTTTGAACACCCTATTCTTGAATCATAGTAATGAAATGGATAAGATTTGATTTCCATATGATAACTGATGTGAGTTAGACTTGATACATTTAGTATTCTTTCTTTATAGCAGTTGTTTTGTTGATCTATGGTTGAAAACATGTATGATGTTAAAAAGAATACTGAAATGTACTTAAGTAATCAAGTATAATGATATCATGTAGGGCCCTGACCATAGATCCATCATTATCAGAGACTAAATGATGGTGAAACAGGTTTTCCTAAGGGAACTCCTGGAACATATACTTTTGAGTATATCGGGGAAATAGATGCAAATATCCTTACGTCCTAATGTAGGAATTGAGGTAGGATGTATCTTTACCCTATCAATCCTTCATTACATATTTATGCCGGGATGATGTACCACTAATCTCCCGAGGAAAATCACCAATACCGTATCGATGAGAGATAAACAAGAGATCTTTCGATGACGAAGAGAGTACAGAACATCACTGTAACTCTATAGCGAAGTTTCCAGAATACCCTGGATAGCTACTACAGCAGAGACACAAGATGTACTGCAAGTAAATCCTCTTACTGACTGAGGAAGATGAGGTCATAAGAATCTGGCTCTTTTGATGACCTATGTATGGTACCGACGCGATTTCGTAATGGTCGGTTGGAGTATGAACGGTATACCTCATCTCCGCAGGGCATAATAATGTTTGAGAAATATAATCAACCGTGTAGCATAATTGCTTAGGTTGAACTACGAGAAACAAATGTTTGATGTTACATAGTTTATATATGTTCTTCATATTCTTTAATGAGATATGCTTTGATATCCAATTAGATTATAATTGAAATGTTGTTTTACTGACATTAAATCTGCTGTTAAATGTTAATAATTATACTGCTTAATGTTATTCCTTATTGCAATAACAAAGCTTTTGGCAGAGAGTTATAACTCTCGCTGGGACAATTGTTCAATTGTCTCACCCCCGTGGGATTCTTCTTCTTAGGTAGACGCCGAGGATGAAGGAATCCATTTAAGAATGAACAACAACAGCAGCAACAGTATCAGGGGCAGCAGTGAATCTCAGGTGGAGATACTGACTGTCAAGTCTTGTAGATAGCATGTCTTATGTCGTCTCTGTACTCTCAGGTCCTAGGAGTCAGTAGGTCTGAGGTTTTTGGCTTTAAGCCTCGAGATTTTGTTGTATCTTGACTTGTACAGTTAGCAGGGCAATGGATGTATGTAATCACTCGAAAGGTGATTCCACAGAGATGTAATGTTAAAACATGATGTAAATTGTTTATCCTATTTCTTATAAAGAAGTTTTATGGATTAAAGATCTTTTCTTAAAAAGTTTTAATTTCTAGTAATTTTTCATTATTTCACTGCCAGTTAAACAATCGCTTCTGTAAAGTTTACCGCTTCCGCATTAGTTAATCATGTTTTCGTGAGATGGTCGCCACATATCTCATGGATGAAGTAAATAGAATAGTAATGTGCACTTGCCAATGAGCAATAGAACAATTCGTAATATAAAAATGAATATGAAGAACATGTATAATTGTTATAAACTAAACAATATAAAAGCAAAGCAAAGCTTCATCCAATGTTTTCGTGTTTGATCTTATACATGTATTCTACATAGTTGATTACGTATTTATTATGCCCTAAGGATTTGATTCGTACCACACAAATCCAACTAACCATTGCTAAGTCGAAATTGGTGCCATACAAGGTCTATTGGAAGAGCCAGAATCTACAACCTCACTATCTCAGTCAATACAAGTGAGCATGAAGTGACATCACGAGTCAACTTCTTCCAGCAGCATATAATCTAGTTGTGCAAAGCTAGCCCGCCTTGGTACATGTCACGGCACTAGTGAAACTAAATTTACAACCTACATCCACACTCTATTCCAGTGTATGGCCCATAGCCAATCATGTGTCACGCATCACTAAGCTATGGCCTGAAGCCGCACTCTATTCCAGGGTATGGTACATCAAATCATGTGTCACACATCACTGAGTTATGGCTTTAAGATGCACTCTATTCTAGGGTATGGCCCATAGCCATCCTGAGGCATGATCTGAGGCTCACGCATGGCCACAATCACCCTCAATTGCTTGATATTAGGGTACCAAGCTGTCCCCGCATACTCAATAGGTGCGCTCTGAGTTTCTTGTAGGAGTTACTCATTTCATAATTCAGCGAAAGCTGACACTGAATGGATATATGGCACATGGAAAACTACATGATTAGATCCCACTTGATTAATTAGACCAATGAAAGTGTCTTTTATCATCAATCAAGTTACAATGTACAAACCACAAACAAATCCTTTAAAAGAAAAGGGCATAGTATTACAACAACAGATATCATCGTTTAGACTATAAACTGATCCCCATCATCTCATAACACTATATCATTTCCAGTTACAAGGCTACTGTATCACTTCCATCCAAAGGATATCACCTCAACCAGGCATTAAGCCTTTACCAGGTCCTAAGACCCATCACATCACACTTGTGATTCATGGTTATCTCATCATGCCTCATTGAGCATATATGTATTACTCAAGACACACCATTCATGCTACATCACATATACTTATCATACCAACCATTAGCCATTATGTTCAAAGAGATAATATGCTAAACATATTAAACACCTTTAGTTAAAGCAAGCAAAGCATCATAAGATCTTTAATTTAAGATTAGGCTTCATGATGATTTCACATAAGGTCCCCAAGCATCATTCTACCTCACATCACTGACATGCACTACCTCCCATAAACTGGAGTGTATAAGGCTAAGAATTAATTAGTGTAACCAAGTATGCACATTCACATATTCATACTTCCTGTATTCCCTTATCTAGATTCATAGTCAAATCTTAACATTATTTACCCATCTTCAGAATACTAACAAGTTATAACACCAAATTAATCCATTAGGTTATAGTCATACATTTTAAGAGGGAGAACAATATCATGCTTTCCATTCTTACTTATTCAATCTTATAACCTACTCTCAGAATTAGGGTCGATGCTCTTCACATAGAACCAGTTAGGGTTTTACTTCATGGTTACACCACCAAACCCTAATCACACCAAAACTCATATGTCTAAAACTAAATAGGTTTGAACAACATTAGTTACACATGAATCAATCATTGTACCATCAGTACCAGGTATCACCCTCTCATAAGTGCATATGTGTATCATCTTCATTAAGTTATGTGTGGTTTACAAAGTGCATTATAATAACATATTGACCATTACACCAATTTGACATTTCAACATTAAGTGCCCATAAATTATTACTTCTAACAAATCATTAACCCCATATCATACTAAGGGAAGCCAATCCTTAGGTTACACACTAGAGGGTTTCACTTCAAACTATCCACAAGACACTTATAAAGTCATTAGACTTGTTCATACAATTTCTATACATATGTTGTCACCTGTCATTCCCATAAGACTTATCATCACCCTCATGTATATTCACATAGTTGTATCATCATACTTACTCCACAAGCTAAGATTATATGAAAAGGAAATATAGTAGGCAATTTCCATTGATTATAATCTTTCATTAAGATAAGCACATTGGTCATATTATTCCATGATTAAAATTAACCAATGGATACTCAACCATCGAATCCTACATCCATTACTTCCCATGTTGTAGAACAGTTTAGGGCTAAGCTCTTAATTAAAGATGGACCACTCATATCAACATCATCCTATGGTGTACTGGCTTTAGGAGAAGAAACTAAGATTATCATACATTATCCAAAACAACACTCTTCTCTATCGTGCATTTCTCATGTATGTACATCATTGAGTATCTAGACATACCCTTCAACCCTCAACATGTGATCTCATTTTCACCCTACCAACCCAAGGTATCGGTTTAGACCCTCTTGTAGTGTATCAGTTTGGACCACCGTGGGGTGTACATATGGGGTGACGTTTACTATAGTAGAGGTGTCAGTTTATCCACACAAGGGATGTATTTGTTGAACTCCTTGAAAGTATGACGAGCAACCCCTCTTGAAGGTGTGTCAAGCATCAACTCTTGAAGGGGGTATCTGTTGGTATATATATGCCCATAGAGCCATCCCGAGCTATTGTATGGATTTAGATATTAATTAATCAATTAATGTGATTATTTGATTAATTAATTAATTCCAGCTTATTCTAATTAATCCACAAGCATTTTAATTAATGTAGTGTTTTTGTTTACCGATGGGTTTAGGAAACCCTACATATTTTTGTCTCCTATTTAAAGGGGCTTGATGGCCGATATCTATATAAGATATTGAGAGAGGCTTTTTAGCTCACATACATTAACCCTAGCCATCACCGTCCTCACGAGAGAAAGGAGAGCACCGCGATGCTAGCACACCACCGCACAGAGATGACTCCTTCCTGCCGGCTTAGGAAGCATGACATGGAGTTCCAATCCATCCGCGTGGATGAAGTAGAGACGCAGACGCTGAGATGCCTGCATTTAGAGGATATCTATGACCATTCGTACACTCTACGAGTAGCATACATCACTGCATAAAAGAAGAACCACCGGATCTTCCTGTGACACACTCAATGAACGGGAGACAAGTTCCGTCCATGTAGGCCAGCAACATTGCACACCATCGTGTAGCGGGACATTACCGGACTTGCTCTGTGATAAGGTATATCCTGCAAACACTCTTTCCGAATATGATGTTATCGACGAGATCCTATTTTGGGTTGCGTGAAATTTTTTTTGTTGCTTCCGTCATGCATGTTTTCGCCACAAAACCCAACATTGGTATTAGAGCAGCGTCAATCTATAGTGTATTTGGATTCATTTCAATATGATCGAATCGTTGTATACTGTTTTCTATGTTACATACGATGCGAATTAAAACTGATAATGTGCACATCTAAACCTAATTCCACATACGCTGTAGGCTTCTATTTTTTACATTTCGGATGGGGTTGACTATGGAAAATACTAATTTTCCTAAGTGCACAGAAGTAAAATTTCGTAGACCTTTCAAGGGATCTACCCCTGAGACCCCGCAAGGGGTGGCCCCTATGTACCCGGCATAGTCTGTGTGGGAGTCAAAAATTTAGTTAATGAGGAATGCTCCACATTAGAAGTATTGCAATTTTAATATGTATATATGTATACACAGATATACCTATGATATCATACATGTTGCCTTTAAAATATGTTTTATGTGGTGAATGCATGCACGGTTATGGCCTAGTATCCCCATTTATGAATGTTGTGGATGAATGTAGATGTCAATCTTATGGATATGTTTGTTTGTGAATGTCATGGATGTATAATGGTTGTACGTGGATCCTTTGTATAAAGTATTCGGCTTGCATGTCAAGCCTCATCTCTGATTTCAAAGTGTAATTAATTCTTTCCCTTTATATTTGTACTCATATGATGTAATAGAGATAGGATTAGTTTTACCCTTTGTAAACTTGATGTAAGGAGGCCACTTGAAGATCCAACTCCAAGGAGCGTCCATGGAGAAGCATCATGAAGATCCAATTCCAAGAAGCAACTTGAAGATCCAACTCCAAGGAGTGTCCATGGAGAAGAAACATGAAGATCCAATTCCAAGAATCAACTTGAAGTTCCAAATTCACAGAGCATCCATGAAGTTGTTCATTGTAATGTTGATCCTTACATGTTGATTCACAAGTGTTGTTGCATGAGATGCATAAGACCATAGGTGGACCGTAATCCTTTGTTTCTCCAAAGTATTACAATAGTATGGCCATAACTTATGTATTTGTGTTTGTGATTGCATGTCTATCGTTTGTGGTTGTGGATATAGTAGTATATGATATGTACTATAAGTATGTGGTGTTTGGATATGTATATGTATTAATAAAACCCCTCAATTAATAATATTAAGTTTTAGTTTCCTTCTACAAAGCAACACACATGAAAAGCTGGATCGACTATGTGTGGGCACGCCTCCGCGTGGTACACTGTCTATCTCGTGGAAGTGTGATGGTGGGTGTGTGGGTCTGCCTCTGCAGGGTGCACACTCATCGTGTTGGCTTATGGGTTGGACTTAACTAGGGAACCTTGATAGGATCAAGTACCTAGAGGCACACAGATGCATCATGGCAAGGAGTTGTGCATGATCATCTAGCCAAGAGTTGCATATTATGCAATTGGAAAAAGTTGCCTACCTTAGTATTTGTTCTTTGACGCCGGTGTTGGCTGGGCATTCATCCAATTATTTTGGATCTTGGCTCACTAGAAGTTTGTACGTTGCAATCTTCCGAGTTGATAGTGAGGGATATCAATTTGATTAAAATAGTGGGAATGTAATTAATTAAAGGCCTAATTAATCTCATATATCAAATCTTTACGAGTAAAAATGTTTTGGACTAAATGCAAACTTTTTCTTTTGTAGAAATCAAATGTCAAACAACGCTCACACTTTCTCATTACGATCGGTCCTTGAGAAAGACAAACTTACCAGAACCAACTTTTAAAACTGATTTAGGACGTTGAGAATTGTTCTCACGCATGAGCATAAGTTCTATGTCCTTGAAACACTAGAGCCAATGGAACCCGCCTCAAATGTGCCCAAGGCTGAAAAGGATGCTTACAAGAAGCACCTTGATGATGACATGGATGTCAAGTGCCTGATGTTGTGCTCAATGAACTATGAGTTGCAAGAGCAGCATGAGAACATCAATGTCATGGAGATGGTAACACATCTCAAGAACATGTATCAGCATCAAGCAAGACAGGACATATATGATGTCTCCAAGGCTTTGTTCAGGAGCAAGATGAAAGAGGGAGACTCAGTTGGCACCCATATACTCAATTTGATTGGGTACGTGAAAATCCTATCCAAGCTAGGATTTCCCCTAGGTCAAGAGTTGGCCATTGATGTGATTCTAGAATCGTTTCTTGAATCATATAGTCATTTTGTCATGAACTACAACATGAACAATCTTGAGAAGATGTTGTCAAAATTGTTGGGCATGTTGAGGACAGCTGAAGCACAGATGAAGAAAGACAAGCCTAAGTCAATGATGATGATCAGCAAGACAAAGGGAAAGTCAAAAGGAAAATGCAAGGCTAAGAAAGGTTCTAAATATGGGTAGAAGCCAAAGTCATTTGCGCTCAAAGATAAAGGTGGGATCTCCAAAGAAGGCAGTTGTCACCATTATCACCAGGCTAGACATTGGAAAAGAAATTGTCCTCTCTACTTGGAGGAACTGAGGAATAAGAAGTAGGGGGTAGACATCTCCACTTCAGGTATATATGTTATTGAGATAAACTTAAATACTTCTTCATCATGGGTACTAGATACCGGATGTGGATCTCACATATGTTCAAATATGCAGGATCTGATAAGAAGTAAGCCATTACGAAAGGGCCAAGTCGAGTTGTAGGTCGCTGATGGAGCAAGAGTTGTTGCCACCGCAGTTGGAGTTATTAGTTTATCTTTACCTATGGGCCTTGTAATATAATTAGAGAATTGCTATTATGTACATGCCATTAATATAAATATTATTTCTGTATCTTGTATGGACAAGAGTGGATTTGAATTTCACATTAAGAATGGAATAATTTCTATTTCTAAAGATAAGATCTTTTATGGCAATGCCCCTATGTGTTATGGTATATACTTGTTAGAACTTGAGAGTACCATATACAATGTAAATACTAAAAGGCTAAAACTTGACAACTCAAACAAAACATAGTTATGGCATTGTCATCTTGGGCACATAAATGAGAAGCGCATATCTAGACTCCATAAGGATGGTTATCTAGACTCTTTTGATTTTGAATCATTAGAGACATGTGAGGCATGTTTATTAGGGAACATGACCAAGACTCCTTTCACTGGAGACAGTGAGAGAGCCAGTGATCTGCTAGGGCTCATACAAACTTTTAGATCAAATGCTAGAGGAGGCTATCAATATTTCATTACCTTCACTTATGACCTCAGTATGTATGGCTATGTATATCTTATGAAACACAAGTCAAAAACTCTTGAAATGTTCAAGACTTTCATGAATGAAGTAGATAAGCAACTTGGTAAGAGTATTAAAGCACTCCGTTTAGATCAAGGTGGTGAATACTTAAGCTAAGAGTTTGAGGACCTTCTGAGAGACTATGGTATTGTATCACAATGGACTCCACCTGGTACACCACAACATAATGGTGTGTCAGAAAGAAGGAATCATACATTATTAGACATGGTACGATCAATGATGAGTTCAGCCGAACTTTCAATATCATTCTGGGGATATGCTCTAGAAACCGCAACGTTTACACATAACCGCCTACCTTTCAAATCAGTTCAAAAGACACCATATGAGATATGGAATGGGAACCGTCCCAATTTGTCTATGTTAAATATTTGGGGATGTGAAGCTTATGTTAGGAAACAATTTCTTGAAAAGCTTGGACCTAAATCTAAAAAAATGCTATTTTGTTGGATGCCCCAAGGAAACTTGGGGATACCACTTCTGCACACCAACTGACAACAAAGTGTTTGTTGCTAGGACTGTTGTATTTCTTGAAAAGGAATTTATTTCCAAAGGAATCAGTGGGAGGAATGTAGAGCTCGAAGAAGTTTGAGACCAACAAGAAAGCAGAGAACCCGAGGAGGTACATAAGGAACATGAAGACTCACAAACTATTGTGGAATTTCAAGTTCTAAATGTAACACAGGAACCTCGTAGGTCTAGTAGGACACGACTTGAGCCTGAGAGATTTGGATTTCTCGTGACTCAAGACTGTGATGAATTGGGCATAGCGGATGAGCCAACTTCCTATCTAGAAGCTACTAAGGGACCAGAATCTAAGAAATGGCTTGAAGCCATGAGATCTGAAATGGAATCGATGTACACCAACAATGTATGGACCTTGGTGGATCCACCCGAAGGGGTAAAACCTAAAGGATGCAAGTGGGTATTCAAGAAGAAGACTGACATGGATGGAAATGTTCAAACCTATAAAGGTAGATTGGTTGCGAAAGGATTCTGTCAAATTCAAGGTGTTGATTATGATGAGACCTTCTCACCAGTTGCCATGGTTAAATCCATTAGGATCATGCTTGCCATTGCAGCTTATCATGACTATGAGATTTGGCAGATGGATGTTAATACAACATTCCTTAATGGGAATTTACTCAAGGATGTGTACATGACACAACCTAAGGGTTTTATCGATCCAAAGGAAGCCAATAAAGTTTGTAAGCTACAAAGGTCAATCTATGGATTGAAGAAAACATCTCAGAGCTGGAATCTACATTTTGACGAAGTAGTCAAAAAGTTTGGCTTTAGTCAAATGAAGATGAACCTTGTGTTTACAAAAGGGTTAGTGGGAGAACAATTGTATTTCTCATATTGTATGTGGATGACATACTATTGATGGGAAATGATATCCCTACTCTTCAAACAATAAAAGGTTGGCTAGGGAAGGCCTTCTCTATGAAGGATTTAGGTGAAGCATCCTATATACTAGGAATCAAGATCTATATAGATAGATCTAGAGGGCTTCTAGGCCTAAGCCAGAGAACATACATTGACAATCTGTTAAAGAGGTTTAGCATGGAGGGTTCTAAGAGAGGTCACTTGCCCATGTCCCATGGGGTTACGATCTCTAAAGACCAATGTCCTAGTTCATGTAATCAACAGGCGTCCATAAGTAAGATTCCATATGCATCAGCAATAGGATCTATCATCTACGCGATGTTATGTACGCGTCTTGATGTGTCGTATGCTTTGAGTATGACGAGCTAGTATCAGTCATATCTAGGTGAATGTCACTGGACAGCTGTAAAGAACATCCTAAAGTACTAGAGAAGGACTATGGATCAATTCTTGGTATACCGTGGTGAGGAAGAGCTCATGGTAAAGGGTTACACTAATTCTAGCTTCCAAACTGACAAAGATGACTATAGATCGCAATCTGGATTTGTGTTTTGCATGAACAACGGAGTTGTGAGCTGGAAGAGTTCCAAGCAAGAGACGGTTGCAGATTCTACAATAGAGGCTGAATATATTGCTGCATCTAATGCTGCAAAGGAAGCTGTGTGGATCAAGAAGTTCATTTCTGAACTTGGAGTGGTTCCAAGCATTGGTGATGCAATTGAGTTGTTTTGTGACAACAATGGAGAAATTGCACAAGATAAAGAACCAAAATCACACCAACGTTCCAAACATATTCTATGGTGGTTCCATCTCATATGAGAGATCGTACAGCAATGAGATGTGAAGATTTGTGGAGTACCTACAGAAAGCAATGTGGCCGACCCGCTCACAAAAGCACTTTCACAGCAAAAACATGACAGACATGTTCGATCACTTGGATTGAGATTCATGAGTGATTGGGTATAAGTGCAAGTGGGAATCTATTGGTATGTATGACCATAGATACTATCATTTGATGATTGTTATTGGAAACTATGTAAATGATTTTTAATACTACATTGATCATATCAATAAAGGCAGGTTTCCAATCTATATGTTTGTGTTTTATATTGTGAGATGACCATAAAACTTATAGATGTCTATAGAATAATATACTCAATGACATATGTCTTCGGGTTGATGACCTGAACAGTGAGATCATATGTATGCTAAGAGTATGTATTCTTGTTTTATCCCTAATCGGGTGTTATTGTGGAAATATCCATGGACATCAATAACACATAAGATTAGAATGTATGTTGGTTGATGGAAGAATCTCATTATCCATGATATGGAGATATCAAACCAAATACATAGATACTTGTTAGATAATAGTGTATCGGACAGACCCACCTTGAGAGTGACACATGGATACCATGATTGGTAGTTAGAGTCACATCTCATAATGATGGTGGTGATTGTGGTTCTTAGACCTGAAGTCACTACACTTATCACATGTCATTTGGTGTACTTTGACATCATCCACCGTGGTCCGGAATAAGGATTGCCATAAAGATGGTGCTTGGGTGCACTGTGACACATGGGGATGATTGTGAGTGGTGTAGATGGAATTTGTCCTTCCTACGGGAGTTTGATATTTTGGCCACTTGATAAGCGAGACTGAGAAATGCATGGCCATGCTGATGTGAGTCAATATGTGATATTGATCTTACATATATCTCAGACAGTCTGCTCTAGTTCAAGGAACATGGATTGAACATTGAAAAGGATAATAGTTCCATGACTCGAGTTCAATCTGAATATCAGTGACAAAGGAACTATACAATCATTATAACACCAATCATGAATGATAGGTTAAGTTGTTATCCAACTTCTCCAATTACTTGGGTGGCAATGAAGTCTTGCTAGATACCAATCATTGCTTGTGAAATCATAATATGATTATGGATATCACTGCCAATGTGATTTGGATCCTACCAGGGCACACACATAAGATGTGTTGGAATAGGAGTATAATTGTGGATTTGATTGGAATTTCTATGAATCACATTGATTACTAAAATGTTTATGTAATCGATTAGAATAATATTGGAGTGACTGGCTCTAAGTGCAAGTGGGAGTCTGGTGGTATATATATGCCCATAGAGCCATCCCGAGCTATTGTATGGAGTCGAATATTAATTAATCAATCAATGTGATTATTTGGTTAATTAATTAATTCTAGAATATTATAATTAATCCATGGGCATTTTAATTAATGCAGTGTTTTCATTTACAGTTGGGTTTAGGAAACCCTACTTCTTTTCATCTCCTATTTAAAGGGGCTTGATGGTCAATATCTATATAAGATATTGAGAGAGTCTTTTCAGTTTACACTCACGTATGTAAACCCTAGCCGTCACCGTCCTCAGGAGAGAAAGGAGATCATTGCGACGCTAGCACGCTGCCACACAGAGATGACTCCTTCCCGCCAGCTTAGGAAGCATGACGTGGAGTTCCATTCCATCTGTGTGGATGAAGTAGAGATGCAAATGTTGAGACACCTATGTTCAGAGGATATCTACGACCATCCATACGCACTACGAGCGGCGTACATCACCGCATGAAAGAAGCACCACTGGATCTTCCTACAATGCACTCAGCGAACAGGAGAGAATTTACGTCTGTGTAGGCCAACAATGTTGCACACCATCGTGTAGTGGGACATCGCCGGACTTGCTCCGCGATAAGGTATATCCCGCAAACACTCTTTCTGGATACAGTATTGTTGATGGGATCCTATTTTGGGTTGTGTGGATTTTTTTTGTTTCTTCCGCCACACATGTTTTCTGCACAAAACCCAACAGTATTAGGCATCAATACCCTAAGGTGTGATGGACAATGCATGGTGTGTCAGGCATCCATTCTTGGAGGGGTGTCAGGCATCACATAGTGTGATGAGCAGCACTAGGGTTAGGGTTAGTTCATGCTGACTTCTTGCACCATCAAGGGTGTCATGACTTAACACTCAAATAGACCAGCTCATACAAGATGTCCTCATGGTCATGACAGGCTAGTAAGGCATATTGGCTTAACCCCATCTAGGGCATGTTGGGTAGCAATTGTGATGACCGTCTCGTGGAAACAAGATTAACTAATGCAGAAGCGTTCATCAAGCAGCGGATTAGCGAAAATCACTAAAAATTAAAACCTTTTTATCAAAATATCCATTGAAGAAAAACTTTCTCACATAGAACCAAAGTAACATAATTACATTCTTGTTCACAGGTACATATTCTGTATCATATCCTTTTGAGAATTACAAGCATTAACTGTCCTGTCAAGCTAAATACGGGCAGTATAAAATCTCGAGGCTCTAAGCCAAAATCTCGAAAGCACTAACTACTACTCCGAGGACCTGAGAGTACAGAGATGACACATAGGACTCTATTTACATCTATACAAGGCATAACAGTCAGTGTCTCCACCTGAGACTTCACTGCTGTCTCTGCTGCTGCTATTGTTGTCCTTCACCTATTGAAGGATTCCTATCTCCTCGTTCACGTCCACCTAAAAATGTGGTTCCCACGGGGGTGAGACAATTATAAAAATTGCCCCAGTGAGAGTTATAACTCTCCGCCAGTAACATTGTTATTGCAACTTAAGAAGATAAATATGAATGGAAGAATCATATTTGTATAGTAGCAGATATTTTAATGTCTAACAGATTAGAACATTATTCTATATCAGAAGCATTGCAACTATAGCTTGATAGAATCAACATGTCATTTATCCTTTAAGGAATATAAAGAACATGTATAACATCTATTCAAACTACAGAATCATTACCACTACTTTAACTCTCTTTAGGATTAGATCATATATCTAAAGCCTGGTATTATCATTGTGGAGTCATGGCCCGTAGCCATATTCTTTTCATAAAGTGTTGGGATCTTAATCCCTCAATTCACCACTGGAAATTCTCATCCTTTCACAATTTCAATACCCTAACCATATGATTCTGGGTGTTTAAACCCTTAGCTCATCACCTGAGCATTGTTACCACTTCCTTAGGTAACTAACACCTTTAGGTCATTTGACCAAGGTAAGTATGATACTTGATGCCTATTAACTCTCTTTCTACCTCTTATCAGACAACAAGATATATTATGGCACACAAGGCCCAATAAACAAATTCAAATTAATAACATATCACAGCGCATACCTGGCTATGCCCATCATCTCATGATACCTGCATGGTTAGCACATATGATAGCAGCACATCAATTATCTATCAACATCATGCAAAAACAATGTATTAATAATTCAAGGGTATTACCCTTAATCCTTTACTAGGATTAGGATTTCCATCACACATCTCATGTATCATTCATCCAATCATATTGGACTTATATCACAACAAGGTGTACCAGTATTTGGGGTGTTGGATATGATATCTATCATATCTTGATGTCTCACTTCCCTCAACGCCATTAACTTTCTTAAGTTCACATACTTAGCTTGTATTAGGGTATTACCCATCCTAATACTTTATGCACCAGTTTATCACATTCATCATGTAAAGTAGTGATCAATTGTCACTTACTTGGAATATACAACTATTGCCAATACTATGGATTCATACATAAGTCAGGAATTAATAAAAAGACCATGTTAGGTCCTATTCAAAACAAACTCTAAGTCAAACATAGAGTACCACGGTCGTGCAACCAAAAACGGCCGTGCTAAGGGAAGCCACCACGGCCGTGCTACCTTGCACGGTCGTGCAAAGTGAAAATACCACGGCCGTGCTACCTAACACGGTCGTGCTATAGGAGTTCACCTCTTGAATCATATTCAAGCATGAATTCTATTCTCTTATTAGGGAATTATGGTTTCACATACCATTTCCCTTCATTAGAATAGGGATTGCATATAGCACCACCCTTCATTAGGGTTTCATATTACATTACCCATAATTAGGGTTTACTACTCAATCCCCATTAGGGTTTCTCATAGAATCACCCTCAATTAGGGCTTTACATGGATACACCTTCAATTAAGGTTTGATTTCAATAACCCTGTCAATTAGGGTTTATGTTCATGTTTAGGGTTTCATGATCTCTTTGCTTAGGATCATAACCCTTAATCATCACATGAATCATATTCATGTATGAATTCATACTATCAACTTCTCAACTTGATTAGGTCATATCAACCCTTCAGTCGAGTACATACAACTATGATTAACATAGTGTACCAAGTCATTGATCCTATAAGCAATTAGGGATTCATCCCTTAATTGGCACTTAATTACTTAGGTACTATTTGTAACATCCCTGACCTGGGTTATAAGCTAACCCTAGGTGTTTTGCCTAATTATGTAATTAAGATACTTGTGATTATCTTTTGCTATGTAATTAAAGCTCTTGAGGAACATATGTTTACATTCCTGTCCTTTTTAAACAATGTTTTAGTATTGTTTTGTAATACAGGGACCTATGTGCAATTTACCCAGTTAGAGGGGTTAACTTGCAATTTATACATGTTGATATGTTCCTTTAGAGGTGAGACATCATAAGAGTGAATATGATGAAGTGTGATTGATTCCCCAAGCTTGGGCACTGAGATGCAGCTTGTGGGGCAATCCATGTGCCTAAAACCCTAATTTTGGTGTAAAGTGCAATTTACCCAAAATGTGGGGTGTAACTTGTAAAATACACTTTCTAATATACCTTTTATGACTCTTGACATCATTTAGAGTAGAAATGATGAAAGGGGCGTTTCAATTAAATCATTAGATAAAAAGAATGACCTTGGTAGTAGAATCACCTAGTATGAGTAAGGAGACCCTTTATATATGTCTACCTTAGTTTGCATGTTGGCTTTCTTTACCCTTAGATCTTGAGTTTTGATGGGATTTTATTAATTTATGATATATTGAACGTGCCTTAGAAGTAAGGAGGGACCTAGATGAGAAACACATAAATTAGAGGTCCTTATGTTGAAAACTAACCCAAGCTATATAACCTTCTTTCTTTGCAAACCAAGTAAATGTATTCCCTTCTCTTCTTCACTTATCATCTTTCTCAACCGAATAAGGCAAAGATCTGGAGCTTAGGGAGATGACCAACTTGTTCTAAGGTGAGAAGAGACCATCTTCTAGCTCGGATTCATGGAGGAATTCCTGGTATAAGGTTGGTTTTATGGTTATCTCACTTAGGTTTCTTGTTCTAGCCGACCTTCCCCAACCTTTTCTTGGAGAAACTCCTTTGGCCGATCTGTGGAGTTCAAGATGCCATTAAAGGCTTGAATCTTGGAAGCTTGGAGCTCTAGGAGCAACGTTTGAGGTGGGTTTTATAACTCTAAACCTCTTGCTTTATTATGCATATCTATGTTCTTGCAAATTAGTACTTAGTTCTTCTTCTTCCCCACTCTTCCTTGCACTTTTGCAAGCAATCCGTGAAATAACCGACCTGAACAGAGGTTGAAGATGATGGGCTTGAATTCCTAGGTAACTTTACCAAACAACCTTGGACCATTTGGTCTAAACGGTTTGCAAACCATTTGAAATCAAACAGTCTCAAAACCGTTTGAACTCATGCGGTCTTGCAAGACCGTTTAGATTCAAACGGTCTCCAAGACCATTTGGTAGGGTTGACCAAGTGAAGACCGTTTATAGGTCTGTTGTACACATGTTGAATTAATCAAATATAAAGAATCATGATCTAATTGCAAACCAATTACAAGTTGAAGGCACTTCAACCTTCTAAAACCTAATCGGGTTCAATTGATGATTTTCAAGGATAGATTTTGGTGAACTTTGGGTTGAAGGGCCCAAACAGTCTCAAGACCATTTGTGGGTTCACTCAAACGGTCTCAAGACCGTTTGGTGACAACCCAAGACCGTTTGAAGGTCTAGGGTTAAGGTATTTTGATGAAATGAGGGTCCAATCACAATAGATTAATGAATTGAATAAAAGTGCTGATTTTAGACCTAATTAGGGTTCAACCCTTATCCAATCGACTTAGATTTTGATCAAACTTTGGGTAAATGGTCTCACGACCATTTGGAGGGTGTCCAAATGATCTCAAGACCGTTTGAGCCAAGTTTGGGCCCAATTGGATGTCAATTGATGGGTTCAACCTCAATTAAAATCATGTTGATGAACATTGATGGTTGACCGATTGCAAACCCTAATTGAGTTGGATTCAACCCTAATTGGCTTTCAATTGAGGGTCAATTTGGTGTCAAATTGATTAAGGCTAACCCTAATTGACTCAATTTATAAGTGGTTATCAAGGGTATGGCCAATTGAAGGCTTCAACATAGAAAACCCCAATCGATTATAACCATTGATACACCCTTGAGGTCCATGCGGTTTTGAGCCCATTTGGACCAAACGGTCTCAAGACCGTTTGGATCCAAACGGTCTCAAGACCATTTGAGGCCAAATGGTCTCAAGACCATTTGGGGCCAAATGGTCTCAAGACTGTTTGGGCTCAAACGATCTCAAGGTCATTTGGACCAATCGATCTTAAGATCGTTTCATCTCATGTGGTTTCAAGGTCGATTCATTTTAAACGGTTTGGAGGTCAACTCTCTCAAACGGTCAACGCACCCATGCGGTCTTGAAGGTCAAAGTGCACAAATGGTCAACGCCCCCAAACGGTCTTAAGACCGTTTGGAGGTTGAGGGGTGAAGCCATTTGGAGACTTTTAGGGCTGTTTTTGCTTAATCGTTTGAAGGTGTATTTGGTCCAATTATGGTATAATCTAAACCCTAATGGTACCCTAAGATATTAAGGGGCTAAGTAACTAATAGATTGAACCATGTAGTGATTGAAGGTGTACATTACCAATGTGCCCTTGAAGGGTTCAAGTAGATGACACACTTAATCAACCAAAAACCCCAATGACATGATAGTGGTGACTTAGCTTATGATAATCAATGAGGACTTGTCCTAACCTAATTTAGAGTGATGTAATCACCTTCTATTAGTAAAGAGGAGAGAGAAGGTTCCATTTATGGACAAAACTCAGGTAAAATACCTTCAATGCATATGAATGTGCATGATTAGGGTATGATCCACCTATGTGAGATCATGTAAAACCCTAATTATGATAATTGATGAATCTTAACCTAATTGGAAGGCATCAATGATGATGTTCTCATACATGGTAATGCTATGAGCTAAATTCATCATGAAGTGAATAGTAAACCCTAATTTTAGGGTATTAACATGTAATGTGAACAGTAAACCCTAAATCAGGATAATGTGTTGAAATAAACAATAAACCCTAATTCCAGGTTATGATTTTAAGCATGAATCTTCATAATTAAATTATGAAACGAGGAATTATTATTCCTAATCATAATGAAAGGGATTGAATAACCTTATTTGATGAAAATAAGGTAACCTAGCCTTAATGAAGGCATGAAGGTTCAACCCTTGAGTTGAAAGGTTAACTTTGCTTTATGAATTGTTTATTATTATCAAATGGATTAACCATGCAGGTTCCTATATGGGAATGCTCATAGCCAGGTAAGGGTTATGGTACCATATTCATTGAAAGCATGTTATCAACTTTATGAATAGTGACATATCATTATTGCTTAGTAAAGTGGCATCATATGAAATTGAAAGGGATGTAAGCGCCATGAGTAACATCAAGGTCATGCTGATTAGATGACGTGTGATGAGATGATTAAGAATTGATGTTCATATGATAACTGATGTGAGTTAGACTTGATACATTTAGTATTCTTCTTATATTGCAGTATTTTGATAGGTAAATGCTTGGAAAAATGCTTGATGATAAAAGAATGCTGAAATGTACCTAACTAATCAAGTATAATCATACCATGTAGAGCCCTGATCATAGATCCATCAATGTCAGAATCTAAATGATGGTGAAACAGGTTTTGCTAAGGGAACTCCTAGATCACATACTTTTGAGTATGTGGGGGAAAATGGATGTGAATATCCTTACATCCTAGTGTAGGAATTGATGTAGATGTACCTTAATCTATCAATCCTACACTATATGTTTATGTCGGGGTGATGTAACACTATTCTCCCAAGGAAATCTTTAAATATCGCATCGATGAGAGATAACAAGAGATCTTTCGATGACGAAGAGAGTACATAATGCCACTGTGACTCTAATAGCGAAGTGCCAGAATACCCCGGTACGCTATCTCAGCAGAGACACGAGATGTCCTATAGGTTGATCCTCACACTGACTGAGGAAGATGAGGTCATAAGAATCCGGCTCTTTTGATGACCTATGTATGATACCGATGCGACTTATTAGTGATCGGTTGGAGTATGAGCGGTATACTTCATCTCCGCAGGGCATAATAATGTTTGTAAAACATAATCAACTGCGTAGTATATCTGCTTAGGTTAAACTACAAGAAACAATGATTGACGTTACTTTGTTTACATTAATGATCTATTCAAATACTTAGTACATCTGTTCTTCATATGATTTAATAAAGTGAATGCCTGAGTAAATGTTGTTTTACTTATTATCAAACCTGTTGTTGATGTTTTAAGTTATCTTGCTTATGTTATTCCTTGAATGCTATAACAAAGCTTCTGGCAGAGAGTTATGACTCTCGCTGGGACAATTATTCAAATTGTCTCACTCCGTAGGTTTCAACTTTTTAGGTGGACGTCGAGGACGGAGAAACCAATCTGCAGGAGAGCAGTACCAGGAGCAGCAACACTAGGGGCAGTTGTGAGTCTCAGGTGGAGATCCTGGTTGTCCAGTCCTTTAGTTAGATAGTCTTATGTCGTCTCTGTACTCTCAGGTCCTTGGAGTTAGTTGGTCTGAGATTTTGGTTTTGAATCTTGAGATTTTGTATCTGGTTGTGTATAATCACTCGAGAAGTGATTTAATAGAGATGTAAATTATTTATCTTGTTTCTATAAAAGAAGTTTTATGATTTCAAGATCTTGTCTCAAAAAGTTTTAATTTTCAATGATTTTTCATATTCCGCTATTAATCAAATGCTTCCGCTAAGTTTATATCGTGTTTTGGAGATCGAAGCCCACAATTTAGTGGTATCAGAGATCTAGGTTCGCTGAGTCTACAGAGACATAGGACTTAGGATGTCGAGTCTATCCTTAGTATTTCTTTCATATCTAATAGAATCTTCTGCTCCTCAGGAGAAGAAGATAATTAAGGATGTCAGAGCCACATGAGGAGTACGTGGCCGAGAGTAGTGTAGCTGCACCCCGAGGAGGTGCAAGAAACCCGGAGATAGAGAAACCTGTACCTGAGCCACCTCAGTTTGACCCAGCTGACATGGGAAACCCAGTTGTTCAGACTATGTTCGGGCAGTTTATGACTGCCATGACACACATCATAGATAGGATGCCTATGCCTGCACCAAGGGCACCTACCCAACCTAAAGGACAAGGTATCGGTAAGATGTCCGAGCGACTTCGTCGTGTTGGAGCAACCGAATACTTTGGAACAGCTGATCGGGCAGATGTCGACCTATGGTTAACCGAGTTGGAGAAGGCCTTTAGAATCCTGAACATCCCAGAAGCTGAGAAGGTTAGGCATGTTGTCTATCTTCTCAAGGGGAGTGCTGGTCACTGGTGGACCATGGAAGAGCAGAAGAGGCCTGGTGTGGAGGCTGTCTGGGAAGTCTTCTGACAGATGAAGAAAGGATCACACAGTTTGAGAAGGGGTTGAATGCTGAATTGACTACTCCCATGTCTGTCCTAGAGAACCGGGAAAGGTTTTCTACCTTCGTTGAGTCGGTCTGAAGAATAGAAAGGTCTGTAGCAGAGAAAAGGCAAACCCATAAAAGATATCCTCAGTTCCAGGGATCTTCATTTAGAGATTTCAAGAAGCCTAGGTTTTCTGCACCGACACAACCACCACCTAGACCTAGTGTTCAAACACAGTGGACACTGAGTAGAGGTAGAGGACGAAGCCTACCACTACAAGGGGCTCGCAGTTTAGCATCAATGTCAGTCACAAGACCACCAAGACCACAACAACTGGAAAGAAGCTTCTACATATGTGGGAAGGTGGGACATCTAATGAAAGACTGCAGGGCTAGGCCTGTCAGTGTGACACAGCCACAGAGGTAAAGTCAACAGGTATCATAGAAAAGGCAGTTTCAAGGAGCAGCTAGAGGACGTGGACAGGCATCCCAAGCTGGATCATCAGCACCGACTCAACCTCAGGCGACAGTAAGGTTCTATGCAATGAACCCACCTGATGCAATGATCAACCCACGGGTTGTGGCAGGTCAGATGGAGTTGTTATATACTGATATGTCTAAATCCTGTGTTGTATCTGTTTTGATTGACCCGGGTGCTACGCACTCCTTTATCACTCAAAGAGTGATTCGTAACTGCAATAGGACAATTAGTCATAGGACAGATAGCCTGTTGCTTGAGACTCTGTTGAGTGGGTCTGCTGTGTTGCAGGAGGTATGCTCTCCCTACATCCTCTTCTTTTCTGATCATCGCATTCAAGTGGATCTTATACCACTTGAGATGCAAGGATTTGATATAATCCTTGGGATGGATACCTTGGAAAGGTATAGAGTTGTCTTGGATTGTGAATCCAAGCAGGCTGTGTTTGCTAATGATAGCAACACATGGATCTTTCAAGGAGAGAGAAAGATTCTACCCACCTATCTTGTGTCATCTATGATTGTTGAGAAGCTGATGAGGCAAGGATGTTATGCATTTTTGGCCCATGTGGTAGATACTACCATGGAGAGTCCTAACCCTGTTGAAGTTCCTATAGTCAGGGAATTCAAAGACGTGTTTCCTGAAGAGCTTCTAGGTATACCACCACCTCGAGAAATTGATTTTGAAATCAATTTGGTCCCAGATACACAACCTATAGCCCAAACACCGTATAGGATGGCTCCTGTCGAAATGGCAGAACTCAAGAAACAGCTTCAGGAGTTGCTTGAGAAGGGTTTTATCCGACCGAGCATTTCACCTTGAGGTGCTCCGGTTCTTTTCGTTAAAAAGAAAGATGGATCAATGCGATTGTGCATTGATTACAGACAACTAAACAAAGTAACAATAAAGAATAAGTACCCTCTACCGAGGATTGATGATCTCTTTGACCAGTTGCATGGAGCAACCGTCTTCTCAAAGATAGATTTGAGGTCTGGATATCATCAACTTCATATTAAGGATAGTGGCATATCCAAGTCTGCCTTCAGGACAAGGTATGGTCACTATGAGTTCACAGTTATGTCGTTTGGACTAACTAATGCACCGGCTGCATTTATGGAACTCATGAATAGAATCTTCCGACCTTTCCTCAATCAGTGTGTTGTCGTCTTCATAGATGACATTCTGATCTATAGTAGAGATGCTCAGCAGCATGAACAACATCTTCATCAGGCTCTAACTTTGCTAAGAAGACATAAGCTATACGCTAAGTTTAGCAAGTGTGAGTTCTGGTTGCCGGAAGTATCTTTCCTTGGACATGTGGTATCTGCCTCGGGTATTTGTGTTGACCCTAAAAAGGTAGAATCTGTTCTACAATGGGAACAGCCGAAGACACCGACAGAGATCCGTAGTTTATTAGGGTTAGCTGGCTATTACCGAAGGTTCATTAAGAACTTCAGTTCCATAGCTTTACCCTTGACTAAGTTGACTCGGAAGGATGTTCCTTTTGTCTGGAGTGACAAGTGTCATCAATCTTTCCAACTGCAGAAGGAGAGGTTAACAATGCACCTATGCTTGTGTTACCTGAGCAAGGAAAAGGATACCTATTTTTCTGTGATGCCTCCAAGAATGGACTCGGTTGTGTGTTGATGCAGGATAAGCAAGTGATTTCTTTTGCTTCCCGACAGCTTAAGAAACACAAGGAGAATTATCCGACACATGATCTGGAGTTAGCTGCTATGGTTCATGCCTTGAAGATCTGGAGACATTATCTCTACGGAGAAACATTCCAGATTTTCACTGATCATAAGAACCGTAAGTACATCTTCTCTCATCATGAACTTAACATGAGGCAACGTCGTTGGATGGAGTTAATCAAGGACGATGATTGTACAATTGATTACCATCCAGGGAAGGCCAATGTGGTTGTAGATGCCTTGAGTAGGAAATCAGAAACATCAACCATGGATAAAGCACAACTAAACTCCTTAGTATGCTTTAGGAGAGATATGCTTATTTCCTTAAGGCAAAACAATGTACAGTTGAAGGTGTCGTTGTTTACCGGGTTGTTAGCTGAGATGCATATAAAACCTACTCTAAGAGAACAAATTAAGGAGGCATAGCAAGTTGATGTTGTAGCTCAACAGATCAGATCAGAATATGGTGATGAGAAACGAGATGGTTTCCATGACTCAGCTGATCAAGTAGCATGTTATCATGGGAGGATGATAGTGCCAGATGTGGATAACATGAGAAAGTTAGTCCTGGAAGAATCTCATTCTTCGATGTATGTTATGCATCCAGGGAGCACCAAGATGTATCGAAACTTGAAAGATATGTATTGGTGGCCTGGGATGAAGAAGGATGTTGCAGAGTTTGTGATGAGGTGTCCTGTGTGTCAGCAAGTTAAAGCTGAACACCAGAAGCATGCGGGAACAATGCAACCTTTACCCATACCACAGTGGAAGTGGGATCATGTAACTATGGACTTTGTTGTTGGCCTACCTAGAACAAGCAAAGGACATGATTCCATTTGGGTAATAGTTGATAGGTTGACAAAGACATCTCATTTCTTGCCTGTCAAAACAACCTATTCTGCTGAGAAGTTAGCACAGTTGTATGTCGAAGAGATAGTGAGACTACACGTAGTTCCTGTCACTATAGTTTCTGATAGAGGTCCCCAGTTTACAAGTCGTTTTTGGGAGCAATTGCACAGAGCTTTAGGCACTAAGTTAAGGTTTAGTACAACCTTTCATCCACATATTGATGGACAGTCGGAAAGGACTATATAGACCTTGGAAGACTTGCTGAGAGCATGTGTTCTCCAGTTTACCGAGAGTTGGGATCTACACCTAAGATTGATAGAGTTTGCCTATAACAATAGCTATCAACATAGCATTGACATGGCTCCTTATGAATCTTTATACGGTAGACGTTGTAGATCACCCTTGTGTTGGTATGAGGCTGATGAACATCAGTTGTTAGGTCCTGATCTTGTGCAGCAGACTATAGAGAAGATTAAAGTAATACAACAACAGATTAAGACTACATGGGATAGGCAGAAATCTTACGCCGACAGACGTCGTAGACCCTTAGAGTTCCAGGTTGGAGACAGATTGTACCTCAAGGTCTCACCTTGGAAAGGAGTTCTTCGTTTTGGAAGAAAAGGGAAGTTAGCTCCTAGATTTATGGGGCCTTATCCAATCATTGAATGGGTTGGAAAGGTAGCCTATAGACTAGAGTTACCACCTGAATTATAAAAGTTACACCCTGTGTTCCACATTTCTATGTTGAGGAAATGTCACCCTGAGACTGAGTCAGTTCTACAGCCTATGGAAGTAGAATTGAATGATGATATATCTTATGAGGAAGGACCAGTGTCAATCCTTGATAACAGAATTAAAAAGCTAAAGAAGAAAGATATAAGTCTTGTGAAAGTCCTCTAGAATCACCATAGTGATGAAGAAGCAACATGGGAACTAGAGTAAGAGATGAGAAGGAAATACCCTGCTCTGTTCTCTTAATATATGTTTTGTTGATTTCAGGGACAAAATCCTTGTACGGGGTGGATAATTTGTAACATCCCTGACCTGGGTTATAAGCTAACCCTAGGTGTTTTGCCTAATTATGTAATTAAGATACTTGTAATTATATTTTGCTATGTAATTAAAGCTCTTGAGGAACATATGTTTACATTTCTGTCCTTTATAAACAATGTTTTAGTATTGTTTTGTAATACAGGGACCTATGTGCAATTTACCCAGTTATAGGGGTTAACTTGAAATTTATACATTTTGATATGTTCCTTTAGAGGTGAGACATCATAAGAGTGAATATGATGAAGTGTGATTGATTCCCCAAGCTTGGGCACTGAGATGCAGCTTGTGGGGCAATCCATGTGCCTAAAACCCTAATTTTGGTGTAAAGTGCAATTTACCCAAAATGTGGGGTGTAACTTGTAAAATACACTTTCTAATATACCTTTTATGACTCTTGACATCATTTAGAGTAGAAATGATGAAAGGGGCGTTTCAATTAAATCATTAGATAAAAAGAATGACCTTGGTAGTAGAATCACCTAGTATGAGTAAGGAGACCCTTTATATATGTCTACCTTAGTTTGCATGTTGGCTTTCTTTACCCTTAGATCTTGAGTTTTGATGGGATTTTATTAATTTATGCATATCTATGTTCTTGCAAATTAGTACTTAGTTCTTCTTCTTCCCCACTCTTCCTTGCACTTTTGCAAGCAATCCGTGAAATAACCGACCTGAACAGAGGTTGAAGATGATGGGCTTGAATTCCTAGGTAACTTTACCAAACAACCTTGGACCATTTGGTCTAAACGGTTTGCAAACCATTTGAAATCAAACGGTCTCAAAACCATTTGAACTCATGCGGTCTTGCAAGACCGTTTAGATTCAAACGGTCTCCAAGACCATTTGGTAGGGTTGACCAAGTGAAGACCGTTTATAGGTCTGTTGTACACATGTTGAATTAATCAAATATAAAGAATCATGATCTAATTGCAAACCAATTACAAGTTGAAGGCACTTCAACCTTCTAAAACCTAATCGGGTTCAATTGATGATTTTCAAGGATAGATTTTGGTGAACTTTGGGTTGAAGGGCCCAAACGGTCTCAAGACCATTTGGGGGTTCACTCAAACGGTCTCAAGACCGTTTGGTGACAACCCAAGACCGTTTGAAGGTCTAGGGTTAAGGTATTTTGATGAAATGAGGGTCCAATCACAATAGATTAATGAATTGAATAAAAGTGCTGATTTTAGACCTAATTAGGGTTCAACCCTTATCCAATCGACTTAGATTTTGATCAAACTTTGGGAAAACGGTATCAAGACCATTTGGAGGGTGTCCAAACGATCTCAAGACCGTTTGAGCCAAGTTTGGGCCCAATTGGATGTCAATTGATGGGTTCAACCTCAATTAGAATCATGTTGATGAGCATTGATGGTTGACCGATTGCAAACCCTAATTGAGTTGGATTCAACCCTAATTGGCTTTCAATTGAGGGTCAATTTGGTGTCAAATTGATTAAGGCTAACCCTAATTGACTCAATTTATAAGTGGTTATCAAGGGTATGGCCAATTGAAGGCTTCAACATAGAAAACCCCAATCGATTATAACCTTTGATACACCCTTGAGGTCCATGCGGTTTTGAGCCCATTTGGACAAACGGTCTCAAAACCGTTTGGGGCCAAACGATCTCAAGACCGTTTGGGCTCAAACGATCTCAAGGTCGTTTGGACCAATCGATCTCAAGATCGTTTCATCTCATGCGGTTTCAAGTTCGATTCATTTTAAACAGTTTGGAGGTCAACTCTCTCAAACGGTCAACGCACCCATGCGGTCTTGGTGACCATGCGGTCTTGAAGGTCAAATTACCCAAATGGTCAACGCCCCCAAACGGTCTCAAGACCGTTTGGAGGTTGAGGGGTGAAGCCGTTTGGAGACTTTTAGGGTTGTTTTTGCTTAATCGTTTGAAGGTGTATTTGGTCCAATGATGGTCTAATCTAAACCCTAATGGTACCCTAAGATATTAAGGGGATAAGTAACTAATAGATTGAACCATGTAGTGATTGAAGGTGTACATTACCAATGTGCCCTTGAAGGGTTCAAGTAGATGACACACTTAATAAACCAAAAACCCTAATGACATGATAGTGGTGACTTAGCTTATGATAATCAATGAGGACTTGTCCTAACCTAATTTAGAGTGATGTAATCACCTTCTATTAGTAAAGAGGAGAGAGAAGGTTCCATTTATGGACAAAACTCAGGTAAAATACCTTCAATGCATATGAATGTGCATGATTAGGGTATGATCCACCTATGTGAGATCATGTAAAACCCTAATTATGATAATTGATGAATCTTAACCTAATTGGAAGGCATCAATGATGATGTTCTCATACATGGTAATGCTATGAGCTCAATTCATCATGAAGTGAATAGTAAACCCTAATTTTAGGGTATTAACATGTAATGTGAACAGTAAACCCTAAATCAGGATAATGTGTTGAAATAAACAATAAACCCTAATTCCAGGTTAGGCTTTTAAGCATGAATCTTCATAATTAAATTATGAAATGAGGAATTATTATTCCTAATCATAATGAAAGGGATTGAATAACCTTATTTGATGAAAATAAGGTAACCTAGCCTTAATGAAGGCATGAAGGTTCAACCCTTGAGTTGAAAGGTTAACTTTGCTTTATGAATTGTTTATTGTTATCAAATGGATTAACCCTGTAGGTTCCTATATGGGAATGATCATAGCCAGGTAAGGGTTATTGTACCATATTCCTTGAAAGCATGTTATCAACTTTATAAATAGTGACACATCATGATTTCTTAGTAAAGTGGCATCATATGAAATTGAAAGGGCTGTAAGAGCCATGAGTAACATCAAGGTCATGCTGATTAGATGACGTGTGATGAGATGATTAAGAATTGATGTTCATATGATAACTGATGTGAGTTAGACTTGATACATTTAGTATTCTTCTTATATTGTAGTATTTTGATAGGTAAATGCTTGGAAACATGCTTGATGATAAAAGAATGCTGAAATGTACCTAACTAATCAAGTATAATCATACCATGTACAGCCCTGATCATAGATCCATCAATGTCAGAAGCTAAATGATGGTAAAACAGGTTTTCCTAAGGGAACTCCTAGATCACATACTTTTGAGTATGTGGGGGAAAATGGATGTGAATATCCTTACATCCTAGTGTAGGAATTGATGTATATGTACCTTAATCTATCAATTCTTCACTATATATTTATGCCAGGGTGATGTAACACAATTCTCCTGAGGAAATCTTTAAATACCGCATCGATGAGAGATAACAAGAGATCTTTTGATGACGAAGAGAGTACAGAATGCCACTGTGACTCTAATTTCGAAGTGCCAAAATACCCTGGTAAGCTATCTCAGCAGAGACACGAGATGTCCTGCAGGTTGATCCTCACACTGACTGAGGAAGATGAGGTCATAAGAATCCAGCTCTTTTAATGACCTATGTATGATACCGATGCGACTAATTAGTGATCGGTTGGAGTATGAGCGGTATACTTCATCTCCGCAGGGCATAATAATGTTTGTAAAACATAATCAACCGTGTAGTATATCTGCTTAGGTTAAACTACGAGAAACAATGATTGATGTTACTTTGTTTACATTAATGATCTGTTCAAGTACTTAGTACATCTGTTCTTCATATGCTTTAATAAAGTGAATGCCTGAGTAAATGTTGTTTTACTTATTATCAAACCTGTTGTTGATGTTTTAAGTTATCTTGCTTATGTTATTCCTTGAATGCTATAACAAAGCTTCTGGCGGAGAGTTATGACTCTCGCTGGGACAATTATTCAAATTGTCTCACTCCGTAGGTTTCAACTTTTTAGGTGGACGTCGAGGACGGAGAAACCAATCTGCAGGAGAGCAGTACCAGGAGCAGCAACACCAGGGGCAGTAGTGAGTCTCAGGTGGAGATCTTGGCTGTCCAAACCTTTAGTTAGATAGTCTTATGTCGTCTCTGTACTCTCAGGTCCTTGGAGTTGGTTGGTCTGAGATTTTGGTTTTGAATCTTGAGATTTTGTATCTGGTTGTGTATAATCACTCGAGAAGTGATTTAATAGAGATGTAAACTGTTTATCTTGTTTCTATAAAAGAAGTTTTATGATTTCAAGATCTTGTCTCAAAAAGTTTTAATTTTCAATGATTTTTCATATTCCGTTGTTAATCGAATGCTTCCGCTAAGTTTATATCGTGTTTTGGAGATCGAAGCCCACACTATTAGGGTTTCAACCATTTGTACCTTCATTGATTATCATTACTAATCATTATTGGATAAATAGAACATTCATCATCTTAATTCTCAAAGATTCAATCACATTGGACCTCCATTACATAAGGCATCCAATTGAATTAGGGTTTACTATTCATCCTAATTAGTGATTTCACATGTAGACAACATCTTAATAGGATTATACATGGAATCAGCCCCAATTAGGGTTTACATCATATATTGGATCCATGCATTTGTTATGCATTAATGATTAGTACCATTAAAAGTTTCTCCCACCTAATCACATTAGGTTTACAAAAATGTTTGATCAATTGGACCTTCAATAACTTGAGGTATCCAAATAGATTGATCAATAGAACCTTCAACTGCACTGGGTATCCATTTGGATTAGTCAATTGAGTCTTTAATATCATTGGGTACTCAATTGAATCAACCCATTGTTCCTTCAATTACTTTAAGTACTCAGGTGGATTAACCAATTGATCCTTCAATTGCATTGGGCATCCAATTGAATTAACCAAATTGAATCACAAACGGTTTGAAACTGTTTAAGCAAAAAAGCTTTGAAACCGCATGGACTTGAAACCGCATGGGTCTCAAACGGTTTGAGACTATTTGGTATCAAAAGGTCTTGAGACCGTTTGGACTCAAACGGTCTTGAGACCGTTTGGTCCAAACCTCTCAAAACCGCATGGACCAAAGAGTCAATCAAGACTTCAACAACACTCAATTCCAATCTATGGAATCTCAACCAACTGGATCATCAACTCAATCATCAATTGAGTCATGAACTCATCCCTTAATTGGAACTTCAATTAGGGTCTGATCTCAATGGAATTAGGGTTTATAAACACCAATTAGAGCTTTGAAGTTGATCATCAATCAAGCTACTAATTATGTTTCAATTGATTGCATTGGATCTTCAACCATTGAATTCATGGAACCAATCATCAATTGGACCTATGCTCATACTTCAATTGAGTTTAGTAGGTCAACCTTCAACTGATTTGACCCTCAATTGACCCTCACTTGGTCATCAATTAGGGTTTGATTCAATTGGATTAGGGTTTAGAATCGATGATTCAACAACACTCATCAATACAAGATTGTTTACTTTGAAACTTTTGAAACATCATCCAAATTGGGTATGACCTGACCCCAAACGGTCTTGAGGTCGTTTGGATGACCTCCAAACGGTCTTGAGACCGTTTTCCCAGCATATCACTCAAATCCAAGCCATCCAATTAAGGTTTGGATCATGGAATTGATCACCAAATCAGCATTGCATTGTATATCAGCTTGGTACCTTTAGACCTTCAAACACCTAACCATACTCAACCCTAGACCTCCAAACGGTCTTGGGTGACCACCAAATGGTCTTGAGACCGTTTGGATGAGCTCCAAACGGTCTTGATACCGTTTGGCTCATCCAACCTTTGGATTCTAGTGAAATTTCATCAAGGTTTGGTCTATCGAGTTGATCAACAAATCAGCACCTAATTGCAATATGATTTGGTACCTTTAGACCTTCAATTGGTCAACTATACTTGACCCCAGACCTCCAAACGGTCTTGGGGTGACCCCCAAACGGTATTGATACCGTTTGGGTGATCCCCAAACGGTCTCGAAACCGTTTGGGCTAATCAACCCAAAATCTCCAATTAACTCATTGGAATTTCAGCACTATTTTCAATTAGGGTTTTCCCAATTGAATAGCCTTCAACTCACGATTCCTTGGGAGTTAATCCCTCAAATTTGGTTAGTCATTATACCACATCATTAGTAACAGTAATACCAAACGGTCAACCCTTGGTCAACACACTCAAACGGTCTTGAGACCGTTTTCCCAAAAAGTTCAATTAAATCAGATTGATAATCAGCACTTAATCCAATTAGGTTTTCCTAATTGATTAGCCTTCAACTCACTATTCCTTGGGAGTTAATCCCTCATATTTGGAGGGTCATCAACCAACATAATCATGAACAGGAATCCCAAACGGTCAACGCTTGGTCAACTCACTCAAACGGTCTTGAAACCGTTTTCCCAAACAGGTCAAGTTAATCAGGTTGAAAATCAGCATTTAATTCAATTCGATTTGCCTAATTGGTTGGCCTTCAACCTACGATTCCTTTGGCGTTAACCCCTCAAATTTGGTGGGTCATTAGCCTACATAATTAGGAACAAAATTCCTAAACGGTCAATGCTTGTTCAACCATCTCAAATGGTCTTGAAACCGTTTTCTCCCCAACGGTTTCAAACCGTTTTCCTTTAAACGGTTTGCTGAAACCGCATAGCCAATCAAATTAAAACGATTTGGAATAGCTATCAAAACCGTTTGGCTTGGTACTTTTCTTTGGATAATCATCTAGGATGATTTCATCATCCCCTTCCTTCGAACAACCAAGAACAGCAACCGTTCTTGATGGAAATTGCAGCAAAGAAACAAGAGTGTAGCAATTTTAAAGAAAACAATCAACAAAGTATAGAGAATTGATGCAATATCAATGATTAAGGGTTTGAGTTATAAAACCCGCCTCAAATCTGATCTCCAAGCTCCAAGCTACACGGCTCTAATGGTGGATGAAGCTTCTCCAACTATTCCAAGGCTCAACTTCAAGATTTGGATTGAAATGATCGGCTAGAATTGAAGATTGAGTGAAGAAATGAAGGAATTACACATTGTTTTATGATTTTCACCATGAAATCATGAAGAACGAATATCAAAGTCTTACCAACAGGTTGGGGACGTGCTCCCTACTGTCCTTAGCCTTCTTGGTCGGTTTTGCAAGCAAGGAGAAGAAGTGGGGTCGTAAAAGCCTTTCATTTGGCTTGGAAAAGGTACTTTTATAAGATAATTGAGGAGAGAGAAGATACTTTATAAAAGTCTTTTAATTCCAAAATTATTGCCAGCACTTCCCCCTTGGTTTCTTGCATGCAAGGGAATATCTATCCCCACCGAACTCCCTTCCATTATCCATGAATTAAGGGAAAAGAAAATAAGCACCTTAATGCTTATTATATTAATATCCCATATGTGAGTGGAAATTACTTTCCTTTATAATAAGGTGAGTGGAGTTTCACCTCCTTTAGATATTTTCGTTCCTTATCTTGGCAAAAGAACGTCCATCCTTATTCAAAATCAACCAATAACATTTTGGTTGAATGCCCTTTAATTAATACATTCATTTTTGCCCTAAATTCGATTAGGGTTTCACTTAGGATTAAATATTGATTATTTTAATATCAAGATTCTCTCTCCTCCAGCTTAATTCAAATGAGAAGTAACTCTCATTTTCTTTGCTCTACATGATTCCAAGAAACATTAGGGACTTTATTTAAGTGGTAATTTGCATATCAAACCCTAGGCTTTGGGTAAATTGCACATTACACCAAAACTAGGTTTTAATGCATTGCTTTATCAGCTCTTTCTTAGTATTCAGGCTTCCATAAGCCATACCTCAACATCATATTCACTCTCATGATGCTTCAACACATGAGGAACATATTATCATGCACAATTTTCACATAAACCCCTCAACTTGGGTAATTTACACTTTAGTCCAAAACAAACAAAACATTGATTCAACATTGTTCAAACAGGACCAAAATTGAAACATAAGTTTCTCATGAGCCCTAATTACTTTTCCTAAGATAATATTAAGAATCTACTCAACCTTATTAAGAAAAACCTCTAGGGTTAACACATAACCCAGGTCAGGGATGTTACAGCAATCATCAAGCTTATTGCTTTAACAACACATATCAGTTTAGGTGCTTCTAGGTCATAACGAGTTAACCTTAACAAGGTATGACGACCTAGCCATCATATCAGTTTAGGCATCGTCTAGGGTGTGATAGTTCAGTACTTATCCAAACCAATCGACGTAAGCACTCCCAAGTCAGGATGATTTGCAACATGTTGTGTCAGTTTAAGCATCATGAGCCATGATGACCATTCACCACCTAAGTGTCGACTTAGTCATCTTCAACCTTAGGAAACTTAGTAACTAGTACATCTACTTAACAATGCAAGAATTAATAAGATGTGGGCAGCAACCTAAATGGATTTCCTTCATCAATCAATCCTCAAAACCATCACTAGATACTAACATATAAAAAGTACACGATCTAGAGATGAAGAGCAAATTAATCATATAAAGAGTGATAATAACAAAGGAGGTTAAGAGTTATATAATCTACCTCAAGAAGGTCTCCATTAAGATTCCAATATTCCATGATCAAAGCTCCAAAGCACACGTTCCTCAACTTGAAGATGATCCATAAAGAATCCCAACTTGATCTCAACATCACCTCAAGAAAGAAGAAGAAGAAGAAGAAGAAGAAGTTATGGTTATGGAAGCTCAATAAAAAGGAAATAAGGAGAGAGAACCACATCCTAGTCAACCTTCATCTAAGGTATGATCCATGGTTGAGAGAGGGGGAAGAATATGAGGAAGAGATCTCAAAGGAATAGCCATCAAAGAAGCATAACTTACCAAGATGGAAGTTTGAACAAAGAGTCCCCATGAGCAAGGAAATAGACCTCCCAAGCTCCATGGGGCCTCCTATATCTCCTTAAGATTCCAAGATCATCTACCAAGATGAGAAGAACAAGTATGGATGAAAGGGTTTACTTGTGTGAAGGAGAAGGGGGTTATATACTTGAGGGAAGGAAGAGAGATCCAAGGAGAGGTATCATCACCTTAGGAGCTTAGGTGACACTTGTCCACGAGAGAAGAGGCACATGAAACAACATGTAAGGCATGGTGATATGATATAGGCTAGATCTCATCCTCTTGTTCTTCTTACCAAGGTCATGGATGATATGCCAAAGATCTATACCCTTCACAAACTGATATGGCAAAACCCAACATACTCACAAACTGATAGAGCATACTCAAAACTCTCACATACCGATAGGAACAACCCCACAAACTGATAGAACACCACCCTACATACTTCAAAAGCCAATAGGGTACAACCCTACACACTCACAAACCAATAGACAGCCTCTCTAAGGTTCTCTAACCTGAGATAGCCCATCTAAGTGCAAGGCACATCTCATACATGTGTTCCATATATCACCAATGATGTCACCACACAACCAATATCCAAACAAGGTTACCACCTATTCCTATATCCTATAGATGGTGCCAAAAGAGGGAAGGAGCGCTCTATAGATGGTAAATTGCATGTTAACCCCTTACTTTGGGTAAATTGTAATTTACACCAAAACTAGCTCATAAAACACAAGCATCAACCATACAAGCTCAACTTGGAACTTAGGATTTCCACAAGGTGCCCTATAGCATCATTCTCTCTGTTATGATGATAAATACTAAGGCACACTCATCATGTGACATATTGTAAGGAAACCCCTCATCTTGGGTAAATTTCACATTGGTCCATAAAAAGCAAACATTGCACAAACAGCATTCAAGCAGGGATAAACTTAAAACATAAGCATGTCGTATGGTAACAAAACACCTCAAAGGATTAGATTAGATTTCTAAGCAACTTACTTAAGCGAAATAAATAGGGTAGCCCAAAACCCAAGTCAGGGTCCTTATAGTTTCATGAATGAAATATTTCTAGATGAACCAATCGCAAGTGGAGGTCAGCCAATCTCCTATGAAGCGGAGTTGGAACAAATGGAATTGGAACTTGATAATGGGAACGTGGATCGCATGTTCACCAATGCACCACCCAAAAAAGAGAAACTATTGTTCCCTAACCCCCTTGTAATTCCAACAACCAAAGAGGGCATGAGCCCTATAGCACCACCTCCGCTGCCATGCAAAATGGAAAACACAGGCATGAACTCAATAATAGGCATGTTGGTATGTGATGTGCATGTCCTAGATGACAAGAAGTTAGGATAGGACATCATTTACAACAACAAATAGTACAGTCTGACAAGGAATGACCTACGTTCTGATTTTGCACAACAAGCAGATATAAGTAGAACCTTTTTCAAGGTTTTGTGTGGAACAATCATTGAGGAGGTCATGTATAGAGATAAGAATGGGCTAGTGTTCAATGAAACCTCTAACTTATAAGCCCACTTATTAAAATAAAGGAGTGATAGAATGTGTCACACCCGCATCCCACGATTACCACTAATCATGAGATTAGGGTATAAGTTTGAAGATTATACTTAATACAAAGTTCACTCCCATACTTTTCTTCTTTTTATTTATTTCATTTCAAACTCTTTGTTTTATCGCATCCAATCACATAAACAAACTTTACAAGAGAATTAAACTTTTATTACTCTAATATGATCTCAACATTAATGATACACATCCATACATTCATTTTGTTTCTCACACTTCTATGTACATACGACATGACAATTAGATACATTCTCTCTTATCAAGGAAATAAAGATACAAAACATCATTTACAACTCTCTCACATCTAGACAAGGACCTAGAGCGATATGGACCGACTGAACTTAACTAATCTCATACTTAACTCATGTGGTAGATCTACTCTGATGCTTTGACCTTCTTCAAGACCACATGGTTTCCCTAAAAATTGTGAGTAGAGGGGTGAGCCTAATCTCTCAGTGAATGAGTACTTCAAATAAACTGTTTAAAGCACTTACATAATTACAAATATATTGTCGAGCAACTGATATAAATAATAACAACATTAAGCTTTAAATAATCTAATCATTGACAATCATAGATATGGAAGGATACTCTAGATATCTACAAGAGTGAATCAATATATGAAAATGTTTGATTAATCTCAAAGATAACTAATAATTTAAAAACATACAAAGGATAATTGAATAACTGCACACACTTGTTTAACCTCTCATTCATCTTATTATGCCTTGAACCCTCATGATGTGTACCACAACATGTGAAAGAATGATAGCAAGCTATGATCTCACTGTACAAGGCTTAGAAGCATGCCCAGGTTCCTAAGACTTTCTCTCGAGTAAGACCCCGTCTGTAGTGGGCCTCAACACATCTGTCTCTCGGTGGCTAATGGGAGTGGTTGGATATCTCAGGCTCCACCTCTCAACCTGGGTACTCAGGCGGTGAGTCAAAGCCCTCAGGCTTACTATGCATCAGTGGACCTACTGACAACTGATCACTTACAACATGTAGCACAGGTACCACCGGCATCCTCAGTTGGTGTTGGGTACCACACAACTGTAAGGAATCTACCCTACTCGTCAAGACCCTCACACCCTACTGATGCACTCTGACTTACCTCGAACTACAGGCGGGAAACTATTTCCTCGCCACAGTACAGGCCTCATCTTGTGAGGATTCTACAGTGTTTAGGGCATCTAAATGTCTAATTCACTCTTTACATTCACAATTCAATCATCACATCAACATATCTTAGTTTAGCTTTGTAAACCATTCGTTTCATAGACCATCTGATAATATTTACCACAACTGAACTGTTAAGCATTACCATGTCTCATATTGAGAACATGGTAATCATAATACTTGATTTATTGAACACCCTATCCTTAGGGTTTCATTTACCTCATTCACTTATCATATGGCTAATGTAAGGATTTCATGCAACATAAACATTCACTGAATAAACACTGCTTTCAACAAATCATATACAATCAATATAGTTATGAAATCTTGGACCTGAGCTGAATTTGGGTGTCCATGCCATTCACTAAGACATCATGCATCAAGAATAACATTGAATAAATAAATTCTATGATGTCAAGATAAACACTTCAAATGGACTTCACAATATCTATTCGCAAATTTCCAACTTTCCATTCATCCAGGGTTTCAACCCTCTCTATTGAGATATCAAGAAAACACTATTCACATCACATGAAATCCAAGATAGTATCTGACATGTATTTACTACGCATTCAGATAAACAATCATTCATAATCAATAAGATTCAGATAGACAAATTTCTCTATTTAATTATACAATAATTTCAATCATAGCCAAAAATCCTAAATTTCAGTTTACTCTTATAACCTCGGTAAATACTTAGGGAATTCTCATTAAGATTGATTGTATCCATTTCTTATATGATTTTATCATCTGAAATTCATCAAAATAGAAGAATAATCCATTTCATATCATTTTACAAAAAGTAGATCAAAGGAGAAAATAGGGTTTGTTTGTTGCATACTAAGAAATTGAAGATTATTGATGATTTAACTAATTTTCATGCAGTCTACTATTTAAAGGAAGTTCCCACTCACCCTAAGGTATGAAAACATCTTAAAAATGCAGCTCATCCTGAAAAATCTTGATCTCATATCAAATCCCTAGCAATTCACCTGATTCTTCTTCCTTTCAACTCAGAAACCCTAAAAATGAGGGATTATGAAGAAAGAGTGAGAAAAGGGGAAGTTTTGATACCATTTCAGATCGAATCAGAGGAGGGATATAATCTTGACATGTGAGATAAAATTCACCATTAAAGTCTATGGAAAGAAGCAAAACTTACTTGATTTCATCATATCTTGGATAGAGAAACCCTAGATCAGCAATTCCACCACTTTCTCCTATCAAACCCTAACTCTCCCTCTCTCTCTCTAGGATTTCATTTCTCTAGAATGAATCATGAATTATGAGATCTACTAGTGTGTTAGGTTGACCATATAGAGCAATTTGAGTTGCTTGGTGAATTGCACATTGACCCCTCACTAAACTTTTTCTTATTTCAGTGGATTTTTCTATCATAAAAAGTTATTGTAATTTGTATATTTTAGAGATCAAACCTTCTCCAAAAATTATTAACATTTACCGTGTTGTTTTTAATTTAGTTATAAATCTTAATTTACAATTTTAGATCATTCAGAGCTACCATTAAATAAATAAAAATATAATAGTGCGTTGTTATCTAGAAATCTACATAACAGTCAGTTGAAGAGAAAATACCCCAAAATGGCCATGCTAGCTACCACGGTCGTGCTAAAATGGACCCATCACAGCTGTGCTTCCTACCATGGCCATGGTGCATTGGTTTCATCAAATTTGAGTACAAACGTTGGTCAACAGTTCAATTCTTTCAAAACGGTCGTGTGGAGTAGCATGTCTGTGCCACCAACGACCTAGCACGGCCATGCTACCCACCACGGATGTGCTATCCAAGCCTCCAACTACTATTTTCATTGTCCTATTCCTAAATCTCTCATTCCTTCCCGACATAATCCTATTTGGTGAAAACCCTAATTTCAATCGACTAGGGTTTATATTTTCTCAAACCCTAATTATACAAAGTGATAGCATACTTGGAGTTCTCATTAAGTTTAACACATCATAATTGAAATACCATCCTTAATCATATTTAATCAATGACCAATATAACTAACCATGTAGTCATCCACATAAAACCTAACTTACCAATTAAGCCCAGATACGGTCATAACAATTCTTCCCCCCATAAAAAGGTTTTTCCCCCAAAACATTAATATGCAACCAAAGTACATTCAAGGTTTATTTTAAGCTTCTAAAATCTTACATGTCATTATATTTTTGTATTTCATACTTGAATGTAGTTTTTCAACATGAAGTTCTTTATTTCTTTTCTTATCACGGCATGTTTGAAATAGTTCCCAATTATATCAAATGAATTATCTATACCACAATCAATCATAGGATAGAGAGAGAAACAACCATTTGAATATTTTCATACTCTTGAGGTGTTACCTCAACATTGATAATCTGATCCAACTATCTCAATTCTTATGGCTCAATATGTACTATTGTTATGTATTACCTCTAAGTCATAGAGAGTTCACCATGTTGTTTTGAATTTTACAATTGTGCTACTCAAATAGCAAAATAGTCTTGAGTTGGAAGACTAAATTCAACAACAATTGTACAATACTAAGATGGATTACTGTTATGAATGACTTAAACTAGCATACACCTTTAATTAACATATTGCTTGCACATGTACAACTGAAATCATATGTAAAAAAATATTATATCCCTTAGTATACCTTCAACAAATTATACTTCTAAAAACAAATTCACATATTACTAAAAGCCATTGTTTTCTCTTATCACTCTCCTCATTCATTACAGCTTACTTTTTGCTACTTATCCTTCTCATTTTAATCATGTAGATTAAACATCCTTAAAATTGAAACATACAAGGTACGAATAGATTATTCATCATTCTTTCTATCACTGCAAGAATTTATTTCATATCGCACTTCACTCATAGTGTATTTCTCCTTTTGTTCAAAACACACCTCTTATATTTCAAATCTATTTCTTATCCTTTTATCTGAATCATTTCCAAATTGTTTATCTACCTTTCATATTAGCTACCTTTAAACTATGGATTACTATCAGTGCTAGTTTACTTCTCATAGTACTAATCTCATGATCTTATTTTATAGATATGCTAGTATTCAAGGTCAAATCACTAATGACATCCCTTGAACTTCTACAACTCTAAACATTCTAGAGTTTGGTCCTTATCAGTAACATGTTGTTATTGTGGTGTGACTTTCCTCCCTTAATTTGAAAGTCAAACTTTGGATCTCACAAGTTTTACTAAAGTCTTTCTTATCTTATCAATTTAATTTCCTTTCTCTTACTTGGCCATTCAGATAGATTACATTCTCAATTTACCCTGCTAGGGTTTCATCATCATATTATGTGTCATTATTACATTCACTTGGTGTCTCTACCATGGCGGTTATGCATCATATATGATTCATTTTCTTATCACTTCATTCCTACCTTGCTCTCATTAAGGAAGATATGAAAGAGAAGATTATTTTGAGACTTAGAATTCTTATCTTCAAACATTCCCTTAATAAATTTCTCATATGTAGGTTTAATTGGTTATCAACAAGGATACTTGACTAATTAGCACTTTCTTGAATGTCACAACCTCTTTCTTTTATAATATATATTATTCCATCGTGTTTCAAACCCTTCATTACTTTCCATAAGCCTCTTACCATATACTACTCTTCCACCTGGCATCTTTAACTTCTACTTTTCTCTTATGATCATGTATACCATGTTGCACATATTTCTTTTTATCCTTTTACTAATGTGAAGTTGAAATTCTAAATCAATAATCTCTCTACTAGTTTCACCTCATGTTTAATACATTACATATCCTTCATTTTAAATCAAATGGCTCATGCATGTGTCAAACTTAGTTTCTCTTTCAATCAAGTTTTTTCCTTCCTGAATATAGTCTAACTTTGTATGACTTATTCATTTGTTAAGCTACACTTTTGTTCTTCTTTTAGAAACTAGTTTGTTGTTCTATAGAAATTTGGAATCTAAAGGTATCAAGGATGAATGTATTAAACTTCATAATAAAGTTATACATTCCATTCTCTCAATTATATCATAACCCTCATTCCTTAATCAAGCTCATCATTTCTAACATTTCTCTTTGTTTCAACTAAGTTTGTTGTCCTAGTCTTATGATTTACATGTTCACCTAATTCTCTTTATTTTAACTCTTCTGAAGACTCTTGACTTCTATGTACTTATCGTATACTTAACTCTTTTCTTCTATTTTCCCTTTACTTTGGAGTACATAAAAGCATTGTACTCAATTATATGATCCATTTCTCATGATTGATTCTTACTATCTTGACCCTTATATACTTTTCTCATATCCTTTCCATATTTCATATTTAGATTTCATATAATACTAATCATTAAACTTAATCTGAACCTTATTTAGTGTTCCTTTATTCCCAATTAAGGGTTTCTCATATGAGGCCCAAAAGTTGGATCTCAGATATCAGTTCCAATTAATTATTAGCTATTCTAATCTTTTTCATATGTTTCAACATATTAGTGTATGTACATTCTCACTATGATGTGGGTTTAATTTATCTAGAGTCTACTCTTATTATATTTTCAATAGGAGTCATTAGATCCTAGTAACGCACACTGCCAGTCAGACCAGGATGAACCTGCAGTCCTGAAGCCAAGAGCTACTCAAGATTAACCAACTCCTATTAATGTAAAACATGTGGAGAGAATATCTACTCAGGGTAAATTCATTTAAACATAACTTATGGTCTACTTGATATAAAGAATAACTAAATCAACTTCATGATACACAAAAATTTAAAAGAACCATACATATTCTACAAACTGATAATATGAATACATATTTAAGAGCATTTCTATTGATCTCCAATTAAAGAAGCAATATAAAGAAAGATTTGTATCACATTCTATGTTTATCTCTTACTCCTTCATTACTTTCCAGTCTCCTAACCCTATGATTTCTAAGGTTTCTCTCTAGCCCATCCTCCCACTGCATGCCTGGCCAAGGCATTCAGAGAAGAATAGACAGAGTAGCTTGAAACTGGTCAACCTAGGTATCCAGATACTAGGCTAGGGTATCCATATACCCAGACTTCCCAGAGCTATCCACACACCACCTCTTAACTGCCACACTTATAACTATGACTTTCTATCCTAATGGTCCCTGACGACTCAGCCTAAACTCTGATACCAAAAGATGTCGCACCTGCATCCCACGATTACCACTAATCATGAAATTAGGGCATAAGTTTGAGGATTATACTTAATACAAAGTTCACTCCCATACTTTTTCTTCTTTTTCTTTATTTCATTTCAAACTCTTTGTTTTCTCGCATCCAATCACATAAACAAACTTTACAAGAGAAATAAACTTGTATTACTCTAATATGATCTCAACATTAATGATACACATCCATACATTCATTATGTTTCTCACACTTCTATGTACATACGACATGACAATCAGATACATTCTCTCTTATCAAAGAAACAAAGATACAAAACATCAGTTACAACTCTCTCAGATCTGGACAAGGACCTAGAGTGACAGGGACCGACTGAACTTAACTAATCTCATACTTAAGTCATGTGGTAGATCTACTCTGATGCTTTGACCTTCTTCAAGACCACGTGGTTTCCCTAAAAATTGTGAGTAGAGGGGTGAGCCTACTCGCTCAGTGAATGAGTACTTCAAAGAAATAGTTTAAAGCACTTATATAATTACAAATATATTGCCGAGCAACTGATACCAATTATAACAACAGTAAACTTTAAATAGTCTAATCATTGACAATCATAGATATTGCATGATACTCTAGATATCTACAAGAGTGAATCAATATATTAACATGCTTGATTAATCTCAAAGAGAACTAATAACTCAAAAACATACAAAGGATAATTGAATAACTTCACACACGTGTTTAACCTCTCATTCATCTTATTATGCCCTGAACCCCCATGAGGTGTACCACAACATGTGAAAGAATCGCAGCAAGCTACGATCTCACTGTACAAGGCTTAGAAGCATGCCCGGGTTCCTAAGCATTTCTCTCGAGTAAGACCCCGTCTACAGTGGGCCTCGACACATCTGCCTCTCGACAGCTAATGGGAGCGGTCGTATATCTCAGACTCCACCTCTCAACCTGGGTACTCAGGCGGTGAGTTAAAGCCCTCAGGCTTACTATGCATCAGTGGACCTATTGACCACTGATCACTTACAACATGTAACACAGGTACCACTGGCATCCCAGTTGGTGTTGGGTACCATACAACTATAACGAGTCTGCCCTACTGGTCAAGACCCCTGCACCCTACTAGTGCGCTCCGTCTTACCTCGAACTAAACTACCTCCAGTCAGGAAATCGTTTCCTCTCCATAATGCAGGCCTCATCCTGTGAGGATTCTATAGTGTTTAGGGCATCTAAATGTCTAATTCACTCTTTACATTCACAATTCAATCATCATATCAACATATCTTAGTTTAGCTCTGTAAACCATTCGTTTCATAGACCATATGATAACATTTACCACAATTGAACTGGTAAGCATCACCACATCTCATACTGAGAACATGGTAATAATAATACTTGATTCATTGAACACCCTATCCTTAGGGTTTCATTTACCTCATTCACTTATCACATGGCTCTCATAAGGATTTCATGCGACATAAACATTCACTGAATAAAGCATGCTTTAGTAAAGAAGTGAAATCACTCCTCTACTAGAAAGAAAAGATCACATCCCTTGAAGAAAACACCACATAAAATTTTTGCCAAAGGGATGGAGACCAATTCAATCAACATGTATGTATCATTACACAATGAGTAACAGAAGAAAATATCATTATCTAACAATTTACAAAGCTTGATACAAAATACATCACTTCACCACATATGGGTGTCCAAAAGGAAAACTAAACATATAAGCTAAAGATCAAGCTGAGGGTCATCTAACCACCTCTTCAGGTCTCCCAAAAGCTCAGCTACAAGGTTGATGTCAAGGTCGCCTCTCCTTGGTCAAACCTGGGGTTGGAAGCATACCCCACAAAAGAAGAGAAGAAAATAAGTACATCAGCAAAAAGTTGGTATGTGTATGCTAAATGAAACTTTGAGCAATTTATGAATTAAGGACATCAAATGTAAAATGATTCCCATACAAGAGACAAAGACTACCCACACGGGCATAAAAGAAAGGAGTCATAACAAAAGGGATACTTGCCATAAAACAAAACAATAAAGAATGTGCAATACTGGCACATAAAGAGAGTAGGGCACACACCCCACAATCATAATCAATAACCTACATGCATGTGAGATAAACATAGGCCTAGAACAATATAAACACAAAGGTGGCCAAGCACAAACTTGAACCTGATAGAGAAAGGAATATTGCCGATCTCCAAAATATAATAAATTGAGTATGGATTACTACCACACTTGGGTATAGAGAAGTGGTTTACTACCACCCTCCTAAATAAACAATAGGGGATTACGGCCCCAAAACCAAAGTAATTTACACTACTCTAGTGCTACTGAATTACATAGCATGTATAATGTAGAGGCAAGTAGACAAGTATGGTCAGAATAATACAATGTTGCCATCAAACAATGGACAACACAAACATATAAACATCCGCTACAAAGAGGGCACATAACATTATTTAAAACCAAAATGCACCAAGGTACAAGATAAGAGTCCAAGAGAATATCCATGATCACAAGATCAATAACAAATAAGGTAGTTTACATGAACCATGATATAAAGAGAATAAACATATGTGTAGGCAAAAGTCAAAAGAATGATAAAGTATGTGAATTGCTCAATATGGATGAATAAGGGATACAACATACCTCTCACAGAGTCTAAACTGCAAAGCACTCCTAGATCCATGTCTAGGTCACCAGAGGCCTATTAAACACATATACAGATTTTGTATCAAAAACATACTCATTAACCAAACCCTAAAACCATATTTCTATATATGTTTGAATTAGGTTATGAACACCATTCCATATTTTAGTTTATATTATTAGGAGTTCAAAAACATATTTTATTATATTTTTCTGACTTATACATAATTAGTTATGGTTTTTACAAGTTAATTCATCCTTAATTAGATCCATTAAAATAATCTCTATAAAACATTAGATTCAGGAGACAAAATCAATACCATTAAAAATCTTGCATTTTTCTAAATCCAACAAGTATTTTATTATAATTTTTCGACAACCACAGCAAAAGTTATGAATTTTATACAATCGACCAATCAAAATTCACCAAAAAGCCAAATAGATAGGTCGAGAGAGAGAGAGAGAGGGCCACACGCTGACTTGGCCCAATCAGACCCGGCCAAGTCAGGGGTCAAAGGCATGGCCTTGACTCGCCCAAACAAAAGAAAAGGAAGGTGAAATGACAAAAATTCCCTTATGCGAGAAATACAGCAAAGAAGGCAAAGAGAGGGGTAAAAGCATCAAAACACCATGATTCATCCCTTTCCTTCACCTGTGCCATGGCGATGAGCAAGCAGTAGCTTGCTTGCTGCAATTTTGGGCAAAATCACAATACTCCACCAAACTCGATGCTCGGATATGCGAAAGAAAGAAGAAGAAAATCCAAACCTTAAGAACCCAACAATTTTGTCGAAGATGATGTGTAGAGGATGAGAGGAGCGCCGCAAAGCTTGCACTAAAATGAGGTAGCCCACGGCCAAACAGAGCTTGAGCAACGAAATTGAGAAGGGAGGAGATTTTTGCGGCAAGATACAAAGGCATAGGGACCCCTATATATAGGTGAGCTTAGGGTTAAAGCCAAAACTGATTTGGCCATGGAAAGAACAAAGAAGGAAGGTTGGGCGTTTGCAAAACACTTGACCATAGGTCGCGATTTATGAACCAAAAGATGTGGAATCTTAAATGCAACGTGTGGGCATAGAAATTGTTCGATTTTATTGAGAAACGACTAAGAAATCACAAATCGAAAATCTAGCTTTCACGATGCTACAGTATGCACCAACTTAAGGAGGAAGATGACATTTTTATGGTTGCCAATCTAATTTGGAGTATAGTTCTTATTCAATTATTTAACTTTTCTCTTTCCTTATGTGAGGGTTCAAACAAACTCCATATAAATCCAAGTTTGGTAGGATTACTGATTTTGGGGTGAGGAATCCAAATATAAAATTTGATTTACCTTTTGACAACTTTTAAAGTGTCAAATAAATTAATTACTATTTTCTCTTTCCTCCTTCATTAATGACAGTAGGATTTTCCAAAAATTATGAAACTTGACCCAAAAGTCATATTTAACATTTTGCATACGTATTTTCCATTATTTCCATTTGGTGAAGTTGTTTATTATTTTAAATAATAAGTTGAAAGTTTTACACACGTTCTCTCTCCTAAATTCACCTTCTAATCAAATATTTTCCAAATTGAGTCAAAATTCATCCAAAGGTCAATCTTAACATATATAACAAGAATTTGGTATTATTAAATTTTTTGAAGACTTTTATTATTTATTTAATTCATTTAAATTTTATCACTTATTTATCCTTTTAATTTATTAGAGGCATCTTAGAAACGTTATAAAATGTAAAACTTGGCCTATAAGAAATACAAAACGTGTGGAACATTATTTTGTCATTAATTTATTTTTTTCAACATACATTTAATATTTTTTTGTCTTTAAGTCATTTTCTCTCACATGAATAAAATAAAATATTTAACATTGATCAAATTAGATGAAAATTCACATATAGACTCATTTTGACATTTAGATTATGAATCCAAGATTATTTTCCTCTTTTGGAGTCATTTATTATTTTATTTAATATTTGTAAGGAAAAATACCCTTTTCTTTTCTAAATAAACTAGATATGATTATTATTATCCTAAATTGCTGAAATTTTTCCTCCAAGCCAAGGCATATCTCAAGAAAATGAATATGAGGTTATTATTATCCAAGCAGTTTTCCTTTTAATACATTATCCATTATTTCTATTATTTCTATCATTAATCATTCCAATATCTCATTAATCATGTTTTAAGCATTATCTTTGATTACCTTTTTCTCTTCCTTGCCCCCTAAGGCATAGGAATAATCTAGAAAGAATCTACACCACCATTATCCCACATAAGATAATTCATTTCATATTTTGTGGAATTATAACTCATTATTCTCAATTATGGACACTTTGCCTTTTATGCACATATCTTATGTACCTTTTATTGATTTTATGATTAATTTGAAGGCACTGGGTAATATTAATTTATATTCTACATTTTAATGTGATTTATTCTTGCATTAATATATTTAAGATCACTAAAGAGCATATACTAATCCTTGTTTGGTTGAACCTCTGAAAACTAAGGGTTCTAAGCTATTAACCCTAGAATAAGATTAAGTCCTAGGTTTCAGTATGTTACAGCATACCACCCCTTAAAGAGATTATGTCCTCAAAATCTAAACAACTATCTACCACCCCTTAAAAGATTCATCCTAATAAGTCATAAGGTTTCCTGCACAAGGCAAGGATACTAGGTATAAGAAACCTAAGGTAAAGGTAAACATCCTAAAGGAGACGGGTTTGAAATAGTTAGATAACCGACTACTAGTGGCTCTGATACCATGATGTAAAGAAGTGAAATCACTCCTCTACTAGAAAGAAAAGATCACATCCCTTGAAGAAAATACCACATAAAATTTTCACCAAAGGGATGGAGACCCATTCAATCAACATGTATGTATCATTACACAATGAGTAGTAGTGGAGAATATCATTATCTAACAATTTACAAAGCTTGATACAAAATACATCACTTCCCCACATATGGGTGTCCAAAAGGAAAACTAAACATATAAGCCAAAGATCAAGCTGAGGGCCATCTAACCACCTCTTCAGGTCTCCCAAAAGCTCAGCTACAAGGTTGATGTTGAGGTCACCTCTCCTTGGTCAAACCTGGGGTTGGAAGCATACCCCACAAAAGAAGAGAAGAAAAGAAGTACATCAACAAAAGTTGGTATGTATATGCTAAACGAAACTTTGAGCAATTTAAGAATTAATGACATCAAATGTAAAATGCTTCCCATACAAGAGACAAGTACTACCCTCACGGGCATAAAAGAAAGGAATCATAACAAAAGGGATACTTTCCATAAAATAAAACAATAAAGAATGTGTAATACTGGCACATAAAGAGAGTAGGGCACACACCCCACAATCATCATCAATAACTTGCATGCATGTGAGATAAACATAGCCCTAGAACAATATAAACACAAAGGCGGTCAAGCACAAACTTGAACCTGATAGAGAAAGGAATGATGCCAATCTCCCAAATATAGAGAAGTGGTTTACTTCCACCCTTTAAATAAACAATAGGGCATTATTGCCCCAAAACCAAAGTAATTTACACTACTCTAGTGCTACTGAATCACATAGCATGTTTAATGTAGAGGCAAGTAGACAAGTATGGTCAGAATAATATGATGTTGCCATCACACAATGGACAACACAAACATATAAACATCCACTTCAAAGAGGGCACATAACATTATTTAAAACCACCATACACCAAGGCACAAGATAAGAGTCCAATATAATATCCATGATCACAAGATCAATAACAAATAAGGTAGTTCACATGAACCATGATATCAAGGGAATAAACATATGTGTAGGCAAAAGTCAAAAGAATGATAAAGTAGGTGAATTGCTCAATATGGATGAATAAGGGATACAACATACCTCTCACAGAGTCTAAACTACAAAGCACTCCTAGATCCATGTCTAGGTCACCAAAGGCCTATTAAACACATATACAAATTTTGTGTCAAAAACATACTCATTAACCAAACCCTAAAACCATATTTCTATATATGTGTGAATTAGGTTATGAAGATCATTCCATATTTTATTTTATATTATTAGGAGTTCAAAAACATATTTTATTATATTTTTTTGACTTATAGATAATTAGTTATGGTTTTTACAAGTTAATTCATCCTTAATTAGATCCATTAAAATAACCTCTATAAAACATGAGATTCAGGAGACAAAACCAATACCATTAGAAAGCTTGCATTTTTCTAAATCCAATGGGTATTTAATTATAATTTTTTGACAACCACAACAAAAGTTATGAATTTTATACAATCGACCAATCAAAATTCACCAAAAAGCCAAATAGATAGGCCGAGAGAGAGAGAGAGAGGGCCACACACTGACTTGGCCCAATCAGACTCGGCCAAGTCAAGGGTCAAAGGCATGGCCTTGACTCGCCTAAAAAAAAGAAAAGGAAGGTGAAATGACAGAAATGCCCTTATGTGAGAAATATAGCAAAGAAGGCAAAGAGAGCGGTAAAAGCATCAAACCACAACGATTCATCCCTTTCCTTCACTCATGCCATGGCAGTGAGCAAGCAGCAGCTTGCTTGCTGTGATTTTGGGCAAAATCACAATACTCCACCAAACTCGATGCTCGTATATGCGAAAGAAATAAGAATAAAAATCCAAACTTGAAGAACCCAACAATATCGTCGAAGATGATGTGTAGAGGACGAGAGGAGCGCCACAAAGCTTGCACTAAAACGAGGTAGCCCACGGCCAAACAGAGCTCGAGCAACAAAATTGAGAAGGGGGGAGATTTTTGCGACAAGAGATGAAGGCATAGAGATCCCTATATATAGGTGATCTTAGGGTTAAAGCCAAAACTAATGTGGCCATGGAAAACACAAAGAAGGAAGGTTGGGCGTTTGCAAAACACTTGACCATAGGTCACAATTTATGAACCAAAAGATGTGGAATCTTAAATGCAACGTGTGGGTAAAGAAATCATTCGATTTTGTTGAGAAATGACTGAAAAATCATGTATCAAAAATCTAGCTTTCACGGTGCTACAGTACGCACCGACTCAAGGAGGAAGATGCAATTTTTATGGTTGTCAATCCAATTTGGAGTATAGTTCTTATTCAATTATTTAACTTTTCTCTTTCCTTATTTGAGGGTTCAAATGAACTCCAAATAAATCCAAAGTTGGTAGGTTTATTGATTTTGGGGTGAGGAATCCGAATATAAAATTCGATTTACCTTTTGACAAATTTTAATGTGTCAAATAAATTAATTACTATTTTCTCTTTCCTCCTTCATTAATGACATTAGGATTATTCAAAAATTATGAAACTTGACCCACAAGTCATATTTAACATTTTGGTTACGAATTTTCCATTATTTCCATTTGTTGAAGTTGTTTGTTATTTTAAATAATGAGTTGAAAGTTTTACACATGTTCTCTCTCCTGAATTCACCTTCTAATCAAATATTTTCCAAATTGAGTCAAAATTCATCCAAAGGTCTATCTTAACATTTATAACATTAATGTGGTGTTATTTTATTTTTTTGAATATTTTTATTAATCATTTAATTCATTTAAATTTTATCACTTATTTATGCTTTTAATTTATTAGAGGATCTTAGAAACTTTATAAAAATGTAAAACTTGGCCTATAAGCAATACCAAATGTGTGGAACATTATTTTGGCATTAATTTATTTTTTTCAACATATATTTAATATTTTTTTGTCTTTAAGTCATTTTCTCTAACCTAAATAAAATAAAATATTTAACATTGATCAAATTAGATGAAAATTCACACATAGACTCATTTTGACATTTAGATTATGAATCCATGATTATTTTCCTCTTTTGGAGTTATTTATTATTTTATTTAATATTTTTAAGGAAAAATACCCTTTTCTTTTCTAAATAAACTAGACATGATTATTATTATTATCCTAAATTGGTGAAATTTGGCCTCCAAGCCAAGGCATATCTCAAGAAAACAAATATGAGTTTATTATTATCCAAGAAGTTTTCCTTTTAATACATTATCCATTATTTCTCTCAATAATAATTCCAACATCTCATTAATCATGTTTTAAGCATTATCTTTGATTGCCTTTTTCTCTTCCTTGCCCCCTAAGGCATAGGAATAATCTATAAAGAATCTACACCACCATTGTCCCACATAAGATAATTCATTTCATATTTTTTTGGAATTATAACTCATTGTTCTCAATTTTGGACACTTTGCCTTTTATGCACATATCTTATATACCTTTTATTGATTTTATGATTAATTTGAAGGCATTGGGTAATATTAATTTATATTCTACATTTTAATGTGATTTATGTTTGCATTAATATATTTAAGGTCACTAAAGAGCATATACTAATCCTTGTTTAGCTAAACCTCCAAGAACTAAGGGTTCTAAGTTATTAACCCTGGAATAAGATTAAGTCATAGGTTTCAGTATGTTACAGCTTTCAACAAATCATATACAATCAATATAGGTATGAAATCTTAGAACTGAGCTGAATTTGGGTTTCAATGCCATTCACTAAGATGTCATGCATCAAGAATAACATTGAATAAATAAATTCTATGATGTCAAGATAAACACTTCAAATGGATTTCACAATATCTATTCGCAAATTTCCAACTTGCCATTCATCTAGGGTTTCAACCCTGTCTATTGAGATATCAAGAAAACACTATTCACATCACACAAAATCCAAGATAGTATCTGACATGTATGTACTCCGCATTTAGATAAACAATCATTCATAATCAATGAGATTCAGATAGATAAATTTCTCTATTTAATTATACAACAATTTCAATCATAGCCAAAAATCCTAAATTTCAGTTTACTCTTATAACCTCGGTAAATACTTAGGGAATTCTCATTGATATGGATTGTATCCATTTATTATATGATTTTATCATCTTAAATTCTTCAAAATAGAAGAATAATCCATTTCATATCATTTTACATAAAGTAGATCAAAGGAGAATTTAGGGTTTGTTTGTTGCATACTAAGAAATTGAAATTTCACTTCCCTCCATCTTCTCAAGCATCACTCCTCCATCTTCTCCTCCATCACTCCTACCTCTCCACCTTCTCCGTCCTCAATTGAAATTTCACTTCCCTCGCACAATTCATCTCATGCGCACTCATTCTCTCTTCTTCCCCAATCATGCATCTCCCCCCCCCCATTTCGCCCAACACTGCCCCTCCCCATTCGTGTCCTAGACTCTTCTCCTGTCCTCAAGCATCAATCCTCCATATTCTCCTTTAGCACCACCCTTCTCTTCTTAACGCATTCATCCAGTAGCCTTAGGGGCTGCTCTTCTTCTCGGTGGCTCCGCCCAGCAGCCTTAGGGAGAAACTTCTCACTCTTCTATTGAGAGGCTCCAGTCATCACCCTAGATGTTTTGCAGGCCCTAAAGCCAATGCCTCAAGTTCATCATACCTCAGTGACCATTCATCTCCCTTTGGTAATGGTCGACTCTAATATGTCTCTGATCATCTTCAGAGTAGCAATCTATTATCCTTCCATCTTAAAACATCTTCACCATAGTGATATTACCATCTCCGTTCATCCCTGGATCTTATCTCTATGGTAGGTAAGTACTCATTGCATCGAAGATGGATAAATTCATCTATCTGGTAATATTTTTATTATATAGATCATGTATTTGAGGTTAAATGTATTGCGGATGTATGTGAAACAAATATAAGTGGTGCTAAAGACTCTCTCTAGGCTTTCACAATCACGGGTTGTTGATGTTTTTTATTTCTTTATGCATTTATTGACTCATAGGAAATTTCCAAATTTTGAATATCATTTTTGCTGCATTCCATACAGACTCATAGGGAGTTATGTTCTATTGGATCTCATCTGTTATGTAGATTTTGTACTGTCTAATATATAAACTTTATAACTTAATTTACCAAATGTTGTTGATATTTGTAACTGCTCTTTATTGTTAGCAGGTGCCAGGACATCTGAATCCATATTGGTCTCTTAGAATTATTAAGCAAATGATCTGTAAGAGCATAATAAACAAATACACCCCTGCAATCCGCTTATTGTAATCATTCATGGATGGCCAGATTCAATTTCCTTTACAAGATATTTAAAGTCACTGGCATTTCTTGCATCTTTGGGATACAATCTGCTTATCGTAAATAATAGGTTAGCATCGTCTATTCCCAAACCTGCTTATATGAACTCTTCCTTAAATTCTAATGAATGAACTCTCTTAATACTTTTCAGCGATCATACCTACACCACAAATTAGTTGATGTTGTTCCCTTGTATAATCAGTAGACGATGCATGCTTCTCTTCTCATCTAGATATCTATTTTTGTGTATCACTCTTGCCCTTATTCCTGAGACATAGCATCATGTTCTTTTTTATTGTTGTCCTTGATCCCCCAATGGCTTGTTAAAGGTTATCATAATTGAGTATTCTTACATGTTAGTAGGCTCTCTGATTTTACTTTTGCGTTATTGGGTTTCATTGTTCCTGAGGTAGCAGAGATTAAGTGATCAATATTCATTATGTGATTATGTGTGTGTATCTAAGGAGTGTAGGAATTTCCTAAGATTTTTTTTCTAGTATAACTAAAATTACTCTCAAAGCAACTGCCAATGTTTATACAGCTAGAATTAGCTTGGTAACTCTTATCGTGACCATGCATTGTCATCTTTGCAGAGGATAACAATCCCTGAAAATAAATGGCACCCTAGTTTCTAAAGAACTTACCCAAAGGAATCACAATGATGAGAAACCAAATTATCAAAAAGCTCAAGAAAGTGAATTGCAACAAAAAATGAGGATGCGCATAATTGAAGAGGAAATATTTCTGGCAAGTGTCGGTGAGGCTTTGATTGTCCCTAAGGATTGAAACTACCATCCTTTTGCTCTACTCTATCCCTATTATATGATATTTCCATACATGGTTGCCTCCCAATAAGAGGACCATTCTTCCACAAAGCCTAATGAAGACATTATATGGTTCAAGAAAGGCAAAGAAAAATCTATGGGGGAGTTTTGGTATTGTTTTATTCAGGTTCATTCTGTAGCTTGCTTTTACTGCTAATTTAAAATCATTAACTAAAAATTCATGTAGCAGGTAGATAAATTTATTCACATAAAGTCTAACTTACCTTTTTCATTTTGATGTATGTACTGATTGACTGCAACATTCACACTACATAATAGTCATCATTGACATCACGAGGTCAGAACATTGAGGTATGTCTCTCATCCTAAAGTTTGGGACTGAAAATTGAAAATCTCGTGCTACTTATATATGATCCAAATGTGGATTCATTAATGATAGTAGCCTCCTACTGAAATATGTAGCAATGCATAATAAAACATGTACCTAGTAAGGGTGATTTGATCATGCAACTATTTTGTTGGTAACGTGCCATAATATGCTTTTTGTTGATATGCTAGTCATTTTCTTGCCCCTACTTTATCTGTAGTCTAGCTAGCACTCTATGCAAAATTGATGTATCCATGAATGTTGATATATTTTCTAGCATGCTGGTTCTAGTAGGTTTCTGGCTTCCTCATGTGTCCCAATTGTACCTAGTTAGTTGATTAGTTTCTACCACAAAGTAGAAGCACTAAAGAGGAGGATAAGAAAAGGTAGTAGCACAGACAGAGGAGAATAAAAAAGATTTAATAAATGGTAAAAATGGTAGAAGGAATAAGGATAAGATGGAGGAGACATTATACGATATCCCTAATAAACATGCAAAGACATTAGGTGGATTTTTTGTGATAGGAAATCCTATACGGCTCAATTGAAACGGGGCACCACGATGAACATTATGCAACAACTGATGAGGATTTTGTGTCAGGAAGTATCACCCATGTAAGGTGAGGAGAATGGGAACTGGTGTTGGCAATCAGATATTGAGGATGGCTATTTGTGTGAGCGTGAGCAAAAATGTGATTGTTAGAATTCTTGTTGGATTCCATAGGGGTATTGTGTTTCTCTCTGTAGTAGTGTATGTAGAAAGCCTTTGTGTGGTGAGGCATTACTCCTGAGAGGGGGTGCAACAAGTCTTAATGTGAGATGAGCATGCTACAAGACAACTATATTGTGTCTTCAATTCGAGAGATGAGCACACTACAGCTGTATTGTAGGCTGTTGACAGAACATATAGAGGAAGAGTGGCATCAATTTTAAGTGATATGGGCTCAATATTGAACAACATGATGGTTCTTGCATCCAACATATATGATTAGGGGTTTAAGGTAAGATTCATTTATAACCTATACAATAGCAAATTAGAATTTTGTAATCCCAAGGTAAAGTTAAGCAAATCCACCATTACCATGATTGGTAGCTTGTTATCTTAGAATTCAACTTATTCTTAGCTAGTGTTCTGCATATGTAGACATGATAGGGATAAACTAGTTTGGCGTGTTTAAATATGCAATTCTAACATGAGGTTTTGTGGGCCAAATCAGCTAGTCTACTCCCTGATTTTGGTAGGTACGTGAAGTTTTTTCTCGCCAATGTCGAAGAGTGAGTAACTTCATTTTAGTATCTTGAGAGAAAATTGCAAGGATTGTACCTAAAACAACTACAAATGATAGCTACCAATCCAAGTCATGTTAATGAGATTTCATCAGTTATTGAGCAAGGTGTAGACAACAATATAGTGGAACATTATCCTACTACCACTATCAACTCTAACAAAGCTAGTAATCACCTTCCTTAGAGGAAAACACATCATGGTTCCAAGAAGCTAAAGAATGCATGAGAAAGTGATTCATTCATATTAGACAAATAGATCAACCCTAATGAAAAAAACCTCAAGCATGTCTTCAAGTTGATGAGGAAACCAAAACACTTTTCAGTCCAATCAAATCAATGGAATGGATCATGGAGATAATAGTTCTATAAAATTATATTGATAATTGTTGCTTCATTTTCCATCTATATATTAAAACCATGACAAAAGAATAAGTTAGTCCAGATTTTCTAGATTTGCAAGCAAGGATGGTATTAGCATTTTGGCAGAATGGTTGAGTCAAGCAGTGTGAGTAGAACATACTACTATCATTCATTTTATTTTTAATATTTTGTTGTCAACTTCACCTATCAAATTATGTCCTTTACCTAATATCAGCTTTCTTTTGATGTGGCATTGTTTGATATCTTTTTTTATAGGTACTTTGTCACCATCTCCTCCATAAGGTTTTGTCTTTACACATATTCCATACTTCAAACAGTGGATAAATTGTGTATTTATGACATCCAAGTCTATCACTATGATTCTCGAGTTTGCTGAAATAGTACTTTGTAACTCGTGTTTTGGTAGGGTACTTTGTGTCTCCGATGTTCATAGATTGTGCACATACCAAGGTTTGATAATGATGCTGCATATTTTCTCAATGTTTATCTAGAGTTCAGTTATGCCATTCTTCTCAATTTCCCTATACACTATAGTCAAAATAATATTACTGTTCCCATCATTAATGTTGAGCTAAATTTGTTGACCACTTTGAACATGATGAAGTTCAGCCCATGATATTCATTGCTTATTTAATGACATCTTTGGATAATCATCTCTTACTTATATATACACTGAAATGCTAAATGTAGTCTGCTGTCACCTCAGGTCAACGTTATAACTATAACTCTATTTACTCAATTTCTAACTGTCATACTACAACATGTGATGTTAGATTTTGGACTAGTAGCCCAGGACTTTGTAAGAATCTGATACATATACAAATAGAGGCTATTCGAGCATTTGGGAAACTTTCAAGGTGTTTAAGAAAGCATTTTTTGGAAGCTCACGCTTTCTTCTCCTTCTCTTGCTTGAATGTTTTGTACATTACTTCTTTTTATATTATTTACATACTATATATAGTTGTGTGGATGATATATTTGTTATGGTAATAGATCTTCTTTACTAGAAGAATCATCAACGGCTATGAGTATACATGTTTTTTGAGGGATCTAAGTTTACCTTCAATATTTATAAGATTGGTTATACTCTGTAGAGATTCTTCAAAGTATCTAATCATTTGAATATTGCTCTTGAGTTTTATGCTATGTGAAAAGAGAATATTGACAGTAATGCTTTATCTAAGGCTTACAGAGTCTCACTCTACATTGATCCCTTCACTAGTACTATCAAAATTCTCTTAATCCTGAAATTCCTCCTAACAATAGTCATCAATGTTTCTCTCCTTTATTAGTACCATAACCTTTGATACCATTTCATAATTTTAGCTCACCAGAATTATAACGATAAGCACAATTACATTATAAGCCACACTAGTATATATTTTAGAATGATTGAATAGTTTGTTTTATTTTGTAATTTACTATAGAGATGTGCCCATTTATTGTTTTTACTATGACAAGTGTGATTAACACAATGGCAGTTGACTGATGGAGAACTTTTGGTCATTATTTAGTATTTGGTTTGTTATCCATAGCTTCAAGTTTCTCTTGTGACACCTTTTGGTCAATCCTATAAAGATATTTGACTTCTAGCTCTAGATGCTACCCATGGGAGACACTTATTAGATTTTCAATTGATGTTTCGAAGTCAGGGTGTTGCAGATAACATTCAAAATATTTAGTGCAGATTATGAAAGTTTGGTTGATATAGAATATATGTAGGCACGTTCCTACTAATTTTTAAACTTCTCAAGATCTAGCAACTAATTTTGTGTTCATTCTACAAGATCCATTTCCTACATGATCAATGGATGTCAAGTTGGAGGTAGGTCACAAACTGGGTATTTCTATTTATGTTTTAATTAAGTTCTTTCCTACACTAGTTACAAGGTTACAAGATGATATGAAGTTATGGTAATTGCAGTCATGTTATTTACAAGATGATACAAATTTACATGATATATGCAACTAAGAAATAGGCAGAACTTAGGTTAACACACTACAATATCTGTCTACTTTTTACAATCATTTATATTTAGGATTAAATTTGTACATCAAGATTTTTGTTTTATACACTTTCAGAATTCTTAAAATATAGTCATACATGTGTATTTTCTTGAGATACCCAAACAATTCATTATTGACTTTGTAACCAAGATTAGTCTATATTGCTATTGCAATTGATTTTATTTTCTCTATGTCTCTGTCACTCACTCTCACCCCATACCATCACCCCACCCTGCCACTCATCCATTCTCCCCTAAATTATTAAAACATTCAGACCCCAACCTTGTATCAATGCAAACATTGATCCAATAAACTTCAACTTGTACTACATAAATCCCACATGCACTTCTTTGACACGAATGAAATATGGTGACAATATTTATCACGACTTGTTTGTGTTTTTGTACCTTGGTGAGAAGGAATTAGTTGTCATGAACAAGGTTGATTGGGCACATGAGCATAGAGCATACTCATCAGGATACAGGTATTTCCATGTTGGATGTTGAATCCTCTGCTAACTATGCTTGCACTAAATGGTTGCCAACTATGGTTCCTTGTATCCAACTAGTGTTGACCCTTGTAAACAATCATCATGCATTAGGTTACATAACCACCATTACAAATTGATCACTATTTTCTCCACCACAATTGCTAGCTTCTGAAGGTGATGAAGTATATAAGTTACTATTTTCTATCAAGGAAGGACATGAATCTTTTTTCAAAACAAAGTTCAAAGTCAAACCTCTAATTTTATCTTTATTGAAGGAGAAGGCATTGACTACATCTCCTTGTAGGACTAACATAGTTCAGTAAATTTTTCTTTTTCTATATGTCCTCCCTAATAGAAAGTGTGTGATTTCGCTGCAATTTGCTTTTGCATTTATTATCTAGTTTGAGTGTTCTATATTGTGTTGTAGGTATGAATTGCTCGAACAGGGATCATATGGGTCAATGTAACCTAGTGTTAATTAGAACTAAATTGTGTGGCACAACAAGAATGATTCATGTAAGCTCTCCCCCCAGTTTGTTTCAAATATTTTCTTATAGGAGTACTTTGCAATTCGTTCTAATATTATTATTCAGTATGAAAACATAGTAGATTATATTTTTGCTCTTCTTATCTGAGCTCTACTAACTATTATATTTTGTCATGGGTCAGTCTCTTATATTGTTTCATATCCAGTTCTATGTTTGATGTTGCATGTTGTATTTGTGTTGGATGTCCTATAATGTTTAATTTTAAATACAATATTATTTGGATTACTTGTAGAATTTAACTCATTTATCATTCTGCATTAATATCATCCAAACCAGGGGTCTCATCAGTTTGAAACTAGGCACATGAGAAAGAGGACCATTACTTCCATCTCATCAATTTCTATCTTTGATGTTGCATGTTGTAATTGTGTTGGATGTCCTATAATGTTAAATTTTAAATACAATATTATTTGGATTACTTGTAGAATTTAACTCATTTATCATTCTGCATTAATATCATCCAAACCAGGGGTCTCATCAGTTTGGAACTAGGCGCATGAGAAAGAGGACCATTACTTCCATCTCATCAATTGCCGCAAGCTCATAAACCTTGGGTGTTGTTGAAGAGACCTATGAAGAAGGCAATGAAGGAGAGACTTATGCAGAAAAAGCATCTTCCAAAAAGGAGAAGAAAAAGAACGAGAAAGAAGTACAGGGCCAGGATGAAGAGGCTGCTCGTGAGTCCATAAAAATGAAGTAAGGTGATGATATGCAAAGGAGGGATGAGGAACATGAGGCAAGTGAGAGTTTTATAGAAGAAGAAACTCTTTCTAGGAAGGCTAAGGAACTTGAAGCATTATCCTAAGAATTTCATAAGTTGAACGGAGAATTTCATGTAGATGTTGAAGGCACTGTAGAGAATGAAATGCTAGAATGAAACCAGGACACACTTGTAGATTTTGTGCAAGCCTATACATTAGAAAATATGTTACCTTGGAAGATTAGTTATAGAGTTCAAATTACGCACTCAGGACTGCATCAATCACATAACATCGCTAGTAACTGAAAACTACTAGAGGGGGGGGTGAATAGAGTTTTATAGATAATTTAACAATTATTGAACTCAAACAACCACAATGAAAATATTGGACAAGGAGACACAAGGTTTAGAGTGGTTCCAACTATAGCAAATACTATAGCCGTCAATCCACTACCCGGTTGCTTACCCAACCGGGATTTGAAAAGAAATTTATTTTATTACCTCTTCAAGGAATTTACATAAAATACAATCTCTTTTCCTAAACCCTTCAAGCAGCCTTCACCTAGAAGTAATCGCCAACCTTGAAGCAGCCTTCCCTTGAAGTAGATGCACCAACTCCCGTTGCACCAGCCTTCTGAAGTAGCTTCCCTTGCGATAGCCTTCTTGAAGTAGCTTGAAGTCCCCTTCTCCACCTGAGAAGTCAACCCTCTCCAATCCGCAGCCTCCAACCCTAGGAGTAGCAAGGAGAGTACAAAAGATAAACAGGAACAAGAAAGGAAAAAGGAAATTACAACTTATCCTTTAAGCCCGAGGCTTGATATGCCTAGATCAAGCGTAAGATCTCCTAGCCAAGTATGTGAACTTGTGATTGCTGTGGGTAGGAGAATCTAGCCTATAGGACACGAGATTGAGCTAAGAAGAATGTAGGCCAATGATCACAGTGCTCAAATTGCTTGCAAAAGATTGCTCAAGTATGCGCAAGTGTATTCTCAAGTGTAACCAGTGAATTCTAGTGTCCTATGGCTTGTCCTATTTATAGGAATGGCCTAAGTATGCTTAAGGACGTTCTAGACAACTTCTAGGGGTTTCTAAGTGCTTAACTAGCCGTTAGGTACAAAGTTGTTGCTTTAACAACGGCTAATTAATTTATTCTACAGTTGCTGTCAGAGACCATCTCGGTCGACAAATGGTCGACCGAGACACCTACTCGGTCGAACTTTTGTCGACCGACAAGCTCTCTGGAACAAGTGATTTGCAACGTCTTTCTTCAACTACCAACTAACTTGTTTGTTGTGTCTAACGGCTACTTTGGATCTTTCTCGGTCGAGAAGATTGTCGACCGAGAGTGTCTCGGTCGAGGAGTTTGTCGACCGAGAATGAACCTGTTTCAAGGTTTCAATTTAAGCACTAATTATATGTGTGAGTGTGCAAAGGTGATTCTATTCAAATGGGATGACATGTCTAACTATGGTGTTTGGCTAGGGAAAATCTAACGCTTGATTTACATGCAAATCTAAGTACTTGTACATTATATATTTGTACAAGTTTTACAACATTGATTACATTGCATGAAAATATAACTAAGTAAGCTCTTGGATTTTCCCTTGCTACTTTGTCATCCTGCACACTCAAGTAGCTCGTTAGATTAATAAGAATGAAATGTTTGTCATCATCGAAACAAAGGGATTTTTAGATGTCCATTTAGCCAACAATCTCCCCCTTTTTGAAGATGACAAACATTTCCAAAATAAATATAAAACATATGAATTTCATACCTTTAAATTGCCTTATGTATCTTTTCCTCTTGTTTATAAAATGTGTGCTTATTATTCCCAATGAATTATGGAACATAAAGTCCAGTTCATTTGGGAATGTAGCAACTTTCAATGTAAAGCCAAGAGTATATTTATGAAACTCTTTGATTGAGTTTTTCATAAATACTAAGTTATAGTTTTATATATTTCTCCCCCTTTGTCATTTCAAAAAGATAACCGTTTTAATAAAAACTCCCCCTTAATTAGATATCCGTTTTGATAAAAACTCCCCCTTAATTAGATATCCCGTCAAATCTAAAAGATGTCCATTTAAAAGCCAAAATGAAACAAGTAAACGTATTTGTTTAAGAACCGCAGATATCAAAGAAAACATCTTCCAAAGGAGTAATAAGCAATTGCTTCCTAATGTTGTTGAATTGATCTAGTGGAAGCGGTTTTGTAAAAATATCAGCCAATTGATTTTCCGTATCAACATGATGAAGGGAAACATGATTCTTTGAGATGTGATCCCTTAAGAAGTGATGACGGATTTCAATGTGTTTTGCCCGGCTGTGTAAAATAGGATTGTGTGCTAAGTTTATGGCGCTCGTGTTGTCACAAAAAATAGGTGTAGATGAAAGATTAAAACCATAATCGCTTAATACATGTTGCATATAAAGCACTTGAGCACAACAAGACCCGGCTGCCATATATTCAGCTTCAGTTGTAGATAGGGCAACCGTATTTTGTTTCTTGCTAAACCAAGATACTAAGGCTCTCCCTAATAAGAAACAGCCACCACTAGTGCTTTTGCGATCAAGTCGAAAACCAGCATAATCTGCATCAGTATATGCTTTAAAATCCAAAGATTGTCCTTTTGGATACCATAAACCAAAACAAGTAGTACCAGCTAGATATCGAAGAATTCTTTTAACCGCTAGAAAATGAGATTGCATAGGTTGGGTTTGAAATCGAGCACAAAGACCAACGGAAAACATAATGTCCGGTCGAGAAGCAGTTAAGTATAGCAAACTACCAATCATGGCTCTATATAAGGAATCATCAATAGGTTCCCCATTTTCATCCTTATCAATTTTGATAGAGGTAGCCATAGGAGTAGTAGCATGTTTGCATTGATCCATCCCAAAACGTTTTAAAAGTTCTTTAGTATATTTTTCTTGGCTTATGAAAATTCCTGCATGTGTTTGCTTAATTTGAAAACCAAGAAAGAATGTTAGTTCACCCATGAGACTCATTTCAAATTCTTTTTGCATAATGTCACTGAATTGTGTGCATAATGAATCATTAGAAGCTCCAAAAATAATGTCATCAACATAAATTTGCACAACTAGGAAATCAGATGCATATGTTTTGAAAAATAAAGTAGAATCTGAATTTCCAATAGAAAAACCATTATCAAAAAGATATGTCTTGAGCCGTTCATACCAATTCCTGGGTGCTTGTTTTAGACCATAAAGTGCCTTTTTAAGTTTATAAACATGGTCACCTTTTTCTGGTATTTCAAAGCCAGGTGGTTGAGCAACATAAACTTCTTCTTGTATGATGCCATTGAGAAATGCACTTTTGACATCCATTTGATATAGCTTAATGTTTTTATGGGCAGCAATAGCTAGTAACATCCTAATAGCTTCAAGTCTAGCTACGGGTGCATATGTTTCATCAAAATCTATTCCTTCTTGTTGATTATATCCTTGTGCTACTAATCGAGCTTTATTCCTTATGACCTCTCCTGCCTCATTGAGCTTATTCCTAAAAACCCATTTAGTTCCTATGATAGTTTTGTCTTGTGGTTTAGGAACTAAATCCCATACATCATTTTTAGTGAATTGATTTAACTCCTCTTGCATGGCTACTATCCAGTAATCATCCTTAAGAGCTTCGGATACCTTCTTAGGTTCAATGATAGAAACGAAAGCCATGTTTGCAACATCTTTGAAGGAAGACCGAGTTTTGACTTTATCATTTGGATCTCCTATAATTAGTTCTTGGGGATGATCCTTGATAAGCCTAGGTGTGGGTTGTGTTTCAACTTGGGGATCGGATATAGGAATTTTCTCACAATCATTGGAAATGGTTATATTTTTGAATTGATTAGTGAGATTAATGATATCTAGATTTTCAAATTTCGATTCTTCATGAAAAGAAACATGAATGGATTCCTCAACTTTTCTAGAGATAGTGTTATATACTCTAAAGGCTTTGCTAGAAGTGGAATATCCCAAGAAGAATGCTTTGTGTGATTTAGAATCAAACTTGTCTCTATCATCTTTGGTATTTAAAATGTAGCATGTGGAGCCAAAAGTATGAAAGTAGTCAACTCTAGGTTTCTTAGAGTGTAATATTTCATATGGAGTTTTCTTCAAATGAGAGTGAACAGTTACTCTATTAAGCACATAACAAGCAGTATTTACAGCTTCATCCCAAAAGGTTTTAGGTGTATTGTGTTCAAGCATCATGGTCCTAGCCATTTCCTGTAGAGATCGATTTTTCCGTTCAACTATACCATTTTGTTGTGGGGTACGTGGAGCAGAAAAATTATGAGTATACCCTTGAGATGTACAAAAGGTCTCAAATGTATGATTCTCAAATTCGCCACCATGATCACTTCTAATGGTACAAATTTTATGTTGTAAAAGATTTTCAATCTTGGAACAAAATTGCATAAAGACATGAATAGTATCATCTTTAGTTGCAATAAAATGTACCCATGTATATCTACTATAATCATCAACAATAACAAAATAGTATCGTTTACCACCAATAGATTGTGTCCTCATTGGTCCAAATAAGTCCATATGAATTAATTCTAAGGATCTACTGGTGCTAAGTACATGTTTTGATTTAAAAGATGTTTTGGTTTGCTTTCCCATTGTGCAGGGTTCACAGTTTTCAACTTGATCAAAAGACAAAGTAGGTAATCCACGAACAAGATCATATTTCACTAACTTTTTAATAGCATGTGAACTAGCATGTCCTAGCTTTTTATGCCATAGTTGTAAGGTATTTTCATTTGTAAGCAAGCATTTACCTACTACTGATTTCATAGAGTTTGGTTTAAGGATATAAAGATTTCCAACTCTATTTCCTTCATAAACGACATTTGTAGTGTTTTCTATCAATAGTTTGCAGCAGGTTTTGTTAAATAACACATCATAACCACTATCACATAGTTGACTTACACTTATTAGATTATGATGCAATCCATCAACAAGTAGAACATTTTTAATTTCGAGATTTGTTCCAACATTACCTATTCCAACGATTTTTCCCTTACCATTGTCTCCAAAGGTGACCGTTCCACTTTTCTTTTCTTCAAAAGTTTGAAATGCGTCCTTGTTCCCGGTCATGTGTTTGGAACAGCCACTGTCAACTACCCATTCCTGCATTAGAATGTAGATTTTGGTACCCATGTGATGGTCTGATATGGTTAGAAACCTTTTAAGTGCTTATAAAAGTTCTGAGACAATTGTTCGACCGATATTTGTCTCGGTCGACAATTTGTCGATCGAGCAGGTTACTGTATCACAAGCAAGAAACACAGAAAATTTCTCGGTTGACCAATTTTCGACCGAAATAGGTGCTGTAAAATTTTTATTTGTTAAAGACATCCAGTCGGTCGACAATACTTCGACCGACCCAGAGCTCGGTCGACAATACTTCGACCGACAGAATTTTTGTTTCAAAAATGCAGAAAAAATAATAACAATAAGCATAGCACCTTTTGTTGAGATAAGACAATATAAATAGCAAAATTAAGCATTTGGTCATATCTCAACTACATTCCATTCTTCTAAGTTTGGGGTTTTGGGATCCAAACTAAGTCGGACTCCTTAGTCTTGTAGGGGCATGAAAAACAATAATGTCCAAGACGTAAGCAGAAATGACAAGTAATAGAGTCAATTTCATTTCTCTTTCTAGTCATTGTGTTCTTGGGTACAAACATAGTTTGGGTCTTTTTGGGTTGGTTTTTCTTTGGAACATATCCCAAACCTTTTCTTCCATTGAAAACATTACCAACTTTCAATATGTTATCAAGAATATCTTTTCTTCTTAACTTATAAAGTTCTCTTTGCAACGTAGCAATGTCATTCATCTTCTTATGTATATCTTTTCTTGCTTGGTCTAAATCAGAAAACAATGAATCCTTTTCTTTTACAATATTATCATAGTCCGAATGATTGCACAAGATAGGTTGAGTTTGATAATCTTGTAGTTTAGCTAGCAAATCAGTCTTTTCTTTTGATAGAAGATCAACATTGGTTTCCAAATTGAGTAGCTTTCTAGTGCAATCATCTAAAGATGTTTTTAAAGATACATTTTCAAGATCAATGTTGTTCTTTTCATAAGAAAGTTCATCTAATTTGGCAATGAGCTCATTATTTGATTTTATAGCCTTCTTTAGTTTCTTCTTGGCATCAACATACTTATCATGAGTTTCTTGTAAACTAGTAACTAACTCTTCTTTAGAAAGATCAACTAGGCTTACCTCTTGAGAGTCTTCATTTTCTTCTCTTGCCATTAGACATTCCACCTCTTCTCCGCTTTCACTGTCACTTGACTCATCCCAGGCAGCTTTATAGGATTTTTTCTCCTTTCTTCTTATGTGAGCTTTTCTTTCCCTTCTTTGCTTTGGGGCATTCATTTTTGAAATGCCCTTTCTTCCCACATTCAAAGCACCTGGGAGTTGAGGAACTAGAAATTTTGTTAGATTTAAACCTTTTGTACTTCTTACCGTTGACGATTAAGGCTTCTTCTTCTTCTTCACTTGACTCCTCACTTTCTTGTGTGACAACTTTTGAGGCTTTGAGAGCCACATCCTTCTTCTTCCCACTTTGGTGTTCACGTTCTCTTCTTTCTTCCTCTTCTAGATCTGCTTCATGAGCTTCTAAATTACCAATGAGTTGTTCCATTTTGAGGCGAGTGAGGTCGTTTGCTTCTGCAATGGCTGTCACCTTTGGCTTGTACTTTGGAGGAAGTGATCGAAGAATTTTTGATACCTGATCTTCCTCAAGGATAGGTTTTCCTAAGGCACTTAAACCATTAACAATAGTAGAGAATTTTGAATACATTTCACTAATAGATTCATTTGGATCCATACGAAAATGTTCAAGCTTTGTTTTAAGCAGACTAATTTTGGAATTTTTGACTTGGGTAGTACCCTCATAAGTGATGGACAATCTATGCCAAATATCATATGTTGTATCACAATTTGATATTCTATTAAATTCTCCTACAGAAATAGAACAATATAAAATGCTTACAGCTTTTGCGTTCATTTGGGCCTGTTTTACCGTGTTTGCATCCCATTCCGCAAAGTCATTTTGAGGGAATGCATAAGGAGTAGATACCATTCTCCATAGATCCCAGTTGACGCCTTGGAAGTAGAACTGCATCCTTCTCTTCCAGTATTGGTAGTTTGTTCCATCGAATGCCGGTGGCCTAGCAACAAGAGTCCCTTCAATGTTGAGGTTGTTGAGCATTCCATCACCCATTTCTTCAAGACCTTGTTAGGGTTCCTTGAAGCCTCGCTCTGATACCAATTGAAAACTACTAGAGGGGGGGTGAATAGAGTTTTATAGATAATTTAACAATTATTGAACTCAAACAACCACAATGAAAATATTGGACAAGGAGACACAAGGTTTAGAGTGGTTCCAACTATAGCAAATACTATAGCCGTCAATCCACTACCCGGTTGCTTACCCAACCGGGATTTGAAAAGAAATTTATTTTATTACCTCTTCAAGGAATTTACATAAAATACAATCTCTTTTCCTAAACCCTTCAAGCAGCCTTCACCTAGAAGTAATCGCCAACCTTGAAGCAGCCTTCCCTTGAAGTAGATGCACCAACTCCCGTTGCACCAGCCTTCTGAAGTAGCTTCCCTTACGATAGCCTTCTTGAAGTAGCTTGAAGTCCCCTTCTCTACCTGAGAAGTCAACCCTCTCCAATCCGCAGCCTCCAACCCTAGGAGTAGCAAGGAGAGTACAAAAGATAAACAGGAACAAGAAAGGAAAAAGAAAATTACAACTTATCCTTTAAGCCCGAGGCTTGATATGCCTAGATCAAGCGTAAGATCTCCTAGCCAAGTATGTGAACTTGTGATTGCTGTGGGTAGGAGAATCTAGCCTATAGGACACGAGATTGAGCTAAGAAGAATGTAGGCCAATGATCACAGTGCTCAAATTGCTTGCAAAAGATTGCTCAAGTATGCTCAAGTGTATTCTCAAGTGTAACCAGTGAATTCTAGTGTCCTATGGCTTGTCTTATTTATAGGAATGGCCTAAGTATGCTTAAGGACGTTCTAGACAACTTCTAGGGGTTTCTAAGTGCTTAACTAGCCGTTAGGTACAAAGTTGTTGCTTTAACAACGGCTAATTAATTTATTCTGCAGTTGCTGTCAGAGACCATCTCGGTCGACAAATGGTCGACCGAGACACCTACTCGGTCGAACTTTTGTCGACCGACAGGCTCTTTGGAACAAGTGATTTGCAACGTCTTTCTTCAACTACCAACTAACTTGTTTGTTGTGTCTAACGGCTACTTTGGATCTTTCTCGGTCGAGAAGATTGTCGACCGAGAGTGTCTCAGTCGAGGAGTTTGTCGACCGAGAATGAACCTGTTTCAAGGTTTCAATTTAAGCACTAATTATATGTGTGAGTGTGCAAAGGTGATTCTATTCAAATGGGATGACATGTCTAACTATGGTGTTTGGCTAGGGAAAATCTAACGCTTGATTTACATGCAAATCTAAGTACTTGTACATTATATATTTGTACAAGTTTTACAACATTGATTACATTGCATGAAAATATAACTAAGTAAGCTCTTGGATTTTCCCTTGCTACTTTGTCATCCTGCACACTCAAGTAGCTCGTTAGATTAATAAGAATGAAATGTTTGTCATCATCGAAACAAAGGGATTTTTAGATGTCCATTTAGCCAACAGTAACAACCTGTCCCTACAAGCCATTAACCTCCCCCGATTCCTTTTTACATTTTCCACTTTTCATTCTTTCTCTTCTTGGCTCACTTAATCATGGTATTGACTTTTGTTATTTTTAGTGTTGTTTGGCACAAGACATGGGAGAGAAAGATTGGAGCTATGCATGTCTCTCGAGGGAGCAGAACTGAAGTAGATTATTTCTAGAGCAACTACTTAACAACCCAGGTTGATGATTATTTGTAGGGCAGGTGCCAACATTAAGGTATTTGTTTTCTTGTTTTCTTAAGCTTGATTCAATATTTGTCGAATACTATGTGATTGTTCTTCTCTATGAGGTCGTTTTTTGTTGTGCATATAGCTTTATGGTTCATGTTTCAATGGTACAGTAAATAAGAAACATGCCCTGAAGCTGCAAAATTGATGCATTTTAGCTACTGGGTCCTTGGATTACAATGTACATCGTTGTTCTGATTTTCGTCATATCCCCTCACATCTTATACACATTTCCTTTCAAAATGTCTCATCCACTTGGATACTTTCCTTGCTTCATATTGGTTGTGTTACATTTTTCATGATATCTCAAGTACTAAACACATATATACAAACTATATAGAACCATAAACAGGCTATGTTGTTATAATGAAAACCTTTTAAGGACTCTGATATGTTTTTGGCATACTTGTCCAGCTGTGTCACTTTTTTCATTTCTAGATTCCATCACATTGACATAGCTTTATCCTTAGTGTTACTTTTCTGTGTTTTTCATTGTCCCTATTCTGTGTGTAGTGGCCCATGTATATTGTCTCAAAATTGTACTCTATATATACCACTATTAGGAGGAAATAGTGTGAAAATGTCATTGATTAGGTTAAATTATTGTGTGTGACTGAGAACATGAGGAGTGTATTTTCGGGTTAATTTCAGTGACACGGAGTGTCTTAGAATGATAAGAAACTAGGATAATTGACACTTGTTATTAACTTTAAGTACATATGTAGAACTTAGCTGATATATTGAATGCTTAGAACTTAAAGTAGATTCTAGATATATAGGACTACAACAAGTTCGATGCCATGTGTCTATAAAAGAAAGTACATAGAAAATAGGGAACAACTAGAATAGAAATACTTCAAACCCCTTAAGATGGATCATACATAAAGGTTTTTTGGGGAAGTGATACGGTTAAAAGATCTACAATTTCATCTATGTGATCACTGTATTTGAGTATATATCTGCTCCTACACAAAAGTAGTATGTCTACTTTCTAGTCTTGACATCCTAACCATATTACCTCTTCATTGGTCCTAGCCTATACATAAGACATATACAACTTTTGAATGAATGTGGCCCTTTATGTTCAAGTATGTTTAAAAGAGTCATAGTTCATCTAAAATTCATTGTGTGACCGTTGTTGTTTGAGAATGTTTACAAGATAATTAGTTTACAAAAATCAAGACATCTCAGACCAATCAACCAATTGGCTATTTAACAACAATATGCTAGATATTAGCATGAGATAATGTGTTAACATGAGTAGCTTACGAAGTGCACCAAGTACCATCCTTAGAATACAAGGATGCTGCACAAATACACTCTGACCTCATGTAAAAAAATTGTATGGAAAGCAAGATCAAATTGATCCCTTCTTGAAATTATAGATAGAACTGACTTCCTGGATTCTTTATATCAGAAACTAGATTTCATATTGACCCCCAAATTGGTTGTCTTTTCTAATCACTTAGGCATCTACATTGGCTTCAAGAGCTCCTCAAGAAGAACTCATCCAATAGGGAGCTCGTTTTTTTAGCAGGTGAGACAGTTGAATTCATATGTTGACCTCCTTTTGGTTGTTCACCAACCACAGCAAGCAGCAACAATATGAAGAGGTTGATTTTGAAAATGATTGTACAAACTGCATAGAAATAAGTCGAGAACTATATGCAATCATCAGCTCCCATCTTGTTGAATGTACGTATAAAATAAAAAGTGGAGTCCTGAGGCATATCCAGATCTGATCATATAGATCTATTTCCATACTTTAGTTGCAAGCTTGCAATAAAAAATGTGTAGGAGCTTTTAGATTTAATGTTGACATCATGGTTCAGAAAAGTGGTATGCGGTGTACGGGCGGAGAGGGTACTACATAGAGTATATGCAGTATACGGGAGTATATGCGGTTTTGGAATTTTTTTATTTCAATAAACTAATTATATATAAAATAATATAGCGAGATCATAAATTAAAATATATAGAGTAGGCACGTACATCTATTTACTTATAAACATATTAATATGCATGTATGATGTATGATATACTTATATATGTATATATGTCTATATATAGAATGTGTTTGTAATATATGTACAAATACTAAACTATAGGTAAATCGATGTACAAATATATGTATAGTGTGTATAAATGTGAATAAATCAAAATGTATATATACATGCACAAATATGTGATTGTATATTTAGGTATATTGTATATGTATCTATAGATGTTAATATATCAAATGGTATTCGAATAAATGTACAAATGTGTGTGGAATTTTTTTATATGTATTACAATGTATACATATAATTCAATGACTATATCTCAATTTATATATATAATGAAATGTGTGTATATATATGCATGTATGTACGAAATGCGTGAACATTAGTTGTGGGCTTTTCGAAAAGCGAAGTTTAATCGATCGCTTAATCGGCCAAGCAGGAGTATATGCTGCCCATGACCGCTTAGTGAACCGATTAGTAATATGCGGTGCGGTAGGGTGACTGAATAGGTATATGCGGGAGTATATGCGGCCGTGCGGACCGATTTCCCGAACAATGGTTGACATCATCTGTACTTACAGTGAACTTTAGGGGTTTGTTAGAGAATACTTCCAATTATCTTCTAATATGATTGATTTTTAAATAGAGATTATAACAAACTATAGTTTGTCTTATTGTATTTTTTTTATGTCCAATTCATAAATGGAAGATCATATGAGCCACGTTTGGTTCGCATGTATGTGCTCAACATAAGCAACATTTATTCCAATACTTAATGCTACAGAAGCAACTACATCATCATTAGCGTACCTTCCCCTTCTAAGGTACCATATGTATCATTTATTAATTCGGCTACAACATATATCCATGTGCTATCCTTCTAGTGCCTTTTTTAATTCATCTACAACATATGTCCTAGATGCATCTTCAATGGAGAGGACCTTTGTCACTTGTTGAGGTCATTAGATGCAGTAGAAGTTTGCTTCACATGGAAGGAGAATGTGAAGCCAACCATAAAGTGTAGGTGTGTGTGGGGGGGTGTGGGAAACATTTAGTAATATGGTGTTGTTAAGGACCTGGTGAATGGAACAAATTGACTATCTACATCATGTTCATTATTTATCGGAAGATGGCATTTAATCTTTGTGCTAGAGCATGACATAAGAATCATGGGATAATTTCAAGTCCATTTCCATTCCACATGACACACAATCATGGGAAATAAGATGAATCCATTTTTCATAAAAATGAAATGGTTTTGCATTTTGTTTATCAATGTTTACATGACCCATAAAGTTATTAAAATATATTTTTAAGATACCAGGCCATTGTATGTCAATAACATAAAAATGTTTTCTGCTATTATAACCTCTACAACAAACAGCAGGAACTGATACACCATATGTAGCAGGTCTATTACTTTTTACTTTTCATCATGGTTTCCATGGGATCCAAATTTCAATTATACACCAACAGTCCTAGTGCGAGATGGCCATCAAAATACAACATTACTAGGCACTTTATAAGTGTGTGTCCATCTACATGCATCATGTCTAACTGTTTCTTAATTGTTTCTATAAGAAATAGTGGTCATGTACTGCACAACAATTGCAGAGTATAAAAATAAAGTAGAAAAGATTTTTGGTCAGATTTCAAGACTTATGTTGTTGATCTTTTGATTAGCTTTGTTGTAAATATTGATCTGGTTCGCATGTTATCACCATATGCTCGTTTTGGGATGTCTTTTGCATTCAAACCTTAAAGGGGTTATTGGATTAGATGTCCATGACTATGATGCTCTTCTTAGCAGGTATTGTGGTTTAGTTTTCAGGAAAGCAACTTTTGTAATTAGCTTGACTGAAGATATAACAATGTTGTTGTAAATAATATCTAAGCATCCATTAGTCTTTTGCATCACCTTTTGCAAATATATGAATCATGACAATAGGCTATTGATGATTTACTATTGGAATATGAGCATGAAATTGGACTAGAAATATATAGTTTATAAAAAATTTAATGCCTCCCCATTTGTAAAACCTTATTTTTAAGATGAAGAGAAGTACAAGCTTAGCCATCATAGCAACTTCCAGTATCTAAATTAGATATTGAGCTTAACAACATCAAGAATTCAAATACAGAGTATCATAAGTATCTAAGACAGCTCAGGTGCAACGGGTTCTCTCCTGTGAAGCATGACGATGCAACTCCATTTGAAGCCCAGGCCCGCCCAGTCACAACTGCAACAACAGCCACAGGCACAACAGTGTATCATGATATGTTGCAATTTGATATGGCTCTTTGCTGCTATGAGAAGGTTGCATTGCATAGACCTATGTATATATTTGAATAGCCATTGTCAGCAGCTACAAACATAGGGACCAACTTCATAGGGATGATATTCCTTCTATCTATGCTTGGATGGTTCCTTTCATATTCTTATCTCGGGAGCTTTTAGACGATGTTGATCGAACAACAAGAGCTCGAACAAAAGAAGAAGACAATAAGGTTGTTAAAACTGGCTGAGAAAGACACAAATCTTTCACAAAGATGTTAGTATATCACTGAATCATTGATATATGTATATAGTTATCTTTTTACACATTTTGTAATAGGGGTAAGGTATACGTCCTCCCCATGTACATTCAACGCTTCATTATAAATGAAAGTAAGATTGTTGGCATGATGAGCATAACTTGCTCTAAATACTACAATTTTGTTACTAAAATAGCTTGTGTACTAACAAATTACACTATATATATATATATATATATATATATATATATATATATACATATATAGTCGAACTAAGCATATATGTATGTGTACTAAATGGCACTACATATGTAGTAAGATGCATAATCAACTACATATATATGTATATAGTAACTCCTGACTTTCCCTACACACTAAATACATATAAAATGTATTAACTTCATGTTTTTTCTACATACTGGCTATATATGCAATTACAGTCATACATTTAGCTATAATTATACTTATATTTAAATATGTAAGGACAATATCTAGCTACGCTTCTGGATACATATGAATTTGTAGCGAATGGATTATCTAACTACATATTTGAAAAATATAGTTAAAGCCTTTAGCTATACGAGCATATACTACAATTTGTATGTGTGAAGAAATATGTAGTTAAAGCCTTTAGCTACTAAATATGGGGTTTTCGCTACAATTTTTTTTACAATTAAAGACCATTTTTTTGTAGTGCACTTTCTCCTCTCAAACCCTAACTCTCCCTCTCTCTCTAGGATTTCATTTCTCTAGAATGAATCAATAATTATGAGAGCTACTAGTGTGTTAGGTTGACCATATAGAGAAATTGAGCTTCTTGGGTGAATTGCACATTGACCCCTCACTAAACTTTTTCTTATTTTAGTAGATTTTTCTGTCATAAAAAAGTTATTGTAATTCGTGTATTTTAGAGATCAAAACTTTTCCAAAAATTATGAAAATTTAGCATTTTATTTTTAATTGAGTTATAAATCTTAAGTTAAAATTATAGATTATTCGAGCTACCATTAAATAATTAAAAATATAATAGTGTATTGCTATCTAGAAATCTACAGAACAATCGGTTGAAGAGAAAATGCCCCAAAATGGCCATGCTAGCTACCACGTCCATGCTAAGATGGACCCAGAATGGTCGTTCTGCCTACCATGGCCATGGTGCATTGGTTTCATCAGATTTGAGTACAAAAGTTGGTCAACAGTTCAATTCTTTCAAAATGGTCATATGGACTAGCATGCCCATGCCACCAATGACTTAACACAGCCGTGCTACCCACCACGGTCGTGCTATCCAAGCCTCCAACTACTATTTTCATTGTTGTATGCCTAAATCTCTCATTCCTTTCCGACATAAGCCTATTTGGTGAAAACCCTAATTTCAATAGACTAGGGTTTATATTTTCTCAAACCCTAATTATACAAAGTGATAGCATACTTGGAGTTCTCATTAAGTTTAACACATCATAATTGAACTACCATCCTTAATCATGTTTAATCAATGACCAATATAACTAAGCATGTAGTCATCCACATAAACCCTAACTTACCAACCAAGCTCAGATACAGTCATAACAGAATGTCTATCCAAGAAATGTAAGATGCCATGGATAGAAAAAGATCTTTAAAGTTCGTCACTCTGCCTTTCAAAGACTTGAATCACTGGCTATTCATAATAGATGACCTCTCAGAAAGAAAAGTCATGACGTACAACTTTAGCACCAAAGTCATGTCATGTGGAAGAATGTTCTTTGAGAAACCAGAGCATAGGATGAAATAGGAAGTCCCAGCCTACCTAAAAAGGTTGGCACAAGGAGTCAGAGGATGGTATCACTCAAATTGGAAAGAAATATACATCAATTGCAGTTTTTCCCAAGAAAGGAAAATTTCAGGGGACAATGCCTTCATAACACTGTGAATGATCGAAGCCATTAATAGAGGAATCCCTATTGAATAGATCTCCAATGAAGATTTCCATGCTCTATGAGGGAAATATGTCATGGACATAATTCATGACATGATATTCTTCTATGACAAATAAATGGTGGATATACCAAGGCACAAGTATTACCATATTCCTCTTCCTGGAAAGACGGCTTGGAGATAGGAGCTTAGAAAGCTCATGGCAACACCTTAATCCTCAGAAAATGTAGAAAGAATGACCTCCCCAGTTGTCCCAACCACTTCCCCACCACATCTCAGTGCTGAACCTACAACATCCACATCTGTCCCTAAAGCTCCAATACAAGTTCCTAAACCTGTTGAGTAAGAACCACCTCAAGAGGTTGAAAAAATAGCAACAAGCCTACAAAAAAAGAACCCCTTTATGTTCCACCTTCCACTAAAATCATTATAGAAGAAACCTCTGCTCCAGAAGAAAATGTTGTCGAAGGAAGTGAGGTACATTCAAAAGAGGAAGAACAAGATTCTCACACACTAGAAGGACCATGACTAACAGATGTGATAACACCAACCTTTGAGAACTTTGATGAACTAGCATGTTATGGATTATCTGTAGAAGAAGTTCAATTTCTTCTGGATGTAGTGCAACCAAGGAAGGAATATCTTGTTGTCATTTTTGAACAAGAAAATGTACAATTCCTACTCCCTGACCTCCATGATATATTGACAACATGAGGTTACATGACTATGAATGTCATGCCAACCTGACAGGTACTTCTGGCCAGTGATCTCTCCAATGTGTATATGGCATTCTACGACATAGTAGACAATGTTGTATCCAAAAAGGAATCTGGTGAGCTACAATGACTGATTTAACACTTAAATATAATGTTCCTCGATGGATATTCGTGCCAATCTTACATGATGGATATTGTAACGACCTGCACTTTTGAGTGTCTAAAAGACCTTAAATTCGTAGATCGTTAATCATATACTCCAGGATCAGATTCATGAAATAATACAAAATAGTAAACAATTTCCATTAATGATCAAATATTTACATGTTTAGATAAAAAGCTCCTCTAAGGAGTTACATAACTTTTAAATAGAATTAAATTTTACAGGTGTAAAGATAAACCATTAAGACTAAACCTTCATGATTAAACTGTAGTGTCTTCAACATCTCTATTTGTACCCTCATGTCCACGAATCAAGTATATCTGATACCTAAAATGCCGACAAACAAATACGCGGTCAGTATATTACTATACTGGTACGTGGGTTCAAATAATAATCACAAGTACAGAAATAAGCAAACATCTTTATTTCACATGTAAGAATATAAACTTATTTTCATATTCTAACCCTTATCTGGTCTACTACCTCAGGTGTAATCACTGTCCCTCCGGGGCTCGTGTGCATTACCCTTAAGATCAGTCTAACCCAGGGTTCAGAATATTGTTATTTAGTTTACATGATACTCATAAGAACTTTATAGTTTGCAAGAACTAAATAAACAAGCAAGCAGTTTATTTCTCATTCAATCTCATCGAGAAACATCGGCAATCTCGGAATTCGATACATGTATTCATAAGAGAAACCACGTACCTTATGCCATCACAGAAATCATGCAGAATATATCAAATATACTTTAAGAGTGTTTCCAAACATCCAAGCAACAAGCATGTAATCAACAAGTATCTAAAACAAAGCATACTACGTATGTGTCACCATCTATTCTCATTATACTAATCAGATTTAGATGTACTCCTAAACTAGGGTTTAGGTTATCTCGTGTTTGGACTAGGGATTAGGGCTACAAACCCTAATTCCATCATATTAAGGTTTCTATGATTAAAACTCAATCATCCATGTTATGTTAAACCCTGATTAGCATCTTAAGCATATTAAACAATTCGTGACACCTAAATCATATGACTAACATTATGATCATAGAAAGATGTCTATATTGGTTTTAAAATCCTAAATTAGTCTGAATAAGATTACTAATATGGAATCATCCATTATTCAACATTATCAAGGTTTTAATCATTATACATAGCAAGATCAGGTAATATCGCAACACAAGCAAATCTACCCAATTAAGCATCATCTTATACAAAACTAAGTTTCACTTCTCATTAAACACATTAGGACATGCATTGTATATACTTTTAGAGCAGCAAGCATATTCAGACTCTCAAACTATTTTATTTGGATTCCTCTCATTTTTATGAGCATTTTGATATATAGTTTTGCTATATTCCACATTACCTTTAATTAACTAGATTAATTGCAAGAATGAACTGATCTAGACCAATTAGGTGATGCCACGTCAGCTAAGTAAGCTCTAAATTCCCTTACCGAAATTTAGCGTATGATCCAGGGGTAAAAGGTAGGCGTGCCCCTTGCACTCAGCGCATCTTCCCTGGGCACCCAGGTCATTTGATATAGATCCGTCTCCCTCATTGCGAGGGATCTCGTTTCCACCTCGCCTCCGATCACGTGCACACACACTGTGTTGGTAGGTCACCTCCTGCCAGTCCCGCACAAGCAATCGTTCGCCATCTATAGTCGTAGGCTCGCACTATGGTGGCTTATCCACTGGTGGTTCTTGCACATACAGAGATGACGCTTCTACGAACTCCTACGGGTCCAACCACCTCCTCAACCCTCTCCCTCCTTTGGGTCAGAAGATAGACCATGTGCAGGTTCCACTGGAGATGTCACGGCAGGCGGCGAAATCACCTGGTTCTTGTTCGTGCACCTCTGGCACCGTGGCTGGTGTCTTTGCGCCCAGCCTCTGCTCGAATGCCTTCGTCGTTCGGCATGGCCCTATGTGCTTTTCCCCGCCTATGCTCCACATGAAGGCGGCACTCGGCCTTGCGTGCCTCCGCCTGCCCCTGCGGTAGACCATCACGACCATCCTGGCCGCTCTTAGGTCCTCCCTTCTTCCGCCACCATGGTTTGAAGTGGCCGACAGCTGATAGGAAAACAACGTCGCCACTGACCAGTCCGCTCAGTGAGGAGCAGCATAGACAGGAACGTCCCCTTTCTTTCTCTCTTTCCTGACCTTTCCGGCAAAGCCTCCCAACTCACCATCACCACCAACACTCATCGCCTTCCTCCTCCGCACTCAACACACTTCTAGAATGTAGGCTTGCCTGCAGTTGCCACCTGGTTAGCTCCGGCGTGCGCTAGCTGCTGGGGAATCACCCCCTCCCTTGGATCTGCGGAAGGAGCCCCATTTCACCTTGTGGTCATGCGATTTCTTTGAACACAATAGAAATCCGGGTGTGCTAAAACATGGGATAGAGCCTAACGATCTAGGAACAAAGGTATCCCTCCTCCTCGTCACATTGGGATCCTTATATAGATCATATGGGGAAGCCCCTAACCCTAGGTGGTGGAAGACAACAAGGAAAGAGGTCTCCAAAGGGCAGTCAAACCCAAAGCAACTAGGTTTCCTTTATCTTTTCTCCTTGGGGTTCAAGGAATCTAAATTGACAAGGCATATTATATTATTTCCAAAAGAATTCATGATTACTTCCTCTCCATAACTATTAAAGGATATCCCTTTTATTCAAATGCACCATCTATTATTTTGTGAAGCAAAGAATATGTTTCTTTACATAAAATTCTTGCCTTTTATACTTATAAATCCAAAAGTCACGTAAAGCACTACCATAATCTTATTAGGACTTGGATTTGGAAACAAAAGAAGTCATTAAGAAATGCACATAATTTTATGGTAAATATTGAATAATTCGAATTGTTTCCCGAAATATGTGTTGTCAAACTGGTTAGATAATTACTCTTTTGATTATTCAAAACATCATGTACTTCATTTTCTTTTGGGAACTTGACAATTATCATTAAGGCACAAAGTCTTTCATTTATTTAACATGCACTACAAGGACCTATTTGCAAAGCAAATAGTCTCATGGGCCTCCATATGATCCATGGGTTGCACCCATGCCACCTAGGTGACTCTATTATGTCATCAATAATACCATTAGGAAACTTACATGCCAAAATATGCATTATGTTTATTTAATTTAAATTGACCAAAAATGACAATATTACATTCACCCATCCTTAAAAGGAATTTTGCCCTCAAAATTCAGGCCTACTAAGCCTAGGTGAATGATAACTCATATTATTTTCAAAACTTAGGGTTAAGACCCTACTTAATCAATTTTTGTTTTATTACCTAGATTGGCACCTGAATTGAAATTCAAGTATATCCACATCTCTAGTATACACATCTTATCATCACTTGATGATTTCGTTATTACTTGGTGATTTCTCTTTTCACTTAGGTTTCCAACCTATTATTCATTATTTACACACAATGGTGAGGTAACAATTCTAACCCTAGTTCATGTCATTACACATTCAACTTAAGACATTTATTCTCAATTTTAAGCATAACGTGTGTCTACCCAACCTCCCTCCCTCAGAATGAAATGAAATAAGAATTTGGCTGCAGCCCAAACACAAAGTTCAATCCACTCCAAGAGAGGAGATGGTGCATCCACACATTACCTTTTAATTTCACATATTAAGTTGAATCATAATCTATATGACTCTAAACTTAATTTTTCTCAATTTCACGACATTCTTATGTCCCATGAATCAAGTGTCCCTTTTCTTACTCTTAAGTTAGGGAACAACTTCTCTCAAGTTTTCATGACTTCTTTTATATTTACATCTCATGTATCATTATGAGCCTTAGCTAAATCCTTTAGGTCTCTAGGGATATAGGTACTCTTGGAGTGATCTCATCCTTATGCATCAAGAGAGTGCCTTTCATATTCACCCATTAGGCTACATGATCCTCATAGAGGTAGCTAATCTTCTGAGTCATGTACCTTGGATAAACCAAGATGTTACCTCCCGACCACATGGTCTTGTGCATTCAGGGAACAATCAACTCCTAACCCATCGGTCCAATGTACCTCCAATACACCCTACTTGACCCTAGGATTGCATTAGGACTCTACCCTCCCTAAGGGTTTCTTTTGATATGTCACATCTTTTAAGCACATTATTCTCTTATTTAATTCTTTAACCCGGATTGCCCTCATCTCTCTTTTTTGAGTACACATAATGTAGTGTCGTCCCATCATTGGGCTCGGGCCACCTTCCCTCCAGGGCTTGGTGCCATGTCGGTCTTCCCTCCTGGGCTTGACCTCTGTGATCTTCCCCTCCAGGGGCTTGATCGTAAACAACTGCATTGTGGACTTAGGCCACCTTCCCTCCTGAGCTTGGTGCCTAGCTAGTCTTCCCTCCTGGGCTTGACCATTTCATGACCTTCCCTCCTGGGCTTGGTCGTCCACTTAGGCAACCTTCCCTCCTGGGCTTGGTGCCTTACTGGTCTTCCCTCCTGGGCTTGACCAGTTGTGTCACTCAGAGTTGGCATCCTTGGGTTCAAAGAATTTATGTACTTTCATTTTTTTATATCTTTAACTCATCACACCTCTAGGTGAGGATTAAGGTTATTTCAATACTTAATTACATTTATTCACTTACCTTTTAAGGGAAAGTCCTAGCCTAGTATGCCTTCTTGGCTCATAGGAGAGGGTTAGGCTCGCTAGCCACAACCTGATCCCAAGATCTAAGGTTTTGCCTCCCTCATAGGTCATCTTCCCACTCTTTGGGTTGACCCACCCTAGGTTGGCACACTAACCCCAAAGGTTTTATAGATATCTCTTTGTTTTCATTAAGTATAACTTTTATCATTATAACATATCAACCCATGTTTTCTCAATCTCTGGAATACCCCCTCATGGTTTCTGTCCATTCAATGAACTTGGGTCAACTTCCCTCCAGGGCTTGGTGCTACCTCGGCCTTCCCCTCCAGGGGCTTGGCCACCATCACTAAACTTATAGAGACAACACGAGGAGTTTGAGCAAGTTATATTCCAGCTTTTCATTTTGTTATATATACATCTATTGGGTTTTTATATCTCTTAAGACTCATCACCTAATTTTTATGCTCCTCATGCCCACATGCATGGGAGATCGGGTTACCTAAACCATCTCTTATTTTTCTTATTCATGATTTCAAGTTTCACATGGGCAGTGTCCCATACCACCACACCATGTTGATTACCAATTTCAAGTTTCACATGGGTAGTGTCCCATACCACCACACCATGTTGATTACCAATTTCAAGTTTCACATGGGTAGTGTCCCATACCACCACACCATGTTGATTGTTTAAGTTTTTTTTAAGGGTTAGGGTTAGGGACTACACTCTACCTCTTAGAGTTTCCACATCCCTAGACTCTCTAGGATTTCCATACCCAAGTCCTTCCTCTAAGAAAGGGCTTACCCATACTTGTATCTTTCTAGTATCTACCCTCTCTAGAGGGACCTACACAAAAGTTACATCTCTTCACATTTTACTTCTCTAATTAATATTTTCTTTTTAAGGCTTATTAAGAAAAGAGATGAGAAGTAGATGAAAATGTGAGATGAGGAACTTAATTTTTCTATTTAAAATTTCTATGGAAAATTTGAAATTATAAACTATTAAGTATTAGTTGATGAATCTGTGCTCTGATACCAAATGTAACGACCTGCACTTTTGAGTGTCTAAAAGACTTTAAAGTCACATATCGTTAATCATATACTCCAGGATTAGATTCATGAAATAATACAAAATAGTAAACAATTTCCATTAATGATCAAATATTTACATGTTTAGATAAAAAGCTCCTCTTAGGAGTTACATAACTTTTAAATAGAATTAACTTTTACAGGTGTAAAGATAAACCATTAAGACTAAACCTTCATGATTAAACTGTAGTTTCTTCAACATCTCTATCTGTACCCTCATGTCCACGAATCAAGTATATCTGATACCTAAAATGCCGACAAACAAATACGCGGTCAGTATATTACTATACTGGTACGTGGGTTCAAATAATAATCACAAGTACAGAAATAAGCAAACATCTTTATTTCACATGTAAGAATATAAACTTATTTTCATATTCTAACCCTTATTTGGTCTACTACCTCAGGTGTAATCACTATCCCTCTGGGGCTCGTGTGCATTACCCTTAAGATCAGTCTAACCCAGGGTTCAGAATATTGTTATTTAGTTTACATGATACTCATAAGAACTTTATAGTTTGCAAGAACTAAATAAACAAGCAAGCAGTTTATTTCTCATTCAATCTCATTGAGAAACATCGGCAATCTCGGAATTTGATACATGTATTCATAAGTGTAACCACGTACCTTATGCCATCACAGAAATCATGCAGAATATATCACATGTACTTTAAGAGTGTTTCCAAACATCCAAGCAACAAGCATGTAATCAACAAGTATCTAAAACAAAGCATACTACGTATGTGTCACCATGTATTCTCATTATACTAATCAGATTTAGATGTACTCCTAAACTAGGGTTTAGGTTATCTTGTGTTTGGACTAGGGATTAGGGCTACAAACCCTAATTCCATCATATTAAGGTTTCTATGATTAAAACTCAATCATCCATGTTATGTTAAACCCTGATTAGCATCTTAAGCATATTAAACTATTCGTGACACCTAAATCATATGACTAACATTATGATCATAGAAAGATGTCTATATTGGTTTTAAAATCCTAAATTAGTATGAATAAGATTACTAATATGGAATCATCCATTATTCAACATTATCAAGGTTTTAATCATTATACATGGCAAGATCATGTAATATCGCAACACAAGAAAATCTACCCAATTAAGCATCATCTTATACAAAACTAGGTTTTACTTCTCATTAAACACATTAGGACATGCATTGTAAATACTTTTAGAACAACAAGCATATTCAGACTCTCAAACCATTTTATTTGGATTCCTCTCGTTTTTATGAGCATTTTGATATATAGTTTTGCTATATTCCGCATTACCTTTAATTAACTAGATTAATTGCAAGAATGAACTGATCTAGAACAATTAGGTGATGCCACGTCAGCTAAGTAAGCTCTAAATTCCCTTACCGAAATTTAGTGTATGATCCAGGGGAAAAAGGTAGGTGTGCCCCTTGCACTCAGCGCATCTTCCCTAGGCACTCGGGTCATTTGATATAGATCTGTCTCCCTCCTTGCGAGGGATCTCGTTTCCACCTTGCATCCGATCACGTGCACACGCACGGTGTTGGTAGGTCGCCTCCTGCCGGTCCCACACAAGCAATCGTTTGCCATCTACAGTCGTAGGCTCGCACTATAGTGGCTTCTCCACTAGTGGTTCTTGCACATATGGAGATGACGTTTCTACAAACTGCTACGGGTCCGACCACCTCCTCAACCCTCTCCCTCCTCTGGGTCACCAGACGGACCATCTACAGGTTCCACTGGAGATGTCACGGCAGGCGGAGAAATCACCTGGTTCTTGTTCGTGCACCTCTGGCGCCGTGGCTGGTGGCTTTGCGCCCAGCCTCTGCTCGAATGCCTTCGTCACTCGGCATGGCCCTATGTGCTTTTCCCCGCCTATGCTCCACACGAAGGCGGCACTCGGCCTTGCGTGCCTCCGCCTGCCCCTGCAGTAGACCATCACGACCATCCGGGCCACTCTTAGGTCCTCCCTTCTTCCGCCACCATGGTTTGAAGTGGCCGACAGCTGATAGGAAAACAACGCCGCCACTGACCAGCCCGCTCAGTGAGGAGCAGCATCGACAGGAACGTCCCCTTTCTTTCTCTCTTTCCTGACCTTTCTGGCAAAGCCTCCCAACTCGCCATCACCACCAGCACTCGTCGCCTTCCTCCTCCGTGCTCACCACGCTTCCAGAATGCAGGCTTGCCTGCAGTTGCCGCCTGGTTAGCTCCGGGGAGACCTAGCTGCTGGGGAATCACCCCCTCCCTTGGATCTGCGGAAGGATCCCCATTTCACCTGGTGGTCATGCGATTTCTTTGAACACAATAGAGTTCTGGGTGTGCTAAAACATGGGATAGAGTCTAACAATCTAGGAACAAAGGTATCCCTCCTCCTCGTCACGTTGGGATCCTTATATAGATCATATGGGGAAGCCCCTAACCCTAGGTGGTGGAAGACCACGAGGAAAGAGGTCTCCAAAGGGCAGTCAAACCCAAAGCAACTAGGTTTCCTTTATCTTTTCTCCTTGGGGTTCAAGGAATCTAAATTGACAAGGCATATTATATTATTTCCAAAAGAATTCATGATTACTTCCTCTCCATAACTATTAAAGGATATCCCTTTTATTCAAATGCACCATCTATTATTATGTGAAGCAAAGAATATGTTTCTTTACATAAAATTATTGCCTTTTATACTTATAAATCCAAAAGTCACGTAAAGCACTACCATAATCTTATTAGGACTTGGATTTGGAAACAAAAGAAGTCATTAAGAAATGCACATAATTTTATGGTAAATATTGAATAATTCGAATTGTTTCCCAAAATATGTGTTGTCAAACTGGTTAGATAATTACTCTTTTAATTATTCAAAACATCATGTACTTCATTTTCTTTTGAGAACTTGACAATTATCATTAACGCACAAAGTCTTTCATTTATTTAACATGCACTACAAGGACCTATTGTCAAAGCAAATAGTCTCATGGGCCTCCATATGATCCATGGGTTGCACCCATGCCACCTAGGTGACTCTATTATGTCATCAATAATACCATTAGGAAACTTACATGCCAAAATATGCATTATGTTTATTTAATTTAAATTGACCAAAATGACGATATTACATTCGCCCCTCCTTAAAAGGAATTTTTCCCTCAAAATTCAGGCCTACTAAGCCTAGGTGAATGATAACTCATATTATTTTCAAAACTTAGGGTTAAGACCCTACTTAATCAATTTTTGTTTTATTACTAAGATTGGCACCTGAATTGAAATTCAAGTATATCCACATCTCTAGTATACACATCTTATCATCACTTGATGATTTCGTTATTACTTGGTGATTTCTCTTTTCACCTAGGTTTCCAACCTATTATTCATTATTTACACACAAGGGTGAGGTAACACTTCTAACCCTAGTTCATGTCATTACACATTCAACTTAAGACATTTATTCTCAATTTTAAGCATAACGTGTGTCTACCCAACCTCCCTCCCTCAGAATGAAATGAAATAAGAATTTGGCTGCAGCCCAAACACAAAGTTCAATCCACTCCAAGAGAGGAGATGGTACATCCACACATTACCTTTTAATTTCACATATTAAGTTGAATCATAATCTATATGACTCTAAACTTACTTGTTCTCAATTTCATGACATTCTTATGTCCCATGAATCAAGTGTCCCTTTTCTTACTCTTAAGTTAGGGAACAACTTCTCTCAAGTTTTCATGACTTCTTTTATATTTACATCTCATGTATCATTATGAGCCTTAGCTAAATCCTTTAGGTCTCTAGGGATATAGGTACTCTTGGAGTGATCTCATCCTTATGCATCAAGAGAGTGCCTTTCATATTCACCCATTAGGCTACATGATCCTCATAGAGGTAGCTAATCTCCTGAGTCATGTACCTTGGATAAACCAAGATGTTACCTCCCGACCACATGGTCTTGTGCATTCAGGGAACAATCAACTCCTAACCCATCGGTCCAATGTACCTCTAATACACCCTACTTGACCCTAGGATTGCATTAGGACTCTACCCTCCCTAAGGGTTTCTTTTGAGATGTCACATCTTTTAAGGACATTATTCTCTTATTTAATTCTTTAACCCGGATTGCCCTCATCTCTCTCTTTTGAGTACCCATAATGTAGTGTCATCCCATCATTGGGCTCGGGCCACCTTCCCTCCAGGGCTTGGTGCCATGTCGGTCTTCCCTCCTGGGCTTGACCTCTATGATCTTCCCCTCCAGGGGCTTGATCGTAAACAACTACATTGTGGACTTAGGCCACCTTCCCTCCTGGGCTTGGTGCCTTCCTGGTCTTCCCTCATGGGCTTGACCATTTCATGACCTTCCCTCATGGGCTTGGTCATCCACTTAGGCCACCTTCCCTCCTGGTCTTGGTGCCTTACTGGTCTTCCCTCCTGGGCTTGACCAGTTGTGTCACTCAGAGTTGGCATCCTTGGGTTCAAAGAATTTATGTACTTTCATTTTTTTATATCTTTAACTCATCACACCTCTAGGTGAGGATTAAGGTTATTTCAATACTTAATTACATTTATTCACTTACCTTTTAAGGGAAAGTCCTAGCCTAGTATGCCTTCTTGGCTCATAGGAGAGGGTTAGGCTCGCTAGCCACAACCTGATCCCAAGATCTAAGGTTTTGCCTCCCTCATAGGTCATCTTCCCACTCTTTGTGTTGACCCACCCTAGGTTGGCACACTAACCCCAAAGGTTTTATAGATATCTCTTTGTTTTCATTAAGTATAACTTTTATCATTATAACATATCAACCCATGTTTTCTCAATCTCTGGAATACCCCCTCATGGTTTCTGTCCATTCAATGAACTTGGGTCAACTTCCCTCCAGGGCTTGGTGCTACCTCGGCCTTCCCCTCCAGGGGCTTGGCCACCATCACTAAACTTATAGAGACAACACGAGGAGTTTGAGCAAGTTATATTCCAGCTTTTCATTTTGTTATATATACATCTATTGGGTTTTTATATCTCTTAAGACTCATCACCTAATTTTTATGCTCCTCATGCCCACATGCATGGGAGATCGGGTTACCTAAACCATCTCTTATTTTTCTTATTCATGATTTCAAGTTTCACATGGGCAGTGTCCCATACCACCACACCATGTTGATTACCAATTTCAAGTTTCACATGGGTAGTGTCCCATACCACCACACCATGTTGATTACCAATTTCAAGTTTCACATGGGTAGTGTCCCATACCACCACACCATGTTGATTGTTTAAGTTTTTTTTTAAGGGTTAGGGTTAGGGACTACACTCTACCTCTTAGAGTTTCCACATCCCTAGACTCTCTAGGATTTCCATACCCAAGTCCTTCCTCTAAGAAAGGGCTTACCCATACTTGTATCTTTCTAGTATCTACCCTCTCTAGAGGGACCTACACAAAAAGTTACATCTCTTCACATTTTACTTCTCTAATTAATATTTTCTTTTTAAGGCTTATTAAGAAAAGAGATGAGAAGTAGATGAAAATGTGAGATGAGGAACTTAATTTTTCTATTTAAAATTTCTATGGAAAATTTGAAATTATAAACTATTAAGTATTAGTTGATGAATCTGTGCTCTGATACCAAATGTAACGACCTGCACTTTTGAGTGTCTAAAAGATCTTAAAGTCACATATCGTTAATCATATACTCCAGGATTAGATTCATGAAATAATACAAAATAGTAAACAATTTCCATTAATGATCAAATATTTACATGTTTAGATAAAAAGCTCCTCTTAGGAGTTACATAACTTTTAAATAGAATTAACTTTTACAGGTGTAAAGATAAACCATTAAGACTAAACCTTCATGATTAAACTGTAGTGTCTTCAACATCTCTATCTGTACCCTCATGTCCACGAATCAAGTATATCTGATACCTAAAATGCCGACAAACAAATACGCGGTCAGTATATTACTATACTGGTACGTGGGTTCAAATAATAATCACAAGTACAGAAATAAGCAAACATCTTTATTTCACATGTAAGAATATAAACTTATTTTCATATTCTAACCCTTATTTGGTCTACTACCTCAGGTGTAATCACTATCCCTCTGGGGCTCGTATGCATTACCCTTAAGATCAGTCTAACCCAGGGTTCAGAATATTGTTATTTAGTTTACATGATACTCATAAGAACTTTATAGTTTGTAAGAACTAAATAAACAAGCAAGCAGTTTATTTCTCATTCAATCTCATCGAGAAACATCGGAAATCTCGGAATTTGATACATGTATTCATAAGTGTAACCACGTACCTTATGCCATCACAGAAATCATGCAGAATATATCACATGTACTTTAAGAGTGTTTCCAAACATCCAAGCAACAAGCATGTAATCAACAAGTATCTAAAACAAAGCATACTACGTATGTGTCACCATGTATTCTCATTATACTAATCAGATTTAGATGTACTCCTAAACTAGGGTTTAGGTTATCTTGTGTTTGGACTAGGGATTAGGGCTACAAACCCTAATTCCATCATATTAAGGTTTCTATGATTAAAACTCAATCATCCATGTTATGTTAAACCCTGATTAGCATCTTAAGCATATTAAACTATTCGTGACACCTAAATCATATGACTAACATTATGATCATAGAAAGATGTCTATATTGGTTTTAAAATCCTAAATTAGTATGAATAAGATTACTAATATGGAATCATCCATTATTCAACATTATCAAGGTTTTAATCATTATACATGGCAAGATCATGTAATATCGCAACACAAGAAAATCTACCCAATTAAGCATCATCTTATACAAAACTAGGTTTTACTTCTCATTAAACACATTAGGACATGCATTGTAAATACTTTTAGAACAACAAGCATATTCAGACTCTCAAACCATTTTATTTGGATTCCTCTCGTTTTTATGAGCATTTTGATATATAGTTTTGCTATATTCCGCATTACCTTTAATTAACTAGATTAATTGCAAGAATGAACTGATCTAGAACAATTAGGTGATGCCACGTCAGCTAAGTAAGCTCTAAATTCCCTTACCGAAATTTAGCGTATGATCCAGGGGAAAAAGGTAGGTGTGCCCCTTGCACTCAGCGCATCTTCCATAGGCACTCGGGTCATTTGATATAGATTTGTCTCCCTCCTTGCGAGGGATCTCGTTTCCACCTTGCATCCGATCACGTGCACACGCACGGTGTTGGTAGGTCGCCTCCTGCCGGTCCCACACAAGCAATCGTTTGCCATCTACAGTCGCAGGCTCGCACTATAGTGGCTTCTCCACTAGTGGTTCTTGCATATATGGAGATGACGCTTCTACAAACTGCTATGGGTCCGACCACCTCCTCAACCCTCTCCCTCCTCTGGGTCACCAGACGGACCATCTACAGGTTCCACTGGAGATGTCACGGCAGGCGGAGAAATCACCTGGTTCTTGTTCGTGCACCTCTGGCGCCGTGGCTGGTGGCTTTGCGCCCAGCCTCTGCTCGAATGCCTTCGTCATTCGGCATGGCTCTATGTGCTTTTCCCCGCTTATGCTCCACACGAAGGCGGCACTCGGCCTTGCGTGCCTCCGCCTGCCCCTGCAGTAGACCATCACGACCATCCGGGCCACTCTTAGGTCCTCCCTTCTTCCGCCACCATGGTTTGAAGTGGCCGACACCTGATAGGAAAACAACGCCGCCACCGACCAGCCCGCTCAGTGAGGAGCAGCATCGACAGGAACGTCCCCTTTCTTTCTCTCTTTCCTGACCTTTCCGGCAAAGCCTCCCAACTCGCCATCACCACCAGCACTCGTCGCCTTCCTCCTCCGTGCTCAGCACGCTTCCAGAATGCAGGCTTGCCTGCAGTTGCCGCCTAGTTAGCTCCGGGGAGAGCTAGCTGCTGGGGAATCACCCCCTCCCTTGGATCTGCGGAAGGATCCCCATTTCACCTTGTGGTCATGCGATTTCTTTGAACACAATAGAAATCCGGGTGTGCTAAAACATGGGATAGAGCCTAACGATCTAGGAACAAAGGTATCCCTCCTCCTCGTCACATTGGGATCCTTATATAGATCATATGGGGAATCCCCTAACCCTAGGTGGTGGAAGACCACGAGGAAAGAGGTCTCCAAAGGGCAGTCAAACCCAAAGCAACTAGGTTTCCTTTATCTTTTCTCCTTGGGGTTCAAGGAATCTAAATTGACAAGGCATATTATATTATTTCCAAAGGAATTCATGATTACTTCCTCTCCATAACTATTAAAGGATATCCCTTTTATTCAAATGCACCATCTATTATTATGTGAAGCAAAGAATATGTTTCTTTACATAAAATTATTGCCTTTTATACTTATAAATCCAAAAGTCACGTAAAGCACTACCATAATCTTATTAGGACTTGGATTTGGAAACAAAAGAAGTCATTAAGAAATGCACATAATTTTATGGTAAATATTGAATAATTCGAATTGTTTCCCAAAATATGTGTTGTCAAACTGGTTAGATAATTACTCTTTTAATTATTCAAAACATCATGTACTTCATTTTCTTTTGAGAACTTGACAATTATCATTAACGCACAAAGTCTTTCATTTATTTAACATGCACTACAAGGACCTATTGTCAAAGCAAATAGTCTCATGGGCCTCCATATGATCCATGGGTTGCACCCATGCCACCTAGGTGACTCTATTATGTCATCAATAATACCATTAGGAAACTTACATGCCAAAATATGCATTATGTTTATTTAATTTAAATTGACCAAAATGACGATATTACATTCGCCCCTCCTTAAAAGGAATTTTGCCCTCAAAATTCAGGCCTACTAAGCCTAGGTGAATGATAACTCATATTATTTTCAAAACTTAGGGTTAAGGCCCTACTTAATCAATTTTTGTTTTATTACTAAGATTGGCACCTGAATTGAAATTCAAGTATATCCACATCTCTAGTATACACATCTTATCATCACTTGATGATTTCGTTATTACTTGGTGATTTCTCTTTTCACCTAGGTTTCCAACCTATTATTCATTATTTACACACAAGGGTGAGGTAACACTTCTAACCCTAGTTCATGTCATTACACATTCAACTTAAGACATTTATTCTCAATTTTAAGCATAACGTGTGTCTACCCAACCTCCCTCCCTCAGAATGAAATGAAATAAGAATTTGGCTGCAGCCCAAACACAAAGTTCAATCCACTCCAAGAGAGGAGATGGTACATCCACACATTACCTTTTAATTTCACATATTAAGTTGAATCATAATCTATATGACTCTAAACTTACTTGTTCTCAATTTCATGACATTCTTATGTCCCATGAATCAAGTGTCCCTTTTCTTACTCTTAAGTTAGGGAACAACTTCTCTCAAGTTTTCATGACTTCTTTTATATTTACATCTCATGTATCATTATGAGCCTTAGCTAAATCCTTTAGGTCTCTAGGGATATAGGTACTCTTGGAGTGATCTCATCCTTATGCATCAAGAGAGTGCCTTTCATATTCACCCATTAGGCTACATGATCCTCATAGAGGTAGCTAATCTCCTGAGTCATGTACCTTGGATAAACCAAGATGTTACCTCCCGACCACATGGTCTTGTGCATTCAGGGAACAATCAACTCCTAACCCATCGGTCCAATGTACCTCTAATACACCCTACTTGACCCTAGGATTGCATTAGGACTCTACCCTCCCTAAGGGTTTCTTTTGAGATGTCACATCTTTTAAGGACATTATTCTCTTATTTAATTCTTTAACCCGGATTGCCCTCATCTCTCTCTTTTGAGTACCCATAATGTAGTGTCATCCCATCATTGGGCTCGGGCCACCTTCCCTCCAGGGCTTGGTGCCATGTCGGTCTTCCCTCCTGGGCTTGACCTCTGTGATCTTCCCCTCCAGGGGCTTGATCGTAAACAACTGCATTGTGGACTTAGGCCACCTTCCCTCCTGGGCTTGGTGCCTTCCTGGTCTTCCCTCATGGGCTTGACCATTTCATGACCTTCCCTCCTGGGCTTGGTCATCCACTTAGGCCACCTTCCCTCCTGGGCTTGGTGCCTTACTGGTCTTCCCTCCTGGGCTTGACCAGTTGTGTCACTCAGAGTTGGCATCCTTGGGTTCAAAGAATTTATGTACTTTCATTTTTTTTTATATTTGACTCATCACACCTCTAGGTGAGGATTAAGGTTATTTCAATACCTAATTACATTTATTCACTTACCTTTTAAGGGAAATTCCTAGCCTAGGATGCCTTCTTGGCTCATAGGAGAGGGTTAGGCTCGCTAGCCACAACCTGATCCCAAGATCTAAGGTTTTGCCTCCCTCATAGGTCATCTTCCCACTCTTTGGGTTGACCCACCCTAGGTTGGAACACTAACCCCAAAGGTTTTATATATATCTATTTGTTTTCATTAAGTATAACTTTTATCATTATAACATATCAACCCATGTTTGCTCAATCTCTGGAATACCCCCTCATGGTTTCTGTCCATTCAATGAACTTGGGTCAACTTCCCTCCAGGGCTTGGTGCTACCTCGGCCTTCCCCTCCAGGGGCTTGGCCACCATCACTAAACTTCTAGAGACAACATGAGGAGTTTGAGAAAGTTATATTCCAACTTTTCATTTTGTTATATATGCATCTATTGGGTTTTTATATCTCTTAAGACTTATCACCTAATTTTTATGCTCCTCATGCCCACATGCATGGGAGATCGGGTTACCTAAACCATCTCTTATTTTTCTTATTCATGATTTCAAGTTTCACATGGGCAGTGTCCCATACCACCACACCATGTTCATTACCATTTCAAGTTTCACATGGGTAGTGTCCCATACCACCACACCATGTTGATTACCAATTTCAAGTTTCACATGGGTGGTGTCCCATACCACCACACCATGTTGATTGTTTAAGTTTTTTTTAAGGGTTAGGGTTAGGGACTACACTCTGCCTCTTAGAGTTTCCACATCCCTAGACTCTCTAGGATTTCCATACCCAAGTCCTTCCTCTAAGAAAGGGCTTACCCATAATTGTATCTTTCCAGTATCTACCCTCTCTAGAGGGACCTACACAAAAAGTTACGTCTCTTCACATTTTACTTCTCTAATTAATATTTTCTTTTTAAGGCTTATTAAGCAAAGAGATGAGAAGTAGATGAAAATGTGAGATGAGCAAATTACTTTTTCTATTTAAAATTTCTATGGATAATTTGAAATTATAAACTATTAAGTATTAGTTGATGAATCTGTGCTCTGATACCAAATGTAACGACCTGCACTTTTGAGTGTCTAAAAGACCTTAAAGTCGCAGATCGTTAATCATATACTCCAAGATTAGATTCATGAAATAATACAAAATAGTAAACAATTTCCATTAATGATCAAATATTTACATGTTTAGATAAAAAGCTCCTCTAAGGAGTTACATAACTTTTAAATAGAATTAAATTTTGTAGGTGTAAAGATAAACCATTAAGACTAAACCTTCATGATTAAACTATAGTGTCTTCAACATCTCTATTTGTACCCTCATGTCCACGAATCAAGTATATCTGATACCTAAAATGCCGACAAACAAATACACAGTCAGTATATTACTATACTGGTACGTGGGTTCAAATAATAATCACAAGTACAGAAATAAGCAAACATCTTTATTTCACATGTAAGAATATAAACTTATTTTCATATTCTAACCCTTATCTGGTCTACTACCTCAGGTGTAATCACTGTCCCTCTGGGGCTCGTGTGCATTACCCTTGAGATCAGTCTAACCCAGGGTTTAGAATATTGTTATTTAGTTTACATGATACTCATAAGAACTTTATAGTTTGCAAGAACTAAATAAACAAGCAAGCAGTTTATTTGTCATTCAATCTCATCGAGAAACATCAGCAATCTCGGAATCTGATACATGTATTCATAAGCGTAACCACGTACCTTATGCCATCGTAGAAATCATGCAGAATATATCACATGTACTTTAAGAGTGTTTCCAAACATCCAAGCAACAAGCATGTAATCAACAAGTATCTGAAACAAAGCATACTACGTATGTGTCACCATGTATTTTCATTATACTAATCAGATTTAGATGTACTCCTAAACTAGGGTTTAGGTTATCTCATGTTTGGACTAGGGATTAGAGCTACAAACCCTAATTCCATCAAATTAAGGTTTCTATGATTAAAAATCAATCATCCATGTTATGTTAAACCCTGATTAGCATCTTAAGCATATTAAACTATTTATGACACCTAAATCATATGACTAACATTATGATCATAGAAAGATGTCTATATTGGTTTTAAAATCCTAAATTAGTATGAATAAGATTACTAATATGGAATCATCCATTATTCAACATTATCAACGTTTTAATCATTATACATGGCAAGATCAGGTAATATCGCAACACAAGCAAATATACCCAATTAAGAATCATCTTATACAAAACTAGGTTTTACTTCTCATTAAACACATTAGGACATGCATTGTATATACTTTTAGAGCAGCAAGCATATTCAGACTCTCAAACTATTTTATTTGGATTCCTCTCGTTTTTATGAGCATTTTGATATATAGTTTTGCTATATTCCGCATTACCTTTAATTAACTAGATTAATTGCAAGAATGAACTGATCTAGACCAATTAGGTGATGCCACGTCAGCTAAGTAAGCTCTAAATTCCCTTACTAAAATTTAGTGTATGATCCAGGGGAAAAAGGTAGGCGTACCCTGTGCACTCAGCACATCTTCCCTGGGCACCCGGGTCATTTGATATAGATCCGTCTCCCTCCTTGTGAGGGATCTCGTTTCCACCTCACCTCCGATCACGTGCACACGCACGGCATTGGTAGGTCGCCTCCTGCCGGTCCCGCACAAGCAATTGTTCACCATCTACAGTCGCAGGCTCGCACTACGGTGGCTTCTCCACTGGTGGTTCTTGCACATACGGAGATGACGCTTCTATGAACTCCTACGGGTCCGACCACCTCCTCAACCCTTTCCCTCCTTCGGGTCAGCAGACGGGCCATCTGCAGGTTCCACTAGAGATGTCACGGCAGGCAGCGAAATCACCTGGTTCTTGTTCGTGCACCTCTGGCGTCGTGGCTGGTGGCTTTGCGCCCAGCCTCTGCTCAAATGCCTTCATCATTCGGCATGGCCCTATGTGCTTTTCCCCACCTATGCTCCACACGAAGGCGGCGCTCAGCCTTGTGTGTCTCTGCCTGCCCCTGCAGTAGACCATCACGACCATCCTGGCCGCTCTTAGGTCCTCCCTTCTTTCGCCACCATGGTTTGAAGTGGCCGAAAGCTGATAGGAAAACAACGCCGCCTCCGACCAGCCCACTCAGCGAGGAGCAGCATCAACAGGAGCGTCCCCTTTCTTTCTCTCTTTCCTGACCTTTCCGTCAAAGCCTCCCAGCTCCCCATCACCACCAGCACTCGTCGCCTGCCTCCTCTACGCTCAGCACGCTTCCAGAATGCAGGCTTGCCTGCAGTTGCCGCCTGGTTAGCTCCGGCGAGCGCTAGCTGCTGGGGAATCACCCCCTCCCTTGGATATGCAGAAGGAGCCCCGTTTCACCTGGTGGTCATGCGATTTCTTTGAACACAATAGAGTTCTAGTTGTGCTAAAACATGTGATAGAGTCTAACAATCTAGGAACAAAGGTATCCCTCCTCCTCGTCACGTTGGGATCCTTATATATATCATATGGGGAAGCCCCTAACCCTAGGTGGTGGAAGACCACGAGGAAAGAGGTCTCCAAAGGGCAGTCAAACCCAAAGCAACTAGGTTTCCTTTATCTTTTCTCCTTGGGGTTCAAGGAATCTAAATTGACAAGGCATATTATATTGTTTCCAAAATAATTCACGATTACTTCCTCTCCATAACTATTAAAGGATATCCCTATTATTCAAATGCACCATCTATTATTATGCAAAGCAAAGAATATATTTCTTTACATAAAATTCTTGCCTTTTATACTTATAAATCCAAAAGTCACATAAAGCCCTACCATAATCTTATTAGGACTTGGATTTGGAAACAAAAGGAGTCATTAAGAAATGCACATAATTTTATGTTACATTTATTCACTTACCTTTTAAGGTAAAGTCCTAGCCTAGGGTGCCTTCTTGGCTCATAGGAGAGGGTTAGGCTCGCTAGCCACAACCTGATCCCAAGATCTAAGGTTTTGCCTCCCTCATAGGTCATCTTCCCACTCTTTGGGTTGACCCACCCTAGGTTAGCACACTAACCCCAAAGGTTTTATAGATATCTCTTTGTTTTCATTAAGTATAACTTTTATCATTATAACATATCAACCCATGTTTGCTCAATCTCTGGAATACCCCCTCATGGTTTCTGTCCATTCAATGAACTTGGGTCAACTTCCCTCCAGGGCTTTGTTCTACCTCGGCCTTCCCCTCTAGGGGCTTGGCCACCATCACTAAACTTCTAGAGACAACATGAGGAATTTGAGCAAGTTATATTCCAACTTTTTTTTTATATATACATCTATTGGGTTTTTATATCTCTTAAGACGTATCACCTAAGTTTTATGCTCCTCATACCCACATGCATGGGAGATCGGGTTACCTAAACCATCTCTTATTTTTTTTATTCATGATTTCAAGTTTCACACGGGCAGTGTCCCATACCACCACACCATGTTGATTACCAATTTCAAGTTTCACATGGGTAGTGTCCCATACCACCACACCATGTTGATTACCAATTTCAAGTTTCACATGGGTAGTGTCCCATACCACCACACCGTGTTGATTGTTTAAGTTTTTTTTTAAGGGTTAGGGTAAGGGACTACACTCTGCCTCTTAGAGTTTCCACATCCCTAGACTCTCTAGGATTTCCATACCCAAGTCCTTCCTCTAAGAAAGGACTTACCCATACTTGTATCTTTCTAGTATCTACCCTCTCTAGAGGGACCTACACAAGAAGTTACATCTCTTCACATTTTACTTCTCTAATTAATATTTTCTTTTTAAGGCTTATTAAGCAAAGAGATGAGAAGTAGATGAAAATGTGAGATGAGGAACTTAATTTTTCTATTTAAAATTTCTATCGATAATTTGAAATTATAAACCATTAAGTATTAGTTGATGAATATGTACTCTGATACCAAATGTAACGACCTGCACTTTTGAGTGTCTAAAAGACCTTAAAGTCGCATATCGTTAATCATATACTCCAGGATCAGATTCATGAAACAATACAAAATAGTAAACAATTTCCATTAATGATCAAATATTTACATGTTTAGATAAAAAGCTCCTCTAAGGAGTTACATAACTTTTAAATAGAATTAACTTTTATAGGTGTAAAGATAAACCATTAAGATTAAACCTTCATGATTAAACTATAGTGTCTTCAACATCTCTATCTGTACCCTCATGTCCACAAATCAAGTATATTTGATACCTAAAATGCCGACAAACAAATACGCGGTCAGTATATTACTATACTGGTATGTGGGTTCAAATAATAATCACAAGTACAGAAATAAGCAAACATCTTTATTTCACATGTAAGAATATAAACTTATTTTCATATTCTAACCCTTATCTGGTCTACTACCTCAGGTGTAATCACTGTCCCTCCGGGGCTCGTGTGCATTACCCTTAAGATCATTCTAACCCAGGGTTCAGAATATTGTTATTTAGTTTACATGATACTCATAAGAACTTTATAGTTTGCAAGAACTTAATAAACAAGCAAGAAGTTTATCTGTCATTCAATCTCATCGAGAAACATCGGCAATCTCGGAATTCGATACATGTATTCATAAGCGTAACCACGTACCTTATGTCATCGTAGAAATCATGCAGAATATATCACATGTACTTTAGGAGTGTTTCCAAACATCCAAGCAACAAGCATGTAATCAACAAGTATCTGAAACAAAGCATACTACATATGTGTCACCATGTATTTTCATTATACTAATCAGATTTAGATGTACTCCTAAACTAAGGTTTAGGTTATCTCGTGTTTGGACTAGGGATTAGGGCTACAAACCCTAATTCCATCATTTTAAGGTTTCTATGATTAAAACTCAATCATCCATGTTATGTTAAACCCTGATTAGCATATTAAACATATTAAACTATTCGTGACACCTAAATCATATGACTAACATTATGATCATAGAAAGATGTCTATATTGGTTTTAAAATCCTAAATTAGTATGAATAAGATTACTAATATGGAATCATCCATTATTCAACATTATCAAGGTTTTAATCATTATACATGGCAAGATCAGGTAATATCGCAACACAAGCAAATCTACCCAATTAAGCATCATATTATGCAAAACTAGGTTTTACTTCTCATTAAACACATTAGGACATGCATTGTATATACTTTTAGAGCAGCAAGCATATTCAGACTCTCAAACTATTTTATTTGGATTCCTCTCGTTTTTATGAGCATTTTGATATATAGTTTTTCTATATTCCACATTACCTTTAATTAACTTGATTAATTGCAAGAATGAACTGATCTGGACCAATTAGGTGATGCCACGTCAGCTAAGTAAGCTCTAAATTCCCTTATCGAAATTTAGTGTATGATCCAGGGGAAAAAGGTAGGTGTGCCCCTTGCACTCAGCACATCTTCCCTGGGCACCCGGGTCATTTGATATAGATCTGTCTCCCTCCTTGGGAGGGATCTCGTTTCCACCTCGCCTATGATCACGTGCACACACACGGCGTTGGTAGGTCGCCTCCTGTCGGTCCCGCACAAGCAATCGTTCGCCATCTACAGTCGCATGCTCGCACTACGGTGGCTTCTCCACTAGTGGTTCTTGCACATACGGAGATGACGCTTCTACAAACTCCTACGGGTCCAACCACCTCCTCAACCCTCTCCCTCCTTTGGGTCAGCAGACGGGCCATCTGTAGGTTCCACTGGAGATGTCACGGCAGGCGGAAAAATCACCTGGTTCTTGTTCGTGCACCTCTGGCGCTGTGGTTGGTGGCTTTTTGCCCAGCCTCTGCTTGAATGACTTCGTCGTTCAGCATGGCCCTATGTGCTTTTACCCACCTATGCTCCACACGAAGGTGGTGCTCGGCCTTGCGTGCCTCCACCTGCCCCTGTAGTAGACCATCACGACCATCCTGGCCGCTCTTAGGTCCTCCCTTCTTCCGCCACCATGATTTGAAGTGGCCGACAGCTGATAGGAAAACAACGCCGCCTCCGACCAACCCTCTCAGCGAGGACCAGCGTCAACAGGAACGTCCCCTTTCTTTCTCTCTTTCCTGACCTTTCCAGAAAAGCCTCCCAGCTCGCCATCACCACCAGCACTCGTCGCCTTCTTCCTCTGCGCTCAGCACGCTTCCAGAATGCAGGCTTGCCTGCAGTTGCCGCCTGGTTAGCTCTGGCGAGCGCTAGCTGCTGGGGAATCACCCCCTCCCTTGGATATGCAGAAGGAGCCCCGTTTCACCTGGTGGTCATGGGATTTCTTTGAACACAATAGAGTTCCAGATGTGCTAAAACATGTGATAGAGTCTAACGATCTAGGAACAAAGGTATCCCTCCTCCTCGTCACGTTGGGATCCTTTTATAGATCATATGGGGAAGCCCCTAACCCTAGGTGGTGGAAGACCACGAGGAAAGAGGTCTCCAAAGGGCAATCAAACCCAAAGCAACTAGGTTTCCTTTATCTTTTCTCCTTGGGGTTCAAGGAATCTAAATTGACAAGGCATATTATATTGTTTCCAAAAGAATTCATGATTACTTCCTCTCCATAACTATTAAAGGATATCCCTTTTATTCAAATGAACCATCTATTATTATGCAAAGCAAAGAATATGTTTCTTTACATAAAATTCTTGCCTTTTATACTTTAAAATCCAAAAGTCACATAAAGCACTACCATAATCTTATTAGGACTTGGATTTGGAAACAAAAGAAGTCATTAAAAAATGCACATAATTTTATGGTACATATTGAATAATTAGAATTGTTTCCCAAAATATGTGTTGTCAAACTGGTTAGATAATTACTCTTTTAATTATTCAAAACATCATGTACTTCATTTTCTTTTGGGAACTTGACAATTATCATTAAGGCACAAAGTCTTTCATTTATTTAACATGTACTACAAGGACCTATTTGCGAAGCAAATAGTCTCATGGGCCTCCATATGATCCATGGGTTGCACCCATGCCACCTAGGTGACTCTATTATGTCATCAATAATACCATTAGGAAACTTACATGCCAAAATATGCATTATGTTTATTTAATCTAAATTGACCAAAAATGACGATATTACATTCACCCCTCCTTAAAAGGAATTTTTCCCTTAAAATTCAGGCCTACTAAGCCTAGGTGAATGATAACTCATATTATTTTCAAAACTTAGGGTTAAGACCCTACTTAATCAATTTTTGTTTTATTACTAAGATTGGCACCTGAATTGAAATTCAAGTATATCCACATCTATAATATACAATCGTATCATCACTTGATGATTTCGTTATTACTTGGTGATTTCTCTTTTCACCTAGGTTTCCAACCTATTATTCATTATTTACACACAAGGGTGAGGTAACACTTCTAACCCTAGTTCATGTCATTACACATTCAACTTAAGACATTTATTCTCAATTTTAAGCATAACGTGTGTCTACCCAACCTCCCTCCCTCAGAATGAAATGAAATAAGAATTTGGTTGTAGCCCAAACACAAAGTTCAATCCACTCCAAGAGAGGAGATGGTACATCCACACATTACCTTTTAATTTCACATATTAAGTTGAATCATAATCTATATGACTCTAAACTTACTTGTTCTCAATTTCACGACATTCTTATGTCCCATGAATCAAGTGTCCCTTTTCTTACTCTTAAGTTAGGGAACAACCTCTCTCAAGTTTTCATGACTTCTTTTATATTTACATCTCATGTATCATTATGAGCCTTAGCTAAATCCTTTAGGTCTCTAGGGATATAGGTACTCTTGGACTGATCTCATCCTTATGCATCAAGAGAGTGTCTTTCATATTCACCCATTAGGCTACATGATCCTCATAGAGGTATCTAATCTCCTGAGTCATGTACCTTGGATAAACCAAGTTGTTACCTCCCGACCTCATGGTCTTGTGCATTCGGGGAACAATCAACTCCTAACCCATCGGTCCAATGTACCTCTAATACACCCAACTTGACCCTTGGATTGCATTAGGACTCTACCCTCCCTAAGGGTTTCTTTTGAGATGTCACATCTTTTAAGCACATTATTCTCTTATTTAATTCTTTAACCCGGATTGCCCTCATCTCTCTCTTTTGAGTACACATAATGCAGTTTCATCCCATCATTGGTCTCGAGCCACCTTCCCTCCAGGGCTTGGTGCCATGTCGGTCTTCCCTCCTGGGCTTGACCTCTGTGATATTCCCCTCCAGGGGCTTGATCGTAAACAACTGCATTGTGGACTTAGGCCACCTTCCCTCCTGGGCTTGGTGCCTGCCTGGTCTTCCCTCCTGGGCTTGACCATTTCATGACCTTCCCTCCTGGGCTTGGTCGTCCACTTAGGCCACCTTCCCTCCTGGGCTTGGTGCCTTACTGGTCTTCCCTCCTGGGCTTGACCAGTTGTGTCACTCAGAGTTGGCATCCTTGGGTTCAAAGCATTTATGTACTTTCATTTTTTTTTATCTTTAACTCGTCACACCTCTAGGTGAGGATTAAGGTTATTTCAATACATAATTACATTTATTCACTTACCTTTTAAGGTAAAGTCCTAGCCTAGGGTGCCTTCTTGGATCATAGGAGAGGGTTAGGCTCGCTAGCCACAACCTGATCCCAAGATCTAAGGTTTTGCCTCCCTCATAGGTCATCTTCCCACTCTTTGGGTTGACCCACCCTAGGTTGGCACACTAACCCCAAAGGTTTTATAGATATCTCTTTGTTTTCATTAAGTATAACTTTTATCATTATAACATATCAACCCATGTTTTCTCAATCTCTGGAATACCCCCTCATGGTTTCTGTCCATTCAATGAACTTGGGTCAACTTCCCTCTAGGGCTTGGTGCTACCTCAGCCTTCCCCTCAAGGGGCTTGGCCACCATCACTAAACTTCTAGAGAAAACATGAGGAGTTTGAACAAGTTATATTCCAACTTTTCATTTTGTTATATATACATCTATTGGGTTTTTATATCTCTTAATATGTATCACCTAAGTTTTATGCTCCTCATACCCACATGCATGGGAGATCGGGCTACCTAAACCATCTCTTATTTTTCTTATTCATGATTTCAAGTTTCACATGGGCAGTGTCCCATACCACCACACCGTGTTGATTACCAATTTCAAGTTTCACATGGGTAGTGTCCCATACCACCACACCATGTTGATTACCAATTTCAAGTTTCACATGGGTAGTATCCCATACCACCACACCGTGTTGATTGTTTAAGTTCTTTTTTAAGGGTTAGGGTTAGGGACTACACTCTACCTCTTAGAGTTTCCACATCCCTAGACTCTCTAGGATTTCCATACCCAAGTCCTTCCTCTAAGAAAGGGCTTACCCATACTTATATCTTTCTAGTATCTACCCTCTCTAGAGGGACCTACATAAAAACTTACATCTCTTCACATTTTACTTCTCTAATTAATATTATCTTTTTAAGGATTAGATGAGAATTAGATGAAAATGTGAGATGAGGAACTTAATTTTTCTATTTACAATTTCTATGGATAATTTGAAATTATAAACTATTAAGTATTAGTTGATGAATCTGTGCTCTGATACCAAATGTAACGACCTGCACTTTTGAGTGTCTAAAAGACCTTAAAGTCACAGATCGTGAATCATATACTCCAGGGTCAGATTCATGAAATAATACAAAATAGTAAACAATTTCCATTAATGATCAAATATTACATGTTTAGATAAAAAGCTCCTCTAAGGAGTTACATAACTTTTAAATAGAGTTAACTTTTACAGGTGTAAAGATAAACCATTAAGACTAAACCTTCATGATTAAACTGTAGTGTCTTCAACATTTCTATTTTTACCCTCATGTCCACGAATCAAGTATATCCGATACCTAAAATACCGACAAACAAATACGCGGTCAGTATATTACTATACTGGTACGTGGGTTCAAATAATAATCACAAGTACAGAAATAAGCAAACATCTTTATTTCACATGTAAGAATATAAACTTATTTTCATATTCTAACCCTTATCTGGTCTACTACCTCAGGTGTAATCACTGTCCCTCCGGGGCTCGTGTGCATTACCCTTAAGATCAGTCTAACCCAGGGTTCAGAATATTGTTATTTAGTTTACATGATACTCATAAGAACTTTATAGTTTGCAAGAACTAAATAAACAAGCAAGCAGTTTATTTTTCATTCAATCTCATCAAGAAACATCAGAAATCTTGGAATTTGATACATGTATTCATAAGTGTAACCACGTACCTTATGCCATCGCAGAAATCATGCAGAATATATCACATGTACTTTAAGAGTGTTTCCAAACATCCAAGCAACAAGCATGTAATCAACAAGTATCTGAAACAAATCATACTACGTATGTGTCACCATGTATTCTCATTATACTAATCAGATTTAGATGTACTCCTAAACTAGGGTTTAGGTTATCTCGTGTTTGGACTAGGGATTAGGGCTACAAACCCTAATTCCATAATATTAAGGTTTCTATGATTAAAACTCAATCATCCATGTTATGTTAAACCCTGATTAGCATCTTAAGCATATTAAACTATTCGTGACACCTAAATCATATGACTAACATTATGATCATAGAAAGATGTCTATATTGGTTTTAAATCCTAAATTAGTATGAATAAGATTACTAATATGGAATCATCCATTATTCAACATTATCAACATTTTAATCATTATACATGGCAAGATCAGGTAATATCGCAACACAAGCAAATCTACCCAATTAAGCATCATCTTATACAAAACTAGGTTTTACTTCTCATTAAACACATTAGGACATGCATTGTATATACTTTTAGAGAAGCAAGCATATTCAGACTCTCAAACTATTTTATTTGGATTCCTGTCATTTTTATGAGCATTTTGATATATAGTTTTGCTATATTCCGCATTACCTTTAATTAACTAGATTAATTGCAAGAATGAAATGATCTGGACCAATTAGGTGATGCTACGTCAGCTAAGTAAGCTCTAAATTCCCTTACCGAAATTTAGCGTATGATCCAGGGGAAAAAGGTAGGCGTGCCCCTTGCACTCAGCACATCTTCCCTGGGCAACCGGGTCATTTGATATAGATCCATCTCCCTCCTTGTCAGGGATCTCATTTCCACCTCGCCTCTGATCACGTGCACACGCACGGCGTTGGTAGGTCGCCTCCTGCCGGTCCCGCACAAGCAATCATTCGTCATCTATAGTCACAGGCTCGCACTACGGTGGCTTCTCCACTTGTGGTTCTTGCACATACGGAGATGACGCTTCTACGAACTCCTACGGGTCCAACCACCTCCTCAACCCTCTCCCTCCTTTGGGTCAGCAGATGGGCCATCTGTAGGTTCCACTGGAGATGTCACGGTAGGTGGCGAAATCACCTGGTTCTTGTTTGTGCACCTCTGGCGCCGTGGCTGGTGGCTTTGTGCCCAGCCTCTTCTCGAATGCCTTCGTCGTTCGGCATGGCCCTATGTGCTTTTCCCCGCCTATGCTCCACACGAAGGCAGTGCTCGGCCTTGTGTGCCTCCGCCTGCCCCTGCAATAGACCATCACGACCATCCTGGCCGCTCTTAGGTCCTCCCTTCTTCCACCACCATGGCTTGAAGTGGCCGACAGCTGATAGGAAAACAATGCCACCTCCGACCAGCCCGCTCAGCGAGGAGCAGCGTCAACATGAACGTCCCCTTTCTTTCTCTCTTTCCTGACCTTTCCGGCAAAGCCTCCCAGCTCGTCATCACCACCAGCACTCGTCGCCTTCCTCCTCCGCGCTCAGAATGCTTCCAGAATGCAGGCTTGCCTGTAGTTGCCGCCTGGTTAGCTTCGGCTTGCGCTAGCTGTTGGAGAATCACCCCTCCCTTGGATCTGCGGAAGGAGCCCCGTTTCACCTGGTGGTCATGCGATTTCTTTGAACACAATAGAGTTCCAGCTATGCTAAAACATGGGATAGAGTCTAACGATCTAGGAACAAAGGTATCCCTCCTCCTCGTCACGTTGGGATCCTTATATAGATCATATGGGGAAGCCCCTAACCCTAGGTGGTGGAAGACCATGAGGAAAGAGGTCTCCAAAGGGCAGTCAAACCCAAAGCAACTAGGTTTCCTTTATCTTTTCTCCTTGGGGTTCAAGGAATCTAAATTGACAAGGCATATTATATTGTTTCCAAAAGAATTCATGATTACTTCCTCTCCATAACAATTAAAGGATATCCCTTTTATTCAAATGCACCATCTATTATTATGTGAAACAAAGAATATGTTTCTTTACATAAAATTCTTGCCTTTTATACTTATAAATCCAAAAGTCACGTAAAGCACTACCATAATCTTATTAGGACTTGTATTTGGAAACAAAAGAAGTCATTAAGAAATGCACATAATTTTATGGTACATATTGAATAATTCGAATTGTTTCCCAAAATATGTGTTGTCAAACTGGTTAGATAATTACTCTTTTAATTATTCAAAACATCATGTACTTCATTTTCTTTTGGGAACTTGACAATTATCATTAAGGCACAAAGTCTTTCATTTATTTAGCATGCACTACAAGGACCTGTTTGCGAAGAAAATAGTCTCATGGGCCTCCATATGAGCCATGGGTTGCACCCATACCACCTAGGTGACTCTATTATGTTATCAATAATACCATTAGGAAACTTACATGCCAAAATATGCATTATGTTTATTTAATTTAAATTGACCAAAAATGACGATATTACAGATATTGAGCACTTCTATTGGTTGATACCATCAACAGAACATCCATCTTCTATAATATATTAGATGCAATGTTCAGTAACAAGCGCACAAAATATCATAAAACTACTAAAAACGTCATCAAAGAAAAAGTAGCCCATGTAGCCAACAAAATCATCAAGCTGATAAGAAAGTATGGTCGTTGCATTCCAGATGATCTAAAATTTGAGAAACCATAGTTCTATCATAGATGCCCACAATAAGAACCTCTATCAAATGATTGTGGCTATTACGTACTCTTCTAGATGCAGATGCTAGCTACATTAGACCAAAAGATTAAGCAATATTAGGATGACTACTACCACCATCTTTGAGGATAATATGCTATGAAGATCTTAGCTTCAGAGTGGTCAATCTCAAATAACCAGCTATAAATTGCCTGTTCTAGACCAACCTCGTCCTTTGACACCTTGAGGTCAGGGTGGAAGATAAGTTTGGGGGGTCCAAACAGATGAACATGGTATGACTCTACACTAAACATTCGAACTCTCTCCTACTTAACAAATTTTTTGACAAATTTTGATCGGCCTAGATGGCCAATTTTGGATTAATCTTTGTCCATGTATATATTCTTATTGAATTTTTGATGCACAAGTAGTCTAAAAAGACAAATTTTTTAATCCAATTTTCCAAGATAGCATCATAACCCCAACCCTTAGACTTTCTTGTCTTCAGGATAGCTCTTAGCTTAATTACTTCAGAAATGACAGACTTGGGCTATTTAATCTACTAAAAAATCTGAGTGTGATAATGTTTTAATGTCAGCCTTGCCTCAAAATAATGTAGAAGACACAAGGATGCTAGTTCCCTAGGGGGAAAACTCAGAGCAAGGCAGACTTGATCTAATACGCTCCTGATTGATCACTATGTTTCAAAGTATAGGTAGGAAATTGCATAATCATGGCATGGAGGAAACCACTACCCCCATCTAATGCATTAATCCCTACTTTAGGATCAAAAGAGGCATGTGATTGGCCTTGAATCGCGCGTCTGGAAGGGTGACAGACTCAGAAGGAATCCAACTTTTATATTTATAACTTGAAACCTTCGAAGACCCCCGCAACTTTATTATGAGGTCAAAGTAGATATATGGGGTCGAACACAGGGGCGTGGTGATGTTTAGGATGCTTGAGATTTAATTTTTAAGTTAGATAAGCCAAGATGATAGTTTTAGGAAAGCGGGGCTAGAACTAGTCTAGCGGGTTGTCACGAATTAAAACAAAACAAAGAAAACAAAACAAAACAGAGTCTGTAGGATTCTACTAATTAGAGAGAAGGAGTTCCCAGCTAAGTAACCACAAGTTGGGCAGTCTATGCACCCGTTCTCAGGCGTAGACAACCCTTGAACACCCTAGAAAGCAACATGCATCCAAACATAGTACGCACTGTGGTACCTATTCCTGTGGGGTCATCCTACTCACTCTCACGTGGCATGACTAAAACCCATCGATGGTATGAAACCTCTCTCGAGGATGACAAACCAACAACCTAGAATATTCTAGAGACCCTCTCAGGTTTATAGTATTCTGGGATGTTAGGGACAGGCGACCTTGATCCAGACTCCTTTCAAATTCAGATCCAAACTATCTTCTCTTGTATATTTCCACAATGAATCTCTCAATACAGGAAGAAATAGAAGTTCAAGCAATAAAGAGATCAACCAAACTAGCAATCATAACCACGAAGAGGAGATAGAAAAGAAAACATACTAGATATATATTAAAACTACTTGCTTAAGGTAAAAGTACATAAACATGCCCAAAACAGGTTACATAGCCAAGAAGGAGCTCAACTAGCCATGGACAAGCATAGTTGGCACTGAACAAAGATGGAAGAACATCATTTGTACATAAACAAAGAAGAACAGTAGAAGAAAGGAGAAGAAGAAGAGATTCGGCCCATAGAGGAGAGGTGGCTCTCACTCCTTAGCCTCCATATGGGTCAGATCTCATGCTTGGGTCGTCCTCCTTGGTCTTCTAGACTCCTCGGCCTCCTTTCTCCTTGATTCCACCCCAAACAGCAGCTCGGTGGATGTGTGGAGGTGGATGATGGCTAGGAATTGTGGGCAAATGGATGAATGGCGGGGAAACGCGGTGGTAGATGGAAGCTTGCTGGAGAGACGGGTGTAGGATGAGTTCTTAGGCCTTTCCAGGTCCTTCGAACTCTCCCACTAGGCTCTGGTAACCAAAAGGGGTTGGAACTATGAGGTGGAAACTCTCCAGATCGAAACCTAGGACTCTTCATTCGGGAACCCCTTCTCAGGTCTTCAGGGGTAGGTATTTATAGGTGAAGGCAGACCCACATTCGTAGACATACCGTAGTCGAGGTTAGATCCGTGGTGGCGATGTAAGCCTCAGTCACGGTCTACCCCTGTAATTGCGGTTTTGGGTGACTTGGTCGAGGGGCATTTCCCCCACAGTCACAATCTGGCTGGCCATGGTCGCGGTTGCGGTCTAGGTTGACTCCCCGATCGCGGTCGACATGCGGTCGCGGTGTAAGCCTCGGTCGCGGTCAATCTTGAAATCACGACGTCAGTTCAGGTTGCAGTTGAGGTGGATACCACAGTCGCAGTCCTGCTTACCTCAACCGTAGTCTTCCCCACTGCGGTCGTGGTTGCGATGGATGGAAGCCTAGTTGCTACAAAAATCATGTGTTGGGGAGAAATCTTGGAGAAAAGATGTCTTTTCAAGTTCGGTGCCTGCAAGTCCCAAAATTAGCTAGTTTGAGCAACTTTATCTATAAAAAGATATAATTAACTAAAAGAGAAGAAACATGGGTTATTTTGGGCATATTAAGGTTATAGTGACACAAAACCATAGGTAAATGCTTAGCATAAATACGTAAATTTGGGTGTTATCAACCACTCCAAGCTTAAACCTTTGCTTGTCCTCGAGCAAGAATTTGCTCAAAGAATAAAAAGATAACATCAAAATTAAGCTTGACGGTAAATGATAAGGTTAAGAAAAATAGTTAAAACATCAGTTCTCCTGATCCACATTGTTTCAGAACAAACCCCCACCAATCGAGTGCAATCCTACCAAAGTAAGATTAAAGAGCAACCAGGAAAGATTAAGCTAGTCCAATGTAACCTGTCGATATTCATGAGGGTTTGAATCATAATTATACAACATCAAAGCATTGTCACATAGACGATCACGCGGGTGATGAGCAATGAGCCATCATCATGTATCCATGTAGACCAATCAGGGACAACATGCCTCTCACTTATTTAGGTCCTAAGAAGCAAAGTAAAAAGACTTTAATGACTTTTGAGGATCTCGATCTACGTCAGGCAGGTCCATATAATGAGAAATAGTCCCTACAGTTCAAGCCATTTGGCTCAGACCAGTAAGACAAACTCTTCATACTATGCTCGAACCAACCCTGCTACTGGGATGATGCCATAGGTCTCCTAGGGGTTCCTAGTGACTCTCTAATGAGCTTTTGGAGTGATGCCACCAGGCATGGCATACACACGTTCATGAGCGCAGTCATACATCGGTTGGGCATCATCCTCAACTCTCCTGAAAGAGGAAACAAGTACTCATTTATTCACACTCAGGCTTTTATTATCTGCATTCTAATTTTTATAGGCTAGGGTGAGAACTTATTTTAATGTTTTTGGGATTTTATGGGCGGCCAAGCCTCTTTTACATATTTTTAACTTTTCATCTTTTTTACTCAATCTAAGGTGAGAGGGCACATATTCCATCAAGGAAAACACTTCAACTTGATTATAGCTCAAAACTTATCACGGTCTGTTTGACACATGTGCGCAAAGTAGAAATTATGATTCAAGGATCCTTAGAATAGAGGCAAGCCTTTGAAATCATGGCTAGTAGTCTTTGATCATTATTTATCTCTTTCCAATGGTCATATACTTTGGATTTTTCATTTACAACATAGATCAAGGGAGTAATGTTTTAAGATATGAAAAAGTCACATAACCTTAGATTTATTACTAAACTTAAGGAAAGAGTCAATGAACAAGTCAAGCAAAAGATCAAACAGCTTAAGATGAAAAAATTTAGGCATAAAGATAAGCATTTAGATATAGGATTTGCATTGCATAGCCTTAATTGCAAAGCTACAATTACGAAACAAAGTCTTACAAAGATGAAATTTTAAAAACTTGTGCTAAATTTTACGCTAAATGTAAGGGGCATAGAAGATACACCCTGACTACCACCCCAAGCTTAAAAATTTTGCTTGTCCCTGAGAAAATCTCAAGCCTTGGATGGTAAGGAAAGTAGCTGCTATTGGTAGTCGCTATTTATAAACTGATCCAGATCGTCTAAGCCACTTGATGTGTTCTCATAGTTCTAGTTTAGATCTTGTTGAAAATGAAATGACTACCCGAAGTCCTGGGATGGCTGGTAAAAAGACCGAAGGGGTTGTTGAAAATTTGGTTGAGGCGGTGGGGGAAAGACTATGTCAAACCTTTGTCTGAGGTACTGCATATCCTCCTCCAACATGTCAAACCGTCTGCCTGAGTCATCCCTAAAATCAGTCATGAACTCATAAAGGTTCCCCAAATTGGGGTATGGGGTGTATTGTTCCTGCTGAGGAGATCGCATGTAATTTGTAGTAGGCATTCCTGTGTAGGGTCCTCCCTGATACAGTATGTCTTGTAAGGTTGCCCCTGTCTGTTGTCCACCCCCCTGAGCCTCTGGCACTGGTGGTTCTGAAGTTACTCCTACAGCTCCGCCTGTATGATGAATGTTACCATGGGTGTCCAATAGAGAGATGTCCATGAATGTCGTCTGACATGTGAACTCTGCATTAGCTGGAAGTAGTGTCCTGTGCTTGCTGTAGCCGAAGATATAAAGATATCCTGTGTTGCACTATTTTACCACTCCTGAGCGGATCAAGTGGTCCAAGTCCAACTTGGACCACTCAGCTTGTTCCAGCATAAGTGACAATTGTCCATCTCCAATTCCAAGATGGCGTGCCATAGGAGTGATGATTCCTGCCATCGACATGAATTGGATGTATTTCTTGAAAGAGTTGTGAAAGTGGCGGATAATGAAATTCCCCACATTCACTTTCTTTCCTACTACTGCACACCACAAGATGTAGAGGTTTGATGCACTTAGCGCCCCTTGACTGTCTTGTTTTTCCAAGACGCAGTTTGAAATCACCTGATGCAGATAATGAAGTGTCGGGTTGTGGATGTGTGAAGCTTTGGTGCTTCTCGCAACATATCTATCTTCCCCTATAAGAATTTTCCATGCTTGAGCTACATTAAAGTCGATGTCCCATGTCTCCAGCCGGCCCCTGGACATCTTAGTATAATCTTCAGTAGAGCGTGATAACCAGCTATTGAGTTGATCCATAGTAACTTCGCGGGGCTGGTTCAGCGGGCGAAAATGTATGGCAGTGTGCCGATGGTCCTTTGGTGCCCCTAGCATAGCATAAAACTCACAGGTGATTCTATAATAGGCATTGCACTGTGCATATGTGAGGACGTCTAGGCCAACAATTGCAAGATATTTGTTGACCTGTTCTTGTATCTCGAGCCTAATGAGTGTTCCAGGATCGGCATATCTCGGGACCACTAATCTACACCTATCTTTAATCAGAGTATCAAAACTTTGCCTTTGCTTTATACTTATGAATAGGGGAGAAGGGAGTGAACTTTGGTTGACACCATCTGGGGTGAGGTGGCATCTGTTCCCTTGAATTGAATCACATGACGAAGTTGACCGCCATAAAGACGTCAACCGTTCGGCTGACTATCGATGCTGGCCTCCTGTGGATGAAGCTCTGTGCAACACTGATGGGCTCTCCTAATGCCCCGTCAAAGTTTGGAGCTCAGTGTCACCGCGTGTTGTCCATGTTCTCTCACTGGAGGCTTCCTGGACTAACTCACCTCTCTAGGTATCCATAGGAGTGTTGGATATGTAGCGGTAGTCTGAATCGGTCTCTTACGACCTGAACCCTCGAGTATATAGTATAGCCGCATCTTCATATATTGGGTTCGTGGTTTGAGTGGCACGATGTGGGTCTCGGCTCCCATATTCTGATGGTGACGTGGAGCTTCCTTCCCCTTTCTTTCGCATTATAGTCTTTTTAATCTTTTTAAATCTAATTTTCATCGCATCCATGGTGTCAATTCTTCTAATGCAGATCATGTTGGCTCGATTGTGGTGAAGGTTGGTGTTGCTGCCCCAAGACACTCCAAACTCACCCGCGGTCTGGACCACGACCAGGTGAAGACCGCAATCGCGGTGGCGACCACGACCGTGTTGCTGCCTTCGACACCATGACCTGGTGAAGACTGTGATCGCGGTGGCGACTAAAGTGGTGATCGTGACCACCAAAGTGGTCTTGATCACCTTTCCTGAGACCGCGATCATGGTGGTCGTGACCTGTATCCTGATCGCGACTCAGGTCACAAGAGCTGGTGCAGCTTGAAGTGGACGGTTGGCGGGGAAGGGGTTGAGACGTAGGTTGCGATTGGTGGGGAAGAGCTAAGGGCTATTGCTTCTCTACTGCTTTAAGACCGTAGTCATGGTCCAGCCATGGTTTCTTACTACATATGCCTTCTCCTTCCTTGCTAGCCAATGATGAAAGCAAGGAGGAGAGGGGAAACGGGCAGAGAACTGCGCAGTGGTGAAGGAAACTCGAGGGTTAGGCGGGGGTGTCTCGGCCCGGGGGTATTTATAGGTTGGGCACACTTCTTGCCCCAGATCGTTTGAGGTCTCGCGTAGAGCGGCAGAAAAATTAGAAAAGGGGGTCGGAGACTAGGTCAAAAAGCAACAGTCGATCAAAAAGGTGGAGACAGCCCGACATGCTGGTCAATCAGGCCAAAAAAGAATAGCTGGGCCTTGTGTATCTGCAATCGCGGTCTAACGTAGGCTTGACTGTGGTCACGGTCTTGGCTTTCAGACCACGGACGCGGTCTAGCTAGCATACCGTGGTCGCGGTTTCAGTTCTTCCATGCGAGGAAAAATGAGGGTGGAAAGCCTTAGTAGATAAAATCCGAATCAAACACCATGGAAGAGCAAAAAGGTATGTCGATTAACTTCTTACAAGATAGGGACCAAAGGCAGTTGTTAGGGTGCGGAGATGGAAGTGCTTGTAAATTTTAAAAGAAAACTAGATGATGCAAAATAAACTAAATCCTAGCAGTCAGGGGAAAGATAAAATATAAATTGACTTTATTATGCAAAATTTTAAAACTTAAAATTAAAGAGAAAATGTGTAGGTAGTAAGGGGTGGTTGCCCTACAACTCCTAAACTTGGATCCCAAATCCGTAGTTTTGGTGTTCAAGTTACCTGAGTCTCGCTGCTCGGGCTCACCATGGAGCGGCAGAAGATGCGGAGAGGTGGCTCATTTCGAGCCTTGAAAAGAGGAATAAAATCCAGTGACTCGATGAAGTCATCTCTGTGTTGTGATCTACTTGAACTGCACTGAGATGAATTCTTTGGAAAATCATCTTCAAGGTACATTCTAAGATATGAATCTAAATAGGAAGGCCATGGGATGTCGACACAGGATGAGATGGAAAGGAGAGTTTGAATGTCTTCTGGAGGACTCGTCTCTTCTCTCTCCATCTCTAAACTTGAGGTTGGATGCTCAGATAAATTTTCATTTACAGTCCGAGTCATCCACTCATCTTTTGAACAAGAAGTACCTCCAGAAGAATCTATTTGTCATTTTTCTACCCCATGCTTGTCACCTTTTATGGGGTCCAGGATGTCTTCATGCTCATCAGCCATGTTTTAGTGGATTGTCCATCCTTCTCTATCGTCGTCCACCAAGCCTTGTAAGGAAATGGTGGTAAATGTCATCTCACGATGCTTGAACTCGTCGTCATCGGTATATTCACTCCACTGAGAGGAATAGTCTTCATCATCCTCATCGAACAAATTGTTCCAAACCATGATTGGTGTACTGCTCAAGGCTAAGTGACAAGTCTCACTATGAGAGATATCACTCTGGTCTGGATCAATATCTAACTCAGGTCCCTCAAACCAACCTTCTGGCTGTGAGGTTGTTTGGCTATTATAGCAAGGACAATAGTCTTCATCATCGTCATCATGAAACCATTCATGTGTGTGGCTTGTATTTTCCATTGGTTGATCAGCTAAATCATCTGGATAGAATGAAGGGCCTTACCAAGTGGGCTGGTCTTCATAGAAAAAACCTGATGAATCTAGTTGATTATCTGAATAGTATGGTGAGGCATACTCCACTTCAGACCCAATGGATTGGTCTTGATGACTAAAATCTTCATTGGCAGGCGACAGAGCTCGCAACTGTATGGTAGCCAAATTGATGAGCTCTTGAAGCTTCCTACCTTGTGCAACATCTTTTTCATGAAGTTGTTGGATTTGGGAAGCAACACTTTCAAAACCCGTCAATTCCGCCTTGCACTCGTGTTGTGGACTCGCTGTATCAAAATGAGATACTTGGATGAATCCTTGTTCAAAAGTTTGAAGTATGCTTCTACTGCAGTTTGCAATATTTGTCGCTATTTGGAGTTGATGATTCTACTTTTCTAGTAGTTGTTGGAGTGGATCGACATTTTCTTAGAGATGAGGAGCCAAGTAGGTGAGTGTGTTGACACTTTCTCCGACCATCTCCACTGCCTTAATCAGTTCTTTATCCCTTGATAGCACGGAAGTCAAGGGCTGACTGGTAGTCTCTGTTGTTAGAGCGTCTACATATGATGATTGTGGGGGCAAATATAGATCGAAAAGCTATAAGGCACGACTTTTAATTATTTGCCAGTAGTCAGAACTGTAGAAAAATTCAGAAGGACAGGTGAACAAGATGACTTATCTTGCAGAAGCAAGATCCATGACTGAAAAAGGATAAGAAAAAGGAAAGTTATTCAGTATATATGAACAAGTTTGTGTCAGACAAAGTAAGAACTATGCATATATATAAGGTCTTAAGAGTGATAGAACACAATCCTTAGGCGTGTAAACGGGGAAAGCCACGTCCCCGACAACAACACCAAAAAGTTGATCGGCCTCGAATAGCGCATCTGGAAGGGAGGCAGACTCAGAAGGAATCAAACTTTTAGATTTATAACCTGAAACCTTTGAAGACCCCCGCAACTTTATTACAAGGTTGAAGTAGATATATGGGATCGAACACAGGGATGTGGTGACGTTTGGGACACTTTAGATTTTGTTCTTAAGTCAGATAAGCCAAGATGATAGTTTTAGGAAAGTAGGGCTAGAACTAATCTAGCGGGTTGTCACGAATTAAAACAAAACAAAGAAAAGAAAAGAAAATAGAGTCTGTAGGATTCTACTAATCAGAGAGAAGGAGTTCCCGACTAAGTAACCACAAGTTGGGCAGTCTATGCACCCATTCTTGGGCGTAGACAACCCTCGAACACCCTAGCAAGCAACCTGCATCCAAACATATTACACACTGTGGTACTTGTTCCTATGGGGTCATCCTACTGGCTCTCGTGTAGCATGACTAAAACCCATCGATGGTATGAAACCTCTCTCGAGGATGACAAATGAACAGCCTAGAATATTCTAGAGACCCTCTCAGGTCTAGAGTATTCTGGGATGTTAGGGACAGACGACCTTGATCCGAACTCCTTTCAGATTCAGATCTAAACTATCTTCGCTTGTCTATTTCCACAATGAATCTCTCGATATAGGCAGAAATAGCAGTTCAAGCAAGAAAGAGATCAACCAAACTAGCAATCATAACCACAAAGAGGAGATAAAATAGAAAACATACTAAATCTACATTAAAACTACTTGCTTAAGGTAAAAGTACATAAACATGCCCAAAACGGGTTACATAGTCAAGAAGGAGCTCAACTAGCCATGAACAAGTATAGTTGGCACGGAACAAAGATGGAAGAATATCATTAGTACAGAAATAAAGAAGAACATTAGACGGGCGTAGGAGGGTTCTTAGGCCTTTCTAGGTCCTTCAAACTCTCCCAACGGGCTCTGGTAACCAAAAGTGGTTGGAACCATGAGGTGGAAACTCTCCAGATCAATACATGGGACTCTCTATTTGGGAACCCCTTCTTTGGTCTCCAGGGGTAGGTATTTATAGGTGAAGGCAGACCTGCGGTCGTAGATGTACCGCGGTCAAGGTTAGATCTGCGGTTGCGGTGTAATCCTCAGTTGTGGTCTACCCCTGCAATTGTAGTGTTGGGTGACTTGGTCGAGGGGCGTTTCCCCCACAGTCGCGGTCTAGCTGGCCACGGTCACAATCGCGGTCTGGGTTGACTTTACGATCGCGACCGACACACGGTCGCGGTGTAAGCCTCGGTCACGGTCAATCTTGAAACTACGACGTCAGTTCAGGTCGCGGTCGAGGTGGATACCACGGTCGCGGTCCTGCTCACCTTGATCACGGTCTTCCCCACTGCGGTCACAGTTACAATGGATGGAAGCCTAGCTATTGCAAAAACTATGTGTTGGGGAGAAATCTTGGAGAAAAGATGTCTTTTCAGGTTTGGTGCCTGCAAGTCCCTAAATTGGCTAGTTTGAGCAACTCTATCCATGAAAAGATATAAATTACTAAAAGAGAAGAAACATGTGTTATTTTGGGCTATAGTGACACAAAACCATAGGTAAATTCTTAGCATAAATATGTAAATTTGGGGTGTTATCAGCATGGCAGCCCAAATCTTCCCCAAAATCCTATCATCCCAAAGCCAGCAAGAATGATAAAAGCTGAGAGGAATAAAATTATGAGAGTTTTCCTGGAAAGATGTTGAAGGACTTCGCTTGTCTAGCATATTACATCACTCAATAACGTAGATATGCCGTGCCCAGTAGTAGAGTCTAGAAGCCAACTTTTAGACACATGCATTTCAAAGGGGAACCTCATGCAACCACCTAACATTACATCAGGGCCCAATCGAGCAACACTATCTGTAAGACATCTTACATGGTTGAGCAACCCTGAGAAATGTAGGAAACACAACTACTTTAGCCTGTCCAACACAATAGTTAGGACTTCCAAAAAAATAAAAGATGGGAGTGAAAGCTACCTCCGCCATAACATTGCCCAAGTACAGTCTGGAAAAGGACCATTGGTGCATCATGAAGAAGATATCTTTCTACTAAAGAAAGTCGTAACATGTAATATGAGTACCATAACTCCAACCTGAGAAGAAGAGCCCAGGGACCTTCGACACCTTGTCCTGATACATAAGTTTTAACTTAAGGCTGACATTATCAAATTGTTCACACTCGCAAAAATAATAACTAATAAAACCATGCGAAGTCATTTGATGCTTTAATTCTATTTGTTATCCTCTAGACATGGTAGACTTAAAGTTTGGGGGAGTTGATAAAATCCAATTTTGTGGATAATCTATGCCTTTACTTGCCTCTTATCTCTCACCTTTTATGCATAGCCATACCCACTTTTACTACTTTTACATTCAAAACATGTTTTACCTTATCTCCATGATAATCTCGAGCCCTTTGTGTAGAAAACACGTGTACTTGACCCAAGAATAGGATGACCATCAGTCGCTACAACCGATGGATAGGATGACCATCAGTCACCACAATTGATGGACACCTTCGCCCAAGAGTCAGGATGACCATCGGTCCCCCATTCGGTGGTTGCAAGGCTTAAGAAGTTGAGCTACATAACCATCAGGCATGTGATCGATGGTCACCATGGCCATCATCCAAAGACTTTCCACCGATGGCCAGTCTGACTCACCACCGATGGCCACCCTGACCAAACCCCAATGGTCATTCTGGATCGACCCCGATGGCCATTCCAGTCATACACCCATGGTTCTCCAGAGTCATCGACTGAATGTTCCACTACAGGCCAACATCGCCCGATGGCCAGCGACTGATGGAAACCCTACCAGAAGAGTCATTCAGAACCATTACTCACGTGCCTTGAGGTAAGGACTTCAAATACTTGTGGCGTAAGGGAAAGAGCACCCCTAGGACGCTGCATCGAGTCTTATAAATAGAGGACCCTTGTGGACAAAAATGAGGTCAGAGGATTGTGCTCCCACAGAGGACGAAAAATTGTCGTCGGATTAGAGAACAACCATTGACCCCTGCCACCATCCAACGGTCCATGGATAGCTAGGACAAAAGTCCTGACTGTCTATCACAACCTCCACTCCCGTCTACTCACCTGACGTACCTCGACAAAGAAGGAGGACAGACAACCAACTTCGACCATCGTCACACCGACCTTGACGAGGAGATGTTGATCATTGGTTGTAGCCAATCAGTGGTTGTATTCGGTGTATCATCTTCTTCTCTTATTCCATTCAACTTGCTTCATCTCTCTTTTACTCCTCCTTCTCAGCAACACTCCATGTTCTCATTCATCTGTAAATCTATAATGCTACTCACTAACATGAGTGGCTAAACTCATTGCTTGGGTTGGGAATAGCCACTAAGGCTCTCCCAACATCTATATACTTACATCCATTTGAATACATATGCTCTTAGCAAAGATTATATCCATCTGTTTGGTCTTAATGTTTCACTTGTATGATTAGCTATCATCTTGTGATGTTTGATTGTTAGTGTCTCAAAAGAGTAACATTAAACTTATCTAAGTGTTTTGTAGTTGCATGAATGCATAAGAATGTTGGAATACTAAAGATAATGATCATATGGTTGATATTGTGATAGTTTGTTTGCCATCTCAAGAGAGACAACCTTATAATCTAGATCTATTATAAGCTTGAGAGAGGAGAGAATAGACATATATGATGATTTCTTGTAATCTTACTAAGGGTATACAACTGGTGTGAGTATTGCATGTTGGTGAGAGATCTTAGTAGGTGAATCCCAATCCAAGTTTTCATCCATATTTTGTTACCACATGCTTATTTACTTTTATTCTCTTGTTTTGTTTCTTTATCTTTCTTTCACTTGTTGATTGTTTGGAGTAACATTGTTTCATAAAGAACACCATCTTAACCTATCCTTTCTTTGGATGTATCTGAGCCAAGGTTTTATGTTTCAACACTTACCATTACTTATCCCTGAGGTTCGACCCCAATCTACTACTTCGGGCCCCATATAATAGTTGTGGGGGGCTGAGAGTCGGGTTATAAATTTAAGAGTGTGACTACTCTATATCTGCTCCATTTTAGACATGTGATTTAGGCCGGTCAATTAGTTACTAATTCCTTCTCCTATAAAACCATTTGACTGAGTACGAACAACTATACATGAAGGTGACATGATTAGAGTCTTCCCTAATCGGATCGTACAAATATTAATCTGACTAGATTCATAATCAAGATTCACAACTATCAATTGAAGAGCTAGAAGATGATCAAATACCTAGAGTCACCTATCTCAGTTGTAACCCTCCCTCAACTATATTCCACCCACATGTCAGGGTAAAGACGCAATTATCCCTATCTAGATAATAAAGATTCCTCATATCCATAAGGATAAAAAATAGGTTGTTAACAGTTAGATTAGAAGTGTACTCTAAATTATGACCGCACATGTTAGTCTTACTTTTGTGTATATATGCATGACCTTTTGGCATAGCTTGAATATATATATATATATATATATATATATATATATATATATATATATATATATATATATATATAATGTTGTATTGCACATGCAACTTGTTTCAAATTTTCAATTATGTACCTTTTCCATGTTGATATATGGTGTATATACTAACAATGTATTATCAAGTTGTCCTATTATGACATATTTTGATTGAAACTTGACAGATAATTTGGCATCAAAAATAGGTTTTTCTATTTCTTTTAGTGAAGACATGAGGTTTTATTCATCTCACCCTCTTCTAATGTTTACATGTATTTGAGATTTCGGAAAAGGAAATATGATAGTATGTATGCATTTATCTTTGTCTAGGCAGAATTTCACAGATTCAGTGGGTCTTGTGTAGTTGAAGTGCCGATTTTTCTTTTTGAGGTTGAATTTGGCCAGACTGTCTGCCGCAGGAGGTTTGTTAGACTTCGACCCATTTTTGAAATTTACATAGTAAATAATAATTACTAAATACTACAGAGGAACCATCTTAGAGGAAACTTTCGACGATCTTGACTGACACGTTTGCAATCAAGTTTGGAGTGGGCTTTAATTTTTTTTAAAAATCAATTCTAGTATAGAGAATATTCAAACAGACCATGTAATTCGAGCCTAATGTGGTAGGGTTAGACCAGACTATGCCCTCCCCTAGTCGGTTAGTGGATGGGCAAACAGATGCGTACTAAAGAAAAATAGCCAATTCTCTTCGGAAGTGCGCGTATGCAGCAATGTTAGGTGTTGTGTTTGCGTCAAGAGTGAAATGGATCACGAAATGCTTCCTTGTGCCCGAACAAACTCTAGGCGGTAGATGTGTCGTGCAGAATCCTTGCCAATTCCGTTTAATATGGTTATCGTCGCTAACAAATGGCGGCCCCAAAATGGAGGAATGTGATTGAGATGATGCTTAAATCTTAATGGGCCATAAGTCGATGGCCTAAAATCCCCTCGACAAACTGGGGCGGAGTTAAGTGAACGTTTACAAAAGTTCCAGTTGGGTTGAAACCGGATAGCATGAGCAGAGCCGCCCATCTGGCACCTGGGCTGGGCTTTTAACGTATCGTCAGGTAAGGCCAACCTATGCGCCACTTGTCCCGCCGTGCCGACAGAATCACCCGGCAACATCCTATCGCGTCTTCCTCCTATATAGAAGATCCAATCCTAGGCGTTGGCATCTTTTTGAGGGAGAGGGAATAAAGTGCTAAATTATCATTTGGCATCTTTCCGCAGACAAATACCAAATTGCACGACGATATTAAATAGCGGACTAATTAATATATCATAAATGTTTGTTTGTCGGTGGGGTGGGGGTGGGCGGTGAGGGATCGCGTGTCTTCTTCAGCAGGTCAGCGACTCGGCAACACAACACATCACTTAAACACCATAATATAGATTAAACTGCACTGTTCTCATCAACATAACACAAATTGCAATGTCTTATTTACACAGTACTGATTTAGCAACCCACAACTATCTTTTTAATTCCGGGGTTCTTAATTTGATACATGGAATAGGATTAACAAAACATTTTTTCTTAATCAGGTAAACATTCCAAGTTCCCGTTTATTGAGTAAACACCCCAAACCGATGCGCACAGAAGCGAAAACTAAGAAATCACTGCACTAATCACATTCTTCTTCTAACGGCACAACAGACAACTCTTCACTTCCAGGGTGGTTCCTGGCTAAAGCGGGAACCATCAGACCAATGCATGCCCTACCGCACCCACGCCACTGGTAGTGCAGTAGTCCCTGACAGCGGTAAGGTTGTACGGCGACCTATCAGTGGCGAGCCAGTCCTCGACGGTGAACTGCTGCTGCCCGCAGCCGAGATGGGGACCCGTGATGGTGACCTCGACGTAGTTGCAATACCAACCGTGCCCTGACCCGGTCCCGTCGGAGATGAGTTCAAGGTAGCAAGGGACGGCCGACAGGCATGGACCGCGGCCGGAGAAGATGTCCAGGTTTCCCCGCTCGAAGTAGTCGTGGCCCGGCTCCATCATCCCGCCCCATGTCTCCAGGTTCGGGATGGAGATCCTGTCGTCGGGTGTGCCGAGCTTTACGCTGATGACCGAGTCCGTGCCGCCCTTCCACACCGTGCCCGTCCGGACGTACACCGTGTACACACACGTGTTGACCGGGTCGTCGCCGAGATTTGCCTGTTTTGGATCAATCATAGATCGAAGGGGTTTAAGTCTTGACGCAACAATTAAGAAGAAAATCAAAAGCTCTTGATGAATCTTGCGCCGGGCGATGGATCCAGGAATCAGTTTGGGGAAGGCGGGAGGGGGGGACTTACTTTGGAGTGGAACTCCGCCGCGCACAGAGAAGGCAGCACTAGCAGTACCATAAGCGCCGAGGAGAAGAAGATCCTGGACGCCATTTCTGCGCCTGCCGGGGAGGATACTCCGCGGATCTCTGCTTCTCCCTCAAACCTTGCTCTCCTGGTCGACTGGGAGGCGCGGATATCGTTGTTATCACTACTGCATTCGGGGATCTGTGGTGGTGGGTTAGAGAGGGCACTTGGGGGATGACATTTGGGAAGAGAGATTTTAATAAGAAAAGGGTTGGGGGTAGGTTCGACAAGGAAAATTAATGCCAGCCGACTCTTTATTGATATCCTGCATATTGCTGTCATGTCGTATTTGTATAGATCTATCAAGAAAATTAATTAATTGTATACTCAATTATAAAATCAGCGATCGATGTAGTCAGGCGAGACATGGAGCATTACTCGTGCAAGCTCCAAAGTCGTGTTGTTAATTTAGTCGTACTCTCGGATGTGCCGATGTCATCTACTTGTACTCAGAATATGCCTTCTGAAGCAAGCGGCAAGGTCCTCATACTCGTGCATCTCGTTGGGACTATTTGTTCAGACCTGTGAAATACTCAATTCTCATTAATGAAATAAGCGTGAGAAAGAGGATGGATTTTCAGCTTGTGCACCGCGAAAAAAGTAAATGAGGAGGTCCAAATCGAAAAGCAGACCAAATGTGATGAAATTAGTTAAACAATTCATGTATGTAAATTATAAATAAACATAAATATCTCAAGCTGTATCTACTATTAGACATTATTAGAAACAAAAAATTAAGAATGACTGTTTTATTACCTATAAGATTAGTTTTCAATATCTGCAAAACATAATGAATGAGGAAAGTATAGAGAAGAACAGCATATGCCATTGATTATACGATATGTATAAATACTACACGTAGCATGTGTTTATAAAAAAATACGTTAATATATGGTTAAAATAATTGTGCACATGAGTACATGTTGTATCTATCCTCAATTAAGATGGTTGAACAATTCTATTGAATAATGTAACCTTACAAATTTGATGTACACCCTTTAGATAACATGTGTATCAAAAATTATCTAAATCTTACATTCTTGGATCATCTTATAAAAGAAGATGTATATTTTCTAATCAACTATAAGTTGCCGAAAAAAACAAATGTATATTTTCTAATCAACTATAAGTTGCCGAAAAAAACAAAAATTGTTGGATGATATATTGTTATATCTCACGATTTATATGAGATATGGTTGTGATTTATTGGACACATCTAATCTAAACAATGTTGATTCAATCCATATGGTTGGACTTAGTTAAGATATTCCATATATATCGTTTTAAAGGTCAGTACACATAACTTACATGTATCAGCTGGTACACACTTCCTAATATATATATATATATATATATATATAATGAGAACCTATTACACTAAATGAGATTAGTTAAAACATAAAAGACAGTCAATCACTAATTAATCACATACCTAAAAATATGGATAAATTAAAACCGATTTCAACGTCAGCACATGCTCAGAAACATTTACATAAGAGCTCAACATCTTTCTTTTATCCATACTATGTCAAGAATTTGATACAAGTTGATCTATCGCCTTAACCACAACATATATACGCAAGAGAACAATATTTGTATATGTCACACAAACAAGCATTAACATGCTAACAAAATTTCGATTCGTTTGAAACACCATATACAAACTTTTCCTGCCCGGACCTGAGAGTTCAGGGACGCCTCTAGGACACACTAGACATCTAATCAACTTTTTCAAAGATTCATTACTATAGCTCCTCCTTACTGCCACATGTTTTTTTTCATCACTTTCGATTACCTAAAAAAATGTGATGAACCACAAGGGTGAGACCCAGTCCTAGCAAGATATATAACCTCCAACAACCTTTATTGATTACAACATTTTTAAGTAAGTAAACTGCTAAGCAAATTAATCAGATATAACAAATAAGCTCAGCAACACTGATGATTAACAAAATTCACAAGGGAGCAGATAATAACTATCATCATTAGCCAGACTATCATCCTTTATCTTATTAATAATATAAGAAATTCAGTAGCATATGCATATCTAGCATCATGAGCAAGTCTAGTAACATAACATAGCTAACAATATGAGCATGTCTAATTGGTTGAACATATCAACATTATAAGAAGAGATAACAACATAAGTACAACTATCTGGATAAGTATGGTCAGCAGTATATGCATATCTAGTTACAAATGCATGGCTAGCATGCTAAACATAACTAACAACATGAGATAGCTAGCATCATGATTATAATCAACGGTAGCAGTATAGTTATCAACACCATCATGGCTACTGTATGTACGCATCTACAATCTTAAGTATATCCACAACATAAGTATATCTACTATCTCTTAATTGCACTAAGCATCATCTTTATGTAAAGATAACAAATAAGAGTTATCATCCAATGTGAAATATTGTGTATAACCCTAAACAAATATGGTACACAGCTATATTACATCTTTTATTAACCCCCGAGGAAATTGAGGATACCATTCAAAATCCAACTGACCACTGCTAAGTCAAAATCAGTGTCATACAAAATCTAGGAAGAGCCGGACTCCTAAAATCTTCTCCTCCACCGGTCAGTACGGGTCCGCCTCAGCAACACATAAGGTCAAGCTGCTAACAGCCTAGTCTGTCCTTGGTACAGGTCACGACACTAGTGAAAGGAGGTGGGTACGCATACCCTACCATCCGAGGTACAACCGCAGTTGTCCTCCAATCTTATCACATATATAATCACCGAGATACGACCACCGTCATTCTCAATCACATCAGATGTATGAGGCATGACCATAGCCAACCTCCACAACCTGCATTGTGGATGACAAGGATATATCCTCAACTTGACACCCCCACATACTCAATAGTATGTGCCCCGAGTTTCCTTTAGGAATACTCATTTCACCATCTGGCAAGTTCTGACACTCAAATGGATCTATGGCACATGGCACTACATGATTAGAGTTGCACTTGATTAGTTATTCCAATTGGGTGAATTAAGGATGCATCAAACAAGTGGACATACAGACCCTAATTCACTTCTAGCAAGCATATAAATATCACAACTTTTAAAAGATATAAAACGCGTGAAACATAATTTCTCATCTCATCATAACATGTTATTATTCACTTGCCATTCATGAGACCACACTAGTCATCATACTATCACAAGATATAAATTCTTTTCACAATATCACGGGGTATCAACCCTTATCAACACAAGAGAATTACACCTCATTCAGGGCTCAACCATGCCCAAAGGTCATTAAGACCATCATACTATCACATGATATAAATCTTTTTCACAATATCATAGGGTATCAACCCTTATCAACACAAGAGGATTACACCTCATTCAGGGCTCAACCATGCCCAAAGGTCATTAAGACCATCATACTATTCCCTGCAAGATCATCATTATCTTTACATGCCTTATAACAAGGCTCGACAACATCACTTACATATAATACACCAGATCCGTACAATATTGCATTAATGAGCTAGGAGATATTCATAAATAATCATAGCATGGTTATATTAACATTAAGAACATTCCTTTATTACATCAACATGCAGGGAATCTAGGTATGATTAACACTCATCATATTCATAATACACATGTTTAACATAAGAAAGTATGAACCATGTGGCTATGATAACCACCAATTAACACATTAAGGTTATGATCATGTTAAAGAGGTTATTCCACCATCATTTCATCATATAAGAATGTTAAACATGAATACTCATCTTTATCTATTTGCATTAGAGTTAGGTTCAACATGATAAATTATATCAATGTTAATAATCAACACTTATACCCAAACCCTAACTCACGACATCCCCATTGGATGATGGATGCATAAGGTGAAGCATCACCATCACATTCTATACTATTCTCAAGTATGAACCCACACATAAATCAAGGTGTAACCATCGAGTTATAGCATACTAGGGTTTCAACAACAGTAATAGAGTACTCCATGATTGCATTAGTCATTCAAGGACTATTCATACCCAATTACCATCATTTAGTTATATTAAAGCTAGGTATAACACGCTATACCTCTTTATGGTTACATATCAACTTAATATGGTTATCATCCCTTATAAGCATATGAGTGAATAGGTAAGACTACCTTATTAATGGTAACCCTCCATTTGTTCCATCATCATTCAACCCATATCACCATACCAAAATGTCACCCAGAACCATTGGATGTCTAAAAGGTAAGACCATTGGTTGTTTACCTAAGTAAACACCTTGGATAAACCACCAAGGAAGTCCTTGATTTTTTCTCTAGAAAGAGTCACCATCTAACCCTAGACATCCCTTGATTAACAATACAAAAAGTTCCATTGAGAGTAGGGTAAACCCACAATCAACTGTTCAGTTAAAACAAGCCATCCATTGTCAACAAGTAAGCTGCTTAAGTTGATCAGATAAAAGAAACCATCTAAATCACATTATTAGGACCAACATATTACATTATCCATCATTCCACTTTATTGGAGGGATAAACATTATATCTTGACCAATGGGTCAAGTTCATATGTTAAAACCATCAATTACAGTATAGGTTTGACCATTTCATCAAGTGACCCAAGAAACCATTGATCTAAGGCTTAATTGATGCTACAACTATATGATTAACTCACCATACATTTTGGATATCTGATACACCATCATTAGTGACCATTAAGTCACCGTAGGTTGTTAATTAAGCACTATATTCATTAATCAAAATCAAATATTAAGCTAATGTCATCATTGATTGATAACATCAGTAGGGTACTTAATTGTTGATCATTAAACTTCTAATTGATCCAAAACCTGACCTAAGGGGGTGACCATAGGTTATCACCATCATATGATACCTTTGATCACGACCATCAGTTGTCATGAATACAACACCATATGGTTGTTGCAATGGTACCATCATCAGGTCATGGGTTGATAGACGAAATCAGCTTAAAACCCTAAAATTGACAATTGGTTGATAGGTGCTTTGCACCATAGGTTGTCAAACCAACCTGATACAAATCATATTATACCTTAGGAATAACATACACATGATCACAGGTTCATATATAACTGAAATAAGAACATGGAACATTATAAAATTGAAATCAAAGTTAGAGCTTTTTAGTGCATGGATCATCATTTTCAAGCAAGAGCATGATCTAGAAAGCTTATGGTAAGCAATAAATGTGGAGCAAGTTATAAAACTTACCTCTAATGAGAATATGAAACCCCACATAGAAGAAAACTTGAGCAGGTAGGGTAGAAAATCAAAGAATAAGCTATGAATTCTTCCATCTAGCACCTTAATTTCTTTATCAAATGAGCAAACCCTAAGCATAAGGAGCAAGAAAGGTAGGGTTTTAGAGCTTTAGAGAAATTTCTACCATGGAACAACAAGGTTCTGACCTGGAGAAATCTAGGAGGGAGGATAACAAAGAAATATACGGAGGAAAGAAGGGAATTCTTACTCTTTTAGGTCAAGATCACTAGTAAGGAAGATTTTTCAACCCTAAAATGAAGTCAATTGCAACCCTAGATCCTTTTTCCAAAAAGATCGGAAATTTCTTCTTCATTGGATAGAAAAATTCACAGAAGCATAGAGGGAGAACAAGGTTGGGAGAAGGAGGGAAGTGGTGGAGAGAAAATGGCTCGTTTTTGTGCTTGGGGATAAGTATATGAAACTTTAAGATAAAGAAAAAGAAAAAGTTGAAGTTCTAGTATCTATCCAAGTGTCCATGGCCTTAATTTATTAAGAATATACAAGAACACACAAGAAGCTCCCCCAACATGTGTATATACATTCTTAGCTTTCCTTTGTCGAATTTCCTAGCCAATCAAATAATTTATTAGTTGATAGCTACTAAAGGTAGCTCATCCGTGAAGGGGTAAACCCTAAAATACCCTTAGAGAAAACACCTTTAAACCAAGGTTTAAATAGGTGCCCCATGGCTCAAAAAGCTCAAGAATGATGACATAATATCAAAGGAACATAATAAAAGTGATAAATTGCAAAGAAAACCTCTCAATTGGGTAAATTATAGAAAACTCCAAAATATACATAAAATTGCATAACTTGTCCAAACAGTGTCCAAATTGGACCAAATTTAAAACTTAAGCTTGTATTATGATTTCAAAGCATATAACAAGGTTATATTAGGGTTTTAAGAATTCAAATATGATAATTAAGCTCATTCAACTCATTAAGCAAGTTTAGGGGCCTTATATATACATACACACACACACACACACACATATATATATATATATATTGAAATTTATTATGATGTATCTTCTTCCTCCATCCGAATTTTCTTATCTTTCCAAACATTTCCTCTTTCTCTCTTGGAGTTTGTGGAAAGCTCCTACTTTTGAATAGCTAAAAGAGTCACACCCCTTATTCTACGGGCATTAGGTGTGAGATATGATGTATTACTAGTTTGAGTTATACAATAGGAAATAGTTATTGTTTGGTTTACTCTAAAGAAAATGGATACCAAAACGATTCTACTAGTTTAAACCAATACTTTTAGAATTGGATAAATAGTTGAACCACGGTTGAACCAAATTAAATTGAGTCTGGTTGCACCAGTGTTGTCGAATTGGTTGGACCAGGATTGACATCATCATGACATCATAAACCAACACAGAGAAAAACTCATATGGAATGTGGTTGGAATGGTATTATTGATCCAATCAATTAAACATGTGCCTCGATATATGTGTGTATTGAATAAAGAGAGGCATTCTTTCCCCATCTTCCACCGTGAGGCATTCTATCCTCATCTCCCATATCCGTGATGGAAGATGAACATTTGGGAGGGTGGTAAACTAAGGTGGAAACTGGGATTTGAACCCGGATCTCCTTTGTTAAGAGACATCGTGCTTGACCACCCGAGCCATTCCTTTTCGGTTCGGGTATGTATGTATGTATGTATGTATGTATGTATGTATGTATGGGATTAAGAGAGAAAGATCCCCCTCTCCCATACCCATGGTAGAGGTCGAATGTCCGGGAGGGTGGTAAATCAAGACGGCAACTGCAATTCAAATCTGGATTCGTTTGTTAGGAGACACCGAGCTTGACCACTTGAGCCACTCCTTATCGGTTGTATGTATGTATGTGTATATGTATGTATGTATGTATGTATGTATGGGATAAAGAGAGGCATTCTCTCCCCCTCTCCCACACTTGTGATGGAGGTCGAACGTCTGGGAGGGTGGTATGTATGTGTGTATGTATATATGTATGGGATTAAGAGAGAAAGATTTCTCCCCCCTATCCCACGCTCGTAGCGGAGGCCGAACGCCCAAGAGGGTGGTAAATCAAGGCGGCAACTGGGATTCGAACCCTAGTCCCTTTCTTAGGGGACACCGTGCTTGACCACTTGAGCCACTCCTTGTCGGCGTGTATGTATGTATGTATGTATGGGATTAAGAGAGAAAGATTTCTCCCCCTCTCCCATGCTCGTGGCGGAGGCCGAATGCCCGAAAGGGTGGTAAATCAAGGTGACAACTAGGATTCGAACCCGAGTCCCTTCATGAGGAGACATTGTGCTTGGCCACTTGAGCCACTCCTTGTCGGCGTATGTATGTATGTATGTATGTATGTATCGAAATTAGGTAAATATATTCCAACTTCCTCCTAAAAATATAGAAGGACAACGAGTTGCATATAGCCCAATGCTACACAACATAAGACAACACAACTCACACATCCTATTTAACGTGTAGCTTGTGTTTCACACATTTACAAATTTTTGTAGCAATACAACACACACTTTTGGTTGTACCTTCATGTTTCTTTTATTTCTTTCACTCCAAATATGATAGTAAAGCTCAGCAAACAATAGCATCTTCTTGTCCCCTTTACCACAACAAGAAACTGTCTTCTTTACTTCTTCATTCAGTATCATTCACAGGCTAAATTCACTACATATGATCCCCCATATTTCATTGATAAATTTGCAGCTCCCAAAATAGATGATTATGAAATTCCTCCTCTTCATTACATAGTAAGCTTATGGTGGAAATATCATTATTCCATTTGTGTACCTTGTCCAATGTCGCTAGAGCCCCATGTAGAATTTTGAAAACACACATAGACCATTTAGGTACCTGTTTTCCCAGCCAGATATGTTTCATCACCGGGTCCTTTGGAGATCTAGATCTTGTCACCTCCCATAGGTCCGTATTTGGATTCTTTACTTGCCAACCACCTGTAGCTTTGGGTTCGAAGATATGCTTCAGTTGCTATCATAATTTTTTTCATCACATTAATAGTATGTGAATATCCTTCTCTCGTTCTTGGTTGAAAATCCAATCCACGTGGATATCTCTCTCTCATACACTTCTCCCACACCAAGCTTCCTTCTTGATAGATAATTATTCTTCTCAGTGTCCCCCATTTGGCAATATCTCTAGGTGTTTTCAAATTCAGCCCACCCTCTTCTTTTGGTAATGCCAACCTTGCATACCTCATCGGATGATACTCACTTACCCATAAAAAGTTTGAGATTTTCATCTCCATCTGATCCAGCACCGCTCCCGGTATCTCCCCTTATTAAACCCAAAAAATCAATAGTCCTTTAATGGCCTCCTTGGTGAGGGTCGCTCTACCTGCCATGGATGTCTTTTGGGAAGGCCATCTTGCAATCATCTCATCAACCTTGCCTATGCAATTAGCAAAGTCTTTCACCTATAGATTGCCGCTGGAAAGTGGGAATCCCAATATCTAGTAGGGAATTTTCCCAATTCCACTCACATCACTTCCTGCAGCCTGGCTTCATACTAGTGGTAGTTCTTAATAGAAAATTTTGAGTCTTATTTGTATTAACACACATCCATGTTTCCTGCCCAAAGTTTCTTAGTAAAGAATTCAAGTTTTTAAGCATGCTGGTTTGGGCTTCAATAAACACCAAGATGTCATCAACAAAGATCAGATGACCCATCACCTTCATCCCATGCATCGTGTATGCCTTTATGTTCTTTTCTTTTTCTTACATCATCCTTTATGTGAAATATTCCATGACAATGATGAACAATAGAGGAGATAGGGGGTCCCCTTGTTGTAGCCCATTATTCCCTTTGAACATACCTACTGAAGTGCCACCCACAAAAATAGAGAAGCTCGTAGTACCCACACATTATTTCATCCAACCAATCCACTGCTCAGAGAATCCCATTTGTTGTATGATCCACCATAGCTTGTCCCATTTGACACTATCATATGTCATTGCCACGTTTAGCTTTAAGCATGCCTTTCAACTGCCCCTAATCACATTATAATCAAGTATGAACTCACCAGCTAGGAGGGCACAGTCACTAATACTCCTCCCAACAATGAAAGTTCCTTGGTTCCCAAAAGTAAGATACGGGAGAACCATCTTTAGCCTTGATGCTAGTATTTTTGCAGTTATTTTATATTGGACAGAACAACAAGCAATAGGTATAAAATCAGCAAGAGAAGCAATCACCTTCTTCTTTGGAATAAGGACCAAGAAAGAATGGTTAACCTACCTTACCATGTTGCCCCCTTCCAGAAACCACTTCACAAATTCTACCAAATCCTTCTTTATAATGTCCCACGTCTTTCGTAGAAAAAATCATTGAATCTATATGACCCTAGAGATTTGTTGTAGCCTATACTCCATAGAGTTTCCTTGACCTCCTATTCATTCACTTTCCTTCTAAGAATATTATTATCTGTGCCAGTGAGATGAAACTTCCAATCTATTTGTTCTTCCTTCCTTTTTGCCTCAAAATTCTTGTTGTATGGAGCACTATAGAATGGTATGGCTCAATCTTCTAAGTCCTCCTGCTTGTTGACCACCCTTCCATCTGCATTAATAAGTTTAGAGATTATGTTCTTGCTTCTCTTCTCTTCATTGTAAGGTGGTACAACTTTGTGTTTTTGTCCCCATCCTCCATCCACTTCTCCATGCTTCTCTTCCAATAGAACTTCTCCTCAGCCTTTTTGAGATCCTCCAACGTCATACACAAGTCCTTACCTCTTCTAATCATGTCCTCATCAAGTGGTTTTGTAAGAAGTAGCCTCCTCGCCTCTCTGCATTCATGTTGTCTGTGAGATCAGATTTGGGATATTCACCTCCTCCTTTGACCATCTCTTCAGGGCAACCTTTGTATTTGCAAGTTTCTTTGCAAAAATGAACATCAGATTCCCATACACCTATAAACTCCATCTCTCTCTGACAATATCATCAAACCCTTTCCAGTATCCCAGTAGTTTAGGAATCTAAACGAATTCCTCTTCTGTTTCTTTTCTATAATTATCACCAACAAGGGAGCATGGTCACTCAACTCCAAAACACCTACTTTCACTTGTACATTGGGAAACATCTTTAGGCATTCTTGATTCACCAATGCTCTATCCAGTTTGCTTGCTATTCTATCCTCTAGTTTCTATTCATTATTCCATGTGAACAAGTCACCACCTATCATGGGAAACTCAATCAACTCTTTTCTATCAATAGCTATATTAAAAGCATCAATAACATTTCTCAAAACTGGTATGTCGCCTATCTTTTCTCCTTGCAATCTGACATTGTTGAAGTCACCAATCACCATCCAAGGAACCTTCATGCATCTAGAAATAAAAGTTAGGTCCCACCAGAGCTCTTGTCTTCTTCTTGCATCATTATGCGCATACACTGCTGTCAGATATGTATGTAAGTTTGATTTATTCCTACAATCCATTGTGATATGTTGATCAGACATATGTTTCACCATCACCTACCAGGCATTAGGCTTCCACGCTAGGCACACCCTTGCTAACTCAACATGATCTAGGATGGACATGTGTTCCTAGCCTTGTGGAAACAAGTATCTTATGCTTTGTTTATTTTTCTCCCTTATTTTGGTTTCAACTAGTGCCACAAGTGAGTGCCCACTTGTAGCAATCTAGTACGAACCTCCTTCTTCTTATACCTATCACACCCCTCTTTAATATTCCATAGGAGTATGGACATATTAACAGGTTTGTTGTCCTCACATTCTCCTAGAAGGATCCTTCTTATTAGTCTTCTTCCCCTTCTTTTTTCCTTCTGGTTTGCCATCTCCTCTCCTTCTTTGTCAAAATCACTCAGTGCTTCAAAGTTGTTGGTTGTATCCAGCCCTGACTCCTTGGCTCATTGGGATTTTGGTCCTCTTGTACCCCTTCTTCTTTGAGGATGAGGAGGTGAGCTCTCCCTCTTATTTATCATCACCCTTGCTTGATATAGGAGTCTGCTTCCTTGGTACCTCTGTAATCTGGTCAGTTTCAGTACAACCCTGCATGTTGTTTCCTTATCCTTTGAGCTTTGCTTCTTCTCAACCCATTTCTTCCTCGGTTCAGCCCTGGTTTCTATGGCTTTCATTATTGTGTCCACCTTCACACAAGCACCCATCTTGTTCCCAAAGACATGACATGTACTGGATAATGGTGTTACATAGTCATGCTCTACTTCCACAAGAATAGGTTCTCTGTCCTTCACATTCAGCCACACCTTTTCGATGATTTCTTTTTTAGTTGACAGTTCCACAAGAACCCGAGCATCCTCCTTCTCCAATGAACGGTTATCAATGTGATAGACCTTCTCGATGCCAATGACGATGGTGCCAACTGATCACATTTTCCATGCACAACCAAAGGATCATAGGGTAATCTAGTCTGAGATGGTGGAGAACACATCCCTCCTTAGTTCATCGCCATGCCTACATTATTTAGCCACAACTAGATGAGCGTCAAACCATTTCAGCCCTAGGTTGAAAACATTCTTCTTGTCATCGGCATTAGAAAATTGAACGAGATCTCATTTTCCCTAGATAGTAGTTTGAAGGAGCCCTTCAGCTTCCATGTCCTCTGTATCTATGCCTTGAAATGTGGAAATAAGGGTCTCTTCCCGACAACGTACATTAGGACAGTGAATTCCCAAATGTTATGCATCCTTGCAGATTCCTCTTCTTCTAGATCGATGAGGATCTTCGCCTTCATGCACCTAGGCTTTGGGAAGTGCTCCTCCTCCCCACACGCCATAGGTTGATTCCAAACCTGGTTCCAATCTTTGGTCAGTACCACTGGTTCCACACCTACCTCCATCGCTTTGTTGGCTACAATAGATCTTCTGTCACTTCAGTAGAAGGTCCCGCTTGACCTTCAGGTCCTTGGGTGGATGGGTTTTTTGGGATTGGTGGTTTGGTGATGAGGGAGGGTGGACGATGAGCTTGTGATGCCCCGACATGGTCATCACCACCTAGGTTGCCCGGTCGATCACCATTGATATATGAACAAGTAGAGACTCCATTTGGGAACCTCAAGTTTAGTCCATAGATGCCTTGTGAATCAGTTCATATCCCCTCTAAATTTGATTAGCTCCCACAGATTTGGAGCAGCCCCTGTGTGCCTTAACTTCCATCTTCCAAAGTCATGAGAGGTGATAGTTGTTGAACTAAGTGTTATACATTGTGTATATTTTGATGATGACTTAATCATTCTATTCATATGTATCTAATATGTCTATTTGAGATTGATTTCAGGCATTAAGTAAAAGAAAAGGATAAATTCAATCAAGCCATAGCATGATCTAGTTCAAGTCAAAAGCAATGCAAATGCACTTTCTTGAAAAATGCCCTAAACCCTTTAGGACAATTTTTGTAACCATTTGTATTGATGCTATGACTTGTAACTAAGATGAGAAAAAATAAGGAGCATTTAATTCGAATGTTTAATCACTATAGTGACTATTTCTAAAATTCATTTCAGAGAGGTTGTTCAGTCAAGTTTCATCCTTAATAAAATCAACTGACACCCTTGATGAATTTTATAAATGTCCAGGTTCAGTCGAGTTTATCTTAGGACAAACTCGATCGACGCCATGTACTGGAAAATCAGGTTTAAGCAATCGACCGAGTTTCATCCAGGATAAATTTGTCCGATGCTTCAAATTTTATTTGTCGCATAGTGCAAATGGTAAAGTTACCTTTATTGAAACTCGACCAACTGCATTGTATGAAGTGTGTAGAAAAAGTGAGTCTAGCTGTTAGAGTGATGCAAACATCAAAACTGATCTGTTGCAACACCCTAAATAACTAGAAATTGTTCCTAAGTGTTTCTAGACACTAGTGGACATCCCCAACTATAAATAGGACCTCTTGGAGTTCATTTCAAGGTTGATCCTTCATGCTATTTAAGATTGTAGCTATAGTTGAGTGCATTTAGTCTACTAGAGCCCTTTCTCTCTCTTGCTAACACTTAAAAATGTCCATATGAGTGAGAGAGGTTATGTGTGAGAGAGATACTCCAAAGTAGTCTTATAAATATCTCAAAGCTTCTCTTTCCCAGCCCCTTTCTTCAAGTGAAAATTTGGTGAAAGATTCTCCAAGGTAAAGGAGAAGGTGCAAAGCTTCTCCAATTTGAAGGAGAAGGTGAAGGCTGAAGATCCTTGAGTAGAGTGGGTAATTCCTTCAAGGAGGAAGACTTGTTGTAGGAAGGGGAGATCCTTGGTGAAGGTGTCCAACTACTTGCAAGATTGGGTAAGCCCTTGTAGAGGTTGAAGACTCTAGCTCAAAGGATAGCTAAGTCCTTGTAAGGTTTATTGGCTCCTTTTGGTCCTTAAAAAGGAAGTCTAGGTATCCTTTCCCTACAAAAGGAAGATCTAGTTGTATGTCTTATAATGGAATATAAGTATGCAATGGTTGCAAAATTCTAGAGCTTGACCTCTCTAGGTAGTGGAGTGACTTTCTCCTAGTTTGGAGATTTGAACCACTCTACATATCTTATTCTTGTACTTGTTCAATCTCTCTCATCCTTTATATGTATGTTTAGATTGCACATCAAATTCCATATTTGTAATACTTCTAATTGAAGTAACTTGAAGGTCTAACAAGTTTAGTGTGAGTGTTTTAGATCTATTCACCCCCTTATAGAGCCATTTGATCCAACAAGTGGTATAAGATCCATGGTCTTCTCTGAAAAAAATATCCCATGAGATGAGAAGATGAGCGAAAACCTTTTATATTCTCTCATCTATGAGGTTGGGTTCTCCATGAGACCCCAAATATTCTATGACACTAGCTCCCTATATTGGAAGAAAAGGATACAGTTCTACTTGCAAGGAATGAGCTACAACATGTGCAAAGTAGTCATCCTTCTCTATAAGGAGCCACTGGAGATGTTGCCACTTGGGATGAAGCTACACTCAAGAAGGAACAACTAAATGCAAAGGCTATAAGCGTCATCTATGCATCCCCCACTCGTTTCAAGTTCAAGTAGATCTCTTTTTGGGATACAACCCATGAGATATGGAACAAGTTGTGCATCACCTATTAAGGGACCAAGCAAGTCAAGGAGTTCAAGATGTACATGATAAAGGGCCTCCATGAGAACTTCAAGATGCGAAAGAAGGAGAGAGTGGCTGAAATGTACACAAGGTTCAACACCATCATCAATGGGTTTGCTTTTTTGGGCCACCTCATGGATAGAGGGACCATCAAATCCAAGATTCTAAGGTCACTCCTCGAGAGATGGGAATCCAAAGTGACTTCAACTAAATAATTTAGAAGCTTTGGTGACATTGCCACCAAAGAGCTCATTTGCAATGTTCAAGCTCATGAGCCAAGACTTGACAAGCAAGAAGAAGATGAGAAGCAAGAAGAGAAGGAATCAAAGAAGATCAAAGACAATGCATTCAAAGCTCAAGTGGAGGCAATTGTTCTAAAACAACAACTTTTTTGTCAGTCCTCTCCTACTTCCTCAACTGAAGATGAAGCCACTAGTGACCATGAAGCAAACTACTCAAAGGGGAAGCACTTCAAAGCAAAGCACTCCTCCTCTTCTACTCCAAGGTGCTATGAATGTGGCCAAAAAGGACATTACAAGAATGATTGCCCCAAGGCAAAGAAGTCCTACCATAAGATTAGCTCCAACAAGAAAGAGGACTATAAGAAGGATGGCAAGTACAAGAGGAAGGATAAGAAGGATAGAAGGAGCAAAGATGCAACCCATTCCGCATGGAAGTAGTCATCCTCTAGTGATTCCAGCTCAAATGAGGGAGAGTGCTGCCTTTCTCTCATGGCCTCTACAAGTGATGACATAAGTGAGGTAAGTTTAAATAAACTTTCTATAGAAGCCCTCACTGATATGCTAAATGCTTACCTTCTTATTATCAAAACAAATCAAAGAATAAGAGATTAGGCAAGATCATTTATGATTTGTATGCTATGGTTAATTTGCTTGAGCAAATTGAGAAATTGCATCTTGATAGTATTGATTCTTTGCAAGGCCAATTTCTTGATCTTGAGCTCCAATACAATGTGTAACACCCCTGACCTGGGTTATGAACTAACCCTAGGTGTTTTTCTTAAAATTATGATTAGAGGCTTGAGGTTAACCCTTGATATGTCATTAAAGCTTTAGAAGAATCTATATTTTCATTTCTGCCCTTTTTGAACAATGTTGTAAGATTGTTTTGTTTAATAGGGATCTATGTGCAAATTACCAAATTAGAGGGGTTAACTTGCAATTGCACATGTTAAGATGTTCCTCGTATGATGAGACATCATAAGAATGAATATCATGTGGTGTTATGGATTCCCCAAGCTTGGGCACCAAAATATAGCTTGTAGAGCAATCCTTGTACTTTAAAACCTAGTTTTGGTGTAAAGTGCAATTTACCCAAAACATAGGGTGCAACATGTAAAATATACCCTCTAGAGTACCTCGCATGCATTTTATCATCAAGTGGAGTAAAGAAAATGAGGGGGGGCACCTCATTTGAGTAACCATATAAAAAGGATAATCATTGTAATTGAATAATCAAGATGTATGCAAAATGACCCTTATATATGTATAACTTAATAAAGTGTTTGGCTTATTTTCCTCTAAACCAAGGTTGAGAGATAAGTTTGCATGATATGATAAGGTAGGAACGTGGCAAAGAAGTAGGAGAGGGGCGTGGAGGATATAGATGTAAAAGAGAAGAAGTATTTATCATTGCTTTGGAAATATGCCCAAATATATATAAGCAAGCTCTTTCTACAATCAAGGGATTGTTTCCCTTTCTCTCTTCACTTATCTCTTGCTGTGGCCGACTAAGGAAGGAGCTCAGGAGCAGGGGAGAATGGCCAAGTAGGTTTGGGTAAGCTTTGGTTATCTTCTAGCTCGGTTTCATGGAGGAAATCATGATACAAGGTTGGTTTGCTAGTTTTTCTTACTAAGTTCTTCTTTCTAGCCATCCTTTCCAACCAATTCTTGAAGCAGAAACCTTGGACGACCTGTGGAGCTCAAGCCACCATTAAAGCTTCGAAGCTTGGAGATCTATAGCTGGTTCTAAGGCGGGTTTTATAACTCTAAACCCTTAAACTTTGTTATGCATCTTTCTATCTTGCAAAAGTAGCTTGTTCTTCTTTCCCCCATCCTTCCTTGCTTTCTTGCAACTAAAACCATGAAGAACAGACATGGATCTGTAGGTAGAAGAAGGGGGCATTAATACCAATGTTACTTTAGCAAACGTTCTTGCACCCTTGGCCAAACGGTTTGCAAAACCGTTTGGGGGTTTGCAAAACCGTTTGAGGGGCAAACGGTTTCACAAAGTCGGTTGGAGCAAACGGTCTCCAAGACCATTTGTTTGAGTTGACCAAGGGTTGACCGTTTGGTATTCCTGTTCAAAATTATTTTGTTTGATAACCCTCTAAATTTGAGGGATTAACTCCAAAGGAATCGTGAGTTGAAGGCAAATTAATTAGGTAAATCTAATTGGATTAAGTGCTGATTTTCAACCTGATTAACTTGATCTTTTTGGGAAAACGGTTTCAAAACCGTTTGAGTTCGTTGACCAAGAGTTGAACATTTGAGATTATTGTTCCTAATGATTTTGTTTAATTACTCACCAAATTTTATGGTTTAACTCCCAAGGAATAGAGAGTTGAAGGCTAATCCATTAGATAAACCTAATTGGATTCAGTGCTGATTTTCAACCTGATTAACTTGACCTTTTTGGGAAAACGGTTTCAAAACCGTTTGAGTGCGTTGACCAAGCGTTGAAAGTCTGAGATTACTGTTACTAATTATGTTGTTTAATAACTCACCAAATTGGAGGGGTTAATTCTCAAGGAATCATGAGTTGAAGGCTAATCAATTGGGCAAACCCTAATTGAAATTAGTGCTGAAATTCCAATGAGTTAATTTGAGATTTTGGGTTGATTAGCCCAAACGGTCTCAAGACCATTTGGGTATCACCCAAACGGTCTCAAGACCGTTTGGGGGTCACCCAAGACCGTTTGTAGGTCTAGGGTGAAGTATGGATATGTTTTTGAAGATCCAAAGATGTGGTATGAACCCTAATCGACTAAATACTAATTTTGCAAGTGAATGAGATGATGTTTTGGGTTGATTGGCCCAAACGGTTTCAAAACCGTTTGGGGATCACCCAAACGGTCTCAAGACCGTTTGGGGATCACCCAAGACCGTTTGGAGGTCTGGGGTTAAGTATAGTTGACCAATTGAAGGTCCAAAGGTACCAAATCATATTACAATTAAGTGCTGATTTGTTGATCAACTCGATAGACCAATCCTTGATAGAATTTCACTAGAATCCAAGGGTTGGATGAGCCAAACGGTCTCAAGACCGTTTGGAGGTCACCCAAGACCGTTTGGAGGTCTAGGGGTGAGTATGGTTAAACAATTGATGATCCAATGTTACTAAGTTAAAGTGTAATCAATTGCTGATTTGATGATCAATACAATGATCCAAACCTTAATTGGTTGACTTGGATTTTGGTGATATGATGGGAAAACAGTCTCAAGACCGTTTGGAGGTCATCCAAACGACCTCAAGACCGTTTGGGGTCAGGTCATACCTAATTTGGATGATGGTTCTATGGTTTCTAAGTAACTAGTCTTACATTGATTAGTATTGAAGGATGATCGATTCCAACCCTAATCCAATCCATCCAAACCCTAATTGGTGATCAATTGAGGATTAATTGAGGGTCACATCAGTTGAGTATTAACTTATTTGGCTCAATTGATAAATGGTTAACCATGGCATGAACGATTGAGGGGTTCAACATTGAAAACCCTAACTCAATTGGAAGTGTTAATACACTTTTTGGTCCATGCGGTTTTGAGGGTGTTTGGACCAAACGGTCTCAAGACCGTTTGAGTCCAAACGGTCTCAAGACCGTTTGGGACCAAACGGTCTCAAGACCATTTGGGACCAAATGGTCTCAAGACCGTTTGGTGTTCATGCGGTTTCAAACCATTTGGAGGTTGAAAGTGCAAAATCGTTTGGGGTCTTTTAAGGTCAAGATTGCTTAATGCTTTAAAGGCTTAGATGGTTTAATGGTTGATTAATCTAAATCCTAATGATATATAAAGACATTAAGGGAACAAGTAATTAGTTGATTGAAGCATGTTATGATCAATGATGAACATTACTAAAGTACCCTTGATGGGTTTAAGTAGTCAACACCTCTTGATCAAGCGAACCCTAATGAACATTGTAGTAATAATGTGACTTATGTTATCAAGGTTGAATTGACCTAACCTAATCATAAGAGATGTAAACATCATCTAATAATAAGAGGGGAGAGAAGACTCCTAATATGAATGAGAATCAAGTAATATACTTCCAACATGTATGAATACACATAATTAGGGTATGATCCTTTACAATGGGATCATGGAAACCCTAATTATGATGATCAATGAATCTTAACCTAAGTGAAGACATGAATGGAAGTAATCTTCATACATAATGATGGTATGATCTCAATTCACTACTATGTGAATAGTAAACCCTAATCTAGGGTAATGTGATGCTATGTGAATAGTAAACCCTAATCTAGGGTAATGTGATGCTATGTGAATAGTAAACCCTAATCTAGGGTAATGTGATGCTATGTGAATAGTAAACCCTAATCTAGGGTAATGTGATGCTATGTGAATAGTAAACCCTAATCTAGGGAGATGTGATGATATGAACAAGTAACCCTAATTCTGAGTTATTCTTTTAAGCATGAAACTCCATGATTGAGAAAAGAGATAGGAATCACTATTCCTAATCTAGATAAGAGGTGGAATAACTCTTTTTGGATTAAATGAGAATCCTAGCCCTAGAAACCAGCTGTGGTATTATGACACGGTCGTGGTGAGTCCTTTGTTGCACGATCGTGCAAGGTAGCACGGCTGTGGTATCACTTATATAATTTGAGAAGAACCTGTATGGTGCTATTATGATACAATATGCATGTTATTAGTAAATATTGATCATGTAGGTTTTCATAAAGAGGTGATCATATCCAGGTAAGGATTATGATATCTTATGTATTGAAATTACTTTACATGCTTCAAGTATAAGGATATGCTATGATAACTAGTGAATGGTAAATTATGAGTTCAAAGTACCTAGATTCTATAATCATGATGATAAATTTGGAAAGGTACTTGATAAGTTGAGGAACTGAGATCCTAACACTTTGTGAGAAAAAGTATGGCTACAGGCCATGACTCCCCAATAATACTGTCAGAAATTAGATATATGATCTAAGTATGAAGAGATTTAGTGTTGTAATAATGGTTTTATAGTAAATAAATACCATACATGTTCTTCTATTTCTTAGAAGATAAATGACATATGGGTTTATCAAAGTATAGCTGTATTGCTTTAATAGGAAGAATAGTTTAATCTGTTAAACATTGTTTTAACTACTCCCAGACAAATATAACTTCTTTGTGTACATTTATTCTCTTAAGATGCAATAATTATGTTTCTGGCGAAGAGTTATAACTCTCGCTGGGACAATTTTATAATTGTTTCACCCCATGGGAAACATATTTTTAGGTGGACGTGGGCGAGGAGGCAGAAATCCTTCAATAGGTGAAGGGTAGCATCAACAGTACTAGGGACAGTAGTGAAGTTTCAGGTGGAGAACTGGCTGTTATGCCACATAAAGATGTAGTTAGAGTCCTATGTGTCGTCTCTGTACTCTCAGGTCCTCGGAGTAATAGTTAGTGCTTTTGAGTTTTGGTCCAGTACCTCGAGATTTCTGTATCTTGCCTTATATGGTTAACATGGTAGTTGATGATTGTAATCTCGAGATACGACCTTACAGAGATGTACTGATGGATCAGTTTGTAAATAACTTATCATGTTGCTTTATGAAAAATCTTTACCATTTAAAGATCTCTTCACAAAAAGCTTTAATTTTTAGTGATTTTTGGTAATCCGCTGCTTAGTGAACGCTTCCTCATTAGTTAATCTTGTTTTCTCGAGATAGACGTTACACAATGGAGTTGAAATAGAGAATGGTATCTATCTTAAGATCATCAATAGTCTTAAGGAGGAAAACTGAAAATGCCTCGATGAGCTTGTCTTAGTTAGAATTGAAAATGATGATCTTAGACTTGCTTGCGATGCTATTAAAGGTGAAAAATAGAATCCATCTTGATGAAATTATCATGCTTATAACTGAAAATGCTAGATTGTTTGCTCAAGTTAATGATCTTTCGTCTAGACCTTTATTTCCTAGTAATGAAATATCTACTCTTGAGAGAGATTCTTATCATACTAAAGCCCTCTGTTTGGAGGATAACTTGGTTCATGCTTAAGATGATTTAGGTAGTATTTCTTCTATTATTATTACTTCTAGTGATGATAATCACAGCCTTAGAGCTTCCTTGCAGAAATTCCTTAATAGGAAAAAGTCCCTCAATGAAGTAGTAGATCACTCTACCAAACATAGTGTTAAAAGTGGTTTGGGACATGAGGGAGATCCAAAGAGAAAGAGAAAGAGAAAGGGTAAGGGAGAGAAAAAGAGAAAGGGACCTCCTATCTTCCATGGAGAGTCATTTATCTCTAAGAACCCTATGGTTTGTGTACATTGCAAGAGTGACGACCGTTATTGAACTTATTGTCCTTATAAGGAAAAGGGGACCAACCCAAAGATGAAATGGGTCCCCAGGCTAATGCCGATTCCCAAGGTTTGAGTTGGGCACCGACATCTTCCTTTATTGTAGAGAAAAGGAAATTGGATTGTTAATAGTGGATGCTCCACGCATATGACCGGTGAGATAAGCCATTTCAACAACTTCACAAAGAAGAAAGGAGGATCGGTGAATTTTAGAGATAACAACAAAGGATAAGTGATATGTGAGGGTGATTTAGGTGGTTCACTATTCATAAAAAACGTTCTTCTTGTAGATGGATTGCATCACAATTTAATTATTGTTAGCCAATTATGTGATAATGGTTATCTTATTCTTTTCACCTCACTTGAATGCTTGCTTCTAGATTTCCTCTCCTACAATGTTATATATAAGAGAACTAGAAATGAAAATCAAATATGTTATTGTTCTTGATTCTCTTAAGCCTATTATGGGTAGATGCATTGTTGTTGACAAGAATAATATATCTTTGTGGCATCGTAGGCTTGGTCACATAAATATGCATCAGTTGAATAAGTTGAGTAAAAAGGAGTTGGTCAAGGGACTTCCTAAATTGGATTTTGAGAAGATGAGGAATGCCAACCTTGCACATAAGAAAATCAAACCAAATCCTCCTTTAAATCCAAAGGAGTCCTTAGTACCAAAAGATCTCTTGAACTTCTTCATATTGATCTATTTGGACCTATGAGAACTCAATCACTTTGTGGTAGCAAGTATTGCCTTGTGATTGTCGATGACCATTCTCGCTATACTTGGACCTTCTTTCTTGTTTCAAAAAGTAATAATCTCGATGTTTTCTTGACTTTCTAAAATGTGTTGAAAATGAAGCTTCTTGTCTGATCATATATATCTAGAGTGACCATGGGGGAGAATTTGAAAATCACTTGTTTGAACGCTTTTGTGAGGAATCTGGTTACATGCAAAACTTTTCTTGCCCTCGTATACATCAACAAAATGGGGTTGTCAAGAGAAATAATAGGACACTATAGGAAATGGCTAGGATCATGCTTTTCAAGTACGACACTCTAAAGAAGTTTTGGATAAAAGTTGTTAGAACCTCATGTTTTGTGAACAATCGGGTTTTCACTCATCCATCTTTAAATAAAACCCCCTATGAGATATGACATGGTAGAAAGTCCGCTATTTATTTCATTCATGTTTTTAGTTGTCCTTGTTTTGTTTTGAACACCAAGGAGTCTCCCGACAAGTTTGATGTGAAATCCTACAAGGCTTTCTTTCTTGGCTATAACAATACTAGCAAGGCTTACATAGTGTTTATCATTGAATTGTCTAAAGTAGAAGAATCTATCAATGTTAAATTTGTTGAGACCAACCTCTCTATTTCCAAGAATATTGTAAATGATGATGTTGTACATAAGGTAATTCCTCGCTTAAAAGATCTCAACATTGTTGACAAAGGAAAAAAGGTGGTAGTAGATGAAGAAGAGAAATAAGAAGAAAAGAAGGATCCAACTCCCCATTTTGTAAAACATCATCCTAAATAGCTCATCATATCTAATGGATCCTATCCATGTACAACTTGAGCCAAAGAATGTCAAAGAAGTTCTCAATAATGAAAAATGGATCCTAGCTATGCAAGAAGAGTTAGAGCAATTCAAAAAGAACAAAGTGTGGACCTTAGTACTAATATCATATGATAGGAAGATCATTGGCACCAAGTGGATCTACCACAACAAGCTAGATGAAAGTGGAAAAGTGGTAAGAAACAAAGTAAGGTCAGTTTCTCAAGGCTACAATCAATATGAAGGTATTGATTTTGATGAAACTTATGCTCTTGTTGCTAGACTTGAATCTAATAGAATGTTACTTGCCTTTTCTAGCTATAAGAATTTCTTTCTTTATTAAATTGATGTTAAAAGTACCTTTTTGAATGGTACAATAGAGGAGGAAGTCTATGTGGCTGAACCTCCTGACGTTGAACATGATAAGCTTCCTAGCCATGTTTATTTGCTGCAAAAAGCTCTCTATGGACTCAAACAAGCCCCTAGAGCTTGGTATGAGAAATTAGAGAACTTTTTTTCTAGACAATGGCTATATCATAGGCAAAGTTAATTCTACTCTTTTCTCAAAGACACTTATAGCAACTTTTTGATTATTCAAATTTATGTTGATGATATCATTTTTGGTGGAACTAATTTTGATATTTACAAGGGGTTTAATTCTCTTATGCAAAGTGAGTTTGAGATGTTTATGATGGGGGAGCTTAATTTCTTCCTTAGATTCCAAATCAAATAAACAAAGGAAGGAAAGTTCATCAACCAAGGCAAATATACAAGTGAACTCTTGAAGTGCTTTGGGATGGAGAACACCAAGCCAATGGCCTGATCTGGACTATTCCAGGGATCCTACTCTAGATTATGTGGGGGAATTGGTCAAAGTGTGATGCCCCTTCTCTCCATGATTCTGGGGGCGGTTAGCCCATATGCATGAGCCAGATGCTCTATGAGGTTGAGATATTTCCAACAAACTCTCACATAGGGCATGGAGTGCAGTGATGAGGGTGATACACCACTCTCTTTCTCACCTCCTTCCATTCACCCCTTACAGGAGGGTGCCAGGAAGATTGCAAAGAAGAAATGGGGGATGGGAGGAGCTTGACTTAAAGCTTTGACAACAACAAAAATCACCGTAGGAGATTGGTGAACCTATTCCTATGCTTGAATGGAGCTAGGAGAGCCCCAACTCATCTATCGAACTCATCAATCTCATCCAAGAAGGAACTGAGTTCATGTGGTGCTTGAGAGCGGTTGTCAAAGAACCATTTGTTACCCAAATCCTCACTCCTAATGGCTAGAAAGGCAAAGGTGAGAGGACCCGAGCGTCCATCCATAGGATAGATCACATAACATATGCATGAATAAAACCACAAACAACAATTAAGGTATGGGATAAGAAAGCATAAAAGAATGCTAAACTAATACCTGACAAGATCTTAGGTCCCATATATCAACCATGTATATGACATTTGTATGTCATTATATATCATCAGAGTACAAGAAGATTATCATGAGTGTGGAAGCACTGATCATCATTAGATATTCATAGTGTACTTGAAACCCAAAATCATAAAATGGGTACACATCAGCACAATTGTGCTGCGTGCGCTGGCAAACATATAAAATCATAGGTTTAAGAACATATATTGCTTGGAAAAAACATAAAGTAGATAACAAGAACAAAGCAACACAATTTAAAGACTTTTTTGTTAACATGCAAGCATGTTTTATGTTCATTTTCATTATACCAACAATATCATAAGGCCTTTGACCAACTTCTCAAAGGAAGGGGTCTGTGAGGGTGCTCAAGACTAGCTACCCTATTTCAACATGAGGAACTACAAGACTAAACGTCAAGAGTTAACCCTATTTGTAAGGGGCCTCAAGGCCATTTTCAAGAGCTAAACCTTGTATCAACATGGTCTAGCCTATGATGACAACTCAAGTACGACACCCAACCTTGTTCCCTTATCCCGAGAATATAGGCAGGTGCACAAGGTTGTATAATGGACATCTATCATTATGTTTTCAAGTTTTTTCAACATATGTAATCAATACCAAAACATAGTAGTCATAGGGAACAATATCTCAAACAAGTATCATAAGCCAAAAATCTTATATTACACACATACATGCAATTCAATACCACTAATTTGGCTAATAAGAGGATAGAGTGTACCTTGATATGAGCAAACTATCATTATACAACATGTTTTTTTTATAACGAGGAACCCCTCCTGGGATCGGCCAATATTGGACCCCATCCAGCTAAGGGTAAACCCTAGAACCAGCCGCATACTTGGGGCACCATGGCGTACTCAGTAACATGGGGCCTTGTTGCACCCCGAGGGTTTTTTCCCAGAGTCAAACCCATGTCCCTTCATTGGGGATTGCCGAGCCGCACTATTGGGCTACTCCCTCGCCCCCCATTATACAACATGATTACATCTTTGAAAATAGTCCATCAAAGAGATCCTGAAATTACAAGAAAGTGTGGCTAGATTAACATCACAACACTTAGGTTATCTTAAATATATTCATCAAGGGTGGATGTTTCACCTAATCTAAGTTCCATATTTCACAATGATTGATTTCGACATCTCTAACATTAATGTAATTATTCACCATAAAGATGCATACTACACCACTTATCATTTGTACTTAGGGTGAAACATACTTACAAGATTAGGGATTTCCAACTTAGCTTTTCATGATCTTAATAGAGTCAACATGAGTTTCAAGCAAGATTAAGCAACATAGGTATCAACATTGTCAAACTAGTCATTTTCATGCAAGATGGTCATCACTAGAGTGCAAGAGTGATCAAGATTGATTAGTGTCATAAAGATCAACATGTCACTAATTTAATTACATCAAATAGCAAGGGTGACCATTAAATTGAGATTTGCACAAGATTAGATTTCAAATATAGAAACATACACATTAAGTCACATTTCCATGTCATGTTTAGGCCACTTAGTCATAATAGTGAGCAAGATTGATCCACAAGGCATTTAGATGATCAAAGCATGTAAAGTTACTAATCTAGATCAAACATGATGATTTGAAGTTCATATAATCAAGTTGAGCATCAAAATAATGATCATTAGCATCAATCTCTAAATTATACATATATCATGATCCCTTTCATACATTAGAGACATTAAAAGGGATAAGCATGATCAAGTTCGATTCAAATAGTACAAGATAGCATATGTAACTGATTAGGGTCATAAAAGTTAAGTTGAGTCAAGGTATTGTAACATCCCTGACCTGGGTTATGAGTCAACCCTAGGTGTTTTGCCTAAATATGTAATTAAATCTTTGTGATTAACTCTGAGCATGTAATTAAGTTTCTCACAAACGTATATTTCAGTATTTGCTCCTTTTTATTTAAAGTTGTAGCATTGTTTTGATATACAGGGACCTATGTGCAATTTACCCAAATAAAGGGATGCAATTTGTAAAGAATGTCATCTAAAGTATCTTTTTAGACTCTTGCCATCATTTAGAGAAGAAATGATGAGGAATTCACCTCAATTGAGTTATCAAGTTAAGAAATAGGCTTTGTGATTGAATAATCAGGGTATATGTGCAATATCCCTTTAAGTATGAACTTTATTATTAGATTGTTCTTCCTTGCCTTCTTTTCTATAACTTAAGACAAGGTTTGTCCTTAGAATAAAGAGGAAGGGACGAGCAAGTAATAAAGGAAGGACTTAGTTGGAATTAAGGGAAACTTATGAACTAATGATGAAAATCCTACCCCATGTATATAAGCTCTCCTTCCCTTAGTTGCAAGGGAACTCACCCTTCGTTCCCTTACTATTTCATTTCACCAAAGACGACCAAGGACTGCCTTGGAGCTAAGGAGGACGACCAAGGGGTGCAAGGTAGGTTTAAACCCCTCTTCTTGCCTAATTCCATGGTTAAAACTCGAATTCAAGGTCATCTTCATGGCTAACTCTTGAAACCCTACCTTTCTAGCCGTCTCTTTTCATCCTTCCTTAGCGTTTTCACCTTGGCCAACCTGTAAGAACTCAAGGACGCCATTAGAGCTTGGAGCTTGAAAGCTTGGAGCTCAAGAAGCAAGCTTTAGGCGGGTTTTATAACTCTAAACCCATGCTTTACTATATGCATATTTATATGCGTTTTGATGATAGCTCTTAGTGTTTCCCTACTTTTCCCTGCTATTTTGCAAGCAAACCCGTGGGATATCTGTACTGTTATTGAGCTAGAAGATGAAGGCGTGATTTCCAAGAAAAACCGACCGCTTTTCTTTTCCTTAAACGGTCCTAACAGTTTGCTCTCTCGGACTCAAGACCGCGAGGTGAGCAAACGGTCTCGAGACCGAGACAGGGCAAACGGTCTTAAGACCGTTTGGCCCCATTGACCGAGCGTGGACCGTATAATAAATCTGTTCCTAATTATATAGGATAATTAACCTCAAAATTTGGGAGACTAACTCCAACGGAATCGGGAGATATGACCTTTTTAAGTCACAACTTTAAATGAATTAATTGCTGATTTTCAAACGGTCTGAAATTGCCTTTTTGGGCAAACGGTCTCAAGACCGTGTAAGGTCGTTGACTAAGAGTTGACCGTATGAGATTACTGTTCAAAATTATGTTAGTTAACAACTCACCAAGTTTTATGGTCTAGTTCCAAACGGGATAAGAGTTGAAGGGTGAATACTAGGGCTAACCCTAGATAAAATCAGTACTGAAATTATGGTGACCTAATTAGGGTTTTTAGGGTTGATTGACCTAAACGGTCTCAAGACCGTTTGGGGGTCACCAAACGGTCTCAAGACCGCGAGGGCAATCAACCAAGACCGTTTGGAGGTCTGGGGTCAAGATTTGTTGACAAATTGAAGGTACTTTTACACCAAGTTACATTGCAATTAAATATTGATATAATCATCAACTCAATTTGTTCAACCTTGATGAATCTGCACTAGAATCCAAAAATTGGATGGGCAAACGGTCTCAAGACCATTTGGAACTCATCCAAACGGTCTCAAGACCGAGAGGACAATCACCCAAGACCGTTTGAAGGTCTAGGGTTGAGTAATTTGACCAATTGAGGACCCAGTTGCAAATAAGTTATTAATTTAATCAAAATTCTGTTTTATGGTTCAATCATGGTTCAACCCCTATCAAATCACCTTAGACTTTGATGAAATCTTGGAAAAACGGTCTTAAGACCATGTGGGGTCCACCCACATGACCTCAAGACCGTTTGGGCCAAGTTTGGGCCCAATTGGAGCTCAATTGAAGGGTTCAACCTTGTGTTGATGCACACTGTTGAGTGTTGATGGGTGAACATTGATAGACCCTAATTGAATCATTTTCGACCATAATTGGTTAACCATTATGGGTCAATTGAATGACCAAGTGATCAAGCATAATCTTAATTGACTCAATCCATAAGTGGTCAACATAGATTTGACCTTTTGAGGGCTTCAACATCGGTTGACATCATCGATTGCTTTGTTGATTTTGTTGATGGACCAAGCGGCTGAGACCATGTGAGCCTCGCGGTCTCAAGACCGTGAGAGGGCTCGCGGTCTCAAGACCGTGAGGGGGCTCACGGTCTCAAGACCGAGAGGAGGCTCGCGGTCTCAAGACCACGAAGGGCCTCGCGGTCCTGAGGTCAAAGAAGGGCAAACGGTCTTCATGACCCTCGCGGTCTCAACTCAAATTGGTCTTCGCGGTCTCAACATTAACTTGAACCAATGGAAGGCTTCACGGTCTTGAACCCTTGAAGAGGCTCGCGGTCTTGAAGCCTAAGGGGGTTCGCGGTCTTGGAGTTAGAAAGAGGCTCGCGGTCTTGGAGGGTCAAAGTGGGCAAACGGTCAACACTTTCAACCAATCTCAACCCAATTGATGATTAATGATTGAAATCAATCAATGTGATTCAAGGTTGACCTCATTCAATCATTTGATGATGTAAATGGTTCAATGTTGCTCAAATCAAACCCTAATGATAATCTAGGATAGTAAGGGGTTATTTGACTAAGGTTTTTGACCATGAAGATGATCAATGGGGTGAATTACCAAAATACCCCTGAAGGGTCAATTAAGTCATACCTTGCTCAATTCAAACCCTAATTACATGAGAATGATGTTTTTAGTCATAATGACTCTATCCAACTTGATCTAGTGTAATGTTACTATCAACCATTAGTATGATGAAAGAGAGAGTACTCTAGAGAGAGAAAGTAACCTAGAGAGAGAAAGTAACTCTAATCACATAATGATGATATTTTTGGCTATGATAGCCTATGATGCCTCAATCCAACCTATTTTAGAGTGATGTTGACATCACCTAACATTATGATGAGAGAGAAAGTACTTCTAGAGAGAGAAAGTACTTCTAGAAAGAGAAAGTACCCTTTTTAAGTGGAAACTCGAGTAAAGTATCTCCAATGCACATAAATGAGCATAATTAGGGTATGATCCACCTATGTGAGATCATAGAAACCCTAATTATGATAAATGATGAACCTTTAACTAATCCAAGAGTATCGATGAAGATGTTACTCATACATGATGATGTTATGAGTTTAATTCACCTTGATGTGAATAGTAAACCCTAATTCAAGGGTGATGACATGTAATGTGAATAGTAAACCCTAATTCAAGGTGATGACATGTAATGTGAATAGTAAACCCTAATTCAAGGGTAATGGCATGCTTTTGAGTATTAAACTCTATTTGATTTGAATTAGAGATTTAACTCTTATGACAAGAGTAGGAAGTACATTCCTTATTGATGCATTACCTTTATCAGATGTATTAACCATGTAGGTTCTGATATGAAGGTAATCATATCCAGGTATGGATGTTGATGTTGTATTCATTAAAGGCATGTTGTTAGCCTTATGAATAAGTAAAGTAATCTGATGCCTTGCCAGTGGCATCCTATGCTGATACTGGGCTATGAGAGCCATAAATACCATCAAGGTCATGCCTTAGAGATGACTTGTGATGAGGATAATGAGAAATGATGATTGATATGAGTTAGGCCTGTTACATTTAGTATTCTTCTTTTATAGCTGCTATGCTATTGTTATTGTTTGCAGAACAATGTATGCTGTTAAAGAATACTGAATGTACCTAACTAATCAAGTATAATGCAGAGCCCTGATCATAGATCCATCATTGTCAGAAATTAAATGATGGTGAAACAGGTTTTCCTTAGGGAACTCCTGGAGCACATACTTTTGAGTATGTGGGGTACATGGATGTGTAGAACCTTACATCCTAGTGTAGGAAAGTGATGTAGATGTGTAATCCATCCATCCTTCACTATAGTTCCATACCGTATCAGTGGTAGGTAAACATGAAACCTCCTGATGACGAAGACAGCACAGATATCCGTATCAGTGGTAGGTAAATATGAAACCTCCTGATGACGAAGAGAGTACAGAACGCCACTGTGACTCTAGAATAGCGAAGGACCAGTTTACCCTGGTGAGCTATAGTAGTAGAGACACGAGATGTCCTACAAGTGATCCTCTTACTGACTGAGGAAGGTGAAGGTCATGAGAATCCGGCTCTCTTAATGACCTATGTATGATACTGATGCGGCTTCTCAACGATCAGTTGGAGTATGAGTGGTAAGCCTCATCTCCACAGGGCATAATGTTGTTTGTAAAACATAATCAACCATATAGTATAACTTGTTAGAGATAACTCCAAGTTAGTTGATTGATGTTACATTGCAATAGTGTTTATATTCTCCATATCTCCTAAATGGTTGAGATCTTGTTATACCTGCAACTGTTACATAATGCTTTGAAGGCTTTACTGTTTAAAATATTCTTTGATGTTATAATAAAGCTTCTGGCGAAGAGTTATAACTCTCGCTGGGACAATTATGTATAATTGTCTCACCCCGTAGGCTTCAACTTTTTAGGTGGACGTCGGAGACGAAGGAACCAGCCTACAGGTGATCAGTCTCAGCAGCAGCATCAGGGGCAGCAGTAATCTCAGGTGGAGATTGTCCTGCCCTATGGTTTAGTTAGAGTCAGTCCTATGTGTCCTCTGTACTCTCAGGTCTTGGAGTCTTTTTGTATAAGTGATCTTGAGATTTTGTATCCTGATGTATATAATTACTCAAGAAGTAATTATCCTGAGATGTAAACAGTTTACCTCACTTTATGAAAGAGGCTTCTATGGATTCAAGTTCTTGTCACGAAAAGTTTTAATTTCTCGTGATTTTTGTCTTCCACTGATTACCGATTCGCTTCCGCTAAGTTTTAATCGTGTTTATGTTATGGTTTGGAGATCAGAGCCCACAACTAGTGGTATCAGAGCTCCAGGTTCAGTTGAGTCTACAGAGGCATAGGACTTAGGATGTCGAGTCTACCTTTAGTACTCCTTCCTTATCTAATAGAATCTTCTGCTCCTCAGGAGAAGAAGATACATAAGAATGTCAGAACATCATGATGAGCACGTGGCAGAGAGTAGTGCTAGTGCACCTCAAGGCGGTGCAAGAGTTCCGAGAATAGAACAACATGCACCTGAGTCGCCAAGAGAGCCACCCCAGTTCGACCCAGCTGACATGAGTGATCCAGCTGTACAGACGATGTTCGGGCAGTTTATGACTGCCATGACACATATAACCGATAGGATGCCCATTCCTGCACCTAGGGCACCTGTCCAGCCTGAAGCACAAGGTATCGGTAAGACTTTCAAACGACTTCGTCATGTCGGAGCTACCAAGTACTTCGGAACTGCCGACCCTGCAGATGCTGACTTATGGTTGACAGATTTGGAGAAGGCTTTCAGGATTCTTATGATTCCGGAAGCTGAGAAGGTTAGACATGCTGTCTATCTTCTCAAAGGCAGTGCTGGTCACTGGTGGAACATGGAAGAGCAGAAGAGACCTGGAGTAGAGTTCTCATGGGAAGAGTTTCGTCGGGAATTTATCAATAGATATTTTCCAAAGACCTTCCTAGATGAGAAGATCTCTCAGTTTGAGAAACTAAGGCAGGGTATGATGAACATTAGTGAGTATGAAGCTAAGTTTATGGAGTTGTTGCGGTTCTGTCCGCACATGGCTACTACGGATGAGGAAAGAATCAGAAGATTCGAGAAGGGTTTGAATTCTGATATGTCAACCCCTGTGTCTGCCTTAGAAAACAGAGAGAGATTCTCTACCTTCGTTGAGTCAGTCCGAAGGATAGAGAGATCTGTGGTTGAGAAAAGACAAACCCATAAAAGATATCCACAGTTCCAGGGTTCTTCATCTAGGGATTCAAAGAGACCTAGATTCTCTGCACCTAACCCTCCACCACCCAGATCGAGTTTTCAAACTCAATGGACACCAAGCAGAGGTAGAGGGCGGAGTCAACCGCTTCAAGGGACGCACAGTTCTGCATCAGTGTCAGTTACTGGGCCACCCAGACCACAGCAACAGGAGAAGAGTTGCTACAACTGTGGTAAGGTGGGACACTTGATGAAGGATTGCCGTTCTAGGCCTATCGGTGTGACACAACAAACCCCGAGACAGAATCAACAAGGATCTCAGAATAGACAACATCAAGGAGCAGCTCGAGGACGTGGACAAGCGTCTCAAGCTGGATCATCAGCACCACCTCAACACCAGGCGACTGCGAGGTTCTATGCTATGAACCCACCTGAGGCAGTGGTCAATCCACAGGTAGTGGCAGGTCAGATGAAACTTTTATATTCTGATATGTCTATATCCTGTGTTGTATCCGTTCTGATTGATCCGGGTGCTACACACTCTTTCATCACTCGTGAAGTGATTCGTAACTGTAATGTGACTGTTAGTCATAGAGCAGATAGTTTGTTGTTAGAGACTCCGTTGAGTGGGTCTGCCGTTTTGCAGGAGGTATGTTCTCCCTGCATCCTTTTCTTTTCTGACCATCGCATTCAAGTGGATCTTATACCACTTGATATGCAGGGATTTGATATAATCCTCGGGATGGATACCTTAGAAAGGTATAGAGTTGTCTTGGATTGTGAGTCCAAGTTGGCTGTGTTTGCTGATGAAAGCAGCACATGGATCTTTCAAGGAGAAAGAAAGATTCTGCCCACCTGTCTTGTATCAGCTATGGTTGCTGATAAGCTGTTGAGGCAAGGATGTTATGCATTCTTAGCCCATGTGGTAGATGTTACCAAGGAAAGGACCAATCCTACTGAAGTTCCCATAGTCAGGGAATTCGAGGATGTGTTTCCTGAAGAACTTCCTGGTATACCACCACCTCGGGAGATTGACTTTGAAATCAATCTGATTCCAGATACGAAACCCATAGCTCAAACTCCGTATAGAATGGCTCCTGCCGAGATGGAAGAACTCAAGAAACAGCTTCAAGAGCTACTTGAGAGGGGTTTTATCCGACCGAGTACTTCACCTTGGGGTGCTCCGGTCTTGTTTGTTAAAAAGAAAGATGGGTCAATGCGGTTGTGCATCGACTATAGACAACTCAATAAAGTAACAATAAAGAATAAGTATCCTCTGTCGAGGATTGATGATCTCTTTGACCAGTTGCGTGGTGCAACAGTCTTTTCAAAAATAGACTTGAGGTCTGGATATCATCAACTCCGTATTAAGGATAGTGACATATCCAAATCTGCCTTTAGGACAAGATATGGTCACTATGAGTTCACGGTTATGTCGTTTGGACTAACCAATGCACCAGCTGCATTTATGGAACTCATGAATAGAGTTTTTCGACCTTTCCTTGATCAGTGTGTTGTCGTCTTCATAGATGACATACTGATTTATAGTAAGGATGCTCAGCAGCATGAGCAGCATCTTCGCCAAGCTTTGACCTTGCTAAGAGAACATAAGATGTACGCTAAGTTTAGCAAGTGTGAGTTCTGGCTGCCGGAGGTATCTTTTCTTGGACATGTAATATCCGCCTCGGGAATTCGTGTTGACCCTGCAAAGGTAGAATCTATTCTACAATGGGAACAACCGAAGACACCGACGGAGATTCGAAGTTTCTTGGGGTTAGCTGGCTATTATCGAAGGTTCATAAAGAACTTTAGTTCTATAGCTTTACCTTTGACCAAGTTAACCCGGAAAGATGTTCCTTTTTCTTGGAGTGATAAGTGTCAACAATTTTTCCAGTTGCTGAAGGAGAGGTTGACAAGTGCACCTGTATTAGTGCTACCTGAACAAGGAAAAGGATATGTAGTTTTCTGTGATGCTTCCAAAAATGGACTAGTATGTGTGTTGATGCAGGATAAACAAGTGATTTCTTTTGCTTCCCGACAGCTTAAGAAACACGAGGAGAATTATCCAACACACGATCTGGAGTTAGCAGCTGTGGTTCATGCTTTGAAGATCTGGAGACATTATCTCTACGGAGAGACATTCCAGATTTTCACAGACCACAAAAACCTTAAGTATATCTTCTCTCAGCATGAGCTCAACATGAGGCAACGTCGCTGGATGGAGTTAATCAAGGACTACGAATGTATAATTGATTACCATCCAGGTAAGGCCAATGTTGTTGCAGATGCCTTGAGTAGGAAATCAGCAACATCAACCATGAATAGAGCACAACTAAACTCTTTAGTATGCTCTAGGAGAGATATGCTTATCTCTTTAAGGCAAGACAATGTACAGTTGAAGGTGTCATTGCTAGCCGGTTTGTTAGCTGAGATGCATATTAAACCTACCCTAAGAGAGCAGATTAAAGAAGCACAGCTAGGTGATGCTGCAGTTCAACATATAAGATCTGAGTATGGAAATGAGAAGCAAGATGGGTTTCATGACTCAAAAGATCAAGTAGCTTGTTATAATGGAAGAATGATAGTGCCGGATGTGGAAAACTTGAGGAAGTTAGTCCTGGAAGAAGCCCATTCTTCCATGTATGCTATGCATCCAGGGAGCACCAAGATGTATCGGAATTTGAAGGATCTGTATTGGTGGCCTGGGATGAAGAAGGACGTTGCAGAGTTTGTTCTGAGGTGTCCTGTGTGTCAACAAGTTAAAGCTGAACACCAGAAGCCTGCAGGGACAATGCAACCTTTACCCATATCACAGTGGAAGTGGGACCATGTGACCATGGACTTTGTTGTTGGCCTACCCAGGACAAGCAAAGGACATGATTCCATTTGGGTAATTGTTGATAGGTTGACTAAGACATCACATTTCTTACCTGTCAAAACAACCTATTCTGCTGAAAAGTTATCAGAGTTGTATGTTCAAGAGATAGTGCGTTTGCACGGAGTTCCTGTCACAATAGTTTCTGACAGAGGTCCTCAGTTTAGCAGTCGTTTTTGGGAACAGTTGCACAAAGCCTTAGGCACTAAGCTAAAGTTTAGTACGGCCTTTCATCCACAGACTGATGGACAGTCGGAAAGGACCATACAAACCTTAGAAGACCTGTTGCGAGCATGTGTTCTCCAGTTCACCGGAAGTTGGGATCTACACCTAAGCTTGATAGAGTTTGCCTATAACAATAGCTATCAGCATAGTATTGATATGGCACCTTATGAAGCCTTATATGGTAGACATTGTAGATCACCCTTGTGTTGGTTTGAGACTGGTGAGCACAAGTTGTTAGGTCCTGACCTGGTGCAGCAAACCACAGAAAGATTAAAGTTATACAACATAAGATTAAGACTGCTCAGGATAGGCAGAAATCTTATGCTGACAAACGTCGTAGACCCTTAGAATTCCAGGTTGGAGACAAAGTGTATCTTAAGGTCTCACCTTGGAAAGGGGTCCTTCGTTTTGGAAGAAAAGGGAAGTTAGCTCCTAGATATATGGGGCCTTATCCAATCATTGAACAAATTGGAAAGGTAGTATATAAACTAGAGCTTCCCCCAGAATTACAGAGGTTACATCCTGTGTTTCACATTTCTATGTTGAAGAAATGTCACCCAGACACCGAGTCAGTTCTACAACCTATGGAAGTAGAATTGAATGATGACATATCCTATGAGGAGGGACCAGTGTCAATCCTTGATAAACGAATTAAAAAGTTAAAGAAGAAAGATATAAGTCTTGTGAAAGTCCTCTGGAACCATCGTGGTATTGAAGAAGCCACTTGGGAGTTAGAGGATGAGATGAGAAGGAAGTATCCTGCCCTTTTCTCGTAGTATGTTTTATCGATTTCGGGGACGAAATCCTTGTAAGGGGTGGATAATTTGTAACATCCCTGACCTGGGTTATGAGTCAACCCTAGGTGTTTTGCCTAAATATGTAATTAAATCTTTGTGATTAACTCTGAGCATGTAATTAAGTTTCTCACAAATGTATATTTCAGTATTTGCTCCTTTTTATTTAAAGTTGTAGCATTGTTTTGATATACAGGGACCTATGTGCAATTTACCCAAATAAAGGGATGCAATTTGTAAAGAATGTCATCTAAAGTATCTTTTTAGACTCTTGCCATCATTTAGAGAAGAAATGATGAGGAATTCACCTCAATTGAGTTATCAAGTTAAGAAATAGGCTTTGTGATTGAATAATCAGGGTATATGTGCAATATCCCTTTAAGTATGAACTTTATTATTAGATTGTTCTTCCTTGCCTTCTTTTCTATAACTTAAGACAAGGTTTGTCCTTAGAATAAAGAGGAAGGGACGAGCAAGTAATAAAGGAAGGACTTAGTTGGAATTAAGGGAAACTTATGAACTAATGATGAAAATCCTACCCCATGTATATAAGCTCTCCTTCCCTTAGTTGCAAGGGAACTCACCCTTCGTTCCCTTACTGTTTCATTTCACCAAAGACGACCAAGGACTGCCTTGGAGATAAGGAGGACGACCAAGGGGTGCAAGGTAGGTTTAAACCCCTCTTCTTGCCTAATTCCATGGTTAAAACTCGAATTCAAGGTCATCTTCATGGCTAACTCTTGAAACCCTACCTTTCTAGCCGTCTCTTTTCATCCTTCCTTGGAGTTTTCACCTTGGCCAACCTGTAAGAACTCAAGGACGCCATTAGAGCTTGGAGCTCAAGAAGCAAGCTTTAGGCGGGTTTTATAACTCTAAACCCATGCTTTACTATATGCATCTTTGTATGCGTTTTGATGATAGCTCTTAGTGTTTCCCTACTTTTCCCTGCTATTTTGCAAGCAAACCCGTGGGATATCTGTACTGTTCTTGAGCTAGAAGATGAAGGCGTGATTTCCAAGAAAAACCCACCGCTTTTCTTTTCCTTAAACGGTCCTAACAGTTTGCTCTCTCGGACTCAAGACCGCGAGGTGAGCAAACGGTCTCGAGACCGCGACAGGGAAAACGGTCTTAAGACCGTTTGGACCCGTTGTCCGAGTGTGAACCGTATAAGAAATCTGTTCCTAATTATATAGGATAATTACCCTCAAAATGTGGGAGACTAACTCCAAAGGAATCGGGAGATATGACCTTTTTAAGTCACAACTTTAAATGAATTAATTGCTGATTTTCAAACGGTCTGAAATTGCCTTTTTGGGCAAACGGTCTCAAGACCGTGTAAGGTCGTTGACTAAGCGTTGACCGTATGAGATTACTGTTCAAAATTATGTTAATTAACAACTTACCAAGTTTGATGGTCTAATTCCAAACGGGCTAAGAGTTGAAGGGTGAATACTAGGGCTAACCCTAGATAAAATAAGTACTGAAATTATGGTGACCTAATTAGGGTTTTTAGGGTTGATTGACCTAAACGGTCTCAAGACCGTTTGGGGGTCACCAAACGGTCTCAAGACCGCGAGGGCAATCAACTAAGACCGTTTGGAGGTCTGGGGTCAAGATTTGTTGACAAATTGAAGGTACTTTTACACCAAGTTACATTGCAATTAAATATTGATATAATCATCAACTCAATTTGTTCAACCTTGATGAATCTGCACTAGAATCCAAAAATTGGATGGGCAAACGGTCTCAAGACCGTTTGGAACTCATCCAAACGGTCTCAAGACCGAGAGGAAAATCACCCAAGACCGTTTTAAGGTCTAGGGTTGAGTAATTTGACCAATTGAGGACCCAATTGCAAATAAGTTATTAATTTAATCAAAATTCTGTTTTATGGTTCAATCATGGTTCAACCCCTATCAAATCACCTTAGACTTTGATGAAATCTTGGAAAAACGGTATTAAGACCATGTGGGGTCCACCCAAATGACCTCAAGACCGTTTGGGCCAAGTTTGGGCCCAATTGGAGCTCAATTGAAGGGTTCAACCTTGTGTTGATGCACACTGTTGAGTGTTGATGGGTGAACATTGATAGACCCTAATTGAATCGTTTTCGACCATAATTGGTTAACCATTATGGGTCAATTGAATGACCAAGTGATCAAGCATAATCTTAATTGACTCAATCCATAAGTGGTCAACATAGATTTGACCTTTTGAGGGCTTCAACATCGGTTGACATCATCGATTGCTTTGTTGATTTTGTTGATGGACCAAGCGGCTGAGACCATGTGAGCCTCGCGGTCTCAAGACCGTGAGAGGGCTCGCGGTCTCAAGACTGTGAGGGGGCTCACGGTCTCAAGACCGAGAGGAGGCTCGCGGTCTCAAGACCGCGAAGGGCCTCGCGGTCCTGAGGTCAAAGAAGGGCAAACGGTCTTCATGACCCTCGCGGTCTCAACTCAAATTGGTCTTCGCGGTCTCAACATTAACTTGAACCAATGGAAGGCTTCGCGGTCTTGAACCTTGAAGAGGCTCGCGGTCTTGAAGCCTAAGGGGGTTCGCGGTCTTGGAGTTAGAAAGAGGCTCGCGGTCTTGGAGGGTCAAAGTGGGCAAACGGTCAACACTTTCAACCAATCTCAACCCAATTGATGAATAATGATTGAAATCAATCAATGTGATTCAAGGTTGACCTCATTCAATCATTTGATGATGTAAATGGTTCAATGTTGCTCAAATCAAACCCTAATGATAATCTAGGATAGTAAGGGGTTATTTGACTAAGGTTTTTGACCATGATGATGATCAATGGGGTGAATTACCAAAATACCCCTGAAGGGTCAATTAAGTCATACCTTGCTCAATTCAAACCCTAATTACATGAGAATGATGTTTTTAGTCATAATGACTCTATCCAACTTGATCTAGTGTAATGTTACTATCAACCATTAGTATGATGAAAGAGAGAGTACTCTAGAGAGAGAAAGTAACCTAGAGAGAGAAAGTAACTCTAATCACATAATTATGATATTTTTGGCTATGATAGCCTATGATGCCTCAATCCAACCTGTTTTAGAGTGATGTTGACATCACCTAACATTATGATGAGAGAGAAAGTACTTCTAGAGAGAGAAAGTACTTATAGAAAGAGAAAGTACCCTTTTTAAGTGGAAACTCGAGTAAAGTATCTCCAATGCACATAAATGAGCATAATTAGGGTATGATCCACCTGTGTGAGATCATAGAAACCCTAATTATGATAAATGATGAACCTTTAACTAATCCAAGAGTATCGATGAAGATGTTACTCATACATGATGATGTTATGAGTTTAATTCACCTTGATGTGAATAGTAAACCCTAATTCAAGGGTGATGACATGTAATGTGAATAGTAAACCCTAATTCAAGGTGATGACATGTAATGTGAATAGTAAACCCTAATTCAAGGGTAATGGCATGCTTTTGAGTATTAAACTCTATTTGATTTGAATTAGAGATTTAACTCTTATGACAAGAGTAGGAAGTACATTCCTTATTGATGCATTACCTTTATCAGATGTATTAACCATGTAGGTTCTGATATGAAGGTAATCATATCCAGGTATGGAGTTGATGTTATATTCATTAAAGGCATGTTGTTAGCCTTATGAATAAGTAAAGTAATCTGATGCCTTGCCAGTGGCATCCTATGCTGATACTGGGCTATGAGAACCATAAATACCATCAAGGTCATGCCTTAGAGATGACTTGTGATGAGGATAATGAGAAATGATGATTGATATGAGTTAGGCCTGTTACATTTAGTATTCTTCTTTTATAGCTGCTATGCTATTGTTATTGTTTGCAGAACAATGTATGCTGTTAAAGAATACTGAATGTACCTAACTAATCAAGTATAATGTAGAGCCCTGATCATAGATCCATCATTGTCAGAAATTAAATGATGGTGAAACAGGTTTTCCTCAGGGAACTCCTGGAGCACATACTTTTGAGTATGTGGGGTACATGGATGTGTAGAACCTTACATCCTAGTGTAGGAAAGTGATGTAGATGTGTAATCCATCCATCCTTCACTATAGTTCCATACCGTATCAGTGGTAGGTAAACATGAAACCTCCTGATGACGAAGACAGCACATATATCTGTATCAGTGGTAGGTAAATATGAAACCTTCTGATGACGAAGAGAGTACAGAACGCCACTGTGACTCTAGAATAGCGAAGGACCAGTTTACCCTGGTGAGCTATAGTAGTAGAGACACGAGATGTCCTACAAGTGATCCTCTTACTGACTGAGGAAGGTAAAGGTCATGAGAATCCGGCTCTCTTAATGACCTATGTATGATACTGATGCGGCTTCTCAGCGATCAGTTGGAGTATGAGTGGTAAGCCTCATCTCCACAGGGCATACTGTTGTTTGTAAAACATAATCAACCATATAGTATAACTTGTTAGAGATAACTCCAAGTTAGTTGATTGATGTTACATTGCAATAGTGTTTATATTCTCCATATCTCCTAAATGGTTGAGATCTTGTTATACCTGCAACTGTTACATAATGCTTTGAAGGCTTTACTGTTTAAAATATTCTTTGATGTTATAATAAAGCTTCTGGCGAAGAGTTATAACTCTCGCTGGGACAATTATGTATAATTGTCTCACCCCGTAGGCTTCAACGTTTTAGGTGGACGTCGGAGACGAAGGAACCAGCCTACAGGTGATCAGTCTCAGCAGCAGCATCAGGGGCAGCAGTAATCTCAGGTGGAGATTGTCCTGCCCTATGGTGTAGTTAGAGTCAGTCCTATGTGTCCTCTGTACTCTCAGGTCTTGGAGTCTTTTTGTATAAGTGATCTTGAGATTTTGTATCCTGATGTATATAATTACTCAAGAAGTAATTATCCTGAGATGTAAACAGTTTACCTCACTTTATGAAAGAGGCTTCTATGGATTCAAGTTCTTGTCACGAAAAGTTTTAATTTCCCGTGATTTTTGTCTTCCGCTGATTACCGATTCGCTTCCTCTAAGTTTTAATCGTGTTTATGTTATGGTTTGGAGATCAGAGCCCACAGGTATGATCATGTTTGAGAATTAAATGTCATTAATCATGTAAAGGATGTGCATTTGATGCCATTTTCAAATTAACAGGAGCTGCACAAGGAATTAGACTCTGAAATTAGATTCATTGCTAGATCTCATCGAGTAGATGAATTTTCATATATAATATGCCCATTTTGAGCTACGTGTGATTTTCTATGAATTTTTCAATTTTTGGTATATTTGAAGTAAAAGAGAGAGAGAGAGAGAGGGAGAGGTCATATACCATGAAGGGTAGTGGTGTGGCACACGTCGATTGGTTGTCGGAGGGTCTGTATGAGCCAGTGGGATGTGGGGCCTTTAGTCTGCATGTTTAACCGATCAACTGCGAGCAAATGAGAGAGAAGGGGAAGGTTCGATCATGGGCCGTCCACATGGCGATCGACAATCTAGAGTTGTTTCTCCCCCAACCGCTAGTCCATGAGCCAGCATTCTGCGTGCAAGCCGCAACAACTCCGCGGTGGTGGACCTCAGTGGTAGGCTTGTCGGAGGCTAAGGGATAGAGGAGAAAGGAGAGGCAATTCCCCTCTGAACATGGTCATCCATTCTTGGCATGATGCCACCGACTCAAAGGAGGTCAGATCAAGAACGAAGGAGGCAAGTGGAAGAAATGCCCAAAAAGACTCCTAAGGAGGCGACAACAAGCTCAAGGTGGAAGATGAAGTGGGAGAGGGATGCCTAGGGCACAATAGATTGTAGAAAAAGGGGGAAAACAAAGGGAAAACAAGTGCATACTCAAAGGGCTTATAAACGCGCACATAGATCTTGTGGACCACTCAAACCACCATGGTCGTGACCTTGCGGCCGACCATGGCTGTTGGGGGGTGCCATACTCCTAATACAACCCATTTTGCTAGAAAGGAGGTAGGGGTAAGGTCGTAGGGGAATGGGAAAGAGATTTGGTGAAGAAAAACTCGCAAAAGACGTCAAAGGGGGCATTTTGTTGGTGGCCTAGGGGCATGGGCGGCGACCTAGCCATTGACCCTGGGAGCAAGGTTGGGGATGACTCCCCAATTGTCAAATCAACCCCTGATCTGTGGGTTCCTGATCGAGTGGCTGAGAGAGGCTCCCAACCTTGTTTGTGCATGGGCTCCACGAGGGGCGTGAAATGGGCTGCGCCTAGGTGAGAGGAGAAGGGCCGAGACCCAGAAGGAAAAAGGAGAAGAAATGCTAGAAAAGGAGCAAAATCAAAATGGTCACAACTTTCTCCTTGCTTATCCAATTTGGGTGAAATTTTTACCATTGGATCCAAAATTTCATACTTTATCTAATGAATAAGGTTTGAGATCAAGATCAGGATGTTGAGTAGTCACAAAAAATCAAATTAATCATCAAGATTAATTAAGTATTCAACATTACTAAGTTTCAAATTTGCAAACATCAATCATATCTCAAATATTGAGCCATATATGATTTCAAAACATAAAACCAAGTATTAGGGAAGTCATGGATTCATATTTGGGTGCATTATGAGTCATGGTGTGCATAGTTGGAGAAGAGAGAAAATCTAGGTTGTTACAGTGGTGTTCCCGTCCTCCCATGCTGACCTATGACCATCAACATACAGAGGAAGGCCACAAACCTTCCTGACCATTTTCTTGAATTAGGGAAAGCCTAAGTCAGGAATACCCTTTTTCGGTGGACCTATTGCGCCATGTTGGCCAAGCAGTAAATCCTTGGAGTCGGTGAGCTTCTTTCTCTTTGGGATTGATCCTTCTATGAGTAAAATGCCTAGGCAGATACATAGAGGGATCGAGAATCATTTCCGCTAGTCAAAGCTGGGCCTAGTAGTGATGCCGAGAACTGAGGATGGAGGCACAAAGATAGAAGAAGAAGAAGAGGGATGTTTCTGAAGTGGTTCCCTGGCTTCCTTCCTTGGATAGATCAAGATAGAAACTGAGCTTGGATGGAACTTTCCATATAGAGATCATATGTATTGGGTAGATACACTAGTCTACACCATTTTCTCACCATTTCACTAGGTGACATGGCACTGGACTATCTACTATGTGTGGGACACTCATTTTGCTAATTTGGTTTTGTTTTCCAATCAGCTCGAGCCTTGACAAGTTTCTATGACATCTGCTTTCTCAGAGAAAAAATATACAATATTTTATTATATATATGTAAATATAAAAATGTGTCACTCACACATGAGAGTAGGAGGTGTTCATGCAACCTAAGTGAAAGGGAGTGACATTAGTCTTAATGAGAGAGTAGATCTAGATTAGGTGTCTAGAGCCTTATTGGATATATGTGACAGGTAGAGTAGATGATTGATTTGTACAAGAAATAAGCATGTGTAATCTTATCTAAGTTTGATCTCTGATGGTATAAGTTTCCTTATAAATATGTAAGTATTATACCAACTGAATCCAATTTTGAAGATTCTAAGCTAAGTCTTGATGATGAAAATACATTCTATTTTCTTACTTAAGATGTGCTAAGTTAAGATAAAGTTGAATATGCATGAGCCTCAAGATCTTCTACAAAGGAGGATCTCCAATGTTAGGACAAGATACATGGTGAACTCTAGAGAGAGTGAGACCCACAAGGATAGGGTCATAGGACCTACCCTAGAATATATGAAAAGTATGAGATATATGTGAAATAATGTGTCCTAAGTTGGGTTACTCCTGAGTAAACTCATTGAGTCCTTTTGCATGTTTCAATCCTATATGTGAGAGTTGGGTAAAAAATGATTAGTAGGTTACTCACGATGTGAAAGTCAATCTTTTGACTGAGTTTATTCCTTGCTTGAGTGACTTAAGTTTGTGATTCTCATCATTAGCTACAAGTAAGGTGATTATAGAATCTAGTTCTTGGAGTAAAATTCCTTATGCATAAGATACTCACACATATTCTTTCTTCATCTCCTCTTTCTTTATATATGATGCTAGAAAACCTCACTTGAGCCATAAAGATGATTTATGTATGAAAAGTTACTCATATAAGCTTGGCCTAATATTTTCTATATTTCAATGCCATATCCAAGTTTGAAATCATGATGACCTTAACTTAGTATACTCCATTTCCCTTCATATCATACATTAAAGATACATATTTGATGTTGAAATAAAGCTATATTCGAAGCATAGATTAAATGATCACAATATGAAGTTCTTAACCTCAAATCTTCTGAATATAAGATTATAGTTTGACAACAACCCTTATAATGGGATAAACCCTAATGTTCAAGTATGTATAACAACCCCTTCTCTAATGCTAAAATCCTAGTATGATGTTGATCATATACCACATTAAAGATGTTAAGTCTGATAATTCCAATAAATAATGGCATGAAACCTTGATGTCACCGTATGATTAGTAGGGTGAAATATGAAACTGTGAATGGTACCTTATTAACTTCATAGGTATGAGTATAACCCTTATGATGTAAATACTAAAATATAAGAAAGTAATCTAATGACTAAGACACTAAGTGATGCTATAATTCATTAAAGAAAAAGAAAATGATGCTCTGACCTATATAAGGTGGGGTGGGTACATCCTTGATACTTTATATCCTAAGATGACAACTCAGGGTACATCCATTAGTAGGATATCTTTATTTATAAGGGATGGCATCAAGGTAGTAGAAACTCTTTGATTTTCCCTTGAGAGTGACATCAGTTGAATTTTGAGGACAAAATTCCACATAAAGTGAGGTGGTGACGAGCCTGATTTGAGGAGTTCAATATCCAATATAGTATTTTAAGAAGAACCTTGACTAATATGATTTAGTGATGAACCTTGAGGTTATGAGGATCATACAAAGTCTTTTGAGATTTATTTGATCAAGATCTGAGGATTAATTGAATCTTGTATAAGGTTTATATACTTACTTATGATTATTTGAGGAATTAAGTTATATGACCAAATGTTAGAATTTTGAGTTCATATTTTATGATACGTGTATGATGGGGAACCCATGATTCAAATTTCAATTGAATTAAAGGTTTGTACTAGGATATATGGAGGTTTAAAGTTTGAGAGATAATTGGAAATAATTGAATGATATTTATCTCTTGAATATGATCCAAATTCGGTAATGAGTTTATGACCATGTCACACATCCATCAACACTTTGGGGAACACTTGCCTGAGTACAACGTGGCCTGATCGGGACCATTCTAGGGATCCTACTGTGGTGACTGTTTCCTACGTCTAGATTTTGTGGGGGGGGACTGTTCGATGTGCGATGCTCCTTCTCTCTATGATTCTGGGGGTGATTATCCCATATGCATTAGCCAGTTGCTCTGTGAGGTTGAGATATTTCCTACAAACTCTCACACAGGTTATGGAGTGCAGTGATGAGGTTGATACACCCCTCTCTTTCTTATCTCCCTCCATTCGCCACTTACAGGATGGTGCCAGGAAGATTTCAAAGAAGAAATGAGGGTGGAAGGAGCTAGATTTGAGGCTTTGACAACAATAGAAATCACCACAGGAGATTGGAGAGCCTCTTCCTATGCTTTAATGATACTGGGAGAGCCCCAACTTATCCATCAAACTCATCAATCTCGTATGAGAGGGAACTAAGTTTAGGTGGTGCTTGAGAGTGGTGTTCTTTCCCTCCCATGTCGACATGTGACCATCAACATACAGAGGAAGGCCACAAACCTTCCTGACCATTTTCTGGAATGAGGAAAAGCATAAGGTGGAAATACCCTTTTTCGGTGTGCCTATAGTGCCATGTTGGCCAAGCAACAAATCCTTAGAGTTGGTGAGCTTCTTTCTGTTTGGGCTCGATCCTACTATAAGAAAAATGCCTAGGTGGATACATATAGGGATCATGAATCATTGTTGCTTTCCAGAGGTGGGCTTAACAACAATGTCGAGAACCAAGGATGGAGGCACACAGATAGAAGAAGAAGAGGGGAGTTTCTAAAGTGGTGCCCTAGATTCTTTCCATGGATAGATCAGGATAGAAACTGAGCTTGGATGCCACCACTTTGCCTTATCCACCTCAGATTGGTGATCAAGAGGGGTTCTTAAAGTCCTAGAGATCCTTATAGAAGCTTCATCTATGGGATTCAGAGGTGGAGGAGCAAAGATGCCACCCTCCCTTCTATCTCTACTGCTACCCCAGGCCACTCGTCGACGTTGAGGGCGGGACTAATCTAGGAAGAGTTGAGCTAACAAAAACACAAGGACTCAACCTCGCTATTCACCAAGACTTGTGCTCCCAAGACACCCTCATCCTTGACCATGGAATCTTGGAGCTCGGTGGATGCCTCTCTAGGGATACACCTCATGGAGGTGTCGAGAGGCAGAGGGCTAAGAAGAGCACTGAGGATGCGAGGATTGAGGGGAGGGGTGACTGGTCCAGTGACCCAATGCTCAGTCCAGATAAACTAGTCTGGTTTACCAAGAAGGATGGCCAGTTCATTCTTGACCACCCATCCCGACATTTGTACTAGGGAGTATGGTTCGACAACATGGCCCAATAAAGCAACACACCTTGATACTTGGACCCACAACAAAAGGTAAAATGCTATTAACTCCTAGAAAATGACCTTATCTTAGACAATGCACTATAAATTGCTACCTTGGCCAATAATTACCCAAAAAATATCTACATATTCAAAAAAATGCCCTCTTTATTATGAAACCACTAGATCATACCTTTGAGGTATTATTACTCATGAGTTTTATCTACAATATAATACTCCTATTTAGGGTTCATTAAATATAATAAACAATATCCAGATGATATTATTTCTCATAAAATTCTACTAGAACCCTACAGATGATTCAAATCTATATTTGAACTCTGATCTAAGTAATATACATAAATGATAGGTATTTTTTATTAATGACTAATTAGATACTTGTAGCCTCATATTAATCACAAAAAAAGATCCAACATCAGAAAAATATGAAATGTGTATCAGACCTAGATTATAACATATAGATCTGTATAAAAATACCAAAGACACATTTTAGATCATTAAAACCTAGGTTTGACCTAAACACTAATTTTGACCTAAAATATCAATAATATAATGAATCTTGTATTAAGGATGGTTAATTTTTTATTAATAAGGGGATGATCAGATATGTAGATGGGTCCAGAACATAAATATAAATCTCTGAACTCAGGTACGTGGGTTTTATTAAGTATAATACTAGTTTTCATGAATGCATAATGATATGATGTACTTTGGATGCTTGTATTTGCATATAAATTCTACGATGCATATTAGTAGTATATGCTTCACCAAATGTAAAAGAACATAAATGAAAATATGGATGGATTGTAGCTACTAAGTGTTTACATTCTCTCTCTATATCTCTCTCTCGAAATATAAGGTCGAAACAACCCCATTGCCCAAGGAGCGGGGATCCTCATAGCCCAAGGGGCGGGGAAATGTGAAGTGCGACACCACTTAGTAATATAATTACATCAAAAGATTGCTAAAATATGTGTTTGCCTTATTATCACATTAAATAATGTTTTCTTTTACTTTTTTTTCTTCAAATCTTTCATTATGCAAGTTACTATACAAGTATTTCACCCATGAACACAAATTTTGTTAATTCATCTATTTCACATATTTTCTAGGTTCAGAGATAGTATGGGAGAAAAGGACAAGATGGGGGCAAGTTTTACAAGTTGTACCTTTTGCGTTAAGATCCTAGTATACATGTTTAGACCTATGTAAAAATATCCTTTCAATATGTAATTGTAATCTATATTTTTTAATTCATTTTGTAATATATATACATGTTGAATGATGAGAGTTTATGGTGTATGTCTATTGTTGTACGTTCATGTATGCTTATGCTTCTGCAATGCTCCCTGAAATAATTAGCTAACATTCTTGGGTTTGTCCTCTTGGGCCTTCTATGTCTCGAGATGGAAGAATCGCGGGATGTTACACTTGATGTCCCATATAGGAAGAAATCCATCCTACCCACCTCTTCCCTAGACATAAAGACCCATGTGATTGCTTTAGTAGTCAACTACAATATCCATCCAAAGCAAAATCAAACAAATATTATATAGTATACTACTATGATCATGTATTATCTGTTGAATGATGTCACAGTCAAGTGGGTTCATTATATTCTTTATCATATGACCTGCTTTGACTCTAGGAAGAACACCAATGGTACCCATCTCCCTTATCCTAACTTGATATATGGTTTGTTTTCTTACCATTCTGAAAAATCTCCTTTACATGATCTTCGCTACAAAGCCAGTAGAAAAGGTGTTTATATCAGTGATACCACTACCAAGAAGTCCTTCCGCCCTGCTTCCTCTACCACATCAGGTGCTTCCACATCCACCCAGGCTCCTCCACCACCACCTAGACCTAACCACTCCTCATTTTCAATGTCAAATGAATCCCTTATGGGATATATGATACACCAACATGCATATAACCTTCATTTTAAGGACCACATCCACCAAGACTTAGTTCAAATCATGTCACACATGAATCTATCCAACTGACATCCCTACCCCACCTACCAACCCTACCCAGGTGTTGACTATGCTTCTTATGCATATAGTCAGTTCTACCCAACCCCTCCACCTCCTGCTTCTACTGTACCCCCTATCTTGGATGGTGGACCTACCCATGTTTCCTCTTAGCCTCTGTCTCTTACTGTTGGCCATGCTTCCACCATACTTTTTGGTTTTTACGGGGTCTCTACACACAATTTTGAGAAAGCCAATGCATTACATGCATGTGGTATTCCTTGGGCAACACATCATGCCAAGTGGCATGTCACTTTCTCCTTTAGCCCTTATGAGGATGAGGAGATGGCAGAGCAGGATGTTGAGGATGATGCTGAGGATGAGGATTTTGAGGATGTTGATGGTGATGATGGCTCTTCTGATGATGGAGATAGTGGTGATGCCAATCTTGTTGCCCTAGTTGCACCTTTTGACGGGGATGAGTATTACTAGCTCGAGGATGATGATGCTGACAACAACCCAGTTGACAAAAATAGCTTAGATGTTTAGTTCTTTAGTTTATAGGGTGATTATTCATATATTTTTGTAAACTATCATATGCTAAAAATTTGGGCATCGTATCTGAGGCATATTATTTTTATATCTTGTCGTTTCTCATAGGCTCATAGTTTTGGACATATCTAGTGTTGTAGTATAAACCTTATATACCTCAACTCTTTGTTTGGTTACATCTTATGAGTTCTTGGTATGTGGTTCAATATTTTGATTATGACTCTAGATTGCTTATTCTCTCTATTTTTTTTTTCTCTATTTGGTTATTGCTTGGTGGTTGCTTGTATAGTTGGTCTATGTATAAGGCTTGTATTTTATATCTCTTCTAACTCCCCTACTTTTTGGGTATGACAAAGGGGGAGAAGTGAGCTCAGCCATATTGAATTATTGCTTTTTGATCCTTTTTCAGTAAATTATCTGAAATATCATGTGACTTGCAAGAGGACCAAATAGTATATACGTGCTATGGTATTTTCTCTTTTTGAAGGCACTAACCATACATGTGAGTGAAAAGAGAAATTGAGCTAATCAAGAATTGAGGGGAAGAAATTGCTATTGTTCATTTTTGTATCCCCTTACAATTCACAAGGTAAAAATTTTCATTCCCACATCCTTTTCAATATGTTGAGGAATGGTTTTTCATCTTCAAAAAGGATGAGAATGTTGACCTAAGTGTTATACATTGTCCATATTTTGATGATGACTTAACCATTCCATTCATATGAGTCTACATTTCTATTTGAGGTTAATTTCAGGCATTAGGTACAAGAAAAGGATCAATTTAGTCAAGCCCTAGTTGATCTAGTTCAAGTCAAAAGCAATGCAAATGCACTTCCTTGGAAAACACCCTAAAACCCTTAGGACAATCTTTGTAACCATTTGTATTGATGCTATGACTTGTAACTTATATGAGAAAAAATTAGGAACACTTAGTTCAAATGTTTAATCACTCTAATGACTATTTCTAAAATTCATTTCAGAGTGTTTGTTCATTCGAGTTTCATAATTGGTAAACTCATTTTGAAAATGTTCAAGCTCACCCAAGTTTATCTCAGGACAAACCCAACTGACATCCTGCACTCAAAAATCATATTTAAGTGATCGACCGAGTTTCATCTAGGATAAACTTGACCAATGCTTCAAATTTGCTTTGTCACAGTGAAATTTGTCAAGTTACCTTTATTGAAATTTGACCGACTACACTGTATGGAGTGTGCAGGAAAAGTGATTCTAGTCATTGGAGTGTTGCAAGCATCAAATATAGATCTGTTATAACATCTCAAATGACTAGAAATCATTCCTAAGTGCTTCACGACACTAGTAGACATCCCCAACTATAAATTGGACCTCTTAAAGTTCATTCCAAGGTTTCTCCTTCATGCTATTCAAGATCCTAGCTATAGTTGAGTGGATTCAGTCCACTAGAGCCCCTTTCTCTCTCTTGCTTACATTTCAAAACGTACATATGAGTGAGATAGGCTATGTGTGAGAGAGCTAATCCACAATAGTCTTGTAAAGCTCTCAAAGCTTCCCTTTCCCCACCCCTTTCTTCAAGTGCAAAGTTGGTGAAAGCTTCTCCAAGGTGAAGGAGAAGGTACAAAGCTTCTCCAAGTTGAAGGAAAAGGTGAAGGTTTAAGATCCAAGTAGAGTGGGTAATTCCTTCAAGGTAAAAGACTCATTGCAAGAAGGGGAGCTCCTTGGTGAAGGTTTCCAGTTGTTTGCAAGAGTGGGTAAGCCCTTGTAGAGGTTGAAGGCTCTAGCTCAAAGGATAGGTAAGTCCTTGTAAGGTTGTTGGATCCTTTTGGTCCTTAAAAAGGAAGGCTAGGTATCCTTTCCCTGCAAAAGGAAGGTCTAATTGTATGTCTTATAATGGAATATAAGTATGAATTGGTTGCAAAATCCTAGAGCTTGACCTCTCTAGTCTGTGGACTGATGTAACAACCAGGCCCACTGCCCTAAGTTCTAGTAGAGTTTTAGAAATGACGACTGGCCCCACAAACCACCACTAGCCTTAACTGCACACTTTTTCTTCACTCACACGCAAGCTGGGGTCAACTTCCCGACTAGTCACCCATCCTAGTACTACTCCAAGTTGAGCACGCTTAACTATGGAGTTCTTTAGAGATGGGCTCCCAGAAAAGGATGTGCACCTTAGTGATTTGGGTAGTCCAATCATTCCTTTTAAGATCATTTTATCCAAGGCCTCAAATCTTGGGTCATTACAATCTCCCCCACTTAGACTCTTGACGTCCTCATCAAGGCTCAACTATATGGCCTCATAATATTTCCCCATTTCAGTGTAGACCTAGAATGGCCCATGGACACCCAGCTCCCGATCATAGAACACCAGCACAAGGGTGGCTACATAAACTATAGACAACCCTTTCCAACATGCTTAGACCACACGACTCAAGACTGGCATGCCACATGCCCATGTGGGCTCCACCTACTAGAGGGGTTATGGCTCTGATACCATTTGTAACAACTGGGCCCACTGCCCTAGGCTCTAGTAGAGTTTCAAGATTAGCGACTGGTCCTACAGACCACCACTAGCCTTAATTACATACTTTTTCTTCACTCACATGCAAGCCGGGGTCAACTTCCCTCTATCTGAATCCTTTTTGTTGTAAATAGTAATGGGAGATTTTGTTGTACTTGTGTAATCTTTTATGAAAGTTGAATATAGTCAGTTATTTTTATTCTGCTACTACACTTTGGTCTTTTGCATACCATTATAATAAATTAGGAAAATTTATACCTATTCCAACATACCTTTGAGTGTGTTTGGAATGGATGTTAATTCTTCAAAAAAAAAGGAAGGGGGTGATCCCACCTCCTTACAACTCACTTTCTCCTAGTTTGGAGATTGGAACCAGTATGCATAGCTTGTTCTTGTACTTATTCAGTCTCTCTCATACATGTTATGTATGTCTAGATTGCACATAAAATTCCATATTTGCAATAGTTCCAATTGAAGAAACTTGAAGTTCTAACAAGTTTTGTGTGAGTGTTTTTAGCTCTATTCACCCCCTATAGAGCCCTTTGGTCTAACAATAGCATGCTTGATACTCTTCCAGATAGTTTCCACCATGTTGATGACTTTGGAGAAGCCTTCCCTAGTGTTTGGTTTAAAGTCGGTCCCCTTAGTATGTATGTATGTGTGTATGTACGTATGTATGTATGTATCGGATTAAGAGAGAAAAATCTCCCCCTCTGCCATGCTTGTGGAGGAGGCTGAATGCCCGAGAGGGTGGTAAATCAAGGCGGAAACTGGGATTCAAACCTGGGTCCCTTTTCTAGGGGACACCGTGCTTGACCACTTGAGCCACTCCTTATCGGTATGTATGTATGTATGTATGTATGTATGCATGTATGTATGTATGTATGTGTGTGTATGCATGTATGTATGTATGTGTGTATGTATGTATGTATGTATGGGATTAAGAGAGAAATATTTCTCCCCCCTCCCACGCCCGTGGTGGAGGCCGAATGCCCGAGAGGGTGGTAAATCAAGGCGGTAGCGGGGATGTATGTATGCATCAAAATTAGGTAAATATATTCTGACTTCCTCCTAAAAATATAGGAGGTTAAAAGTTACATGTAGTCCGAATGCCATACACTACAACACAGAGCAACAACTCACACATTTAACTAATGTGCAACTTAGGTTTAACACATTTACAAATTTTAACAGCAACACTCATTGCATTTGCAGAAACATCTCGATGTCTTCTGGCATTCTATTCCTCCCAAATATGGTAACGTAGAATAGAAAATAGCAACTTCTTTCTATCATCATTCCCACACTTGGTCAGCATCCTTCTTGGATCACCCGTTAGCCAGAGTTGTACTTTGAAATCCCCACACCTCCCTTGTGAATATACATTCACTCACAAGGTGGTTGTGGGATTCTTCAGCACCTTTGCATAGCAAGCACAAAGTAGATACATCATAGTTCCACCCCTTTATTCAGTCAAGAGTAGCAAGAACACGAAGCAGAATTTTGTATACACACATGCTCCATTTTGACACATGCACACCAATCCAGATCTGTTCCCCACGCATGTCTTTTGCTTCCCTTGAGCGTGTCACCTCCCATAATCTTGTCTTTGGATCTCTAAGACTCCATCTCCCCATATCTTGGGCCATGAACATGTGTCTAACATGCTGCCATGCTTCTATCATAACATTAATAGTGTGTGAGTGTTATAACCCCAATTTTGCATATGTTTTCATAATTGAAATGTAAAGATTTTATGAATTGGACTTAATTAAAAAGGTTGTATGCTTTGCTTCAAACAATGAATTACTTTGCAAATATCCCTTTTGATAGGAATTTCATGATTCCTATTATTAGATTAATCCATGAATTGATATAAAAGAGGAAAAGTCTAAATAATAGAAAAGGATACAAGATAATGAATATTAATCAAAATAATTATGAGAAATACATGGAAAGTGGCATTAATGGCCACAATTGAATAGATTTCGTTTACATGTGATGGAAGAAATAGGGAAAGAGGAAAAAGAAAAAAAAAGATGAAGAGAAATCCTTAAAACGAAATCTTTTAATAAAAAGAATGAGTAAGATAATGGGAAATAAAGGATGTAGATGCATCTAGAAAGATAAGAAGTATCCTTAAAAAGGAATTTCGAATTCCTAGGATTTATTGGGTTCCAAGGAATCCAAATAAATGATATAAAATAATAGGAGAGAGAAAATGTGCTTAATGTATGTCTTATTAGGAGACAACTTTCACATGAATATAATGCCCTTTTCCTTTGGAATTTGGGACTCAAATTTGGTATACAAGTATATAAATCCAAGATAAAGGTTTCCCTAAATTTTGGTTGAAAAAGGATGTACGAATTGAGAGTTATGAATTTTCCAAATTATCCTAATGGGAAGATAATCCTTAGAAAGTAATTAATCAAGAAACTTTGGGCCCAACCCAGGCTCGTGTGATATCCAACAGTGGATGTTGGATGGTGATCAGATGATTCTAAGACCATCTTCCATCTCATTTTGGAATATAGGAAATTGAGCACAGTAGGGGCTCCTTTCCCTCTCTGATTCCTTCTCACTTTGATCAGTTTGGATGAAGAGGGACTCTCCCATCAAATTGGGGAGGCAAATCCGTGCACAAACAACCCCAATGTTCTCTGATTCTGTGGGGATTCAAGAAAGTTCCCAAATAATTTGGGAGATGGACTCTAATAGACTTTGAACCCCCTCACCCAGACTATATAAAGTATTCTTTTCTTCTGGTTTTGGATTGGCAAAGTTCCTCGAACTCAAGCTGAGTACCCTTCTTTTCCAATTTGGTCTACGCTCCTCTGGTGGCTGCAGCTTCCATAGATCTACCACAGGATGATGAGCATTATTTTGGCTGCCAAACCAGACCACCATGGATGGTGGCGAGTGTCAAGGTGAGTTTGGTCCAGGGAGGCGGAGCTCATGGAGCCATCACTAGTGGATTCGGAGGTCCAAAGGCAGAAATCAACTACTTAGTTGACCATGACCTACAGGTAGAGTCGCCCTATTCACAGAAGAGAGGAAGGGGACAATGGAGGGGTGAAAGATGCCTTTGCCCCGACATTTGTGAAGGAAGGAGAGGGTAGGAAGGTCTTCTCAACATAGTTTGGGCCCAACCTGCCGAAAAAGAAAAAGAATTCTAGTGGCTGACGTGGCATTCTCTAATTGGCTGGGAGGTAATTTCTTTACAAATTTGTAGATAGTAATTGGTAACTCTAATTAAGACAAATTATATATGAAAATTGATCCTTAGAATGAGAGGAACACAAAGAAATTATATTTGAATCCTAATCCTGGTTGCAATTCAAAAAGTATGTAAAGATGCTATCTTTAAATGTTAAACTAATGAAAAACCCTAATCTTTGTTGATTAATGATTTGGGAAGGGTTATATGGATGATTAAAGTTGATATTAACCTGTTGTTAATAAATAGGAAAAATTATATCTAAAAGGATGATCTTTATGTATAATTTGATTAATTTAGAGTTTCATGTACATGAAAGAGCTTTAATGGGCCTTGAAACCCTAATGTTAGTAATTGCGACTATTAATGTCTTTAATTATTCAAATTCATGAATAAAGTTGAGATATGATGGTTCTTAGCTATTTTGAGTATAAAGGTTCCTAATTGTGGATAAATACCCTTAATATGGTAATTAGGGTTTTCTAATGGATAAAGGTGGAATTAATGATAAATAGAGTTCATATGTGAATTCGATCATAATGAACTATGAATTGTTAATTTGAAAGGAACCAAAGATGATAATTGGGCATAATGATCATGTCATGACTTAAAAGGATAAAGATGGCAATTTTAGTGTAAAAGAGGCATATTGGGCTTAATTGACTTTTAATTGTGCCTATGATGTTGAAATTAGGGTTTGTGAACTAAAAGAACATTAAAAGTGATGAATGTATAATGAAGGCTAAAACCCTAATAAAACCCTAAAGTTGGCCTAGAAATCATAAGGTGGAATCCAAGTCGATCTTGAGAATGTTTTGGATAACACAATGGCACTTGGATGTTATGCATTATTTTTAGGATATTGTTGATTACTTGTTTGATTGATTGAATATTAATGCTTGGACATCAAGTTGCTCTGGATCAGGTATGTGGTTACACTTATGGTTAATCGCTTTAGTTTCACGGCGATTCTCGGATGTTTTATCGGTTTCCTGAAAATAACTGCTTGGATGACTTTTATTTCATGCAACTATAATGTGACTACGATTATCACCATAAATATGTATACATGACTGGCTCAGATCCTGGTCCTCCTCTGTGGATTTTCTAGTGATGAAAAGGGTAACCTGGTAAAGGGTCTACTTGATAAGTGGGACCAACATGTTATCAAGAGTTAGGGATTGGGCTACCTATGGGTAGTGCCATGCGACTCTTTAGCACACCATGAGTTAGGGATTGGGCTACCTATGGGTAGTGCCATGCGACCCATCAACCCTAGAAATTGATTCACCTATTAGGTAGGATCATGAGGGGTTTAATGGGGATCTACCATAAGGAAGGTAGCATCCAGGTCCACTATAGAGATAGCACAAAGGGTAGGGTATGTATGGATTGAGAAGTTATGCAGAAAATGTAAAGTTGTTTGTTAAATCATAATTGCCTGCAATATGTTGTTACAATTAATTGCACAATTATTGTTTCCCCCACATACCAGCATATTCATTTATGCTGACTGACATTTTGTTTGTCGGCATTTTAGGTACAAGATTGAAAAAAAGAAACAGTAAAGTGGCATATGTGGAATTAAATAAGAATTAAAGTACAAAGGAGGATTAGTTAGAATAGACTCCAGATGTGGATAGAAGTAGTTATCCAAGTTTTTTAAAAAGGTATGCAAAGTTTTATTTTATTCCAAATTTCAGTTTAGTTTGGTAGAATTTGATAATTATTATTGATTATTTGTCGAACCTTTGATCTGGAAATTGGGATAACGGATCTGACCTCTTGGTCTCCCTTAATTGGGGGTTACTGGGAAGCGAGGTCATTATAGTGAGTATCCTTCCCTTATCTTCAGCTTGAAGTCCAGTTCCCTTGGATATCTCTCCCTCATCCATTTCCCCCAAGTTGATGAGCCTTCTTGATAAATGATTATTCTCCACATTGTCGCCCACTTTGCTATGTCTTTTGGAGCTTTTAAGTTCAACCCTCCTTCATCTTTTGGCAGCAACACTCTTGCATATCTCATAGGATGATGCTCACTTTCCCATAGGAAATTTGTCATCTTCATCTCCATTCTATCCATAACAGACCCATGGATCTCCCCTTGTTGCACCCAGAAAATGAGAAGACCTCCTATAGAAGCCTTTATCAGTGTTGCTCTTCCCGCTATGGATGTCTTTTGTGTGACCATATGTTAATAATTTCCTCCATTTTATCCATGCATTAAGTAAAGTCTTTGACTTGTAGGTTGCCTCTAGCTAAAGGATGACCAAGGTATATTGTTGGAAAGTTTCCCCTTTCCACGCCCATTGCATCTACCAACGTGTCTTCTATCTAGTAACAATTTTTTGATAGAAAAATATGTGTCTTGTTTGGATTCACACAAAGCCCTGTCTGCTCTCCAAACTTCCCTAGTAGTTTTTTAAGATTTTCTAGAGAATGTTTCTTGGCTTCAATAGACACTAACACATCATATGTAAAAATCAAATGGGTCATTGCCTTCGTGCCATGGACTGTGTAGGGCTTGATGTCCTTTTTAATTTCATCTTGCTACATTTTTTGTGTAATGTACTCCATAACAATTACAAAGAGGAGAGGTGAAAGGGGGTCTCCTTGGCACAAACCATTGCCTCCTCTAAACATACCTGTAGATGTGCCATTAACTAGAATAGAAAAGATTGTAGTGCCAACACATTACTTCATCCAGCCGATCCATTGATTATTTAACCCCATTTGTTTCATAATCCACCACAACTTCTCCCATTTGACACTATCATAGGCTTTGGAAACATCCAACTTTAAGCAGGATTTCCTACTTTCTCTCATGACATTGTAGTCCAGTAGGAATTCTCCTGCCAGTAGTGCACAATCACTAATACTTCTCCTTGACACAAAGGCTCCTTGATTTATAGAAATGAGATAGGGAAATATCATCTACAATCTAGCAGCCATAATCTTAGCAATGATTTCATATTGTACCGAGCAACATGTAATAGGTTTGAAATCAACAAGAGAGAAAGTAACATTTTTCTTAGGAATGAGTACTAGAAAGTAGCCAGTAGGAATGATTAACGTGTCTCACTATATTTCCTCCTTCTAGGAACCAGCAAACATATACAACCAAATCCTCCTTGATGATATGCCATGTTTTCTTGTAGAAAAAAGCATTGAAACCATCTGACCCTGGATACTTGTTACTGCCAATGCTCCATACTTCTTCCTTGACTTCTTGTTCATTGGTTCTTCTTGTAAGAATATTATTATGTGTGCTTGTAAGTCTGAACCTCCATTCCAACTCCTCCTCCTCTATGTCATTTTTGAAACTCTTGTTGTATAATGATGTATAGAAGTTTATGACCTGCTCCTCCAGATCCTCCTATTTGTTGACCACTCTCCCTTCAAAATCAACTTACTTAGAAATAATATTATCAGTCTCTTCTTTTAAAAGTGGTATGGTAGAGTTTAGTGTTTTGTCCCTGTCATGCATCCATTTTTCCCTACTCCTTTGCCAGTAGATTTTTTCCTCTTCTTTCTTCATATCCTCAAGCATACTTTTTAGTTCTCTATCCTTCTCTATTAGTTTAGGATTAAGAGGGCTAGTCCCCCAATTTTTCCCTGACCTCCTTGCATTATTCTTTTGTTTCCTTAATCAAATTTGGAATGTTCATTTCACCCTTGGCCCATCTCTTGTGTGTAGTTTTGGTACTTGCCAACTTTTTTGCAAACACATACATCAGATTTCCTATCACCTGTGTGCTCCAACCTTCTTTAATGACATCTTCAAAATATTTCCATTCAGCCTAGTAATTTAGGAATCTAAAAGGTTTTCTCTTTTATTTCTTTTCTGTGATTTGAACTGAGATAGGCACATGATCACTTAGCTCAAATCCACCTGCCTTCACTTGCACATTAGGAAGGATTCACATCCATTCATCATTCACTAAATCTCTGTCCATTTTACTTGCTATCTTGTTCTCTGGTCCCCTCTCATTGTTTCATGTAAAGATATCACTGCCCACCATTGGTAGTTCAAAAAGATCATCTTTCTCAACAGCTTGGTTGAAAGCATCTATCTCCGCATTCAAAGCTAATCTTTTTCCCCTCTATTTAGCCTACAAATGAATAGTATCAAAGTCCCCAATCACCAACCAGGGTAGAGTTACATGTTTGGATAGAGAGACCAAATCCTTCTGGAAATCTAGTCTAGCCTTGGCATCATTATGACTATATGTGTAAGCCTCCATTATTGCTACAATCAACTGTAACATGCTGGTATGACATCTGTATCACTGACACCTACCATGCACTCATCTACAATGCCATACAAACTCTGTCTACCTCAACACAATCTATGTTAGATATCTGCTCCCATCTGTATGGAAATAAATATCTAATACTATTTTTATTTTGCACCTTTATTTTTATTTCTACCAAAGCAACCAATGAGTTCCCGCTACAAGCAATCCACTCTCAGATTTCCTTCTTCTTATTCCTATTGCACCCACCCTTAATATTCCGTAAGAGCATGGACATATCAAAGGTTTTTATGTGACCTGGTACGTCTGACCGACTCCTTCTTAATGTCTTTCCTTCTCACCTCTTGCTCCTTTTGTGCCAAAACATCTCCCCCCACCTTATCCGAGTCAGAGAGAGCTTCAAAACTATTTGTGGTGTCTAGGATGGTACTCATACCCACACTCTTTGGTATGCATGTTGCCTTAGGCACTTTCCTCCTTGTTGAGGAGATGAATTTTCCTTCTTCTTATCCAGTGTCTTCAGGAGTTCCTTTACCTTTTGTTGGTGTTTCTCTACCTTCATCCCCTTCTTGTGAGCTTGAAGCCTTTATGCCATCTGCTGGTTACATATGGTTCATCATCTTAGTCGATGGCTTCTCCATAGCACAAGTCCCTTCATCTACCTTCTTCCATATCTTCTTCACGACAACCTTCTCATCCACTTTCTTTTCTTCTTTCTTCCCACACTACTGTGTGCCATTTCCGAAGGTGCGACACTTGCTACAAGAAATAGGAATGTGATCATACTCGATCATCACTAGGATCCGGTCTCTTCCCTTCACATTAAAGCAGACCACCTTTGGCTTAGGTCCATCAACCTCCAACTCCACCAGGACTCTTGGTTCATCACCCTCTAAGGAATGTTCATCAATATGTAACACTATCCCATCTCCCACCGCAATGGTGCCAACATCTTTCCTAGTCCATGTCCACCCAAAAGACTTCAATGTTGTCCAAGTTGGGATCATAAGAAAATCATCCTTACAAAGCTTGTCGCCATGTTGATAGTGTTTGGCAATCACCAACTATTGGTCGAACCATCGAGGGCCCATGGCCAATGATGCTTCCTTGTCTGCCGCCATCGAGAACCAGACAATAAAGATGCCATGATCTCATGATAGCATCTCAAACTCCCCTTTAGGGTTCCATGTCCTCTTCACCTAGGTCAACAAGTGATAATAGAATGGATGCTTCCACAAGGTGTACACCATGATGGTGAACTCCCATACATTCTTCATCCTATCAACTTCTCCTCATCCAATTCGACATGGACTTCTCTATCTACAAACCTAGGTTTTGGGAATTCCAACTCTTTTTCTTCTTGTTCACAGATTGCTTAAGAATTTGATTCCATGCGACTCCTCCTAGTCTCGAATTGGCACCCTCCTTTTGTGATGCACCGGCATTGTCTACCATCTTCTATGATGAATCTGCCTTGACACCCAACTTCTATGATGTGTCAGCATCGATGCTATGTTGTGACGCATCGTAGTCGACATTCTGTTCCTACAACGTAGGGTCGGCTCCCCCCTGTGATGCAGCATCGGCCCCTGCCTGTGACACAACATCGGTTCCCTCTTGTGACGCGTCGACGTCGATACACTACTGCAACATAGCATCGGCACCCCCTTGTGATGTAGTGTCACCTCCCCCTGCAACGCAGTGCCGACTCCCCATTGTGACACAGTGTCACTTCCCTTCTTCTGTGACGCGTCGACGATGCTCACTTTCTTTGATGCGTTGTTAGCATTTTTTCTATGTGATGTGTTGGTGTTAGCACTATCCTTTACGCACCACATTTAGGGTTCCTCTCAGATCCATTCTTCTCTCCTCTCACAAGGGTGGATGGGTTAGGGGAAGGGGTAGGGTTGGACGGAGTTGGGCGGCTGTTAGTGGAGGTGGAGGTGGAAGTGGGATAGATAATGGGGGTTTGATGCCCCATCATTGGCATCGTCGCCTGGGCGAACGCCTGTCATTTCGCCAGAGCTAACCTAGGGGACGACACTCTTTTTATGTGTATGTATTGTATACATGCATGCATGCATGTATGTATGTATGTATGTATGTATCAGAATCAGGTAAATATATTCCGAATACCCCCTACAATTTTAGGAGGTCAAAAGTTACATATAGCCCCTTTGCTCACTATACAACACCCACGTGAGCAACTCACACTACTAGCTAGCACATAGTTTCTTTATTACACTTTAAAATTTTTTACAGCAATAGTACTCACACTCCTAGCTACACCTCCATGCTTGTGAGCGTTTCTTTCAGACCAGATATAAAAGCATAGAGCAGCCAACAAGAGCATCTTCCTATCACCATTGTCGCAGCACTTGACCATCCTCTTAGTATCATCAATCAGCTCGATCTGTAGGTGGAACTCCTTGCAAACTTTCTCCCACACTTCTTTAGTGAATTTGCAGCCACCAAAGAGGTGTTCAAGGGATTCCTCCTCCTCTTTGCACAACAAATATATAGGGGATATGTTGTTGTTCCATTTTTGCACTTTATCCAAGGTCTCTAAGGCTCCATGTATGATCTTGAAGATACACACTGACCATTTAGGAATGTGTTTTCCAGCCCATATTTTCTCCATTGTTTCATCTTTTCCAGCTCTCGTTCTAGTGATTTCCCATAGATCAACCTTTGGATTTATCGTGTGCCACTCCCTCATATGATTCATGGCAAAGAGATGCTTCATCTATGGCCATAAACTCCTCATCACTTGGATAGTGCGTGTCAACCCTTCCCGAGTTTTTGGCTAAAATTCCAACCCTTGCGGATATCTTTCTCTCATCCATCTTGCCCAAACAGAGCCACATGTTTGATATAGAATGATCCACTTTAGAGTCCCCCATCTGGCAATGTCATGAAGTGTTTTCAGCTGCAAGCCACCTTCGTCCTTAGGTAAGGCCAACCTAGCATACCACATAGGATGATACTCACCTGCCCAGATAAAGTTGGCTATTTTCATCTCCATCCTATCAAGCACAGCACTCGATATCTCCCCTTATTGCACCCAGAATATGAGAAGACCCTCAATAGCTGCTCTAATCAGAGTTGCCCGTCCCGCCATAGATGTATTATGTGTAGGCCACCGTGCAATCATCTCATCCAGTCTGTCAATGCAATCAGTAAAGTCTTTGACTTGTAAGTTGCCACCTTCTAATGGGAAGCCCAGATATTTAGTGGGGAACTTTCCTAGCTCCACACCCATGGCTTCTTATAGCCTATCCTCCATCTGGTAGCAATTCTTTGAGAGGTAGAGATGGGTTTTATTCGCATTAATGTGCAGCCCAGTCTGTTGTCTGAAATCTCCAAGAAATTTTTTTAGCTCTAGCAGCATGTTCACTTTAGCCTCCATAAATAGAAGAACATCGTTGGTGAATATGAGATGGCTCATTACCTTCATTCCATGAACTATGTATGCCTTAATCATCCTTTTATCTTCAGCTTTCTTCAATTTCCTTGTGAAATACTCCATGATGAGGGTGAAGAGAAGTGGTGAAAGGGGGTCACCTTGCCGTAACCCATTCCCTCCTTTAAACATCCCTGCCGATGTACCATTAACTAGAACAGAGAAGCTCATTGTGCTAACACATTGTTGCATCCATTCTATCCATGTTTTAGATAATCCCATCTGTTTCATGATCCACCACATGTTATCCCATATGACACTGTCATAGGACTTGGACACATCAAGCTTTAGACAAACTTTTCAGCTTCCTCTCATCACTTTGAAATCAGCTAAGAACTCCTCAGCCAAGAGGGCACAATCACTAATGCTCCTGCCAGAAACAAAGGCTCCCTAGTTTTTAGAAATAAGGAAAGGTAGGACCACCTTCAGCTTAGTAGCCAGAATCTTTGCAATGATTTTGTATTGGACAGAACAACAAGTAATAGGTCTAAAATCAGATAGAGACGTAGTGATTTTCTTCTTTAGAATGAGGACCAGAAACACATGTGACTTGTCTCACCATGTTACCTCCCTCCAGGAACCATAGAATGTATTTCACGAGATCATCCATGATAGTGTCCCAAGTGGTTCTATAGAAGAAGGCATTGAATCCATCAGACCCAAGTGATTTATTACAACCTATACTCCAAAGAGCATCTTTAACTTCTTGTTCAGTAACCTCTCTAGTAAGAATGTTATTGTGGGTGCTCGAGAGCTTACATTTCCAATCTATGTCGACCTCCTCCTCTATAGTAGCAAAAGCTTTATTGTAGAGATCACTATAGAACTTCACAACTTGGTCTTCAATGTCCTCTTGTTTGTTGACCACATGCCCATATTTATCAATCAACTCACATATAATGTTGGAAGCCTCCCTTTTCCTCACTGCTGAATGGTAGAGCTTTGTGTTTCTATTTCCATCTTTCATCCACTTTTCTCTACTTCTTTGCCAATAGAACTTTTCTTCTTCCTTTTTAGGTCCTCAAGCATCATTCTCAGATCTCTATCTCTCTTTATTAGATCGTTTTTGAGCAGATCAACCATTAAGAGTTTCCTCACTTCACTACATTCCTTTTTTGTCTCTGCTATTAGATTGGTGATGTTCACCTTCTCTTTCACCCATTTCCTCAAGGTTGATTTCATAAGTGAAAGCTTCTTCACAAAAACAAACATCGGATTCCCATGAAAATGTGTATTCCATACCTCCTTTAGGATATCATCAAAACCCTTCCAATCAGCCCAGTAGTTGAGAAATCTGAAAGGCCTTCTTTTTTGCTTTTTCTCAATAACCTGCATAAGAAGAGGAGCATGATCACTCAGCTCAGAACCGCCTGCCTTGATCTATACATTAGGAAATCTTTTTAACCACTCCTCATTGACCAAAGTTCTATCCAGTTTGCTTTCTATTCTATTCGTTGGGTCCTGTTCATTATGCCATGTGAAAAGATCACCACCTGTCATGGGTAGCTCTGTCAAGTAAGCTTTATCAATGGCTCTATTAAATGCATCAATCACAATCCGTATTACAGGTTTGCCTCCTATCTTCTCACCTTGTAGTCTGACATTGTTAAAGTCACCAATCACCATCCACAGACTCATCATCTGTGTGGAAAGCAAGGCTAAATCATGCCAAAGATCAATCCTTCTCTTAGCATCATTATGAGTGTACACAACTATCACACACATATGCAAACAGGTTGTATTCCTGCACTCTAGAGTGATGTGCTGGTCATACATCATCATCACAGTCATCTGCCAAGCATTGGGTTTCCACACCACGCAAACCCTGGCCAACTCAGAATGTGAAATGTTAGATATGTGCTCCCAGCCATGTGGAAACAAGTACCCAATACTTTGTTTATTGATCTCCCTGATTTTGGTTTCAACTAAAGCTGCAATAGAGGGCCCACTAATTCCAATCCACTCACATATTTCCTTCTTCTTGTTCCTATCACACCCTCCTTTGATGTTCCACATGACAATAGACATGTTCAACGGTTCTTGGTTTCCTGTGTATGCCTGGGCTGCTCCTTTTTCTTATTGCCTTCTCTTTTCCTCTTTGATTTCACCAGTTCTGGTTCTTCGGCCTCCGAATCGCTAAGTGCTTCAAACCTATTGGTGGAGTCTAAGATAGACCCCACCCCTTGAGTTTTTGGTATCCCAATTAGAGCCTTCCTTCTAGAAGTTGGTGTGAACTCCCCTTCCTCCATTTTGTTTGCTTCATTGTTATTGCTATTGGCCTCCTTGGCATTGTGCACTATAGTATTCCCTACAAGTTGCTCATTCGAACCTTCAGTAGCCATTGTACCATCTATAGGTTGCTCAGTCAAATAATCATGCATCTTCTCCTTAATAATGAACTGCTCCTGTTTGTCAGCACCAGTAGCTCTAGCTCCTCCCTTCCTCGAGCTCGTGCAAGCCAGAGCCTTCATAGCAGTAGGTTGTTCATCAGTTTCATCGACAATGACCTCGGCAGCCTCATCCCCAACAGCTTGCGTGCCACTCTTCTTTGTCTTCACCACCCATTGCCTGGTGTTCCTCTCTGTCTTTCTAGCATAATTAGTAACTTTAGGCATCTTGGAGTTATGTATGTATGTATATATGTATGTATGCATGTATGTATGTATGTATGTATGTATGCATGTATGCATGTATCGGAAGTTTTGGTAATTATATTCTGACCTCAAAAGAGGACAAAGTTACAAGCTACACCATACATGCAGCTACAAAGCTTTACATAGAGATCAAAGAAAAAAGAGAGATAGTCACATAATGACTACTTATAACAGATTTAAATCCCAATTCCTAACAATGATGTGAGATAATTGGGTCAGCTAGTTTTGTAGTGTAGCTTTAGCTCGTGCTCAATCTTTTTAAAGATGAGAAGCTCATCTTCCTTCTTGCCTCCATGCCTTCTTGAATTCCTTGCAGTCCAGATGTAGTGAATGCAGATAGTGACCGCCCACAAAATGAAGATACGGTCATCTTTACTTCTTGTCTCGATATCTGTTAAGCACTTTTCCAAAGAGGAAGAAGTGTCCAGGCCCAGCTTCAGTGCAGCTCGCCCCCAAATGTATTTCCACCATTTGCAGGTGGAGGAAAGATGAGTGGCATCCTCTTCAGCTGTGTGGCAGAGTCCGCAGATGTTGGTGATGCTAGGGTTCCATTTTTGAATCTTATCCAAAGTGGGAAGAAGGTTTATCAGAGCTCTATAAGCAGTGAAGCTCCATCTTGGATTATGTAAAGGATGCCAAAGGTTCTTGGCAGCAACATTGACATCCTGTCGAGATCTGCAGATCTCCCAAAGCAGGTCATCATCTTGATTCTGAAAATTATCCCACACGTCGGTGAATCTACGCCAGCAAGTGGAGAAACCCCAACGATGTGTTGGTTTCTGAAAGTTGTTAATGTCATAACGCCGGGACATCCAGTTAGCCCAGACAGAATCGCCATTGAGTAAGCATTTGAGATGCTTCATGGTATGGAAGTCAGCTAGCTCCTCAAGATTCTTTAAGTTGAGTCCTCCTTCCTCATAGGGGTAAGCAATACGTTGCCAACTAGCAGGATGTATAGAAGAACCCCATAGAAAGTCACCAAGGAGGATTTCCATTCTGCGGAGAGTGGACTTGGTAAGTTCGCCCTGTCCAAGCCAGTATTGTATGATGCCAAGTGCATTAGCTTTGATTAAGACCAATCTGCCAGAGAAGGATATTTTGTTTCCAGGCCATTTGGTTAACATGTCCTTGAGCTTGTCAAGGCAGTGATTGAAGTCCACTCTACGTAGGTTGCCACCAGCTAATGGAAAGCCTAAGTAGGTTGTGGGCAGGTTGCCCAGTTGAATCCTGAGCAGGTCCGCTTTCTCTTGCTGTTCAGGAACCGATTTTGAGAAGTAAATGCAAGATTTCAAAGCATTCATCTTCATGCTAGACTCAGACCTGAAATCATGCAGAATAAGCTTTAGATTAGTGAGGCTCCTGGTGCGTGCTTCACAAAAAATTAGAACATCGTCTGCAAACAGCAGATGCGACATGACAGGAATGTTCCTGATGGTGTAAGTGCAGATCTTTTTTACTGAGACTGCATGTTCAAGCTTCTTGCTAAGACCTTCCATGATGATTGTGAAGAGTAAAGGCGATAAAGGATCACCCTGTCGAAGTCCATTAGAGCTCGTGAAGAACCCTTCAGATGCACCGTTAAGGAGAATCGAAAAAGAAGGTGTGGATACGCATTGCTTAACAATGTTTATCCAATCATCTCTAAAGCCTAGTGATTTTAGACAGTTCCAGAGGTACGACCAATTGATTGAGTCGAAAGCTTTGGTTATGTCCAATTTAACACAGGCTGAAGGAGAGCTTCTTGCTAGGTTGTAATTTAATGTGAACTCAGCATCTAACAAGGAACAATGTTGTATGTTTCTGCCTTTGATAAATGCTCCCTGATTGGGAGAAATAATCTTGGGCATGAGGACAGCAAGACGGATAGTGATTATCTTTGTGATAATCTTGTAGAGCATGGAGCAGCATGCAATGGGCCTGAAGTCTGCTGGAGACGAAATGATATCCTTCTTCGGGATGAGAGCAAGAAAGACATGGTTCAATTGTCTGACCATGTGACCACCTTTGAAAAACCACTGGACTGCCTCAAGATGATCTGCTTTCAATAAATCCCAGTTCTCACGATAGAAGAATCCATTAAAGCCATCAGGGCCTGGACTCTTAGAAGGGCCAATGGACCAGATAGCTTTCTTTATTTCTTCAAGCTCTGGAATACGACATAGCATGTCATTATCCTCCTCAGTGATGAGTTGTGACCAATTATTGTCAATAGGAGTAGCAGATACATTATCTTGATTGTAGAGATGTTCAAAGAATGAGATTGTCTCCTTCGCAATAGCTTCTTCATCTTGAATGAAATTACCATCATCATCGTAGATTTCAGTAATGGTATTGAGGGCATCCCTCCTTTTAACAGCAGATTGGTAAAGTTGGGTGTTTCTGTCACCATTTGCAACCCAATCCATACGGTTGCGTTGCCAATAGTAAACTTCCTCGGCTTTATCAAGCAACTTAATTCTATCAAGCGTGACTTTCTCAGCTTGAATGAGCTGTTCATCAAGAGGGTTTTTGCGTAGAGCTTTCGATATATCATCCATCTCTATATGTTCTTGCTGCAATAAGTTCTTTAGATTGACTTGTGATTTAGACCATTTCTTGAGCTTCCTCTTCACTGTTTTAAGTTTTTGGATAAACCTAAAAAGTGGATTGCCTTCGACTTCTTCATTCCAAGCTTCTTGGATGAGTTCCTTGAATCCAGGCCATTCTTGCCAGTAGTTCAAGAAACGGAAGGGTCTGGCTTTGCGTTGGACTTCCCTGAGATTGACATTGATGGCCGAGTGGTCAGAAAATTTAGAGGTAAGAAGTTTGGATTTCGTACCTGGAAATTTTGTTAACCAGTCATCATTTACAAGGGCTCGATCTAGCTTGCAGGCAATGCGTTTAGACTTAGCAAGTCTATTGCTCCAAGTAAACATTTCGCCTCCAACTGTGGGAAGTTCAACTAATCCAGCATTGTCTATGGCCGAATTAAAGGAGCTGAGAACTTGGTTGAGAACATCACGTCCTCCTGCCTTTTCTTCACGTTTGCAAATGTTGTTGAAGTCACCAACCACGAGCCAAGGGTCTTGAATAGTGGATGAGAGAGTGACCAATTTATTCCATAAATCAGTTCTTTGACACATGAGATTTCTGGCATAGACGCCTGTAATTATGAGTCGAAGACCTCCTTTATTCATTGCACACATAGTGATCTGCTGATCGTCAGAATTAATGGCAGTTAGATCCCAAGAACGAGGATCCCAACCTATGCAGATTCTTCCATTATCATCGGATAGATGATTAGATATGTGAGTCCAACCATTAGGAAAGAGTTTCTTAATGGTTTCTTTACTGCAAGTCTTGATTTTAGTTTCTACTAGAATCACTATGGAGGCTTTAATATTTCTTATAGCTTCTCTAACCTCCTTCTTCTTCCGTGGTTTCCCTGAACCACGGACATTGGCCATGTAGACTGTCATTTATTGGATCTTCCAGACGATCGGGTCTTGCGTGGCCCTTTCGCACTAGAATCTCCGTTTCCATCCTCCTTTTCCTTCGTCTGGTTACCTGACTTGTTCCCAGACTCTTTCTCCTTTGTGTGACTATCTGAAGAGGTAGCTTCTTTAGTGTTGACAGTAGGGATCACATCGGGATTCTTTTGATTGGAATCATTTGCAGTCTCCTTGTTGATTGCAGACGTCTCAACTGTGGTGTCTGGCTCTTTGGTAGCAGATGTCTCAGCTATGGTAGTGGACGTCGCTACTTCCTCAACAGTTGCTTCCTTGTCAGCATTTTTATCAGCTTCTAGAATTGGATCATCCTCAACAATTATGGTAGTGGCTTTCCCATCCACTATCTTCTTCCATTGTTGCTGCTTTTTGGGAGGAGCGTTGTTTTCCTTGGGTACAGGATTTAATGGAAAATCCATGTCAGAGTGCCCAAAGACTTTGCACGTCTGACATCTATCAGGGACGTGTTCATATTTGATCTCGACCGCCATAGGCTCACGCTTAGGCATGTTGACCCAAACTTCTTTAGGAAGCTCTCCTTCTGCTTCAACTTCGACTAGGGCTCGTGCTTCACCCAAGGATTCCTGAGAGAGGGAACGTAGGTCAATGCGGAGGAGTTTGCCGACGCCACTAGCGATGATCCCCACCGCCTTCTCCGACCAATTCCTACCAAGGGAAGGCATGTTGATCCAGACCGGAATAGAACTGAACATATCTTTCTTTAGATCATCACCGACTTTGAAGTCCTTCACCACAACAAGTTGTCTATCGAACCAACGCGGACCCATGTTGATTGCAGCAAGTTTGTCTTCTTCATTATTGAAGCGAAGCAGAAAGAACTTATTAGGTTTGGTGTATAGATCAAAGCCTCCCTTCGGCTTCCAAACACGCTTGATCCAAGCAAGAAGGTGGTAATAGTAAGGGCGTTTGCCCAGAACATAGACCACCGCGGTATGCGACCATTTTTTCTCCATCTTCTCGTAAGTATCTTCATCAATTGTGACAAATCTTTTTCTGTCAATGATCTCAGCAGCAGCGTAGTTGTGTTCTTTGTAGGTATTGGCGCCGCCGAGAACCTGTGCCCAAGCTTTTTTGGGTTGCTCCATGGTCGCTAATGGAGGGGGAAGACCCCCTCCGCCGTCAACCTTGGGGTCGGCGCTGAGTCGCCTTAGATCGCCAGAGCACGGAACCCTAAGTTATTCCTTCCATGTATGCATGTATGCATGCATGTATGTATGTATGTATGTATGTATGTTGTATGTATGTTTGTATGAATGCATGTATGTATGTATGCATGTATGTATGTATTCATGTATGTATGTATGGGATTAAGAGAGAAAGATTTCTCTCCCCCTCTCCCATAACCCTGGAAGAGGCCAGATGCCCGGGAGGGTGATAAACCAAGAGATGCTTCTCCGTGTGGTTTCGAACCCGATTCCCTTCATTGGGGACCACCAGAATTTGCCAACTGGGATATTCCCTTGTCGACTGTATGTATGCATGTATGTATGTATGTATGTATGTATCGGAATCAGGTAAATATATTCTGACTACCCCCTACAATTGTAGGAGGTTAAGAGTTACATATAGCCCCTTTGCTCGCTATACAAAAGGCACGTGAGCAACTCACACATCTATCTAATTCGTAGTTTCTTTTTTTACATTTTTACAAATTTTCACAGCAATAGTACTCACACTCCTAGCTACGCCTCTGTGCTTGTGTGTATTTCTTTCAGTCTAGATATGGAAACACAAGGCAGCCAATGTATGTATGTATGTATGTATGTATGTATGTATGCATGTATGTATATATGTATGTACGTATGTACATATGTCTGTATATGAATGTGTGTGTCATAGATACTTCTGTACATACATACACACGGTAGTTGGTGAGAGATAACATGATTGGTAAGTCATGGTGTTTCCCGATGAAGGGGTCCAAGTTTGAACATGGGCTATTGGAGAGAGAGAGTGTAACATATACAATTTTCATAAGTAATTCGAACTTGAATATGGCTTTTCCAAATTTAAGTTAAATTAGGGTCCTAATATAAAAAAGAACAAATGGTATTTATCTTTTGGTAATGAGGTAAGAAAGATATAGGAATCACGAATACCATTTCTTTTTCATTTATACATTAATATGCTTCAAGTATCTCAAAAGATAATAATAATTGGTCTCACTTTATTTTCCTCTCTCATTCTCTTTATGAAGTTTAAAAGAGATAAAAGAGAAAGGTAAAAAGGCTTATATTTGAAAATATGAAATAAAGTACTTGAACAATAAGTAGTGACAACCCTTTCCTATCCTTGTTAATTTTTTTTAACACAAAGGATAAATAGCATCATCCACTCTTTGTTTCTCTCTCCTCTAAAATAATTTCTCCAAAAAGACATAAAAGATATACAAGACAACTCTTGAGTAGATAATCACTCCTAAACTCGAAATTGACTCATATGAATAACTAAGGAAATATTATTTCACTTATTCTTATCTTTAATACTTTAAATGAAGATAATGACATTTATGGATTTTTTAACAAAAAATATTTAAAACCTAATTCTAATTGAATGGGGAAGTTCTAGACCCTCTAAGTAGCTTGTGATTGAGTTTTAGTATTGTTTGAATTTAATTGATCACCTAAATGATTAAGGTAGTTTTATTTCATTTTATTTGTATTTCATCAAAATATTTCCTAATATAGAAACCTGAACCAAGTCTCTAATTTTATGCTTTGTCACACACATCTTTTTCTCATTTTCCTTTTTCTCAATTGATCTGATGGCCCTTCTTTAATCTTTGGTCACACAAATTTTGTGATCACACAAATTTTGTGAACAATCCCTTTCCTTCCTCCCTCACTTGAGTCCAATCCTTTCATGACTGTGTAGTGCTAAGACTTTCTCCCATCTAGATTTCTCTTTGCACTCCTCCTTAGTGAAAAGTATTCTCTCCCTCACCATCCTCTCACCTTTCTGAGCTATTTCATCCCTGACTTGATAGGGTTTCGTGCCTTAGAGTTCCCAGTAAACTAAACTTCCCTGAGTTTCCTATGTTTCAACCCCCTCTACTCTTTGCTCAATCCCTAACCCTTTCCCTATATAACTAGCCATTGTAAAAGCTTTAGAACGCCAAACAAAATGCAAAAGAACCCCTAATTTCCCCTCAACACCCTTCTGATACCATCCTTGTATTCAACTTGCAACCCCCTTCAAGGTCAGGGTCAATGTAGCATTGCCAGCCTTTGCAACTTAAAGTAAAGCCTTGGTGGACTCAACCACACCCCTGAAAACTCTCGAAACCTTCAATTTTCCCCAATTTACGGTATTTTGTTGTTCCCTACTTTCTTCTCATTTTGAACCTCATAGTTAATTCTAGACTTCCAAGCAATTTGTTCGCCTCATTTTTGTGTGGCTAGCTTTGCCAAGGTGACAAGAACTCACCTAAAATCCCAGGTTTTCTTGCATTCACACAATTCTATATTTTCCATCTACAGGAAGACCTACTTTCATGGAGAGAGGTAATTCTCAATCATCTTGCCACTACAAGACCAGAGTTAGGTGTCACTGAGACCACACTGGTCTCAAGGTTTCATTTTTCTAGTTGTCTTCTGACAAATTTATATCTAGATGCTTTCAATTCTTGAAGATTGTGAGTTATTCTTCTGTTTGACCTTTCTCTAAATAGTAGTAGTAGTCATTTGAATTTTCTACCCTTGGTTGGTTCATTTTTATCATGATTTGTTTTGGGCATTGATGGTATTTTTCCACTCTCGTTTGACTAAGTGACTGCATGCCTTGCAGAAAGAGCTTGGTCCTGATGGCAGCTAGGATTAGGCCATCTCAACCTGGGACCAGGTAGCCTACTGCATAATATAAATACATGTTCTTATCAAGTTTTTAGATTGCCTCATTTTTTTAAAACACATAATAGACTATCCATTGACCAAAAAATTATGCAAAAATATGTGTTAAAAATATAAAACACAAATAAATATATTGAGATGGTTTTTGAACTCGAATTCCCATCAATCCTTAAAGAACCTCAAAACTCCAAAAATTTAGTTTAGTATTAATTATAAATGAATATTAGTTGTTCTAACATGGTAATTATGACTTTGGAGATCAATTAAGAGTTGGTCCAATATCTGGAAGTGATCTGTTCACTTTGAACGTAAGTATTGATCTATTGTATATAAATGTTATGAATGTATTACTTATTATTCCAAATTCTTATGAAGATAAATGTTAATAGATTAATGAATTGTATATTATTTTCTTACTAGTATATTATATGACCTTTCATAAATGAAATTAAGAATTAGTGTTAAGGAATAAGAGATAATAATTTCAAGAGTATGAGAAAGATATTTCCCCCTTAAAAGTATCATGATTGTTACATCCCCCTTAAAAGTAAATGCAAATTTATGCTTCTGCTCTATGATGTGTATGTTTTTAAAGTGGAGTATTTCATAGAAATATTTCTCCCTTAATCGTGTGCATAGATAAGATGATAGAGCTAGGAATGGGTGGGTGATAGGGCACTAAATAGTGCAAGAACCCTGAGCATAGGTTAGACATACAGTCAAGTAACACCAATGGGGTTTGAATCTGAAACACATGTCTACTTCATGTATGTCAAAAGATGGTTCACAAAATAAGGTATGACACAACGCCATGCCCAAATATGGCTCTACCATAGTATCGAAATCAGGTAAATATATTCTAACTTCCTTCTGAAATAATAGAAGGTCAAGAGTTACATGTAGGCCCAACGCCATACAACACAAAAATAGATCTACTACTCACTCATCTAGCCAATGCAACTTACGTTTAACACATTTACATATTTTTGCAGCAATACTTGTAGCTTTTGCAACATCACCTTGGTGTTTCCTAGCATTCTGTTCCTTCCAGACATGGTAGCATAGAGAAGCAAATAAGAGCTTTTTCCTATCATCGCTCCCACACTTGGTTAGCATCCTTCTTACATTGCCCACCAGCTGGATTTGTACTTTGAAATCCTTGCATAATGTGTCCCAAATCTCTCTTGTGAATTTTCTTTCACCCATAAGATGAATGTGTGATTCTTCAGCATCCTTACATAGCAAGCATAAAGTGGTAACATCATAGTTCCATCCCTTGATCCTATCAAGCGTACCAAGAACACTATGCCAAATTTTATACACACACATACTCCTTTTTGGCACATACAAACTAGTCCAAATTTTCTCCCCATATGCGCCCCTTGAGTGCATTAACTCCCATAGGCATGACTTTGGATCTTTAAGTCTACAACTCCCCATCTCATGGACCTCAAACAAGTGTCTAACATGCTACCATGTTTCTATCATGGTATTGGTGGTGTGTGAGTATCCTTATCTTATTTTTATTTTGAAGTCCAGTCCTCTCAGATATCTCTCTCTCACTCACTTACCTCAAGTAGGGGTACCTTCTTGATAGCTGATTATTCTCCACATTGTCCCCCATTTTTTGATATCTTTAGGTGATTTAAGACTCAATTGCTTCTTCATCTTTTAGAAGCACCGCTCTTGCATATCTCATAGGATGGTGCCCGCTTGTCGTAGAAAACTTGTCATCTACATCTCCATTCTATCTAAGACTGAACATGGGATCTCCCTTGTTGTACCCAGAAAATAAGGAGTCCTTCAACAATAGTTTTTATCAGTGTTTCTCATCTTGCAATGGATGTCTTCTATGCCGACCACCTATTAATCATTTCCTCCACCCTATCTATGCATTCAACAAAATCCTTGACCAGTAGATAACCTCCGACTAATGGGAAACTTAGGTATTTTGTTGGGAAGTTCCCCCTCTCGAGGCCCATAGCATCTACTAGCATGTCTTCTATCTGGTAGAAGTTCTTGGAAGGAAAATATGTATTTTACTTGCATTCACACACATACCCGTCTGCTCTCCAAACTTCCATAGAAGATTTTTAAGATTTACCAGAAAGTGCTTCTTGGCTTCAACAAAGGCTAACTAATCATCTACAAAAATCAAATGGGTTATCAATTTTGTACCATGGATATTGTAGGGGTTGTTCTCTTTTCTCATCTCAGCTCGATGCAACTTCTGTGTAAAGTACTCCATAACAATAAAAAAGGAGAGGTGATAGTGGGTCTCCTTAATGCAAACCATTACCTCCTCTAAACATACTAATAGATGTGCCATTAACTAGAATAGAAAAGCTTGTAGTGCCAACACACAACTTCATCCAACAAATCCATTGCTCATTGAACCCCATTTGTTTCATAATCCACCATTATTTCTCCCATCTAACACTGTCATAGGCTTTAGAAACATCCAATTTTAGGCAAGCTTTCCTACTCCCTCTCATGACATTGTAGTCCAGCAGAAATTCCCCCACCAACAGGGCACAATCACTAATACTTCTTCATGTTTCAAAGGCTCCTTGATTTGTAGAAATGAGGTAGGGAAGTACCATCTTCAATCTAGCAGCCAGAATCTTAGCACTGATTTTATATTATATCGATCAGCATGCAATAGGTTTGAAATTAGTAAGAGAGGACATAACCTTCTTTTTAGGAATGAGTACTAGAAAAGAATGATTAACCTATCTCGCCATGTTGCCCCCTTCTAGGAACTAGCTAACATACACAACCAAATCCTCCTTGATGATGTCCCATGTCTTCTTGTAGAAAAAAGCATTGAAACCATCTGACTATGGGGCCTTGTTGCTACCAATGCTCCATACTGCATCTTTGACCTCTTGTTCATTGATTCTTCTTGTAAGGATGTTATTGTGTGTGCTTGTAAATCTTAACTTCCACTCCAGATCCTCCTCCTCTATGTCATTCTCAAACTTTTTGTTGTATTAATGACATATAGAAGATTATGGCATGTTACTCTATATCCTATTGTTTGTTGACCACTCTCCCTTTAGCATCAATTAACTCAAAAATAATGTTATTGGTCTAACTTCTTTTAATAACAGTGTGGTAGAATTTAGTGGTCATGTCCCCATCATCCATCCACTTCTCTCTGCTCCTTTTCCAGTAGAATTTTTCCTCGACTTTATTCAAAATCCTCTAGCATCCCTTTCAACTCCCTGTCCTTCTCTATCAAATATGGATTAAGAGGGTCGGTCACTAGTTTTCCCCTGACCTCCTTACATTCTTTCTTTGCTTCTTTAATTAGAATTGGAATGTTCACTTCAGCCTTGACTCATCTCTTAAGTGTAGTTTTACATTCTTTCTTTGCTTCTTTAATTAGAATTGGAATGTTCACTTCAGCCTTGACTCATCTCTTAAGTGTAGTTTTGGTGATTTCCAGCTTTTTTTGCAATGACATACATCCGATTTCTTGTCACCTGTGTGTTCCATCCTTCTTTTATGATATCATCAAAGCCCTTCCATTCAGACCAGTAATTTAAGAATCTGAAAGGTTTCCTCTTTTTCTTCTTTTCTGTAATCTAAAATAAGATAGGAGCATGGTCACTTAGCTTAGATCCTCTTGCCTTCACCTGCACATTAGGAAATATCCACAACCATTCATCATTTAGTAAATTTCTATCCATTTTGCTCACTATCCTATATTCTGGTCCCCTTTCATTGTTCCATGTGAAGAGATCACCTCCCACCATTGGTAGTTCAAAAAGTCTAGCTTTATCAATAGCATGGTGGAAAGCATCTATTGTTGTGTTCAAAGCTAACCTTTTCCCCTTCTTCTCAGTCTATAGACAAACAGTATTGAAATCTCCAATAACCAACCATGGAAGAGTTACATGTTTAGATAGAGACACCAAATCATTTGATAGATCCAATCTGGCCTTTGCATCATTATAACCATATATAGCTCTCACCCACATGTGTAAGCCTCCATTATTCCTACAATCAATTGTAACATGCTAATCTGACATATGTATCACTGACACCTACCATGCACTCAGTTTCCATGCCACACAGACTCTAGAAACTTCTATGCACTCTATGTTCGAAACCTACTCCCATCCCTGTGGAAATAAGTATCCAATCTTGTTTTTGTTTTGCATCTTTATTTTGTTTCCACCAATGCAACCAAAGAATGCCCACTAGAAGCAATCCAATCTCAGATCTCCTTCTTTTTATACCTATCAATCCCCCCTTTAATATTTCACATGAGCATGGACATATTAACTGATTTTTTGGGATCTTATACACCTTATAGGCTCTTGTTTGTTATTCTTCCCTCCTACTTCTTTCACCTTTTGATTCAGTATTTCTTCCCCCTCTTTATCAGAGTCACTTATAGCATTAAAACTATTATTGGTATCAAGATTGGAACCCAATCCTTGATTTCTTGGAATTGTAACCTTCTTGTGACTCTTCTTTTTCTTGGATGAGATAAACTCCCCCTCCTCTCTTTCAGGTGCTACTTTGTTTGGCGTCTACATGATGTTACTACCCACATGATCTTCTGTTGTCGCAATCTCAGCTACCTTCAATGCTTCATCCACTTCCGAAATACCTAGAGTCTTCTCCACATCTTGTTTGTTGTCCAATCTACTCAAACCTACATGCGCATCTAGGATCTGTTGCTTGCCACTTGTATTGCCCGCTACCCATCTGTTGCAACCTGGTTCATTGTTGAAGGTTGAGGACCACCATCACTTGTATGCTTCTCCCTCCAAATAGCTTTCCCCTTATCTACCTAAATAGGCTTCCCATTCTCGCATCAACTATCTCTATTCCCAAAAGAATTGCAAGTCTTACACATATCAGGGATGTGGTTGTAGATGATGTTAATAGGGATTGAGTTTCTACCTTTAACATCCAAACACACAATTCTCTATGTCACTCCTACAACTTCAAGCTCAACAAGCACCCGCGCCTCCTCTCCTTCCAACGAGCATTCATTAATGTATAGAACCTTCCCTGCACCTATTGCTATTGTGTTGGCCATCCCCATCATCCATGATCTTCCAAAACTCTTCAATGTGACCTAGTTTAGTATTGGTTTGAAGATCTCCTTCTTCATCTCATTTTTGAAGGTGTAGTCCTTGGCAGTGATTGAAAATCAAACCATCGAGGACCCATCTCCAAAGCCTCCCCCTTGTCATCTGCATTTTTGAATCAAATGAGAAAGATCTTGTTTTCCTTTGTCAATAGTTTGAAGGACCCTTTAGGTCTCAAAGTTCACCTCACCCATGCCTACATATGTGGGTAATATAGATTCTTCCCCAACGAGTACACCATGATCATGTGTTCCTACATGTTTGACTTCCGATCAAACTCCTGAGCATCCAACACCACATGAACCTCTCCATCCTTTTCCCTTGATCGAGGGAATATGATCACCCTCCCCTTGCGAGCCATCAGTTGCTTGATCACTTGATTCCATGCTTTCCTCTTTGAACATTTTGCTCCATATCCTTCCTTTGACCCTTCGCCAAAGGTCTTCTCTTCTCCCGCTTCATCCGTAGTCGCAGACGCTCCTTCTTCCTGCACGGTTTGAGTCCCTAGTTTAGGGTTTCATTGTAGTGGTGGATTGGTATTAGTAGGTTGGGTGGTGGGTGGATTGCTGGATTGGTGGACGTTAGAGCTTGGAGTGGCCTTCGATGGGGGTGCCTTGCTCATGGTCATCGCCTGTCAGATGCCTACATGAACGTCAGAGAAAAACCTAGATGATACGGTGTATTGTATGTTTGGTTCTACCACTGTATATATGTATGTATGTATGTAGGTATGTATACACACATATATATATAGATGTATATATATGTATGTATATATATATATATATATATATATATATATAGATATATATATATATATATACACACACACACACACTACTACAGAAACAACCTTTGGCGTCGGTTGTTTAACCCCCTTTGGTGATGGTTTTCAAGCGACGCCTATGTGGGCGCCGCTAAAGGTCGAACTCTTCGGCATCGGTTTTCTAACTGACTCCTATATGACATATAGGCGTCAGTTATATATAGTTGGCCGACGTCTATAAGGTTCGCGCCACAAAAAAGAGCACCACCTAGGACACTTTCTGCGTCGGTTAACAACTTAACAACCGACGCCATACACCCAGACGACACGGCGAAGCATGGTCGTACTTCGTTGCACGGCCGTGTTTAGTACTATAGGCGTCAGTTTTATACTAATAAGCGACGCCTTTTCCACCACGGCCGTGCTTTCCTGCACGGTCGGTTTGTTTGTCATATTAGGCGTCAGTTTTTATCTAATAACCGACGCTGTAGGCCTTTGATGATGGTGTTCTATAAATAACCGGCGCCTATACTTTAATTTTTTTTTCTTATCAGTTTGTAGGCCTGCTGTGGCTGGTCAGTAGGATGAGAACCTGCAGTTTAGTTTTCTGAACTGTAGGTTTACGACATCCATTGATATCAACCTATAAACAGGCCACAAACCTGCAAAATCAACAAATATTTTTTCACACAAGTAGATACATTCAGACATCAATTCAATTCTCACATTCACACATGTAGAAACATTCAAATATATGTAGAAACATTCAGACATGTATAAACATTTAGAAATATCCATTTACAAAATATCATTTAGCATCGCTATCAGCATCCCAATTATATCTTACAATCGCCACTGCTTGTATGGCTTTTGCCCATTCTTCTCTTATTTCATTTAATGCTTCCATCGTATATGGAGCATGTACATTTTTTAAGCGCTTACCTATAGTGTGTTCAGTTTTAAACACCTGCAAAGAGAATGATGTATATATATAAGTAATAATATAAAAATGAGATTGATATATTTCATACTAACTAATGAGACTATATATAATACCTCATGTATGGTATTAATATCCAATGCGGCATGTTGGATAATCATCTGCATAAATCGCATCACATAGTATGCGCATGCCCAGCCGTTGTCTTGTGTAGCGCACTATAAATTGAAACATACAAAATATTAAAAAATACAACTAAGCACAGTTCACATAAATAATATATACATTGGAGTCGGGAACTTACTTTTACGTTCTCCCAAATTATTTGTTATGACCCACATTGAGGTTAGCCAGTAAATACCTCAATTAGCATGAAACACCTTGATTAGTGTTGAGTATATTATTTAATAGCATGGTTAATCAAGATAAGCTAAGTCATGAATTATTAGTTGAGATTTACTCATATGAGGTAATTAATGATGATAGCAATGTTGATTGTTAAGTTAATTAAGTTGAATAAAGTACTCAAGATGTAATTGGTGCTTTGACCAGTTGTGACAAGATAATAATCATAATTTCATGCTTTGAGATTGTAGTGGTTTTCGTACTTGAAAGTTTGCAAGAGAAATCACTCGAATCGGACATTCGAGGCAGAAGTTATGACGGTTTTAAGGTTTTTGGACCTGGCTGCAATTTTTCTAGTAATTGACCTTTTATTTTTATTAATTTCTTTGGGGGTCGGTTACCCCGTTCTTTTATCTTCTTCTTCCCGAACATTTGAATGGAACAGAAGCAACCGCAAAGCGGTGCACGCATAGCTGCCCGATCGGCCGCAGCCAAGGGTGAAGGCAGGGTAGTTTTTTTTGGGCGAATCCATCCGTGATCAAGCTCCGTCCTCTATCTCTTCACCTTCTTTCCTCCATCTCCTCCAACCTTGCCGCTATCCGCAGCCCTAGCAAGGGCGCCGGCCCACAGCTGCAGCAGTAGCAAGCTACGGTGTCAGCCAGGGGCCAGTCTGGGCACAGACAACACTTCTAATCGGTGCCCCGACTCCGACCTTCAGTCCTTGGAAGAAATCTGCAGCTCCCAGCCACCATTAACGGCGCCCCAAGCTGCTGGGCAACGCCCCAAGCAGCAGCAACTGCGTTTGCAGCCAGTAGTCACTGTGGGTATAAGGCAGCACCACAAAACGACGCTTTGGGTTCGTCCTTGAGGTCCAGACAATAAACCAACAACCCTAGTCCTCAATCAGCACCCAACTGAGCTCAATTCCAACCTGTACGTGCGAAGTAGAGCTGCTTGCAGCAGCAGGTCCGGCTAGGGGCAGATTTGCCCAGGAAACACTAAGATAGCGGTGTCCTTGAGTTCATCCGAGGTTCGTAAGCACAAACCAGTAGTTGTTAGTCCTTGATTCGGCTTTAATTGAGTTCATCTTCAATGAGTTTCCCGTTTCTATACAGGTTGCACGGCGTGCAAATCAGTTTGCATGGCGTGCAAAGTTACAGAAAAATAGGATAGAAAGTCGGCCAGTTTGCACGGCGTGCAGATCAGTTGCACGGGGTGCAGATCAGTTGCATGGGGTGCAAATCAGTTGCACGGGGTGCAAAGTTACAGAAAAGCAGAATTAGGCGTGTTTGTGGATGTTTTCGGTGGTTACGAACACACCGAAGTGGGTGAGTAGTATTTCATTTATTTATCACTATCGAACTCGATTTCATTGTATATATTGCTTCAGTATCAGTTGATATAACTCCTAAATAGTGTAGCACATACAATAGTGTATGATAGATTTTCCGGTATTACAGTAGTAATGTATACGCTGATTAAAGATGGTTGTTTAGCATTGAAATTGGACAAGTGATATTGAGTCATATTTAAAGATGACAAATGATATTTATATGTGCTTTCAAGTGATGTTCAGAATGTGAAATAAGTATGAAATGTGATATTCCTATTTAATTGTTTATATGTTAATCAGTTAATAGACTTAGGTACCCTAACACCGTAGAACCCCTTTGACAGGTCTGCTTCTTAGGGGTGAAACTCGTGTCCAACATCAACGCGTGCGATGTCACGGTGGCATGAGGATGGAAAGACAGTGTTCAACAACAACGCGTGCGATGTCACGGTGGCACTGGAGTAAATAGGGGTTATTCAACAACAACGCGTGCGATGTCACGGTGGTAACCCAGACCTCCTGAGCCTGTGTACTCAGGTTAGAGGAGGAGTTCAGAGCACTCGATGTAGTGCAATGAGGCCGATGAGCCTCGAGGCCGATGAGCCTGAAGGCCGATGAGCCTGTGGGTCCTGTAGCAGAACAGGGCTGGAAGTCAGACTTAGCATTCCCCGGGTGTGTCGCTAAGTCTTGTACGGTGGGATCGTAGTTCGCTACGGATCTTTATATGCAGAGTACACTGCATATGATTAGGGCATAATAATAATATAAATTGGTACTCATATAGGATCACAGTAAATTAAAGTATTCGAACTTTTGTGCTATTCCTTTATATCTGTTTATCTGTTCAAATTATCTGTTATTGCATGGAAATGTGATTATATTCTGCAAAGCTATTATGTTATTAGAACTACCCTGCTTAGTACTGCACTTATGTTTTATTTCAATTTATAAACCTGATGAGTTGTTTAGTGATAGCTAAGTGAAATGCTATTCACTGAGCGAGTAGGCTCATACCTCTACTCAAAACATTTTCAGGTCATCATCAGCAGCAGGAAATCTGAAGGATCCTTTCATCCTAACACTTAGTCTGTAGAAGGTATACGTAGTTAGTGGTCTCTTAGTCCTTTCCCCTCGATCTTTGGGACATGGTGTGGGTGAGAGAGAATGTGTACAAAGATGTAAATTAACGGTTATGCTTTATTTTATGTTGAACAATGTAATATGCTGTAGACTCTGTTTATATTGCCTAGTCAGTTTAAATGAAAATACTTCCGCAGATTGTTTAGATTTATTTTACAGCATAAATCAGATTATCTTTTAATGCCTTCTAAATGTTTTAAAAAGTTATGAATGTTTTGGTTTGTGTGTAATCCCTCCGTCGCGCCCTAATCTCGTGATTTTGAGGTTAATGTGAGATCGGGGTGTGACATCTTGGTATCAGAGCATAGGTTGAGTATATGAATACTCTAAGTCAAGGTCAGGGGACGATAAGAGACCAATAGGATTAAGGTTTAAGAGTTTTTTCTTCTGTCTGTAATTTTCTAACAGGAAGTGTTCTGTTATACTATTATAGATGGCAGGAAAAGGATGTGGTCACGAGAACCAAGTAAAGAGTTTAAGTTGAGTCGTTAAGAATCATTAAGGTCAAAAGATAAAGTTATAAGTAAGGCGAATAATAAATGATGTGTTTTAGCTCTGGAAGGTCTGAGTGTTTAGATACCCTGGCCAGGTGTCTGAATACTTAGATTGACCAGTATCAAGATACTCTGTCTGTTCTTCTCTGGATGCCCTGGCCAGGTATGCAGAGGAAGGATAGGCTAGAGAAAAACCCTAAAAATCTTAGGGTTATGAGACAAGAAATTAATGTATGAGTAAGAGATTAAATATAGGATGCGATATAACTCTTACTTGATTTTGCTTATTTGATTTAAAGATCACTAGAAATGCTTTTATATGCATGAAATTAGAATTTTCAGTTTGAAAAGTAAATATGATTCTTTTATATTGTTGTGTCATGAAGTGAATTGTTTAGTATTTGTTTTCTTTGTATTAATGTAGACCCGAAATTATGTTTAAATGAGTTTGCCCTAAGTGGATATTCTTTCCACATGTTTAAGATTAATAGGGGTTGATTAATCTCGAGTAGCTCTTGGCTTCAGGACTACAGGTTCGGCTTGGTCCGGCTGGCAGGATGCGTTACTGGGATCTAATGACTCCTATTAACAATAAAATAAGAATAGACTCTGGATGATTTAGACCCGTAACATAGTGAGAATGTATACACACTAGGATGTTTTAACTATAATAAGAAGTCTAAACGTTCTTTTGTCTTGAGATTTAGGGTTTGAGAAGCATAGACCCTAATCGGCCCAAAATAGGGTTTTGATGATACATAAACACAAAATTTGATAAGTAAAGTGTCTCAGTAAATGATTTTTGGTATTTTATGTGTAACTCTGATTTAATTTAAATTTGGATATGATTTGGATATATAAAATTTAAACAACATTGGAAAATATCAGAATTTTTGAAGAATGTTCTGACCTGTTTATCGGCCAAGTTTACAACTTGACCGAACATGCTGCAGACTGCAATATAACAATGCACTGTTTGATTTTAAATTATTTATTGGTAATGAGAAATGATCTCAAATTATTACTGGAGGTCTGAAACTTCATTAGGTATAACATATAAAATTTCCAGAATTTTTGGAGCTTCTGTTAGCTATTTAATAAACGAATTACAGAAACTATTGTGAAAACTGAATTTTCAGCCAATATAATTAAAGTTGAGTGTTGGGTTAATATGCTATTGACCCAAGCAGCTCAAATTGATCTATATGATCGACCACACATACACACAATAATGCTATATTATTGATAAGGACCAAACCCTAGTATGATTAGAGTTTAAATAGTTCAAGGAATGTCGCTAGTGATTTAACCCTGAATACTAGTATCTTTGTAAAATAAGACCTTGAGATTTGTTGTATGAAAAGTAAACTGGCTTTGATAGTGATCTAGGGTTTTGAGGTAGATAATCTGAACGGTACATGAGCAACATGTAATGAATTAGAGAAAAGAGTAAGACATAAACTTGAAATGTAACAATAAGAAAGTAGCATAGAAAGCGGAGTATTATCCGATATATGATCTAAAGATAGCTGATGTAGTTCATGTTTTTAAGACATGGCGTCAATATCTTTATGATGTGACAATAGATTATCACCCTGGTAAAGAGAATGTGGTGGCTGATGCTTTCAGCAGAAAGTCAAGTTCAACAGTTAATGTATTCTCTATGACAGGTTTCAATAGAGACCTGTTAGTAGAAATGTGGAAGTTGAACTTAGGCTTAGGGGTGACAACACAAAGTGATTTGATTGTACAGATGTAAGTTAAGCCTATTTCTTATGATCAGATCAAGGAACTACAATAGGGTGATAGTGAGTTAAACCAGACCATGCATGACATGATAGGAGGAAAAGAGACCAGAGTTTAAGTTTTTAGATGATAAGGTGTTGTATTAGCATGACATGTTGTGTGTACCTTGAGATAGTGAATTAAAAGAAAAGATTCTTATGGAAGTGCATGTATTGATGTATGCTATGCTTTCAGGAAACACTAAAATATATATATATATATATATATGAATCTCAGGAGTTGTATTGGTGACCTGGTGTGAAAAGGATGTAGCTGAGTATGTGGTTAAAAGTAGTGTGTACCAGTAGGTTAAGGCTGAACCCTAGAAATCTATAACTACCTTGTAATCTTTTCCTATACTAGTATGGGAATGGGAACATATCGCAATGGATTTTGTGATAGGGTTGCCCTAGACACCTAGAGGTTATGACTCGATATGAAAGATTGTGGATAGACTAATTTAGTCTGCTCACTTTCTTCATATTAAGTCAACCTTTGATGTCTCGAAACTTGACTATGATATACATGGATGAAATAGTTAGGTTTCCTGGTAATCCAGTTTCAATCATATCATATTGAGATCCTAAGTCACATCTAGGTTGTGGAAACAGTTGCATCGTGCTTCGGGCACAAAGTTAAGATTCAATATAACCTTTTCAACCACAGACGGATGGTCAGTCTGAGAGAACCATTCAGACTCTTAAGGACATGCTGAGAGCATGTGTTATGCATCTCAGTGGAAGTTGGGAAGAACATTTAAGTCTTATAGAGTTGGCTTAGTGTGAATGTTGAGTTTAGAAATACACAAACGATAATGGTACGGTTTGGGTATAAACCCAGACAATACAGATTTGGTAAATCATTAGGTGCATGATTTCAAGGAAGTACGTTAGCATTAAAATATACAAATAAACCTAGTTTCATACTTCCTGTTATGTTAATGGGTATGACTTAACATTTTCATGAATTGGCACGTTTCTCTGAGATATTATTAGAAATTCTCAAGTACTATTAAATATTTGTGATATGATATGTAAATAACTCTTAATTGAGTTATGTGATGCACAAACCAGGAATTTGGTTAATATGCACGTTCTTCGAGAAATTTCAGATAATTGAAAAATATTACAAATGGTTTCTTATAGGTGAAGTAAATTACTCTTATTGATGTAATAAGATGTTCAATTACATGAATTCAGTATGTATGTGCCAAAATTGATTTGAGTTTGGAATATTTATGAATTTTTTTATCTGCCTTCATGCATGATATAAAGATTACTCAATAATTACAATGATTTTGAATATACTGCTCTGCCAGTTCTAGAATGATACTGTATTGTGATTTGAATTGCAATCAAACAGATGAGATAACGGAAACCCTAAGAATAGGGTGTTGCCATGTGACTAGTGAATGAGATAACCCTAAGAGTAGGGTGTTGGCATGTGATGAATGAATAAGGCAAATGAAACCCTAAGGATAGGGTGTACGATGAATCAAGTATTTTGATATCAATTCTCAGTATGAGGTGTAGTGATGTTTAACAGTTCAATTGCATGATTTTTAGTGTAAAGTGCCAAATTGACATGCATTCTGTTTATTTAAGAATTTTTGTTTGTCTGCATGTATAGTATGATAATTTCTCAGTAATTACCATAATTTGAGTTACTGTTATAACAGTTCTAGAAAGACAATGTATTGTGGTTTGATCTGGGATCAGATCAGATGTGTCCCATGTTGAGGGACCAATACAGATAGTTGATCAGTGGATCAAGAAACTCAAGAATCGTGATATACCATTAGTGAAAGTTCTGTGGAGAAATCTTAACCTAGAAAAAGCTATGTGGGAACACGAGTCAGAGATGAGTAACAAGTTTCCTATCTCTTTTAGGAATTTCGGGACGAAATTCTTATAAGGGAGGGAGATTGTTATGACCCACGTTGAGGTTAGCCAGTAAATACCTCAATTAGCATGAAACACCTTGATTAGTGTTGAGTATATTATTTAATAGCATGGTTAATCAAGATAAGCTAAGTCATGAATTATTAGTTGAGATTTACTCATATGAGGTAATTAATGATGACAGCAATGTTGATTGTTAAGTTAATTAAGTTGAATAAAGTACCCAAGATGTAATTGGTGCTTTGACCAGTTGTGACAAGATAATAATCATAATTTCATGCTTTGAGATTGTAGTGGTTTTCGTACTTGAAAGTTTGCAAGAGAAATCACTCGAATCGGACATTCGAGGCAGAAGTTATGACCGTTTTAAGGTTTTTGGACCTGGCTGCAATTTTTCTAGTAATTGACCTTTTATTTTTATTAATTTCTTTTGGGGTCGGTTACCCCGTTCTTTTATCTTCTTCTTCCCGAACATTTGAATGGAACAGAAGCAACCGCAAAGCGGTGCACGCAGAGCTTCCCAATCGGCCGCAGCCAAGGGTGAAGGCAGGGTAGTTTTTTTGGGCGAATCCATCCGCGATCAAGCTCCGTCCTCTATCTCTTCACCTTCCTTCCTCCATCTCCTCCAACCTTGCCGCTATCCACAGCCCTAGAAAGGGCGCCGGCCCACAGCTACAGCAGTAGCAAGCTACGGTGCCGGCCAGGGGCCAGTCTGGGCACAGACAACACTTCTAATCGGTGCCCCGACTCCGACCTTCAGTCCTTGGAAGAAATCTGCAGCTCCCAGCTGTGTTTAAGCACCCAGCCACCATTAACGGCGCCCCAAGCTGCTGGGCGGCGCCCCGAGCAGCAGCAACTGCGTTTGTAGCCAGTAGTCACCGTGGGTATAAGGCAGCACCACAAAACGATGATTTGGGTTCGTCCTTGAGGTCCAGACAATAAACCAACAGCCCTAGTCCTCAATCAGCACCCAACTGAGCTCAATTCCAACCTGTACGTGCGAAGTAGAGCTGCTTGCAGCAGCAGGTCCGGCTAGGGGCAGATTTGCCCAGGAAACACTAAGATAGCAGTGTCCTTGAGTTCGTTCGAGGTTCGTAAGCACAAACCAGTAGTTGTTAGTCCTTGATTCGGCTTTAATCGAGTTCATCTTCAATGAGTTTCCCGTTTCTGCACAGGTTGCACGACGTGCAAACCAGTTTGCACGGCGTGCAAAGTTACAGAAAAATAGGATAGAAAATCTGCTAGTTTGCACGGCATGCAGATCAGTTGCACGGGGTGTAGATCAGTTGCACGGGGTGCAAATCAGTTGCACGGGGTGCAAAGTTGCAGAAAAGCAGAATTAGGCGTGTTTGTGGATGTTTTCGGTGGTTACGAACACACCGAAGTGGGTGAGTAGTATTTCATTTATTTATCACTATCGAACTCGATTTCATTGTATATATTGCTTCAATATCAGTTGATATAACTCCTAAATAGTGTAGCACATACAATAGTGTATGATAGATTTTCCGGTATTACAGTAGTAATGTATACGCTGATTAAAGATGGTTGTTTAGCATTGAAATTGGACAAGTGATATTGAGTCATATTTAAAGATGACAAATGATATTTATATGTGCTTTCAAGTGATGTTCAGAATGTGAAATAAGTATGAAATGTGATATTCCTGTTTAATTGTTTATATGTTAATCAGATAATAGACTTAGGTGCCCTAACACCGTAGAACACCTTTGACAGGTCTGCTTCTTAGGGGTGAAACTCGTGTCCAACATCAACGCGTGCGATGTCACGGTGGCACGAGGATGGAAAGACAGTGTTCAACAACAACGCGTGCGATGTCACGGTGGCACTGGAGTAAATAGGGGTTATTCAACAACAACGCGTGCGATGTCACGGTGGCAACCCAGACCTCCTGAGCCTGTGTACTCAGGTTAGAGGAGGAGTTCAGAGCACTCGATGTAGTGCAGTGAGGCCGATGAGCCTGTGGGTCCTGTAGCAAAACATGGCTGGAAGTCAGACTTAGCATTCCCCGGGTGTGTCGCTAAGTCTTGTACGGTGGGATCGTAGTTCGCTACGGATCTTTATATGCAGAGTACACTGCATATGATTAGGGCATAATAATAATATAAATTGGTACTCATATAGGATCACAGTAAATTAAAGTATTCGAACTTTTGTGCTATTCCTTTATATCTGTTTATCTGTTCAAATTATCTGTTATTGCATGGAAATGTGATTATATTCTGCAAAGCTATTATGTTATTAGAACTACCCTGCTTAGTACTGCACTTATGTTTTATTTCAATTTATAAACCTGATGAGTTGTTTAGTGATAGCTAAGTGAAATGCTATTCACTGAGCGAGTAGGCTCATACCTCTACTCAAAACATTTTCAGGTCATCATCAGCAGCAGGAAATCTGAAGGATCCTTTCATCCTAACACTTAGTCTGTAGAAGGTATACGTAGTTAGTGGTCTCTTAGTCCTTTCCCCTCGATCTTTGGGACATGGTGTGGGTGAGAGAGAATGTGTACAAAGATGTAAATTAACGGTTATGCTTTATTTTATGTTGAACAATGTAATATGCTGTAGACTCTGTTTATATTGCCTAGTCAGTTTAAATGAAAATACTTCCGCAGATTGTTTAGATTTATTTTACAGCATAAATCAGATTATCTTTTAATGCCTTCTAAATGTTTTAAAAAGTTATGAATGGTTTGGTTTGTGCGTAATCCCTCCGTTGCGCCCTAATCTCGTGATTTTAAGGTTAATGTGAGATCGAGGTGTGACATTATTGGCTGGTTCTTTCTCCTTGGGACATTTCCTCCAGCATTTTGAATGCATCTAAACCCCTACATGTTAATGTAACACAGTAAATTGCATAATTAAATAGTAATGTAATAACAGATGTTAACATATATAAAAATGAAATATTTCTCACCAGAATAATGGCATTCTCAATATGTGTCCAATTTTAGTGTTCAATGTACTTCCCGTAGGATCTAGATAATAAATAGTGAACGTCCCGGGGACAATAACTAGTAACTCCCAATGTCTACCGCTAGAGGTAAAAAAGTTAAAAATTAATAACTCAAAATGCACAATAAAAATGGAATTTTCTTAAGTCCATATTATAAATAAAGTAAACTTACTTGACATTGAATGGAGCTATTATTATCGCCTTCTTTTGCTGAGTGAAAATTCTAAAAGCATCTATACAATATTGTTGAACACTATCAGGGTCTTTAGCTACCATATTAATCAATGATGGAATAAAAAAACCCACATGATCAAATGCAAATTGTTTGCATTGATCTTTGACTAAGTAGTTGCAAAACATGTATTACATATGCATTAATATATAAGAAACCAGATCACCGGATCTTACACAAGGTTTATGGATGTATAAACAAGATCTCACCTTATCCATGTCTCTATCATTGATGTATTCAGCCAATCATACATAAATAGCTCAATAATATCTTATATAAATAAAGAGCTATCGTATGATTGACCTGCATAATCTGCTTCTAAAGAAACAATTATAGGGCAATGTATATTATGTGCCCGTAGACAACATGCCATTCCCCTACAAGCAGGACCTAACGGGTATTTTAGGTCAGTTGGAACCCAACTTGGTAATGCAGGAAGTGGAGGTGGAGGCCTAGGTGCTCCGGGTGTCTTCTTTTTAACATGTATATATAATTTTAGATCAGTTTCTTTAAGTCATCAATTAGGGGTTCAAGATAAACATCGATATGATTTCTGGGTTGTTTAGGGCCCGATATCAACAACGACATCATAACGTACTTATTTTTCATACACAGCCAGGGAGGAAGATTGTATATAACAAGCATGACTGTCCAAGTGCTATGTTGGCTGCTCAATGTCCCGTACGGATTCATCCCATCTGTACAAAGCCCAAGTCTTAGATTCATATCTTCTTCACCAAATTTGGGGTACAATAGATCAATCTTCTTCCACTGTGGGGAATCAGACGCATGTCGTAGGATCCCATCATTATTTTTCTTAACATCTGCATGCCACCTCAAATTCTTCGCATCTTTCGGATTTGCAAACAAGCGTTGAAATCGTGATATTATAGGTAGATACCACAACACCTTGGCAGGAGAACCAGTTTTGGACTCCCCCGAAGTCGTCAATTTATATCGTGACGCACCACATTTTGGACAATCTTTCAAATCTACATAGTCCTTTTGAAATAATACACAATCATTCGGGCATGCGTGTATCTTCTTGGCCTCCATTCCCATTGGGCACAACATTTTCTTTACCCGGTATGTTGAGATTGGTAGCTCGTTTCCTTCAGGAAGCATTTCTTTCAACAGAGTCAACAATTCAGTGAAGCTTTTATCGCTCCATCTATTGTTAGCTTTCAACTTATACAATCTCAACACAGCGCTAAGCTTCGTAAACTTAGCACAGCCTATGTATAACGGTATCTCAGCATCATGCACAATGTTTCTAAAGATAGGAGGTGGATCGGTGTGCTCTACCCTACAACTATCCAGCATCGCATCAACGATGTCTACTGGAACTGGTTCGTTCACATCTACGTCATCGAAGGAAATTTCTTCTTCCACCCAAGCACTGCTATCGACATCTACTGGTTTCGAGTTTGAAATCTCTCCATGCCAGTGCCATTCTGTATAGTCTTGTACAATCCCATTGCACATGACATGATTTTTGATTTCCTCACCAGTGTTGACTTTCAAGTTGTTACCGCAATGCCTACATGGACAGTAGAACCTATCTGTAGGTTTTTTCCTATGTTCCTTGGCAAATCTAACAAACTGATCAAGACCAGATATAAACTCTGGGGTGCAGCGATTGCGAATGGACATCCATGATCTATCCATTCTATGATCAAAGAGTAAACAAGTATATATTAGGATTAGGGTATACACTTACATCCTATCCAAGATTTACTCCAACAAACACATGTGATGTCATTCTTATATATAATAAATGTGTACCACCTATCCCATCCTTGAACACCTAATCTCACTAGTAAGTGTATAATGTGTATTGGGTTTTCAAGAAAATTTCGGCAGCATTTCCCCGCTGTTCTCTAAGTACATATGTACTTAGAGAACAAACGGGGAAATGCTGCCGAAATTTTCTCGAAAACCCAATACACATTATACACTTACATCCTAAGTGAGATTAGGTGTTCAAGAATAGTCCCAAACCGGGGACTATCCAAGATTTACTCCTAATGAGTAAATCTTGGACAGGTTTCTAGGCCAACAAACACAATAATAGATATGTACATGTTAGGGTTTCATCACAATTAATGTTAGGGTTTCATCACAATTGATGTTAGGGTTTCATCAATGTTAGGTTTAATCAAATCAAATTAGGATGCTAGAATTGACAAGTTTAAATCTTATTTCAACATGCATCAAAATTTACTGAATTAAGTCAAACATTAGGATTAGAAGCAAAAATATATGCAAGCAAAAAATTTGTTCATATCCTAGGATTTACATAAAGCATTACATAAAAATTTGTTCATATCCTTACCAACAACAAGCACGGCCGTGGCTGTGTTGGCCTACCACGGCCGTGCTTGCATGTTGGTAAATAGCTAGGGAGAAGCAAGCAAAGAGGTAGCGCTACCTGGAGCTAGCATGGAAAGCGCAACGGCGAGCAGCGGCAACAATGGCGGCGGAAGAAGAGAGAGCCTATGTGGCGGGTGGTGAACCAGCACCAGCGGCACCGGGAATGAGCAGAGCAGAGCAGAGCAGCAGTGGCAGTGGCGAGTAGAGGTGCACCAACAGCAGTGGCGGCGGCGAGCGGAGAAGCACCAGCAGTAGCGGCGGTGAGCAGCAGCGGGGTCGTCGACCGATTTTAGGAGAGCGGCGGCAGCAGTACAACAATATCGTGATGAAACAGGAAGAAAGGGGGAAGATCCGGGTGATCGGGATTATTAAGTTGGTCAACGGCGTCGGTTATCTACAAAACTGACGCATTTTATGATTTAGCGTCGATTGATAGTAAAACACTGGCACCCAACTAGACAACCTTTACCCTAAATTATTTGGCGGGAACCATTATCATTGTCAGTTATTGAAGGATAATCGACACTGAAAGTGGGACTTTTTGCACAAATTTTCATTTTCAATAGGCGTCAATGAATTATTAAACAACCGACGCTGTAGGTGACCTAAAATATTTTTGCTCGAAAATTGGATTTCGTGGGCGATTTTAGGCGTCGGTCTGTTATAACCAGCCGACAATGAATACAAAGCGGTACCCGTGTCTGGCTGGTCTTCGAATATAGACGTCGGTTTGCATAAATAACCGACGTCTAATATTATAGGCGTCAGTTTTCCCAAATAACCGACGCCCAGAAAAGCATCACTGAATGCTGTTTCTGTAGTAGTGATATATATATATATATATATATATATATATATATATATATATATATATATATGGATGTTCATTTTTTACCTGTGCGGGTAGCCAGATTTTTGCTACCTGCTGGAGTAACTCGGGGTTAAAAGAGTAACTATATGGTACACTAGAGTAACTCTTCTGAATCAAAAGAGTAACTGTATTGATATATAGAGTAACTCTGAGAGCAAAAGAGTAACTGTGCAGAAAATATACAGTCAGTAAATATATGGATGGGTTTTTTTTATTTGGGGGGGGGGCAAATGATATTATTTTTGGATCAAATTTTTTGGGGAGCTAGATTATATATATATATATATATATATATATATATGTGTGTGTGTGTGTGTGTGTGTGTGTGTGTGTGTGTGTATGTGTGTGTGTGTGTGTGTGTGTGTAGAGTCAGGCTAGAATACACTCGAGTGTATTTAGAGCATAATACACTCCAGTGGTTTTTCATGATGTAATGTTTTTTTCAAAAATCTAATCCATTGATCTTCTTAAACATCTTGTGAATAGCTCATATGCAAAATTTGAGCACATTTGGACATCTATAGGTCATGTTATAAAGATTGCAAAAATTATGCATTTCAAATTAGTTTTGCGCATTGATTTTTTTGCCCTTGGATGAGTGAGTTACACTCATCCAAATGGGCTTAAACTTTGTATGTAGCCTAGTTATAGTATGATGGTGAAGATCAATGGTTTACATTTTGGAAAAAATAGTCTTGATATGCAAACACACTTGAGTGTATTCGTATGATCTGTACACTCAAGTGTATTCTAGCATGACTATATATATATATATACACCTACATACATACATATATATATATATATATATATATATATATATATATATATATATATATATATATATATATATATATATATGTGTGTGTGTGTGTGTGTGTGTGTGTGTAGGGAGGTTTCCATTACACTTTCTTGATGGTAGACTGAACATGATGGGTGAACGCTATTGGATGAGCTGGAAAAAGAAATAGGAGTGTTCACCATGTTTAGAATGACAACGAGGAAGACTATTAAAATGATTTAGAAAGAGGGTGGATAAGGCAAGAGGTGACTAAAGATCATGTAAGATGTCAAGTTACACATGCAGAAGGTGTTAGTACCCTAGAATGCATTTTGATACTATGAATCCCAATGAGGTTTATTAAATTTAATTGTAAATGGGGATTATATGTATAAATTGGTGCAAAAACAATAAGAACAAATTCACAAAAGAGAGCTTAATTATAACAATCTGATACTAATTATCATCAACCTCAAGTGATCACATCATCACACCTCTGGGGGTTGGAAAGAGAATGAGAGATATCTACATGATTATTAGGCCCATACTACCTTGAATGAATGTCATAGAGTTGGGGATGAGTCTTTCCCCTCTTTTTAGTCTTGGATTTAGAGGTGGGAAAGGGAGGATCTATGTGACAAAGTGCATCTTTGCATATAATTTACTACTCTTCAACCCATGAATTATCTTGTTTTTTACTCCTGATATTTTCCATTCAAGGACCTCATGCCTATATCTAAAAATTCATTGTTTAGATCGTTGTATGCACTTAATCACACTTATTTAATAAGTTGTTGATCAATTTTTGAATTTATTAATCTATCTTTCTCCTTTTGAGTTATAACTTTTATTTCTTATTCTACTATTAAATAAGAGCCCGTTATCCAAATTTGAGATTAATCAGACCTTCCTATGAATTATTATAATTTCTAAAGTTTTATCCTAGAAAACCTTTTTTACTTGACCTTTTTCCTATTGGGACTGGACCATTTACAGTAAACTGGTCGGCTCTACCCTAACTTGGTGGTTCATGCCTATGGCACAAGAGTGGTTGAGGCTCTGACCCAACAACCATTGGATCAAGATCCAACAATGTTGAGTTCTTCTTCCTCATTCCTGGGAAGGGAAGTAGGGTAGATATGCCTCACCATCTCTCCCCTATCCAAGCCACCTACTCCCTCTCTCTCTCATTTTCCTTCCTTTCTCTCCCTCTCCCCAAACTAAACATGATTACCCTCTTCTTGGTAGATAATCATGCCTTGTGGACCAATCATCCATATCACCACCCACATCATCCCAATCCTAAGAACCCTAGCTCTAGAAACCCTAACCCTTGTGCCCCAAGTACTATAAAAAATTTCTCCCCCAACTTCTCTGTCTACCTTTGAGTCTTTGTAGTGCATTTTTCTAGAATAAGGAAGACTAAATCTGCTACACTCCTAATCAATCACCCTAGTCTCGTAGTATAGGTTCAAAAGTGCAAACATCTAGCAAAAGGGAAACAACTACCCCTTCTAGTATTTAATCTTTGCTAGGGATCAAAAGAGTCTTGGCAACCCATGCATCGTGAAAGTCTCTTTGCCCCAAGCTTTATGAGTAGGAATGTGTGAATAAAATCATAGGAGTTTTTCCTGGAAAGATGTTGAAGGGATCTAGTCAACCAATGCATATCTTCACTCAAGAATGAAGATATGGCATGTCCATTAGTGAATCATGGAAGCCAAACAATACCTGTCTAACTTTTGAGGTTGATCTCATATAACCACCTAAAATTACATCAAGACTTACAGTTAAGTAACATTGTTACTACCATACTACTCATGGTTGAGTGAACCGAAGTTGGATAGGATACACTACCAATAACAAGTTGGGAGTGAAAGATACCTATAACGATTATCTTGCATGATTATGGTTAGGAAATGAGGATTTATAAGATCGTGAGGAGAAACTCCTCTAAGAAGAAGATGTAACAAATAAAAGAGGTCACCCGACTCTAGATCTAGGAGGATCAAACTAAGGGATGCAGTATGAAAACCAAGCAGTCACGTAGTTGGCCTGAGGATGGCGTAAGTGTTGGGTTTTGTGAAGAAATCATGCGCGATAGAAGCAAAAAATAATAATTTTCCACACAACCTGAAATAGGATCTCATTGATAATAGCGTATTCAAAAAGAGTGTTTGTGGGATATACCTTATCACGGAGCAAGTTTGGCAATGTCCCGCTGCATGATGGTGCGCAACGCTACTAGCCTACACAAACAATACTTCTCTCATGTTTGCTGAATGCATCGTGGGAAGATCCAACAGTGCTCCTTTTATGCGGTGATTTATGCCGCTCGTAGCGCGTATGGATGTTCATTGACGTCCTCTGAATGCAGGCATCTCAGCGTCTACGTCTCTTCTTCGTCCATGCAGATGGATTGGAAATCCATGTTGTGCTTCCTAAGCCAGTGGGAAGGAGTAGCCTCTGTGTGGCGACGTGCTAACATCGTGGTGCTCTCCTTTCTCTCATGAGTACAGTGACAACTAGGGTTTATGTACGTGAGTGTAAACTTAAAAGGCTCTCTCTATATCTTGTTAAGATATCGGCCATCAAACCCCTTTAAATAAGACGTCAAAGGAAGTAGGGTTTCCTAAACCCATCAGTAAATAGAAAGACTACGTTAATTAAAATGCTCATGGATTAATTAGAATATTCTAGAATTAATTAATTAACCAAATAATCATATTAATTGATTAATTAATATATGACTCCATGCAATCGCTCGGGATGGCTCTATGGGCATATATACCAATAGTAAGGACATGGGCAAATAATGAAAAACACTAAGAAAATAAAGCCCTTATGATCTCTTGATGATTTGATTCTATTTATTAGCTTGAGGACAAGCTATATTCTAAGTTTGGTGGGGGTGATAACATCTAATTTTGTGGATGTTTCATGCCTATTTTTGTCCCTAATTTCCTCGTCTAGTGCAGACCTACTTTAATTTTCCCACATTTCCTTCATTCTTACCCTCATTAACTTTTTTTTGGAAATATGTAAATATATTTCCAAAAGGACCTATTGTGCACAAGACCTAAAAAATACAAGACGTATACATGGGGATGTTGTCTACAAAAACCCCAGTATATTTTAGCTTGCTCAGATAGACCTAAGGCAAAGCCTTCTTTACATTTAATAGCACGAGCTAAGGCCATCGCTATTTTAGCAATGACCTTCTCCTCATCACAAGCCAATCTACCATGATTCCTACTGTTTCACTCCTCCCACACGTAGTAGCAGGCACTGGTCAGGCAAAAACACCCCACATCCAAGCTACTTATGGCATTTAGCTTCTCATTAAGTTTATTTATAGTACTAAGGAGATCATCTTCCAAAATTTGCCCCTACTCGCATTTCAGGCAGGTTATAGCCCAGATTCTCCTAAAGAACCTACAGCCTATGGGTGGTGGGTTAAATGGATGGATTACCCTCATTAACTTGATTAAGCATTAAATACTTCTTTTGTGTAGGAAAATAATAAAGTGATGGCCTTAACCAATAAGGTCCACTCAAACTGGCCGTCCATCGACTCTCACAATCAACGGTCACTCCTATAGTATCTCCTGAGGGTACGAGCTACTCCATGGACTAGGAAGACCACCAACCTGACCACCCTTAGCTATGACAACTGAAGGGCACACCTGATTGACCTTTCAAGAATAAAAAACCCACAACCCAAAGATAAATTGAGTGCCCACTTACTGAAGGTTTAGTGAAACCCTCTCTTGTAATGGTGCATCTTCCCACCTCTACCGATGACTTAGCTAGAAGTCATTAATTAAAGGACGCCAGCCAGTCTCACCCTTCTAATACTCAACAAAGCATCACCCTTCTGATGACTCAATTGAACATCACCCTTCTGATGGCTCATAGGAATACCACCCTACCAAAGACAAGTGACCATACATCTACAGATGGTCCACTTGTATCTATCAACTGAGGGCTCAGTGTGCCCACCTTCTCCCGATGGTGTGTCAGTAGGTGACAACAAAAGATCGGGCAAACCTTACAAATCAATGTTTCACTAGAAACCTTCACCTACCAATGGCAGTGATGTGTACATAGTCACCATGTTAGTTTATTGTGTGCCCCTAGGAACATGCCTAGAAGATTTGGGGCACACATGAAGCTCATTGATGAGCACCTCGAGCCCCACACTAAAATCTATAAACATCACACTCCTTGCTACAGAGAGGGGGTCACTCATCTCTAAAGGAGGATGAAGTGTTGTGAGTGTGTATGCACACCATCAAAGTCCACTTGCAATCATCGCTTCTCCACAACCAAGGATGAAAGTATAAGGTTCTAGGGCACCTTCATCATCCCTGAGAAGTATTTGAAGCCCACTCCAAGAAAAGAAGGATGATGAAGCTGACACCCACCATCCACCTTACATCACTTTCACCTGATTTGACAAGGAGGTCTTCCCCAAGATTCAAACCCCTTTTTGTGGATAATATATTCAAATTTTCCTCTTTCTACTCTGCCTACCTTTTCCCTTCAATCTCATTTCTATTCCATCCATCTTACATGGCTTCACTCCATTGTAATTCTTCCATGTCACTCACTGCCATGAGTGCCTAATCCATTAACTTGTGTTGGGACTAGCCACTAAGTCTCTCTGAACATGTAAAAACTTATATACATTTAATATATACTCTTAGCAATGTTTATCTCCATACTCTCGTTCTTAATGTTTCACTTGCATGATTAGCTACCATCTTGAGTTGTTTGATTGTTAATGTCTCGAGAGAGTAGTATCAACCTATATATAGAGTCACGGAGTTCCATGAATGCATGAAAATGTTTGAATGATTAAGCTAATGGTGATATGGTTTCATGTTGATTGTTTGTTTTCATCTCAAGAGAGAGAGACAACCTAAAAATATAGATATTTCCTAGGCACAAGAGAGGAGGGAATATACATGTATGGTGATCACTTGTAAACTTGTTAAGGGTGTATGATGGGTGTGAGTATTGCATGTTGGTGAGAGATCTTAGATGGTGAAAGCTAATACAAGTTTCCTACCATCCTTATATTCAAAACCATTAAAACATACTTGTTTCTTTTTGTTTTTTCTTTGTTTACTTTTCTTGTTTGTTATTTGTCCTTTGAGAACTACAATGATGTTAAGAACATCATTGTTAACTTTTGGTTGGTGTAACTAAGCCAATGATTTTGATTCTTAACACATACCACCCTTATACCTATGTTTGGCCCCTAATTACTACATTATGCCCCGTTATCATTGTTGTGGCCAAGCTTCTTTTATATATTTATAAGTTTTCTCTATTTTTGACTAAATCTAGTGTGGGAAGGGGTGCGGACTGTAAGACCCCTGAACTGGGCTTTGGGTTAACCCTATTTGCTTTGGATTTATGATGTGGTTAGAACTTTTCTATAATCATTTGAGATAATCTTAGAGATTTTGGAGAGCTTTAGTATCCAGTTTGAGCTTGCTTGGATGTTGTTTGTGCCTTGTGTGCTAGTTTTGGTGCAAATTACAATTTACCCAAAGTAGGGGGTGAGTGTGCAATTTTTCACCTCTAGAGCGTTACTCTCTTTCTTAAAATCATATAGAGGAGAGATAAAGAAGGGGGTGCCTTGTTTGAGCCTTGTTTGAGTGGTGCCACCCTTGGTGGTAATTAGGGTTTTTAGAGTTGTGTGTGTATCGACCTATGTGTGCCTTGTGGGTGTAGCGACCTATGTCATGACCTAGGGCTTGTTTTGTGGGTGTCGCGATCGAGACACCCCTTCTAGGTGTTTTGGTCATGACCAAGATGGTTTTGGTTGGTATTGGGTTGATATAGTTGTCCTTGTATGGAGTGTCTCGACCTAGGGTGTGAGTGATGCCCTTTTTGTCTTGATCTAGTGTTGCTTGGTGCTTTGTCGTGACCATGGATGGAGTTCCATGGTGGGTCATTACCGCGACCATGTTTAGTGACATAGGTGGTTGAGACCCAACCTAGAGTGTATCACCATCTTGTGCATGTATGGCTAAGGTGGTTACATGTTGGTTTCTTGGGTGGAAAAGTGTCCCTTTGGTGCTTGAGGGTGTTGACACCTCATCTCAACCCTACTTCCCTCCTCTTTTGCTATATAACCCCTTATCTCTCCATGAAAGTGGCCCCTTTTGGCCTTACTCCTTCCTCCTTCTCTTTTTCTCATCCTTGGATCTTGGTGGTGCAAGGAAGCTTGGTTTTGGAGCTCTTGGTGGCCGAAATTTCCTTGCATGTGGTGCTTGTGGTGATCCTTGGTCATCTTCAACCCTAGTAAGTTCATACCTTTCTTTTAAAACATTTTCCTTTGATCCCCTACCCCATATTCTTCTCCCTCCTTGGCCATAGAATGTTTTTTGACATGGTGACCATTCTTGAGAAGAGAGCTCCTCATCACAAGGGCAATAGGTCATGTTTTGACAAGGCGACACCCAAGTGAGAGGGAGTTTCTTCTCTCTGTTCTCCTTTCTTATTTGGATCGGCCTAGGGTTCTTTCTTGCCCTTTTTCTTGTGCCATATTAGACCTTGGTTTCTTCTTCTTCTTGAGGTTCTTTGTGGCTGAGAGCAGAGATTTGGTGGAGCTTCTTTCTCCCTTAGTGGTTGTGTGTTTGGAGCTTGCAACCCTTGGAGTGATCTTATTTAAGCCAAGTTATATAACTCTTAACCTTCTCTTTTCATGCATTTTTCCTATATGCATGTTGATGTTTTCTCTCTATAAAATGTTCCCTTGGCATGCTAGTGAATTTTTCAAAATCTTAGAACTTGTTTGATGTTAAAACCATGTTTGGTTTAAAAGTAATCCAAAACCCTAGTTTTGATACCCAATTTTGGTGATTATGGTGAAATGGTGGTTTTTTCCTATCTCTCGATCTTGGTTTTGATTACATGCATGGTAGACGAGTGCATTGATGTTCTATGAAGTTTGAGTTCTGTTTTGGTGCTATCAAATGTGGTTTCTCTCTCATTTTAGGTATCTTTCATGGTGATTTCATGATGCAAGTTTTAGGGTTTTTGTTGACCGTTTTGCATGGGGTTTTCTCCTCCTTGTTGATGATGGATTCTTTTGGTTTTACCCTTTATATTGGCCATGGAGATATTCTATATGATCATGTTTAATCCCTATTGGATGTTGGTCCTTTTCCTTGGGGGTCACTACACCTTGTTCTCCTTTGGGTCGATATACTTTGGTGCTTGGTTTGGTTTTGGGTCGAGATGTATGACCTAGTGTTGCGCCTGTGACCTAATCCTAATAGGTTAAGGATCGTGGCATGTCCTTGATCCTTGAGGTTGTGACATGGCTTGGCTTTGAGTTTGAGATGGTCCTTGTCATGGTTTGATACATTACCTTGTCCTTGTGGTCGTGACATGTTTCATGGGTAGTTGAATCCTAACCCTAGTTGATGAAGAGGTTGAGACACTTTGGTTGTGATGAGGTCGCAACACCTTGGCTGTGTTGAGGTTGCAACAAGTTCTTTGAGGTCGATACACCTTGTCTGTGTTGAGGCCATGACGCCTTGGTTCTTGGTGGTCGAGACACCTCGATGGTCGCGACCCATGTATGATGGGTGATCATGACACTTGGAGAGTGGGTGGTTGACACATGTACTTGAACACCCAATGAACTTGAATGAGTAATGAATGAATCATGTATGGTGTTGTTTGGTTGGATGCCTAATCAACCTGAATCATGATCCTTAACCTTAAATGTGCTCTAAGACTGTGGGGGTAACACTATTAGGGTTTAGTGTTATAATTATGTCGTAGACCCTAATCGGCTAAGTATGGAACCCTAACCCTAAACCTAGGGATAATTGATGTGTTTGCTTCTTTCACTTGGAATGGCTATAATGTTATGATGATTTCTCTGTTCTTCTTATGAACCTCTATCCATATAGATGATATGTGTCTAAATATGATGGCTAGTACATGCTATGGTGAGTGTGATAAGTAACAGGTTGAATGAACCTTGATGAGGCACGATGAGACACATGTGATATAGGTGTGATGTGACTAGGGTCCTATGACCTAGGAGAGGCTTATGCCTAGTTTGAGGTGACTACCCTCTAGTGATATGATTGAGGGATTGATATCCCATAGTGGCATGACCTTGGTGATAGCCTTATGTGGCTGTGTGAGAGTGATGATGGCCTTGTGAATGATAGTGTATAGTGTTATGTAATGATGTGACAAGTTCACACCAGATACATATTATATCTTATGAGGTTGTACTATATCCTTATTTTTGTAGAGTTTGTTATGGATTTATACATTGCAACTTGATTGATGCTAAAAGATATATAATTGGCTTAATTCATCAAGGGAAACCTAATCATGTAGGTTCCATGTACCATAGATCCATTCCAATGTCAGTCTTAGTGCTAGATGGTGAAATGAGTTCTCCCGCAGTGGAAGCTTGGAGTCATATACTATTGAGTATATGCATTCACAGGATTGTCTACGAGACATACCTAGGTAGGAGTGCAGCTACGGGTCATAGCTCAGTGATGTGACTCAGGTTTAGTGCAAGGTGATCGAGCCTAGATGCAGGGATGACCCGAGGGTGCTAGAGCTTCCTGTATAGAAGCGATTTTGAAAAAACTCAGAGGCAGTTGATGTTGGTAGGTAGTCAGTGTGACAGTAGCGAGTAGAGTGTGTCAAACCTTTCTCTAAAGTACTACATGTCATGCTAAAGTTGTTCATCATGTACCCAATAAGAACTGAAGTCGTGTTGAATCCTCTGGATGTAACATCCCAATTTTCTAAAACATATAATTCATTGAGCGGAAGCATAATCTTATCGAGAATGTCACAAACATGGTAATCTTTGCATAAAATAAAGTTTGAAAAAAACAACATATAATATATTGTGCAATTTATCACATCTCAAACTCATAACATAAAACTCACACTTTGAACTAACACATCTCATAAGCATAAAGGAAAAATTAATCTAATGATAGTTGGCACCCCACCAGGTTTGGCTCATAAGTCCTTGATCTCATTTTTTTGGTCCTTAGATAGCTCTATCCTTGACATTGCTCCTTCCCTATGGGCATTGTGCCTCCATCAATGCATAAAACAATTTGCATGTCGAATTGAACATATTATAAAAGTGAAATAACATATACTTTGAAAAGAAAATATTTAACATTATAAAAAAAAACTTTACATTTTGTCATCATCTTTTATCTGACACATATAAGAATCCTCAAATTTTTCACCAAAGTTCCTCTTCTCTTTGCACTGAAGTGCTCTGTATGCTAGGAAAGCCCATGATTTGTACCAAAGTACATTGTATGCTAGGAAAGTCCATGATGAGGATATTATATAATTCTCATTCATTATCTTTAATCTACTCTTGAATACTCTTTACTCTTGCTCTTAAATAGGAATATGATGAGATATGATAATTCTTAATGATAAATAGTGAAAATAGTTTCAATTATTCAGTAACTTTTCACTTTAATCAATAAAACTATAGCAAGAATAATACATTCACATTATAATATGTACATTGTACACGATAGCATATAAACATCCAATAACTATGTTCAAAGTGCATGTAACATTTATAGAGATTGGAGCAATTCATATTTGATTTATTAATGTTCAGAAAACCCTAGTTACCCTGATGCAAGAATTAGCCTTCTTTAATGATTAATAATAAACTTGATATCTATTCATTAAGGGTTTGATGAAAATTCTAGATCAAAATAGGCTTTGAAACTATTTAGTTACTATTCCTTGTATCATTAACATTCCAACAAGTACTTATATGAATTTTTCTAACATCGAGTTATCTAGATATGAATTTTCAAAATTTTGACCAGTCAGAATCTCAGTAAAATCCATGTTTGTACATTTATCCATCAAGGTGTTGGGCCCTACTAAGGTGGACCACTCATCAACAGTCATGTGGTTCAGTTAAACCCAAGGGTAGACATGCTTGTGACCAGTAGATGTGCAGTGGAAACCCTAAAAAGCCCTTCAGACATAAATCAGGTGATTAAAACATCATGGGCACCAACAGGAAAACGTCATGCCAAATGCTCAATCAAGACGAACAATAGTAGAACTCAAAGGTAAAACCACAGAATCAAAACATGATAAAAACTCGTTGTTAGAAAAATATTAAATCACCAGTGAGTTCCTCAACTCCTTCCGAGTCTGGCAAGCCAAAACAACAAGTCTTGGGATGGTAAGGAACTCCCTAACCTCCCTTGCCCTCTTCATACAATGGATACCTTAGGTAGAGGTTGTGAGACTCTTGTGGAATCCAGGGGACTTTCCATCATGAATGTCTATGTGAGAAGAAATCGAAAGGCCAGAACAAACAAAGCATCAAGGCATCAATGCAAATCTGGTAGTAAGAAAAATTGGTCACACGATAGCCTAGATCACCGGAACTAATCTGGGGTCAAAACAACCAAAGAAAAAGGGTTGTCATCATACCATTGATTGAAGGACAACATCAAGTTCCTGAAGCTTCCTGGTGGTGATTTGAATCCTTGAAAAGACCATAGGATGAAAAATTGGAACTTCTCCTAATATTGCAAAGGCTAGGAGTCTCGCAATGCATCTTGGTCCTCAAGTCCAGGCAACGAGATCTAGGGAAGACAGTTGTGGGATAAAACATGGAACATGGAGAATTTGGAAGGTTGGTCGTGGGTTGTTTATGGGTTTGAATGTCCAGGTTTGCTAGAGTTTTCCATGGAGGTTGAATTCCACTGGAAGTGGGAGACCTCTTATCAACTAGGCAATATAGGGCATGAAACCGTATCAAACCAGGACTGGTATTGCTCATGAAGATGTTTAGATCATGTGGGAGTTATCTGATTTGAAGGACATTGAACGGAGAGGGAGATCAATGAGCGAGGTGAGGCAGGTTTTTTGCACACCTACTTTGACTCAAAAATCAGGTGGAGATGACGGCCTCCCAACACGCAGTAGAGTCTATGCCTTAGAAATTGACCCAAAAAAGGTTTATTGTTTGCATAACAGACATTTAACACTAGAGTATATGTTAGAGTAGTGTATATATAATATTTGATTAACCATTAACCAAACTATATGTTAACTCTTGTAATTGATTCAAAGGGTCAAGTAAAGTCCTAATGACTTCAAATTTGAACTATGTGTTGATTCAAGAGTATATATTCTACCTATATGATGAGATCTAGGTTTTTCACATCTTTTGATCACCAAATTAATATGGTTTATTATCTTAGTATTTATGCATTAAAATATGAAATAAAGTGAATTATCCTTTCTTTAGTGGATTAGTCGAGTTAAATTTCAAGATTTAGAGTGTCCACCTATACCAAGACTTACTGATTATCTTTTATGTATCTTTGAAGGCATTATCAAGAGTGATAAAGAGTTATTTTATCTCATTACTTTTCATATTAAACTGATGGTGAATTATTTAATGCAAAAAGGAATAAAATATACAATTTTCATAATGCAAATAGAATTTTATAAATTGCAATTATTTCCATTAAGTCCAATATTTAAGTTTTTTTATAAAACTCCCTTACGAATTTTAAGTTTTATTTGTGAACTTTTTTTTGAAAGGATACATTAGACTTCCTATTGGATGCTATTGAAGCAATGTATAGTTTCTATCTGATAGGTGTGGAAGTCCTTCTGCATACTTAAGAGCAACTAATACAGGTTGCCCATGTTAAAGAAATATAGTTGCTTCTTGGGTAAGGAGGCAGCTACTGATAGAAATGTTGAGCAGTCCCACTATGGGGCATTTCCTAATGAGGAATGTCACGCAAGGATGGGATATCTCCCTCTCTTCCTTTTATTTGTGTATTTCTATGGAGGGACTCTGGTTCCCCTCCTTGTAGTGGATTGGAAGAGCAACAATCCTCTGATCAGGTTCAATGTTTGACCGAGACCTATGACCTGATGGCCCCAGACCCACACCTCTCTCCCCACATCCTATCTAGTTGGACTTCCCTCAGACACAAACTTTTTGTTGGTCAAATCCTTACATATGATTTATGTCCCTCTTTTTTGTTTCAAATTAATTTCTTTCCCTCTCTATCAAAAAAATTCATAAAATTGCTCCAATCTTGTAAAAACCATATTTAATGTTTTATTTTCCCCAAAAATTATGAACAATTATTCTACATTGATTAGAAAATTGTGTAGATTCCCTTAGAAATACTGTCAAAATCTAATTCCAATACAACTTCTATTTTATCCTTAATATCATCTTTGTTGGTAATCTAAATTGAATAATGACTTCACTGTTGTGATTATGACTATGAAATCCTAGAGTTGGCCTTGATTGATACTTTGATGAATCTTAATAATGATGAATAAAGCATGGACTAATCTTGAGACCAAACCCTAATTTTGATGACTAATGAAGAATCTAGATCAACTCTTGATCTCACGTTGATGGTTAAATTGATGAAATTAATATGAAACTTGAATTTGGTTTCTAAAACCTAACTTTGTGGTATTTAACCATGAAATTGGTCAAATCTTATTATTTACACATTCAAATCTTGAAAAGTTTATAAGATAATCTTGTTGACATTATTATTGGATCTTGACATTGATACACTTAACAATGACAATTTTGACATTTGATGATCACTTGGGGTCTATCCTATATGAACTACATTGTAAATCATCTTCTTAATGGGATATGGAATAGTATGTGGAAATGGATAACAATATCACAAAATATTGTTGTTGGGATCAAGGATGAGAAATTTTCCTAAGGTCAATATAAGGATCTAAAAGTCCTAATTGATTGGTCCTTGTGACCTATATTGTTGAAAATCCATGTTTTATCATTATCTTGTTTAATCATGGTCCATTCAAATCTTTGAAATTGGACTATATCTCTACTCTTGAATCAAAGCAACTTTCCTCTTATTTGACATGACTAATGGTATTGATTATATCGATTGGTATGTATCCTTTTGTGTGCACTTTTGGCTATTATACTTATTTGATCTACTCAATTCCCTATTGATTAGCCTTTTGTAATATGTATATGTATATATATATATATATATATATATATATATATATATATATATAAAGCCTTATGTAATTTCTCTCTCTCTATATATATATATATATTTATATATACTATACATATATATGTTGATGAAAGTTGAGCGAAACATCTTCCATTGTCGTCGAGTATCATGCTTGATGTGGAAGTGGATATGATTTGTGAAACACCTAGATCGAGCTTCATGTGGAAGTGACTACTATCATTTGACACGTTGTATCACACTTAATATGGAAGTAACTATATCTTTGGGAAGTTGTCTTGTTTCCCTTTTACAAAAGATAATATTGAAAAAGTTAATGATAAAATTCTAAGGTTTTCTATGAATCTATTTTGTGTGAAAATATAGTGTTATTTTTTTTTCTATAAGTCCTTCTATGAATACTTTATCTTTTATTTATTGATTGTGTTGGTTTCACTGCCTGCATACTATCAAACTTGCAATGACCACATGTCCAGTTTTTTATTACTTTGGAACATATCAGTTGCCAAGATCTTGATTTCACACTCAATTATACTACTTTGGTGATCTATGATCAATTTCCACTCAACCATCTTCATGGGTTGGTGTCAATTAATAAAAAGGAAATTGTATTTTATTTATAGTGTATGTTGTGTGACCGATCCTAACTATTTAGTATTGGGGCTAACCTAGTTCTTAAAAGTTGGTGCAAATCTAGACACACAACCTTTGTATGATAATTATTTCAATTTTCAAATCTTGAATGAACCAAGAAACCCTATATTCCACAATGGTAAAACTTGAATGTCTGGAACTGAGAATTAGTGGTTTTGTCTAGTAATCACCTCCTATTTGTCTAGCTATAGTGGTTGAGATTCCCCTCTCTACCTAACACTGGTGAATCTAGAAATAGACCTAAATTTTCTCCTTAGAAACCCTAGATAGTCTTCTAGCACCTTATCTTTTCTTTAAGGATAACCTAAATCACCCACTAGATTGAAGTACGGTGACCAGTCATATTTTCTATCTCTCTGTACTAGTTAGTATTGACTTGATCTATACTCATTCAATTTTGGGTAGCATGGGAAATAGATAAAATGAGAAAAAGTGTAAAATATCGATTAATATGATGAACTAATATACTCTTGACTCAAATATATGATAAGAGGAATCATACTGTGAAATAATCTTGTGGGTGCCTATAAAACCTATAGCAGTGGTAAGGGAGTAGGACATTCTAGAGTTAAGGATGAGAAGGTTGAGAAGGAGAGAGATAAGAAGGACAAAGTAGCCAATAAGTACAAAGAGGTATAGAAGGACAAGGAAGTTGACAAAGACAAGGAAACTGAGAAGGATAAGGAAGTCCATAAGGACAAGGGAGTTGATAAAGGAAAACTAAAGCAAAGAGCTATAAATGAGGATGATGTTGAGGAACTAGATAAAGCTCCTAAAAGTGTAAAGTGAGAGGTATAGAACAAGGTACTCATGGACATGATCAACTTGGAAACACAAAGAACATTGTTAGCTCATGCGGATATCCATGTCAACAACCATATTAAAAAACCTACAATTATTGTTGATTTCATTAAATTGAACCTTGAAGCCTTCTTCGGTGAGGATAAATAAGATGTTTTTGGTAACAAATATGTGTGGTTAGTTTCCATGGAGAATACCTTAAGAGTTTGAGGTTCCCTGAAAACAATAAAGTAACTTTTGCCACTTACCAACTTGAGGGTGCAGTCAAGTTGTGGTGGAAGAACTATACCCAATTACAATAGATTATTCCCCTACATTAAGAATCCTTCAATCCCATCTATGCCTACATCTGAGTTGGAGGAGAAGAAGAATCAATTCATTATCCTTACCCAAGGTAACTACTCTATATCTGAGTACAGCTGATAGTTTTGTCTTTTGGAGTGCCTTGCCAAGAACTTGAATAATGAAGAGAAATTAGATAGTTTCGTGGAGGGACTCAATCTAGCTCAACAAGCCATTGTTTCAACTTCCAAATCTACCCCTTTCCAAGATGCCTTTGATCATGCTCTAAAATTGGTAACTCTAGGTGGAAAAGGGTGAAACCCAGGCATGTCTTACCTAGGACTAATAGATGTTGTGTTGGACAATCTAAATCCAGGAGAAAGTCCTCAAATGATAATAATGCACACATGAATAAGGGTCATACGAACTATAAAACAAGGATCAACACAAAGAAATGGTCACAAGCAGAGACACAGATGCTACAACTAGGGAGGTAAACATGGGGGAAAGTGTAGGTTTCCAAATCTAGTTTACCACTAATACAAGAAAGAAGGCCAACAAGGGTCATTTCCCCTAGCCACATACTTTGTTTCCCACCATGCTAACCTCTAAAAGGAGTAAGAAGGAAATCAAAATTTGATATAGAGTGTGCGATTTTTATTAATGCAACTATTGTATTTATGTACCAAACCCTTGTAACTTGGAATTACCATATGTTTGAAAGTTTGGGTTATGTTTGCTTTGTTTTATTAGACTCACTCCACATATATATGACTTTGATTAAATTACATATTTTGATTGAAAACTAATATCTTTTTTAATGACAAAATATGATCATATCAATTGTTAACTCGAATTGTCAATTATGTGACTAGTGTGTATGAACCTAATGATAAGATGTTGAGACTAATGATGTGAATATGAGACTCATGGAAGTTTTGATAATATTTGAACTTGGGAATATTATTACTTTGATGGATGGTAGGATGTGATTAGGTGCATTTTACTTATGGTTTCTTGATTACTCTTTTACCCCTCAATTATCTTGTTTTGTTTACACTTGATATTTTCCATGATGACCTGGTGAGGATCTCTAGAATAAAAATTCATGATTTGAATATGTAATGCATGGGCCCACTTCCCAAGTCTCTAGTAGAGTTTCAAGAATGACAACTAGTCCCACAACCCACTACTAGCCTTAATTGCATACTTCTTGCTCACTCATGCACAAGTCCAGATCACCTTCTTGACTGGTACCCTCATCCTAGTACTACTGTGGGTTGAGCATGCTTATTCAGGGAGTTCTTAGTGATGGTCTCCTTGAAAAGGAAGTGCATCTTGGTGATATAGGTAGTCATATCATTCCTTTTAAGATCATTTTATCTGATGCCTCAAATCCTGGGATGTTACAATCTATCTTGCTTAGACTCTTGATGTCCTCATCAAGGCTCAACTATATGGACTCATAACTTTCTCCATTTCCATGCGGATCCAAATGACCAATGTACACCCAGCTTCCAATCACAACTCCCAGTGGAAGGGTAATTTCATCAACTCGGACACCCCCTTCTAACATGCTTGGACACTACCAATGCAAGGGTGGATCCATCAACTTAGATAGCCCTTTACAACATGCCTGGACTGCACGACTCAAATATTGGCATGCCATTGGCCCATGTGGGGCCCTCCTACTAGAGGGGAATTAGCTCTGATTCCATTTGTAATACCTAAGCCCACTACCCAAGGCTCTATTTGATTTTCAGGAGTGAAAACTGTCCCCATGGACCACCATTAGCCTTAACTGCACACTTTGTCCTCACTCACACACAAGTTGGGATCAACTTGCCAACTGATCACCCATCCTAGTACTACTCTAGGATGAGTAACCTTAACTAAAGAGTTCTTAGGGATGGGATCCTTAAAACGGATATGCACCTTAGTGATGTGGATAATTTAATTATTCCTTTTGAGATCATTTTATCTTAGGCCTCAAATCCTAAGATCTTATAGAATCTATTTATATATGCAACTAATTTCATTTAACTCCAAATAAGCTCATGAATCAATTCACTAATTTTATGATCTATCTTTCTCTTTTTTACTTGTAACCTTTCCACATATTTTTCTTCTGTCTTACTAGACTATGGTCCAAATTTGAGACTAATCAGACCTTCATATGAATTGTTATGATTTTTCTAAAGTTTAATCCTATAAAACACTTTTTAGTTGACCATTTTCCTATTCGGCCTAGCCCATATAGCATGAACCAATCATCTCTACCTTAACTAGAGGTTCATCCATCCAGTCCAAGTGTTGTGATTGTTACATCCTTGAAATTTATAGATTTCAAAGTCTAAATCAAGCTATGATGTTAAGATACATAAGAAATAATGAATAGAATAATATGACCTTGGTTGATCAATTTAGAACACTAGACTCATGCTAAGTTTCAATTTAAGTAAATAATGTGCTTTTGAGCATATGTGTTCATATAAGGCTAATAAGGTGCAATGATTATCAGAGCCTTAAATTTGTAATTAGGAATGTAATAAACCTTATGAACCTTTACAAGGCCCAAGATGTGATTCATTGGCCTTAGGGACTCGTTCCTGTACAATTGAGCTAATCAGGGTTTACAAAAGAGTCCCTGCGATATGACATTAAATATCTCTTATCTCGTGACTATAAAAAAAATTAAACATTTTTCATCAAAAGACAATCCAGATATGAGGTAAAATGAGAAGTTCCAGAAGATTCTGAGTTATCCTATGGTCTAGGTGAGGAATTAATGAAGTATACAGTATATACTTGAGGGTCAAGTTTTGTAGATCAAAAGGACTCTCCCTAGCCTAACTCTTTGCAAAAGAATAGATAACAACTAGATGGGTGTTGCCTTAAAGTTTGGGATCAACAAGAGGTTCAGTTTGGCCTTGATAAATAAAAGAGGATTTTGGAGTTTTATTTAATAATAAGTGAAATTAAGAGATAATAAAGTCTTGGTGGACTCAGACTCTGGACCCGGGTTGGGATAGGGGGATGGGATCGTCTCCCCGACCCACATGACCCAGGGAATACATGGAATAGGATTGCATGCCTTCTCCAGACTCCCACTTCCCCTCTAATGAGTATCTCAGATAATGAACAGTTCCTTTTCCATTGGGAGGTTGAAACAGACTCAACCATCCCTTAAATTTCCATTATCTACACATGGTAGATAAAGCCCTAAAATCCTTGTTTTCCCAGTATTTCGGGGCAAGCTAGCTCTACTACTGCCATGTGCCCAGTGCTTATTTAAAACCCATAGAAAAGGTGATGAGACTGGAGGACCACAAGTCAGAAACCAATTGTAAGTGGTGACCATCTTCCAACCTCCTCTAGCTCTCCATCGCCACTAACAAGCACTGCACCTGTGAGATCTCAAGGATGAAGATTCTGGCCATCCCAGGCCAGGGCAAGGATGCCTGAAGGCTTGCAGGTCAATGGCAGAACTTCCCCAATCATCAGAGCAAGGAATTGTTAGGTAACTATCCACCTTTCTCTGGTTACCAGTATATTAGCTACATCATGTATTTCTGATCTTGAACCTGGTTCTCCAGCCCCTCTCCGCTTAAGCTAGAGAACCTCCCAAGTCTGAAGGACTCTGTCGGGCATGTATCCGATCTCGATTTCCTCCATCATGCCCTTATGGTGAGAGTCAACTCAGTGGTTGACCTCATCCATGGCTAGAGAAGCGAAGGTCTAAGCCATGAGGTGAAGGAGACAATTCTTGGGGAATTTACCCATGTGCCCTGACCCACGTGATCATCCCTGATCACTGTGAAAGGGCATTGAGGTCTTTTGCCTCAGGCTTGATTCCTTACTTGTGTGGATGGAGCATTGACATGGTGTTGGCCTATAGGACGGGCCGGTCCTGCATGGCTAGTTGTATAGATAGATTAATGTTGACATGTCTGTACATGATTGGTCGCAATAGTGTTATCTTGCAAATAATGTAGAAAATAACTTGTAGATCGGATGATAATGAACCTATATATGGATTTGATCAGAAAAATGCATAGAATTTGAATAAAATGTTTGACACATGATTCTTATTCTAATATCAAAAGAATACCTAAGGTAGGTTTTGATGTGACTAATTTAGAGGAAAACTTAGATTTAATTAATATGATGCTTAAATAAGTAGATCTGTTTATTGTGTGATGATACATGATCTTGTCATATCTAATGGGAAATCCTTGGTGATTCTAGATTGATAATCTTATGCATGTATATTTAGGGTTTTGAAACCAATGCAGATATCTTACTATGATCTTAATGCAATTAGAATGATCTAGGTATCACTAATAATCTAATATGCTCAAGATGATGATTAGGGTTTCTCCTAATATGCATAACTAGAGTTTGTAATCTTAGAAATCATGACATGATGGAATTAGGGTTTGTGACCCTTATCCCTAGTCCAAACATGACACAACCCTAAACCCTAGTTTAGGATTTAACTAGATCTCAGCAATATAATGTGAATACATGGTGACACATATGTAGCATGCATATTTCAGATAATGTTGATTGAATGATTGGTTGCTTGAATGTTTGTATGCACTCTTAAAATACATATTCTGCATGGATTCTACAATGGCATAAAGTACGTTGTTACACTTATGAATACATGTATGGATTTTCATGTTTTCTAAGGTTTCTCGAAGACATTGAACGAATGATAACTACTTGCTTGTTTATTTACTTCATGAAAATTATAAATCCCCTATGAGTATCATGAAAGGTAAATAATGATGTTTTGAACCCTAGGTTAGACTGATCAAAGGGTAATACACCTAAGTCCAAGGATGGATAGTGGTTACACCTGAGATAGTATACCAAGTGTGGATTAGAATATTAAAGCAAACACTAGTTCATATGTGTTGTTAAACAATTATTGAATATATGTATATGTGATTATTGGATGAACCCACGTACCGATATGGAAACATGTTGACTGTGTTTTTGTTTTTTGGTGTTTTAGGTACATGATATACTTGACTCATGGTCATGAATTTAAATATGGAAGATAATGAAGACACTAAAGTTAGTCAAGGAGGATTATATATATTGGTACTTCTTCTCATATGTATAAGTTACTTCTTCTAAAATATTCATGTAACTCTTTAGAGGAGCTCATTATGAAATGACGTAAATATTTTTTCATTAAGGGAAATTATCTACTCGCCTATATTATTTGTTGAATCTGATCCTGGAAATTTTGAGTAATGATCGTCGACTTTTAAGGTCCTTTGGACACTGAAAAGTGTGGGTCATTACATTTGGTATCAAAGCCCAGATTTAGCAATTAATACTTAATAATTTATAATTTCAAAGCATCTTTATAAATGTAAGGGAAAATTATTAAGGCATAATGTATCTTCTACATGTCTCATCTCAAATTTTGTCCACTTCTCATCTCTTTGCTTGATAAGCCTTAAAAAAATGCATTTCCCTCCTCATCTCAGGTTAGGGTTATGAGAAGTAGGATTAAGGCATCCTCTACCAACAACAAGTAAAGGTTATGTTAATTAGAGAAGTAAATTTTAAAAGATGTAACCTATAATGTAGGTCCCTCTAGTGAGGATAAACACTAGAAAGATATAAGTATGGGTAAGCCCATTCTTAGATGAAGGGCTTGGGTTGGGATAACCCATTAGGGTATGAAAACCCTAGCGAGTCAAGGGAGATCTAAAACCTTAAAATACTTGGTGTATTCCTGAACCCTAATCCTAGGTAATTGGATTAGTATGGGTTAAATAATTACCCTACCAACTAAACACTAAGTAGGGTTGAAGGAAAGTAAAAAACCCAAACAATTGGACTAATTCAATTTATATACTCTAGTTTCCCATGCATGATGCACATAAAGGGTGGGCTAATGCATGCATGATGTACATAAAGGGTTTTGAATATAAATAAAATGTTTAGGACTAGTGTACCAACCCAGAGTGGATCAACCCAAGAGTGGGAAAAGGACCTATGGGGGAGGCAAAACCTTAGACCTTGGGGTCAAGTTGTGTCTACAGAGCCAAACTTCCTCTTATGATCTAAGAAGGCACCCTAGGTTAGGACCTTCCCTTGAAAGGTAAGTTGAATAAACCAACTTAAATATTGAGGTAACCTTAACTGTCACCTAAAGGGTGGAGAATTAAGGATATAAAGATGAAGCACCTACATTATTTGAACCCAAGTATGCCATATATGAGGGATACAAGTGGTCAAACCCCGTATTGGGTGGACCAGTATGGCATCAAGCCCCAGAAAGGGAAGGTGGCCTAAGTTTATAGTGTGAATGACCAAGACCCATGCAGGGAAGGTCATGAAGTGGTCAAGCCCCAGGTTGGGAATATTGGTATGGAACCAAGCCCCAAGTAGGGAAGGTGGTCCAAGTCCATTGTGCAGATGTTTATGATCCAGCCCTAGATAGGGAAGGTCATAAAGAGGTCAAGCCCCAGGTAGGGAAGATCGACATGGCACCTATCCCAGATAGGGAAGGTGGCTTGAGCCCAATTCTAGGACTACTATGGATAATGTGTACTCAAGAGAGAGAGAGATGAAGGAAATTCAGGTCAAAAGAATTATAGAGGATAATGTGCTTAAAAGTTGTAAATATGTGACATCTCAAAGAAACACTTGGAAAGGGTAGAATCCTCAGTCAATCCTAAGGTCAAGTAGGGTGTATTAAAGGTACATAGGACTGATGGGGTTAGGAGTTGATTGTGCCCTGAATGCAGAAGACCATGTGGTCAGGAGGTAACAACTAGGTTTGCCCAAGGTCCATGACTCAAGAGATTAGCTACCTTTGTGATGATCATGTGGCCTAATGAGTGAATGTGAGAGGCACTCCCTAGATGCATAAGGATGAGATCACTCCAAAAGGTATTTGTACCCCTAGAGACCTCAAGGAAGTGGCTAATGCTCATAATACATATGATGCATATGTAAAATGATATTTGACTTTATGAATTACAAGAAAGTATGTTTAGAGTCACATTTAGTAAGGATTCAACTAAAAATGTGAAGTCGAAAGATAATGTGAGGATATACCATCTCTACTCATGGAATGGAATAAATTTTATGTTAGACCTCTAGTAAATTGCTTATTTCATCTTACTATGGGTGTTAGAGATTGGGTAGCCGCATGTGATATAGGAAATTGACATCTAAGAATGAATATCATAAGTTAAAATTTATGGCACCATCTAGGGTTTCGAGTATTACCTCACTCTTATATGAGGAGGGGTGCTTAATAGCTGGAACTTAGGTCAAAAGGTAATCACCAAGTGAGATCAAAACTACCAAGTGATAATGCGATGCAACGAATGAGGTTGTGGGTATATCCTAAAATTGAATTAGGGTTCCAACCTTAATGATATGATACAATTTTGTAACAATACTAGTTATTAAAGATGACCTAGCTAAACCATAAAAGAATGGTTTTTAGCCCTAAAATTTGAGGCAAACTTGAGGTATCATTCACCTTACCCTAATTTTTTTTGAATTTTGGGGATAAAATTCTTTTTAAGGAGGAGTGAATGTTAATCCTTGAAATTTATAGATTTCAAGTCTAAATAAAGCTATGATGTTAAGATACATCGGGAATAATGAATAGAATAATATGACCTTGGTTGATGAATTTAGAACCCAAGACTCATATTAAGTTTCACTTTAAGTAAATAATGTGCTTTTGAGGATATTTGTTCATATAAGGCTATTATAAGGTGCAATGATTATCTGATGCGCTGGTTATTTGTCAATTTTCACATGCTATTTTACATTGCTTTTTGTGCACTTACTATTCATTTTCATATTAATTTGTGCATGATTTATTAATATTAGCATGTGTTACTCAATTGCATCAAATAAGCATATTTTTAATGTTTTGAATGAATTATTATATTTCAAGTACTTATGTACATGTTTGTGTGATTTTAGGTACCAAAAGAGTGTCACAGACTCGGTACTACCAACATCAAAAGTGAGTACTACCAACTTTGCATCAGAGACATAGCAAATGTGACCTCCAGACTCAATACTACTGAGTCCAAAAGTCGGTATTACTGAGTCTGGCCGATCTAGAAGTCCAGAAAATCAACTTTAATCCAATGGTTGAGGATTTATTTTTCTCTAAGTAACTTCTATGACTTAAGGGGAGTTTGTCCAGACCTGAGGAATCACGTCCATTTCAAGACGATGACGACATAGGAGAGGAGAATGAGGAGGAGAACCGCACATTCAGGAGGTTTTGGGCACGTTCAGTGGGTAGAAATTACAGATTGTGGATCTGTTCATCGACATGGAACATCCTAATCATGTTTCTCTAAGGGGTTTCATTGATTTTATGTGTTCTCCACGTTTTTCCTTCTTTCTAGCATGTTTTTTTTCATGGAAACCATGAGGGGCTAATCCTCATGTTCTTTAGGACCTGGGAGTAGCCCAGTTGTACATTGTATATGGATCTTTTGCAATAGTATATTATTTTCTCCTTATTCTTGGGCATGTTGCTATGAAATCATATTGAATTGTCTATGTTGCACACCATAGGTGATTAATTATATCCTTAATAACTTCGGGAGGAGGATTAAGGATTGGAAATCCATAGTAACACATGTTTTATATCACCCTTTGGGAAAGGTGGCTTACGAACGTAAAGAGATTACCCAAAGATTATTCATAAAGCACCTAACTAATCAACCAATTACCATGAAAATGGGGTTGGCATTTGCATAGGTAGTGAACTACACTACATAAGTGGGTAGTTCTTGCTACATTCTCTTTGTCTGGGAGTGGGAAGAAAATATATTAATCTTAGATTAAAATTACAGTGTCAATCATGGTGAAACCATAGTCCTAGAGAATTTCTTATCATTGTGATCACAACCAATTAAATTATTTTTCTTTCTTGCAATTAGTTTAATAACTCTTAAAGAAAAGTTTTCTTCAGCTTATCTGGTTGAAAGGCAGTTAGTAGTAGTTTCTAGAATTATGTTTCTCCATGTTTGATATATAGGCCTCATTGGCCTATATTACTTTGATGTGTACGCTTGCATTTTACACATACAGTTTATTCGTGTCAAGTTTTTAGCACCATTACTGGGGAAACGACATATTCAAGCAATACAAGTGCTATAATTGGCCATTCTAGGCCACCTTCTTTATTTATTTATTTGTATTCTTTTCAAAGTTGAATTATAAATATTTTCTTAATTCAATCACTAGTATCTCATTCTCACATTGAATTTACAAATTTCAGGTACTAGTCCATGGTTCAAACATGAACCACTGATTCCACTCCCACAACAAATCCACAACCGGAAGGTATGGGTGACGCAGAAGAAGAACAAACCATCTGGGAAAAGATCAAGGTGTCATTCTCAATAGCTTAGCTTAGGCCAATCAAGAGACAAGAGATAAATGTGGGAAGCTACAAGATTGATCCTAGGCTGGTGGAGTTAGTAAAAAAACAAGCTTTCCATGGCCACAACACTGAAGACCAAATGACTCACATCAGCAATTTTATTGAAAGTTGTGACATGGTGAAGATAGACAAGGTTCCCACCACTATAATATACATGAAGTTGTTTCCATCATCCTTGGAAGACCATGCTAAGTCTTGGTTTTGTAACCTCAAGCGAGAGTCCATAGAGAGATGGGATCAGATGATAGATGCTTTCTTTGAGCATTATTTCCCTCCATAGAAGACAAATGAATTGACACAAAAGATTTACAACTTCAAGCAACAGGCTAAAGATTCATACTCAGAGGCTTGGGAGCACTTTCAGAATATGATGTGGAAGGTGCCTCACCATGGTATAGATTTATATGGCCAAGCAAAGACCTCATATTATGGCCTACATTAGGGTGATAGGACCACCCTAGACAGTGCAAGAGATGGGTTTTTCTTGAACAACAAGCCTTCTAGATGCCATGAGATCTTGAAGAACATGGCTAAGAACCAGTCATGGGGTGAAGAAATAGAATTCCCAACAACCATTAAAAGTTTTGAAGAATCTAAAGTCATCTCTACATTGAATGAGAAGCTTGACCTCATCGCCATGAAGTTGTGTCAGAAGGATGTAACATCATCTGGGGGTGAAGTAGAGAATTGTATGTATATACACTAACAGTATCGATAGGATAGGGGGCCTACCAAGATTGACAAAATTCAGAACATGTTAGGAAAGCTAGTGAGCCAAAATGAAGCACTTATGGGTCAGACACAGAAGGAGCTGCAAAACCAAGCTGCCCAGATCTGCAACATTGAATATCAAATTTCTCAGTTAGCAGTAGAAGTAGCTTCCTTGAAGGAGTCCATTAAGCAAGAAACACCTGGGAATGTAGTTGTATCCCATCAACATCACCAAGCATAATTAATCTCTATTGTCGAAGAGAGAGAACATCATACTGAGGAGGCACCCAAGAAACACACTCACGAGTCTGATTGGGTGTATGTACCTAAAGTCCCATTTCCTCGTAGTCTATTGGGATTACCAGGAGGATGCTGAACTCCATTGGATAGTGCACTTCAAGGTCCCATTCCTGTTAAACCATCGACTACAATTCCTGAGAGGGTACCTATTCAAAAAAAGCGGGTGAAGGTTTTACTACGCAGTGGAACAGTCACAGTCAATAAAGGGGCACCCATAATTTAGAAGGAACAACCACCAATAACACCACCCACAGAGGATGTGCCTATTTCTTCTCCAAGTGGTGGTGATAAAGCAATCTTAGGGGAGAAAGTTCATAAAGTGTCATATATTCCCCCATAGAAGCGAGTAGAGAAATCAGATGTTCCATACATGGATAGTCTGAAGCCAAGGAAAAATGAAGCACAGTTCAAAAAGTTCCTAGACATCTTCCGGAAGCTCCACATCAATTTTCCATTAGTGGAGGTGATAGAGAAAATTCCTACTTATGAGAGATTTTTTAAAGATATCATCAACAGAAAGTGGCAGATTAAAGACACAAATATTGTACATGTTGATGAGGTGATGAGTGCACTAATCAATGGGAAGCTTCCAAGGAAGAGGAAGGATCCAGGATGTTTCTACATCCCATGTACTATTAGTGGAAAACACTTCAAGTAGGCACTATGAGATTCGGGAGTGAGGTTTAATCTCATGCCTATTACCACCTTCTGAAAGTTAGAATTGAAGTAACCAACAAGAACATCCATGGAAATCAAGTTCGTAGATGGCTCTATTGTGAGGCTATACGGGATATGTGAGGATGTGTTGGTTAAAGTTGACAAGTTCATCTATTTGGTTGACTTTGTGGTGATAGATATGAAGGAAATGAAAGGGTTTAATATGTTGCTAGGGAGGTCGTTCCAAGATACGGCAGATGTGATCACTGCCATTGTTAGGGGCTATTTGACACTCGGGACAAATGATGATAGAGTGGAGTTCAGACTTCCGAATGAATCTTCACCACCATCTCAAGACAACCCGAGCTAAGGAGGATCATTCATGTCAAGCCTAGGGCATTAAACAAGGGCGCTTATGGGAGGCAACCCAAATTTATTTTTGTCATTTACTATTTGTTTAGGTGTTTATCTTAGTTAAATTTCATCTTATTTTGTTAGAATTTTATTTGATGTAAAGAAGGTACCTTGATGCTCTTGTTTGGAGTGTAGGTAGGGCAAAATTTGGTACTACCGAGTCCATACTCGGTACTACCGACTCCTTATCAGCTAAAATTCTGCACTCTCTATAGAAAGTCATACTATCAACTTTCAAAGATTATATTTCCAAATAATTTCCCAAAAAATTACATGAAACCTGAACCAAAGTTGGTACTACCGTGTTCAAAGTCGGTACTATCGATTTTTTCAGCAAAAAAGGTGACAAAAGCAACAAGAAGAAGTTGTCGGCACCACCGATACACATGTTGGTGTGCACCAATTTTTCAGAGCTCAAAGAAGGAGAGAGAATTCCATATCTTGATGCTAAAAAGACACAAATTAGTGGCACCAAAAAGAGGGATATATGCTTGCACAAATTGATCTAAAATGTCACCAATCATCCACCTCCACCACCTTTCAGAGCATCTGGTATACCCATTCCACCTCTAGGTTTGGATTTTTGACTATGAGGACATGGTCAAATTCAATCTTAGGGGAGATAGGTGTTGCAACGGTTTTTTTTTTCTAAATCAGATTTGATGTACATTACATTTACTTAGTTATATCATATTAGTAACATTAAAAAATTAACCACTAGAGAACATTTAAGTTATTCAAGTTATGTGCACCTATTTTATAATTAACATCTTTCAATAATGTACATTTTTTTACCTTAAACTGCATTAGTTGCAATTTGAACCTCTTGATTAATTATGTAACCATTTATCAGGTTGTACAGGTTTGCATTTGTGTGGTTGAACCTGGATCCACTTTAGAGGTTGCATTTGTCTATGACTTTGGATGATCTGTATACTATGTTCCTCCCCTTTCCAGCACAACCATATTCCTCCAGACAACGACTTTATCTTCCCTTTTTACTCACTTTTATTTTTTCTTTTTGTAATTTGTAGGATCCATAATCTATCTAGTGTAAAGTGGAGTTTAAATTTTGTTTGTTCCTAACAATTATCATGTGTTCTTTCAAGTTTGCAATGGAAATTTAAAATCTTTTTATGGGCTTAGTTGTGAGTACTTGAGTAATCTCACTTAGAGGAAGTGAATGGGTTAGTCATCTTAAGGGCATTTGATATGAATGTACATCTTAATTATTCATGAAATGTGGATGAAGATGGGGTTTGATCTTAAATTGATCAAACAGTTAATGGAACCTTATATTGAAGTATAAGAAAGAAACCCTAAGGTTACCCTATACACATGTCATAAATTCATGAAAGGCTTTGTCTCTTAGTTATGTGATTCCACCCATCCTCCACTCCTTATTGACTCACTACCTTAAGATGAACAAGTACTCTGAATTGTTTTCTTCTTGTTACATCACATATCATAGTAGGTAGAATGATAGTTAATTTGCTTTTATTACATTTTTACAAAAATGAAAAAAATAGACCAAGTTGTGTACTTCAACAATTTATGTACACATCATTCTAGTTGCATAAAAAATTACATGTAGATTGCATGCATTTTTCATCGTTAATTTCTATATCAAGTGGGTATCATTTTCCTTTGAAATTTGAGTGTAGGGATACACATCCATAACCTCAGAAAAAAAAAGAATGATATGTAGTAAAGCCCAAGCATAACGTTCCACCACGCTAAAATAATGGGCCAAAAAAAGAGTTTGTTTATGTTTTAAAGTTAAGAGGGAGAAAGGATGCCCTCAACACTTCACAAAAATGAGGAAACATACACATGATGCATTCTTTTCTTCAAAATTGTATTCATCAAATTAGCAACATCTTTTGACTCATGCATCATTCAACCAAGAAAGTAGGCATTAGGACTCATGCATTTCTCATTCTTTTCACCATATAGGTTCATCGTGCTTTATTTTGCATAAATGATTTGGATGTACTTGTGATTCTTCAATTGCCACCCATTTCACACTATTCATTGCTCTTATTGGTAGGCCACTCAACTAATTTATTCTCCTCATTCATTTTTATATGGAGAGTTGCTTCCAATTAGTTGGTAGTTAGGAAAAGAGCAATCTAGAATAGTGAATTACATAATGCACCAAGTGAATGCCTGATTGATTATGATGTTAACTACTCACTTGATAGTGTTCATTGATCTAAGGGTGGACAACTTTTATGGAAATTTTTGGTCGCTACAAAGCAGTTGATTGTTCAATGATCAGTGAATGCCGGTTTGGGACCTCCAAGTGGGAGTAGTTGAGAAATGAAGTTCACATTTCTTGTCCTTTTGCTGACTAGTCTCAAATAGATCTGAGAGTGTGCTGCTCAAGGACGAGCAACATTTAAGCTTAGGGGTGTTTGATGCACTGGATATATGTCATTTTTCACAGGCTATTTTATATTGCTTTTTGTGCACTTACTATTCATTTTCATATTTATTTGTGCATGATTTATTAATATTAGCCTGTGTTACTCAATTGCATCAAATAAGAATAATTTTAATGTTTTTGAATGAATTATTATATTTCAAGTACTTTTGTACATTTTTGTGCGATTTTAGGTACCGCATGAGTCTCACAGACTTGGTACTACCAACTTCAAAAGTCGGTAATACAGACTTTGCATAGCAGATTCAGCCTCCAGACTCAGTACTACTGAGTCCAAAAGTCAGTACTACCAAGTCTGGCCGATCAGGCAGTCTGGAAAATCAAGTTTAATCCAACGGTTGAGGATTTATTTCGCCCTAAATCACTTCTATGACTTAAGGGGAGTTCGGCCAGACTTGAGGAATCATGTTCTATTCCATTGCAAGATGGCAATGGCATGGGAGAGGAGAATGAGGAGGAGAACCACATGTTCGGGAGGTTCTAGGCATGTTCGGTGGGAAGAAATTGCAGATTACGGATCTGTTCATCGATGTGGAGCATCCTAATCACATTTCTCCAGGGAGTTCATCAGTTTTATATGTTCTCCATATTTTTCCTTCTTCCTAGCATTTTTTTGTCCATGGAAACCATGAGGGGCTAATCCCTGTGTTCTTTATGACCTGGGAGTAGCCCAGTTGTACACGGTATATGGATCTTTTGCATTACTATATTGTTTTCTCCTTATTCTTTGGCAAGTTTCTATGAAATCATATTGAATTTTCTATGTTGTGCACCATAGGTGATTAATTAGATCCTTAATAACTTCGGAAGGAGGATTAGGGATTGGAAATATATAGTAACACACATTTTATATCACCCTTTGGGAAAGGTGGCTTATGAACGTGAAGAGATTACCCTGAGATTATTCATAAAGAACCTAACTAATCAACCAATTACCATGGAAATGGGATTGGCATTAGCATATGTAGTGAACTACACTATGGGAGTGGGTAGTTCTTGGTACATGCTCTTTGTCTAGGAGTGGGAGGAAAATATATTAATCTTAGATTAAAATTGCAGTGTCAATCGTGGTGAAACCATAGTCCTAGAGAATTTCTTCTCATTGTGATCACAACCCATTAAATTAGTTTTATTTCTTACAATTAGTTTAATAACTCTTAAAGCAAAGTTTTCTTCGGCTTAGCCGATTGAGAAGCAGTTAGTAGTAGTTTCTTGAATTACGTTTCCCCGTGTTCAATGTCTGGGCCTCTTTGGCATGTATTACTTCAACGCATACACTTGTGTTTTACACATATAGTTTAGTCGTGTCATTATCAGAGTCTTAAATTTGTAATTAGGAATGTAATAAGCTTATGGAACATTTGGAAGGCCCAAGATGTGATTCATGGGCAATTGGGCTAATTAGGGTTTACAAAAGAGTCCCTGAGATAAGAAATTTAATATCTCTTATCTCGTGACTATAATAAATATTAAAGATGTTTTTCGTCAAAAGATAATCAAGATATGAGGTAACAAGAGAAGTTCCAGAAGATCCTGAGTTATCATATGGTCTAGGTGAGGAATTAATGAATTATATAGTAAATACTTGAGAGTCAAGTTTTGTGGATCAGAAGGACTCTCCATAGACTAACTATTTGCAAAAGAATAGATAACAACTAGATGGGTGTTTTCTTAAAGTTTGGGATCAAGAGGAGATTTGGTTTGACCTAAAGAAATAACAGAGGATTTTGGAGTTTTGTTTAAGAATAAGTGAAATTAAGAGATAATAAAGTCTCGGTGGACTCGAACTCTGGATCCGGGTTGGGATAGGGGGATGGGAATGTCTCCCCTACCTGCGTGACCTAGGGAACATAGGGAATAGGAGTCCATGCCTTCTCCAGACTCTCGCTTCCCCTCTGATGAATATATCAGATAATTAACAGTTCCTTTGTCATCGGGAGTTTGAGATGAACTCAACCATCCCTTAAATTGCCATTATCTACACAGGGTAGATAAAGCCCCAAAATCCTCATTTTCCCAGTCTTTCAGGGAAAGTTGGCTCTACCGATGCCTTGTGCCCAATGCTTATTTAAAACTCATAGAAGAGGCGATGAGACTGGAGGATCACGAGTCAAAAACCAATTGTAGGTTGTGACCATCTTCTAACCACCTCTGGCCCGCCATTGCCACCGGCAAGCACTGCACCTGTGAGAGCTCTTGAGGATGAAGATTATGGTCATCCCAGATCATAGTAAGGATTCCCTGAAGGCTTGTAGGTCAATGGTGGAACTTCCCCAGTCGTCAGAGCAAGAAATTGTTAGGTAACTATATGTATTTCTCTAGTTACCAGTAGATTAGTGACAACCTATATTCCAGATCTTAAACTTGGTTCTCCTACCCCTCTCAGCTTAATCCAGAGAACCTCCCAAGTCTGGTGGACCCTGTCAGACATGAATCGGATCTCGGTTTCCTCCATCATGCCCTGATGGCAATTCAACTCAGCGGTTGACCTCAACCATGACTAGAGCAATGACGGTCTAAGCCACGGGGTGAATGAGACAATTCTCAAGGATTTTAACCATGTGCCCCAACCCGCATGATCATCCCTGATCATTGCGAAAGGGAAAAAACTTGACCATGATCTACGTCCCTCTTTTTGTTTTTAGGTAATTTCTTTACTCAATCTATCATAAATTCATAAAATTTCTCTAATTTTATAAAATTGTATTTAATTTTTACTTTGTCCAAAAATCACAAACATGTACTCTAGGTTTATTAGAAATAAGTGATAATTCCATCAAACATACTTTCAAAGGCTAATTCCAACTCTGTTTACACTAATATCTCTAATATCGCCTTTGTTGGTTATCTAAATTGGGTAATGACTTCACCATTGTTATTTTATACTCTAAAATGCTAGATTTGTCCTTGATTAATACTTTGAGACTATTAATCATGATGAAGAAAACTTGGACTAATATTGATACTAAACCCTTATCTTGATGACTAATGAAGAATCTAAATAAATCTTGATCTCAAGTTTATGGTTATATTGGTGAAAATAGTATGACACTCAATTGTGGCTTTCAATACCTAACTTTTTGATATTAACCTAAATATATTCAAATCATGTGACTACCATTCCTAAATCTTGAAAACCATATTGGGTAATCTTATGGGAACCATTATTTAATATTGACCTTTTGACTCTTAATAGTGACAGTTTTGACCCTTGATGATGATTTAGAGTTTTTCCTATATGTCCTACATTGGAAATAATCCTTTATATTTGATTCTGAATAGTATTTAAAAATGCAAATTAGCATCTCAAAATTGTGTTGTTGGGATTAGGGATGAGAAACTCACCTAAGCTTAATATCAGGATCTAAAAAGCCTAGTTGGTTGGTCTTGAGACCTATGTTATTGAAAACCCATGTCTAGCCATTATCTTATTTAATCAGGGTCCACTGAAATATTTGACTTTGAAATGATACTATATCTCTACTCTTGAATCAAAGGTGTGCTTTCCTCTTATTTGATATGACTAATGGCATTGAGTACATTGATTAATATGTATCCTTTTTGTGTGCACTTTTATCTATTTATTTGTCTAAGATACTATGTTCCCTATTGATTAGTCTTTTGTATTTATTATATATATTCTTATGAAACTTGAACGTAAGTAATGAAACATATTCCAATGTTGTTGATTATCACACTTCATGTAGAAGTGGCTATGATTTTTGAAACTATGAGATCACACTTCATGTTGAAGTGGAAACTATCATTTGACACATTGTGATGCACTTCATGTGGAAGTGGCTATATTTTTATCTTGATTTTACTTGATTAAAAATCATAATGGCAAGATTTGTGATAATTTGTCAAGTTTTTCTATGACACGATTTTTTTGTAAAATTAAAGTGTTTATTTTCTTTGTATAAGTCCTACCATACACAATTTATCTTTTTTATATTAACGATGTTAGTTTTTTTAAGTGTACAATTGCATATGTGATGAGCATGTGTCCCTTTTTTATGATTTTAGGTAGAATAGATAAATTTCCTACATTTTTTCTTCCGCACTTGATTGTATTACTTTGATGATACCATTACGAGTTTTCACTAAACCATATTCATGAGGGATCTTATTAATGTAAATAGGGTTGTATAGTTGTAAGTTTAGTTTTCTCATATATCCTTTCAAAAAATTTCTTTGGCCATGTTGTAAACCCTGAAGGTTTAGTCAACTGATGCATAGGGAATTTTGGGTATGTATGGATTGAGTAGTTATGTTTAAAATACAAAGTTTGCTTGCTAAATAATAATTTCTTGCAATATGTTGTTACAGATAACTGCATGATTATTGTTTACCCCACATACCGGCATATTCATTTATGCTGACTGACGTTTTGTTTGTCAGCGTTTTAGGTAAACATTTGAAAGGGACAAACAGTAAAGTGATACATTGTGAATATATGAATTAAAGTACAAGGAGGATTAGTTAGAATAAACTCTAGTTGTGGATAGAACTTTAGAAATCCAAGATTTTAGAAAGGTATGCAATTTTTAATTATTATATATCTTGTATGATCGATCTTGAAAACTTAGGATGGGATTGAACTGCTTTCTGATGAATGTATATTCATCATGAAATTCAATTACCATCTAAAGTCAAATTTGATTCAATGCTTTTAATTTCACTTACTAAAATAACAAAATGTGAAAAATTACTTAATTGTTCCAATTATCATGATTTTAATGGAATTTACGTTGATTTGATGCAGGTCTTGATGAAGTGTAAAGAGGCGAGATCACCTCTTTACTAAAATTTAAAGGAAATTCAAACATTCAAAATTTTAACAAAAATTTAGACTTTGAGGATGATTGCATAATATTCCAAATAAATAAGCATGATTCCAGATACATAATAAAATGTCAATAGCAGCGGAAAGAAAGAAATAATAAGCCTTCTAATGGCTTTGTTGTTTATTACATCATTGCTTTCTAAAAGAAAAGATAAGATAGATAAGAGGATCTAGCTATAGCAACCTAGCCATCCTTCTTCAAGCTAACGATCTCAGCAGAGGAATCTTTCTTCAAGCCCTTCTTTCACCTTGCTCAGCACCAACACCTGGGTGGTTGGGAAGACACCCAGCAAGAGGGAAAACAAAGAAAAGTATGTGTTACACTAATAATCTATCAATGGCAAAGAAAGTTGTAACAAGAAAATTAGGCTAGATATTTGGTGTAAAAAGTGATATCAAAGAGTATGAGGTTTTTATAAGGAAACTTGCCATTAACAAAATAATTAAAGGTTTTAGCATGTCATTTAATATGTCTATCTAACTAAGTAGGGTTGAGGCACCTACCGGACCTCTAACCTTAGGTGAGGGAAGAATTAAAAATATTTTTGAATCACCTACAATTTTTAATGGGGAGAATAATAAACATTCCCCTAGGGCGATTTTATACATGCCCTCTATGGGTGGTTGTACATAAGTACCACTACTTAAAGATTAAATAGAACATTTAATTTCATGCTAACAAGAGATTTTTGGCAAGAATAAGCAAAAGAATATATAACATGGCAGTGGGTATGAATACCCAAACATGAGAATAATATATCTACATTTGAGGCAAATAAGCAATTTAGGTTTCAAGATTAAAGGCTTTGGATCAAGTTAAACCTCATAAAGAAAAATAGGTAATGGATTAAGGATTTCCCAACTGATAGGTAGATGCATAAACAAAACACATACTAAACACATACCTTAGCCTCAGGTGTCCTATATTTCCCTTTTTCAACTCTTCACATGAATTATAAACCCAAAATACCTAATACATCATTATATTCATAAATTAGAATTACATGCATTCATTTAAAAGGTTGAAAACCCTAATTCACTAACGTTTCGCACAAACTCTCGATTCAGACTTCAAAAACCTCATAACCATCTTAGTTAGGTTTTCCTGATCAAAATAACATATAATATTGTATATTTTGGAAATATAGGTTCTTAGGGTTAATTTTAGTGATTTTAAGATAATTAAATCGATTTTAAAAACACATTTTCGCAAAACTCAAAACCAGAATTCAAAAATATTTTTATTGAATAGATCTCGTTTTCCTGATTTCAAAACACTATTTGTTTGTAATTTTTGACCAACAGATTAATTTTTAAAAATTAATTAGTCTCAACCAATCACAGCTTGTCACGTAGGCAAGGCTGGATGGCCGAGCGGCGGCGAGTGCTCGGTAACGGCGACCCGCGACCCGCGGTCGCTCGCTACCAGCCGCGCGGTGCGGACCAAACCAGGGGCGAAAAGACGGCGTTGCCCCGAGCGAAAGGAAAGGGAGAAAGAAATAGGTGGGGGAAAAACGGTAAAAAACCACGCGTCATCTTCCTCCTCTCGCCCGATCGACGCGAGCAGGTGCTTGGCCCCAATTTTGGGCAAATCCGCGATACTCGACCAAAACTCGCGTTCAGGTACTCGAATTAAAGAAGAGAACACGACGAATTCAGGGGTACCTTCAATTCGAACCGAGGTCGACGGAGGAGAGAAAGAGAGGCGCCGCAAGCTTGGGATCTTCGGCGGCTTGTTGGGTGTCGAATCGTCCACGAAAATCCAAATTGAAGACACGATCAGGTTGCTAAGGTGATGGCGGTCGCTGGGGTTGCGATATATATAGGCAACATGCCCTAGGTTAGGGTTTAGCTCGGGGCAAGGAGAGACGTCCGACGGCCGATTTAGGCGTTTCACAAATACGCGTCAAAGCCCGCAAATTTTGGGATAATCCTGTGCGCAATCACGCAAGGAATCCAACAAAATAAAATTTAATGAAAATCGTTGGGTGGATCTCAAGATATTGTGATTTAAAAAAAATGAGAAATCAAGCATGTTGCCTAATCCGACTAAAGGTAGAAGACGACCGCGTGTCGTTGGATCGGTGGACGTGGGTCCATAAAGAGCCTGGACCGTCCGATCTCACGTAAGAGACAAGGAAAATCAAATTTCCAAAAAAAATCGATTAAACTCATTTAAATCTTTAATGTTTTTCTCTCTCTTTATTTGGAGGCTCAAACGTTGCCCAAAATTTATGAAATTTTATATCCTGACTTATTTCGACGCGTAGAATCCAATTATGGACTTAGGTTTGCATTTTGAGAAAGTTTGATAGGTGAAATAATTAATATATCATTTTCTCTTTCCTCCTTCAAAAGAGGTGATAACATTATCTAAAATTAGTGTAACTTTACCCATAAGTCTCCTTAAAGGTTGGGAATAAGTTTTTGCAATTATATTTACAAGTTGAGATTATCTTTATTTTTATTAAATAAATAGAACATTCTACACACCTTCTCTCTCCTATTTTACTCATTATTCATATATTATCCAAATTAGTTGCAAATTTGCACAGAGGCTTATTTTTATGTTTAGAATACGAACTCAAAGTTAGTTTCCTGTTTTGAGAGCATTAAGTATTTTATTTCTCTTTATTGGCATATTTCCTATATTCTTTTGATAATGTTATTAATATTTATATTTATGTCCCATTTTAAATGATACTTGGCCCTTAAGTTATTTTTTTGCTTAAGGAAACGAATTTAACTATCAAATTATCATGATGGTTTCAGATTATAATATTTGTTGCAAAAATCTTTGTAATTATCTTCTTTACCCATAAATTCTCATATTACCATTAATTATTACATTTATCTTCTTCCTTTTATAAAATTCGGATTTTCTTCTTATCTCCCATATTCTAGGAAACACTAGAAGGTTCTAGGACGAATTATTTTATCCCTTTTTATTTCTTAAGGTGAAATTGCATTTTAGACCCATTATCTAATTCTAACTGAGGCATTTGTGCATGCAACCTTGAAATAAGAATATATGGGAAACATTTATCCAATAACCATCTTAATTTCTTTTAAATCAAAACCAAGGACAGATGGAACGAAAATGAAGGACAAAACTTATAGAAAAGAGTACAAAGAGGTACATAGGAGATTTCAGTATGTTACAGCACTCCACCCCTTAAAAAGGATTTCGTCCCCGAAATCTCATACAAAGAGGGAAGGGTGAGTACGTAACATCTCATCTCTCAACTCCCAAGTGGTTTCTTCTATACCATGGTATCTCCACAAAACCTTCACTAACTCTATCTCCTTACTCTTCAGCTGCTTTACTCAGGTGTCAAGGATCTTCATAGGTAGTTCTTCATAAGTCAGATTCTCATTAATCTCCACAGGTTCGATGGTGAGTACATGAGACGGATCCCTAACGTATTTCCTCAACACAGAAACATGGAACACATTATGAATCTTATCATAAGCAAGAGGCAAAGCTAGACGATAAGCACAATCCCCCACTTTATCTAAGATTTCAAATGGTCCAACATAGCGAGGACTCAACTTGCCTTTTACTTTAGGTCTTGCAATAGAACGTATAGGCTTGATCTTTAGAAAAGCATAGTCTCCCACTAAGAAGCTTACATCAGACCTCTTTTTATCAGCATACATCTTTTGTCTGTCTTGAGCAACTTTCATCCGTTTCTTTATCAACTGTACCTTCTCAAGCATCATTTGCATGTCATCAGTCTTCACTAGGGAACGTTCACCAACATCATCCCAGTGCAAAGGTGAACGACAAGGTCTACCATAGAGAGCTTCAAAAGGTGGCATACCAATACTGGCTTGGTAGCTATTGTTGTAAGCGAACTCTGCTAATTGTAGATATCGATCCCAGGCACCACCCCAATCCATCACACAAGCACGTAGCAAGTCCTCCAGAATCTGAACTATTCTCTCAGACTGACCATCAGTTTGCGAGTGGTAAGAAGTGCTGAAACGCAGATCAGTACCCATCTCTTCCTGAATCTAACCCCATAAGCGAGAAGTGAATTTCGGGTCTCGATCAGAAACTATCACAGCAGGGACACCATGCAGACGAACTATCCACTCCACATACAACTGAGCCATCCTTCTTCAAGCTAACGATCTCAGCAGAGGAATCTTTCTTCAAGCCCTTCTTTCACCTTGCTCAGCACCAACACCTGGGTGGTTGGGAAGACACCCAGCAAGAGGGAAAATAAAGAAAAGTATGTGTTACACTAATAATCTATCAATGGAAAAGAAAGTTGTAACAAGCAAATTAGGCTAGATATTTGGTGTAAAAAGAGATATCAAAGAGTATGAGGTTTTATAAGGAAACTTGCCATTAACAAAATAATTAAAGATTTTAGCATGTCATTTAATATGTCTATCTAACTAAGTAGGGTTGAGGCACCTACCGGACCTCTAACCTTAGGTGAGGGAAGAATTAAAAACATTTCCGAATCACCTACAATTTTTAATGGGGAGAATAATAAACATTCCCCTAGGGCAATTTTATACATGCCTTCTATGGGTGGTTGTACATAAGTACCACTACTTAAAGATTAAATAGAACATTTAATTTCATGCTAACAAGAGATTTATGGCAAGAATAAGCAAAAGAATATATAACATGGCAGTGGGGTATGAATACCCAAACATGAGAATAATATATCTACATTTGAGGCAAATAAGCAATTTAGGTTTCAAGATTAAAGGCTTTGGATCAAGTTAAACCTCATAAAGAAAAATAGGTAATGGATTAAGGATTTCCCAACTGATAGGTAGATGTACAAACAAAACACATACTAAACACATACCTTAGCCTCAGGTGTCCTAGATTTCCCTTTTTCAACTCTTCACACGAATTATAAACCCAAAATACCTAATACATCATTATATTCATAAATTAGAATTACATGCATTCATTTAAAAGGTTGAAAACCCTAATTCACTAACTTTTCGCACAAACTCTCGATTCAGACTTCAAAAACCTCATAACCATCTTAGTTAGGTTTTCCTGATCAAAATAACATATAATATTGTATATTTTGGAAATATAGGTTCTTAGGGTTAATTTTAGTGATTTTAAGATAATTAAATCGATTTTATAAACACATTTTCGCAAAACTCAAAACCAGAATTCAAAAATATTTTTATTGAATAGATCTCGTTTTCCTGATTTCAAAACACTATTTGTTTGTAATTTTTGACCAACAGATTAATTTTTAAAAATTAATTAGCCTCGACCAATCACAGCCTGCCACGTAGGCAAGGCTGGATGGCCGAGCGGCGGCGAGCGCTCGGCAGCGGGGACCCGCGACCCGCGGTCGCTCGCTACCAGCCGCGCGGTGCGGACCAAACCAGGGGCGAAAAGACGGCGTTGCCCCGAGCGAAAGTAAAGGGAGAAAGAAATAGGTGGGGGAAAAATGGTAAAAAACCACGCGTCATCTTCCACCTCTCGCCCGATCGACGCGAGCAGGTGCTTGGCCCTAATTTTGGGCAAATCCGCGATACTCGACCAAAACTCGCGTTCAGGTACTCGAATTAATGAAGAGAACACGACGAATTCAGGGGTACCTTCAATTCGAACCGAGGTCGACGGAGGAGAGAAAGAGAGGCGCCGCAAGCTTGGGATCTTCAGCGGCTTGTTGGGTGTCGAATCGTCCATGAAAATCCAAATTGAAGACACGATCAGGTTGCTAAGGTGATGGCGGTCGGTGGGGTTGCGATATATATAGGCAACATGCCCTAGGTTAGGGTTTAGCTCGGGGCAAGGAGAGACGTCCGGCGGCCGATTTAGGCGTTTCACAAATACGCGTCAAAGCCCGCAAATTTTGGGATAATCCTGTGCGCAATCACGCAAGGAATCCAACAAAACAAAATTTAATGAAAATCGTTGGGTGGATCTCAAGATATTGTGATTTTAAAAAAACAAGAAATCAAGCGTGTTGCCTAATCCGACTAAAGGTAGAAGACGACCGTGCGTCGTTGGATCGGTGGACGCGTGTTACGACCCCACCTCCCGGTAACCCCAAATTAAGGGAAACCGAGAGGTTGAGCCGTACCCATTAATCCCGGATCAAAGGTTCGACATATAACCATAAACAATTATTAAATTCTAACAGACTATACTGAAAATGGTAATAAAATTTTTTTGTACATACCTTTTGAAAACTTTGATCTCTATATTTCTATCCATGCCGATACTAATCTATCTAATCCTCCTTTGTACTTTAATTCTCATTTAGTATCACATGTGCCACTTTACTGTTTGTTCTTTTCATTGTACCTAAAATGCCGACAAACAAAACGTCGGTCAGCCGTAGCTGGTATGTGGGGGAAACCAATAATCATTCAATTGTCTATAACAATATATCACATTCAATTATCATTTAACAAACAAGTTTACGTTTTAAGTATAACTACGCGATCCATGTGTACCCTATCCCCTGCGCTGTCCCTGCAGTGGACCTGGATACTACCTCCCATGTGGTAGATTCCCATTTTACCCCTCATGACTTCACCTCATAGGTGAATCAATTTCTAGGGCTGAGTCACATGGCACTACCCGTAGGTAGCCCACTCCTTAACTCATGGTATGCTAAGAGTCTCATGGAACTACTCATGTGTAGCCCAGTTTCTAACTCATGATACCCTAGACCTTGCTCTAGGTTATCCTTAGCCTTTGCATAGCCACAGGGGTGGACTCGGATCTAGCTAGTTATACATGTATACTCATAGTGATAGCCATAGTCACTTTATAATTGCATGAAATAAATAGACATTCAACAGTTATTCATGCATTGAGGGAAACATCGATAAAATCTTCGGGAAACTATTCGGTATAGTCATAAGCGTAACCACATACCTGATTTGATGAGTCATGCATAATATTCAACATTTACTTCATGTATATGCAATCAAGCCAATCAACAGATCCAAGCAAGTAATTAAATCATCACATAATTCCTGAAAAGAATATGTACTCTATTTATTACACACTTCATCAAGAATCTACTTTTATGGACTTGGATCTCTTTTTAGGGTTTCTAATCCACATTAAGATTCCATTAATACTCATTAGGGTTTCTTAGATCAATTTCTTGAACTTTACCTCTTTTAGGTTAACAAACCCTAATAGTACTCTTTTCCATTTATATAAACCCTAATTGTTCAAACTATTCATTTAATAGTCTTTTATACCCAAAATTGACTTAGGATCATCATACCCTTAATTATTTACAGATTTGAATAATTAAAACATTTAAAAGTCATATTCACCTAATTTAGGGTTTTCAAGCTCATTAATGCACAAAACCCTAAACTAAGCCAATTATATAAAAAGATTATCTTTTTAGATCTTATTTTCCTTTTTATGAACAATAGGCTTAAATTATCCATTGATCAACATTAAAACCATCTATCATCAAATCTAAGAGTTTTTCATTAATTAAATCATTAAAATGATAGCTTTTATGCACTTTTCATATTACAAGCATATTTAGGCATATAATCTCTTAATTAACCTAATTACATGCAAAGATAATCATTTTTGATCTTAAAGTACCTTTTTGCATTTAACAGGTTAATATCAACTGTAATGATTCATTAAACCCTAATACACACTTTAATCATATCAAATTAGGGTTCCTTAATCTTTAACTAATCAAAGATGATAATCTACATTAATTTTCGAACTATGATCAGATTCAGGCTATGAGACTATTTTTATTGTATTCCTCTCGTTCTGAGGATCAATTTTCATATATTATATGTTTCCATTGGAGCTACCAATAATTAACTACAAAATAATAAGGAGAATACCTTTTCGGCCAATCGGTGGACGCCACGTCACCTCTCCCATGCAACGTATCTCAGGTCTGAAACATTTCGAAAAGACCAAACCACCCTCGGTTAAGTTGGCAGGCTCTTCATCCCGCGAAGGGCATAACGGTCCAACGACCTGATGGTCGTCTTCCTCCTCGCGACAACGCAGCCTGTCGCCCTAGCTGCGATCCTCAGAGCTTCTTCTCCTACCTTGGGACCTCCGCGGCCATTAAGGACTGATCCCCTGCCTCCGGCGTGCACTTGCGCAGCCAAGGCTGTCCTGGATCCGGTCCTAAGGGCCGGGAGCAAGCTCCCCAACCCGCGATTGCACAGCCCTATTGCAGCCGCGCTGCACGCATGCCGCAAGCCACCCCATGAAGTGGGATGCTCGAGAGCATCGTCTGGTCAGGTGCAGTTCTTCGAGGAGTGTCAGGCCTCCCTCCAGATGGCTCCGAACTTCTTTGTTGCTTCAGAGAAAGCGCCGTTTTGATTTTAGGGTTTAAGAACGGAAATATGGTAGAAGAAGGTGCGGGATTTCCTCTCCCTCTCTTGTACTCGAACTAGGGCCTTACCCCCTTTATATGGGGTGAGTATCTATGCCCTAGGACGACCACTTATGGTTAACTTTGTTCTATTCCCCATAGGAAACAAATTCCTTCATGGAAAAGAAAACTCCCTCTCTTTCCTTTATCTTTTTGCTATTCCTTCCTCTTAAAATATTAGAATTTTCGAAAGTTATTTCCTCTTTATTCCTTGTACTTGCCTTTTACTCTAAAAGCACGAAATCCTATTTTCATTTAATAGGAAGATACTTTCTTTTTATCAAACTCACAAATTCACTAATAATGTATCTCATTATCTTTTTATTTTGCAATTTGCTATTTTCTCTTTCCACTTTGCCATTATCTCGTTATGTTAGGTCCCTTGGACCTTAAGAAACATTCAAGGCATGGATTCCCACATTGGGGAACATTATTTGCCTTTATCTTCCTTTAAAAGTCAATTTCATATTTTATTTATTTCTTATTAAAATATCTCCTTTTTGAGTATTTCCCTTTATTTCTCTATTATTCTCCACATTGGCATCCCTTTTATCATTAGAAATCTCATGGATACAAAATTCCATAAAGGGAACTCAATTATTCATCTTTTCACTTAATTTCCACATTTTCTCATTGTTTACAATTTCTTTCTTAATAAAGAAATACCGAATTAATCTTTTCTTTTTCTAATTGATTTTCTTTGCAACTTTAGACTCCTTGGAGCCCAAGGAATCCAAGAGGCACGAAATCCTCTTTGGATTTGCCTTCTAGAGGTTTCCACATATTTCTTTTCTTATAAATTCAATTATTCATTCACTAATTGAATTAGCTTTGTTATTTCCTTGTTATTGGGCCCAATAGCCAATAAAGCCCACAAATCAAACAACAAGGCTATTTTAAACGAAATCCAATTATTCTCAACCAAATATATGGTTATTTGTTCAAACATCTTTAATATGAGAAATTACATTTCTCATCAATTGAACCCAAAAATTGGGGTTATAACATCCTTCCCCTCTTATAGAAATTTTGTCCTCAAAATTCAAACAAGCAAGCAAACAATTCAGGATAAGACTTTTCCAGGTCCATCATTGTCCCCTATGTGGCTTTGCCGTACCCATGGCATTTTCAAAGAACCTTTATTATCACATATTCTTTTCTCTGAGTCCTTTCACTCTGGCGTCTATAAACTGCACAGGTGACTCAGGTCATTTCAGCCTCCCTTGGGGCTCACTAGGTTCATTGCTCAGCACATGGTCGGGTACCTCACATAGTGCTCTAAATTGGGCACATGGGAAACATCTCTCATTACTCTATCCCGAGGGGTAGGGTCAACCTAACCTTTTCCACCCATCCATCTCTGATGGACCCATGTATCGGGGACTCAGCTCTCTTAGTTATAACTTAGAGGGGTCGGATTTTCATGTTACATTTTCTCTCACAGTGAACTGCATGTCAGTCTACTTTGCATCTGCTTACGACTCTTATCGTCTCTAGGCTCCTTTCAGCCATTGCATGATCAAAGTGACTTCATCTACACGCACTGTGGTCCCTTTTCTAACCATCATATGGTTCTTTCACCAACATCACCTTACTGAAGTGGTGACCGACACAACCTCCCTTACAGAGCTTCTTATAAAACCCGATATTGGCTATGGTGGTCATTGTCACATCTTTCATAGGACAAGAACTGTCTCTAGATATCACCCTGAATGAGCACATATGCCCTCATCAGACCCTTTAGTCTGGATCATACTAACCATAGTTAGGGGTGATAAACTATACTAACATAGAGTTCTTCATGTACCTACTTCCACTTTATGGAAGTGAACCTTTATTCAAACTCAGATTCTTTGAACTCGCTTCATGGTGTAGTTGAACCGTCTCTCTCATGGGTAGTTCAACTAGATCTGTCCCTTAACAGAACTCTTCCTTATCTAGGTAAGGCGACCTACCATAACCCACATTGTATCTCGACCTTCCTCGATCCAGGGATGACCTATCACAACATCCATAGCGTTGAGCTCTCATTCCCTCTCAAGGATTCTTTTATCCTCTATATCGATACACTGGGTTACCGAGGTTCGTCCTTTACCTCTTGGCTTGCATGTCCATACACCACATGCAACTTCATCTTAAGCATCCAAAGTTCTATTGTCATATTCCACGGTGTAAGATGATCTCCAACCATGACTCCCTATATGTCATGATTCTTTCAAGATCAGCTCCTCGAAACCCTAAACCACTCTAGTTGGGGTTTCATCACCTTCCCTTCCAAAGAAGTGCATTTGAGGTTCTACCATCATCCTTCCATCATATCGAGGATTAGAATGGCTAACCAACAACCCTTAACCTTTCAACATATCTTGTTACATCCGAGTGTTATCCGAACACCTCTCCTTTTCAAACTTCGGGTTAGCCAAACAACCTCGTCTAGCTTCTAGTCAAACAAGTCTTAACCAGAGCATACATTACCACCTCTCATCTTTAGGCATTAGGTAACATTACACTTCCATGTATTTCACTTATCATGTCACCTCAAACTATATGTTTATCTTCGTAAGAACACTCTTTGCTTCCATCATCATGGTGTTCAAACTCATTCTGGTATAACTTGTACGTTTCACATAGCTCATGATAAAAACATCCTCATAAGGGAACTACCTCATTCCTCTTAGGGTTTACAAACCATCCATGTATCATTCACTTTACCATGGTAAGATATCTTCTCTATCCACATTTCTCATGGCAACGCTCCAACTACATCATCTCTTATCCTTGGTGTATGACATGCATAATGTCCTATCTCTCACCCCCATAACAAGAGGAAATAAGCATTTGGCTGCAGTCCAAATACAGAGTTCTTCCTGTTCCAAGAGCAGAGATGGTACATCCCACCTTGCCAGTACACCTCTAAGTTGCAACGTGCCACATATGTCTCTTTAACACAAACATCATGATATCAAACTAGTCTTGAACCTACTGAGGTTTATATCCTTGGTCATCTCCTCTAGGTCTATAGGGTACCGACTCTTTTGGGGTCATCCCTCTTCCCTCATGCATCAAGAGAGTGCCCTACTCATCTGCCCTTTGGGTCCCATGAGTTCATGAAGGTGATCAATCTCCTAACCCATGGCCCTCAGACAATGATAGCTGTTACCTCCCGACCCTATGGTCATGTGCAACTGGGGAATTAGGCAACTCCTACTTTCATCGGTCTTATACCTACCTGACCCTAGGATAGACTTAGGATTATTCATCGTAGTACATGTTCACCTAGAATCTTACCCAAGTCTTTATCATCTCTCTTTCTGCATTCATGGGCTGACCTTCATCCTTTCATTGAGATCATGGCAACATGCCCACCTTGGTCAAGCCCTATACCGGATACCTCCATGGTAACACATCTGCATGCACTTAGAGATTGATATCTATGGGCCTACGGGTTCATACTCATATCATGTACTTTTCTCTTAACTTCTCAAGATCCTACGAGACCTCTTTAGGTTACCTTGAACCAACAAAACTGATATACACCCTTCCAAAGGGGTTCCTCTCCCAGGATGGGAGGAAAACTATCTCTAAAGTCACAAAAGCTCTTAGGTCCAGGGTTTACATCTACCCGAGCCTACTTAACCCTAGCAAGCCATTAAGGCACGAGCAGATCACTTATGTACCATGCTAGGTCATACTTATCCTTCTTTCCTCGATGTTGGATCAAGATCATACCTTTCTTTATTATCAACCTAGCTGTGAGGGGTTCATCAGAGATACCTTAAACTTAAGGGACTTCCCTTTTCCATTATTTATGAGGCGTACCATGCTCGAAACTATAGTAACTTAATTCTCATCATGAGCATTAGGTATACCACTTCCCCTTTTAGGCCTAGGATCCCTAGGTTTACTTTTAGGTGTCCAACTGCACGCTCTATTTCTGAACCATGAATCAAGCTGGCAAAAGGCATCTCGTGCACTTCCTATCATCCTTCTTCTCGATCAACACTTAGGGTTGGGTCCTCCTTAAGGACAACTAACAGGGTACAAGGCCTCATAGCTGGCTACCACACCTTTCTAGGTCTAAGGAACTCTTCTTCCTACCGTAGCCACATAGGCACCAGATGCTTCATCTTCTATCTCTCTAGGGTTTGGTCCCTCTAAAGGAAACCAAGATATCATCAACCTGCAGGGATCGATCATGAAGCAACCACTATCATCCGTAGTTCAGGGTTTTAGGCTTCCAACCTTCTTACTGGGTTTCCTGCTTTCTCTAGGGCTAACCCTACATTCAACCTCACCATTAGTGGTCCTCTCTTCATGAAGGTTCAACTTCAAAGGCATGCTCTACATGGGTGAAGCCTGGGTTCGATCTTATGGTTGCTAAAGATCATCCATAACCCTTTATGCTCCATCATGATTCCTTATCCAGGGTTTCATCCTACTGTCAGCACTATGACGTGCCCTAGGTGCCAACTATACCTTACTTGCACAAGCCCATAGAGTTTCTATGGTCCTTCACTAACACCATCATCTAAGGGACTATCCTTTACCCTAACATGCACGACCTTTCCCAGGGTTGGGTTGCCAAAGGTGCTAGGTCACCCATGGATCGTATGACATCCCAAAGGCATGTCCTTTCAAACACCTGGTCCAACTCATCTCTCTCTCTAACTATCACTTAGGGTTAGGGTTAGCATCATCCTCAGAGGATGTCTCAGGTCTTTACTTGCAATGGAGATCTCTATCTCCAAGACTAACATATCCTCTTGACAAGGAGGTCTACTCTTAGGTCTAAATTGAGGACATGACAACTTATGTCATACGACCTAAGCATGTATCTATTCTTTAATTTGCGCTTAAACTATTAAGCTTATGTCCATGACATCTTATTTACATGCCTTTCATTAATTTGGTGGAGGATTCCTTAATCCTTATTAACCTTACCCATACCTCAAGAGGGTGAGGAGAAGAAAGGAAACCCTAATCCTTTATGTCCTTATCAGAATTTTGTGATGAGAAGGGATGAATAAGATGAGAAGTCCTAAAGGTATCTTATTTCGATTCATACCCTAAGACTTTGGCCAGGCGGTCACACGGGTCCGGGAGTCCTCGTATTCCGACTAGCGGTGCGGAGGAAAATCTTGCCAGCCCCCGGTCGTGATCCCTTTCTAGACACCTCCGTCTTTTGGATACTCCTCTAATAACTCCCTTGGGTTCTATGGAGTTTGTAAAATTTAATAATTATTAATGGTTAAATGAGGAACCCACGCTCTGATACCAAATGTTACGACCCCACCTCCCGGTAACCCCAAATTAAGGGAAACCGAGAGGTTGAGCCGTACCCATTAATCCCGGATCAAAGGTTCGACATATAACCATAAACAATTATTAAATTCTAACAGACTATACTGAAAATGGTAATAAAATTTTTCTGTACATACCTTTTGAAAACTTTGATCTCTATATTTCTATCCATGCCGATACTAATCTATCTAATCCTCCTTTGTACTTTAATTCTCATTTAGTATCACATGTGCCACTTTACTATTTGTTCTTTTCATTGTACCTAAAACGCCGACAAACAAAACGTCGGTCAGCCGTAGCTGGTATGTGGGGGAAACCAATAATCATTCAATTGTCTATAACAATATATCACATTCAATTATCATTTAACAAACAAGTTTACGTTTTAAGTATAACTACGCGATCCATGTGTACCCTATCCCCTGCGCTGTCCCTGCAGTGGACCTGGATACTACCTCCCATGTGGTAGATTCCCATTTTACCCCTCATGACTTCACCTCATAGGTGAATCAATTTCTAGGGCTGAGTCACATGGCACTACCCGTAGGTAGCCCACTCCTTAACTCATGGTATGCTAAGAGTCTCATGGAACTACTCATGTGTAGCCCAGTTTCTAACTCATGATACCCTAGACCTTGCTCTAGGTTATCCTTAGCCTTTGCATAGCCACAGGGGTGGACTCGGATCTAGCTAGTTATACATGTATACTCATAGTGATAGCCATAGTCACTTTATAATTGCATGAAATAAATAGACATTCAACAGTTATTCATGCATTGAGGGAAACATCGATAAAATCTTCGGGAAACTATTCGGTATAGTCATAAGCGTAACCACATACCTGATTTGACGAGTCATGCATAATATTCAACATTTACTTCATGTATATGCAATCAAGCCAATCAACAGATCCAAGCAAGTAATTAAATCATCACATAATTCCTGAAAAGAATATGTACTCTATTTATTACACACTTCATCAAGAATCTACTTTTATGGACTTGGATCTCTTTTTAGGGTTTCTAATCCACATTAAGATTCCATTAATACTCATTAGGGTTTCTTAGATCAATTTCTTGAACTTTACCTCTTTTAGGTTAACAAACCCTAATAGTACTCTTTTCCATTTATATAAACCCTAATTGTTCAAACTATTCATTTAATAGTCTTTTATACCCAAAATTGACTTAGGATCATCATACCCTTAATTATTTACAGATTTGAATAATTAAAACATTTAAAAGTCATATTCACCTAATTTAGGGTTTTCAAGCTCATTAATGCACAAAACCCTAAACTAAGCCAATTATATAAAAAGATTATCTTTTTAGATCTTATTTTCCTTTTTATGAACAATAGGCTTAAATTATCCATTGATCAACATTAAAACCATCTATCATAAAATCTAAGAGTTTTTCATTAATTAAATCATTAAAATGATAGCTTTTATGCACTTTTCATATTACAAGCATATTTAGGCATATAATCTCTTAATTAACCTAATTACATGCAAAGATAATCATTTTTGATCTTAAAGTACCTTTTTGCATTTAACAGGTTAATATCAACTGTAATGATTCATTAAACCCTATTACACACTTTAATCATATCAAATTAGGGTTCCTTAATCTTTAACTAATCAAAGATGATAATCTACATTAATTTTCGAACTATGATCAGATTCAGGCTATGAGACTATTTTTATTGTATTCCTCTCGTTCTGAGGATCAATTTTCATATATTATATGTTTCCATTGGAGCTACCAATAATTAACTACGAAATAATAAGGAGAATACCTTTTCGGCCAATCGGTGGACGCCACGTCACCTCTCCCATGCAACGTATCTCAGGTCTGAAACATTTCGAAAAGACCAAACCACCCTCGGTTAAGTTGGCAGGCTCTTCATCCCGCGAAGGGCATAACGGTCCAACGACCTGATGGTCGTCTTCCTCCTCGCGACAACGCAGCCTGTCGCCCTAGCTGCGATCCTCGGAGCTTCTTCTCCTACCTTGGGACCTCCGCGGCCATTAAGGACTGATCCCCTGCCTCCGGCGTGCACTTGCGCAGCCAAGGCTGTCCTGGATCCGGTCCTAAGGGCCGGGAGCAAGCTCCCCAACCCGCGATTGCGCAGCCCTATTGCAGCCGCGCTGCAGGCATGCCGCAAGCCACCCCATGAAGTGGGATGCTCGAGAGCATCGTCTGGTCAGGTGCAGTTCTTCGAGGAGTGTCAGGCCTCCCTCCAGATGGCTCCGAACTTCTTTGTTGCTTCAGAGAAAGCGCCGTTTTGATTTTAGGGTTTAAGAACGGAAATATGGTAGAAGAAGGTGCGGGATTTCCTCTCCCTCTCTTGTACTCGAACTAGGGCCTTACCCCCTTTATATGGGGTGAGTATCTATGCCCTAGGACGACCACTTATGGTTAACTTTGTTCTATTCCCCATAGGAAACAAATTCCTTCATGGAAAAGAAAACTCCCTCTCTTTCCTTTATCTTTTTGCTATTCCTTCCTCTTAAAATATTAGAATTTTCGAAAGTTATTTCCTCTTTATTCCTTGTACTTGCCTTTTACTCTAAAAGCACGAAATCCTATTTTCATTTAATAGGAAGATACTTTCTTTTTATCAAACTCACAAATTCACTAATAATGTATCTCATTATCTTTTTATTTTGCAATTTGCTATTTTCTCTTTCCACTTTGCCATTATCTCGTTATGTTAGGTCCCTTGGACCTTAAGAAACATTCAAGGCACGGATTCCCACATTGGGGAACATTATTTGCCTTTATCTTCCTTTAAAAGTCAATTTCATATTTTATTTATTTCTTATTAAAATATCTCCTTTTTGAGTATTTCCCTTTATTTCTCTATTATTCTCCACATTGGCATCCCTTTTATCATTAGAAATCTCATGGATACAAAATTCCATAAAGGGAACTCAATTATCCATCTTTTCACTTAATTTCCACATCTTCTCATTGTTTACAATTTCTTTCTTAATAAAGAAATACCGAATTAATCTTTTCTTTTTCTAATTGATTTTCTTTGCAACTTTAGACTCCTTGGAGCCCAAGGAATCCAAGAGGCACGAAATCCTCTTTGGATTTGCCTTCTAGAGGTTTCCACATATTTCTTTTCTTATAAATTCAATTATTCATTCACTAATTGAATTAGCTTTGTTATTTCCTTGTTATTGGGCCCAATAGCCAAAAAAAGCCCACAAATCAAACAACAAGGCTATTTTAAACGAAATCCAATTATTCTCAACCAAATATATGGTTATTTGTTCAAACATCTTTAATATGAGAAATTACATTTCTCATCAATTGAACCCAAAAATTGTGGTTATAACAACGCGGGTCCATAAAGAGCCTGGACCGTCCGATCTCGCGTAAGAGACAAGGAAAATCAAATTTCCAAAAAAAATCGATTAAACTCATTTAAATCTTTAATGTTTTTCTCTCTCTTTATTTGGAGGCTCAAACGTTGCCCAAAATTTATGAAATTTTATATCCTGACTTATTTCGACGCGTAGAATCCAATTATGGACTTAGGTTTGCATTTTGAGAAAGTTTGATAGGTGAAATAATTAATATATCATGTTCTCTTTCCTCCTTCAAAAGAGGTGATAACATTATCTAAAATTAGTGTAACTTTACCCATAAGTCTCCTTAAAGGTTGGGAATACGTTTTTGCAATTATCTTTACAAGTTGAGATTATCTTTATTTTTATTAAATAAATAGAACATTCTACACACCTTCTCTCTCCTATTTTACTCATTATTCATATATTATCCAAATTAGTTGCAAATTTGCACAGAGGCTTATTTTTATGTTTAGAATACGAATTCGAAGTTAGTTTCCTGTTTTGAGAGCATTAAGTATTTTATTTCTCTTTATTGGCATATTTCCTATATTCTTTTGATAATGTTATTAATATTTATATTTATGTCCCATTTTAAATGATACTTGGCCCTTAAGTTATTTTTTTGCTTAAGGAAACGAATTTAACTATCAAATTATCATGATGGTTTCAGATTATAATATTTGTTGCAAAAATCTTTGTAATTATCTTCTTTACCCATAAATTCTCATATTACCATTAATTATTACATTTATCTTCTTCCTTTTATAAAATTCGGATTTTCTTCTTATCTCCCATATTCTAGGAAACACTAGAAGGTTCTAGGATGAATTATTTTATCCCTTTTTATTTCTTAAGGTGAAATTGCATTTTAGACCCATTATCTAATTCTAACTGAGGCATTTGTGCATGCAACCTTGAAATAAGAATATATGGGAAACATTTATCCAATAACCATCTTAATTTCTTTTAAATCAAAACCAAGGACAGATGGAACGAAAATGAAGGACAAAACTTATAGAAAAGAGTACAAAGAGGTACATAGGAGATTTCAGTATGTTACATGAAGTCAAACAACCATTCGGTCTCACCATTCGGTTTAATCCATTCGGTCTCAAGACCGTTTGAGCCCATTCAGTCTCAAGACCGTTTGAGCCCATTCGGTCTCAAGACCATTTGAGCCCATTCGGTCTCAAGACCATTTGAGCTCATTCAGTCTCACGACCGATAGGCCAGCAGAGACCGATTGAAAGCATGACACAAACCATTTGGACGATTAATTCAAGACCATGAAGCACTGTCCTTGCACGACCATGGGACAATTGCCTCACCACGACCGTGGTGTCAGGCCACGTCCGTGGCGCACCACCATCAAAGCTCAAGTCTTCACCCACCACTCCAGTGCGGGGCATCACGACCGTGGCACAACAACCTCACCACGACCATGTTACCTCACCATGACCGTGGCGCGTCGTCTCCTACCTCTGCACCTCCGCTGAGTAGCACTCTTTTCTTCAATATATCATATCCCGGCGGCACCTTGCTCCTAGAACTCTGCCCTACCAAGCAGTAGCTCCGTTTCCATCACACCTACTGCTGCAGCAACCGCCGCACCTTCTACCTCTACCTCCGCCGTCCTAAGATCCACCTAGACCTACCCTTCGGTGATGCTTTTGTGTGCCTAACGTCTGTACAGGGGGCTCACAACCTTCGTTGGATTTCTATATCTTCAGATCCATAAGTAAGTGATCTGGTTGGTGACGAGACATATGATGCCTAAGGTGATGCTTACGTGAACCTAACTGTAAAGAAGTGAAACTACTCCTCTACTAGAAAGAAAAGATCACATCCCTTAAACCAAACACCACGTAATATTTTTTACAAAAGGGATGGAGATCAATTCATTCAACATGTATGTATCATTACACAATGAGTAGCATCGGAAAAGAAATATTCTCTAACAATTTACAAAGCTTGATACAACACTTCACCACATAAGGTGATCTAAAGGAAAACTAAACATAAAGCCAAAGACCAAGCTGAGGGTCATCTAACCACCTCTTCAAGATTCCCAAAGATCAGCTACAAGGTTGATGTTGAAGTTCACTCTCCTCAATCTATCCTGGGGTTAGAAGCATACCCTAGCAAAAGAGAAATAAAAGGAAACAATCAGCAAAAAGATGGTATGTGTATACTAAAAGAAACTTTGAGCAATTTAAGAAATAGGTACTACAAAAGTAAAATTCTTCCCATACAAGAGATAAGGACTACCCACATGGGCATAAAAGAATAAGATCATAACAAAAGAGATAAAAGAGGATACTTGCCATAAACAATAAAATTTGTGCAACAAAAGCACATAGATAGGTAGTAGGGCACACACCCCACAACCAGTCATCAAACCTGCATGCATGTGAGATAAACATAGTCCTAGAAAAATATAAAATACAAAGGCGGCCAAGGCTTCACATCCTTGAAAACCTGATAGAGAATGACTCACCGTCAAACTCCCAATATATATAAAAGTTGAGCCAAGGCTTCACATCCTTGAAAATCGGGTATGGGGCACCACCACCACCATCCCATAAACAAAAAGGGTACACACCCAAAAACCAAAGTAATTTACATTATTCTAGTGCTACTGATTCACATTGCATGTAAATATAGAGGCAAGTAAATAGTTTAGTCAGAAGATGAAACAAGGGTTGCCATCACACAATGGACAACACAAACATATAACATTCACATCGTAGTGGGCATATAATATCAAAAGTCCAACATGCACCAAGGCATAGGAAAATAGATTCAAGAGATTATCCATGATCATAAGATCAATAACAAAGCAAAGTAGTTCACATGAACCATGATATCAAAAGATTAGACATAAGTGTAGGTTAAAATCAAAAGAATGATAAGATAGGTGAATTGCTCAACGTGAAGTAATAGGGGATACAACATACCTCAAAATAAAAGTCCAACAGGTCCAAAGCACTTCTGGATCCAAAACTAGGTCACCAAAGAGCCTATTAAACACATATACCGATTTTATGTCAATTTCATATATATATATAAACCAAACCCTACCTTTTTATTTATGTGTGAATTAGGTTATGAAAACTACTCCATATTTTAGGTTATGTTATTATGAGTCTAAAACATATTTTATTATATTTTTTTGACTTATAGATTATTAGTTATGAATTATTCAAGTTTTATCCTATTTAATTAGATCCATAAAATCACCCTTTTAAATCATCAGATTCGGTCGACAAAACCCATACCATAAGAAAGCCCTTATTTTTCCGTTTCCAACGAATATTTTTCCAAAATTTTCTGATATGCCGATAATTAGTTATACATTTTTAATTACTGACCAATCAGATAATTACAAATAATGAATTCGCATCATAAGTGGATAACAGAAGAGGGGCCCGCGTGACTTGGCCCAAAGATAGGAAAATCGGAAAATCAATCAAAGTGAAATTCAATTAATTTATGTATATTCTCTTTCCTGATTTAGGGGTTCTAGAATAATCCAAATTAAACCAAAATTTGCACATATGTTAAATTAAGCATGTAGATTCCGAATATCCAATTAGTTTTGCCTTTTGTAAACCTTTAATGGGTTAAATAAATCAAATATCATTTTCTCTTTCTTTCTTCATTTATGGCTTTAGGATCATCCAAAATTTATGAAACTGGACACACGAGTCATAATTAATGTGTTGGATACGAATTTGCTTTTATTTCCAACTTTTGGTGTCATGAATTACATTTATTTATTAATTACACCTTTTAGGCATTTTCTCTCTCCTATAATTATCTATTAACCAAACATTATCCAAATTAGTTGCAAACTTGCCCAAAGGCTTATTTTTATGTTTAGATTACGAATTTGGAGTTAGTTTTCCAATTTGAGGGCATGAAATATTTTATATCACTTTATTGGCCTATTTCCTATTTTATTTAGATAAGGATATTAATATATACAATTATCTTCCAAATTAAATGATACTTGGTCCTTAAGTACCTTTTTGGTCAAGAAAACGAATTTTAGTGTCAAATTATCCTGATGGGTTTCCAATTATAAATTTTGGCACATTTTCTTCTAATTATCTTCTTTACCCATTAATTCCCATATTACCCTTAATTTTGCATTTATCTTCTCCTTTATATAAAATTCGGATTTTCTCCTATTTCTCCTATTTTAGGAAGTGCTAGAAAGTTCTAAGACGAAATATTTTATGATTTCTATTACATAGTGACAAATTATATTTCAACCCTATATTATATGAGGAGGTATTTATCCAACTAAGTTCTTTAATTTCTTATTACCATCTAAATGAGTTATTACATGTATTAGTTTATTCTTGTTTGGCTAAGACAAAAGGGAAAAACTACTAGGGTAGGATTCTAGTTCGAGTATGTTACATCACACCACCCCTTAAAGGGATTTCGTCCTCGAAATCAGAACATCCACAAGAAACTTATTCACCACCCCTTAAAAGGATTCATCTCATAAAATCAGACTTAACTTCAGTTATAGAAGTTTCAACCATACTTCTTACATCCATTACATAAGCAACATGCAAAAGGAAACATAACTTGTAAAGACTAATCTAAGGAACTATGGATTAACTTGCTCTTGCTCAGCATCATTAACTTCTTTGCCATCCAAGGCAAAAACCCTACCAGCTCTTCTTTCCACATGTCTTCCTCTATTATTGTTACCATTATTGTTGCCCTGATTTTGAGGAGGTGCTTGCTGCTGTTGTGCTAGAGCTTGACCATTACGACGCTTAGGGCAATCAGGCCGGATGTGTCCAGGTTCATTGCAAAAGTGACATACCAATGGGGTGTTATGACGAGGTTTGTCCTGAGAACACTTTCCTGGAGGATGGTGACCATTGCACTTAGCACACTTGTCTCTTCTCTGATCATCACCTGAGAACTTCCTTTTCTTATCGAACTCCCTATGCTGAAAACATGGGTAAGACTCCACAACCAAAGCTTTATCAACCATCTGCTGAAAGGTCAAGGGAAATTGTGGAATAAGAGCACGTCCCACATTGTAGTTGAGTCCTTGGAGGAAAAGGTCAGCCCTACGTTCCTCACCCAAACCAACTGCATAACGCTCCAACAACAGAAACCTTTGCACGTAAGCAGAAACAGATAAGGAGCCTTGCTTCAAACTGTAGAACTCTGCTTCTTTCTTCTTCAAAGCAGCAGTGCAGATGTACTTCCCACGGAAGAGAGTCAAAAACTCTGCCCAAGACATAGCTGAGATATCTCTAGTCCTTGCAATTCCATTCCACCAAACTCTTACAGGTCCATCCAAAACATATGAAGCAAACCTAACCTTTTGATGTGGAGGATAGGCCATACCATCAAAAGTCCTCTCCAAGGCTAGAACCCAATCATCTGCTTTTTCAACCATCTCTATCTCACCTTCACCCTTGAAGGAAGGTGGTTGCATCTTCATGAACTCCATGATTGTGAACTCCTTAGGCTTCACAGGTACAGACGGGTCTTTCATCTTCCCCACCATGGAAGACGCAAAGAGTTGTCGAAACATGGCCAACTCTTGCTCCGGAGTCATAGATCCTCCTGAGGTCTCCTGTCCAAACCTAGTGTTTTGAGGTGTCTCATAACCGTACTGGTTGTCAGCTGATGAGTTATCTCCCGCCATTAGGGTTTTGCCTGCACAAGGCAAGGTACTAGGTATCAGCATCCTAATATAAAGGTAAACATCCTAAGGGAGACGAGTTTGAAATAGTTAGATAACTGACTGCTAGTGGCTCTGATACCATGCTGTAAAGAAGTGAAACCACTCCTCTACTAGAAAGAAAAGATCACATCTCTTAAACCAAACACCACGTAAATTTTTTTACAAAAGGGATGGAGATCAATTCATTCAACATGTATGTATCATTACACAATGAGTAGCAGCGGAAAAGAAATATAATCTAACAATTTACAAAGCTTGATACAACACTTCACCACATAAGGTGATCTAAAGGAAAACTAAACATAATGCCAAAGACCAAGCTAAGGGAACCACCTCTTCAAGATTCCCAAAGATCAGCTACAAGGTTGATGTTGAAGTTCACTCTCCTCAATCTATCCTGGGGTTGGAAGCATACCCCATCAAAAGAGAAATAAAAGGAAACAATCAGCAAAAAGTTGGTATGTGTATACTAAAAGAAACTTTGAGCAATTTAAGAAATAGGGACTACAAAAGTAAAATGCTTCCCATACAAGAGATAAGGACTACCCACATGGGCATAAAAGAATAAGATCATAACAAAAGAGATAAAAGAGGATACTTGCCATAAACAATAAAATTTGTGCAACAAAAGCACATAGATAGGTAGTAGGGCACACACCCCACAACCAGTCATCAAACCTGCATGCATGTGAGATAAACATAGTCCTAGAAAAATATAAAATACAAAGGCGGCCAAGGCTTCACATCCTTGAAAACTTGATAGAGAATGACTCACCGTCAAACTCCCAATATATATAAAAGTTGAGCCAAGGCTTCACATCCTTGAAACTCAGGTATGGGGCACCACCACCACCATCCCATAAACAAAAAGGGTACACACCCAAAAACCAAAGTAATTTACATTATTCTAGTGCTACTGATTCACATTGCATGTAAATATAGAGGCAAGTAAATAGTTTAGTCATAAGATGAAACAAGGGTTGCCATCACACAATGGACAACACAAACATATAACATTCACATCATAGTGGGCATATAATATCAAAAGTCCAACATGCACCAAGGCATAGGAAAACAGATTCAAGAGATTATCCATGATCATAAGATCAATAACAAAGCAAAGTAGTTCACATGAACCATGATATCAAAAGATTAGACATAAGTGTAGGTTAAAGTCAAAAGAATGATAAGATAGGTGAATTGCTCAACATGAAGTAATAGGGGATACAACATACCTCAAAATAAAAGTCCAATAGGTCCAAAGCACTTATGGATCCAAAACTAGGTCACCAAAGAGCCTATTAAACACATATACCGATTTTATGTCAATTTCATATATATATATATATATAAACCAAACCCTACCTTTTTATTTATGTGTGAATTAGGTTATGAAAACTACTCCATATTTTAGGTTATGTTATTACGAGTCTAAAACATATTTTATTATATATTTTTTTTGACTTATAGATTATTAGTTATGAATTATTCAAGTTTTATCCTATTTAATTAGATCCATAAAATCACCCTTTTAAATCATCAGATTTGGTCGACAAAACCCATACCATAAGAAAGCCCTTATTTTTCCGTTTCCAACGAATATTTTTCCAAAATTTTCTGATAAGCCGATAATTAGTTATACATTTTTAATTACTGACCAATCAAATAATTACAAATAATGAATTCGTATCATAAGTGGATAACAAAAGAGGGGTCCGCGTCACTTGGCCCAAAGATAGGAAAATCGGAAAATCAATCAAAGTGAAATTCAATTAATTTATGTATATTCTCTTTCCTAATTTAGGGGTTCTAGAATAATCCAAATTAAACTAAAATTTGCACATATGTTAAATTAAACATGTAGATTCCGAATATCCAATTAGTTTTGCCTTTTGGAAACCTTTAATGGGTTAAATAAATAAAATATCATTTTCTCTTTCTTTCTTCATTTATGGCTTTAGGATCATCCAAAATTTATGAAACTGGACACACGAGTCATAATTAATGTGTTGGATACGAATTTGCTTTTATTTCCAACTTTTGGTGTCATGAATTACATTTATTTATTAATTACACCTTTTAGGCATTTTCTCTCTCCTATAATTATCTATTAACCAAACATTATCCAAATTAGTTGCAAACTTGCCCAAAGGCTTATTTGTATGTTTAGATTACGAATTTGGAGTTAGTTTTCCAATTTGAGGGCATTAAATATTTTATATCACTTTATTGGCCTATTTCCTATTTTATTTAGATAAGGATATTAATATATACAATTATCTTCCAAATTAAATGATACTTGGACCTTAAGTACCTTTTTGGTCAAGAAAACGAATTTTAGTGTCAAATTATCCTGATGGGTTTCCAATTATAAATTTTGGCACATTTTCTTCTAATTATCTTCTTTACCCATTAATTCCCATATTACCCTTAATTTTGCATTTATCTTCTCCTTTATATAAAATTCGGATTTTCTCCTATTTCTCCTATTTTAGGAAGTGCTAGAAAGTTCTAAGACGAAATATTTTATGATTTCTATTACTTAGTGACAAATTATATTTCAACCCTATATTATATGAGGAGGTATTTATCCAACTAAGTTCTTTAATTTCTTATTACCATCTAAATGAGTTATTACATGTATTAGTTTATTCTTGTTTGGCTAAGACAAAAGGGAAAAACTACTAGGGTAGGATTCTAGTTCGAGTATGTTACACTAACGCCTATATGGGGGGTTCTGCAGCAACTCTATTTGGATTGTTATATCTTGCCTGGATGGTTTGTGTTGGAATGAGTTTTCGTGCACAGCGGTGGTGAGACCCAATACCATCCCAACAATTCCATATCATTGATCTAAACCCAAATTTAATTCAGCTTTTACTTTCTTGCAATTAGTTTAAGTAACCTCATATCAACCAATCATTTTAAATATTAGCCTTAACTCAAACTAGACTAGATTGGAAAAGATTCTTAAAAACGTTGTCCTTTGGGTTCGATCCTTAACTATACTGTGATAAGACTCATCCTCTTGCGGGTGGTATTATTGCACTTTGGTTTTGGTAAAAGCTTGGGGATTTCAACCCCGAGTGAGTTTGTTAGTGTTTAAACCTGAACACAATAGACTAAGTGTCGGGATCAGGTGCTACACTTTGTAAATGAGTTTCTAACTGAGACCTCTTCTAGTCAGCCTTTCAAAATGGCATTAGGGAGGTATCTTCCTTCTAGCACTTGGATGTGGATCCTTGTAAAAATGGTTGGCAGGGGATATATATATATATATATATATATATATATATATATATATATATATATATATATATATATATATATATATATATATATATATAGTTGTTCATTCGTTACCCGCGCATGTAGCCAGATTTTCGCTACCCGCTGGAGTAACTCGGGGTTAAAAGAGTAACTATATGGTACACTGGAGTAACTCTTCTGATTCAAAAGAGTATCTGTATTGATATATAGAGTAACTCTGAGAGCAAAAGAGTAACTATGCAAAAAATATACAGTCAGTAAATATATGGAGGGGTTTTTTGATTTGTGGGGGGGGGGGTAAATGATATTATTTTTGGATCAAATTTTTTGGGGAGCTAGATAAAATGCTCCTCTACAATTGCAAAAAAAAATTAAAAAAAAATATCAGGAAGTGTGCGCGGGTAGCTACCCATGTGGGTATTAAAGATGATCCATATATATATATATATATATATATATATATATATATATATATATATATATATATATAGTCAGGCTAGAATACACTCGAGTTTATAGATCACACGAATACAATCAAGTGTGTTTGCATATCAAGACTATTTTTTGCAAAATGTAAACCGTTGATCTTCACCATCATACTATAAATAGGCTACATACAAATTTTGAGCCCATTTGGATGAGTGTAAGTCACTCATCCGAGGGCAACAAAATCGACGTGCGAAACTAATTTGAAATGCATAATTTTTGCGGTCTTCATAACATGAGCTATACATATCCAAATGTACTCAAATTTTGCATATGAGTTGTTCACGAGATGTTTAAGAAGATCAATGGATTAGATTTTCAAAAAAAAATATTGCATCATGAAAAGCTACTTGAGTTTATTCCGCTCTGGATACACTCGAGTGTATTCTAGCTTGACTATATATATATATATATATATATATATATATATATATATATATATATATATATATATATATATATGTATGTATGTATGTATGTATGTATCGAAATCTGGTAAGTATATTCCAGCGTTCCCCCTAAAAAATATTAGGGGGTCAAGAGTACATGTAGGCCCAATGCCATACACCCAAATCAGCAATACAACTCACGCACCTATTCAATGTTTCGTCTGCGCCTAATGCATTTACAAATTTTTACAGAAATAATCATAGCACTAGTGGACTTTCCGTGGTGTTTCCTCGCATTCCTTTCCTCCCAGACATGGTAGTAAAGGCCCACCAACATCAGATTTTTCTTTGAACTTGTGCCACATCTTACTAGCATCCTCCACGATTCTGCACAAAGCTGAATTTGTAGGCTGAAAGTGCTGCATATATTCTCCCAAATCTCCCTCGTGAACTTACATTCACCTGCTAAGTGGTTGTGATTTTCCTCCTCTTCCCCACACAAAAAACATATAGTAGATATATCATAGTTCCAACATTTAACTCTGTCCAAGGTAGCAAGGATGTTGTGTAGAAGTTTATAGAGACAAATGCTCCATTTTGGTACATGTCTTTCACTCCAAATTTGGTTGCCCATTGGATCCTTTGCTCCTCTCATACGGGACACCTTCCATACATTTATCTTCTTGTCTTTGAGCTGCCAGCTCCCATTGACGTTAACCACAAACAAGTGCTTGATTTGTGGCCAAACCTCTCTCATGACGTTGATAGATCTAGAGTAGCATTCTCTTGTCTTTGGGATGAAATCCAGTCCCCTAGGATATCTGTCTCTCATCCACTTCCCCCATGTAGATGAGCCTTTGTGATAAGCAACAATCTGTCTCGTGGAACCCCATCTCACAATATCTTTAGGGGTCTTCAGATCAAGCCCACCTTCATCACTGGGGAAAGCCAGTCTGGAGTATTCCATAGGATGATGTCCACTCCCCCATAAGAAGTTAGCCATCTTCATCTCCATTCTATCAGGAACCGATGCATGAATTTCTCCTTGTTGTACCCAGAAGATAAGAAGGCCCTCAATAACAGCTTTGATTAGAGTTATGCGTCCCGCCATGGATGTTTTTGGTGTAGGCCATCTGCTAATCATCTCTTCCACTTTGTCTATGCATTCAACAAAGTCCTTTACCTATAGATATCTGCCAGCAAGGGGAAATCCCAAATATTTTGTAGGAAATGCTCCTCTTTCAACACCCATAGCTTGAACAAGTCTATCTTCCATTTGGTGGCAGTTTTTTGATAAGTTGTATGTATGTATGTATGTATGTATATATGTATGTATGTATATTTATATATTAGATGAGGGATTACCTAGGGTTATCATTTAAGTAGAGCCTCTCCCAATATAGGAGGTGGTGTTCTCATGGGATAAGTAAGCACCCTACCTTCTTGGGATTCTAGATGCATTTCACTAGTGTTTTGTTGACCAATCACGATGAGAAAATGGGATCGCATTTTTGTTTCACACCCTAATTTCCATAAGCTTCCATGTGTGTTTGACTAGTGTTTCATTGATGAGTCAAGGCCGGTAAAGGGGGTGGGTTCATGGGGTGTTCCCCACTTTCTAGAGGCTTCTAGATGTGTTTGACAAACATTTTATTGACTTGTAAAAGTAGGGGGAAAAGGGTGTATGTTTGGTCATCTCTCTATCTCCTAGGTTTTACCTCATTTTGAGACATCACTTATATCATAGACCAACTTGTGTTTGGGTCCAACCCCAAAGTGGGGACTCTCTTGGTAGGTGAACCACTTGACCTTAGTTTCCATGGTAGTTTTTCTCAGGTTGTGGTGGCAAGTGAGTCTAGATATGAATTGGAGTCACATAATGGTGCATGTTTGAGGAACTTTGCATGGGTTTGGAGACAAAGAGATCATTTTAGGCAACCATTTCATGGAACCATCTCAGTTCAAGGTCTTGGTGACAATGTAAAAGTTTTTTATAGAGGATTGTCATTAGTTGGAGGTACGTTCTAAATGAAAATATTCCCATTGTGGGTATTTGTTATTTGAGTCCATAAATGTGACCCAAATCATGGGAATAATTGGATTGTTACACATAAAACTCGAGTGACCAAAAATTGGAGTGTGAACCTTTTCCTCCTCTCAAGACGAGGTCTGAAGCATGGTTGGTGAACCAACCCATAATGAGGGGTGAAGTCTTGAGGCATACTAATAGACATTTTTAGGAGAGTTCACCTCAATGATATTATATGTTGATATCACCTCCATGAGACTCTAATTGATGATCACCTTGGTGAAACTTGGAGTCTTACACACCTTAGTGAGACACTTTCTTGCTCACCTCAATAATACTTAGTGTCTTTCTCACCTCAGTGAGTCTTAGCATCCTACTCACCACAGTGAGACTTAGAATGGCTTACCTTATTGAGACTTAGCATCCTGCTCACCTTAGTGGGACCTGATGTTGTTCTTATGTTGGTGATATTGGGGTTCAAGTTCACTACAGTGAGACTTGAGATTGTGTTCATTTGGGTAGACTTAAAATTGACCTCACCTAAGTAAGACATAGAATTATACTCTTTTCTATGAGATTTGGAGATATGTTAACCTCAATAAGACTTGAAGTTGGGATTCTTGTAGAATATCATTCTATCATTTGCAAGTTGGAATTGTCTCATGACACACAGTGTAGAATGTATATATATTATATCTTGATTTAGCCTTGCAGCAGGCATAAAGAACTTTTGCACATTCATGTTTGCATCAGACAAGTAATGTGTTTGCTTTACTAGCAAGCCCATAGAACATATATGTATTCCTAATTGCATTTTCATTGAATGTACTTGCTTCATGAATAGGCCTAGAGAATGTATCTCCATTCTAGTTTGTGTTGGTTTTAACATCTTTCTTTTTCTGGTAAAGGCACTTAAAATGTTTGAATTGAATGTTTGCTCATTCATCTTGTCTCTATGGAACATCTATTTATTTTTCATTGGCATGTCATTTTGAAATTCTTATTCTGAATTCATGAATGTTATTCTTATTTTGTAGAAAGCACGTTTGTTCATGATGGATGTGCCATTTTTAGAATGATTTTATTTAACTTCTACCTATTCATTGTGTTTGATAGACCATCTATATATTCTTACTGATGTGACATTTCAAACTACTTGGTTTGATTGTTTTAAGTTCTTCTTTTTAGAGTATGTGGACTATCTATTCGTTCTCACCATAATGGTTGTAATAGATCATTTATCTTCTCATACATGCACTTAACATATCAGCAAGTTTCTATATAACATCTAGATATTCATGTGTTTGGAGTATGATGAGTGTCTGATTGCCTTGGTTGTAAATGTTGTTTTTACATGCTTGAAGGTGTAGAATGGCTATCTATCAATGTTCATGTTGGTATTTTTTGTTCACTTATGTTTGTCATTGAGCTTGTTGTCTAAGCATGCTTCATAACTATAAGAAATTTGTCTTCCTTCACTTTGAAACGTTGATATGCATATAGATGGTAGAGCATCTTCCCGCTCGTGCTTGCATATGTTGGTATGCATGTAGATGATAGAATGTTTTCCAGTTCATGCTTGCTTGTGTTAAAATGCATATAGATGGTAGAGTGTTCGTCCTCCTATACTCACTTTTATCTTGTCATTTTCTTAGACAATGTGGGCATCATTAGGTTGACTTCCAAGTTCCTACTTGTACGATGATGAGACTGTTGGGTTTTACAGGAGGCAGAGAAGCAGCGGAAACAAAAAATTTCTCCCTCAAACCCAGAACAAAAGGAATCGTGTCAATGTCTACACAATAGGAAAGATGGTTTGTGGATGCATACCTTATCCTGAGGCTTTCTCGGCGACAGTACCTCGCGCCTTGCGCGGTCTTCACCTCCGGTCTTGGACGGTGTTTGTGCAGCTCCTGGTCACACCGGGACTGAAGACTCCTGGTCTCACTGGGACTATCGAGATTGACAGTTGTCCTCTGAGTTACAGAGGTCTCCCGCCTCTACAGTCATCCACACTGACTTCCTGGAACTACGATCTCCTTGTCCCACAAGGAATCAGAAGGAGTCGCACCCTCCTATCGGCGTACTAGTCACCGACACACTCTCCTGCCACCAGTCGCTTTCTGCAATTGTATTTCCCTTACTGTGCCTCCCTTATCGGGTAGCACCTGCTCGGGCTCTCTCGGTTCCCAAAACCAGAGAGAATGACAACCTTACAGAGAAACTGGTTGCACTGAGTTGTACTTTGAGAAGCCCTCAATACCCCAATATATATAGGAGGGCCATGGGACAGGGTTCTCTATCTCGGGCAATGCGGGACTAAAGCAGGAGTAGAAGGGTTCAAGATTTTCCACAAAAACAACCAACTGCGTAACCTGAACCGATCGTTTCACAACTGAAATGGTTGGTTGGGGATCTGAGTCGGTCAGTTGACACCTCAACCGATCGGTTGGGACCCATGAAACGGTCAGTTCACTTCTGAACCGGTCGGTTCATGGTCCTGATCAGTTCCCGATTGACTTTTCTTCTTTTGTTTCAAATTGGTATCAAATACCAATCCTTGTTCCAATCAAATTGGGCAAGTGAAACGAACAGAAATTTCTCACCAATCTTACTTTCCCAACTTGCTCGATTGGACCAGTTGAACCAATCATTTCAACCTGTCCATGAGCTGATCGACTCACCAGTTGAGCCGATCGGTTCACCAAGCTCAGCCGATCGGTTCATCACATGAGCCGATCGGTTGGGAGTGTAGATTGTGCAGAATCAGTCAATCGCAATTTCAATCAATCTGATACTCTAATCAATCAGTCCAACACCTTCAACACTATGATACTGAGCTAGCGGTGCCTAGTCACACATCAGTGCTACCCAAGTGAAATAGAAAGTTGGAGAACAACTTTCAATCCTACAATCTGTGAATGGTGTTACAGTGAATGTATAATTCCTTTGTCACTGATATCCTGAATGAACTCGAGGCATGGAACAATCATCCTATCAATGTTCATTCATTTCCTTGATCTCAGAGTAGACTGGGTGAGATGTGCGTGACATCAATATCACATATTGATTCACACGTGCATGTGCATGCCTTTCTCAATCCTACTCATCAAGTGGCCAAGGACATCAAACTCCCTCAGGAGGGACAAATCCCATATCTATCACTCACCCCTCAAAAGCCCCATGTGTCAAAGCCACCCAATCATCACCTTTATAACAACCCATGTTTTAGGACTGCGTTTGATGATATCAAAGTGTACCCAACGACATGTGTTGAGTGTACTGATTTCAGGTCTAAGAATCACACTCACCACCATCACTGTGAGAGTTGACTATGATTACCAAGTCATGGTTCCATGTGTCACTCTCACGGTGGGTCTGTCCAGTACCTTGTGCTCTAACAAGTACCTATGTGCTTGGTTTGATATCACTATACATTGACTAATGAGATTCTATCATCAACCAACACACAATCTAGTCTTCATTGTTATTGATGTCTATAGTTATTTCCACAATAACAACCGACTAGGGACTAAACAAGAATGTATACTCTTAGCATCCGTATGATCTCATTGTTTAGGTCCTCAACCCAAAAGCATACATCATTGAGTAAAACAATTCTTTAGACATCTATCATGTTACACCATCATCTTAGAAATAGTATAAACATATAGATCGGAAATTGCCTTTATTATTATTCAAAACATTTACAAAGTATCCCATTACAATCATCATATGACTTGATCTATGGGCATACATACCAACAGACTCCCACTTTCACTTAGAGCCAATCACCAAAGAACCTCAGTCCTTGTGACCTAGCATGACCGTCATGCTTCTGCTGAGAAAGGGCCTTAGTCAGTGGATCAGCTATGTTGTCTTCAGTTGGTACTTTGGAAATCTTCACATCTCCTCATTGTACAATCTCTCGTATGAGATGGAAGCGCCGCAGTATGTGCTTGGACTACTGATGTGATATGGGTTCCTTAGCTTGTGCAATAGCTCCATTATTGTCACAATAAAGCTCAATTGCATCACAACTACTGGGAACTACACCAAGTTCATAAATGAACTTCCTGATCCACACAACCTACTTTGCTGCATGTGAAGTAGCAATATACTTGGCCTCTATGGTAGAATCGACAACTGTTTCTTGCTTGGAACTCTTCCAGCTCACAACTCCATTATTAAGGAAAAATACAAATCCTGACTGCGATCTGTAATCATCTTTATCGATTTGGAAGCTTGTGTCGGTGTAACCCTTTACAACCAGCTCTTCCTCACCACCGTAAATAAGAAACTGATCCTTAGTCCTTCGTAAGTACTTGAGGATGTTCTTTACGGCTATCTAGTGAGCATCCCCGGGATCTGACTAGTACCTGCTCGTCATGCTGAGAGCATACGAGACATCTGGGCGTGTGCACAACATAGCATACATGATGGATCCGATGGCTGATGCATATGGGATCCCATTCATACGCTCCCTCTCTTCATAAGATTGGGGACATTGAGCTCTAGAGACGGTGACTCCATGTAGCATGGGGATGTTGCCTCTCTTTGAGTTCTCCATGCTGAACCGCTTCAGCACTTTGTCAATGTATGTACTCTGACTTAGTCCGAGAAGCCTTCTAGATCTATCTCTATAGATCTTAATTCCTAGAATGTAGGATGCTTCTCCTAAGTCCTTCATTGAGAAAGTATTCCCAAGCCAAGTCTTTACCTTTTCTAAGTCTAAGACATCATTCCCCATCAATAGTATGTCATCCACATACAATATGAGGAATGTAGTCGAGCTCCCACTAACCTTCTTGTACACACAAGGTTCATCTTCATTTTGAATAAAGCCAAACACTTTGACTTCCTCATCAAATCAAAGATTCCAACTCCGAGATGCTTGCTTCAATCCATAGATTGACCTTTGCAGCTTACATACTTTATTGGCATTCTTTGGATCTACAAAACCTTCAGGTTGTGTCATGTACACATCCTCATTTATATTCCCGTTAAGGAATGCGGTTTTAACATCCATCTGCCAAATCTCATAGTCATAATAAGCTGCAATAGCAAGCATGATCCTGATGGACTTAATCATGGCAACTGGAGAAAAGGTTTCGTCATACTCCACACCTTGAACTTGTTGAAATCCCTTCACAACCAATCTGCCTTTATAAGTTTGCACATTGCCATCCATGTCGGTATTTTTCTTAAAGACCCACTTGCACCCTATGGGTTTTACCCCTTCGGGTTGTTCCACCAAAGTCCATACTTTGTTAGAGTACATGGATTCCATCTCGGATCTCATGGCTTCAAGCCATTTCTCAGAATCTGGTCCCTCTATAGCCTCTATGTAGGTAGTTGGATCATCATCTGTGATCAACTCACCACCTTCCTGAGTCACAAGGTATCCAAACCTCTTAGGTTCAAGGCGGGTCCTACTAGATCTATGAGGTCCTTGTGTTACCAGAGGAGAATGAGATCCCACAACACCTTGTGAATCTCCATATTCCTCTCGTACATCTACTGGTTCAATGTTTTCTTGTTGGGCTTGAACCTCTTTCAAGCTCTATTTTCCTCCCACTGCTTCCTTTGGAAATAAATTCCTTCTCTAGGAACACAGCTATCTTGGCAAAAAACACTTTGTTGTCAGTAGGGTGGTATAGATAATATGTCCTCATTTCCTTGGGATATCCAACAAAATAACATTTATCGGATTTGGGTCTGTAACATCCTCAAAATCCTAGATTTATTACTGTACCTTAATGTGAAACCCTAGTTTCCAAGTTTAAGCTTTTATCCAACAAACTGGAATTCAATGGGACCTCTTAAGCCAATATATGATGAAATAATCTCATAAACCTAGCTTTGGCTTAAGTAACTCATTCAGTAAACGATAATTCTATCAATGTCACATTTTTATAATGCATGTATTAAATTAGCAACCTACATGAAATTGATGAATAAAAGAGCAACAAAATGCAAATCCAGTTGGATAGGGAGATTCTAGACCCTCTAATTAGCTTGTGGTCCAAATTTGAAGTCATTTGGACTTCATTTGACCCTTCAAATCATTAGGAAAGTTAAAGATATAGTTTTGGTTAAATATCAATCAAATATTCATAACCTGACCTAAGATTTCTTGTTAATTGGAGTGTCACACGCTTCACTTAATTACGCCATCTATCCGGACCGTCGGATGATGATCCGATGGCTGCAGACCCATCTCCTACCTCAGGTAGGAGATCGAGAGCAGCAGGTCTCTGGAGCGTTTTTCTCAGGTCAGGTTCTCTCACCACGATGGACCGTTTTAGGTGATTTCTTCACCAATGGGATCGGGAGCAAGCCGCGGTTCCATTGATACCTGGTTTGAGGGGTTTTGGTGCGCTATTGAAAAATGCCTAATTGGGCTTGGAATCCTTCGCCGTCCTTGCTTCACAGAGGTCTCGCCAGTGCACGCAATCTATATAAAGTTGTTCTAAAATGTCTGCTAGCCCTAGAACATCCCTCCTCTTCATTCAATTTGGTTGCTTGCACCCTTCACCGTCACCGCCTACTCAGTCTTCCCTCTAGTGACCTTCACCTTGCCCTATCCTCCTCTGGCTTCCTTGGACGAATTGGCTCACAGGTGAGCATCTGGGACCCTTGTTCTTTGATTTCATGATGTTTGTTTGTCGTAGATCCCTCCCGATCGTCAGGACCTATAGCCACCACCGTTGTTCTGGTCGGCACTCGATGTCTGGGCCAATCTGTGGCTCGTTGGCCACAGAAGAGGTGGCTCTGGCTTTTCCTCCTCCCGTTGTTGCTTTATCGACTTTGATTGGTGATGTAACGCCTTGATTTCCCCGATGGTTTTGAATGGATGTTGCTGCTCTATTTTCACAGCCTGCGGCTGGAATTAGGGTGATCCGGGCACCGCAAGTCATGGTCCTTGGCTTTCCAAGTTCGGTGAAGCCTCAGATTTCTCGGACGATGGTCGTTTTGTTGTGGGTGGGATCTGATCGTGAGTTGGGTAGGCAACTTGTTGCTTCAGGGATGCCCGGTCACACCATGGCTGAAGGAGCTTTCGATGTTCCTGGCCACGGTTCTACCCAAGTTAGGGCTTGTTGACTTCGTACAACAATGGGGAACTTGTCTTTGATCTTTGTTCCTCGCAAGGAATTAGTTTGATCGATCTTCATTCAGGGATCTTGCGTTGAGTATCCCAATTTTTCTCTGGTTTGGGATGATGAATCTAGGTCTCAATTTCACAATTTTGCCCTGGGTTGGATCTTTATTTGTCACACTGCCTCAAGGGTAAATTCATCAATTAATCTATTTTCTAGCCTACAGAGTCGCAATCCGCTTGAGGGTGCCCTTCACAGGCGGATGACCCCAGTTGGGCCACCTCAGGGTGGTGACCCACTGTTGATTTGGAAATTTATGTACACATGGCATTTCCTGGATTTCTGATTGGCCGATCTACAAAAAATCATAACGTTTAATCAGTAGATTGTATGGGTCAAGTTTTATATGAATCTTCTGCAAATTTTCGAGATCTAGCCCTTGGTTAGGGTTTTGAGATGTGTTTTGGTTTGGTTTTCACGAAGTGTCAGGTTTGAGACAATTAGGGTTTAAGGTGTAATTAAACTAATAATTAATATAAACCATGATTAATTTCAGGAACCTAGGACTCGAGTCAGGATCAAGGAAATTGTGATTAGGTTTTGCTCCAATAAGGTAAGCGGGCCATGTCATTATGCATATGTATTTTGAGTGAGTTGCTTGCTATGTATGATTTAAGATTATGCTTTAGAATTTCATGTTAATGAATGAAATCAAGATAATGTTTATGCCTTTGATTATATGCTTGTTGTTATGTCCATAAATTCATATGCTTATCATTGATGTTAATTAGTTTAATGTTATGCTTATGCAATGATTAAGAAGTTGATTAAATAATCATGAAAATCATGTAATGTTAATGTCAAGATTAAGAGGGAGAAATCCCATGATGATTAAGATAATGCACTTAAGTTGTAAATTGTTCCTCTTTATGTTATTTTGTCTTTATGACATTGATGAGCACTTTGGTGCAACTAAGGTGAGCCTTAACCGGCCTGATGAGCACTTTGGTGCAATTATTGGACGAGGACAATTTACATTGATGGCAAGATAAGAATAATGATGTTAATGTTAAGTTAAGAGAATTAAGTAACTTATTATATGTTTCTCGAAATGATGGACCTTTATGGTTGTTATGGGCTTCCTAGCAATGATGGGCTTTCCGAGCATGATGTGCCCCATGAGGGCAGTGAGGAGAGAATGCATATAATAATGTTCTTAATTCATTGATGTAATGAAGATTAATGTGTAATGAGAATTCATAATGTCAAATTATGTCAAGTTTATTTCAGTTCAAGTATATGTTTATTTTTAGTTCTTATAACATGCATAATGCCACTTACTGATGTTGATGCTTTCTTTCGCATGGCCGTGGGATGAGATGTCCCTAGATCAAGGAGCAAGAGGGAACTGACGTGAGTGATCAAGGGTAGCTGACTCAAGAAAGACTTTAGCTTGGTGGGGTGCCATCTACCACTTAGTAGATCCTTTAGTTTAGTTATCTTTCCATGTTTTAGATTTGCTCAGTTTATATGTTTTAGACTTGAGATCAAGATGAGATAGTTTATGCTTTAGTTTTTCTCAGCCTACATGTATTAGGTTTTGATATCAGATGATGTAGTTATGTCTTTCCCTTCCTTGAACAATGTATGAATCTATATTTTGAGTTAATGCATGGTGTTTCATTTATCTTATTGCAATGTGTATCATGTTTTGTGACGTTCCTATGAGTTGAGCCACCCATGTTATGGACAACATGAGGTTTTCTTCCACTGTCATATATGTGCTTGGAGGGGTGTTACAGGGTCCAAGCTTATCAGGAAACATTTTCCTAACGTAAGCCTCACAACCCCAAATCTTCAAAAAATACAAATCGGGATGCTTCCTGTACCATATCTCATATGGTGTCTTTTGAACAGATTTAGATGGTACACGGTTAAGTGTAAAGTCGGCAGTTTCAAGAGAATAACCCCAGAAGGAAATCGGAAGATCAGCAAAACTCATCATTGATCGCAACATATCCAACAATGTGCGATTCCTTCTTTCAGACACACCGTTATGATGTGGTGCTCCAGGCGGAGTCCATTGTGATACAATACCATGGGCTCACAGAACATCCTCAAACTCCTGGCTTAAGTATTCTCCACCTTGATCGGATCAAAGTGCCTTGATACTTTTACCAAGTTGGTTCTGTACTTCATTCATGAAATCCTTGAACCTTTCAAGGGTTTCTAACTTATGTTTCATCAGGTACACATAGCCATACCTACTGAAGTCATCAGTAAAGGTAATGAAGTACTGATACCCACCTCTGGCATTAGTTCTAAAAGGCCCACATACATCAGTATGTATGAGTCCTAATAGATCACTAGCTCTATCACGTTTACCTGAAAAGGGAGTCTTAGTCATCTTGCCCAACAAACAAGATTCACATGTCTCTATTGATTCATAATCAAAAGAGTCTAGATAACCATCTTTATGGAGTCTAGAAATGCGCTTCTCATTTATGTGCCCTAGATGACAATGCCAAAGATATGTTTTGTTTGAGTTATTGAGTTTTTTCCTTTTGGTGTTTACGTTGTATACACTTGTCTCTAGATCTATCAAGTATAAACCATAAGACATTGGGGCACTGCCATAAAAGATCTCATCTTTATAAATGGAACAATTTCCATTCTTAATAAGAAATTCAAATCCATCCTTGTCCAAACAAGAGACAGAAATGATATTCCTATTTATGGAAGGTACATAATAGCAGTTCTTTAACTCTATTATTAGCCCACTCAGTAGAGTTAACTCATAGGTTCCTACGGCACTGGCGGCAACCCTTGCCCCATTGGCAACACGTAGTTCAACCTCACCTTTCCCCAAAGGCCTACTTCTCTTAAGATCCTTCACATTTGAACAAATGTGAGATCCGCATCCGGTATCATGTACCCATGACGAAGAAGTAGTAAAGTTAATCTTTATCACATATACACCAGAAGTAGAGATTTCTATCTTTGACTTCTTCTTCCATCGTTCCTTCCATCCTCTTCATGTAGAAGAAATTGGTTTGGCGAGAGAACCCTTCTCTCCCTTACCTTTCATTTCATTGATCTCTATCAATGAACTTTCTTTTTTCTTCACCAACACTTTAAGCATACATAGAGTGGATTCAAAGGCTCCTGGTATATATGGATTGTGCAGAACACTTCTCACAGTCCTCAACCAGTTATGGAATTTGTTCTCAATTAATTTGCCCATTTTAAAAGATGATTCTTTTGCCATTCTACAAGAGAAAATTGCATTTGTCAAAACTCCTTTTGATTTGATTTGAATAAAATTTGATGATAGTTAATTAGGCCTTTAATTAATTACCGCTCCCACTATTTTGACTCAAATTGACAGCCCTCACCATCAATTCAGAAGATTGCAGCGTATAATCTTCTAGTGGGTCAAGATCCTAAAATCCTCTGAGCCATGGACCAGCTAGGGCTGTCACCCACAACTCAAATCTCTCAGGTAGGCAACTCTTGACAATTTCATCATATGCAACTCTTGAAAGATGTTACATGCAACTCCTTGCCATGATCATCTCCATGCCTCAAGGTGCTAGATGCTATCTAGGTCACCTTGTTAATTCTGACCCAAAGCCAACACGATGAATATGCACCCTTCTAGGGTAGACCCACATGTTCATCCTTCACGCTTCCATGAGATAGACAGTGCACCACGCTAGGGCGTGCCCACACTTGTTCGATCAAGCTTTTCACGTGTGTCGCATTTGGAAGGCATCTAAAACTTTAATATTTAATGAGGGATTTTGTTTTTATATACATATACATATACAATCACCACAATATATAGTACGTATCATATACATGCTATATCCCACAGAAAAACATGTGAAACGATAAAAGCAATGATTATGGCCATCCTATTGTGATTCCTCGAGCCAAGAGGAATCACGGTCATCTAGGTCTACATCACATGCAACCTGTACAAGATGAAATCTGTGCCTACCTTTTTGGGTTTGATCAGCTCATCTCCATGACTGATCGGCTCACCATCAAGTTGGTTGTTCAGGTACCACCAGTCGATCAATTGGTGCCTCCAGCCGATCGGTTCACCGGTTGTCGTACATCTCCTCAGATCGCCACCCTCTCATTTCACTACTCGAACCGGTCATCTGGAACATCCACCGATCGGTTCACGCCTTGAACCGATCGTGTCAGTCGTCGTCAGGTCATCTGTCGTTCTTTGACATAACAGGAAATAAAATCTATCTTATTTACAATTGAATTGTGAAACCCCGAGTTACAATCCGGGGGAGCAAAGGTAGGAAAGAAGTCTCGAATTATTTCGAGTTACATCAGGAATAGGAGAAAGGGAATTGGTGCGCAGACTGAGATGCAAGCAACCACATACAACCATACACAAGTATAGGGTTTATAGGCCATAACCATGCTACACATCCACCACAAAACTCATTTAAGGGCGACACGTATCGAGTGCATTAATATTACATATCATATATGTATATTTGGGATTTGTGGATTGGACATGCATAAAGCCAATTTTATTCGCATCGTATGCAATAAATAAAGGCAACAAACAAAAATTGATCATATCGATAATCCTAAAATATAGAGAAGTTGACGTGGCTCTGATACCACTGTTGGGTTTTACGGGAGGCAGAGAAGCAGCGGAAACAAAAAATTTCTCCCTCAAACCGAGAACAAAAGGAATCGCATCAATGTCTATACAATAGGAAAGATGGTTTGTGGATGCATACCTTGTCCCAAGTCTTGCTCGGCGACAGTACCTCGCGCCTTATGCGGCCTTCACCTCCAGTCTTGGACGGTGTCTGTGCAGCTCCTGGTCACACCGGGACTGAAGACTCCTGGTCTCACCGGGACTGTCGGGATTGACAGTTGTCCTTCGAGCGACAGAGGTCTCCCGCCTCTACAGTCATCCACACGGATTGCCTCGAACTTCGATCTCCTTGTCCCATAAGGAATTAGAAGGAGTCGCACCCTCCTGTCGGCGTACTAGTCGCCGACACACTCTCCTGCCACCAGTCACTTTCTGCAGTTGTCTTTCCCTTGTTGTGCCTCCCTTATCGGGTAGCACTTGCTCGGGCTCTCTCAGTTCCCAAAACTAGAGAGAATGACAACTTTATAGAGCAACTGGTTGCACTGAGTTGTACTTTGAGAAGCCCCCAATACCCATATATATAGGAGGGTCATGGGACAAGGTTCTCTATCTTGGGCAATGCGGGACTAAAGCATGATTAGAAGGGTTCGAGATTTTCCACAAAAACAACCAACTACGTAACCTGAATCGATCGTTTCACAACTGAAACGGTCAGTTGGGGATCTAAGCCGGTCGGTTGACACCTCAACCGATCGGTTGGGACCCATGAAATGGTCGGTTCACTTCTGAACCGGTCGGTTCATGGTCCTGATCAGTTCCCGATTGACTTTTCTTCTTTTGTTTCGAATTGGTATCAAATACCAATCCTTGTTCCAATCAAATTGGGCAAGTGAAACGAAAAGAAATTTCTCACCAATCTTACTTTCCCAACTTGCTCGATTGGACAAGTTGAACCGATCATTTCAACGTGTCCATGAGCCGATCGACTCACCAGTTGATCCGATCGGTTCACCAAGCTCAGCTGATCGGTTCATCACATGAGCCGATCAGTTGGGAGTGCAGATTGTGCAGAATCAGTCAATCACAGTTTCAATCAATCTGATACTCTAATCAATCAGTCCAACACCTTGAACACTATGATACTGAGCTATCAATTAATTGAGTGTTTAATTGAACTACTAAACTCCTTTAGTAATCAATCTAAACATTGTTTGTGGACAAACTCCTATTCTATGTTAAATCCTATGTATGTGACCCTACAGGTCCATTTCACGTTGGCAGTGAAAGTCCATAACACTTATGACTTCACAAGCAAAGAGCGGTGCCTAGTCACACATCAGTGCTACCCAAGTGAAATAGAAAGTTGGAGAACAACTTTCAATCCTACAATCGGTGAATGGTGTTACAATGAATGTATAATTCCTTTGTCACTGATATCCTAAATGAACTCGAGGCATGGAACAATCATCCTGTCAATGTTCATTCATTTCCTTGATCTCAGAGCAGACTGGGTGATATGTGCGTGACATCAATATCACATATTGATTCACACGTGCATGTGCATGCCTTTCTCAATCCTACTCATCAAGTGGCCAAGGACATCAAAATCCCTCAGGAGGGACAAATCCCATATCTATCACTCACCCCTTAAAAGCCCCATGTGTCAAAGCCACCCAATCATCACCTTTATAACAACCCATGTTTCAGGACTGCGTTTGATGATGTCATAGTGTACCCAATGACATGTGTTGATATCAGGTCTAAGAATCACACTCACCACCATCACTGTGAGAGCTGACTGTGATTACCAAGTCATGGTTCCATGTGTCACTCTCACGGTTGGTCTGTTCGGTACCTTGTTCTCTAACAAGTACCTATGTGCTTGGTTTGATATCACTATATCATGACTAATGAGATTCTGCCATCAACCAACACATAATATAGTCTTCAGTGTTATTGATGTCTATGGTTATTTCCACAATAACAACTGACTAGGGACTAAACAAGAATGTATACTCTTAACATCCATATGATCTCATCGTTTAGGTCCTCAACCCAAAAGCATACGTCATTGAGTAAAACAATTCTTTAGACATCTATCATGTTACACCATCATCTCAGAAATAGTTTAAACATATAGATCGGAAATTGCCTTTATTATTATTCAAAACATTTACAAAGTATCCCATTACAACCATCATATGACTTGCTCTATGGGCATACATACCAACAGAGACTAAATGTCTTCTAATCAAGTTGTAGTGCTACATGACTTTCAGTGTTGTTGGAGTCACTAGGAGATGTTGATAGTGGAAGCTTATCCACAAGTTTATGGAACTATGAAAGAGTACAAACTACATCATTTGAGGTGGCCATGTTTGGAGATCATTTATATTGTTGAGGGCTAGCTACATAAAGGAGTAGATATATAGATATGTGGTACATGGCATAAAGTGGCATACCAATAATAAAATCAATGTACACTACTCCACTAGCAATAGGATGGGTCAATAATAGTATAGGTTTGGGTTGAATCCATGGGGAACCAATGCAATTCAACACTGAGTAGTTCTAATAAATCATGAAATTCAAATGAGATAGTTGGTTGGTTGATTAAGTCATAACTTAAACTAAGATTGTCACAAATTATCTTTTAAAAGATAAAGTCAAATTAATCCATTTGGTACCTAACCACCTATTGATCACATGATGAAATTTTACACAAAATAGATCTTATTCTTTCTATTGTCCACATCTCACACTATATTAAGATTTATGATTTTTACCTATAAATAACCTAGGTGGCTAGATTCTCATATCTCAACTCATTATTCTTACACAAGACATTAATCTCTCTCAGATTGCTCCATAGAGAATCATAAATCCATCTTTGTTGAGAAAACAAGGAGACTATATCATGTGGGAATATGAATTCACTTCAATGTAATAGAAATTAGAGATGTAATTTCCCTCCACTAAACATGTACCTCTCTCAAGGTATGCATTTGGGGACTTAAAAATCATCTCTATCGATTCTCATAAATAGGGTAACAACAATTAGAGAAATAAGAAAGAAGCTCATAATACTAAAATTTGTTGTTCAGTACATGACTAATGGGTGCCATTTAGGCACAAAATAAAAAGAAATGTAGTTCAAAAAGTTAGACATCACCAAATTGATATGTTTTCATGTAGAAAAGAGAAGAAAAAAGAGTGAAAGAAGGTGATAAGTGAGATACAACACTTGTAGAGGTGTTATCTTCTACAATTGAGTTGCTCTTGAAGCTTTCCAAGCTTGGAGAGAGAGAGAACTCCTCCTCAAAACCCTCCTTGTTCTTCCTTTTAGTCTCTTCTAGAGTTGTATCACCTTTGCATTCACCTCTCCTCCTTTATCCCATGTTTGTATGGACCAAATTAAATATATCCCTCAATAAACATCCTCCCACTCTTTATGCTTTTCCCATGTGTGTGGTTTTTTACATCTAGCATTAGGTTCTAAATGTTGTGCACCCTGATAATTTCAAGGCCGAGCTCATATTCATTTGACACATAGTATACAAGAAGGTGCATACCATTCTTGAGGTCACGGGGAGTGGTTACTAAAAAAATTTCCCAATGTGTCACTAACTAGATATGTCGTGCATGATGATGATTGTCAAAGCTACATCTACTAATGTGGTAAACATCATGCATAGACGTTCCATGACATGTGCATTGAGGTTGAGTAATGTGTTGGGAAATCAGGGTAACAGATAAGGCAACGGAAACCAATATTTTAATGGTTGATTCTATAATCAGCAAGATCTTGTCAACAACGATGTATCTAGGAAGGAAGGTAATAAGAGTTATAACTGGTCCTGGAGCAAGTCAATTGACAACACTTGTTGCAGTACTATGCTTCTTCTCCAAGCAGCACTCGATCAGTCATCAGGAATGGCCTCCTGGTTTGGCACCATAAACAATGGTTGATGAAATCCTCCTAGTGACAAGAAAAAGCCTCCTTGCATCTAGAGTAGTCCACACAGATCACCGGGAACTCCACATTGTGCTACTAGAGCCAATAAGAAGGAGTTGTCCCTTCGAACGTCAATCTGCAAGGATTGATTTTCTCTCCTAGTTGTCTCTCCCATGCTATATCTCCCTTTCACGTGTAGGACTTTCTTGGGCTCTCTTGGTTACCACAACTAGAGAGGACAAAAATTGTCAGAGCCAGTACCCCTCTATATATAGGAGGGCCAGGGTCAGGGTTTCCAGTCCATTTGGGAGTCGAAAAGAGGACTTTTCATGAATTTTCCAGAACCTACAAATGGTGAACTAGTCGGTTCACTATCCAATCGGTCGGTTCATGGGTGAACTAGTTGGTTTAACCCTTTAATTGGTCCATTTAGCATGTTTCCTATCTACAAACATATTATCTTTTATTTGATTAATATACAGTTATGATATCAACATCAATCCTTGATGCAATCAAATTGATCATTGAATCAGACAACCCAGATGATGAACCGGTCATTTGACTTCATGAAATGGTCGTTATATATCATGAAAAAATTGTTTCACTTTTGAAATGGTCTCTTCATATGTCTAACTCAGGAAAATATTCAACGAACTATTGTTTGTATTGACGTGACACTTGAATTGGTCAGTTCAACACTTGAACCAGTTGGTTACAGTCCAATCAATTAATTTTCTACCTCAGTTGTTTAAATTTAATACCGAAACACTTTAGTAATCAAGTTAAACATCATTCATGAATAAACTCCTATTCCAAGTGCATCCTATGTGTGTAACCCTATAGGTACCAGATTACATTGGTAGTGTATGTCCATAACCAATTTATGACATCACAAGAAATTAGCAGTATCTAGAAACACATCGTTGATATCCAAGTAATTCAGAAAGTTGGAGAACAACTTCAACCTACAATCCATGATAATTGTTACTGTGATCGTATAGTTCCTTTGTCTCTGATATCCGAATTAAACTCGAGGCATGCAATCATCATCCCCTCAATGTTCAATCCATGTTCCTTGAACTAGAGAAGATTGTTGATGACATCCAATTTTATGGATAATTCATGCCTTAACTTACCTCTTATTTTTCACCTTTTATGCATACACATTCCCACTTTCATTGCTTTTACACTCAAAACATATTTTACCTTGTCTCCATGATAACCATGGCCCATTTTGTGCAGATAACCAAGGTACCTAATGCAAGAACAAGCCACCCATTAGCCCCCACAACCGATGTACACCTTCATTCAAACATCTGCATGGCAATCGACCCATCACTCGATGGTGCCAAGGTATCAAGAGCTAGTCTATACAACCATTGGGCTTATGATGAAGGACTAATAGAGTAGCCTTCGAATATGACCACCCAATCATTCGATGATCATGCTAGCCATCATATGATGGCTCCTCATCCTTATCAACCTATGGCTATCCAATCCTTACCAACCAAAGGCTATGTGAACCCATCATCCAATGGCCCTCAACATATGGCCAAGATGAGAAACCACTGGATCCGACCAGCTGGTGGTCACCCCAGATGACAACTGATGGTTGTCCAAGCCACCACCCGATGGTTGTCTAGATTCACCAACCAAAGGCCCCACTACAAGCCAGCATCACTCGATGTCCTGCGACCAATGGTCACTCTAAGTGAATGGTCATTCAGAACTGTTACTCATGTTCCCTAAGGTAGGTACTTTAGATACTTGGGATGCAAAGAAAGAGCTCTCCCTAGGACACTACATTGAATCTCATAAATAAAGGACCCTTGTGAACGTTGCAAGGGATCACATTTTCACGGAGGACCATCAAGTACTGCTGGAAAAGGAGTTCACCATCGACACTCATCCCCACCATTGGTTGGTGGACAATGAGGATGAAATTCCAAGGAGTCCAATGTCCATTTAATCTCTGCATACTTGATCGATGTACTCTAACTAAGGAAAGAGGACAGAGGTCAAGTCTTCACCTCCATCATGTAGAATTCAGTGAGGAGATTCAGACCATCGGTTGTGTCCATCCCATGGCTGTATTCATTGTATCCCCTCATTTTCCCTGCTCACTCCTGTCCCCTTCACTATCATCTTCTCCCTCTTTTCTTCAACAATGTTCCATGCCTTATGTACCTTGTAAATCATAATGTTTCTCAACACCATGAGTAGCTAAACTCATAGCTTGGGTTTGGAGTGGCCACTAAGGCTCTCCCAACATGTATATACTTACATATACTTACATCCATTTGAATATATATATGCTCTTGGCAATGGTTATCTCCATATGATTGTTCTCATTTATTCACTTGCATGATTAGGTACCATGTTGTGATGTATGATTGTTAGTGCCTCCAAAGAGTATTTCTAACTCTATCTAAGTGTTATGGAGTTTCATGTACACATGAGAATGTTGAAATGCTAAATCTAATGATCATATGGTTACCTTTGTGATTGTTTGTTTGCCATCTCGAGAGAGATACAACCTTATAATCTAGATCTATCCTAAGCTCAAGAGAGGATGGAATAAACACATATGATGATTGCTTGTAACCTTCTTAAGGGAATACAAAGGGTGTTATTATTGCATGTTGGTGAGATATATTAGTAGGTGAAACCTGGTTTAAGTTCCCTTCCATATATGTTACAATGCACATGTTTGCTTTTGTTCTCTCATTTTATTTTCTTAACCTTTTTTTTTTACTTTTTTTGCTTGGTTGAAGTAACATCGTCCCTTAGGGAACACAATCTTAACCTACCTTCTTAGTTGGTGTAACTGATATAGGACTCTACGTTCTTAGCATTCATCATTACTTGTCCCTGTGGTTTGACCCCGATCTACTACATCAGATCCCATTAATATTTGTGGGGGCATGAGTGTCAGGTTATAAATTTAAGAGTCTGACTACTCTAGATCCACTCCCTTTTGGGCGTGTGAATTAGGCGGTCAACTTTTTGGTACCATTGTTGGGGACAAGGCAAAATGGTATTGTTAAGAACACGAGTCTACTCTCCATACACGCATGCCTCAAGTCTAGCGATAGACTTGACAGCACAAATTTTAATCCACCATATCATAGCTACCTTGAATATTTCATCAAACACTCTAACTTGATTGTGTGAACTATTTTAGGTAACTCAAGAAGAATCAAATTACAAGAACAACAACCTACATTGTCATCATCATGCCTCCTTGTAGAGGAGGACCTAATGCTGGAGGCAATCAGAATGCAAGGGTTGAGATACCTCATGTGTATCATGAATATGGATGGGAGGATTACAACCCCAAACAACCAATAGATGACATCCCACCTCGTGCGTGACTCCTCCACTGCCAAGTGAAGAGAAGCATGAGGAATGATGACATGATGAATCACAATGTCCAAGAGCAAGGAGGAATGTAAGGAACAATAATAATAACTACAACAATGAGGAAAACAAAGATGATGATGAGGAGGAAGAAGGTCAATCCCTTAGGGATTTGGTTGTGATAAGGGCCAACAAATGTAGATGCCCCGTTATCATTCTAAGGTTCAATACTACAAATTTTGAGCTAAAACCTATAGTCTTTTCCATGATCCAAAACAAAACTTTTTGAGGTAACTCAAAAGATGAGAATCCCTATCATCATCTTGACTCCTTTAAGAACATTTGTGACATGATCAAGATGAAGAGTGTGCTGTAGGAGGTTATATACTGCAAGGGGTTCGTCTTCTCATTAGAAGACAAAGCAATATCTTGGTATCTCATCCTTCCTCACAGGTCCATTAATGGATGGGCACCTCTAGTTGACGCTATCGTCATAAAGTTTTGTCCACATTGAGAAAACCATTAGAAATAGGCACAAGATCATTAGATTCTTTCAGAAGCCTGGAGAGTATGTTCATGAAGCATAGGAACAATTTCAATAATATAAGAGGTATTATCCTCATCACAACTATGATAAGGGCATTCTTGTGACCACATTCTACAATGGGTTGATGTCTGCAGAAAGGACTTCACTGAATGATGTTGTAGGAAGTGATTTTCTTGGCAAGAATCTAAAGAAGACTATGATGATCATAGATAACATTGCTTCACTATAAGCAGGCATGGTTTATGAGAGAACTGACATGGGTTCATCTAAGACGGCAAACTCTAAAGGCCCAACTTCTGAGTCAAAATTCTTAGAGATTGTAACGACCCAAATCCAAAAGATCACCCTGGACGTTAAACATTTGAAAGATATTGGAGGCAAAGGGAAAGGCAAGATCGAGAAGGTCAAGAAATGTGTCACCTATGGTGAAGGAGGAAATAGTTTTGATAAATGTATCTTCACTCAGCTAGAGGACGATGATGAAAGTGAAGATGATGAAGAAACTGAGAATGTTTCTTATGTCAAATTTAAGAGACTGGATCACCCTAGTTTCAATTATGGAAACAAAAACACTGCTGAAAACTCCCATCAACTAAGCAGACCATCTAAAACACCACTAGGATTTGGGTGAGGGAGAGGATCAACCACATCCACCAGAACCACCAACTACCAACAAAATAGAAATAATTATCAAAACCAAGGGCAAGGTTAAGGTCAAAACTAGAACACAAACTGACAAAATCAAGATCAAGGCCAACCTAAGAGCAGCTAACATCCTGACATGATGTATCAACTAATTGACTTCACAAAAAGGCAAGCCTCAGTGAATGACCAGCTGACCCAAATTGCTATCAGAAACTCAGTTGTCTTAACCTCAATGGATACCCAAATGGGTGATATGAAGACACATCAAATACAAATTGACCAACAGCTGGAGCAACTGTCATAACTAATAAAGAACCCTCAAGGATAGATCCCCACTAATACAAAGACTATATATATGGTCACCCTCCGCTCCAGGAAAATACTAGAAAACTATCAAGGGGATGTTGATAGAGAAAATGACTCCAGTAGAAAGATGCAACCTAAACCAATTATGGTAGAAGAAGTACCTGAGGAGGAAGAGTCTACTAAGAAGAACAAGCCTAAAGAGAAAAGTAAGGGAAAGAAATTTGTAGAAGAAAGGTCAGACCCAACATAAGAAGTTTTTGCCAATAAAAACCCATATTCCCCAAGGGCTCCCTTTCCATACATGTTAATCAAATCTCATCTTAATAAGAGGTATGAGAAATTCATGGAATCCATGAAGAAGTTACACCTAGATGTCCCTTTCTTGGATGCCATTGAAGGAATTCCCACCTATGTTGCGTTCTTCATGGACATCATCACAAAAATTAGAGGTGGAGATCAAATCAAGATAGTGCAATTGGCTAAAATGTCTAGTGCATCCGTTCACACCAAGATTCTGACAAAGAAGAAGGACCCTGGTGCGTTAACTATCTCTTTTAATGTTGGTGATAAAGTGGAAAGAAAATGACTCACAGATTTGGGAGCAAGCATCATTTTGATGCTTCTCACCTTATCCCAAAGAATTGGACTCACTAACATGGTGAAAATGGGAATGAGAATTCAAATGGTAGATCGTACTTTCACAAAACCTATGGGGGTAGTGGAAGATGTTCCTATTCGTTTCAGGATATTCTTTATCCCTTGTAGAATTGTTTTGATCAGCACAGTTGAGGATCAACGAGTCCCATGATCTTTGGAAGGCCTTTCCTCACCACTGGAAGAGCACTGATCAATTTTGTAGAGGGAATAATCACCCTTTGTGTTAGAAATGATCACATAGATTTTCATGTCCAAGATACTATGTGGGGACCATCTCTATTTGAGTCAATCTACTTCATGGATATCTACACCCAATAATGTGAATAAGTACAAGAAGATTGTGCCATTGTTGACCCACAGATAAGGGCTCTGAGCAACCCAGACCCTAGTATGGAAGACCTAGAGATAGTGGAGATTCTAGAGTATTTAAACCAACCAGAAGAGGGAAGTAGAAATGAAGAAGAAGAAACAATTGAGACGGTAAAATACACATCCTTAGAGAAGACACCAGAAGAAAAGGAAGCACCTAAGCCTAAACCCGAGTTGAAGCAACTCCCCGAGGGCTTGAAGTATGAGTTTCTTGATAATGAAGAAACAAATTGGGCCACTATAAACTCTACCTTAATGACAAATTAGGAAGAAAAGATGATAAATGAACTCAAGCTGCATAGAAAAGTGATAGGCTACTATGTTGAAGATATCAAAGTCGTGAGCACTTCTCTATGAATGTGCCATATAAACTTGGAGGAAGCAACTAAGACACGAGTTCAACCATAAAGGAAGCTAAACCAAATGCTAAAGGAGGTGGTGAAAAAGGAGTTAATAAATCAGTGAGATGTGGGGATCATATATCCTATCAATGATAGTAATTGGGTTAGCCCAATATATGTCATAGACAAGAAAGAGGGATGACAATCATTAAGGGAGAAAATGGAGTGAAGTGGCAACACGGACTGTCATTGGTTGGCGTATGTGCATTGACTACATAAAATTGAATGCTTCTACAAGGAAAGATCATTTCCCAATACCCTTCATCGTGGAAGGATTGGTGTGTCACTCATATTTCTATTTCTTGGACGTATATTAAGCATTCTACTAGGTGATGATTCACTCTGACGATCAGGCAAAGATATCCTTCACCAATATATATAGAACTTATGCTTTTCGAAGAATTTCATTTGGTCTATGCAGTGTACCCGCGACCTACCAGAGGTGCATGATCTCTATGTACTTAGACTTCTTGGAAGATATAGTGGAAGTGTTTATGGACAACTTCTTTATATATGGAATAGATCTCAACATTTGTCTAAAAAACTTATCTAGAGTCCTACAGAGATGTGAGGAAAAACAATTAGTCATGAATTGGGGGAAGTGTCACTTCATGGTACATGAGGGCATTGTTTTGGGACAGAAAATCTCTAAAAAAGGGATTGAGGATGACCTTAGCAAGATTGAGGAAATATCAAAATTGCCACCCCCTAAATTGGTCACCGAAGTATGAAGTTTTCTAGGACACACTGGGTATTACAGGAGTTTCATTAAGAATTTTTCAAAAAAATTACAAAACCTCTATGAACCTTCCAGTAAAGGACATTGCGTTTAACTTTACTTACAAGTGCATTGAGGCATTCAACACTTTGAAGGATGCTTTGACTATAGCTCCAATCTTGCAAGATCCGGATTGGGAGTTTCCATTTGAAATTATGTGTGGTATTAGCGAATATGCCATCGGTGTTATTCTAGGGCAAAGGAAGAACAAGAAACACCACACAATATGCTATGTTAGCAAGATGCTAGATGATTCCTAGATCAACTACACAACCATTGAGAAGGAAACACTAGCTATGGTGTTCGCCTTCGACAAATTTAGATCCTATTTGATAAGGTCAAAGGTGAAAGTGTATACATATCATGGTGTAATCAAATCTTGATTCAGAAGAAAAATAACAAGAGTAGACTATTAAGGTGGGGTTTGCTACCGCAATAGTTTGATCATGAAATTATTGATAAAAAGGGGACAAAAAATGTGGTTTTTGACCACTTATCAAGGATAGTGATTACTAAAGAAAACATGTTGCTAGTTAAGGACAACTATGATGATGAGGCCTTGATGATAACCAAGTCCATTGAATCCAACCTCCCATGGTTTCTTGATATATGTAACTATTTAGCATGCTAATAGTTGTTGCCCAACATAACATACAACTAGAAGAAGAAACTATTCTCAGACCTAAAAAATATTACTGGGATGACCCTCTCCTATTTAGGAGGTATGTTGACTATTTTATCAGAGGTGCATATGAGAAGAGGAAGTTCCTCAGATTCTTTGAGAATTCCATTCATTTTCTTATGGGGGACATCTCGGAGGAGAAAGGACGGCAGCTAAGATTATAAAGTCAGGGTATTATTGTCCCACCCTTTTCAAGGATGCTCAAGCATATATCAATGTCTTATGATGAGTGCCAAAGATTAGGAAAAATTTCAAAGAGGAATGAAATGTGAATTTCAGATTAGATAGAGGGAGAAATCTTTGACATTTGGGGAATAGACTATATGGGACCTTTCCCATCTTCAAAGGGAATTTAATATATATTTTTGTTGTATACTATGTCTCAAAATGGGTAGAGGTTTTTGAAACCCCGACCTGTAACTCCAAAATAGTAATGAAACTATTTGAGAAAATCATTTTTCCTAGGTTTTGTGTCCCATGCACCGTCATAAGTGATGGGGGATCCCACTTTGGGGAGGCATAAGGTGGCAATGACCTACCATCCACAAACATTTGGATGGGTCAAAGTGTCCAATCATCAAATCAAACATATCTTGGAGAAGATAGTTAGTAGGACACATAAGGATTGGTTGATGAAGCTCGATGATGCTCTATGGGACTAGTGAACCACTTTTAAGACTCCTATAGGGACCACTCCCTATAGTCTTATTTATGAAAAGTCATGCCATCTACCTATTGAGCTAGAGCACAAGGCCTTTTAGGCCATGAAGTTCTTGAACATGGACCATGAATTAGCAAGGAAGAAAAGATTGTTGTAGTTATAAGAACTAGAGGAGCTTCGGTTGCACGCATATGAGAATGAAAAGATATACAAGTAGAGTACTAAGGTGTGGCATGAAGCCCACCTAAAAAGAAAACATGTATCTGAAGGAGACTTGGATCTCCTGTTAAACTCAAGATTCAGATTATTCTCGGGAAAGCTCAAAACAAGGTGGTTTGGCCCATTTATTATTGTGAAGATATACCTGTCTTGAATGATCAAAATCACCAGTAAGATGACATGTACAATTAAAGTGAATGGCCATAGAGTAAAGAGGTATTATGAAAATGAAGCTTTTGTGATGAGGTCGGAATTACAACAAGAGAGTCAAGCTAAAGGCTAAAACTTAACACTTCTTCAGAGGCAACCCAGGGATCGTAAACTTTTCTTAAATTTCCTTTCTATAATTAGACTTCTTATCATTTCTAGCCATGATAGTAGTCTACTTAAATCTATGATTTTCATAATTTGTTAGTCTTAGTTTTTTGTAATTTCAACTATGTTTTGCAATTTCTAATGTATTTAGATTAAAACCAGCTTACAACTAACTTGTGTAGGCACTGCACTACCATCATAGCTAGGGCAACCTTCAGTCTAGGATTTGAATCCCACAACCATCAGTTGTAGAGAGGGAGACTGACCATTAAAAATGAAGTCATTGGACAATTAATGCTGCCAAACCATCAATTGTGGTATAAACTACATAACATTTGACTCTACCTAATCATTGGTTGTTAAACATCTCTGGCACCATCGGTTGTTGAACATGTCTACTGCACCATAGGTTTTTTCTAGTTGAACAACCATAGGTTGATCAACCATCGGATGATTGCACAGAACAACCATCGGGTTGTAGCACCATCGACTATTGAGATGTCCTGACAAGCCATCGGCTGATATTGACCTTTGGTTCTATGGAACCATCAGTTCTGACAAACCATCAGATGTTCACAAAACACACAAGCCATTGTTCATCGATTCTTAAGGTTCAATATGGACATCGAGGGATCTAGCCATCAGTTATGTCGAACCATCAGATGTTGAGAGACACTAACAACCATCAATTGACACGAAGTGTCACTCTACTAAACCCGACAACCGACGATCACCCAAGTGTCACTCTACTTCCTATAAAAGACCAAGGATAACCATCTAGAGTGACCATATAAAACCCTAGCCACACTAACTAAAGAAGAGCATAACTGAAAAACACAACCATTGGTCCATACCATCTTCAAGATCCAACCATCGATCAACCTTGACCTTCAACCTTTTACCTTAACGACAATCGAATCAAACCACACCAACATACCAAGAAAGCAGCTCCCTTCCTTCTTCCAAGTCCGCGGTAGAGCAAGGAACCAACAACAGTAGAAAGAGGAAGTTCAATTGCACTGACAACGTAATAGTAATGATTCCCTCTTTCTTAACAGTGATTCCAATGTCTTTCCACCTTTGCCATCATTTCATTCTTTCAAACCGTAACCACCACTTTGTTCTCTGACATGCAATCTCACTCAACCGTCGATCTTCCGCACCATCAATGATCACCATAAACCTGCTTATCCATCATCTCTCCATCTTTGATTATCACCAACCATCAACCATAACCCCTACTTATCGCATTAACCATTGGGGGTCTACGACCATCAGTTTCCAACACCGGTCCACCACCATCAACACACTTGAACCATCGGTTGTCAGGGTCCTCAATACAACCATCGGTTGAGGCTCGCCGTCGATCGCACCTAAACATTGATTTCTCTCAATCTTCCCCCAACCATCAGTTGCCACATGTATTTGTTCCCTCAACACTCTCACCCAACCATCAGTTGCCTAGCCATCGCCTACCTATTCGTTAAGCCATCGACCGACTGATTTACTCAACTAAGATTATAATTACTTGCTAATCTAACCTTGTAAGAGATACCAGGTTATCTAGTAAGTACAATGGCAGGAAATATTAATCCAAATGTAGAGATGATTGAATCTAAGGAATGTAGAAGAAATATAGAGGATAGAAAGATTGAAAGATGAACATGTTCCCTACATCAGATTACATGGAGAAATGTAACACCCTAACTTATATATATATATATATACATATATATATATATATATATATATATATATATATATATAGGGTAGCGATCTAGTGAGAAACATATCTTTTGAGAGCATGAGAGGCATTTTCATAACTCTCCATATAGATCAATTATTCATAATCCAACTATATAGATTACAAGTATACATTAATATTTACCTTCCTACAAAATTTTATCACCATCCAATTTGTAGATAACTCACAACAACAAAATACTTTTCGACACTCTATATTGAATTGCAGGCTAACTGTTGGATGTAAAAAGTGTATATTGTATATATGGCCATGTCAATAATGTCTGATTACAATGATTTTTTGTGAGAAGGTAAATGAAATGATGCTTTTTCCATCTATACAGTTGGATTTTTAAAAACAGCTCCCAATTTGTAGTTATTCAAATGTCTCTCATGCTCTCACCGTAGGATGTTTCTCACTAGATCGCTACCCTATATATATATATATATATATATATATATATATATATATATATATATATATATATATATATATGTATGTATATATATATATACCCTAATTTCAAATCTAAATTTTGATGCTTCATAAGAAATCCATTGAACTAAGAGACCCAATTTTAATGTCTAAATTGTGTTCAAGGATTTTTTTTCATTATCAACTTAATTTCATCAAATATAACCCTAATCTAGCACATTAATAGTATATAGGGGGACATTGAAATTGACATTTTAAATAATAATAAGTTGACCCAATACTTTTCTTGGGAACTTGAATCTATAATATTGGGCTTTATCCAAAATATTAGCCTCTAACTATTTTTGCTTGGTCTTGGATAATTCAACTAAGATATAACTTGGAAATGAAGTAATAAATAGTACAGAGTCTCAAAACTAAAAATGAACCTTTTTTAGATCCTCATATTTTAATAACAAACTTACCAATTTTGGACTTAAATGGAGTATTCCAGACCCTCCATATAATTTAGAAAGAAACTAAATCAAGCTTAAATAAACCCTTAATAAATCTAATCCTTATTTATAAGACTATAGTTTGTATGTTCTCAACATGATGCTAGTGTGTCACATGGGTATGCAGCTTTTTTTTTTGTTCTGGACTCGTGTGCAACTGTTGGATCGACATCGTAGGGTGTATACCTTGTCTCCAACCTTACACAAAATTCTATGCCAAGGAGGAGCAAAGGTGCCCAACATCATGATTATCAGTTTCTCACTTTGACCCTTCTTCCTCTCTATTTTCACATTTTCCTCCCTTTCCCGAACTCAGGGATCCCATGCTCGGGAGGACTTTCTACCTTGAACTCTCAGTCAGTAAAGGAATCTTCAATTCTCCCCCGTTCAGAATCTAGTAAGATCCCTACCATGATCTCAAGGGATCTCCTATAAAACCAAACCTCTAGTAGGCATCAGGACACCCAAAAATCAAGAACCATCATTGATTTTTTCCTCCACTCATGTCCTATATGCTTCTCATGAACAACAAAATTGCCTATGCTCTTGAAGATTCTAGCTTGGATCTCTGAACTTCAAGACCATCGTCTGTGCTCCAGATTAACCAGTGATATCGTGTGAAAGTTCTTCCCTGGCCTCCTCAAAATATCACTAGCCAAAAAAAATCCTATGTTGCGGGTATTAGGTTTTTCCCCTTTTATGCTTTTGTGACATGTTTGAGTGATTTATTCTCTAGACTACATCAGGTCTAGTTTTCCTGCTTTTTGCCTTTGGCGGCATATTTTAGACACACTCAAGTTGGTAGCTTTCCTTGGGCCTTCTTCCTATCTATGTTCTTTTTATTAAACTATGTTTTCCCATCAGGGTACGACCCTCCAGGATAGCTATCACTAATTTTTCCACCTCAACGAGGTCCCTTATGCCTCAATGGACTCTATTTTCACCTACGTGGAATTTCCTAGATTTTTTATTGGTCCAAATTTCAAGAAATTATAAATAATGTTTCAATAGTCAGAAAAATTCATGATCATTGGAAATCTAAAAACACAAGGAGTACTACTGAACTAGTTTTGATATAGGTTTTGAATCTGGATTTCCCTCATTTATTCATGAGCCTTAAAACACTAGACTTTAAGTTGAATATCAATATTTAATGAAGGTTAATGGTTTATCATGGTAATTAGGGTTTCAATAGATCCTAACAATGTGGAAAGGGTTTTATCAACCTAAAGAAGAAACTAGTATCTTCTTTAATATAGAGGTAAGCAGGTCCATGCACTTTGAGTATTAAGTAATGGTTTTCAATCGCTTTAAGATTATTCTATTGTGATGATCAAGATAAATTATATGAATAGCTATGTATTCAATTTTAAGAAATTTGAAAATTAATGTTTCCCAAAAGTTATTATATGATGCTTATGCTTTCAAGTTATATTTTGAGAGTCCATGTCATGTTCATGTGAAATCCAAGTAAAGATCAATTATTCTAAGTTAATGATGATTCATGTAATTGGTTATATTATTTTTTCCTCATCATGTTAATGTTGAGCCCTCATGCCTTATGAGTTCAAATGGAACATAGCGGCACATATGTGTAGTCATGAGTTCAAGTGGAGCATTATTAATGAAACTTAGGTGCCAATCAGGAGCTCAATTGGAGCATAGCTAATGGAACTCAGGTGTAAATCATGAGTTCAAGTGGAACATCAATTGAGACTACAAGCCTTAGGAGCACAGTTGGTGCATAGAAGTAGAGGACATTATAATCAACTACTCATAGTAGATTATGAGAATCCAAATTTACCATTCAGTTAATTTCATGTTTTTCTTTATTGCCAAGATTATTATCTTGTTATAATAATACTCAATGTTGCTTATTCTGACATGTTTTCCATTTTGAATGCATGGTTGGGGACATGATGTTCACAGGAGGAACAAATAAGGGAGCTTAACCAAGGAACATACATCTCAAGGACAAATTAATATTTTAGCCATGGTAGGATGCCAACTACCTTATGGCATTTAGTTTATTTTTTCAATTAGTAGGAAGATTATGTACTAGTTTAGTTTAGTTCAAAGTCTACATTTTATGTTGTAGAACTTGAGACATGTTTTTTGCAATTATTTTTCTTAGTTGGTTGAATGAAATTATATTTTTGTGCAATGTTCATTTTGTGACATCCCAATGTGAATTAAGCTTCCACTCAGTAATATATATGTTTTAGAATATTTGGGTGTTACAATATGGTATCAGAGCTAAAATATAGTTGGACAGCAGGATTTTCTCATGATTCACTAGGTAGCCTTTACATCCTAACCTTGTTGATAAATAAACAATGGGGGTATATGTCTGTAGGATAAGAAGTCAAGGATTTAGAACATGTAGCATTCAAAGTACTACAGAAACAAACCATGTTACATTTAGGCATGAACATACGTATTAGGTATAGGAGTTTATCTAGTCTGGATCCTTTGTATTTACTCTATCTTAGCTAGTTACATTTCCTCTCACCTTCTCAATGGTTGGTGCATGCCAATTGAGAGTTGTAGAGGAGATGCCAAGAGCAGAAAGACTTAGCATGCATCTCTCCTTTTTCTAGTAGCATATGTAGTATGGGACATGTATGCTACTAAGATGTTGGGGAGTAGCATGATGAGATCTCAAACCCCTAGATTTGTGCATGGATAGCACAAATTCACAGGTGTCACTAGGAAAGTTGGTATATAAGACCTAGATTGGGTAGCTGATGCACTATACATTTGTCATTTTCACAAGCTATTTTTATATTGCTTTTTGTGCACTTACTATTCATTTTCATATTAATTTGTGTATGATCTATTAATATTAGCATGTGTTATTCAATTGCATCAAATAAGCATAATTTTAATGTTTTTGAATGATTTATTATATTTCAAGTACTTATGTACATTTTTGTGCGATTTCAGGTACCACAAGAGTCTCACATATCACATCAGTAGAAGACTCCTGAAAGCACACATCATCGGTACTACCGAGTCAAAAAGTCAGTACTACGGACTTTGCATCAAAGATAGAGGATATTTGACTTCCAGACTCGGTACTAGTGAGTCTAAAATTCGGTACTACCGAGTCTACCTAATCAGGCATCTGGAAAATCAAGTTTAATCCAACGGTTGAGGATTTATTTTGCCCTAAGTCACTTCTATGGCTTAAGGGGAGTTCGTCCATACCTAATCAATCACGTTCTATTTCATTACAAGACAGAGATGGCACAGGAGAGGAGAGTGAGGAGGAAAACCTCACATTTGGGAGGTTCTAGGCACGTTTAGTGGGCAAAATTTGTGGATTGTAGATCCGTTTATCAGCGTGGAGCATCCTAATCATGTTAATCCAGGGGGTTCATCGATTTTCTATGTTCTCCACATTTTTCCTTATTCCTAGCATGTTTTTGTCTATGGAAATCATGAGGAGCTAATCCTTGTGTTATTTAGGACCCAGGAGTAGCTCGGTAGTACACTATATATGGATCTTTTGCATTAATATATTGCTTTCTCCTTATTCTTGGGCATGTTGCTATGAAATCATATTGAATTGTCTATGTTGTGCACCATAGGTGATTAATTATATCCTTAATAACTTTGGGAGGAGGATTAAGGATTGGAAATCCATAGTAACACATGTTTTATATCGCCCTTTGGGAAAAGTGGCTTACGAACGTGAAGAGATTACCCAGAGATTATTCGTAAAGCACCTAAATAATCAACCAATTGCTATGGAAATGGGATTGGCATTAGCATAGGTAGTGAACTACACTACGGGAGTGGGTAGTTCTTGCTACATGCTCTTTATTCATGAGTGGGAGGAAAATATATTAATCTTAGGTTAAAATTGTAGTGTCAATCATGGTGAAACCATAGTCCTAAAGAATTTCTTCTCATTGTGATCGCAACCCATTAAATTAGTTTTCTTTTTTGCAATTAGTTTAATAACCCTTAAATCAAAGTTTTCTTCGGCTTAGTTGATTGAAAAGTAGTTAGTAGTAGTTTCTTGAATTACATTTCCTCATGTTCAATATTTGGGCCTCTTTGACCTGTATTCCTTCGACGTGTACACTTGTATTTTACACGTACATTTTAGTCGTGTCAAGTTTTTGGCGTCGTTGCTGGGGAAATGACATATTAAAGCACTATGAGTGTTATAATCAACCACTCTAGGCCACCTTCTTTATTTTTTTATTTTATTCTTTCCAAAGATGAATAGCAAATATTTTCTTAATTCAATCACAAGTATCTCATTATCACATTAAATTTACAAATTTTAGGTACTAGTGCATGGTTCAAACACGAACCACTGATTACACTCCCACAACAAATCCACAACGAGAAGGTATGGGTGATGCAGAAGAAGAACAAACCATCTAGGAGAAGATCAAGGTGTCATCCTCAACCGCCCAGCTTGGGCCAATCAAGCGACAAGCTATAAATGTGGGAAGCTACAAGATTGATCTTGGGCTGGTGGTGTTAGTCAAATAACAGGCTTTCCATGGCCATAGTATAAAGACCCAATGACTCACATCAACAATTTCATTGAAAGTTGTGACATGGTGAAGATAGAGAAGGTTCATGTCACTGTGATATACATGAAGTTGTTTCCATCATCCTTGGCAGACCATGCTAAGTCTTGGTTCTATAACCTCAAGGCAGTGTCCATAGAGACAAGGGACCAAATGATAGACACTTTCTTTGAGTGTTATTTCCATCCATAGAAGACGAATGAATTGACATAGAATATTTACAACTTCAAGCAACAGGCTGAAGAGTCATACTCAGAGGCTTGGGAGGGCTTTCAAAATATTTTGCTGAAGGTGCCTCACCATGGTATAGATTTATATGGCCAAGCAAATACCTTCTATTATGGCCTTCATCAGGGTGAGAGGACCACCCTAGATAGTGTAGGAGCTGGATTTTTATTGAACAACAAGCCTTCTAGATGCCATGAGATCCTAAAGAACATGGTTAAGAACTAATCATGGGGTGAAGAAAGAGAACGCCCATCAACCATTAAAAGTTCTGAAGAATCTAAAGTCATCTCGGCATTGAATGAGAAGCTTAACCTCATCGCCATGAATTTGTGCCAGAAGGATGTAAAATCATCTGTAAGTGAAGAAGAGGATTGCATGTACATACACTAGTAGTACCAGTAGGACAGGGGCCCTAGCAAGATTGACAAAATTGAGAACATGTTAGGAAAGTTGGTGAGCCAAAATGAAGCACTTATGGGTCAGACACAGAGGGAGCTGCAAAACTAAGGTGCCCAGATCCACAACATTGAATATTAAATTTCTCAGTTGGCAGTACAAGTAGCTTCCTTGAAGGAGTCCATTCAGCAAGGAGCATTTGGGAATGCAGATGTAACCCATCAACATCACCAAGAAAAATTCATCTTTGTTATCGATGAGAGAGAACATCATATCGAGGAGGCACCCAAGAAACACACTCAGGAGTTTGATTGGGTGTATGTGTCTCAAGCCCCATTTCCTCACAATCTATTGGGATTATGAGGTGGATGTAGAATGTCATTGGACCGTGCACTTCAAGGTCCCATTCCTGTTAAATCATCGACTACAATTCCTGAGAGGGTACCTATTCAACAAGAGCAGGTGAAGGTTTTACTATGCAGTAGAACAGTCACAATCAATAAAGGGGCACCCACAATACATAAGGAATAGCCACCAGTAACACCACCCACACAGGATGTGCCTATTTCTACTCCAGGCAGTGGTGTTGAAGCAATCTTAGGGGAGTAAGTTCATAAAGGGTCGTATATTCCCCCACAAAAGTGAGTAAAACATTCAGATGTGCCATACCCAAATAGTCTGAAGCTGAGGAAAAAGGAAGCACAGTTCAAAAATTCCATGGACATCTTCCAAAATCTCCACACCAATTTGCCATTGGTGGAGGTGATAGAGCAAATTCCTACTTATGGGATATTTTTTAAATATATAATCAACAAGAAGTGGAGAATTTAAGACACACATATTGTACAGTTTGATGAGGTGATGAGTGCACTGATCAACGGGAAGCTGCCAAGGAAGAGGAAGGATCCAGGATGTTTCTACATCCCATGTACTATAGGTGGCAAACACTTCAAGCAGGCACTATGTGATTCGGGAGTGAGTATTAAACTCATGCCTATTACCACCTTCTGAAAGTTAGGATTGAAGGAACCAACAAGGACATCTATGATAATTGAGTTGGTAGATGGCTCTATTGTGAGGCCATTCGGGATATGCAAGGACATGCTAGTTAAAGTCAACAAATTCATCTATCTGGTTGACTTTGTGGTGATGGACATGCACGAGATATGAGGATCAGAGATGTTGTTAGGAAGGTCGTTCCAAGATATGACCAATGTGATAAATTCTATTGGTAGAGGCTATTTGACACTCGGGATAGATGATGATAGAGTGGATTTCAGACTTCTGGATGAATCTTCACCACCATCTCAAGACAAGCCGGGCTGAGGAGGATCATTCATGTCAAGCCTAGGACATTAAACAAGGGTGCTTCTTGGGAGGCAAACTAATTTCGTTTTCATCATTTACATTTTATTAGAACCTTTTGTATTGTAATTTTTGCACTTATTTTGTTAGATTTTTGTTTGATGTAAAGAATTTACCTTGATGCTCTTGTTTGGTCTGCAGGCAGGGCCAAATTTGGTACTACCAAGTCCATACTTAGTACTACCAACTCCTTATCAGTTAAAATTCTAGACTCTGCAGAAAGTCAGTACTATCGACTTTCAAAGTCGATACTACCAAAAAATTCCCAGAAAATCACATGAACCCTGAACCAAAGTCGGTACTACCGATTTGAAACTCAGTACTACCAAAAATTTTCAGCAAAAAGGTGACGAAAGCTACAAGAAGAAGTTGTCGGCACCACCTATACACATGTTGGTGGGCACCAATTTTCAAATCTCAAAGAAGGAGAGAGAATGTCATATTTTGATGCCAAAAAGACACAAATTAGTGGAGCAAAAAAGAGGGATATATTCTAGCACAACTTGATCCAAAGAGCCACCAATCATCCACCTCCACCACCCTTCAAAGCATCTGGTATACCCGTTCCACCTCTAGGTTTGGATTTTTTTACTATGAGGACAAGGTCAAATTCAAGATTAGGGGAGGTAGGTGTTGGAACGGCTTTATCTTCCCTTTTTACTTGCTTTTAGTTTTTATTTTTGAAATTTGTAGGATCCACAATCTATATAGCGTAAAGTGGAGCTTAAATTTTGTTTGTTCCTCACAATTATCATGTTTGCTTTCAAGTTTGTAATGGAAATTGAAATTTTTTTTGTGGGCTTAGTTGTGCGTACTTGAGTAATCTCACTTAGAGGAAGTGTATGGGTTACTCATCTTAAGGACATTTGATATGAATGGACATCTTAATTATTCATGAAATATGGATGAAGATGGGGTTTGAGCTTGAATTGATCAAACAATTAATGGGACCTTAAATTGAAGTTTAAGAAAGAAACCCTAAGGTTACCATGTACACAGGTCAATAGAGAGGGACATATCATAAATTCATGAAAGTCTTTGTCTCTTAGTTATGTGATTCCACCCATCCTCCACTCATTATTGACTCACCACCTTAAGATGAACAAGTACTCCAAATTATTTCTTCTACTTGCATTGCATGTCATAATAGGTGGCATGATAAGTTAGTTTGATTTTATTGCATTCATTACAAAAATGAAAAAAATATATACCAAGTTGTGTACTTCAACAATTTATGTACACATCATTCTAGTTACATAAACAATTACATATAGATTTCATGCACTTTTCATCATTCATTGCTATATCATGTGGGTATCGTTTTCCTTCGAAATTTGAGTGTAGGGATACACATACATACCCTCAGGAAAAAAGAAAACAAAGAATGATATGTAGTAAATCCCAAGCATAACGTTCCATCATGCTATAATAATAGGCCAAAAAATGAAAAAAAAAGTTTGTTTATGTTTTAAAGTTAAGAGGGAGAACGGATGCCCTCAACTCTTCCCAAAATTGAGGGAAACTTACACATGATGCATTCTTTTCTTCGAATTTTTGTTCATCAAATTGACAACATCTTTTGACTCATCCATCATTCAACCAAGAAAGTAGGCATTATGACTCATGCATTTCTCATTATTTTCACCATATAGGTTCATCATATTTTATTTTGCATAAATGATTTGGATGCTACTTGTAATTCTTCAATTGCCACCCATTTCATACCATTCATTGCTCTTATTGGTAGGCCACTCATATGATTATTCTCCTCAATCATTTTTATATGGAGAACTGCTTCCAATTAGTTGGTAGTTAGGAAAGAGCAATGTAGAATAGGGAATCACAAAATGCACCGAGTGAATGCATGATTGATTGTGATGTTAACTACTCTCTTGATAGTGTTCATTGATATAAGGGTGGACAACTTTTATGGAAATTTTTTGTCTCTACAGAGCAGTTGATTGTTCAATGATCAATGAAGGTTGGTTTGGGACCGCCAAGTGGGGATAGTTGAGAAATGAAGTTCGTGTTCCTTGTCCCTTTGCTAACTAGTCTAAAATAGATCTGGGAGTGTGTTGCTCGAGGAAGAGCAACATTTAAGCTTAGGGGGGTTTGATGCATTGTACATTTGTCATTTTCACATGCTATTTTTATATAGCTTTTTGTGCACTTACTATTCATTTTCGTATTAATTTGTGCATGATTTATTAATATTAGCATGAGTTACTCAATTGCATCAAATAAGCATAATTTTAATGTTTTTGAACGATTTATTATATTTCAAGTACTTATGTACATTTTTGTGTGATTTTAGGTACCAAAAGGTACTACCAACTTCAAAAGTCGGTACTACTAAAATCACATAAGTAGAAGACTCCAAGAAGCACATAGCCTCGGTACTACCGAGTCTAAAAGTCGATACTACCGAATTTGCATCAGAGACAAAGTAGATTCAACTTCCAGACTCGGTACTATCGAGTCTAAAAGTCAGTACTACCAAGTCTGCCCAATCAGACAGTCTGGAAAATCAAGTTTAATCTAATGGTTGATGATTTATTTCTCCCTAAGTCACTTCTATGACTTAAGGGGAGTTCGTCTAGACCTAATCGATCATGTTCTATTCCATTGCAAGCCAATGACAACACGAGAGAGGAGAACGAGGAGGAGAACCACACGTTTGGGAGGTTCGGGCATGTTCGGTGGGCAGAATTTGCATATTGTGGATATGTTCATCAGTGTGGAGCATTCTAATCACGTTTCTCTAGGGGGTTCATCAGTTTCCTATGTTCTCCACATTTTTCCTTCTTCCTAGCATGTTTTTGCCCAATGAAACCATGAGGGGCTAATCTCTGTGTTCATTAGGACCCAGGAGTAGCCTGATTGTACACTGTATATGGATCTTTTGCATTAATCTATTGTTTCTCCTTATTCTTGGGCATGTTGCCAGAAAATCATATTAAATTGTCTATGTTGTGCACCATAGGTGATTAATTAGATCCTTAATAACTTTGGGAGGAGGATTAAGGATTGGAAATCCATAGTAACACATGTTTTATATCACCCTTTGGGAAAGGTGGCTTACGAACGAGAAGATATTATCCATATATTATTCATAAAGCATCTAACTAATCAACCAATTACTATGGAAATGGGATTGGCATTAGCATAGGTAGTGAAATACACTGAGGGAGTGGGTAGTTCTTGCTACAAGCTCGTTGTCCAGGAGTGGGAGGAAAATATATTAATCTTAGGTTAAAATTGTTGTATCAATCGTGGTGAAACCATAGTCCAAGAGAATTTTGTCTCATTGTGATCACAACCCATTAAATTAGTTTTCTTTCTTGAAGTTAGTTTAATAACTCTTAAATCAAAGTTTTATTTGGCTTAGTTGATCGAAAAGTACTTAGTAGTGGTTTCTTGAATTGCATTTCCCCGTGTTCGATGTCTGGGCCTCTTTGGCATGTATTAATTCGACGCATACGCTTGCATTTTACACGTACAGTTTAGTCATGTTAGTAGCCCCTAAACCTAATATGAGTGGATAGTAGATATTAAGATCATGGTACCTTTAGGATTTAGGAAATATGTGAGGTTGAAGTTACCCCCTCCAAACAAAAGAGGTTGAGGATGGATGATTCTAATTTTATTTGAGGAAAACAATTTAAGGATGAATTGATGAAATTACTATAGTATAAACTAAGGAAACTGATTTTGAGTATAGATTGAGGTCATTGATAATTAGGACATGAATTGATCATATTCTTTGTAATGAACTAAAAACTAGGTATATTCTTAGTTTAGCCCTTTTCCTAAGTTTCTCCTATCCTTTTTATCCTTTTTTTCCTTGATGTTGAATTTGTGGAATTATTAGTGATTTGGAGTATAGTTGATCTCTATTCATGTCAATATATGCGTTTATGCACAATACCTGAGTTAATGTTTCAATCACGATCTAAAATGCAAAACTACCACTAAAGTGATATATTGTTAAAATAATTTCGTTCTAGAACTTCCCTTAGCCTTATGGGCAAGTAAGAGAAAAGGAATAAATAGACAAGCCTTAAATAGGATAATGTGGTATAAAATGATTTAATGTGATAAATAATAGAAATAATGTTTAAGGGAGATAAAATTCATAAAAGGAAGACTCATTGGATGAAGGTTACTTCTAAGTCAAAATCTTTAGATTTGATATGGCTTGGAGGCCAATCTAACACCCTTTTCCACACAAAGCGAGATTACTCAAAATAAAGTGTGCAATTAACACTAATAACCATACCACGAAATAGGGTAAATTAAACCCATCTCTCAACCACATATCAGAATTGAACACATCATGTGTTAATCCATAAATTGGAGTTAATTGTACTTCATTCATATCAAAAGATGTTACTTACATAGATCACTGGCTAACTAGCCATGACCAATTACATGTGACAACCTGTTCTCGTACACAGACCACCTCTATACCATCATCAGATAGACTCAAAAACTCAAAGTGATGTACAACGTCTATAAAACACCCCCAAGGACTCGAGTGTATAGGGATGACACATAGGACTCTATTACTAGATACTAGCTTTATATCCATGATTCAGTAGCTACACACCTCAGAATATCAACCTCAGCAACACCAGCTCTATCCTAGTGTGCACGTCCACCTAAAAGTTTGTAGAACCCACAGGGTGCGACCAAATGTCCCAACGAGAGTTATAACTCTCCGCCAACATCTATTAAAAGCACATGTAACTAAAACATTAGATTATACTATTAAGATAAGCAGACTCATCTAAATGATATAAGCTGAGCAGTTAGCATTGTTTAAGTAGTTCAAGTATCTACAACTGAGAAATAGATCATTCTATGTATATAAAAGGAATATGAAGAACATGTATGTCATCTGTTAACTATACTATATAAAGAAAGCAAGGCCTGATCCAATATTTCCATATTTGATCCTATGCAAGTATGATACACGGTTGATTATGTGTTTTATTATGCCCTGAGGATTTGAGTTGTACCATCCAAATCCAACCGACCACTGTTAAGTCAAAATTGGTGCCATATAATGTCTATGGAAGAGCCAAAATCTACAACCTCACCCCCTCGGTTAGTATAAGTGAACCTATAGTGACATCATCAGTCAAACTGCTACCAAGAACATATAGTCCAGTTGTACAAATCTAGCCCACTTTGGTATAGGTCAGGGCACTAGAGGAACTGAGCTATGGCTCATAGACACACACCCACCAGGGTATGGCCCACAGCTAATCATGATCACATGTCATTGAGCTACGGCCCACAACTGCACTCCCACCAGGGTATGGCTCGTGGCCAATCCTGTATCACATATCATTAGGAGACTAGATCATGCATGTCTGTCTCATATATCATGGATGTAAGGGGATATTCGTCCTCACCCCCCACATATTCAAAAATATGCGCTCCGAGTTAAACTCGTTTCACCATCTAGGAAGTGTTGGCACTGAATGGATCTATGGTTCAAGGCAAAACTACATGATTAAGGTTTCACTTTATTATTTATGCCAATCGGATGAATTAAGGCTTTAGCACTCAAGTGGACATACAAAACCCTAATTCAATCTAACAAGCATAACTATATTGCAACCTCAAATGATATCAAATGTATAAAGTGTAAACTTATAACATCCTCTCAGGGCATTACTATCTCACTGCCTTATCAAAGCTAAGCATCACTATCATGCTATTGGGGATCCAAACCCCTTATCGCATCACCGGAGGTTACATTTCTCACTAGGCATCATGCCTTCACCAAGTCATAAGACCCATCACATTATTCCTATAATTCATCATTCTCTCATTGTGCCTCAACTTGGCACATAAGCATCACCTACATTACATGTATATCACCATAGAGTTCACATAGCTATGATATTCATTTCACCTATATAATTAGATGCATATAAATAGGAGAGAGAAAACATATAGCCACATCACAAATACCAAAGTCACATACTATGGGATATGAATCCCTCAGCTCATCATTGGGATAATATCCTCTCATAATAGGCAATAAACCATTGCCAAGTCTTGTGACTCATTCATATCATTTTTATATCACAAGTGCCTCAACATGCCTCATGAAGGTGTATTCATCCTGTTACATATTATAGTCACCATAGTATACACTAACTATGATTACCAAGGTCATAACACCTTCATGGTTATAGATTGATAAACAAGATAGATAACATCACTCACTACAGCCATTCCATGAAAGAGAAACAAGCATCACCATTACACATCATTAGGGTAAGGTTTTCTCATTCATAGCTGATTCGGGTTTCCAAAGCTAGGTTCCAACACCAATCCTAGTTTCATCGCCTACCATCATCTTGAAGTGCATTAAGGTTAAGGAACACCATTAGAGTTGATTAGATAACACTCTAAACAACATCATGCATGGCTTATGTATCGTTCATATATGAATATCATTAAGTGTTCACATGTGATTCATAACCGCCTACTATCATCACATGTAACCCCATAGACACATGGGTTGCGACCACCCTCCATGATAAGTCATGATCGTGACATCCACCATGGGTGTCTTGACCCTCAACGCCATCACAATGTCATGGCCCATCTTTTTCATGTCACGCCCGTGACATTAGGGTTAGGGTTAGGTCTACCAAAACTCATGTCGCTACCTCAAGGAGAGTGGTTGTCTTGACCTTAACCATGACACCATGCTGCGACCACTCTCAAGATGATGACCAAAACCCAAAATCTAGGACAAAAACCCAACTCAACCAGGGATCAACATAGCCTTCAACATCAAGTGTCTTGACCTCCATCAACAATAGGTCCAACTCATCCAAAGAGAAACATCTCAACCAAGACTAACTATGGGTCATAACCTACATGAAGATAGGGGTCTCAACCTCCACCCATGTTGCAACCCAAGACCATCATGGTCATGAGCCTACACTCTAAGGTGAATTTTAACTCAAACAAAGCAGGAACAAGACACCAACACTAGGGTTAACTAGGCCACTCATCACCAAAATACTTGACCTAACACCACTAGGTCAAACTCAACCTCAAAGGGGCATCTCAACCAAAATGCTATCAAGGTCATAACCAACAAGGGTAAGGGTATATTGACCATCCTAAGGAATGATAACTTGGTCCCAAAATAGAATGAAAAACTAAGGGAACAAACAAGGTCACCATGAAGGAAAGTCAAATAACCAATCATGAAACCCTAAATCATAGGTCAAGAACAACCAAGGAAGAACTTCTTCCAAATAAGGGAAACCATGATCATGGTGATCAAGACTGAACCTAACATCTATCCAACTTATAGATATATGAATACCATACATAGGAGCAAAGCTAAGGAATAAACCATGGTCATCAAGAATGAAAGACTCATGAGAACGATAAAAAAAAACCCTTGGTTATTGATCATGAAACCACAAAGAAGATTCTCATTCAAGGAAGAGAAAACAATGACCAACGTATCTAAAACAGAAGGTAAGACCAAGAAAATCCATTCTTAACATGTAGGAGGTACCCCATGCAAAATTGGTCATCAAAAACCTCAAGTCTTGAGACATGAAAATACTGTGAGAGGGCCTCATACAATAGAGAGAGAAAAACAACCCATTTCTCATAAGGAAAACATCCAAAAAATCAAATAAAACAATATGAATGAACTTATATCATGATGATAAAACCATATCTTAAGTTTCATATATCAAAATCCCCTCAATCAACACATACAAATCGAATTCATGAATTTAGGGTTTAAGAAAAAGAGTATTCTACATGAGAATACTTCAAAGTCTTGAACCCTAAATTCATGATAAAATTCTCTAGCTCTTATACATCATATTTAGAGGTTGAAATAGTAGATTACACCAAGGTAAATGCATCATCTTCAAGGAATAAGTTCCATACAAAGATTCGATCATCAAAACCCTAAAACATGTGTCAAGAAATAACCATAAGAGAACATTGTTTAAGAGAGATAAACCCACATGTAAATCACCCAAAATAGATCATAAACTCCATATAACTTCATGGTTCATGAACTTCGTGTATATGACCATAACCAATATCAAGAGGTAGGGGATGAACCACCATAACACATCCATCTCCCAAAATTAGGTATTTCACACTAGGGTTTCGGATCCTAAGCAATTTAAGTATGATAACCACCATGACTTGAGTTCTATATCATGATATAATATATTAGCATATTAGGGCACGTTCTAGAGAGATAAATAGCAACATGTAAGAAATATTAAGAGTGCTATTAATAGAGGAGATTAGAGAGTTATAAAACCCACCTTAAGATGATCACCACTAAGATTCCAAGCTCCAAGATCAAGAGATCCGAGAACATGATCAAGGGATGACGAAACTCCACCAAAGCTCCACCTTCAGCCACAATATAACCTCAAGAAGAAAAAGACACCATGGTCAAAGACTGCTCAAGAAAAGAGGGCAAGAAGCTCTTTCCTGAACCAAAATAAAAAGAGAAGGAATCCTCCTCACACTAGGGTCTACTATGCCAAAACATGGTCTATGACCTTTATGATGAGACATTCATTCCTCAAGAATGACCATCATGTAGAATCCATGATCCAGGGTCTAGAAGAGAGAAGAAGATAGAGGTAGGAGATTAAGTGAAATGCCATCAAGGAAAGAAAAACACTTACCAAGGTTGAAGATGAGCTCGGATCACCACCACCACCACATGCAAATGAAGACCGATCTCCTAAGATCCAAGGACGAACCTCCTTGCTCGAACAATCTCCAATTTCAAGCAAGGAAGGATCAAGAATAAAGATGGCTGAAAGGGTTGCAAGAAAGAAGAGATAAGGGATTACATAGATGGGAGATGAGAGAGAAGGCACAGGATGAGGTGTCAACACTCCAAGGTACCAAAGGGACACTTGTCCACTCAAAAGACCAACATGAAACCACTTAAGTATGACATGCAAGACATGGTGATACACTCAAGGTAGTGTCTTGACCACCATGGAATCCCACATGGATGTGGTCATGACATCCCTTGGGTTTCACCTCCCATGGTCACGACATCACTACCTCATCACCCCTTGGTCGAGACAAAGCATCTCCACAAACCCTAGGTCAAGACAACCCATGCTAGGTCAACCATCTTGACCCAAGACCACCCTAGACCTCCTTGGTTGTGACCTCAACACCTAGAGGTTGGTGTCTCAACTGTGACATCCACCGAACCTAGCCTAGGTTGTGACCCAAGGTCGATACAACACACCATATACACATGGGTTGAAACACTCAACACTCATAGGAACCCTAATCACCACTATGGGTGTTACTCCTCAATCAAGGCCCAAACAAGGCACCCACTTATTTCTGTCTCTTCTAGATGATGTCAAGAAAGATAAGAAACACAAATTTCACATCAACCCCCTACTTTGGGTAAATTGCAATTTGCACCAAAACTAGCACATAAAGCACAAACAGTCTCCAAACAAGCTCAAACTTGAAACTTAAGCTTTCCATAAGGTCCAAACCATCTCAAGGGATTAGAGAAAGGTTCTAAGTACATGATCAAGACAAAGCAAATAGGGCTAGCCCAAAACCCAGATCAGGGGGCTTACAACCAAGTTTCATGATGTTGGGATATAATAACTATATCAATTTTATTTAGAAAACAAATGGGTGAATTGTCATCAAAATATGAAATAAAATGTTTAATGACTCCAAAAGTGGCAAAAAATTGGAATTCTTAATCTACATGTTAAAATACACCTATGATTGAATTTTTCAACTAATTTGGACAATCTTTAACGTTCTAGTGTGTTTAGGAGAGAGAAAGTGTAAATAAAGACTAAAATATTAAATAATGTGTTAAATGATATAAAGGTATAAATTTAATGGAAAATTCATGTTTCATGTGCTAAATTTTTATTGAGGGTGAAGTTTCACCAAAATTGGGTAATTCTAGAAGTCTTTAATGCCTTAAGAAAGTGAAAATGTGAATTACTTTAAAAGAATTAAATAAAATACTTTGAGTCTCCAAAACTTAAAATAATGTTAGATTTGGACTCTACATGTTAAAATTAGGCTCGTGACAAATTTCATCAAATTAGAGTTTGTTTGCACCCTTAATGGAAGAGAGAGAAAATGAGAAATAACAGCATTCACACTTTAGTTAAAATCATAATCGAATTGCATTTAAATGTTAAGCGCATTATTTTCCAGTCAATTTTTATTTTTTCTTTGTGTAAGAGATCTGAGTTGTTGGATCATCTATCGAAGGGCTCAGTAGTCGTCCTCTTCCTCACACCGTAAAGGAAGCAGGCTGTCGACATTTATGATTTTTTATTTGTGATTTCTCTCTCCACACAATCTTTTTGTGTGATTTCTTCTCTTATGCATTCTTTATCAGATTACACATCTAATGATCCCACACTTGCATAGTTTTTTCAAGAAAATGGGAAACGTCCAATTCTTGGGCACCAAGCATCTCGTTCGACTTCCCTCTTCTCCATTTCTCTCACCCACATCTATAAATATCACCCCAAGCCTTCATCTCTCCTTTCTTAGCTCTCATCTTATAACGACCCCGTCTCCCGATAACCCCCAATTAAGGGAGACCAAGAGGTTAGAGCCATTATCTCAATTAACAGGATCAAAGGTTTGATAAATAATCAATAACAATTATCAAATTCTACCAACTAAACTGAAAGGCTATAATAAAATAAAACTTTGCATACTTTTTTCAAAAACTTGGATATCTACTTCTATCCACATCTGGAGTCTATTCTAACTAATCCTCCCTTGTACTTTAACTCTTATTTAATTCCACATATGCCACTTTACTGTTTGTCCTTTTCAAACTTGTACCTAAAACGTCGACAAACAAAACGTCGGTCAGCATAATTGAATATGTCGGTATGTGGGTACAACCAAAATTTTGCAAATATGGCTAACAATCTAATTATTACAATCAAGTAATTAATAAGCCAATTTATGTTTTCAATGTGTCATTCTCCACCGCTTTTGTCGTAACCCTGGAATACCCCCTCTAGGGTTTCTCTTTTGCCATTGACTTAAGGCCACCTTCTCAATCTCGAGCATGGTGCCTGGGATCACCCTTTATGGTTCCCTTTAGTCATGCAATATCATAGGCCACCTTCTCAATCCTGAGCTTGGTGCCTGGGGTCACCACTCATGGTGCCCATTGGTCTTCCCTCCTGGGCTTGACCTTTGGCATCATCCATCAGGGTGGCATGTAGGTGTAAGAATACACACTTCTAATATTATTGTGATAATCATAGTGAATTTATGATATGCAAGTATGAATCATCCAAACTGATAAGTTGCATTAAATGTGATGAATCATCCGAGAAACTCTTTGGGAAACTAATGTGATTAACCATAATTAACCACATACTTGTCGAGCTGTCTTGAATGCAGAAATAATTCAACCAATTAAGAAACCAAGCACACACAAGTTGATCCTAAAATAGGCATACAATTTTTCTATCATTAATCATGTCATCATGGTCTATTAATCCTAGTTGTTTCCTAGGGTTATTAGTCCTTTTTAGGGTTTTGATCACAATTAGGGTTCCACTTCATTTTTATTACTTTAAACCCTAATTTTATAAAATTACTTACAAACCCAAATTATTTCATCTTTATTTCACAAAAGATCCTAAGATCATCTTTTAGCAACATGAAACCCTAATTTCGGATTATAAATACTTTTCTTTCCTTTTTCTCCTATTTAGGGTTTCTAAGCATATTAACCATCATATTAGGTTTAAAACCCTAAACCTTGCAATTTTATCTTCAAAATAGGTTAAGATTCATATTTATCATTAAACAAGTTAACCATGCTTGAATTAACCTATTTGCAATATTAAATCTATCCTTTATCATCAATTACGGTTTCTAACCAAACATTAATACCTTTTTCATCAAAATAATACACTTTTGTTAAAAGACACAGATTTAGGCTTTCAAATTATTTTTATCTTATTCCTCGTATTTTCTGAGCAACTTTCATGTATAACACTTCTTCATCTACATTTTCTATCTATTTCTATGATTTTTAAAAGAAAAGCCTTTTTCTAACTTAATAGGATCGGAGAGGAAATTACCGAAAAATAGGCGTCCGCTTGATCTGTGGACCGGTGGTCCGCTCCTAGGATCTGACGATCATAGTTGTGTGCACCTAAAAAAAGCTACTCCTACTCAGGAGCATTAGATCTAGCCTGAGACCACCGTGGAGCATGATCAAACGGTGGTGGGTTGTCATCTACCTCCGACTGTACGAAGAATCACAGTCAACTCGCCAGTTGACTTCGAACTCCAGGCCATCAACAAGAAATGCGAGAAGCCAAGAAGCTTCTCTGTCATCTCCTGAACTCAATGAGCCACTCAATTGCCCAAACGAACTCGACCTTCACCTTGAACTACTCATCAGAACTCCGTCGTGGCTCGCTGGTTGCAGAGGGGGTAGGTCAGGTCAGAACTGGCAATTGGAGGCATCGTTCCACTCGTCGTCATGCTCCGCAGCGATGGGGATGGTTTTTAGGGACACTAGTACCCTCGAGTGCCCTCCCTTATATAAGGCTAAGTCATGGGAGTTATGCGATTTGGGGGTTTCTCTCCTCGTTGATGATAGCCCTCAAAGTTAGGGTCTAGATCCTTCAGAACGATCTCCCAAATCTGATGGACTTGTTAGTTCAGCAAATCATCGCTTCAAAACTGAGCAAATCAAATTCTTAAATCATCTCCCAGTCCCACTGGAACTCGGGATAGATAATGCACAGCTTCCCTTGGATTCATGGTCCCCTAGACCATGCGGTCATCCAACGGCCAGCATTGCTTCCCTCTATTGCAATTATCTAAAAATGAGTTAAAAAGGGTAATTTAACATGATAACTTGGAAAATTCATTTCTCTCTCCTCGTTTAACATTTCTTCTCTAATTTTAGGGAAAACTCCATCTTGGCATTATCTAACCATTTATTAAATTTTAAGGTTAAATTCCAATAGTTGAGAGTGTTTCCTTCACGTCTAAGTTATTCATTAATTAATCCAAAATCAATTAATAATCCTTTTCCCTTTGCCATTATCTTGCTATTTTGGGTCCCTTGGACCTCCAGAAATCCTAAAGGCACAAATTCCCATATTGGGGAATATCTACTTGCGTTTATCCTCTTATCTATTTCTATTTCACATATTTATCCCTTTTTTATAAAGGGCACCTGCCATTTTATTAAGTAATCAAATCGTCTACAACAAGTGCAAGGATCTGATCCTCGAACCCCTCTCTACGATAGATGGGGTTTACAAAATGGCAAGTGGGTGAGGCCAAGGCATGGGCTACTCTATTGCCTTGCCTCCTAACAAAACATAGGTTGAAAGACAGAAAACTAGAAGATAGCTCGGTGATATCCCTTACGATAAAATGCTCGTATCCACGTCCACCATATCCCTTCCTCACTTCCTCGACCAAGAGAAGATAGTCAGTCTCCATAACCACATCCGTGAATCCCTTCCCTAGCACCAACCGCATGCCTTTTAGAATAGCCACACCCTCTGCACTAAGCACTGAGTGTGGCTGTTCTAAACGGCATTGGAAAGTCCACAACAGCTGTCTGTGGTCGTCCCGTATGGCTGCACCGCATCAACAGTCTCCTGTCAAAGTGATGGAGGCATCCGTGTTGATCTTAACTCAGCCTGGTGGAGGACATCGCCAAGAAACTATGCCCACTGAAGAGGAGAAGCCTACTGATCTGCTCACGGTTGCATGGTAGTATGTATTTTTCCTGACGATGTCGATGAAGCTCACTGCTAGGCCCGGAAGGAAAGGAGGATGCTCGTCGAAGATGTATTTGTTCCTTGCTATCCACGTGACCCAGAGTAGTGACGCATCCTCTTCCTTACATCTGTTGTCTTCCTCATCCAGGAGACTGCCCACAAAGCTCCCTATGTCGTGTAGATCCATCTGTCCCAGCTAGTCAAACTCCCCGGTAGACCAAATCTTTCTAGCTATCTCACACTGGAGTAATGCGTGCGTTGTATCCTCGCGCTATCCACAATGATGGCAGCCCTCATCCGGTGTCACCTGCTTCTTCTGCAGCTCCATCATAGTGGGAAGGATATTCCTCAATGCTCTCCAGATAAAGTGTTTCAACTTCAGCGGCCACCCTTCCTTCCACAACCTTTTCCATATCTCCCCCTCCGCCCCTTCCCGCAAATCAGCCCCCTCCCTTAAAAGATGGTAGGCACTCTTGACATAGAAGATCCCATTGCTTTCCTTATCCCAAAAAAGTCTATCTTCCACACACCACTATGGAAGTGGAATGTTTAGGACAGCCCTCGCTAAGTGGCTGGGAAAGCACTCCTCTATCGCCTCCCTCCTCCATTGTTTCGTATCCGGATAGGTCAAATCACTTACCCAATTATACTCCTCTGGGCCACTCACCAAGTATCTATGCATTGTGCCTCCCGAATGAGGGATCCACCTATCCCTATAAATGTGAATGTACTTCCCATCACCCACCCTCCATCTAAGACCTTCCTTAACCAGTTGTAGAGCCCCCCATATGCTCCTCCATGTATAACTAGGACTTCCCCCCAGCCTGGCGTGCAAAATAGTTGAAGACCTTTAGTATTTATCCTTCAAAATCTGGGAAGCTAAGGACTCTCCATGAATCGCCAATCTCCACCCCTGCTTAGCTAACAACGCCTGGTCAAACGCCTTCATATCTCTGAATCCCATCCCCCCGCTCTCTTTGGGTTTACACAACCTTTCCCAACTCATCCAGTGTATCTTCCTCTCCCCTTCCTTCGACCCCCACCAGAATCTTGCCATCATCGCCTGGATCTCGTCAACCAGTCCATCTGGTATTTTAAAGATACTCATGATATATGTGGGAATAGCTTGGATGACCGCTTTAATCAGCACCTCCTTCCCGGGCCTTGAACATCCAGGGCCTGGGCAGCCCTGGGACGGTAGACTCTCTGAGAAGGCGGTCTTAGAGAGAATTGTCTGATATAGTCTTCATCATGGAGACTATGTGTAGAGGAGGAGACCAGGAGGCGGTGAGAAGGAAGTGTGGTTTTAATGCTGGGTTTAGTGTTGATAGCAGAGGCAGAGTGGGGGGTTTGGGCCTGTGGTGGAGGGGAGATGATGTCAGGGTAAAGTCCTTCTCGGATCACCTTATTGCTGCGGAGGTGGGAGTGGAAGGAAACCCAGATTGTTTCCATTTTGTGGGGATGTACGGGTGGGCAGCCACTCAGGAGAGGCGTCATACATGGGAGTTGATGGAAGAGGTTTGTGCCCAGGCTAGATGACATGTCTTGCTTGGAGGAGATTTTAATGAAATATTATCGCATGAGGAGAAAAAGGGAGGCTAGTCGAGGAATGAATGGCAGATGTGTGTGGGCTCTGATCTCCAAACCACGATATAAACACGATTTAAACTTAGCGGAAGAGATTCGATTAGCAGCGGAATACCAAAAATCAGCGGAAATTAAAACTTTTTGAGATAAAGCATTGAAACCATAAAACTTCCTTCATAAAAGGATATAAACTGTTTACATCTCAGATAATTACTTCTTGAGTAATTATATACACCATGATACAAAATCTCAAGAACTCATAACCACAATCTCAGACTAAAAGACTCCAAGACCTGAGAGTACAGAGGACACATAGGACTGACTCTAGCTATACCACATGGCAGGCTAGATCTCCACCTGAGATTTTACTGCTGCCCCTGGTGCTGCTGCTGCTGGGACTGGTCACCTATAGACCTGTTCCTCCGTCCTCGACGTCCACCTAAAAAGTTGAAGTCTACGGGGTGAGACAATTTTACATAATTGTCCCAGCGAGAGTTATAACTCTCCGCCAGAAGCTTTATTATAACATCTCAAAGAATAACTTAAGCAGTAAAAGCTTCAAAGTATCCAACATCGGATATTATAGTAAGCATGAGTTCAATAGTTATAAAACATGAAGACATTTGCACTATACAGTGTAACATCAATCAATCAACTCGTAGTTATCTCTAACAGGTATGCTACGCTGTGGATTATGTTTTTCAAACATTACTTTTATGCCTTGTGGAGATGAGGTTTACCACTCATACTCCAACCAATCACTGCTAAGTTCCTCGGTATCATACTAGGTCATCGAAAGAGCCGGATTCTCATGACCTTCACCTTCCTCTATCAGTAAGAGGATTACTTGTAGGACATCTCGTGCCTCTACTATAATAGCTTTCCAGGGTAATCTGATCCTTCTCTATTTTAGAGTTACAGTGGCGTTCTGTACTCTCTTCGTCATCAGGAGATTTCATGTTTATCTTCCACTGATACAGATATTTGTGCTTTCTTCTTCATCAGGAGGTTTCATGTTTACCATCCACTGATACGGTATGGGATTATAGTGAAGGATTGATGGATTACACATCTACATCAAACACCTACACTAGGATGTAAGGTTCTACACATCCATATACCCCACATACTCAAAAGTATGTGATCCAGGAGTTCCCTTAGGAAAACCTGTTTCACCATCATTTGATCTCTGACAATGATGGATCTATGATCAGGGCTCTACATTACACTTGATTAGTTAGGTACATTCAGTATTCTTTTAACATCATACATTGTTCCTCAAACAATAACATTAGCATAACAGCTATGAAAGGAGAATACTAAATGTAACAAGCCTAACTCTAATCAATCATCATTTCTCAATACATTCATCACAAGTCATCTCTAAAGCATGACCTTGATGGTAATTATGGCTCTCACAGCCCATTTTAATCCATAGGTTTCTATTGACAATGCATCAGGATATATCACTATTCATAAAGCTAAAGCATGCTTTCAATGAATATAGTTTCATAATCCATACCTGGATATGATCATCATCTCATGACAACCTGCATGGTTAATTCAACTGATAACAGTAAACAATTCATTCTAGAAGTTACACTTTCAAACTCTTAGAAGAGTCAAGTTCCCCAATATTCATCAATCTGGGTTTACTATTCACAATACATGTCCTCACCCTAGAATTAGGGTTTACTATTCACCTCATGGCGAATTGAACTCATAACATCATCATGTATGAGAAACATCATCATTAAAGCTCCTAGAATAGATTAAGATTCACTAAACATCATAATTAGGGTTTCCATGATCTCACATAGGTGGATCATACCCTAATCATGCACATTCATGTGTATTGAAGGTACTTTACTTAAGTTTCCACTATAAAAGGGTACTTTCTCTCTCTTATGATACTTTCTCTCTCCTATTACTAGTAGATGGTGATAACACCACTCTAGATGAGGTTGAGTTAAGTCCTCATTGACTAGCATAAGCCAAAACATCATTAACATGTGGTTAGGGTTTTATTAGAAAAAGGTATTACTCAATTAAACCCATCAAGGGTATTTTGGTAATTTTCCTCATGATCACCATCATGGGTCAATTCATTAATCACTTAGTCCCTTAATGTTCTAAGTTACCATTAGGGTTTAGATTAGATCACCATTGAACCAATTACAACTTCAAGTGATTAAGTATAAATAACCTTGAAAACCTCCAAACGGTTTCAACCTTCAACCACCAAACGGTTTGAAACCGTTTAGGTGCATTGACCGTTAGCTAGGTTTGACTCCAAGACCGCATGACCTCAAGGTCATTTTCCCAAACCGTTTGGGTGCGTTGACCGTTTGGAAAGGTTGACTTTCCAAACCGTTTGAGCTTATGTGGTTTGAAACCATTTGATCAACTTGTCTTGAGATCGATTGGTCCAAACGACATTGAGATCGTTTGAGCCCAAACAGTCTTGAGACCATTTCGACCCAAACAGTCTTGAGACCGTTTGGCCTCAAATGGTCTTGAGACCATTTGGACCCAAACGGTCTTGAGACCGTTTGGTCCAAATGGCTCAAACCGTTTGGACCTCCAACATGGTTCAAAAGTCACAAATGTTATGATTAAGTATGTTGAAGCCCTCAATTGGCCAAAGCCATGTTAACCACTTATAAATTGAGTCAATTAGGATGAGCCTCAATCAATTGAACACCAAATTAAACCTCAATTGAAAGCCAATTAGGGTTAAGTCCATCTCAATTAGAGTTCCAAATCGGGTGGTCATCAATATTCAACAATGTGAATCAATTCAAGGTTGAACCTATCAATTGACCTCCAATTCGGCCCAAACTTGGCCCAAACGGTCTTGAGATCGTTTGGATGACCTCAAAACGGTCTTGAGACCGTTTGCCCAAGAATTCATCAAAATCTAAGTTGATTTGAAAGGGGTTGAACCTTAATTAAGTCACAAATCAGCAATTTGATTATTTCAATAACCCACTGTAATTGGGCCCTCAATTGATCAAATTACCTTAACCCTAGACCTCCAAACGGTCTTGGGTTGACACCAAACGGTCTTGAGACCATTTGGATGAATTCCAAACGGTCTTGAGACCGTTTGCCCATCCATCCTTTGGACTCTAGTGAAAATTCATCAAGGTTTGATCTATTGAGTTAATCATCACATCAATACTTAATTGCAATATGATTTGGTACCTTTGGACCTTCAATTGGTCAACTATACTTGACCCCAGACCTCTAAACGGTCTTGGGTGATCCCCAAACGGTCTTGAGACCGTTTGGATGATTCCCCAAATGGTCTTGAGACCGTTTGGGCTAATCAACCCAAAATCACTAATTAACTCATTGGAATTTCAGCACTGATTTCAATTAGGGTTTGCCCTATTGATTAGCCTTCAACTCATGACTCGTTTGGAATTAAGCCATCAAATTTGGTGATTCATTAATCAACATTATTATGAGCAGTAATCCCAAACGGTCAACGCTTGGTCAACCATCTTAAATGGTCTTGAGACCGTTTTCCCAAAAAGGGCAAATTAAACAGATTGAAAATCAGAACTTGATTCAATTGGATTTGCTAATTGATTTGCTTATATCTCACGATTCCTTTGGAGTTAACCCCTCAAACTTTGTGGGTGATTAGCCTACATAATTAGGAACAGGATTACCATACGGTCGTCACTTGGTCAACTGGACCAAACGGTCTTGAAGACCGTTTGCCTCCATGCGACCCTGAAACCGTTTGCCCACCCAACGGTTGTGCAAACCGCATGGGCAATAGTTTAGGACCGTTTAGTAAAGTGGAAATACATAGATAAGAATAGGAATTAACGCCCTTATCTTCTACCTCAAGAACAGTAGCAGTTCTTCACGATTTTTCTTGCAAGGATGCAAGGGAAGATAGGGAAGAAGAAGAACTAGCAACTATATGCATAGAAAAAGATGTATAATCAAAGCATAAGGTTTAGAGTTATAAAACCCGCCTAAAGGTTGTTCCTTGAGCTCCAAGCTTCCACGCTATAGGTCTTTAATTGCGTCTTTGACCTCCATAGGTCGGCCAAGGTGAATTCTTCAAGGAAAAGTTGGAAAGGAATGGCTAGAAAGATAAAGCTAGGTGAGTTAGCCATGAATTCAACCTTGAAATCAAGTTTCCAACATGAATTGAAGAAAAAGGGATGATCCAAACTTACCTAGGACCCCTGATCATCCTCCTCTGCTCCAGAGCTTAGCCTTAGTCGGTTTTGAGCAAGGGCAACAGTGATGAAATGAAAAGGATCGTTTCCTTGCTAAATGAGGAAAGTAGCATTAATACTTAGGTGAAAATTCAACATAAGAGCATTTGTTTCCTCATTTCTCATCTATGTCCTTCCTTTCTTCTTTGCTCGTCCCTACCCCTTATTTCTAAGGACAAACTCCTTCTAAGGTCAAGAATTGAAGGCAAAGAGGATCAACCCATCACTAAAGCATACATATAAAAGGGCTATTATACATACACCTTGATTATTCCATCACAAAGGTGTTCTTTATTATATGATTATTCAAATGAAGTGCCCTCTTCATCATTTCTACTCTAAATGATGACAAAAGTTATTAAAGATATTTTAGATGATGTATTTTACAAGTTGCACCCCTCGAATTGGGTAAATTGCACTTTACACCAATTTAGGGTTTTCAAGTACAGGGGTTGCTTCCAGAGCTGCACCTTGGTGCTCAAGCTTGGGAAATCCCTCAAACTTCATCATAAACATCCTCATGATGTCTCAACATCAGAGGGACATCTCAACATGTGCAATTTGCAAGTTAATCCCTTAACTGGGTAATTTGCACATAGATCCCCGTATTACAAAACAATGCTACAACTTTATGTATAAAGGAGAAAAATTGAAATTTATGTTTCTGAGGAACTTAATTACATGCCCAAAGTTAATCACAAGGATTTAATTACATATTTAGGCAAAACACCTAGGGTTAGTTCATAACCCAGGTCAGGGATGTTACAAATTATCCACCCCTTACAAGGATTTCGTCCCCGAAATTGATAAAACGTATTAAGAGAAAAGGGCAGGGTATTTCCTTCTCATTTCATCCTCTAGTTCCCAAGTGGCTTCTTCAACACAACGGTGGTTCCAGAGGACTTTCACAAGGCTTAAATCTTTCTTCTTTAACTTTTTAATTATGTTATCAAGGATTGACACTGGTCCTTCCTCATAAGATATATCATCATTCAATTCTACCTCCATAGGTTGTAGAATTGACTCAGTGTCTGGGTGACATTTCTTTAGCATAGAAATGTGAAACACAGGATGTAACCTCTGTAACTCTGGTGGCAGCTCTAGTTTATAGGCTACTTTTCCAATCCGTTCAATGATTGGATAAGGCCCCATAAATCTAGGAGCTAACTTCCCTTTCTTTCCAAAACGAAGGATTCCTTTCCAAGGCGAGACCTTGAGATACACTCTGTCTCCGACCTGGAACTCTAAGGGTCTACGATGCTTGTCAGCATAAGATTTCTGCCTATCTTGTGCAGTCTTAATCTGTTGTTGTATTACCTTAATCTTTTCTGTAGTTTGATGCATAAGATCAGGTCCTAAAAACTGATGCTCACCAGTCTCATACCAACACAAGGGTGATCTACAACGTCTACCATACAAGGCTTCATAAGGTGCCATATCAATACTATGCTGATAGCTATTGTTATAGGCAAACTCTATCAAGCTTAGGTGTAGATCCCAACTTCCGGTAAACTGGAGAACACATGTTCTCAACAGGTCTTCCAAGGTCTGTATGGTCCTTTCCGACTGTCCATCAGTCTGTGGATGAAAGGTCGTACTAAACCTTAACTGGGTGCCTAAAGCATTATGAAGTCGTTCCCAAAAACGACTTGTAAACTGGGGACCTCTGTCAGAAACTATAGTGACAGGAACTCCGTGCAAACGCACTATCTCTTGAACATACAACTGTGATAACCTTTCAGCATAATAGGTTGTTTTGACAGGTAAGAAATGTGCTATCTTAGTCAACCTATCTACAACTACCCAAATGGAATCATGTCCTTTGCTTGTCCTGGGTAGGCCAACAACAAAGTCCATGGTCACATGGTCCCACTTCCACTGTGGTATGGGTAAAGGTTGCATTGTTCCTGCAGGCTTCTGGTGTTCAACTTTAACTTGTTGACATACAGGACACCTCAGAACAAATTCTGCAACATCCTTCTTCATTCCAGGCCACCAATACATATCTTTCAAGTTTCGATACATCTTGGTGCTCCCTGGATGCATAGCATACATCGAAGAATGAGCTTCTTCCAGGACTAACTTCCTCAAGTTTTCCACATTCGGCACTATCATCCTCCCATGATAACAGGCTATATGATCATCTGAATCATGGAAACCATCTCGTTTCTCACTACCATACTCCGATCTAATCTGCTGAATTACAGCATCAACATGTTGTGCCTCCTTAATCTGCTCTCTTAGGGTAGGTTTAATATGCATCTCAGCCATCAACCCGGCTAACAATGACACCTTCAACTGCACATTGTCTTGTCTCAAAGAGATAAGCATATCCCTTCTAGAGCATACTAAAGAGTTTAGTTGTGCCCTTTCCATGGTTGATGTTGCTGATTTCCTACTCAAGGCATCAGCAACCACATTAGCCTTCCCCGGATGGTAATCAATTGTACAATCATAGTCCTTGATTAACTCCATCCAGTGATGTTGCCTCATGTTAAGCTCATGCTGAGAGAAGATATACTTAAGGTTCTTGTGATCTGTGAAAATCTGGAACGTCTCTCCATAAAGATAATGTCTCCAGATCTTCAGGGCATGAACTACAGCAGCTAACTCCAGATCGTGTGTCGGATAATTCTCTTCGTGTTTCTTAAGCTGTCGAGAAGCAAAAGAAATTACTTGTTTATCCTGCATCAACACACACCCTAGTCCATTCTTAGAAGCATCACAGAAAACTATATATCATTTGTCTTTCTCAGGTAGCACAAGTATGGGTGCACTTGTCAACTTCTCCTTCAACAGTTGGAAAGATTGCTGACACTTATCACTCCAAACAAAAGGAACATCTTTCCGGGTCAACTTAGTCAAGGGTAAGGCTATGGAACTGAAATTCTTAATGAACCTTCGATAATAGCCTGCTAACCCCAAGAAGCTTTGAATCTCCATCGGCGTCTTCGGTTGTTCCCACTATAGAACAGATTCTACCTTTGTAGGGTCAACACGAATTCCCGAGGCAGATATCACATGTCCAAGAAAAGATACCTCCGGAAGCCAGAACTCACACTTGCTAAACTTAGCATACAGCTTATGTTCTCTTAGCAAGGTCAAAGCTTGGCGAAGATGCTGCTCATGCTGCTGAGCATCCTTACTATAGATCAGAATGTCATCTATGAAGACGACAACACACTGATCAAGGAAGGGTCAAAAAACTCTATTCATGAGTTCCATAAATGCAGCTGGTGCATTGGTTAGTCCAAACGACATAACCGTGAACTCATAGTGACCATATCTTCTCCTAAAAGAAGACTTGGATATGTCACTATCCTTAATGCGGAGTTGATGATATCCAGATCTCAAATCTATCTTTGAGAAGACTGTTGCACCACGCAACTGGTCAAAAAGATCATCAATCCTCGGCAAAGGGTACTTGTTCTTTATTGTTACTTTATTAAGTTGTCTGTAGTCAATGCACAACCGCATTGACCCATCTTTCTTTTTAACAAACAAGACCGGAGCACCCCAAGGTGAAGTGCTCGGTCGGATAAAACCCTTCTCAAGTAACTCTTGAAGCTATTTCTTGAGTTCTGCCATCTCGGCAGGCGCCATCCTATATGGTGTCTGGGCTATGGGTTTTGTATCTGGGACCAAATTGATCTCAAAATCTATCTCCCGAGGTGGTGGTATACCAGGAAGTTCTTCAGGAAACACATCCTCGAATTCCCTGACAATGGGAATTTCAGCAGGATTGGAACTTTCCTTGGTAACATCTACCACATGGGCCAAGAATGCATAACATCCTTGCCTCAACATCTTATCAGCAACCATAGCTGATACAAGACAGGTGGGCAAAATCTTTCTTTCACCTTGAAAGATCCATGTGTTGCCTTCATCAGCAAACACAGCCAACTTGGATTCACAATCCAAGACAACTCTATACCTTTCTAAGGTATCCATCCCGAGGATTATATCAAATCCTTGCATATCAAGTGGTATAAGGTCCACTTGAATGCGATGATCAGAAAAGAAGAGGATGCAGGGAGAACATACCTCCTGCAAAACGGCAGACCCACTCAACGGAGTCTCCAACAACAAACTATCTGCCCTATGACTAACTGTCATATTGCAGTTACGAATCACTCTCCGAGTGATAAAAGAGTGTGTAGCACCCGGGTCAATTAGAACACATACAACACAGGATGTAGACATATCAGAATATAAAAGTTCCATCTGACCTGCCACTACTCGTGGATTGACCACTGCATCAGGTGGGTTCATAGCATAGAACCTTGTTGTCGCCTGGTGTTGAGGTGGTGCTGATGATCCTGCTTGATCTGGGTGGTGGAGGGTTAGGTACAGAGAATCTCAGTTTCTTGAAATCCCTAGATGAAGAACCCTGGAACTGTGGATATCTTTTTTAGGTTTTCCTCTTCTCAACAACAGATCTCTCTATCCTTCGGACTGACTCAACGAAGGTAGAGAATCTCTCTCGGTTTTCTAAGGCAGACACAGGGGTTGATATATCAGCATTCAAACCCTTCTCGAATCTCCTGATTCTTTCCTCTTCTGTGGCATCCATGTGCGGATAGAACCGCAGCAACTCCATGAATTTAGCTTCATATTCGCTAATGTTCATCATGCCCTGCCTCAATCTCTCAAACTAAGAGATCTTCTCATCTAGGAAGGTCTTTGGAAAATATCTATTGATAAATTCCCAATGAAACTCTTCCCACGAGGACTCTATCCCAGGTCTCTTCTGCTCTTCCATGTTCCACCAGTGACCAGCACTGCCTTTGAGAAGATAGACAGCATGTCTAACCTTCTCAGCCTCCGGGATATTAAGAATCCTGAAAGCCTTCTCCAACTCTGTTAACCACAGATCAGCATCTGTGGGGTCGGCAGTCCCAAAGTACTCGGTAGCTCTGACACGACGAAGTCGCTCGAACGTCTTACCGATACCTTGTCCTTCAGGCTGGGCAGGTGCCCTAGGTGCAGGCATGGGCATCCTGTCGGTTATGTGTGTCATGGCAGTCATAAACTGCCCAAACATCGTCTGAACTGCTGGGTTACCCATATCAGCTGGGTCAAACTGGGTGGTTTAGGTGCAGGCAGTTCTATTTC